>CM039730.1:54614799-55952746 GCA_022539455.1 Dendrobium nobile
TGAAGAAGAGGTAAAAAAGCAAGATTTAAAGCCTGAAGTTCACTGAAACAAATGCAGAAAATATTCGTCAGATATGTTATTCTGAATGAGATCGAAGATTAATCTTTTCCTCTGTACTACTTTGATTAGGTCCTATGTTTTCTATATTTCTGTTCTACTTTGTTTCTGACTTTATTTATCATATAATACTCTCGTATTATAGTTTTATGTTCTCTTTATTCTCTTTATCTTTACTAAATCTTTTATCTAAAAGAAAAAGCTCGATCAATGTGTAGTGTTGATCTTTAAAAATTTTATTTGCTTTTTTTTTCTGCTTATAAAAAGATAAAGATATAGATATTTATAATGACAGCTTTGCTTGTCCTTATTTGTTCTATCTAAAACATGCAAACAGAGAAAAATACAAAACTATGGATTGGATCTAAATTAGAGAGAAAAAAATGGAGAAACAGATTACAGAGCTGGAACCTGGAAGCAGGCAAGATCCAGCTCTCCCAACAATGCATCACGTGCTTTCCATTCACAGCAGTAATCAAAATAAATTAATGAAAAATAATAAAATACTGTAAAAATAAATTTATGACCCACACCTTGTGAAGAAGTTAATGAGACAGACAAACAATGGAGGAAAACAGCCATCTCCACTTTGGTGAATTCTGCCCCCACACAAAGCCTCATCCCTCCACCAAAGGGAAAATTATTAGGTCCGGTCACCTGACATAGAGATACATCCGGATTTCTCTCTGTCTGCAGTCAAAGCACACTTACTGTAGAAGCTGCGCTTTTACTGTAGATAGAGAGAAATCCAGATGATTCTCTCTATCCGGTGACCGGACCTAATAATTTGCCCCACCAAAGGACATGAAATCCTTAGTACAAACATTCATCTCAGGCTTATGCTGAAACACCAATTGGCTAAGCTCTGTTTCAGGCTGTCAGCTGAAGCCAAAAGTGAAATTCCAACCAATTTTGTCTTAAAAACTGAACTATATATGCATTAAAATAAAACAATCAAGAACTTAATTGACAACATAAAAGGAGAAATATTTTTTTTAGCTTCTTCATTATCTTCTTTATGAAGGGATATATCAAATGAAGAACTTGGTGTGAAGAAATCCATGGCTTCACCAAGAAGAGGTAAGCCCATAAAACCAGGAGGTCTTTTGACCCCCATCACTTACTATAGTTTACTAACCACCATCGTTCGGCTATGACCTTTAGATCATCATTGCCTGATTATGATCCTCCAACCAATATTGTCCAACTACAATCCTCCAATCACCATCACCCAATTATGATCCTTCAACCAGCGTCATCATAATCCTCCGACCACTATTGGCAAACTACCATCCTCTAATCACAATATCCAAATTATGGTCTTCTGCCTACTACTACTGAACTATAATCATTTGATAAATGTCAACTGATTAAAATCCACTGACTATCATCCTTCGACCTTCGTTGCTTGACTATTGTCCTCCAAACTATAGTTCTCCTATCATTGTCGTCCAACTATAGTTCTCTTATCATTGTCGTCCAGCTATGGTCCTCCAACAACCATCACCTGTCTAATATTCATCTACTGACTACAGTCCTACGACCACCATACCATCTACAAACTACAATTCTTTGACCACTATTGCCCCACCACGGTCCTTCAACCACCATTACACGACTATATTTTCCTAATCATCATCGCCCGACTACATTCTTTTGACCAATGTAACACAACTACAACAATAATACCTGTAAGTACAATTATGTCTAGTGAAATTTTTATAATACGCTCTAACTATAATAATTTCTTATACAGAAATTCAGTAAATTTCAAATAAACATGCAAGTCTTACCAAATCTAAATCAAGTCTGTAAATGTCAAACAAACAAACAAATATTACCAGGTCGAAATTAAGCCACCATAGATAATCCACTTACGATATAACTAGTCATTATTTTTAGAGGATATTATAAAAGTTTCACTGGATATAACCGTAGCTACTGATGTTATTGCACAACTATAATTCTCGTATCACTTTTTCCCGACTATAATTCACCAACCATTATCATATAATTACAATCATCTAACCATCAGCACCTAACTATGACCAACGGCTATAATCCTACTATGATAACATGATAATGGTACTTTGACCACCAATGCCCAACAACAATATCTCGACATTGATGCCCAACTTCAATCATTTGACCATCTTCGCTCAATTATGATCTTCATTGTATATATTGTAGAACATTAAACAATTCTTTTTGGTGCATATTTTCACTTAATTTTATTAGCATTTTAGGAATGAAAGCAGAAGGTTTCTTATTTAATTTGAAATCTTTAAAATAACTTTGGTGTTGATATAAGCAAATTTTTTGAAATCATCTTGCATCCATTTTGCAAACCATTTTTACTAGAGTATTGATCTAGACATTATGTAATATTTATTGACAATTTTCATAATCTTTAGAGCTTCAAATTTCAAGAAATAAGATGCTTATGCAGTTTACATCCTAAACCCTAAACTTTTAAAATATTACAAAAATGTCATTTGCTTTATTATTTTTATAAATTGTGGGTCTATTGGAAAAATTATTCAGTAAGATGTGTAATATGTGTATTTGTAAGAAGGTATAAGGACCGTTTTGTTTTAGTTTTTGCTTTTTTAATTTCAAACAAAGGAAGGGGGAAAGGATCTAATTGATTAGAGTTAGAGATTGCATATTTTTTTATATTTCAGTGATAGTAATATTAGTGTTAATATATAGACCCTTTTAATTCTATAGTTTTGTGATATTAAGTGAAAATATGTTGATGACTTCTACTTTAATATATTTTGATGATAATACTAAAAATTTACTTTTAAAACATTTAAAAAGCTATTCCAAACGAAACCTTGGTTCTCACAATTTCGACAATTGTTGGTCTTTTTTTCTCATTTTTCACTTTTTTTTATTTTTTGCTCTTTTTTTGTGTATCCAAATCGTAGAAAAAAAATAATATTCTAATACAGATAATATTAGAATAAATCATTATTTATAATTAATAAAATATAAATCCTTCATATATAATGCTAATCTAAAAACAAACTATCCTACCATAATCAAAACACAAAACTACACCTATGACTATGTTCCACACAACAAGAACAAAGAAAAGTTTGTACCATAATATTCCAATATGAATTCAATCAAAATAAATTTTTAATCATTAAATTTACTTTAAATTATTAATTAATTAATTAATTTTTATATTATACTAATCGCAAGATAAATTCATTAACTAGAAAAACTATCCTACCCTTTTTTTTTCAAAACAACCTCATTAGCCCTACTGAAGGAGAAATTATTCTGTGCGGAGACCAAACGTAGAACATCGTCCGAAGACCAACCTGAATGCAACACATCAGCAATACCAAGCCGTCATACCGAGCAATACTGAGCCACGATACCAAGCAAGATATGACATGACATATTCTGGATAATCTTTGAACAACGTTCGGCGTCCACAAAGAATAACTAATCCTACTGAAGTGGCCAGATTGTGCACAAAAAAAAAAAAAAACTAAACTTGCAAAGATTGCCTCAGAATCCACAAACTTGCCCTAAGACATCATAATCCAGCACTAATAATAAAAAAAGAAGAGTTCATGTAATTTAAAAAAAAAAAAATCAAAGCTACTGTTATGTAAATTGTTGTTCACAGTTCTAGACAGACTGAAACTTGCTGAAACAATGAAAATGTCAGCCCCTCCCCTCCCGTTGTATTCTGAAAGTTTACGATATATCTCCCCATTCAAAACTAGTGTTCCAAAGCTTCTATACAGCAAACATGTTAAAAATTATGAAATCAGTCAGCTTCGTTAATTATTTATTATATCACCTTCTCGCAGAAACTGGATCACCAATCAATGCCATCTAGTAGTTCTCCCAACAAATCCTGATCAAAATCACCGAGATTCAAATTTTCATACACTTCTTGCTTTACATTACAGTTGTTGGTACTCCCACAGAAGCTATTATTCATGGCAGCTGGTTTAGAAGCATCGTTATTACTAGGCATCATCACTCTCTTGACTTCTCTAGACAAATCACCAGTGCAGATTCCAGGCCCATTCTGCACTGGAGCTGATACCTTGCCAGGTCCAGCCATGGCGCCCACCTCAGCTTTAACAAAGTCTTTTACAGTGGGTAAGGCTCCCTTACTCATCATCTCTGCCTGAGAAGGGGATTCATTATTACTTGGAGGGGGTAGCTTTCCCTGTAAATCTTGCTGCTGCTGGTTCTTGGTTGATGGAGTATATTGAAATGTTCGGCCGCCGCCGGTGCCTAAAGGACCAGTGGCCTGGTATGGCATGGGTTGTTGCGTCTGGATGAGTCCAGAAAACGAGGAGTGATCAGATTGCATGGGGCTATGTCCTGGATTTGGGGGATTTCTTAGTAAGTTCTGGTAATTGGTCATTGGACCGTTAGCTGGAGAAGAATTGTTTGGAAAGCATGTTGATGGTATGCTATTTGCTTGATGCCTGCCAAGACCAGGATGTATGGCCATGAACTTGTTCAATGCGCTCTGGTCAGCGTGGAGATTTTGAGAAGAATCAGTCTGCTCCACCTTCATTTTCTGGGCTTGGAGCTTAGCAGCAGCTTGCTGAGTGTAATTCTTCAGACTATCTGCAAATTGGATGATAAAACAAAGAGCTTGTAAATGAAGAGGTTGAAGTCTTTCTTTTTTTATGATAGATAGAGAATCACACAAGCTACAAAATTAATTGAATAACACCAAAAATTTAAAATGGGGGAAAATTTTTTAATATTTAGAAAATAAGATTCAAAAAGGCAGGGTTCATGATCGATAAACCGCACAATTTAAACCTTGCTGAATTTGTTCAGATATGGATCATCAATGGATTTAGAAAATTGTCAAAATGGTCCAATGAGTATTTATGAGGGGCAGTTTTAGGCCCAGACTATCTCAAGTGTAAAATCTGGTCCTTCAACTCCTCAAATATGATTCAAAATAGTCCCGTAACTCCTCAATCTCATTCAAAATAGTCAAATCTGATTCAAAATAACAACTATTTTGAATCATATTTTAGCAGTCAAGAGACTAAATTGAACATATTAGTTTAGTTAGAACTAAAATAGCCCCATACAAATAATCTAGGACCATTTGGACTTTTCTTTGAAATTCTAAAAGCACCATTATTGGCATCCTTTTTGATCAGCTTATTATCTACTCTTGAGCCTTGTAGGTCACACTCAAGCCTGGATTGTCCCACAGATTTTTATCTTTCTCAAAAACTATTACAAAGGAGCATTACTAAAGCAGTGCAAATGTTAATATATGCTCAGATATAGGTAAATGCCATACCAATAGGCCCCATCTTGTGTGACTGGCTGAAGTCAATCAAGTCTTTCATACAGTTAACAACTTCGGATATCTGTCAATTGATAGGAAGATGGCTTGAAATCATACATAATAACATTTAAAAATAAGTGATAGTTAGAAAATAAGCAATGATGCAGATGTAAAGAAAGAGACTAAAATTACATTAATATAGCAATATATTTATTTTTTGTTAAAAGTTTAAACTGAATTTCTTCAATGAATCCTTTATCAAACAAAACAACAATAAATATAGACCACACAACGTACCTGCAAGCATCGAACATATCTTTTAGGAAAACCTAGATCATTTAGTAACTGCAACTCCACATTTCTAGCCAGTTGACGGCCTGCTGACACAAACCTGAAGAAAAAAGGTGGCCAAGCATGCAGTCAAAGCACTTTAAGCAATTACAAGCAGTAAGACATAGCAGGAAGCATTCAGAGCCAATAGAAACGCATTTAGCATGTAGCAAAACAAATTTTCGTATTCTTGAGGTTTGTACATAGCAGGAAGCATATGAAGCATGGATAATTCTAACGGAAAGCCATATAATTATGGTTAACTCATACTGAAAAATACTTGAATACTCTATTTAATTAACCTCAGATGTCATGTTTAAAATATCACAACCACTTCTTTTCCCACTTCAACCAAATTTGATGAGATCAAATCACGTTCCTAACAGTTAAGTCATTAAATCTGACTATTTAAACTGTGCTATTAAGGCGATGTTTGCTTTCAAAGAATTGATGAGAGGAAATGGTCATGAAATGATAAAGGAAGTTAATTGAAATTAACTTCAACACAATTGTTTGGTTGAGAAATTGAGTTGAAAAGTAATTTCACCTAGATGCTTAAAGAAAAAACCCAAAAATGCAAGAGTAAATACAACCTTAATGTTATGAGTATTTGATTTGTTCATGTCCGAGTTCACCATTGTCAACCTGTTCCCACTTTGTAAATCTGAAAGTTTGTGTTCATTATGATTGCAATTTCTGTCTTCGATGTTATTTATTTATTTATTTATTTTGGTTCATTCCAAATGTAAAAATTTACCAATGCTGATCAATCTATTAAGAACCGTCTGCGTTCTCCCATATTAGATTAGCTTGATTTGGTTTGATAGTAAGATTCAGCTCCATTTATATTCTCCTTTTCGGAAGATCTATCATTGTTTTTTTCTTCAATTTGTTCAATTACTGGCTTATCTACATGATTGAAATTTTTTTGAATGTGATACCTGTCGGATTGTCTTTTATAGTGTGAATTTCATCATTGCTGAATTTTTATATTTGCTAACTATTTTTCATTATGAAATTTCATCCTAAGTTGAATTAGTGACTATCCAATGCTTACCAATCCTACATCACCAAGTTTCATCTTACTCGGTAATTGAATTTCAGCGAAGATTGGAGTATAGTCAGCAGAATTTCGACAAAATGTTCCACAAACAAACAAGAGTCGGTGTCTATAAACGTTTGATAGAAGAGGATATCATCAATGTTCTTTTTGGGATATAGCAGGATGGCAACCTTCAATTCCTACTCTCTAATGACCTATAGGCTAGTTTCTCTCTCAAACGGCAGCACTACAAAAACGTGTCTTCCTTTTCCACCAAGGGTTTACGTAGGGAATTATGAAAAAAAAAAAATTCAAGTGTTTTGGTTTTAAACTATACTTTGCATTAATTACAAGTGAGCCATTAATTACAAGTGAGCCAAACATCACAAATGTAATTATTAAGGTAAAACATATTTACTTTCCTCCAAATTACATTAAACCAGATAAAGTCTTCATGTCTTTATCAAAGCCCTCACCTTTTATATCAGACACTTGTCTAATGATAAAACAGCTAATGGGAGAAAATTCTGTTGGGCGGAATGTAAAATACGCAACAAAAAAAACAAGAAATAAAAAATGCGGTGGAAAGAAAAAGTCAAAGAACAACATGATTTAACGTGAAAAAATTACAGAGCCGCACCACACCAAGAAATTCACGATGAAAATTTAAGAGAAATGGTATAGATCTATCTGCTTGCTCACTCTCTCCATGCTTCTCGTCACCCTTGCATCATTCCCACACTAGAACATACAAAGAGATAGAATAAAAACCAGAAAGGGACACAACCCTTACGGAAAAATAAGAAAAAAAAAAAAAAAAACCGCACAGCCAACCTCGCAGCATTGCGGCACCAAGTTGAGTGTTGCGGCGCTCCCACTATCTGATTTCAGCCTACACGATAGCGCGGTAGCGCCGAGTACGGAGCTCTGTAGTGCTCCCTAGCAGCGCCACAACACTCTGCTTCTCTATCTTTTTTCACCAAACAATATAGCGCTGAGGCACTTTGGTACACAGCACCCGGGTGCTGTAAGGGAAAAAAATTGGTGCAAATCACCAAAACCCAAGCAGGGGGAGGACCCCCTGTAACCTCCTAGCGAACTTAACAAATTGAATTAAGGTATGAGGCAACAATACAATCCAATTGATCAAACACAATCAGATTCTACACAGAACTACCAATCTCCCACTTGGAAACTGATTGTAATCAATTATTCTCCCGATTTGTAACACCAATCATAGTATATACGTGTGGCTCACTTCTGCTCTCAACCTTCATGAAGACAAGGACCAACTAAAGCTACACATAGCTTCAATTTATCAATTATCACCGTCTTTGTCAGCATGTCTGCAGGATTCTTGATCATATGAATCTTCTCCAAAGATATCTGGCTATCTTCCAAAATTGATCTGATGAAATGATATTGAAGCTGAATGTGCTTCGTCCTGGCATGGAATGCAACATTCTTGGCTTCATGAATTTTACTCATGTTGTTACTATGCAAATTTTCATTCCTTTGTCCCATGTTAAGTTTGGCCATAAAACTTTGCAACCATATCATCTCCTTGCTAGACTCAGTTATAGCAATACACTCAACTTCTGTAGTTGATGAGAGCACGATAATTTTATGTAACCTGGAAACCCATTCATCTCTAAAGCAAAGAGCTTTATCAACTGATCCTCTCAAGTACCAGAGAATCCACTTAACTGCCTTCAAATAAAATTTATTTGGGTTACTCATAAATCTGCTGACTACACCCACTGCATATACTATATCTGGTCTCATATAGATTATAGCATACATCAAACTTCTAACTGCTAAAGCATACAGACCCCTCTCCATCTATTATTGTTTTGGTTCAGATTTAAGCAATTGTTCCATATATAGCAGAAAATGACTACCTAAGGGAGTGTAAATTAGTTTTGTCTCACTCATGTTGAATCTCTGCATCACCTTTTAAACATACTTAGCTTGATATAACTTCAATATACATGCATTTCTATCCCTGCTACTTCTCATACCGAGAAGTTTTTTTGTTAGACCCAAATCTTTCATTTCAAAGTCCTTTGATAACTGCTTCTTCAGACATCTTCTCTTCTCCATATCTAAACCTGCAATAAGTATGGCATCCACATACAAAAGCAGAATAATGTAATAGTTATCAAAATATTTGAAGAAACAACAGTGATCTGCCTAGCACTTCATATATCCATTATTTAACATAAACCAATCAAATTTTCTATACCACTATCTTTTAGTGATTACTTCAGCCCATATAGACTCTTTTTGAGCCTATACACCAAATATTCTTTACCTATGACCACACATCCCACAAGTTACATAATATAGAGTTTTTTTCAAGGTCGCAGGGAAGAAATGTTGTCTTTACATCCATCTGCTCTAGATGTAAATCCTCCACTGTTACTATATTTAGTACAACTCTAATTGTAGTCATCTTCACCGCTTGAAAGAAAATTTTAGTGTGATCTACACCTTCCTTCTGCTGAAAACTTTTAACTACAAGTTTGACCTTATAATTTTTGCTAGCATCAGATTCTTCTTTCAGTTTGTAAGCCCACTTATTTTGCAGTGCTTTCTTGCCATCTAGTAGTTGTGTCAAATCCCAAGTCTAATTCAATCCAAGTGAATGCATCTCATCATCCATAACTTGCTCTCCCTTCTTTGAATCATAAACTTGAATGGCCTCATCATAACACTCTGGCTCACTACCATTTGTTAGCAATAGATAGTATAAGGAGAATATCTTTGTACTGGCTTTGAGGTTATGCTGGATTTCCTAACTTTAGTAGCAGGTATCCGAGAAACCCTTTGTGCTTCATCATCTTTGTCTTCTTAATCTCATCATCCATTATCTTAATATATTTAAAAGAATCTACATAAGTCTCATTTCTATCCACGTACATTTCATTTTCATTGAGATAAAATCTTTGTTCCTAATGAATTTCTGATTCTTATAGTCAAATTCATCTGAATCATATCCAATAAATATATACTTAATAGATTTTGGATCAAGCTTACTCCTAGATCCTGCATCAATATAAACATAGGATGAACAACCAAAAACTTTGGGTTGTGATAAACTTACTAGCTTGCCACTCTAGGCTTCCTCAAATAATCCCTCATTCAGAGGAATTAATGGTCCACAAATGATAAGATAAATAGTAGTATTCACTGCCTTTGCCAAAAATTATTTGGGTAGACCTGCATGCAGCCTTGTGCTCCTGACACACAGTGATAATTCATTCATGTGCTATGCAAAACCATTTTGCAATGATTTTCTTAGAATAGTGAACTCATCCTTGATCTCATTCAAAGCACAATACTCCTTAAACTTCTTATCACAATACTCACCACCATTATCTTATTTGAGACACTTAAGCTTTAAACCTGTCTCAATCTCAACCATTGTCTTCCACTTCTTAAAAATGTCAAACACATATGACCTGTGTTTTAAGAACAACACACATATTTCTACTGTGATCATTAAATAAAGTGACAAAATAGAGAAAACTTCCTATAGATGAAACTGGTGCAGGATCCGCTACATCAGTACGTGTTAACTCAAGCTTCTTTGACTTTACTTTCGAACCCATTTTTGAAAGACTCGCCTTTTATTGCTTACTATATAAACAATCTTCACAAAAATCTAGATGTATAGATTTTAAACCAGGAAATTTTTCTCTAGTAAGAAGTGAACGTGTATCTTTCTTACTCTTATGGCCAAGCCTTCAATGCCAAAGACCTCCATCAACATCTGAATTAGCTACTCCAATAGAATCTGATCTTTTGTTGATAACATAAAAGGTGCCTTCAGTACTAAAACGAGATATAATTATAATTCATTTTATCACCTTCCACGAATCTCCTGTGAATGATGTCACATAGCCTGCATTTGCAAGTTGAATCACAAAAACTAAGTTCCTCTTTAGACAAGGAACATGCCTAAAATCCTTGAGTCTATAAGTTGACCCATCTAACATTCTAATATCAACATCTCCTTGTCCTACAACACTGCATGACTTGTCTCCAATAAACACTTTGCCCAGATCACATTCTATATAGTTCTTGAACATATCCTTGTTAAGACTTGTATGAAATGAAGCACCTAAATCTATAACCCAATATTTAGTACTATCCAAAAACAATATCAGAGAATATGACTAAAACTCCTCTACAGATACATTTATAAAGTGATTGTTGTCTTGACCTTCACCACTAGCCTTCTTTGGAACAGTACAACCCTTCTTCAAGTGACACTTCTTTTCATAATTCCAGCACACAACTTTCACTCTACCTGTACTAGAATTTTCTACCCTTGACTTAGATCTCCCTCTACTTGGATTTCTCTCTAAATCCCTACCTCTTGTTTCAACATTCATAGCAAAATTTGAAGACCCACTATTCGCCTTCCTGCGAACCTCTCATTAAATTCTAACCCCAAAATATCATCAAAGTTTAATTTTGAACTTCCTAAAGAGTTACAGTAGTAACTAGTCCATCCCAACTATTTGGCAATGAAGATAAGAACAGAAATGCTCTCACCTCATCATTAAACTTAATGTCAACTGAACACAATTAACTAATCAAAGTGTTCAAATTATTCAAGTGCTATGTCATTGAAGTGTTATTTAATATCTTCTTATTGAATAACTTCATCAATAACACTTTGTTTAAAGCCAATGACTTATCATACATTTTAGCCAATGCAACCATGAGATTAACTTTAGTCTTCTCATTTATAATGTTGAATGCAACATATAAGAAAAGTGAAAGTCAAATCAAACCTAATGCAATCCGATCAAGAACCTCACACTCCTCTATAGCCATTAAATTCGACTTATTGGTGATTCCTTCTAACGGTAAATACAACTTCTGATACAGCAAATATTCAATTTGCATCTTCTAAAATGCAAAGCTCGAACCATTGAACTTTTCAATCTTATATCTTGTTTCATCAACCATTACTCCCACTAGAAATGAAGAACGTGACTCTAATACCAGTTGTTAGGAGTAAAGCAATGAAACAAACAAGAAATAAAAAATGCAACAAAAAAGAAAGAACGTCAGGCTTTAACGTGGAAAAATCCAAAATCATAA
Source organism: Dendrobium nobile (assembly GCA_022539455.1). Lineage (NCBI taxonomy): Eukaryota > Viridiplantae > Streptophyta > Magnoliopsida > Asparagales > Orchidaceae > Dendrobium > Dendrobium nobile. Next base: position 54,626,649 of record CM039730.1, read on the forward strand.
AAAACCCACGGAGCCACACCACACCAAGAAATTCACGATGAAAATTTGGGAAAATAGTACAAATATATTTTATTTCTCACTCTTATTGCTTCTCTTTACCCTTTCACCATTATCACACTATAACACACAAAGAAATACAATATAAACTACCAAGGGACACAACCCTAAATGAAAAACGATAAAGAAAATTGTCGAACCGACCTCACATCACTGTGAGGCCAAGTTGGAGCGTCGTGGCGCTCCCACTCTGATTTAGCTTGCACCACAACACCGTAGTGTCAGGTCTAGAGCATCACAATGCTCCCTAACAGCGCCGAGGTTTGTAGCACGGCAACACTCCTCTTCTATGTCTTTTTACACCAACCTATGCAGCGCCGGAGCACTATACGGAAAAAAAATATACTAATACAAAATACCCTAACCCAAGCAGGAGGACCCCCTACAACCCCAGTGAGCTTAACATATTGAATTAAGGTCCAAGACAACAATACAACCCAATTGATCAAACACAATCAGATTCCACACAGAACTAACAATTTTCTATTCACAACCACAATATTTACTTAAATATTTGAATGCGCTAAAAAATAGACATCCAAACAACTATCTACCAAAACAATAGTATATAAACAAAAGACAATACCAAAGGAGAAATGCTAAAGATACCCAAAAAAATGTGATCATGCACCTCAAACAACTATTTACTTTTTTTATGATATGATGCAATCAATGATTTTTATTTTGTATTTTATATTTTGAATATTATGTAATTTTGGATTTTATATACCAGGTTGGTACTCTTAGGTAATTTCTCTCCTTTGGTTTTTTCACTCATGTTGATTTTATTTGCTTGCTTCCTTTGGCTAAGTGGACATTTATTTATGGGCTAATATTTCCTTATTGGGCTTGGCCCATTTATCCTTGATTGTTTGGTTGTTTGGTTGTTGGCTTATTATGGCTTGGTGGTTGTTGGTTGTTGGTTGTTGTTTATTATGGCTTGGTGGCTATTGGAATTTTTGCTAGGTTCCAAAGCAGATTTTGGATTCTCCCTGTTTGAATTTCTAGCTGTTGGCTCCTTGTGTTGTCCGTTCCCCTCCCCTGGCTATTTTCTATGTTGTGTTGGCTCCTAGTGGATGCTTGGGGGTGGCACATTTATGAAGATGTTGGGTTCATTTTCCCCTATATACAGGAGATGTTTGATGCTGGTGGGGGGTTGATTTTTGGTTGAAATCTTCTTTAAACCTGAGGGTTTTTCTTCCTAGTTTGAGAGCTACCATCTTCCTCTACTTAATTTTTCTTTTAGTCTTCTATCTATTTCATATCTCCACGGTTTCCCTTCCAATTGTATCCTTCTTCTCCAAATATAGCGAGTGTGGTGTGTTGTTTGGCCGGTTTATTGGTATTTGCCAGAGGAGTGCCGACCGATGTTGGATCAAGATTTATGCGGCGAACCTCTGGTTTGAATTTTCCTTAGAGCACCAATACTTAATTTTCATATTTGCATGTAAGGTGACCTCTTTTTTAAAAGGTTGGTCTAAGGGTAGTTTATTTTATATACTAGTTTGTTTTTGTTAAGTTTTCTAGTAGTTTTTTTTTTTTTTTTTGTTAAGTTTTCTAGTAGTTCTATTACATGGTGTCCTGTTTATCCTAGTATTCTCCTATTTGATTTTGGAATTTAGGTTACACCATGATATTTCATAGAATAGATTTTCAAATGACAAAAGTGAAACTTAGCACAAGAACCAAAGAATAGACTTTCATCAAGGTCTTGTTCCATAAACTCCTAGTGCCGATTCCAATCATAAGTTTTCGAGAAGTGGTCATCTGTAGTGGTAGGTTAGATTCACAGAGCTAACTCTATTTACTTTTTATGATAATTCCTAGAATAGATTTTCAGACGGCTAAAGTGAAACAGTTAGACCAGTTCAGCCGGCCTGACGGGACCGGCTCACGCAAAACATGCGGAACTTTCCCCCTGCCTTTACGCACCGAACTAGCCACAGGTTTCGGGGTACTTGTTTAGAAGGATTTTTTTAAGGGTTTGAGAGGGAATTTTGATTGTAGTGACTGTTTAGGGATTTCCTTTTGATTTGTATGCATTAAATACTTTGTTTGCCTAGGGTTAGGGCATCTTGAATTTGGCTGAAATTTGAGATCTCTTAAATTTTAGGTTTCCTTTGGGCTCTAGCTACGTCTAGAAATTTGGGAGAGAACGATCCTCCTCTCAAATAGAGGATCAAGTGTATCTTGCTATTTTCCGTTTCGTTTTCATCACTTTATACAAATTATCTACTATTTTTGTGATTTTGTGTGGATTTTGTGGAAAAAGCTCGTTGTTTTTCGAATATTTATAGGAAATACTCAAGAACTACAAGTACTTCCTATCAGAAACGAAGCACAAGAACCAAAGAATAGACTTTGCTCAAGGCCTTGTTCCATAAACTCCTAGTGCCGATCCCAATCCTAAGTTTTTGAGAAGTGGTCATCCGTAGTGCTGGGTTAGAATCACAGAGTTAACTCTTTTAAGAGCATAAATAAAACATTTAGAGAACTAAAAAAATAGTGCTATGAGAATATTAAAGCTTAAATTTTATATAAATTAGATGATAAGAGCAAGCACAAAACCAGTGAATCAAAAATGTGATGCACAAGATAATAAAATAAGCAAGCAAGAAATATGTAACAGGGCATGTAAAATATTGTAATACACATCTCATAAACAGATTTGACCAATGAATAAGAAATAAATAACAACATAAATGCAGTAAACCATTCCAAGTTGGGTTTAATTAACACTTCATATCCGGTTCCAACTGTAGATTGTAGCATATGAATAAACCACCAGTAAAACAAGATGAAACAAAATGAGAAGTATTGAGAATACACATCTTATCTAGAGAATAGTTATCTTTTATATAATAATACCAATTTGGGCTCACAGAAGCATCATCAAAGGGTCTATGAAGTGCAAACATGGATATTTTTATCACTGGGGAGATGGATATGGTTGCAAGGGTTACTCTTTACTTGACTATTGCATCGAGAAACTAAACATATTGACTAACACCATGCCTAATTTTCCAGTACAATATTTTTCAAAAGATGAATAAAAAACAGATATAAAAATTATCAGTGAAGACTTGAAGATGTATATTATTCACTTTAACTCACATATTGCAACTGGCTTGCAGATCTTGAACGGAAACTGCAGAGGCCCCTTTTTCATTAACAGTAGTTTGATATTTATGTGCAGCATGCAATAACTGGTTCACCTGCAGCAACAAAATAGTGAAAGACCCAGTAACTTCAGTAAATCAGAAACCATTCCAAAGGACATAACCATGCAAGCGTTAGGAAATCTGGAAAATGTCATCTAAACAGGGTACTTTAAAGAGTAAAACCCTCCTGCAAGCATGAAATGGCCGTTGATAAATGAATGAATCACTCAGGAGGTTTGACTATTTTATAACGGTTGCAAAAAACAGAAGTAAAATCAACATAGTTCATATAAAGCAAGATCAATATAAATGATATGCTATAATAAACAAGCACCTTGTGGAACAAAAAGCTAACAAGAAAGGACAGATGGGAAAGAATTAGTTTTCAAAATTAATATCTTGGAAAAAAATTAATTTAATCCTGTCGACTAAATTTACACAATATATCCCAAAAAAAACTTCGTAAGTTAACCATCTTAAGAACCAGTTGAAAGAACCTCAACTGCAATACACTTCAAAGAGATCCAAATTCAACTAAACAAAAAAGACCTCTCCTAGTGTCAGTTTAATGATTTTGTCAGTCCTTGAAGCGATAAAAAACACTGGAATTTGCGTATAGAAAGCATTTAGACTCGTTTGGGTAGCCATTTCAGGGTATAGGGCAGATCCAATGATTTTGATTCAACGGCTGCCAGATTAAAGGAAGCTGATTCTCAGTGGAAAGTGTAAATTCAACAAATGAGGTTATGCGCAACCAGCGGCTAAAAGAAATATTTCCACAGGGGCATTAAATAATAAATTTAACTAGCAATACAGAAGTAAAATGCAATAATTTCCATAATTGTTCCAAAAATTGGGGAAAAGGAATATACAGAAGAATGCCAGAAAACATAGTTGTTTAGGTTAAAATTCATTACAAAACTTACTTGAAAGTTAGAGATGCATTTACAAATAAGCATTCTGTTACCTGACCAACTATCATTCTACGAGAGAGGAGTTCTTCATGACTCCGAGCACAGAATTCCCAACACAAGATCTGAAGCAGAGAACAACTTATAATGTTGATGGATTAATCTAAACGTAGCATCAACGTATAGAACATCAAAAAATCAAGCAGAAAATAAGTTTCTTTTCAAACACCTTCAAATCTGGAGTGAATATGATCCGAAGTTGCCCCTCCCGCACAACACGGCATTGCTCACGGACACTCTCTTGCACAGCTTTTGCATACTCCAAAACCATCATTCCTGATGGAAGCCTGCTTTCGTGGGGCATGTCCAGATATAAAAGCTCATCAATAACCCCATGATCAAATTTGATTTGGTTAAGCCGAGGAATTACTTCATATGTAGCCTCTGTCATAATTCAAAATAATTAAAATGACAAAAAAGGTGCGGTTGAGGGAATACATCAATTGAAAACACTAATAATCTGAAGTATTAGATTTTAGATAATGAAAAACAAGATTAAGCTAAATTAATGATACATCATAATAAAAGGTTACTGATCAATGAATACAAAGTACAAAAATCAAGCTACTTTCTCTTTCAAGCGCAAATCGGTAGGGGTGCTAGCTCACTGTTTCAGTGACATCAGAAGGCTGGAATTCTTGACCTAAGATGATCCATTACAGAAGGCCTCTCTCTTTCAACATTTCAAGGAATAGTACATTGAAATCTTCAAGGATCACGGTGGGGACATCAAAGACTAGCGATCAATATTTTGGTATACTTAAACAGTACTAAAACTTGATTCTGTGATATGAGAAATGCGGGTTTACCAAATTAGATGCAGCAGTGACTAAAGAATTTCTAATGCAGCATTATAGCAGCCTTACAGGTTTGTGGTTCCTCAGATACTGCAATTTGTGGTTCATTAATTCACCACAAATTATGATCCAATGGGCAGTAGAGATAGAAGCTCGCAAACTGTTGTTTTGTGTTTTGCATTAGCTTTTGCAGCATTGCTGAATCCTGAGGGTTTGTAATGAAGAAAGATGTGAAGTTTGAACCGTAGTACAGCTGGCTGCTGCTCCTTCAGTTCTATTTCAGGGGTGTATAACAAGTAAGCATATTTCCAAGCTGTTTTAATTTCTGCATTTTAGATAAGACCACAATGGAAACTTGATGGTTATCTGAAATGAGATTGGGATGATCTTGCGTCAACCATATCTACTAATCTAGAGATGATGAATCTATAAATAGATGTTATGAGGCAAGTAATTTAATAAACTTTCTGCTTCAAGTTTAGAATCTTGTTTGTGCAAGTTGGATAAGCAATTCCTTCAAATGTGGTACAAATACAACTACCTAATTCTGGAAGAGTCAACTTGTTGTACTGGCAAGAAGCTCAGATTTATTTAATAACTTCTTTGCATTATCATTTCTTTCAACATAACTTACAGCTGTCTTACAATTGCTTTTGATTTGTGCAAATTTAACATAGTAGAGAAATGAGTTGTTATAATTAAACTATGATTACTAGCTTATTTTACATGGTTCGAATTTTTAATCAGGCAACGAATCAATACAAATTCTTAACAAACAACATATTTTTATTGATAAGAGAAGAAATAAAAAGAAACAAGATGCAATGGTCCTCTTTTGAGAGGACAGTCTCTCCTAAACCCTAGACGCCGCTAGGATTCCTCACAAAAAAAGTGGACAGCAAACACTCACAAAATTCTACATACCAAATACAACATAATCCCTACCACTAGCAAACAATAAACAACAAATTTTAAAAAAACAGCATTCCCCCAATTCCCTCTCAAATCCACCCCCAAATAAGCCCCCAAATCTACCCTCTTCCATTAGGAAACAACCAGACCCCAAATCTATCCTTTTTAATTAGAAATATCTCCTAATTAATCCCTCCAGATTATAATTAAAATTAGATCTCTTGCCCTAAATAATTTCCTCCTAATTATAATTAATTTTTTTTTCTAAATAATTCCCCTTTAATTAAGAAACTTCCTAAATTGCTTCCTCTTGATTAGGAAATTTCCTAATTCTCTCCCAATCAAATTGGTCGGTCCATCAATACTCCCCTCCCAAAGTGTCACCCTATCCTCAAGGTGGAACAAAGGAAACTGATGCTGAAGCACTTGACTGAAAAATGGACTATCATTAGGTCGAATGATGCCTGCCTCCAGCATCTCTCTGATTAATCTCTCGATCTCATCCTTCTAGAATTGGGGAGAACGGTACAGATGAACAATGATACATGAGACTCTTTCCTTCAAAATGATAGCATGCTCGTGTTCCCACAGAGGAGGCAAACCCTGAACTGGCTGGAACAACTCTAGATATTGGAGTGGTTGAATCATGTGCTTCTATTTTCTCCATATCGTATTCTCCTTCCAAACTCTGCATGTCCACCAAAAATCTCACTCCTTCACCATTTCCTCTCCTTAGAAGTGGCTCCAAAGGTGATATCTCTCTTCTTACCCCAAAATTTCCATCTCCCGATCCTCCGACATCAAAGTCCTCCCGATCTCCTTTCCCTTAGATTCGGCCAAGGGAATCCCGGTCAAATCTTGATTAAGTTTAGCAATCAGAACCGCCATTGAAGTTTCAGATTGCATCTTCATGAGCTTCCTCAACATCTCCTCCACCCTTCCCAATCTATTTTACATATATGTAAACCTTCCTTCCACAGTTGAGCTCTTCTTCTCCACATCATATTTGATTTGCTCCATCCTTCTTTCCACACCTCCACCTTCTTTGTTATCATATGTCCCAAAAAAGTGCTCTGATACCAATTTGATACATCGTCATATCAAAAACAACCAATGAACTAATACAAATTCAACAAACAACAGATTTTTATTGATAAAAAAGGAAATACGAAAAAATAAGATGCAATGGCCCTCTTTCGAGAGGATTGTCTCTCTCAAACCCTAGATGCCGATAGAATTCCTCACAAAAAATAGTAGACAGCAAACACTCACAAAATTATGCATACCAAATATAATATAAACCCTACTACTTATAGCAAACAATAAACAACATATTTCAAAATAGCCCTCCCCCAATTACCTCTCAAATCATTCCCCAAAACTGCTCTCTCCAATTAAAAAACATTTTCTAATTAATCCCCTCCAAATCAACCCCCAAATCTGCCCTTTTTAATTAAAAAGCATCTCCTAATTCATCCCCTTGCCCTAAATAATTCTCTCCTAATTGTAATTAAAATTAATTCTCCCTTGATTAAGAACATTCATAAATAGCTTCCTCTTTGATTAGGAAACTTTCAAATTCTCTCCCAATCAAATCGGTTGGTCCATCAGCTTTCTCCTAATTTATTTGTTATACTATCATACGAACTTTAATTCTCGTATTTATTGTTTGCATATACATAAATAAATTTGTTCATTTATTTCATGATTTAGGAAATGTGAATCATAATTTTCTTTGGATAATTTACTTATATTGCATTATTCTAGTTTTATTAGAAAAGCCTAATCATAAATTGCCAAACATAAAAAAAAAAAAAAATCAAAGTTTGGGTTGTGTCAACATGTCAATTGAAAGTGGAGCTAGTTGTAAGGTAATTTTCTAAATCAAGAAAGGGATAAGATATTGATAACCGTGCAAAATCAATTGGTTGAATTGTTGAATAGATAAAATTAATTAAGTGATGCACTTAATATGATTCAAAAATGACTTTCCATTTGAAAGCTAATCAACTTCATGCACATGAACCTAAAATAGATTCCCATAACACTAGTGAGATTTTTAAAAAAAAATCATCATAATAGATAATTTAAGGTGTATAACAATGTTGGTTATTGAAATCATATATGACAAAATTTTGAAATAGTTAATAGCATAAAAAAGGAAAATTAAAATTAAAGTGTTACATACTAGGGTAAATTGATTCCAAATTTTTTGTTGATCGAGTGTTGTATTTAGATAACCTTTTTTTGAATGGTAATCACATATGATGAAGGACAAGTGAAATTTTTTAAAATAAAACAAAGTAAGATAAATTTTATCCAAAAAAAAAATAAAGGGAAAGGTTGGGAAAGGAACTTTCTACATGAGCAGAAATGAAGAACTTTTAAAAGAAAAATATTTTCATTTGTAATTTTGATAGATGTCTCAGATCCGGCGTATGTTAAGAAAGATAGAGGTAGACAAAAAAAAACTTGATTAGAAAATATTAAAAATTACATATTTTTTATTAAATCTTAAAATGAATTTGACTATTACACAATGGAGAAAACGAATTCATGCAGCCCACCCCATGAAACCGGACCGGAGGAGCTCGACAACTCCTCATCGAGGATCCAATTATCATCGACGATCTGGTGATCATCGTCGTCGCCGTCGCCGTCGCCGGACACAACTCCAAGAAATCCTTGGAAAGAAACCACCACCTGAATATACTTCAGGATATAGAAAAGACACAAAACTCAACTCAAATATTATTCATCTCAAAATCTGCCCTATTACAAGTATTGGTTAAGTATTTATAGATAAATGTAGCAACATAATAGGTTAAACTCAGTAGAAGAAAGCTCTATTCATATACAATCATATAACTACCAAATGGAATTAAGCTAGCCTGAAGTTAACATGTTTTAAGCAGCTCAGCTCCGGTGTCATACTACCGGGGAAGGAGGATTTGTTTTGTATCCTGACGTTCTGTCAGGTGGTGGTCATAGTTTCGTTTGTTAGGCCAGCCGTGGAGCTCGGCCACTAGATCTTCGACGAGGAGTCGTCGAGCCCCCTCCAGTACGATGTCATTTGGTATCATAGCCGGAAGAAGCCGGAGATAGTTTTGATTGTTTAATTCCTCTAGACAGTGGTTTTTAAGAGTTGACAATAAGAAGAATTTGTTTATTGGATAGTTCCATGTTTCTTTATGTATCACGAACATATTTCAGATGGTGAAGGTAGGCTTCTACCAGCCCGTAAATTCTAATGCCAGAAGAATCCAAGTTTGAGGCCATCCACGGTCAGACAGGTTCAGCGAGTCGTCTCATTCACCCGTCGATGGCGAATCGGCCTCGGTGGCGTCGGCCTCATTTGGTGGTTGAATCGCAATTACATATCACTGTAATAGATTGAAGACAGGATCTTGTGTTTAATTCCTCTAGACAGTGGTTTTTAAGAGTTGATAATAAGAAGAATTTGTTTCTTGGATAGTTCCATGTATCTTTATGTATCACGAACATATTTCAGATGGTGAAGGCAGGCTTCTACCAGCCCGTAAATTCCAGTGCCGGAAGAATCCAAGTTAGAGGCCATCCACAGTCCGACAGGTTCAACGAGTTGTCTCGTTCACCCGACCTGATCTTCGATGGCGAATCGGCCTCGATGGCGTCGGCCTCATTTGGTGGTTGAATCGCAATTAAATATCACTGTAATAGATTGAAGGCAGGATCTTGTGTTATTACCGCATGAGTTCAGTATCAATTCAAGCTTTCTTGTTGCAGTAGTCCCAGTTGTGCTCCTCCCAGTTCCATCTTCTAGCCTTCGACAGCTTGCAGTTAACTGTGTTCTTGAAGAACAGAGCAAGATGTGGCCTCGTTGGACGTTGCAGCAACCACTGCAAGAAGAAGAAATCAAAGATCTTCTACAAGAAATCGTAGTTTGTCAAGGATTGAACGAAGGAAAAAACTTGCCCTCTTGGCCGGGACTTTAATGGTGTTTGAGGCAAGTATACTGCCACGATTGCTTCAAGATCTCTAGTTCCAACTAAATCCTTGTGAATTGATGACGATGACGAGGGCATCTCAGATGATCAAATCTCTTCTACATACAAAGATGTGTTTGAAGGGCCACCTCGTCAGTCTTCCACCCCACCCTCAATTGAGTCCAACTTCGAAGAATTTGAAGATCGGTTGTCGAAAATGTCGTCTTTGCCTCTCTACGATGAACCTGTATACGACGTGTATGATGATGACTTGTTCGGTGGAGTTCTTGATCTTGATCAACTAGAATATGATGATGACATGAGCAAGGTGGATGCACCTCTGGAGTTAGTTATTCATATCATTCCTGATAAAACAACAAACATGCTCCCCTTCATTGATAGTGAAATTGGTATGACCAAACTTGACCACGACAACCACCTTGGTACCTTCATGCATTCCGACACAAAATCCTTGAAGACGATAGTTGTGTATGTCGATTTTGCATAGTTGATCAGTTTGATGTCAAGTCCAATTCAACTCTTGAAGAGTGTCGTTTGAAGGTGATAATAAAGACATATTCTGAATTTGTCAGCTATCACATTTGTCATCAACTCCAGCTAATGTTGAAATCTCTCATAGACGAGGAGAATGACACCGAGTGGAACTATCCAGACCGATTTAGCCAACCACACCCACCTCCTTATGGTGGCCAACCGGACATCTTCTTATGAGCTTGAAGTTCTTCCTACCCCGGTAGACTGATGCCTGAGTTGTGCTTGTAACCTATTTTGGGTTCTGTTATAAACTTCAGCTATATGTAATTTTCTTTTATTCGTTTATTGATGTTGGTGTAGCCAACCTTATGGCCCAAATTGTGCATAAATAACTGATTAGTGAATAATAGGAGGATAATTAGTTTATGATTCATAAATTCCTTTTGGAGTTGTTATGTATCCTAACGTTCTTTCAGGTGGTGGTTATAGTTCTGTTTGTTAGGCCAACCATGGAGCTCAGCCACCGAATCGTCGACGAGGAGTCGTCGAGCCCCCTCCGGCCCGATGTCACTCCACATAGTAGGATAAATGGTTGTTTTTGTTGTATGTTGGATCATTTGCATCATTGCATGATAAACTTAATTTATTAAAAAGAGATCAAAATGGATATGGAATACATTAACAAATTTAAAGAACTATTGTTGCATTCTAAGATCATTGATGATCCAAAAATCATACTCTCTAGATTTAGGTTTGGTTTGCAAACTAATACTAAGAGAGAATATATAACACAACATTCCATCATTTGAATATAGTTTTCAACTTACATTACATTTTGAGTAATGTTAGATTTTTTTAGTGTCTTATTAAGTTATAATGTATTAAAGGAGTACAGCATCTTGTTAAAACAATCAAATTCAATCTGTTACACCTACTAAATCTAAATGTACTAACAATATAATCAATAAAGACGCTGAAGGAAAATTAACTAAATTTGCATATAGGGTTAAAATTTCTGCCAAGATATGTGTTTTTAAGTGTCAATTAATTGATTATTATGTTAAGTAATATCCTAATAGAAACTTGCATATGAATATGGAGGATGATACTAAATCAATAATTTTGATAATGCTCGTGTGTTTAATGAGAAAATCTATGATTCGGGGATATTTTAATTTATGATTCTTTGAATGTCATGTGTTAAGTCATAGATGCTCCTATATGGTTGAATATGATTGGAAGAGAGCTACAATTTTCCAACCTATTTCAAATATGAGAAGAAGCTTTGCAAACTTTTAATTAATAGTGTAGTTGCATGAATGTGGTGTTTAGGTTTACCAAAGCTCGCTTGAATTTAAAATATAAATAATATCCACAATCATAAAAGATAGCATTGGTAGATAAAACTCTTATTTTTTATGTCTCAGAGATGTTTGGTTCTCATGCTGTTGATTACTTATAATGATACAATTTGGTATGATGTGTTGCCCATGGACATTGCTCATATAATTTTGAGTAGACATTGGCTTTATGATTTAGATGTTACTGATTTTAGGAACTCTAATACATATACTTTTAAGACTAATGGAAGACGTGTAGTTATAAAGCCTAAAAGTAAGTCGAAATATATAAAAGAACCTAAACAGCAACATATTTTGAGTGAAATTGCATTAAAGAAAGGAGAATATGTGGGAGTAATCTGTATCTTAGCTGTTATTGTGATGAAATATGTATTGCACAAGATAGTCATCATTGCCTATTTGTTCTCATTATAGGATGAATCTAATCAAGTATACTAGACTTGAGAGATAAGTTGATGAATTACTTAAAAAGGGATTTTTAATGAAAGCGCAATTGTTGTGCAGCACATTCTTTGCTTACACCTAAGGCTGCAAGCAAAACAAACGTTCAACGAGCAACTCGTTGCTAGGTTCGAATAAAGCTCGTTTGTGATCGTTTAACTAACTAAACAAAAAAACTTGAACAATATTTTTAATACTCGATCCTTAAATAAATAAGCTTGAACAGTAATGTGTTTGATTCATTTATGTTCACGAACAACATCATTTGAAGCTCGTGAATATGCTCGGCATTAAGCTCGATTCGTGTTTGATTCAGAACTTGTGAATAAGCTCGATAAAAACTCGATTAATATTTAATTATAAATTGATAAATATATATAATATAAATATTTTAATTAATTATAACATAATGATATAACTATTTTTAATTAATAAATTTTAAAGTAATTAAATATTATAACATATGTTGTAGTTTTAATTTCCTTATAATTGCTAATTTATTATATTACATCATTAGACCCTCATTTGATAGCTCAAGAATACTCGTTAGATTTATTCATGAATATGATTGTTTGATAGTTTGAAAAAATTCGCTAAATATGTTCACGAATATAGCTCATTAAGGCTAATTTGTTTAAAGCTCGATAAGATTTAAACGAACCAAACATGAACACAAACAATAAAGCTCGAATCAAACACGAACTGAACTTGAACAAGCTAATAATAAATGAACTCAAACATGAACACTCACATACTCAGCTGGGTTCAGTTCCTTTGCAGCCCTACTGATGGGGACATCAGATCATCATGAAAAGTTTACCAGCGACGTGGCCGCCGATCTACGGCCACGATCGAGTCTTTATATTTTTGAGTCGATGTATTTTATTTTCATGCATTTTATTATTTGCTTATGTGTGTTTTATTATTTCCCGTTGTACCCCTTTTTATGGGAGTTGTCATGTGTAAGCCTAAGGGCATTTGTGTCATTTTATTTGGAGTCTTTTGTATGAGGCTATTTAAAGCCCCCTTTGTATTATTTTGAGGTTAATGAATGACTATTAAAAAAATTTTTGCCTACGCTTGTGTTTGAGAGCCTTGAGAGTTCTAATGGAGAGAGCTTCCTAGGAGAGGAAGGAGATTGGCGCATCACCCACCAACCTTGGAGACGGCCGGGTTCGTGGTTTTCCTCGTTATCTTTTCATCTTCCACCTCACCCAACCCCCCCCCCCCCTCTTTCCCAAGCCCCACGGCCTCCCTCTACCCGAGCTCCTTTCCCCCACAAAACCGTCGGCCATCTCATTACAACCCGCTGGCCACCTCCCTTTCATCATCCCCTTGAAATTTCCTAATTTACGATTGAATGAATTTGGGAAGAATTTGAAATTTCGAATTCAATGGATCCAAAATTTAAATAAACTTTCCTAATTCACGAATTCTATTTTAGGAAACTTTTGAATTCATACCTAATTAAATTTTAAATAAGAAAGGATTGAATTAAATCTTTCCAATCTTATGAATTTAAATTAGGAAGCTTTCTAAATCATCCCAAATCCCCCCTCTCCTAGCATGCCGCCAGCCCCCATGTGAGTCAACTTGGATTTCTTTCCTAGTTATCTCATAAGTGCATTAAGAAATAAATCAAATTATTTCTCCTTTGTCTTGGCCGAAATTTTCCCATCTCTTCATGACTGCAATTAGTCCCTAAATCAAGTAATTGATTTACGGAATTCAAAACTCCATCCCCCACATCCCGCCGTCCCTCCTTAGCCGCCCCATCTCTCAATTACGCCAAGAGAAATTCACGCCTTGGCTCTCTCCCACTAAGCCCCACCCTCCTCTACCCAAATCTGGGATTTTCTTTCTCAGATTTTGAGGTTCAAATCTGAAACTGTTTCAGATTTTAGGATTAATGCCGTGAGATTTTGCCTCCTCTTCATTTGCAAGAAGGAACTTCTTTCTCTTGGTACTCACTTGTGAGGCGGATCAAAGACCAAGGAGATTCTACTTCCAATCACCAAGGAATGATGGAATCCATTGACGAGTACTTCGACGGCATCAAGTGGAGGATCTCCGCGTCGCCTTAAACAAAGGTTTTCCTTTTCACTTGTATTGTAATTTCTTCTAAATCCAAATTCTCAATTGGTTGATTGTAATCACGAAAGCTACTTCAATTGCTCTTGCCAAGCCTAGTCATTCGTAGGAATTGAGTGTAATCTTCTATGCATCCTATGTCTCATTGTTAGATTAGGGATTACGTTGGAAGCTACTATTCTGTGTTGTTGTTATTTTCTTAATTATTTTGAATGTTCAAAATTTGGCGCATGTAATTTCGCCTATGCAAGATTAACTCCTTCATTGTTTTACTCGCCGTGGATAATTGCTAGTAATTTTATTCCAAACTTATTTTATTCAAAGAATTATGCAAAGCCTAATTGAAACTCATAAACATTGCATTTAATTAGTCCTGCATCACCTACTTACACCTAAGAGAGAGGAGAGTCGACATTTGTGCGAGATAGAGGAGTCATTAACAAAATCATCTTTAAAAAAAATTTTACATCTTGTTTGGATGATGTGCTAAATATGATGAATAATTTTGTGATATTTTCCAAAATTAATTTAAGAAACAATTGTCATTAAGTTAGAAAATGAAAGATGATAATAAAAAAAATTAATATTAAAGAAAAATTGTGTGAATAGTTTGTGATGCCTTTTGCATTATTAAATGCACCTAGTACTTATATAAGGTTAATGCAATGAACAAAGGAAGGTAGAATATGTATTGATAATACGAAATTATTAGGAAGTCAAATGGACATATCAAAAGCAACATGACTATAAATTATATAAAAGAATAAATGGCATACTCCTCCATCATTAAACATTATCGTTGTCAAGTCCTATGTCCTTGATGAGAAAAGTTGAGGATTGTGTTAGATAGACGACAGCAAGCGTAAAACTTATCGAATAATCATGACATGAATAATTTAATATATTGTGTTAAAATACTAAGGCGTTCCTTGTAAGTGATGTGTCGTATGGTCTAAATACAGTAAGAAGTGTGCAAGGGTCACAGCATCGGCGCCTGGATACAAAGTTAAATAAGTAAGTGCTCCGGTCCAAATCACACACGAATGTGAGTAAAGAAAGGTAGTCCATGAAACTAGAATTATGATAAGAACTTGAAATACAAGTTCTCTTACAAATAAATTAATAGAATTAATAGATATTACGATTCATAAAAAAATAAATATTTCATAAATTTAGAAAACAAAATGAGATGGAGAGAAGGTTAAAGACATTGATAATTTAGGGTTTAAACTATGATATTCAGATAGGAGTCGTATTAGAAATGATGTAAGATTGATTATAGATAAGAGTTTGAAGAATAATCTAGAAAAAATAATAGAATTAGCAATAGAATTATAATTTTAAAGATTATTGTTAATGTTAAGATTATTAATATTATAAGTGTTTATGTCCCTCAAGTAGGTTTGAATAAGTATTCAAAATTAAAATTTTATAATGTCTTAGAAGAATTAATACAAAAAACACCTCTTAAAAAAAGAGTTTTTATTAGAGGATATTTAAATGGACATGTTGAAGATTTTAAAAACATTCATGATGATTATGTTGGGGATGAGGAGCAAACACAACAATGATGAAACAAACAAGAAATTAAAAGAAGTGAAAAGTAAAGGACACCTGAATTTAACGTGGTAAAACCCAAATTAGGGGAAAAACCATAAAGCCACACAGCACAAAAAAATTCACTATAAAAATGGGGAGAAATAATTACATATATCTCTTCTCTCACACTCTCTCCTTACTTTTCTTCTCACATGCACTGTTCTCTATGTCTTATATACAGAAATACAAGAGAAAGTCAAGTTCAATAATCCTAAGGGACGCAACCCTTCAGAAAAACGAGAAAAAAATCGTCAAGTCTGTCTTGCAGCGTTGCAGTGCTTGAACAGCTGTCTTGATCCACTGCGATAGTGCGGTGTAGCATCTAGAAAGTTGTGGTGCTCCACTCTCGGTCATTCATCGTTGGGATGCTCAGGAACGTAGTGCTGGCGTGCTCGGGTACGCAGCACCAGGGGGTTGTAAGAAAAAAAAAATAAGAGTGTAAAGCACCCAAACCCATGCAAGGGGTAAACCCCTCGCACCCCCAGCAAGAACAACAAACTTGAGGTCTGAGACAATAGAACAATCCAATTGATCAACACAATCAAATTCCACACATAACAGGTTATGGATTTGTAGCGAATAATGAATGTGGTATGACCATATTAGACTTTTCTCTAGTTTATAATTTTATAATTGTTAATATCTTATTTAAAAAAAGAGATGAGCATCTCATCACTTATAAAAATAAATATAGTAAAACTCAAATTGATTATTTTCTTATAAGAAAAAAATTTGTTTAGATTATAAAAAATATAAAGTTATTCCAAGTGAAAATTTATGTGTCCATTATCACTTATTAATTTTAAACTTTAAGATGAAAAGGCGGAATATGAAAAATAAAATAAAATGTTATCCTAGGGTTAGATGTGGACATCTAAAGAATACTAACAAAAATATTTTTGAGAGTAAGATTCAAGATCTTAAAATTCTGACTATATATGAAAAAGTTAATGTTATATGGGAAAAAAATAGTTAGTAAAATTAAGAATGTTGTAAAAGATGTGCTTGAAGTATCAAAATGAAAAACACTTAATAATAAAAATAATTGATTGTTGAATTAAAATATGCAAGCAAAATTTAAAAATACGAAATTTTGCTATAAAAATTGCTTTGGATGTAAAAACTCAAAAATTTGAAAAAAGATATAAAGATGCACGTAAGGAGTCTACGAAAGTAATAAGTGATGCAAAGAATTTAGCTTTTAATTATTTATATAATAGATTAAATATTAAGGAGTGCAAAAGATATATGTATAAGTTAGTCAAGCAAAGAGATTGAATTGAATAAGGATTTAATTCAAGTGAAGTACATTAATGCTGAAGATCAAAAAGTATTTTTATTAGTAGAGGATATTCAGCAAAGGTGAATGAGATATTTTGATAAGCTTTTCAATGAAAATTGTGATAATACGATTGACTTTAGTGACCTTAGCACCCTAAATGAAAATATATATTTTAGTTTTTATCATCATATTAGTAAAATCAAATTTAGAGAGATATTAAAGAAAATAAAGTGAGAAAAAGAGGTTGGACCTGATGATATTCCAATAGAGTTGTGGAAATGATTAAGAGATGAATAAATTTTTTGGCTTACGAAACTTTCAATATTATTTAGAAGACTATAAAACTGTCAGATGAGTAGAGGAACGTGTTGATTCCTATTTTTTAAGATAAAGGTGATGCACAAGAGTGTGTAAATAATGGAGGAATAAAGTTAATGTGTCATACTTTAAAACTTTGGAAGAGAGTTACTAAGCATAAGTTACAACGTGACATTAATGCTTCTCAAAATCAATTTGGGTTCATGCTAGGTAGGTCCACTATGGAAGTTTTACATTTATTGAGAGGTTTGATGGAGAAATATAGAGAGAATAAGGAGGATCTACAATATGATATTTATTGATTTAGAAAAAGCTTATTATAAAGTTTCAAGAGAAAATCTTTGGAGAGTTTTAAAAAAGAAAGGGGTTAATAATGCTTATACTAAAATCATTAAGGGTATGTATGTAGGAGTTGTTATTTATGTTCAAACACAAGATGATTTGACCAATATTTTCTTATTTCAATTGAACTACATTAAGGATCAGCTTTAAGCCCATATCTTTTTGCTTTAGTCATGGATGCTCTTACTAGACATTTGTAAAACGTTGTACCTGGTGTATGTTTTTTTATTGATGATATTGATTTTGTTGATATGACCTAAAAGTAAACTTGATTTATGGAGGTCAACCATAAAGTCTAAAGGTTTTTGTTTGAATAGATCTAAAACCGAATACATTGAGTGCAATTTTTAGCAGTAATAAATCTAGTGGGAGTGTTGTAGCTGTGGGAGAACAAGTCATTAATAAGATTACACGTTTTAGATATCTCGGATCTATTTTTCAAAGTGATGGTGAAATAGATGGGGATATTATTCGTAGAATTCAAGTTGGATGATTAAAGTGGAGGAATGCATCAGGCATGTTATGTGATAGAAAAGTAACATTCAAACTTAAGGAAAAATTTTATAAGATGATGGTGAGACATGCAATTTTTTATGGCACAAAATATTGACCATTAAAAGAGAAGCATAAAATTAAGTTAAAGGTGCAGAGATGAGGATGCTCAGGTAGATGAGCGGCTTTACTCTTAGAGACAGAATGCGAAGCGAGCAAATACATGAAAAGGTTAGAGTAGCTCCAGTGGCAGATAATATTAGAGAGAATTGTCTTAAATGATTTGGTCACATAAAATGTCGGTCTTCCGATAACCCGGTTAGGAGAGCATATGTATTAAGAGGTAGACCAAAAAAGACTTGGTTAGAAAATTTGAGAAATGACCTTTTTTATTAGATTTAAATGGGAATTTGAGTCTTAACAGAACAAAATAGAGAAAAATGATTCATGTAGCCAACCACACGTATTGGGATAAAGGCTTAAAGTTGTTGTCCTCCTTCATTTAAAGTAAAGTTACATCATCTTTTGATGGGCCAATAAAAACTTCTCAAGTAAAATGTATGACACTCTCCTCATTTTAACTATTCCAAAAAACAAGTATCAATGGACCAGGATTCATAAAGGTGAGCCAAAAAGGGTTGAGATTAGGACCCATGATGATGATGAAGCATGTCACATCAGATATAGCATGCACTATAAACGGTTGAAAATAATAACAGATAAGGTATAATGTCTTGCATAAGAGAAAGTAGAGATAACATGTGCAACTGGAAATACCTTTGGATGAAGGCACATGGTGATCAAAAAATTCCAGGAAAAAAATATTTATAGCAGCACATAATGCAATGAAAACAAATATCTATTTTAATCTATTTCTCTCCTCCTTTTCTGTACCAATGCAAATGAAATTTCAATGAATTTAAATGCACTGATCACCGGATGTAAAATGTGAATCTTGAAAACAATTCATTTATAATGGTGTGTCATTTATTTTTTTTCTTTGGACTAGCAACTGTAAAGCATGATTTTTTATCCAAACAAACTTAAGAAAAATGCAGATAAAGGAAACGTCTATTGGCACACTCAAAATATTTTAAAATATGTATGCAATAAAACCAACAGATAAAGCAAGTATTTACCCTAAACAATGTGAAAGTACTTACCAAAACCTTTTCCAGATTTAGAGCCACAGATACCACATTGCCATGAATCCTGTACACGCAGGATAAAATCTTAAGTATGAATCAGCCAACAGAAACAAAGATAATGCACAAATAGTAATACAGTCGAGGAAATGATTTATGAATTTTTGGTTTTGCAAGTATACGTGTGTAACTATAAAATTCCAAGCACAAGAAGTCTGCAGAACAAGAATGGTAGTATAGGAATTACAATATACTGAATGTAATAGCAGGCAGTATAACTAACCATAGCAGCTTGGGGAAAAGCACCAAAGGCATGATTTCCACCATTATTGTACAACGAGAAACACCATCTTTTCTTTGCTCTAGGTGCAAAGTATTCTGCCACAAATTTTCTCCAGTACAATATAGAATTGTCCTGCAGTTAGTATCAAATTGCTCTAATCAGACCAAATCCTGCACGAATTTTTGTATATGAAATAGAGCAGAAAGCTTCAGAACTCACAGCCGGTCTATGACTCTGGTGATACATATATTGCATAAGTCGCCGAGCACACAAGCCACTTTCAAACGGGAGCCTCATTGGAGATATTAAATGGAGGGGGTTTTGCATAGGCATTTGAGGCTGCTGATGCATATGTATTCTCTGCAATTGTGGCAACGACTGTATCAATTGCTGCTGCTGGAGATGAGCGAGCCTCTGAGGTTGTACAAGGGCCTGAAGTTGAAGGTTCTGATGCCTCTGTAACATCTGTTGCATAACCTGCTGTTGACTAACATCTCCCACCCTCATGTCCAGCCGCGGTCTCTTCTGAACAGGCATCATTCCAGCATCCTGGACCATTGACTGATAGGTAGGACTCAAAGCACCGTGCTTCTGAATCTGCTCATTTTGGGGACTCAACTGAATAATTGATGAACCATCCATGACTGAAGAGCCCGAAATGTTGTTGGATGAGGACATTGGTGAAGCTGGAAGATGCATATAGGACTCATCATTGATGCTGGAGCTGCTCGGAAGCTGCGGTCCACCTGAAAAAGAGGAATTGGCATCGGTGACCTGAGAGCTCGCACCCATGCTGGGCCCAGAGGAGTTTGCAGCACTATTCAGAACTCCATGGTTCATGTCACCAGAAACAGCATTACCAAGCCCAGAGCGTGCAGTCCCTGACATGGAGTTAGCTGCGTGGGTGTGCCAGGTTCTTCCCAACACCTTGAAAGAAAATGCCGGCAGCACCAAGCCCGGACCAAAGAAGGAGCTTTCCTCGCACCTTGCAAAGCCTAAAACATAGGTGGGACAAGACCCACTCGATCAACAGCAACCAAAAAATTCCCTTTTCATTCCAACACCGCTCATACCTGCCACAAGGAAGACCACAAATTAACAGGCCCAAACATTAAGACATGAGAACGATAAGCAAACCCTTTCTGACAACAAGATACACGAAAAGAGGTAACTTTCAACAAGAATTTGAGCCGAAAAAAAACTAAAACATCAGCTCAAAAGAGAATCGTAAACATCAAATTCCAAAACTTACGCGTAACAATGTCATGTAACGGACGACGAAAATAAGCTGCAGGTGCCCACCAACTTCGCAGACCAAACCCTAATCACGTTAAAATCCACCAATTTCGCAGAAAAGAAAGAAGATCTAATTCAAAATCTTACCAATTAAACAACCAATTATACAGTAGATCGAAGATCGGCAGAAAAAGGAAACGATTTACCGATCAAGAACCAGCGAAAAACGAGAAGATCAGCGTAAACGGAAACGGAACCGGTGAGAGGGCTTAAAGCAGCGAGCTTTGGGCGTTATATTGAGTCACTCTCTTCTGTTATAAAACTCGCAGATATTTTACCATATATTTGATTTATTCACCTGATACTGATTTTTATATTTTAGCCTATATATTTTTTAATAAATTTAGCCTTTTGTATTAAAAAAATAATTATTTAAAATGTCATTATATTATACGTGCATTCGCTTCAATTAATTCAGGATTATGGCCCACACACCAATCTATTCTAATAATGTGATGCAATATTGGTAAATAAAATAATAATGGGGAGCAATATAAAAATTTTTGTTAGATGACAAGAAATAGGCCTCTAATATAAAATATTATGAGATTTATGACCAAATAATCTTTTTTTTAATGATTATGATTTATTGTAATAAAATATTTCATGAATATTTTTATTTTTTAAGGATTTGATAGAATCAAATTTGATTATTTGTAATATATTAAATGATTAACATATAACTTGTAGTTATCTCTTAAATTAAATAATAAGTGGGGTTTACAAACCTTACGCATAAATTATTCTATTTAGATATTTTAACATATGAAATTTCTTATTTACTATACCGACTGCCTTTGTTAACATCGCTAATGTTTCTATTCAAAAATTTGAAACCCTTGAAATTCTAGATGTCGAAGAAGTGTAAAATAAATAAATATTTGAATAATAATATTAAATGTTAATTATTTTAGTTAAATTAGGAAAATAGTTAATATCATTTTTAATCTTTTTAAAATCATTTAAATAGTTATTTTTTAATCATTTTAGTTAAATTATTTAAAAATCCGTTGAAAAAGCTGCTAGAAATCCGCCGGAAACAAATCCTCTGGAAAAGCCAACGGGAAATTCCAACTGAACTAATTCCCACGAAAAATTCCACTGGAAAAACTATCTCATTGCATTTCGTCGGAAAATCGTCAGAAAATTCCGTCGGTAATGAGTGATTTTCCTATAGTGAACGGATGACAACTTGCTAATAATAGAACTAGCGTGAAGGTTGACAACGATGAAGATGTGGAGAAGTCACAATGTGACCTTGCTAAGAGCATCTAGATCTCATTGAGGAAGGCATTGATGAAACTGGTGACGCACAAATTAGACGATTTGACAAGGTTAATGGTTATATGGTAATTTTTATTATAATTCAAAACCTTAAATGCTATGTGAAGAAATAGTAAAATTTATCTATTAAATACATAAGTAGAATAAGTTTATATGTTATGTTTGTCAATACCCTTAAAAATAACACAAATTGAAAAGGGGGATGCTGAAAATTTCAAACATCAATAGTGACCTCTAATGATGATTTTTTATGCATTGGGCAAAACAATAAATTGATATGAAAGCTTATTTTGGCATATTCTTGAAAATGTTAGGGTTTTTTTTTTTGTTATGTTAAACTTAAATGACTATAATTTTATCAATTTTTAATATTAGAATTATGAATTAAATATTAGTGGAATTGTTATTACATGAGCAATAAATTGATATTAATTGATTTATTTTCATACAACCATTTTATACGTTGAATAATCTTTGGAATAAAAAATTTATAATCAATTAAGTCAATTTTGTGCGCTTCAAATTTATTATTTGAATCGTAATCATATTCAATCAAATGAGAAATCCTAATCAATTGTATCTTTTAATAATTTTGAATAATTATGTATAATAAATAAATAATCCTAATCCTCCACCGCGACATCACGGTGAACAACATCTTGCTGGACTCTGATTTCGAGCCCCGGATCTCTGATTTCGGAACGGCGAAGTTGCTCGATCCTGGATCGGCGAAGTTGACCGTAGTTGCAGGCTCTTATGGCTACATGGCACCTGGTAATTCCATTTACATCATCTCCATTTTCCAATGAAATGATGACAAATCCCTTTTTTGTACGCAAAGCTTGCTTACACGATGAAGGTGACGGAGAAATGCGACGTGTATAGCTTCGAAGTGGTGGCATTGGAGGTGATGATGGGGAAGCACCCAAGGGATCTGTTATCGTCGCTGCCATTGTTGTCGGGGAAGGACATATTGGTGAAGGAAATGCTGGACCAGAGGCTGACGCCGCCGACCGGTCAATTGGCAGAGGAGGTGGTTTCCCGCCACTATTGCTCACGAACGAACGGGGAAGACCGACGGGATATAACGGAGTGTTAGAAAAGGTGTAAAACAGGGATTTAAGTGGTATGTATGTAAATCTAATAGTTTAGGTGTTAGATAGGTAATTTGAAATGTTTTGAGTGTTATGTATGTAAAAATCCCTAATTTGTAATCTTGCTCAAACCTTAGGTTTCAAACATAAAAATATATATTTGAACAATTTTCAAACCTGGGATTTGGCCATTAGCTATACAACAAATATTCTAAAAGAAAAAACTACTAAGTAGATTCGAATATGGTTTGAATAAGGTGCAAAGAGATTGAAATTATGTTTGAATGATGTTATATTCTTTATTTTTATTTTAATGTATGAAATTCATTCACTTGAGTTACTTTTCTATATAAGTAGATGTCTCACCTAATTATATATTTAGAGGGGCATTACATTGCCTCGGTCTACTTTTAGAGCGTAGCGTGTAATATATATAATTATGACTCAATTTGTATGTTTTGATCTTTTATATAAAAGGATGAAGAATTCCCCTATGTGCTTATTTTTTATGCTCATAAGCTATAGTTCTTTATGTTTTATTTCATCAACTTTTAATGAGGATGTTTGATTGTGAAAAGGATAATGGATACTCTATTATGCTCAACATAAGAGATAAGAACATTATATTTAAATTAGAGAATTTGCTCTTATAAGTGGGTTGGTGTTTGGTCAATTTACATTTGAGGGGATAACTACAAGCAGTAAGTTGTTTGATATTTATGCAGATGGCATTGCTAAGTCTAAGAATGTACAAGTAGAGTCTATTCTTGATATTCAAATTTGTATGGTGAAAGCATATGAAATAAGGAGATAATACATTTTTGACAGATTTAAGAGAGATAAAATTCGTAGAAATCAAAATCATCGAAAATAGAAGTAAGAGATTAGTCACTTATAACGAATATAATAAAAGTTATAACAGAAAATGACTGGCAAAAATGATCCAAAGAACTTTCTTTCTGCTCTCTCTTCTTCCTCGTTCCCCGATTTCGATTTTTTCTTAGTCAAGTAACCAAGTGAGAGAATCAATGAGGGGAGGCAGGAATATATATATATATATATATATATATTATATATATATATATATATATATATATAATATATATATATATATATATATATATATATATATATATATATATATATATATATATATATATATATATATATATATATATATTTGTTGCGTCCTGGAATATTCGCGGCGGTAGAAAAATATAAAGTTTAATGTCTTAGCGTTGTACGAAAATCCGGCACGCAATCAGATAAGAGAGTGGGTGTAGCATTCATAAGAGACACCAGAGTTTTTACGTGGAAACCCCCTGAAAAGAAGGAAAAAACACGGGGTCTGACCCAGTTTGAATGAATCCACTAGTATTTGCAGTCGATTACAAATGAGGCCCTTCTTAGGGAGAATGCCTTGGCTTGATGTTACAAATGTACGTCATATAAAGCGCATTACATGGTGGGAGTTACAATAATCAACATAGACATGTTTATTTGGTTGGAAGGCCATTGTCGGTGATGGAGGTCGAACGGACCGTAGTCGGTAAGTGACAGATGTCAGAAAGACCATTGTCTAACGATGTAGGTC
Organism: Dendrobium nobile; assembly: GCA_022539455.1. Taxonomy (NCBI): domain Eukaryota; kingdom Viridiplantae; phylum Streptophyta; class Magnoliopsida; order Asparagales; family Orchidaceae; genus Dendrobium; species Dendrobium nobile. The sequence continues at coordinate 54,651,629 of CM039730.1, forward strand.
AGAAGGACCGTAGTCGGCAGGAGATCGGGGTTAGAAAGATCGTTGTCTAGTAATGGAGTTCGAAAGGACCATTATAAGCGACGGAGGTCGGACGGACCGTAGTCAGAGGAGACCAAGGTCAGAAAGACCGTTGTCTGGTGATGGACTTTGGAAGGACCATTGTAGGCGACAGAGGTTTGGAAGGACCATAGTTGGCAGGAAACAGGAGTAAAAAAGATCGTTGTCTAGTGATGGAGGTCGGATGGACCATTGTAGGCGATGGAGATTGGAAGGACCGTAGTCGGCAGGAGACCGGGGTCAGAAAGACCGCTGTCTGGTGATGGAGTTCGAAAGTATTCTGGGAGAATTCTTGGCATCAAGTAGTGGCCTAGTGGAGCTCAAGGCCTCAAGTAGTATTCCGACGGAAGTCCGGGCCTCATGTGATGTTCTGGTGGAGCACAGGGCCTCAAGTGGTGGTCCGGCAAAGACGAGGGCCTCAGGTGGTAGTCCGACGGAGCCACTACATCAGGTGGTGGTCCGACGGAACAACGACGTTAGGCGGTGGTCCGGTGGAGGTAAGGACCTCAAGTGGTGGTTTGGCGGAGCAACGATATCATGCGGTAGTCCGACGGAGGTGAGGGCCTCAAGCGGTGGTCCGGCGAATGTCCATCGGTGGTCCGGCGAAACTCCGGCGGTGGTCGAGGAGGAACTTCTTCCTTCTCTTCTCTTCTTGTTCTGGTCCCCCTTTCAAGAGGAATGAGGGGTCTATTTATAGATTTATGGAGTGGCATGACCCGTAAATAGGTGAGAGATCAAGGGTAAATGGGGAGTGGTTGGATGGACGGCCGATGTTAAACTCCTTGATTGTGGATCGTTTGATGGACATTTGAATGTCTTAGTGATTTCGGATTTTTGTGCTCTTAGGCTCGTTGGAGTTGTCTCGTCGAGCCGCTCGATTTGATTATAAGCACGTCATGTTTAGAAACCGTTTGGTAACCAAATTGTAGTTCAAACATTCCAACAACGCTTCTAACCCTTGATTTGGACCCGTTTGGGCTCGGATTTGGTTGGATTTGGTGTCGCTGGGTTCGTATTCTCAAGAAGCTCAGTTTGACTATAAGTTTGCTGAAATCAGAGTTCGGATGGTCCCAATTTTAATTTCGGAAGTTTCCAACTTGAATTTGCCTCGAAATTCATGCCCGATCAAGATAATTTTTTGAGGACATATCAATATTCATGACCTAGCGCTCATCAGATCAGCGTCAAAGCACTCTACTTTAGATTTTTTTTTTGTTTTTCAAATATATTTATATCAAATATTTGAATTATTACAATAATAATCATGGATTGATGATAACATTAAAAAATTAATAATATGAATACTAACTTCTATATGTTTTAGTATGGGTGTCAATAAATGACCCAGCTAAAAAACCATCTAAACTCTAATTTAATTTTATATATTTTGATTGAGAATTTAAGTCAAAACCCTTCTTAAAGCCAACTTTCAAACAATCAAAGTCCTTGTATCTTATTTTTTCTCGAATTAGGTCAGTAACTACGATGTTCTTTGCGAATACTAAAACCAACATTATGAGTATAATGACAATACATATCATATGTTTCATTCTCACAATTATAAATATGATGTGCATAAAAGAAACATATTGAATCATATTGATATAAGCATGGGAGTACACAAAGTTGCAGCGGTACACAGTAATAATACACATCAAAAGTACACAATAATAATACAAAGCAAAACTACGTAGTAATAATACACAATAAATTATGTTTTTATATGGACTTGTACATAGAATCCAAACTTGCATCTAAGCTTGTGCACAACAATTAAACTTAAAAACTTTAAATTTTGAAAAGAAAATAGGAAAACCTCTTCAGAGTTTAAAATTTATCGATAATATCTCTGACTTATCTCTCATTGTTCGTTATAATAAATCTTCCATCTCCTTGGAGAATTTAATATCCTCCAAATCAGTTTCCATCTTCATAGCCTCTTTTTTCTCATTTCTTTCTTAGCTCTTTTCTGAGGATAAATCTTATCTCAAGTGACGGAAATAATCTGCCAAAATCTTAAACCCTAGATATTGGCAACTTTTTTTCATTAAAACTTAAATTTTGCTTCTGGATCTGATTGATTCGTCAGGCCGCACGGTAAATTGAAAAACACGTGATAAAATTATAATTTCATTAGATCGGGTCGTTGGGTCGTCGAGCCGCCCAACCACGGTCATTGTTAAATTATTCACTAAATTAGTTTTATCTCAAAATAAAATACCGCAAAGTAATATCATGTATTTATAGAAATACTCAATATAAAAAATCATAAATATTTTATATAATCTATAATTATTATAAAATATATTCCTTTTACTCTGATCATTTTTCAGCAAAATATACAACCCCAAATCGAAAGAAAATTTTTATCGTTTTTGACAAGAACAGCTATAACTCTCAAATTTTGCGGGTTAGGGATTTTTTTTTTTTTACGGTGACAATAAATATAATATTCAATAACATAAAATTAAAAAAATACAGTTTTTTTGCCCATTGGCCGTCATAAGAATTTTCTTTATGATAATCCACAACAGTGCAGCACTGTGTCACCAAGCTCCGACGCCTGGCGAGCTAGCGAACTGAGAGAGAGAGCATGCTGTGCAGTTCTCACCGAGCTCTTACAGGCTCGTTGCCTTCACCGGCCCGCGTCTCCTCAAGCAGTCATCTTTTTGAACCCACAACACTCTTCTGGAGAAGCTCTCTCCTCCACCGTGGCGGAACCCGAGTCCATTGCCGTCGCTTCTCTGTCTTTGCCGTCCAAGAGCGTAACCTGCAGGGAGACCAGCAGCTTAGGCTCTCCGTCCTTCGTTTCACTCTCGGCAAGTTCTATTAAGCTTAATGTATTCCCTTACTTCTTAGATTTCTGATGAAAAACCGGTCTTTTGCCTTTTTTGGTTTCAGGGATACCGGGGTTGGACGAGTCCTACCTTCCCAGATGGATTGGTGTGGCCTTTGGATCTCTCATTCTTCTAAATCATTTTACATCGTCTTCACCCGCCCCAGCTCAGCTTGTACTATCTTGACCTGAGTACTTCTAATCCCATTCGAATTGATACCTCTTCACCTATTTTTTTTGCTTGGTTTTGTTTTTTTCGCTACAGAGGTCGGAGGCTTTGGGTCTCTGCTTGTCTGTCTTCTCCACTACATTACCATATATTCGCAAGTTTCTTAAGGTACAAAATTCATGATCCTATTTGGTGTTCCTGGTTTTGGTGCTTCTTTTAGAATGACTTAATGGTGCTCGACCAAATGCCGAAGTGGCATGGTCAATTACATATTTCACACTGAAAACGCAGCAGGTTGTCAGGACGCTGAAAATCCTCGAAGTAAAAAATGATAGTTTTGCTCTCTAGGTGTCCAAAGCACTTTTAGTGCCTGAATTCTTAGGCTTCGTTTGTGGCGGCTTTCTTATTACGTCTTAAAGCAGTTTTTTAGTATAAAAATTTTAATTTTTTACTAAAAAGCTGCTTTAAAAAGCAATAAAAATGTCATCCCAAACGTAGCCTTAGTGTATGTGTTTTTTCAATGCAAATCCAACATGTGGTGTGCAAAATCATTCGGATGAATCGATAATTATAGTTCATTAGCTTTTAATTTTGACTATGAAAATTAAAAAAAAGTTCATAAATTTGGCCAAATGATAATTTAAAGATCACCCAAATAAAAATTTTTTAAGAAATTTGAAATCAACTAAACTCTCACAATGATCATGATTTACACCATAATCAGAAAATCTATAATTGTAACAAATATTGCGAAACACAATCACATGCAATCACAAATTCTGCATGTGAAAAATAGTAAGGAAAGTAGTCATCAAATAGAAGATATAGGCCTCACATTCTTACAAAAAGAATGCTTTCTCTAAAGTTGGCAATCAAAACTTGCACTGCACTTGAAGAATTCACATCTGATGAGCACATACAAAATTTAAGAGAAAAGTTAAAATTTCATCAAATAATAAATTAATTTGCTCACATGTCTCATTATCCCTATTTATAATCACAAAGGCACCCCAAAATCGACAACTTGTCAAAATTCGAAAATAAAATTCAATTATAGAATTAAATCCACTTTTTTAAAAGCATCTCCCATAACTACTATAATGCTGAAATTACAAAACAACTATGATAGTCTATTATGATGCAAATTTAGAAATACATCTAGTCTTATAATAGTCTCTTGCGATGATCATTGATCACAACTAAGTCTCATAATCTCTCCTCTTCTCGCATGGGAAGAGCTCATAGGTGAGGAGGGCTGCCTGACGGGTTCATCTCTAAAAGCTGTTTGTTTTGATGATAGCTTTGCGTTGTTTCGAGCTCATTTAGGCTTCGTTTGGAATGACTTTTTTACTGCTTTCTAAAGCAGTTTTTTAGTACAATTTTTTTTAAATTAAAAATTTTTATACTAGAAAGTTGATTTAAGAAGCAGTAAGAAAGGTGTCTCAAACTAAGCCTAAGTATTGGCCTGCATAATATTGAATTAGTATTTTTTAGTGGGTTGACTGTCGTAGCTTGTTCCTACTTTTCCAAATGACTTACATGAAAAAAAAAAAAAAACGCAGTGTTAACTGTAAGTTAGAATCAGTTTACATTTCTACTGGTATTAATTTAGGGACAATTCTTTCTTGCATTCTTATGCGTGGAAATTTGCTGCAGGGAGAAAACCCAGTGGACCGATCAAATTTACCAGAAGGAAACCAACAAATATTTATCATGTCTGAAAATCTCTTAGATTCTCAAAGGGAAGATTTAGCATGGGCATCATATGTTCTCTTGCGCAATACAAACTCCATGTCAGTGGTACTACTTCATACTTCCAATAATACTAAAACACAGCACTGGTTAATGGTTATGACTTCACACACAAAAAAAATAAAGAAAAATAAAAAAGAAAAAGAACTCATTACTATAGTATAATATTAAAAAAAAATGCTAGCTGATTTGTACTGCTATGGATATCATTCTTCCTAATGGGGAGTGCCTTAAACTATCCATCTGGATGGTTTGACACTTTTGTGGAAGATAATGTTAAGTGATATATAACAAATATGATTGTGGCTGAGATTTGCCTATGCTGGACAAGCAATATATCTAAGACTCTTGTTTCGCCAGCTTATTGTGCTCCAAGATGCATCATGTGTACGTGGCTATTGGAATATGCCCGAAGGTATTTCGAAAGATCAAATACTGGAATGTCTGACAAAGAAGTTTGAAGAAGTGGGGTTCCTGGATCTGAAGGACACTCTTTATTTTCCACAGAGACCAGGTAAGCTTTCTTTTTTATGTGCTTAGAAGATTTAGACAATACTTGAATGTTTATTCATAAAGTTGGAGCATAACTAAATAAACATTTATCAACACCCCCAAACCCCTCCTCACACACCCACATCCACATATTCACACATTCTTCAATTATTTTCTAATTTCCTTCATAGTCTCAATCATGTTATTGTGATTACCATGAAACCTCCTGCTCTCAAATTTCAACGTCATGGCAATATTTAACGAGACTGGAAATTTCATGCTTTTAATTTTTTAATACTTTCTCAAGCATTGTTTAATTTAGATACATTCTCTTGAAGTTATAGATTGTACTTAATTTTTTAAGCTTTTATGTGTATTACCCTGGCAAAGTCTTGTTAGCCGTTTTAGAAATGAAATTTGGACGCTTCTTCTACCATAAGCATTGGTGTATTCTGCATTTGATGTTTTCCCAAAATTATACTCTGAATATTCTTTTTCAGATTTATTTTGCCATGAAAAAAGAATATTTATTCTATATTATTCTACTATACTACACTATGTTATCTACTACTGCTATACTACTATACTATATTATACTATACGACTACAATACTATTCTATATTACTATACTATACTACTATAATACAATATTATACTATATATTTCTACTATTACTATGTTGTATTACTATACTATACTATCTTACTACTCCTACAATAATATACTATATTATACTATACTAAATTATACTTATAATATACTATACAACTACTTTTATTATACTATATTATATTATACTGCTACTACTATTATACTATTATACTATATTATACTATTATACTATGCTGCTACTATACTATTATATTATACTACTGCTACTATTATACTATAGTACTATACTATACTATACTACTATACTTTATTATACTATATTACAATACTGTTATTATACTACTATACTACTATAGTACTATGCCATGAAAAAAAAATATTTATTCTATATTATTCTACTAGTGTCGGCAGGTTCTGAACTGCGGCAAATGCTACCTAGAGGAACATTTTCTCTGCTCGTACAGCCAGTTTTTGGTGATTCTTGTGCTTTGGTCGATACTAGAACAAATATTGAAGGGTTCGTGTTGTTGGCGTCTAGTGCAAATTATGCATATAGCGACAAAGATACAGCTTGGATTAGAACAATTTCAAACAAATTTAAAGGTATGAGTACTTCTAACTTCTGTCAATGCACTGATTATTCTTGCTGATTCGTGTAGTTACTTCCAAGTTTCTGTAGGTCATTTCAGAGGGCTTATTTTTACTTATCTTTGAACTTGGAATAATAACTGATATTCCAATTTATTAAGAAGGGTGAAACTTAAGAAACTCTTTTTTATTTTTAATGTGTCAGCAGTAATATGTTTCCATAGATTCATTATCTGAGGCCATCATACTTTTGTTGTTTATAATATGCTGAGCTCTATGCCTCTCGGTATCCTTGAGCTAATTTTGAAGGTCTGCTAGGGAATTGGTTGAAGCCAGTTCAGGGCGACTACAATTCAGCGTGTTTCTAATGTTTTATGGTTTTTTCCCTCTTTTTTTAGTATTCTGGTAGGAAACACTTCTAGATCGCTAGTATTTCCTGTCAATCTTCTGAAAAAACGAGAATTCTTCTCAAAAATCCGCGCAAAATCACAAAAGCAGTAGATAATTTGTATTACTTGATGAAAGCGAAACGGAAAACAGCAATATACACTTGATCCTCTATTCGAGAGGAGGATCGATCTCTCCCAAATCTCTAGACGCCACTAGAGCCCAAAGGAAACCTAAATCTAAGAAATCTCAAAATTCAACCAAATTCAAGATGTCGTAACCCTAGGAAAACAAAGTCTTTAATGCATACAAATCAAAAGGAAATCCCTAAACAGTCCATACATTCAAATTTCCCTCCCAAATCCCTCAAAAATCCTTTATAAAAGCTCCGTCAGCTCCTGCGGTGCGTGCGGCAAAAACCAGAGACAGAGCACTCCGCCTCGTTCGCGTCTGGGCCAGTCCCACGTGGACCGGCTGGACCGGTCTAACATATTCTCTTATTGGACCGCTCTAACATATTCTCTTATTACTAGTTCAAGGAGAGGAATTATACGAGGTTCAAGAACTTCAGGATTTTGTACTATTATCCTGGGTGGAAATTCTTATCCCTCTGCTGTGCTTTAATGGATCATTTGCTAGCAACTAGGGGTGTAAACGAGTCGAGTCGAGTCAAGTATTTACCTTATCAAGCCTGGCTCGTTTAATCCTTAATGAGCTCGAGCTCGAGCTCGAGTTCGAGCTCAATAAGTGGGCTCGAGCTCGACTCGTTTAGGAAATATCAATCTCGAGCTCGACTCGAAAGCTCGAGCTCGTTTGAAAAACTGTAGCTGCGGATGGGTTTTTTTATAAAATAAGCTTTCAAATATTATAAAAAATAATACTAATATATATATATATATATAATTATATCGAGTAGCTTGATAAGCTTTCGAGTCGAGTCGGGTTGAGCTGGAACTCGAGCTCGAGCTCGAAGCTCGATAAGCTCGGCTCGCGAGCTCGTTAAAGAGTCGAGTTCGAGCCGGCTCGGCTCACTTACACTCCTACTAGCAACTATCAAATCTTTTTGTTGAGTGAGGAATGCTTCGGTGAAAACAGTGTTGGAAGTCTGGTATCGTTCAAGAAGGTTTTTGACTCATATTATTGACCATCTCTTTCCTTTTCCTACCGTTGGACTCAATTTTATAATGCTCATCATGACAACTGTTGTCCTCACCTTCATTTCACCCCTGTTTATGACAGACTATTTGGCATATTGTCTTCAATCATTTATCTCTCTTAATGCTGAAAAGCATGCACTGTTCACAAGAATTTCAGTTCTCACCATCAGAGGCCGATTAGGTTTGGGGGTGGAGGTGGCAGTGGTAGGACAAGGGGTGCAGGAAGTAATATAATTCCATCAGTAACAATTGATGCAGCTTTTATTTTGATATTCCTGAATTCTGAAGTATGTTGAAGCAAAACTCTAAAACATAGAGGTGCTTTTGGTTTAACAGAGGTCATCAAAATACTTGGTCAAGCTGAATTTGACTATAACTCTATACCCAATTGTTCCACTGGTCAATGGCCTTTTAATATAGTCTATACAAAGATGTCAAATCACCTTGTTGCATCCTGGAAAATTCATGGTGGTAGAGAAATGTAATAATTCAAAAAAAATTTGAAATAATTTTTAAGATGAAAAATCTGAATTTCAGCATCATGTCTTATTGAAGAAGAGAGATGGAATGAAGAGAAGGTGTTCAGAGTTTTTTCATCCGTCAATTTTTTTCAGAGATTTCTTCTATTTGTTGTGAGTAACTCATAGTTTTCAATAATTCTGAACGTTACAAGAAATATGAATTTGAGCGTCGTAATTTTGTACAAATATCCAACACACAAACAGATGAAAGATAGGGATGTAGCGTTCATAAAAGACATTAGAGTTTTTACGTGAAAGCCCTTGAAAAGGGGGAAAACTCACGAGGCTTTGCCCAATTAAATAAATCCACTAGTATTTGCAGTTGATTACAAATGAGGCCCTTCATTGGGGAGAAGGCCTTTGGTCGATGTAGAAAATATACATCATATTACATGGTGGAATTGGAATAATCAGTGTTGACATATTCGTTTGTTTGGCATGACCTTAGTAGGCGAGCGATGTAGGTCAGAAGGATCGTAGCTGGGCGATGGTAGTCGGAAGAACCGTAGTTGGTGGGCGACGGAGGTCAGAAAGACCGTAGTCGGGTGACAATGATCAGAAGAATTGTAGTCGGGCAACGAAGGTTGGAAAGACCGTAGTCAGGCGACGGTGGTCGAAAGGACCCTAGTTAGTGGGAGACGGAGGTCAAAAAGACCATAGTCAGCGGGTGACGAATGTCAGAAAGACTAGGGCTACAAATGAACCGAGCGTTCGACGAACTACTTGTGGCTCGGCTCGATAAGAGCTCGTTTATGTTTGTTTGATAAGGTAAATGAATAAGCTTGAACAACTTTGTCAATACTCGAGAGCTAAATAAACAATCTTGAACAACCTGGCATTCGGCTCGTTTATGTTCACGAACAACATCGTTTAGAGTTCGTGAATATGCTTGTTAAGAAGCTCGATTATATTTTATTTAATTAAAAATAAATATTAAATCTTATTTATTTAATAAAATAATTAAATATATATATATATAAAACTGATACTCGTGGCTCGACTCTCTCTCTCTCTCTCTCTCTCTCTCTCTCTCTCTCTCTCTATATATATATATATATATATATATATATATATATATATATATATATATATATATATAACAATTTTATGTTTTTATTCTCCCGCCTCTCTCTCTCTTCCTCATTTTTAGTTTGCATTCTCCTGCCCGCTGCTTCTCTCTCTCCTCTGTGATAGGAAAAACAAAACAAAAAAATTGTTGAAGGGGGTTTAGTCCCACACCGCTTGGAAATATAGCATGTTGCTCTATTAAAAAAAAATACATGTGGTTGTTGGCTGCTGAATAGAGGGCAGCGGTGGGACTAGGCGGGTTGAATTAGATTTAGGCCATTAAATTTTAATTTTTTTTTGCTCATTCTGAACGAGCTCGACTCATTTAACGTAAATAAGCCTCTAGATAAGGTTGAAATAAAATGAGCTCAAGCTAAACACGAGTCGAGCTCAAACATGCTCGGGAGACCGTAGTCGGCAAGCGACGAAGGTTGCAAAGATCATAGTCGTGCGATAATGGTCGGAAGGACCGTAGTCAGATGAAGGTGGTCGGAAGGACCATAGTCAACGGGCAACTGAGGTCGAAAAGACCGTAGTCGGAGACGATGGTATGAAGGACCGTAGTCCCGTAGTCGGCACGCGACGGAGGTCAGAAAGATTGTAGTTGATGATGGTGGTTAGAAGGACCAAAGTCGACGCGACGGAGGTCAGAGAGACCATAGTCGGGCAACTTTGGTTGGAATGATCTTAGTCGGGTGATGATGGTTAGAAGGACCATAGTTGACGCGTAATGGAGGTTAGATCGACCCTAGACAGGTGAAGATGGTTGGAAGGATCATAGTTAGATGACAGTAGTCAGGGAGACTGTAATCTGGAGATGGTGGTCAGAGAGACTGTAGTCGGCTGGTGACGGAGGTCGAAAAGACTATAGTCGGGCAACGGTTGTCGGAGAGACCGTAGTCGACAGGTGACGGAGGTCGAAAAGACTGTAGTCGGACGAAGGTGGTCGGAAGGGCTATAGTCGGGCGACGGCAGTCGGAAGTACCGTTGTTGGTAGGCGACGCTGATGTCCAGGCAGAAGTCCGGTGACGAGTGGTGGTTGGGCGAAAATTCGGTGACAATCTGCGGTCGAGCAGTGGTCAAGGAGCTCGATGGCAAGAGATATATCAGATTTATCTTCCTTTCATCTCTTATTTTTTCCTTGGTCCCCCTTCAGTGAAGAATGAGGGGTTTATATATAGTTTTCTAGGAGTGGCATGACCAATAAATAGGGAGAAGAACAATGACATGTTGGAAGTGTTTCGAATAGACGGCCGATATTGTCTCTTTTGATCATGGACCATTTATTGAGCATTTAAGTGCCTTAATGATACCAAAATTGGGGATCTTGGGCTCTTTGGATTTGTCTCGTCGAGCCATTTGATTCGACTATAAGCTTGTAACATTTGGATATCATTTGGTGACTTTGGTCATCCACTATTCCACTTTATGCTTTGAACCTTCTAAACGTGTTTCGGGCCCTTCCTTTGAACTCATTTGGGATCGAATTGGGTCAAATTTGATGCCATTGGTTTCATCTTTTCGAGACGTTCAGTTTGACTATAAGTTTGCTAAAATTGGAGTTTGGATGGTCCTGGATTTAATTTCAGAAGTTTACAATTTAAATGTCTTGATATTCGTGCCTGATCATAAAAATTATTTGATGATATATCACACCCCTTTGATCTTGCCATTCTTCCCAAATGCCACTGCCAGTCATCTTCCAAAACAACAACTCAATATGTTGATATGTTGAAAACTGTCAAAGAGAAGCTAACAACCTCTAATGACACTTGTAAGCAACAAGCTGACCAACATCGTAGAATCAAAGTTTTTCAATCTTGGTGATCTTCTTATGCTTCGCCTACGCAAATAGCGATTCCCATCAGGTAGTTACTCCCAGCTCTATCCAAGAAATATTGGCTCGTCTCCCACATACTGTACCGAATCAATGATAATGCTTACGTTGTCGATTTACTTTCTAAATTCAAAATTTTTTATACTTTTAATGTTGCTGACATCCACACCTACCATCCACCTGATAATGCTCCTACTTCTATCAACTCGCTGGAAGCGAACTCTTCTGAGGCCGAGGAGATCTGAAGCAGTGCATATGCCATTGAGGGATACTCCACTACCATTACAGTACCAATATCAGTCTCCACTTATTTTCTGTTACAGCTATTTCTATTTCAGTTAAAATTTCATTTATCTTTTACCTTTTTATGCTCAGCCAGATATAGTATTTTGATATAAAAATTATATATATGTATTGAAGGTAGTAAAATCAGGTAGGTCATATATACATTTGTTATTTGGTACTGTTTTATTCTTTTGTGTTGCTTCTTCCTTTGGCTGCTACTCCAACAAGCATTAATCGAGCGGACCGTTGTTCATACTTAGGCTTTGTTTATGGCTGCTTTCTGATAGGAAACATTTGTATTCACAAGTGTTTCTAGCCAAAATCAGTAAACTGCAGTAGATTTATTGCTGTCCGCAGCAGGAAATAGCCCAAAAACAGAGGAAAACAGGAGATCTTCGCTAGAATTCTGAGAAAAAACGAAGAAAAACTCTTGTATTTCACTAGTAGATGAATAAAACAGCAAAGATACAATTGATCCTTAATTCGAGAGGAGGATCGATCTCTCCCAAATCTCTGGCAACGCCAAGAGCCCAAAGAAAACCTAAATCTAAGAGATCTCAAATTTCAGCCAAATTCAAGATGATCAAACCCTAGGAAAATCTATTATTTAATGCATACAAATCAAAAGGAAATCCCTAAACAGTCCCTACATTCAAATTTCCCTCTCAAAATCGTCAAAATTGCTTCCTAAAATGCTCTTCTTGAGCGGACGGCCTGCCCGATCTCCGCCTCCTGCGGAGATTTCGCGTATTACGCGAATTGCCGGTCCCGTGCGGACCGGCTTGACCGGTCCAGTGGACCGGTCTAACACTTTCTTAATGCTTAGAATTTTTTGTACAAAAAAACTGCTTTAAAAAACAATAAAAATGCTATCCCAAATGAAACTTTAGACCCATTTACTCATATTTGTTTTTCTTGATACTAATAGAAGTAACTAATCATCATCTTGAGATATGTTAACATTGTTATAGCATCCCTGCATAGTTCTAAAGGATACTAGTTGTTGAAACAAGATCTGGAAAGGTGAGCAGAATTTGTTTCATATGAGCAATGGGCTAGGCTTCGTTTGGGGCGTCTTTTTTACTGCTTCTTAAAGCAACTTTTTAGTACAAAAATTAAAAATTTTGTACTAAAAAGCTGCTTTATAAAACAATAAAAAAGCTGTCGCAAATGAAGCCTTATAGTACAAATGGCAGTACATGCAGCTGTAACAAGCATCTCTTTTTTCATAATTCCTGGATATCCATTTAACAAAATTGAGATTCTATTTACAGGCTTTAGCTGGTCTTAGCAATTAAATTATGATGCAACAGTTCTCATATATTGCAATAGCATAATAACAAGCTGTTGTTTTCTGTGTGATCTTAATGCAGTGGATTTTTTTTTGTAGGTTTCAAGCATGGCTCTTCAAATAGAACCAAACTTCACCCTCCTTTATAGAGGTAAGTGGTGACTATAAACAGGAATTAAATAGGAAAATTTTTTGGTCAGGATCTTAAAATTACTATACTTGTTTTGTGATTAGTGTTTTTTTCAATTAAGATTTCGTTTGGGGCGGCTTTATCACTGTTTCTTAAAGCAATTTTTTTTGAATAAAAATTAAAATATTTGTACTTAAAAGCTGCTTTAAGAAACAATAAGAAAGTCGTCCCAAACGAATCCTAAATCCCAAGCAAAAGCTGTATGAACGGAAATATTCAGCTGAACAAAACGTTGAAACAAACGAGATTATGTAACAGTCCTTAGCAATTAGATTCATTGAGTGAAAGGTAGCTTGTGGCTTATTTTACATTTATCAATGGCTTCTGTATAGCAAAATCATGCTTCAGATAAGGAAATTGTTTCATTATAACTTGTTGTTTTCAAGATAAATCACTTTTCAAAGCGTATATGGTTTAGCTATGTTCCTTTTGATATTTATAATTTTAAAAATTTTAATGAAATTTTTATAATTTAAAATTATTGAGACCTCGAGCAAAATTCAAATGACAGAGAGCACCATCAAAACAATTCAGTTGATTGAGTCTGATTATGGGAATTGGTACAGGAGCTGCCTTTATGGTGGGCGGAAAGGCCCATGTGAAAAGTCAATATTCTGCGATTTTCACGATTTTTTTTTGGATAACTTTTTTATTTTTTTAAATAATTTTTAATACAAAAGTTTTTGAGCTAAAAATTTTTATACTAAAAAAATATTTTAGAAATAAAAAAAAAACTGTCCCAAACTAATCTTTTATTTGGATGAAATTTGACTTTTTATTAATGCAATTATAACAATTATAAAATATAGGTATATTATTAAGATAATTAAAATTATAATGGTCAAAACAAAACAACAAATTATATGTATAATAATTTTAATATATATAAATTAATAAGTTGGGCTTAAAAATTACAACGAAGTTGATTTGAGATTTATCATTGTTTTAGTTGATCGGATCATTGTGAATTAAGGATCTGTTGGTTTGTGATGAGTATAATTTTTTATAAAGATTGTAAAATCGATATGGGTAAATTATTTTTTTTAAAGGTCACTATAAAAAGTAACTTTTCATAATTTTTTTAATATTAACAAATAATAATTAAACAGAAATTGTGTTTGGAGTCTAAAAATGAAGCTGTAAGAATCCCGTTCTTCTAAACAAACCCTAAATATCACCCTTGATCTGAAAGAGTTAGCAAGGACAATCTTAAACTATTTGAAAAAGTAGAATTACAGGATTGGTCAGTTTTCTCACATTTGCTAACCAAATTTTTTTAAGCCTACCTTTCTTAATATAAGCCAAATCTACTATATCTACTCTCCTAACATGAGCATCAAAACCTATCGTTTTATGTGACCAAATCATCTAAGTAGATTCTCTCTTAATCTTATCTTCTACTAGAGCTACTCCAACCTTTTCACATATATGCTCGTTTCGTATCCAGCCTCTAAAAGTAAAGCCACTCATCCACCGGCGCATCCTCATCTCTGAAACACTTAATAGTAAGCTTCTCTTTTAATGGCCAACATTTTGCACCATAAAACATTACATGTCTCACCACCATCTTATAAAATTTCCCCTTATATTTGAAGTGGACTTGTCCATCACACAACAAGCCCGATGCATTCTTCCACTTCAACTATCCAACTTAAATTCTACTAACAATACATCCATCAATTTCACCCTCTCTAAACAATAGACCCAAGATATCTAAAATATTTACTCTTATGAATGACTTGCTCGACCAAAATCATTATCCCTCTACTAGATCAATTACTAATATTACACTCCATATATTCGATTTTAAATCTGCTCAAACGAAAATCTTTACTCTTAGTTTAGCCTTCATAATTCAAATTTACCTTCAACTCCCTCTAATATTATCAACAAGAAGAATATCATCAACAAAAAACATACACCAGGATATAACCTCTTCCAAATGCTAGTGAGACATCCATGACTAAAGCAAAAACATACGGGCTTAAGGCTGAGAGATTAAATGAAACAATAATTCAAACAAAAAAAAACTTGAGACGAATATCTAACGTTTTAATAAATGAGTTACAGCAAAGAACTTATAAATGGAGCTGCATGAGAGATGAAATGATCATTCCATCACAAATGAAAATAGAAAAGAAAAAAAAAACTTGATACCATAAAAAGTGCACCCAGATCCAGGAAATAGTTTTTAAAGCCAAACAAGTCATCAATCACATCGAAAAAGATACAAGGACAAAAATTATGTTCATTCGATTTTCAATTCAGATATAATATAGAGTTACATTAATCAACAAACACTCTTTCGATCAGGAAGATTTTCATTTAAATTTTGCCTCAAAACCAAAGTTCAATCCAAGAAGAAAACAGTCAGAATTCTCACTTGGATCCACCGAATTTCCCCATCATTTTTGCAATTACAGGAGCCACCTTGGGGTTTGATTGATGTTTAGCGAAATTTGCAGGATTCTTCATAACTGCACATGCACAAACCGTTGCTAGCTAATAATAGAGGGAAAATTTTGAAATATTACAAAAAACTACCAAATTTAGGATTCATATTCATGGAAAATAAACAAAAAGTGGGCATGTTAGATGTGTGGAAACGTGCTGTTGCATATATATATATATATATAATTTTTTTAATTAAAAATATTTGACTAGTACAGTAAATAATTAAAATACTGGAATCTGAGTTTATGGAACCACGCCAAAAATAATTAAAGGTCAAGCAACCAAATGTATATAAATAATAACATAGGCCACACATAAATGCAAGTGGTACAAAACTATGAAAGTAATGAAAGAAAGAGACCATCTTTTTTCTTTTTTCTCTTTTCTATTTACTTTCAAATCAGAGTTGTAAACATAAACTTTAAAGCGTACCATCTTGAAGAGCAGCCATTATTTCAGGATCACCAAACGCTGCCATTAGTTCAGGATCCTGCAAACAAGTTGAAATCAAAAGAAAATATCATATAAAAGAGAATAAGTTCACTCATATAATAAAATATGAAGCATTTACGCCCAACTCACACACAAAGTGGGGAGAAAATTTAGTTCAAGATATTCTAATTAGAATAAGGTTTTTAGTGAGTAGACTAAAAAAGTATTTTAATCAAATTTTGATCAGAATATAAGAAATGAGTTAGAGATTTTACATTAAGAATATTGCTCATATCAATATTTCCGGGGGCAGATCCAGGCATGGCACCAGGAAAACCTCCGGGCATGGCACCAGGAAAACCTCCGGGCATGCCTCCAGGAAACCCGCTAGGCATGCCGCGCGGAGATCCGCCAGGAAACCCACCGGGCATGCCACGTGGTGATCCCCCAGGATTTGCCGAAGATGACTGTTCTTTCTTTTTTGCCTTTTCATAAGCAGCCTGAATCAATGTAGCAAGTCATGCAAACTATGCATTGAATTTGTAATTGTGAATTATCTATCAATCGCTTATACTGGAAATATGTGACACCTGAGCTTCAGCTCTACGACGCTGCTTCTCCCGTTCAATTTTTTTCTCAGCTCTTTCTTTCCGTAAGCGTTCATACTTCCTGCGGTGTTCTTCAAGCTTGTGCGCATTGGGTTCAACCTGCATAAATAGTGTAGCTATGTTCATTTAAGTTCTATGATAATTAACACCGAGGATGATACTTTCATACATACTTTCTTAAGAATGGCATTGATTTCCTCGTCATAATCCAATTTTGATGCCAAGTGAAGGTCTTTTGCCGATTCTTCCCACTTGCCAAGCATAGCTAAAGCTATGCCACGAGACTTGTAACCTTTGGCAGAGTCAGGATTGATCTGAAAGAATTGGTTATGAGAAGTATCTGACAGATAACTGACGCATTTCAAGAATTTCAAGGAGAAAATGGAAGTTTATGGAGACTATTTTCTCCAAATCATAACTTTTAAGGATGAATTAAGATATAGGCGAGTGAAAGACATCAAAAGTTTCAAATGATGAAAAAATGCACGGATTTCAGATGTTTGGTAGTTAATTTCACCTCCAATGCAGCACTTGCATCCCGAATTGCAGCATTTGGCTTCTTCATCTTGATGTAAACGGTCGCTACACATTAGTAGGTCAAAAGGTGAAAAAAGATTAAATTCCAAGAACAAGTGAAATCTTATGCGCGTCTATTGATAGAAAGTTATTACCTCTAGTAGCATACATTATAGCTGATGTGGGATTCAGCGTAATTGCCTCTGACAGGTGCTCAACTGCTTCATCAAACTTGCCTGTCAAAAAGTAGTTAATGATGAGAAATTTAATAGAGGAAATTTTAGCATTTGTGCGACATGATTATGATCATGATATTGGAGTAACAACAAAAATAGTATCTCACCTTCAGAAAGTGCCTCCATGGCTTTCCCCTTCGCCTCTTGTGAGGCATCTCTGCTTTCTTCCGTAACTTCAATAGTAGGATCACCCATCTAGAAAGAGAAATCATAGAATTAGGGATAATAATTATTTTGAAGATGCTTCTAGCTCTGGCCTTGCATAATCTATTATGACACATTTTTAAACAGAAAGTTCTTCAAGAAATCACCTTTTGTGGAGGATCATTATCTGCTTCTACAATCTCCCCCTCAAGCTCAACGTCAGACTCTATAACTTCATCGTCTGATTCATGGATTTCTGGACCATCCTCATCACTTAAAATATCCTCATCCATATCATCATCGTCATTCACCGTTTGGCTTTTCTGAAATCAGCAGAAAAATAAATAAACCAACATATAATGCAAGCAGCCACAATTTTCTTACTTGAAACAATAATGTGATATTTTCTACTCATAATAAGCAATGCGTTAACGTAGACTTGGGTGTAACTTCATGATCGAGCCAAATTTGAACTAGCAATGATGCGACTTGCATGCCCTGAGCCAGCTCATTTAAAAATTGTTAACATACATATAATTAAAATGTATCAGATTTTAAAGGTTTAAGTATAAAATTACTAAAAATATAAAATTAACTGTATTCCTTTACTCATATTTCTTATTATTTCTTCACTAATTTTTTATTTTTTTAATCATTTAATCAGAACAATCACATCAATTAAAATAATCTTTCCTTTTATAATAAATGAGACAACTCAAACTCATAACATTGAGCTCGATCTTGAACTCAATTAATTTATCAAGATCAAGCTCAAGCCAAGGTGACTCAAGATCGAGTCAACTTATTTATGCCTCAACATGAACTTGCAATGAGATAAATTTACATAATAACAACATGCCTCGACCTAACGTGATTGTGGCAGAAAATGAGCAAGAATTTTTTAGGATGTCAGTCGTGAATGAAACCCAAAACTTAATTTATTGTATTTATTGTGATGAAAAATATATAAGAGTTACCTTGGCCATCACCCTAAGTAATTTGTCATAACTAAGCCAACAGTTGTGAAAAATGAGCAAAGGTAGCCAAGTTTTAAAATAAAGATTAAATTATTGCTTGAAATTTAGAAACTTTAAATGGGGATCCAAATGAATTAAAGACAACAATTAGAAGATGGGTTAATATTACTTGTGTGCTATAAACTAAATTATCATGATCGGGACATTTTCATTAAAGATATATATGATAGAGCGTTGACAAATGCACTAAACATTTACAACAAGGAAGTTTCAAATTAAGGATCAACATTATGGGTCATTGACATGCCCACCTGATAAGATCAGGTTATGCTCATATATGTGTTCAAAACAGGTATTAAAAAACCTAACAAATTTAACTCAATCTAGTTGAATGGGCATTAGATGTAGAGCCAATCATTTGGCATAACATGACTCAACATCCTCTAAACTCAAATTAGCTTTTAAGTAAGATCTCATCAATACCTTATCACTTTGATGTACTCAACTCAACAACCATAGTTACATGTTTTCAAGTTAGAGACAACACGTCCAACTAATTATGGCCATGTCCCATCAGTCACAACCAACGATAAATGTGTATTTTCCCCTCCTCTTCATAAGAGAAAAGTCCTTGATAGCCTATACTTATTTAGCTTGTTATAAGCTAAGTGATTTTTTACCTCTTGGTCTTTTGATGATTTTTCTTTCAATCCTCCATCCTAATGGACTAAGACATGACCTAAAGGTCTCTTGAATAGAATGAGAAAAGTTGTGGGCTCATCCTTCTCTCTTACATCCTCCTTCAAAATATATCCGACTATCAATCCCTTTTCGACACAAGAAAATAAATCTTCAGTGTTCAAAAGCAAAAAATACTTATCATTTGCATTGATTTTAAAGAACTTTAAATAAGATATCTTGATGTATTCCTTTTCCATAATAACTTCAATCAACAAGACATTTATTTAGGCGAAAAATCTAAAATAATGAACTTAAATACTCACAAAAATAAATTAGCATTTAAAAAATGAACAAAGGACATGACATGCAATTTTAGTGTATATGATATTACTACTTATCATTAACATTACAAATTGAAGTAACACCAAGGTATGGTATGCTTAATTTGGAACTATTATAATACAATAGAAACCGCGAGTATATAATTTTTTAAAGTGAGATTAGGTGGTTAAAACAATAAGATGCTCAAGAATATTATGCAATAAAAAAATTATATGAAAAATTAAAGGTAAATTTTATAAATCCCAATGGAGCCAATATGTTAATGTTACGACCAAAAAGAGAAGGATCACAAATAAACAAGTTGACAAATAAACAAGTTGAGGAAAAAATTAAGAATGTTGAGATAGATGTGTGGCAAAAGTATAAAGGGTGAATTTTAAAAAAAAAATTTGATATATAGCAAGAGAATATTTATTAAAAATAAGAGACTGAGATAGAAACTCGATTTGGGCATGTACAATCAAGGGCAAAAAAATCATCAATAAGATAAGAGATAAAATTAAGGGATCGGTAAAAAAACTGGTAGATTGAACGCAACTTCATAAAAATTATGCAAAAAGACTTGTACAAAAAACATTTATACCCTAACTTGCGCTCAACACTTGGCATAAATAAATGGAAAATGAAGATTTATAACATCAACCTGAAATAGTTGGGAACAGGTTTATTATGACGGTTATGATGAATTGATGATGATATACAAATGCTATCCAGTGTCTATATTACTAATAATTTCTAAATCAAAGTTCATCCATCAAGGCCGCCAATTTCATATGAGCATCTAGTGTGTCAAAATATTTTTAAGTGAGCTCGTAAACATCATCCAAAAATATTATGATAAACAATAGGCAATTAATTAAAATAACGGAAGATATAATCACATTCTTTATCAACTAGTATTAATCCACCTTATAATATGTTATCATAGGTAATTGAATCAAGCAAGAACCAACAAATTAAGGAAAACAATAATGATTAAGAATGCATGAACCAAGCTATTGTGGACCCAAGTAAATCCAACTTTGTGAGCAATACTATTTGACCATCTTCTTGCATGCAGTGAGAAACGTAAACAACATAAACAGAAGGCTTAAATAAACACATGATTATACAGTATAACAAACTACATAAATATAGTATAATAAAAAAATCTATATCACACATAGATCACACATATGTTAGTCTTATTCACTTGGTTCGTGTATGGGGCAAGTAATCTTCTTGAATAACTTTACATCTTTCTTCCGTGAGATAAAGAAATAAGTAACAATTAGCAGTGGAAACAATGAGCAAGGGGTGGGCCGTCCCCCCAACAAAAAAAAAACCTATTATGCATATACCCGCATGAACATATATAAGTATACTCACATCGAAAGCATAGAAAATGATAGTTTTAAGAATTGAGTCAATGTATTCCACTTCAATGCATGAAATTTGCATCTACACGAATTCAAAATCACCTCAACAATGTTAATTGCTAAACACTACTAATGGTTATTTCCTTGTGGTGATGTTAATGTGTTATAGATGTTATTTCCATTGCTAGTCCTGCAAGAATCTTCTTGATTCAGCTAATTATCGACTCAATCATTAGGAATTCATTTTGTTCTAATCTTATATTGTCCTTTTGTTTTTTTGTTTTCATCAACCAATTATCTCTTTTTGTTTTGCCTTTTTAGATGGGTTACCATGTCGCATAAATCAAATTGACATTTTTGTTCCTGCCTTCCCACTATCGGCTTTGTTACTTGCATCGCATGCAACATTATTTTACCCTTTATGCCTACCAATCCTTACTACAGCCTCAAAAACGCTTTTTTGCCACATTGTAGTCAATGGAAATTTCCTTCTTATTTTGACTGGTTCCAGAAGCAATAATGAAATTGGATTTAAAGGGAATATTTCTACTTAGGAATTCATTTTGGATGAATAGAAACCTATTGTTTTAACTTGATTTCTAAATATTATGTGTAATTTCTTACTTGGGCCATTTGAAGGTTATAAGCAAGGCCTTGAGGCTTGTTAAAATCAATTGGACAATGAATTAAAAAAATAATAAAATAAAAAATAAACTTTCTCTGGTGCCGATGTGCATATTAGATGTGTTTTCTTTGACTGCTTCAAATATGTTTACAGCTACGTCAATATGAGAGACCCCTTGTACCAGTACGAGACTTGATTCTTCCTTTTGGATAATTTCTATCCTTATTTTTTTATTAATTAATTGCATGTTTGATGGTTTGCATGGTGATAGAAATTGTCATGCAAAAAATATGTTGTGTTTTCTTTGAAGTGTGAATATGATTTGTTGCTGCATTTTATAATTTTTTATACCCTATCGTGAAAATCTAATATAATGGACAATTGTTAAATCATATTGTTGCATGTATAAGGATTGTTTAATGTCCTTACAATAAAATGGGAAAATCTTTGACAAAATTATGCAATCATAACCTACGAATTCTGATTTTCTTTTGCTTTCATTTTACATGCCATATTAGGCTGCTTCAAAAACCCTAGGTTGCATCACCCCCTTATCTTAAATGTTTATAAAAATACACCATTGATTATGTAATATGTTATATATATATATATATATATATGAATGCTAAAATGAACTCATACTTTATGAGGTCAAAATTTCCCCGATGAATTGTCAATGTACGGAGATAATTTTTCTCACCAAATTTGATTGCAAGTCAATATTTCAACCTAACTTCTTTACAAAACTTTTCCTACCAAACCTAAATCTTTACCTAACCTCTTTACAAATCTATGATCTACACTCTCTAAGCATTATATAAGAAGATGGTTACATGCAATCATTCTTCTCCTTCATTCAACCAAGCGTAGAGGTGATTGGTGGACTGTCCAGAGGTTGATAGCCACCTTGGATAATGCCATTCAAAGAGATTTTATTTATTGGGTGTGGCAATTAAAAAATGAAGAACCAGGATGATTTAGCATAATAAACATCTCTATGGGGTCATGCATGCATGCAAACTTAGCCAAATCACATAAACCATTTAAGCCACGTGTGTTTCAATGTGAAATTGATGATGGCTTGAATCCCATACCAAACAAAAACAAGAAAGTGATATTTATGAAAATTTACTTCATAATATTTTTTTTATGATGTAGGTTAAGATTAACTATGTTAAATTATCATCTTAATATAAGATGATTGAGATTTAGGCATTAAGATTAACTATGTTAAATTATCATCTTAATACTTTGTATAGTTGTACGTAAATAAATATCATATGCTTTTGCAACAATAATAACAACAACAACAAAAGCATTGATCCCACTACATTGGGTCAGCTACATGAGTTATATTTCTCCATTGTCTCCTATCAAGAGTCAAATTCTCATTTAAAGTTAATAAAAAAGCATCACTTCTAATACTTTTTAACCAAGTATTTTTATGTCTACCTCTACCTTTCTTAACATAGTCCAAATCTAATACATCTACTCTCCTAACAAGGTCATCAGAAGGCCGATGTTTTATGTGACCAAACCATCTAAAGCAACTCCCTCTAATCTTATCTGCCACGGGAGCTACTCTAACCTTTTCATGCATATACTCATTTTGCATTCTATCTTTAAGAGTAATGCCACTTATCCACTTGTGCATCCTCATCTATGCAACACTTAACTTAATTTTATGCTTCTTTTTTAATGGTCAAAATTCTACGCCATAATGCAATGCAAGTCTCACAACCATCTTATAAAAATTTCCCTTAAGTTTGAGGGGTACTTTTTATCACACAGCAAGATCAGCGCATTCCTCCGTTTCAACCATCCAGCTTTGAGCAATAGATTCAAGATATATAAAATATGCACTCTTTTTAATGACTTGATCATCCAATGTCATAATCCCACCACTATATCTATTACTATTACATATTAAAATTACACTCCATCTATTCAGTTTTAGATCTGCTGAAACGAAAACCTTTACTCTAAGATTTACCTTCAAAATTCAAAATTTTCATCAATTCCCTCTTTAGTCTTATTGACAAGAAGAATATCATCAACAAAAAACATACAGAAAGGTACATCCTCTTACAAATGTCTAGCAAGAGCATCCATGACTAAAGCAAATATATGAGCTTAAAGCTCATCCTTGATGTAATCCAACTAAAATAGAAAAATACTTTGTCAAACCACTTTATGTTTGAACAAAAGTACAACTCCTTTATACATAACCTTAATTACTTGAATACAAGCATTATTAACTATTTCACAAATGAAAAAACTAAACCAATAATAAAAAATCAAAGAAAAGTAAAATTATAACAAATAATCCAACTGATATTTTACCAACCAAACTAAATCAACTAAATAAGATCAGTTTGACTAGGTTTATCTATATTTTAACAACCACTCTATTCTTATGTTGGCAACACAAACCAACAATAGATAAAAAGATCAAATAATATATCCATTCCAGTCGCCAAAAGAAAATGAAACATAACCAGTTACCCTAAGTTACCCCAATTCATTCCAACAACGCAATTCAAGGAATGTCACGAAACAAACAAAAAATAGGCTCTCGAAACTGAAAGATCAATTACAAACACAATCTGAGCGAACTCAAACAATGTATGGCAAGAATCTAGAGGAGGATCAAACGGTTACCGTATCACCAGCTCGAGGTGACTTCGCGGAGCCAAAAGATGCCGGGGGAAGCTTAGCACCCAAACTGGACACCAACGGTCCCAAAACCATGAGGATTTCAGATAATCACATCATCATCATACAAAATAACGATAAAAGAAAAAGCAAAGAAAAAAAAAATAAAGAAACCTTTCGAGATAATCGCGGAAGAAGGAAATAGAGGGGTCGCGGAGGATTTCCGGGTTCCTCCTGCACTGCTCCACGAAGAGCTTCAGCTCCTTCACCTTCGCCGCATCCATGGTCGACTTTCAGCGCAAGAAAAGGAATCGAGTGAAGAAACGCACTGATGACCTTTTATATTCTGTGACCTTTGGGGTTTCGGAGCTTTCGACCGAGCGCCTATAATAAATATAAATAAATAAATGATAAGGGATGGGGATCGGGATAAACCTCCGGGTCTTCTAAAAAAGGTTTATTTAGATGAGATGGCAGTTAAGATTGTTCTAGAATCCTCCAGCGACTTTTTTTTGCCCCCGAAAATGTATACGTGAGTGAAAAAAAAAAAAAATTTGTTATTTATTTTTATTAATACATCTCAATATTTATTTTGAACGGCCTCTTTGTACACTATTTATTAAAACAAAGCACCGGTTCAAATTCAAAATGGTTTAAATCAATGATAGGATATAGAATTGAAAGGATATGAGGTTTAAAATTTGATTGGGGTTGAATTGGATGATATAATAAATATTAAAATTATTTAATTATAATATGAATTTTAAAATAAATAAAATTTATAAAAAAAATGAAATTATGTCCATAAGACTCTTACATAGGCTCAATTAAAGATATATAAATTATAAAGTGCATAAAACATATTTATATAATTTTTAAAATTACATAATATTATTATAATTTATATTAGGAATAAAATTTAATATAATATATGAATTTACAATATTTAAAAACTATATTATTAATTATTATAATATACATTATAATAAATTTATAATATACATTAAAAATTTATACATCTCAATCTAGCCCAAATTTTTCTTCTAACTCATATAGTATTCATGCAACTTTTTTATTCACACATCATAGAGAAGTTTGAAGTTGTTGTCTTTACATAGTATAAAACACAAAAATTAAAATAAAACATATTATGTAAGATGACATGCATATATTATGGCTGAATTCATTTCTATATCCAATAAAAACATTTTAAAATTTTCAAAATAATTTAATAAACTAAATCATATAATTTAAAATTTATTTAAAATAAAATTAAATCTTTTTATGGAATTGGTAGGTTCTACGAAACATGGACTGGTTTGATAGTTTTTCGATCAAACTGGCAGTTCAAATCGATTCAAATCGGATTAGTTGTTGACAGTTGAATCGATCGGTCTGATTTTCAAAATATTGGTTCAAACCAAAATGTATATTTAGTTCAAATACTTCAAATATGAATCAAATTTGGTTGGACTATTGTTTAAATTAAGATTCAAACACTTGTTATAACTTCATCACTTGAATCTCCATCCATCTTATGATGTATCGCCAACAATATGATGCATTCTAATCCTGTGATGATTTCCCAACAAACTCCATCATCGAATTCATCTTCTTCTCATACCTCATCTACTCATACTTAATCGGTCCTTGTTATATTTTTGTGGTTTTCAAAAGTAAAAATTTATAACGGAAATAATTATTACTGTTGTAATGGAAATACTTATTGATGTTATAACGAAAATAATTATTATTATAACATATATATTTATTGCTATTTTATGACATGGTTTGAAAACATTTAAATTAATTATCATAAAGTTTGTAATTAAAATGATATTTTTTTTCGTAGTTTATATAAGACCTTCTTAGTTATGATAAGAGGAAAACACCAATTTTATCTTTATCATTCACTCCGCCATACATATATTCAGAGAAAATATCCACATCAATGTTCATATTTCCCGCTGTGATTAGTACAGATCACCGCGAAGAGGATGTTGAATTCTAGGAGTTAGATCGTTGTGTACCTTCGCACTTGGGAGGAGCGGGAATCTAACTTTAAGAACAGTGCTTCACACGATTTATTTATTTGATAAGACTTTTAAATGCAATTGTCTTACCGCTCTTATATATTTTTTACAACAGTCCCATCATTACCTTCCCCAAAGAGCGCCTTATGTTACAATCATACAATGTCTACCCGAACAAGCTCTAGAAAGCCCTATCATGATCGATATCATCATTGTTGTCACACCTTGCCACTAGCCCTGGAAGAAAATCACAAGAACCCAATGGTAGGGTGCTACTGAGCAAAATTTATAAAATAATTTCAAAGCAATGGAAAGATAAAACTTCAAAATTTTGTATCTACCAATAAATTATCATAGCATATAAGCTCAAATACATACTAAATGTCCTCCAAACATGAATGAAATTTTCATTGTACAAATATATCAATTAAATAACTCTAACCTTAATTACCCATCATAGATAAACTTGATACATGAAGCTAGAAATTCCACCAGAAGCAGCCCAAACTATCAAAACCGAAACCAAGAAATAAATAGGTGTGAGTTTGCAATAAACTAAAAAAATAAAAGAGTTTGCAATAAACAAATTTGGTAGGTGAAATCCCACTAAGTAAAATATAAACAATATGGTATGGGCATAAATATGATAAAGATGAGAACACAAGTAGAAACAATGTATATGATATGAGATTTTTTAATATACATAAGTCATTTATGAAAGATGACAAAACTCACAAAGAATTATTTGCCAACTAATAATCATTTGCATGACTCATTGGTCATTTATTATTTTTCTTTGTATATTATTTTATATATAAATATTTATAGTTGGTTTACTACAATACTATGTTGAAAAATGTAAGCATCAATCATTACATCTAATTATTTCCTATAGTCGTCACTCTGAGAATTCATCGTTCAATATCCAATAGGGTTAAATTAAATAATGACGTTTACAAACATCAAACACACAAGCTTGTATTGTATGCAGATTGCATTTTCAGTAATAGTGTTTAAAAAGAGTTATAACATAATTAAACTCAATTATATATATATAAATTATTGGCATACAATGAGTTGCAAAGGTTAAACCCCTGACAAGAAAAAGTAAGCTTATCCTTTACTCAATAAAGAGTCACCTACCATATTTAGACCATAAGGAGCCCCGCTTTTTGATCATGCATTGATCTTCTCAATCCAACACGTGATGATCCAAAAGAAAACCTTAATTCATAGGAATTGAACTCAATCATACATCCAATGCATTGCACATTAAAACATGAAATGATTACAACAATCAATGAAACATATTTTTGAAATGAATAATTAGTTAGGCTAATTTTGGAAGGCTTTCTTACTATTTTTCAAAGTAATTTTTAGAAAAAAAAATAAATTTTCTTACTAAAAAATTATTTTAAGAAGTATTAAGAAAGTTATCCCAAATAAATTTTTAATGTGTCAATGAATATTGTAAATGAAGTGGCGATGCCCAATCTAGAAATATGACTTGTGGGTGGCCTCGTCGCTGCGGAGTTAGCATTTTCTAAGTTGGAATGGCAAGAGAAATATTTAGGACGACAATATGACTTTTTTGTGGGATTTTGAATTAGTTGTACTTTTAAAATATTTTAAGATGGTATATAAGTAAATATAAAATTTTAGAGATAAAAATATAAATAAAAATATATTGAGGCCTATGTACATAAATCCCATGCCAAACCATCTCAACCACATCAAATATGTATTCTTAGACTGAAGATTTATTTGAAATAGCGGCAACTTTTTATAAAATTTATTATTAAGTTATTGTAGAGAAAGAACCTCTTTTGAAAGTTGCTGGGAAAATTAATTTTCTTGTAAAAAGATTATTAAAAATAACGAAATAAATAATGATAAAAAATTGTAATTCAGAAAAAAAACTGTGTGACTGTGTCAAATGAGCTTTGTTTTTGCTTGACTTTTTAGTCTGCAATCACAATTTCTAAATTTTTTAAACTTAATCATAATTTTTATTTGGCGACTGTATTTTTATATTTTAAAAAATATATTAGAAGATTATTTAAAAATAGTTTAATTAAAAAAAAAATTTACAAGAAACAAAAATCAAGCCTAACTAATTTTTCCACGCTTGGATCTTTTAAATAAGGAGCGGCAATTAGTTTTTCTTCCTTCGTGCAGAAGGAAGAGAATGTAATTAGCTGCCTCCATTAAATCAGCAAACACTCAAAAAACCATCAAATATCTGCCACGTAAGCTCGACTCATTTTTAAATCCCCAAAACCAAGCTGCGCGGCCGCGAAGAGGCGGGAGGG
Organism: Dendrobium nobile; assembly: GCA_022539455.1. NCBI lineage: Eukaryota > Viridiplantae > Streptophyta > Magnoliopsida > Asparagales > Orchidaceae > Dendrobium > Dendrobium nobile. The sequence continues at coordinate 54,680,245 of CM039730.1, forward strand.
AGGGCGAGAGAGAGAGAATGGCATCACCGGCGAACGTGATGCTTGCGATCCACGAGAAGAAACCCTGCAGCACCGTCGATCTCTACCACCCCCTCCGCCAACACGTCGCCAACCACTACTCAGAGCGGGAAGCGGAATCACTCGAGGACGACTTCCAATTCCTCCAACAGATGCGCTCTGAAGTCGAGAACCCTCCTGATGGATCGCCGGAGCGCCGCCGCGATCATCTCCAATCATACTTCCGCGCTCTCTGCCTTGTCGAGCCCCGTTTCCCTATATCATCCGATCCTTCCCATATTAACTCAGTCTCCTTTGCTTGGTTCGACGCGTTTCGCCCTTCGAGGAAGGCTGTACAGACTAGCCTTCACCTCGAAAAGGCTGCTGTCCTGTTCAACCTTGGCGCTGTTCAGAGCCAGGTAGCCGTAGCCGCCGATCGAGCGTTGGCAACGGGAATTAAGGTCGCTTGTAGTTCTTTCCAGGCCGCGGCCGGGACTTTCGCGTTTCTTAAAGATAATGTTTCTGTTAAGGCTGTAATTGGACCTGGGGGTTCCGCGGTCGATATGTCTACAGAATGCGCTGGGATGCTCGAGAGATTGATGCTTGCACAAGCGCAAGAGTGTTTCTTCGAGAAGGTTATTACCGATTCGAAGTCCCCGGGTCTCTGCTCAAAGATTGCGAGGCAGGTCAGTACTCTTTTCATCAAAATTCTCCCCGTCTTATCTTTTAAAATTGTGTTTGTATGATATGTATTTGAGGGATAGGATGCAAAACCCATAGAGTGAGGCTAAACTCTTAAATATCAATATGCCTATGGGTGAAATGGTTGGAATTTTATCAGAAATTTCATATGTTATCATGAAATTATCTTGATTGGGCACGAATCTCGATGCAAAACCCAAACTGGAAACTTCAAAAATTAAATCCGGAAGCACCCGAACTCCAATTTCAGCGAGCTTATAGTCAAACTGAGCGTCTCGGAAATACGAACCCAACGACACCAAATTCAACTCAATCAGAGTCCAAATGAGTCTGAATCGAAGACTCGAAGCGCTGTTGGAAGGTTCGAATCACAATTTGAGTTACCAAACGGACTCCGATTTTAACGAGCTTATACTCGAATCGAATGGCTCGGCGAGACGAATCCAACGAACCCAAGGTCACTGAATTCCGACATCATTAAGTCCTTCAAATGTCCAACGAACGGCGCACGATCGAGGAATTCAATATCGGCCGTCCATTCGACCACTCCCTATTCGCCCTCAATCTCACGACTATTTACAAGCTATGTCATCCAGAAAAACTATAAATAGAGCTCTCATTCTTCACAAGAGGGACTCAAGTAAGTGAAGAGAGAGAAGAAGAAGGAAAGAAGAAGAGAAAGGGGAAAGGGAGAATCCTCTCCTCCTCGACCACCGCCGGAGCTCTTCCCGCGGCCTGAATACGTCGGAATTCTGTCGGATTTTCGGGAAACGGCAGGATTTTGCAGAACTTTGTAACTTTGTTAGAAGTTGATTTGTAAACTGATTGTCTCAACTTGTGAGACGAATCAGACTTTGTATTTCAAACAAACACTAGTGAAATTATTTCAACTGGGCATAGCCCCGTGGTTTTTTCCCTCTTCCGGGTTTTCCACGTAAAAATCATGGTGTTCTTTTATCTTCTGTTTGTGTGTGCTAGATATTCGTACAACGCTCAGACGAAATTTTTTTAACTTTACCGCCACGTATATTCTAGCCCGCAACAGAAAGTTAAGCATGTTTGTATAGGAACACTCCTAGGATGAGTGATCTTCTATGAAGTTGCACAAACATGATAAAATCTTGAGACATTAGGTTAAAACGAATAATATCAGGATAGTTAAGTGTTTGAGCTATTACAAATATTATGAGAGCAATATACTAGCTAGAAGATAGGAACTACATGCCATGCGAGACAAAATATTATATCATGGGAGCTACCTCTTGAACCTTAGGCTGGACAAAGTGCTATATGGCGGATGTCACATTTTGAATTTTTAGGGTTCACCTCATGAATCTTATATGCCTGGTTGATGATTATGGGCTAATGATGCTAATAAGGACGTTGGCTACTAAGTATGGGAGAGTGCGAAACTTCTTAAGTAGAGTGAAGCTAAACTCTTAAGCATCAAAGTGTTTTTTTATATAATTATGAAAATTTCATTAGAAACTCAAAAGTATGCTTGTACATGAGCACTTATGGTTAGTGCTCTTCTAGGAAGTTATATGAATATGATAAAACTGTGAGTACATTAGTCTAAAGTGGACAATATTTCAATAGATAAGAGTTTGAATTGTTGCAAATAAACTAAAAATAATAATAAAATTTAAATATGCGATTGCAGATTTGTAGTGAATGTAGGAAATATTGGGATTCCATTTCCTTTTTTCCGCTTCCCTTCAATCTAAAGAATACATAAGTCATCTTTAAGTGCATTGTTCTTTGAAATCGAGCCTTTGATTTCTATGGATTAGATTGACGTCATGTTGTCTTAGTTTTGGTGATTATTGGATGATAATTTCTCTGATTTTAAATGTTTAGAGCCTTGTATTTTTGTTGGATGATTGCTTTAAACTAGTGGAATTGTAAAATAAAAGGTGGATATACATACATAGAACTCAAAATATTAGAATTTACATATTTAACTCCTAAATTTCACTATTTACATGCATAAAACTCAAAATATGAAGATAAAATAAAAAACAACAACTCTCCTAACCATCCCATCATAATGCTATTTAATCCCCATTGCCCTTCGACCTTCACCGCTGATCCTGTTGCCCCTAACATGCCATCAATCCGGTCGCCCTAATCTCCCATTGTGACTTTTTTAGTCGTCTGCGCCACCTTCATCATATCCTCTTAACCCTGCTTATAGGAGTTTGCCGAAGAAGCAATCTACCTCTTCCATCTTTGTGTTCGGTGAGATCTATCAAATCTTCTAATAATGTGCTAGATGATATAAAATTATAAATAATGAAAATTTTGTGTTAAATATATAAATCTTAATATTTTGAGTGCAATGCATGTAAGTCTCATGTAGTGGAATAAATTGAAGATATGATAATTTCTTTTTTGTGATCGAATATGAGAGAGAATAACATACAATCTTTTAAGGCAAAAAATAATATTCTACAATAGATTCAAAGACAAAAATAAGTTTTTAAATAATGTCTAAAATTCAAGATAGTTTAGCCTACTTAAAATAAGATATGATTTATTTTATTATAGGGTATATATTTCTCATAAGGGGAAGCACTTATGATTAATTACATTCCAAGAGAAATAATATCTAGATAATACTCTTAATTAAATTAGCGACAAATAAATTTTTTGATTTCAAAGTTTGGAGAAATATATATTTTTTGAATTTCAAGTGGGATTTGTTCAATTTTGATCATTTTTTTTAGGATAACAAAGGATGAAAATTATAGAATACTGGATTCCGAGCAACGCAAAATCACTCCAAATAATCTTATGTTGGGCTTTAAAATTTTGAAGGTTTTAATTTATGGTTTAAGTTATTCATTTTATTAGAAATTTTTGGTTTATATTTCATTAATACAAAATTGAGAAAATGACCATAAAATGAGTGCCTATGATGTAACAAATGACAAACTATCATCCTTAGATTCTAAAATTAAGGCGAGGAGCACCAATAGGGTAGTAACTTGAACCTAAGTCTAACGAAATATAAATTACTTACAACTTTTAACCCTACCAAGGGTTTGAGTAGGATTGATTCTACTATATTTATAATTATTATGTATGGAAAGAACTGCTAGTTAAACTCATCAGATTGCTTTAAAATCATGATGCATAATATTAATATGCGCTGTAGGGTAGATTAGGCTATTTTAGTTCAAAAATTGGTACATACAACTTAGCTACTAAAATTAAGCAATTCGACCATTAAGGATATGCAATGCTTTTAGCTAATATAAAATTTTATGTTTATTCCTTATATGCCTTTTATTTGTTTAACTCCTAAGTTTTGTTTATTTTACATCCATTAAAAGATTACACAAAAAGCTAGGAAAATTTTATTCTTGGCATTTATTTCAAGAGAACTATTCTAATAAAATAAAACACTAAGCAATGTTTACTATTATTTTAAAATATAAAACACCATAGACTAAGTGCATAGAAGAGCAACCTACTTTAAGAAGCCTAAGGCTTCCAGCAGTGCATGCTATGTTGTGAGGGTGTCATTCTATTATTTATTTGTTATTTTGTTTTTTAGCATTTAAAATTATCATTATGTGAATCTTGTCATTTAAAATATCATAGAAATAGTAAACTGTACATCTCACCAAAGAGGTTAAGTGATACTTTACAGGGTCTTAGAGGTAAACATTTGTCTTTCATGATTTTTTGGTTAAGAAATTAATTTGAAGTTTATGAGAGAAAATTTTATTTTAAATTTGATGGTATTACAAATTATTTAATTTATTATTCTCTATAATTTTATAAGTTCATATACATTTATTTAACAATTGTTTATTTATTTAATTTTTGAGAAATTTTCTAGTTTTTAGGTTACTTTTTTTTCTATTATTAAACCTAGAGTTTGCTTATTTTGGTTTAATGACCCGATAATGTCCAAAAATTATGAAATGATTCTCTATAGTTTAGGGTAACCTCAGAAACATCCTTGAAAAATTTTTAAAATTATTTTGAAATATTTAATATTTAATATGTTTATTATTTAAAATAAAAAATATAGTTTGCTATTAAAATGAACCTAAAAAAGCATGAGAACATTTTCTTAGGTCTGAGATGCTTGGAGGATTCTCTTATAAAACTTGAGCTGGTTTGAATTTATTTTCAATATTATGGAATTTTTATGTTATTTAATGGTCTGGATTTTTTTAATTAAATTAATTCTACATTTAATAAAATTAATCTTAGGAGCTAGATTTGATCTATGATGATCTCATACAAATTTAAATCCAATTAGATATATTTTTTTAATTTATTATGATTTATTTGATTTAATGTGATATTTCATTAGTAAAATTATTTAAATCTATTTTTTATTTTAAAATCTTGGGGATTTGGCTCTCTCTAAGAGGAATTAAGTTAATGGGTCATACTTTAAAACTATGGGAGCTAGTTATGAAGCATAGGTTGTGACGTGATACTAATATTTTTCAAAAGAAATTTTGATTCATGTAGGGTAGGTCTACTATGGAAGCCATACATTTATTGAGAGGTTTGATGGAGAAATATAGAGAGTATAAGGAGAACTTACATATGATATTTATTGATTTACAATAAAGTTCCAAGAGACGTGCTATGGAGAGTTTTTGAAAAGAAAGGTTTTAATAACGCTTATATTCAAATCATTAAAGATATGTATGCAAGAGCTATTACTTGTGTTCAAACACAAGGTGGTTTGACCAAGTATTTTCCTATTTCGGTTGGATTACATTAAGGATCATCCTTAAGTCCATATCTTTTTGCTTTAGTAATGAATGTTCTCACTAGGCATTTGCAAGAGGATGTACCTTGGTGTATGCTTTTTGCTGATGATATTCTTCTTGTTGATAAGACTATAGAGGGAGTTGAAGGTAAACTTGAATTATGGAGGTCAACCTTAGAGTCTAAAGGTTTTCACGTGAGTAGATCTTAAACTGAATATATGGAGTATAATTTTAGTAGTAATAGACCTAGTGAGGGGATTGTGACTTTGGGCGAGCAAGTCATTAATAAGAGTACACGTTTTAGATATCTTGCATCTATTGTTCAGAGTGATGGTGAAATAGATGAGGATATTATCAACATAATTCAAGATGGATTGTTGAAGTGGAGGAATGCATCGGGCTTGTTGTGTGATAGAAAAGTCCCCCTCAAACTTAAGGAAAAATTCTATAAGATGGTAGTGGGACCTGCAATGTTTTATGGTGCCGAATGTTGGCCATTAAAAGAGAAGCATGATACTAAGTTAAGTGTTGCAGAGATGAGGATGCTCAGCAACTCAGGTGGATAAGTGGCTTTACCCTTAGAGATAGGATACGAAAGGGGCATATACGTGAAAAGGTTGGAGTAGCGTCAGTGGAAGATAAGATTAGAGAGAGTCGTCTTAGATGGTTTGGTCACATAAAACGACGGCCTTTTGATGCCTCGTTAGGAAAGTAGCGGTATTAGATTTGACTTATATTAAGAGAGGTAGAGGTAGACCTAAAAAGACTTGGTTAAAAATATTATAAATGATCTTTCTTTATTAGATTTAAACGATAATTTGACTTTTGATAGAACACAATGGAGAAAAAGGATTCATGTAGCCGAACCCACGTAGTGGGACAAAGGCTTGATGTTGTTGTTGTTGTTGGGGATTTGACTCTCTCTAGTTTTAGAGATCATCAAGATTGCAAGAAAAAAAAATTCTTAGGAATTTGTTAGTATTTTAAATGTTTATTTTCTATAATTTAGGCCAATTAGAAAATTGCATTTATCTAAAAATTAGGGTTTATCTTTTAATCCAAACCAACACAATTTTTGATGAAATTTAATTTACAAGTCAATGATGACCTTGAGATCATTTTTCAAAAAATGAAGTTATGATTTATTGATTTAATTTATTCATTAATCTTTAAAATATGATAAAATATTAAAATATATGTATTTTTTGAAATCTATTTAGATAGAATTTTCTCCATTTTTTATAAGCTCAATGAATTTTACGATGCACTTTTATATTGTCTGTCTAATAAAGGTTTATTTAGATGAGATGGCAGTTAAGATTGTTCTAGAATCCTCCAGCGACTTTTTTTTGCCCCCGAAAATGTATACGTGAGTGAAAAAAAAAAAAAATTTGTTATTTATTTTTATTAATACATCTCAATTTTATTTGGAACGGCCTCTTTGTACACTATTTATTAAAACAAAGCACCGGTTCAAATTCAAAATGGTTTAAATCAATGATAGGATATAGAATTGAAAGGATATGAGGTTTAAAATTTGATTGGGGTTGATTGGATGATATAATAAATATTAAAATATTTAATTATAAATATATGAATTTTAAAATATAAAATTTATAAAAAAAATGAAATTATGTCCATAAGACTCTTACATAGGCTCAATTAAAGATTATAAATTATAAAGTGCATAAAACATATTTATATAATTTTTAAAATTACATAATATTATTATAATTTATATTAGGAATAAAATTTAATATAATATATGAATTTACAATATTTAAAAACAAATATTATTAATATTATAATATACATTATAATAAATTTAATAATATACATTAAAAATTTATACATCTCAATCTAGCCCAAATTTTTCTTCAAACTCATATAGTATTCATGCAACTTTTTTATTCACACATCATAGAGAAGTTTGAAGTTGTTGTCTTTACATAGTATAAAACACAAAAATTAAAATAAAACAATTATGTAATGAACATGCATATATTATGGCTGAATTCATTTCTATATCCAATAAAAACATTTTAAAATTTTCAAAATAATTTAATAAACTAAATCATATAATTTAAAATTTATTTAAAATAAAATTAAATCTTTTATGGAATTGGTAGGTTCTACGAAACATGGACTGGTTTGATAGTTTTTTCGATCAAACTGGCAGTTCAAATCGATTCAAATCGGATTAGTTGTTGACAGTTGAATCGATCGGTCTGTTTTCAAAATATTGGTTCAAACCAAAATGTATATTTAGTTCAAATACTTCAAATATGAATCAAATTTGGTTGGACTATTGTTTAAATTAAGATTCAAACACTTGTTATAACTTCATCACTTGAATCTCCATCCATCTTATGATGTATCGCAACAATATGATGCATTCTAATCCTGTGATGATTTCCCAACAAACTCCATCATCGAATTCATCTTCTTCTCATACCTCATCTACTCATACTTAATCGGTCCTTGTTATTTTTGTGGTTTTCAAAAGTAAAAATTTATAACGGAAATAATTATTACTGTTGTAATGAAAATACTTATTGATGTTATAACGAAAATAATTATTATTATAACATATATATTTATTGCTATTTTATGACATGGTTTGAAAACATTTAAATTAATTATCATAAAGTTTGTAATTAAAATGATATTTTTTTTCGTAGTTTATATAAGACCTTCTTAGTTATGATAAGAGGAAAACACCAATTTTATCTTTATCATTCCATCCGCCATACATATATTCAGAGAAAATATCCACACAATGTTCATTATTTCCCGCTGTGATTAGTACAGATCACCGCGAAGAGGATGTTGAATTCTAGGAGTTAGATCGTTGTGTACCTTCGCACTGGAGGAGCGGGAATCAACTTTAAGAACAGTGCTTCACCACGATTTATTTATTGATAAGACTTTAAATGCAATTGTCTTACCGCTCTTATATATTTTTTACAACAGTCCCATCTTACCTTCCCCAAAGAGCGCCTTATTTACAATCATACAATGTCTACCCGAACAAGCTCTAGAAAGCCCTATCATGATCGATATCATCATTGTTGTCACACCTTGCCACTAGCCCTGGAAGAAAATCACAAGAACCCAATGGTAGGGTGCTACTGAGCAAAATTTATAAAATAATTTTCAAAGCAATGGAAAATAAAACTTCAAAATTTTGTATCTACCAATAAATTATCATAGCATATAAGCTCAAATACATACTAAATGTCCTCCAAACATGAATGAAAATTTTCATTGTACAAATATATCAATTAAATAACTCTAACCTTAATTACCCATCATAGATAAACTTGATACATGAAGCTAGAAATTCCACCAGAAGCAGCCCAAACTATCAAAACCGAAACCAAGAAATAAATAGGTGTGAGTTTGCAATAAACTAAAAAAATAAAAGAGTTTGCAATAAACAAATTTGTAGGTGAAATCCCACTAAAGTAAAATAAACAATATGGTATGGCATAAATATGATAAAGATGAGAACACAAGTAGAAACAATGTATATGATATGAGATTTTTAATATACATAAGTCATTTATGAAAGATGACAAAACCTCACAAAGAATTATTTGCCAACTAATAATCATTTGCATGACTCATTGGTCATTTATTATTTTTTCTTTGTATATTATTTTATATATAAATATTTATAGTTGGTTTACTACAATACTATGTTGAAAAATGTAAGCATCAATCATTACATCTAATTATTTCCTATAGTCGTCACTCTGAGAATTCATCGTTCAATATCCAATAGGGTAAAATTAAATAATGACGTTACAAACATCAAACACACAAGCTTGTATTGTATGCAGATTGCATTTTCAGTAATAGTGTTTAAAAAGAGTTATAACATAATAAACTCAATTATATATATATAAATTATTGGCATACAATGATTGCAAAGGTTAAACCCCTGACAAGAAAAAGTAAGCTTATCCTTTACTCAATAAAAGTCACCTACCATATTAGACCATAAGGAGCCCCGCTTTTTGATCATGCATTGATCTCTCAATCCAACACGTGATGATCCAAAAGAAAACCTTATTCATAGGAATTGAACTCAATCATACATCCAATGCATTGCACATTAAAACATGAAATGATTACAACAATCAATGAAACATATTTTTGAAATGAATAATTATTTAGGCTAATTTTGGAAGGCTTTCTTACTATTTTTCAAAGAATTTTTAGAAAAAAAAATAAATTTTCTTACTAAAAATTATTTTAAGAAGTATTAAGAAAGTTATCCCAAATAAATTTTTAATGTGTCAATGAATATTGTAAATGAAGTGGCGATGCCCAATCTAGAAATATGACTGTGGGTGGCCTCGTCGCTGCGAGTTACATTTTCTAAGTTGGAATGGCAAGAGAAATATTTAGGACGACAATATGACTTTTTGTGGGATTTTGAATTAGTTGTACTTTTAAAATATTTTAAGATGGTATAAAGTAAATATAAAATTTTAGAGATAAAAATATAAATAAAAATATATTGAGGCCTATGTACTAAATCCCATGCCAAACCATCTCAACCACATCAAATATGATTCTTAGACTGAAGATATTTATTTGAAATAGCGGCAACTTTTTATAAAATTTATATTAAGTTATTGTAGAGAAAGAACCTCTTTGAAAGTTGCTGGAAAATTAATTTTTCTGTAAAAAGATTATTAAAAATAACGAAATAAATAATGATAAAAAATTGTAATTCAGAAAAAAAACTGTGTGACTGTGTCAAATGAGCTTTGTTTTTGCTTGACTTTTTAGTCTGCAATCACAATTTCTAAATTTTTTAAACTTAATCATAATTTTTATTTGGCGACTGTATTTTTATATTTTAAAAAATATATTAAAGATTATTTAAAAATAGTTTAATTAAAAAAAAAATTTACAAGAAACAAAAATCAAGCCTAACTAATTTTTCCACGCTTGGATCTTTTAAATAAGGAGCGGCAATTAGTTTTTCTTCCTTCGTGCAGAAGGAAGAGAATGTAATTAGCTGCCTCCATTAAATCAGCAAACACTCAAAAAACCATCAAATATCTGCCACGTAAGCTCGACTCATTTTAATCCCCAAAACCAAGCTGCGCGGCCGCGAAGAGGCGGGAGGGAGGGCGAGAGAGAGAGAATGGCATCACCGCGAACGTGATGCTTGCGATCCACAGAAGAACCCTGCAGCACCGTCGATCTCTACCACCCCTCCGCCAACACGTCGCCAACCACTACTCAGAGCGGGAAGCGGAATCACTCGAGACGACTTCCAATTCCTCCAACAGATGCGCTCTGAAGTCGAGAACCCTCCTGATGGATCGCCGGAGCGCCGCCGCGATCATCTCCAATCATACTTCCGCGCTCTCTCGCCTTGTCGAGCCCCGTTTCCCTATATCATCCGATCCTTCCCATATTAACTCAGTCTCCTTTGCTTGGTTCGACGCGTTTTCGCCCTTCGAGAAGGCTGTACAGACTAGCCTTCACCTCGAAAGGCTGCTGTCCTGTTCAACCTTGGCGCTGTTCAGAGCCAGGTAGCCGTAGCCGCCGATCGAGCGTTGGCAACGGGAATTAAGGTCGCTTGTAGTCTTTCCAGGCCGCGGCCGGGACTTTCGCGTTTCTTAAAGATAATGTTTCTGTTAAGGCTGTAATTGGACCTGGGGGTTCCGCGGTCGATATGTCTACAGAATGCGCTGGGATGCTCGAGAGATTGATGCTTGCACAAGCGCAAGAGTGTTTCTTCGAGAAGGTTATTACCGATTCGAAGTCCCCGGGTCTCTGCTCAAAGATTGCGAGGCAGGTCAGTATCTTTTCATCAAAATTCTCCCCGTCTTATCTTTTAAAATTGTGTTTGTATGATATGTATTTGAGGGATAGGATGCAAAACCCATAGAGTGAGCTAAACTCTTAAATATCAATATGCCTATGGGTGAAATGGTTGGAATTTTATCAGAAATTTCATATGTTATCATGAAATTATCTTGATTGGGCACGAATCTCGATGCAAAACCCAAACTGGAAACTTCAAAAATAAATCCGGAAGCACCCGAACTCCAATTTCAGCGAGCTTATAGTCAAACTGAGCGTCTCGGAAATACGAACCCAACGACACCAAATTCAACTCAATCAGAGTCCAAATGAGTCTGAATCGAAGACTCGAAGCGCTGTTGGAAGGTTCGAATCACAATTAGTTACCAAACGGACTCCGATTTTAACGAGCTTATACTCGAATCGAATGGCTCGCGAGACGAATCCAACGAACCCAAGGTCACTGAATTCCGACATCATTAAGTCCTTCAAATGTCCAACGAACGGCGCACGATCGAGGAATTCAATATCGCCGCCTCCATTCGACCACCCCTATTCGCCCTCAATCTCACGACTATTTACAAGCTATGTCATCCAGAAAAACTATAAATAGAGCTCTCATTCTTCACAAGAGGGACTCAAGTAAGTGAAGAGAGAGAAGAAGAAGGAAAAAGAAGAGAAAGGGGAAAGGGAGAATCCTCTCCTCCTCGACCACCGCCGGAGCTCTTCCCGCGGCCTGAATACGTCGGAATTCTGTCGGATTTTCGGAAAACGGCAGGATTTTGCAGAACTTTGTAACTTTGTTAGAAGTTGATTTGTAAACTGATTGTCTCAACTTGTGAGACGAATCAGACTTTGTATTTCAAACAAACACTAGTGAAATTATTTCAACTGGGCATAGCCCCGTGGTTTTTTTCCCTCTTCCGGGTTTTCCACGTAAAAATCATGGTGTTCTTTTATCTTCTGTTGTGTGTGCTAGATATTCGTACAACCTCAGACGAAATTTTTTTAACTTTACCGCCACGTATATTCTAGCACCCGCAACAGAAAGTTAAGCATGTTTGTATAGGAACACTCCTAGGATGAGTGATCTTCTATGAAGTTGCACAAACATGATAAAATCTTGAGACATTAGTTTAAAACGAATAATATCAGGATAGTTAAGTGTTTGAGCTATTACAAATATTATGAGAGCAATATACTAGCTAGAAGATAGGAACTACATGCCATGCGAGACAAAATATATATCATGGGAGCTACCTCTTGAACCTTAGGCTGGACAAAGTGCTATATGGCGGATGTCACATTTTGAATTTTTAGGGTCTCACCTCATGAATCTTATATGCCTGGTTGATGATTATGGGCTAATGATGCTAATAAGGACGTTGGCTACTAAGTATGGGAGAGTGCGAAACTTCTTAAGTAGAGTGAAGCTAAACTCTTAAGCATCAAAGTGTTTTTTTATATAATTATGAAAATTTCATTAGAAACTCAAAAGTATGCTTGTACATGAGCACTTATGGTTAGTGCTCTTCTAGGAAGTTATATGAATATGATAAAACTGTGAGTACATTAGTCTAAAGTGGACAATATTTCAATAGATAAGAGTTTGAATTGTTGCAAATAAACTAAAAATAATAAAAAATTTAAATATGCGATTGCAGATTTGTAGTGAATGTAGGAAATATTGGGATTCCATTTCCTTTTTTCCGCTTCCCTTCAATCTAAAGAATACATAAGTCATCTTTAAGTGCATTGTTCTTTGAAATCGAGCCTTTGATTTCTATGGATTAGATTGACGTCATGTTGTCTTAGTTTTGGTGATTATTGGATGATAATTTCTCTGATTTTAAATGTTTAGAGCCTTGTATTTTTGTTGGATGATTGCTTTAAACTAGTGGAATTGTAAAATAAAAGGTGGATATACATACATAGAACTCAAAATATAGAATTATACATATTTAACTCCTAAATTTCACTATTTACATGCATAAAACTCAAAATATGAAGATAAAATAAAAAACAACAACCTCCTAACCATCCCATCATAATGCTTTTAATCCCCATTGCCCTTCGACCTTCACCGCTGATCCTGTTGCCCCTAACATCCATCAATCCGGTCGCCCTAATCTCCCATTGTGACTTTTTTAGTCGTCTCCGCCACCTTCATCATATCCTCTTAACCCTGCTTATAGGAGTTTGCCAAGAAGCAATCTACCCTCCATCTTTGTGTTCGGTGAGATCTATCAAATCTTCTAATAATGTGCTAGATGATATAATTATAAATAATGAAATTTTGTGTTAAATATATAAATCTTAATATTTTGAGTGCAATGCATGTAAGTCTCATGTAGTGGAATAAATTGAAGATATGATAATTTCTTTTTTGATCGAATATGAGAGAGAATAACATACAATCTTTTAAGGCAAAAAATATTATTCTACAATAGATTCAAAGACAAAAATAAGTTTTTAAATAATGTCTAAAATTCAAGATAGTTTAGCCTACTTAAAATAAGATATGATTTATTTTATTAAAGGGTATATATTTCTCATAAGGGGAAGCACTTATGATTAATTACATTCCAAGAGAAATAATATCTAGATAATACTCTTAATTAAATTAGCGACAAATAAATTTTTTGATTTCAAAGTTTGGAGAAATATATATTTTTTTGAATTTCAAGTGGGATTTGTTCAATTTTGATCATTTTTTTTAGGATAACAAAGGATGAAAATTATAGAATACTGGATTCCGAGCAACGCAAAATCACTCCAAATAATCTTATGGGCTTTAAAATTTTGAAGGTTTTAATTTATGGTTTAAGTTATTCATTTTATTAGAAATTTTTGGTTTATATTTCATTATAACAAAATTAGAAAAATGACCATAAAATGAGTGCCTATGAGTAACAAATGACAAACTACATCCTTAGATTCTAAAATTAAGGCAGGAGCACCAATAGGGTAGTAACTTGAACCTAAGTCTAACGAAATATAAATTACTTACAACTTTTAACCCTACCAAGGTGTTGAGTAGGATTGATTCTACTATATTTATAATTATTATGTATGGAAAGAACTGCTAGTTAAACTCATCAGATTGCTTTAAAATCATGATGCATAATATTAATATGCGCTGTAGGTTAGATTAGGCTATTTTAGTTCAAAATTGGTACATACAACTTAGCTACTAAAATTAAGCAATTCGACCATTAAGGATATGCAATGCTTTAGCTAATATAAAATTTTATGTTTATTCCTTAATATGCCTTTTATTTGTTTAACTCCTAAGTTTTGTTTATTTTACATCCATTAAAAGATTACACAAAAAGCTAGGAAAATTTTATTCTTGGCATTTATTTCAAGAGAACTATTCTAATAAAATAAAACACTAAGCAATGTTTACTATTATTTATTTAAAATATAAAACACCATAGACTAAGTGCATAGAAGAGCAACCTACTTTAAGAAGCCTAAGGCTTCCAGCAGTGCATGCTATGTTGTGAGGGTGTCATTCATTATTATATATATATATATATATATATGAATGCTAAATGAACTCATACTTTATGAGGTCAAAATTTCCCGATGAATTGTCAATGTACGGAGATAATTTTCTCACCAAATTTGATTGCAAGTCAAGATTTCAACCTAACTTCTTTACAAAACTTTTCCCACCAAACCTAAATCTTTACCTAATCTCTTTGCAAAATCTATGATCTACAATCTCTAAGCATTATATAAGAAGAAGGTTACATGCAATCATTCTTCTCCTTCATTCAACCAAGCGTAGAGGTGATTGGTGGGCTGTCCAGAGGTTGATAGCCACCTTGGATAATGCCATTCAAAGAGATTTTATTTATTGGGTGTGGCAATTAAAAATGAAGGACCAGGATGATTTAGCATAATAAACATCTCTATGGGGTCATGCATGCATGCAAACTTAGCCAAATCACATAAACCATTTAAGCCACGTGTGTTTCAATGTGAAATTGATGATGGCTTGAATCCCGTACCAAACAAAAACAAGAAAGTGATATTTATGAAAATTTACTTCATAATATTTTTTTATGACGGAGGTTAAGATTAACTATGTTAATTTATCATCTTAATATAAGATGATTGAGATTTAGGCATTAAGATTAACTATGTTAAATTATCATCTTAATACTTTGTATAGTTGTACGTAAATAAATATCAGATGCTTCTGCAACAACAATAACAACAAAAGCCTTGATCCCACTACATTGGGTCAGCTACATGAGTCATATTTCTCCATTGTCTTCTATCAAGAGTCAAATTCTCATTTAAAGTTAATAAAAAAGCATCACTTCTAATACTTTTTAACCAAGTATTTTTATGTCTACCTCTACCTTTCTTAACATAGTCCGGATGGACCAGATCTAATACATCTACTCTCCTAACAAGGTCATCAGAAGGCCGATATTTTATGTGACCAAATCTACAGCAACTCCCTCTAATCTTATCTGCCACTGGAGCTACTCCAACCTTTTCATGCATACAATCATTTTGCATTCTATCTTTAAGAGTAATGCCACTTATCCACTTGTGCATCCTCATCTATGCAACACTTTAACTTAATTTTATGCTTCTTTTTAATGGTCAAAATTCTACGCCATAAAGCAATACAAGTCTCACAACCATCTTATAAAAATTTCCCTTAAATTTGAGGGGTACTTTTTATCACACAGCAAGATCAGCGCATTCCTCCATTTCAACCATCCAGCTTTGAGCAATAGATTCAAGATATATAAAATATGCACTCTTTTTAATGACTTGATCATCCAATGTCATAATCCCACCACTATATCTATTACTATTAAGTATTAAAATTACACTCCATCTATTCAGTTTTAGATCTGCTGAAATGAAAACCTTTACTCTAAGATTTACCTCCAAAATTCAAAATTTTCATCAATTCCCTCTTTAGTCTTATTGACAAGAAGAATATCATCAACAAAAAACATACACAAAGGTACATCCTCTTACAAATGTCTAGCAAGTGCATCCATGACTAAAGCAAATATATGAGCTTAAAGCTCATCCTTGATGTAATCCAACTAAAATAGAAAAATACTTTGTCAAACCACTTTATGTTTGAACAAAAGTACAACTCCTTTATACATAACCTTAATTACTTGAATACAAACATTATTAACTATTTCACAAATGGAAAGACTAAACCAATAATAAAAATCAAAGAAAAGTAAAATTATAACAAATAATCCAACTGATATTTTACCAACCAAACTAAATCAACTAAATAAGATCAGTCTGATTAGGTTTATCGATATTTTAATAACCACTCTATTCTTATGTTGGCAACACAAACCAACAATAGATAAAAAGATCAAATAATATATCCATTCCAGTCGCCAAAAGAAAATGAAACATAACCAGTTACCCTAAGTTACCCCAATTCATTCCAACAACGCAATTCAAGGAATGTCACGAAACAAACAAAAAATAGGCTCTCGAAACTGAAAGATCAATTACAAACACAATCTGAGCGAACTCAAACAATGTATGGCAAGAATCTAGAGGAGGATCAAACGGTTACCGTATCACCAGCTCGAGGTGACTTCGCGGAGCCAAAAGATGCCGGGGGAAGCTTAGCACCCAAACTGGACACCAACGGTCCCAAAACCATGAGGATTTCAGATAATCACATCATCATCATACAAAATAACGATAAAAGAAAAAGCAAAGAAAAAAAAAATAAAGAAACCTTTCGAGATAATCGCGGAAGAAGGAAATAGAGGGGTCGCGGAGGATTTCCGGGTTCCTCCTGCACTGCTCCACGAAGAGCTTCAGCTCCTTCACCTTCGCCGCATCCATGGTCGACTTTCAGCGCAAGAAAAGGAATCGAGTGAAGAAACGCACTGATGACCTTTTATATTCTGTGACCTTTGGGGTTTCGGAGCTTTCGACCGAGCGCCTATAATAAATATAAATAAATAAATGATAAGGGATGGGGATCGGGATAAACCTCCGGGTCTTCTAAAAAAGGTTTATTTAGATGAGATGGCAGTTAAGATTGTTCTAGAATCCTCCAGCGACTTTTTTTTTTCCCCCCGAAAATGTATACGTGAGTGAAAAAAAAAAAAAAAATTTATTTATTTTTATAAATACATCTCAATATTTATTTTGAACGGCCTCTTTGTACACTATTTATTAAAACAAAGCACCGGTTCAAATTCAAAATGGTTTAAATCAATGATAGGATATAGAATTGAAAGGATATGAGGTTTAAAATTTGATTGGGGTTGAATTGGATGATATAATAAATATTAAAATTATTTAATTATAATATGAATTTTAAAATAAATAAAATTTATAAAAAAATATGTAATTATGTCAATAAGACTCTTACATTGGCTCAATTAAAGATATATAAATTATAAAGTGCATAAAACATATTTATATAATTTTTAAAAATACATAATATTATTATAATTTATATTAGGAATAAAACTTAATATAATATATGAATTTACAATATTTAAAAACTATATTATTAATTCTTATAATATGCATTATAACAAATTATAATATACATTAAAAAAATTTGCATCTCAATCTAGCCCAAATTTTCCTTCTAACTCGTATAGTATTTATGCAATTTTTTTAGTCACACATTATAGAAAAGTTTGAAGTTGTTGCCTTTACATAGTATAAAGCACAACATTTAAAATAAAACATATTATGTAAGATGACATGCATATATTATAGCCGAATTCATTTCTATATCCAATAAAAACATTTTAAAATTTTCAAAATAATTTAATAAATTAAATCATATAATTTAAATTTTATTTAAAATAAAATTAAATATTTTTATGGAATTGGTAGGTTCTACCAAACCTGGAACGGTTTAACAGTTTTTCGATCAAATTGGCAAATCAAATCAGTTCGAACCGATTTGATGCAAACGCGGTTTTCGAATTCAACCGGATCAGTAGGTAGTAACTTGGATGTTGACAGTTGAATCAAGAGGTCTGATTTTCAAAACATTGGTTCAAACCAAAATGTATATTTAGTTCAAAATACTTCAAATATGAATCGAATTTGGTTGGACTATTGTTTAAATTAAGATTCAAACACTTGTTATAACTTCATCATTTGAATCTCCAACGATCTTATGATGCATCGCCAACAATATGGTGCATTCTAATCCTGTGATGATTTCCCAACAAACTCCATCAAATTCATCTTCTTCTCGTACCTCGTCTACTCACATTTAACCAGTCCTTGTTATATTTTTGTGGTTTTCAAAAGTAAAAATTTATAACTTAAATAATTATTACTGTTGTAATTGAAATACTTATGGATGT
Organism: Dendrobium nobile; assembly: GCA_022539455.1. NCBI lineage: Eukaryota > Viridiplantae > Streptophyta > Magnoliopsida > Asparagales > Orchidaceae > Dendrobium > Dendrobium nobile. The sequence goes on from CM039730.1 coordinate 54,698,879, forward strand.
TATGATGAAAATAATTATTATTATAACGGATATATTTATTGCTATTTTATGACATGGTTTGAAAACATTTAAATTAATTATCATAAAGTTTGTAATTAAAATGATTTTTTTTTCATAGTTTATATAAGACCTTCTTAGTTATGATAAGAGGAAAACACCAATTTAATCTTTATCATTCACTCCGCCATACATATATTTAGAGAAAATATCCACATCAATGTTCATATTTCCCGCCGTGATTAGTACAGATCACCGCGAATAGTCTGTTGAATTTTGGGAGTTAGATCGTTGTGTACCTTCGCACTTGGGAGGAGCAGGAACAGTGCTTCACACGTCTCGAATCATTTATTTGATAAGTCTTTTAAATGCAATTGTTTTACTGCTCTTATATATTTTTTACAACAGTCCCATCATTACCTTCCCCAAAGAGCGCCTTATGCTACAATTATACAATGTCTTCCCTAGCTAACAAGCTCTAGAGAGCCCTATCATGATCGATATCATCATTGTTGTCACACCTTGCCACTAGGCCTGGAAGAAAATCACAAGAACCCATTGGTAGGGTGCGGTTGAGCAAAATTTTATAAAATAATTTCAAAATAATGAAAAGATAAAACTTCAAAAAATTGTATCTACCAATAAATTATGAGAGCATATAAACTCAAATACATACTGAATGAAAATTTCATTGTACAATTATATATATAAATTAAATAACTCTAACCTTAATTACCTATCATAGATAAACTTGATACATGAAGCTAGAAATTCCACCAGAAGCAGCCCAAACTATCAAACCCGAAACCAAGAAATAAATAGGTGTGAGTTTGCAATAAACTAAAAATAAAAATAAAAATAAAATAAAAGAGTATGCAATAAACAAACTTTGCAGGTGAAATCCCACTAAGTAAAATATGAACAACATGGTATGGGAATAAATATGGTAAAAATGAGAACACAATAGAAACAATGTACATGATATGATATTTTTTAATATACATATGTCATTTATGAAAGATGACCAAACTCACAAAGAATTATTTGCCAACTAATAATCATTTGCATTCAAATGCAAACTCATTCACTTGTAATATTATACATCTACAAATGACTCATTGATCATTTATTAATTTTCTTTGTATATTGTTTTATATATAAATATTTATAGTTGGTTTACTACAATGCTTTGTTGAAAAATGTAAGCATCAATCCCAATGACATTTAATTATTTCCTATAGTCGTCAATCTAAGAACTCGTTGGTTCAGTATCCAATAGGGTTAAATTAAATACTGACATTTACAAACATCAAACACATAAGCTTGTATTTGTATGCATAGTGCATTTTCAGTAATAGTGTTTAACATGGGTTTATAACATAATTAAGCTCAATTATATATATATATATATATATATATATATATATATATATATATATATATATATATATATATATATATATATTTATTTATTTATCCTTTACTCAATAAAGAATCACCTACCATATTTAGACCATAAGGAGCCCCGCTTTTTGATCATGCATTGATCTTCTCAATCCAACACGTGATGATCCAAAAGAAAATCTTAATTCATAGGAATTGAACTCAATCATACATTCAAGGCATTGCACATCAAAACATTAAATGGTTACAACAATCAATGAAGCATATTTTTGAAATGAATAATTAGTTAGGCTCATTTTGGAAGGCTTTCTTATTATTTTTAGAAGTAATTTTTAGTAAAAAATTTAAAATTTCTTACTAAAAAATTATTTTAATAAGTATTAAGAAAGTTATCCCAAATAAAATTTTAATGTGTCAATGAATATTGTAAATGAAGTGGCGATGCCCAATCTAGAAATATGATTTGTGGGTGGCCTTGTCGCTGCGGAGTTAGCATTTTCTAAGTTGGAATGGCAAGAAAAATATTTAGGACGACAATATGACCTTTTTGTGGGATTTTGAATTAGTTGTACTTTTAAAATATTTTAAGATGATATAGAAGTAAATATAAAGTTTTAGAGATAAAAATATAAATAAAAATATATTGAGTCCTATGTATATAAATCCCATGCCAAACCATCTCAAGCACATCAAATATGTATTCTTAGACTGAAGATTTATTTGAAACAACGGTAACTTTTTTATAAAATTTATTATTAAGATATTGTAGTGAAAACAACTCTTTTGAAAGTTGTTCGGAAAATTAATTTTCTCGTAAGAAGATGATTAAAAATAACGAAAAATAATGATAAAAAATTGTAATTTAGAAAAAAAGCTGTGTCAAATGAGCTTTCTTTTTGCTTGACTTTTTAGTCTGCAATCACAATTTCTAATTTTTTTAAACTTAATCATAATTTTTATTTGACGATTGTATTTTTATATTTAAAAAAATATATTAGAAGATTATTTAACAATAGTTTATTTTTTTTTTTAAATAAATTTACAAGAAACAAAAATCAAGCCTAATTAATTATTCCACGCTTGGATCTTTTAAATAAGGAGCGGCAATTAGTTTCTTGCTTCGTGCAGAAGGAAGAGAATGGAATTAGCTGCCTCCATTGAATCAGCAAACACTCAAAAAACCATAAAATATCTGCCACGTAAGCTCGACTCATTTTTAACTCCCCAAAACCAAGCTGCGCGGCCGCGAAGAGGCGGGAGGGAGGGAGGGAGGGAGAGAGAGAGAGAGGGGGAATGGCATCACCGGCGAACGTGATGCTTGCGATCCAGGAGAAGAAACCCTGCAGTACCGTCGATCTCTACCACCCCCTCCGCCAATACGTCGCCAACCACTACTCAGAGCGGGAAGCAGAATCCCTCGAGGACGACTTCCAATTCCTCCAACAGATGCGCTCTGAAGTCGAGAACCCTACTGATGGATCGCCGGAGCGCCGCCGCGATCATCTCCAATCATACTTCCGCTCTCTCTGCTGTGTCGAGCCCCGTTTCCCTATATCCTCCGATCCTTCCCATATTAACTCAGTCTCCTTTGCTTGGTTCGACGCGTTTCGCCCTTCGAGGAAGGCTGTACAGACTAGCCTTCACCTCGAAAAGGCTGCTGTCCTGTTCAACCTTGGCGCTGTTCAGAGCCAGGTAGCCGTAGCCGCCGATCGAGCGTTGGCAACGGGAATTAAGGTCGCTTGTAGTTCTTTCCAGGCCGCGGCCGGGACTTTCGCGTTTCTTAAAGATAATGTTTCTGTTAAGGCTGTAATTGGACCTGGGGGTTCCGCGGTCGATATGTCTACAGAATGCGCGGGGATGCTCGAGAGATTGATGCTTGCACAAGCGCAAGAGTGTTTCTTCGAGAAGGTTATTACCGATTCGAAGCCCCCGGGTCTCTGCTCAAAGATTGCGAGGCAGGTCAGTACTCTTTTCATCAAAATTCTCCCCGTCTTATCTTTTAAGATTGTGTTTGTATGATATGTATTTTAGGGATAGGATGCAAAACCCATAGAGTGAAGCTGAACTCTTAAATATCAATATGCCTATGGGTGAAATGGTTGGAATTTTATCAGAAATTTGAAAGTTAAGCATGTTTGTATAGGAGCACTCCTAGGACGAGTTATCTTCTATGAAGTTGCACAAACATGATAAAATCTTGAGACATTAGGTCAAAATGGATAATATCAGGATAGTTAAGTGTTTGAGCTATTACAAATATTATGAGAGCAATACACCAGCTAGAAGATAGGAACTACATGCCACGCGAGACAAAATATTATATCATGGGAGCTACCTCTTGAACCTTAGGCTGGACAAAGTGCTATATGGCGGATGTCACATTTTGAATTTGTAGGGTTCACCTCAAGAATCTTATATGCTTGGTAGATGAGTATGGGCTAATGATGCTAATAAGGACGTTGGCTACTAAGTATGGGAGAGTGCGAAACTTCTTAAGTAGAGTGAAGCTAAACTCTTAAGCATCAAAGTGTTTTTTTATATAATTATGAAAATTTCATTAGAAACTCAAAAGTGTGCTTGTACATGAGCACTTATGGATAGTGCTCTTCTAGGAAGTTACATGAATATGATAAAACTGTGAGTACATTAGTCTAAAGTGGACAATATCTCAATAGATAAGAGTTTGAATTGTTGCAAATAAAATAAAAATAATAATAAAATTTAAATGCGATTGCAGATTTGTAGTGAATGTAGGAAATATTGGGATTCCATTTCCTTTTTTCCGCTTCCCTTCAATCTAAAGAATACATAAGTCATCTTTAAGTGCATTGTTCTTTGAAATTGAGCCTTTGATTTCTATGGATTAGATTGACGTCATGTTGTCTTAGTTTTGGTGATTATTGGATGATAATTTCTCTGATTTTAAATGTGTAGAGCCTTGTATTTTTGTTGGATGATTGCTTTAAACTAGTGGAATTGTAAAATAAAAGGTGGATATACATACATAGAACTCAAAATATTAGAATTTACATATTTAACACCTAAATTTCACTATTTACATGCATAAAACTCAAAATATGAAGATAAAATAAAAAACAACAACTCTCATAACCATCCCATCATAATGCTAGTTAATCCCCATTGCCCTTCGACCTTCACCGCTGATCCTGTTGCCCCTAACATGCCATCAATCCCGTCGCCCTAATCTCCCATTGTGACTTTTTTTAGTCATCTGCGCCATCCATCCACCACCTTCATCACATCCTCTTAACCCTGCTTATAGGAGTTTGCCGACGAAGCAATCTACCTCTTCCATCTTTGTGTTCGGTGAGATCTATCAAATCTTTTAATAGTGTGCTAGATGATATAAATAATGAAAATTTTGTGTTAAATATATAAATCTTAATATTTTGAGTGCTATGCATGTAAGTCTCATGTAGTGGAATAAATTGAAGATATGATAATTTCTTTTTTGTGATCGAATATGAGAGAGAATAACATACAATCTTTTTAAGGCAAAAAATAATATTCTACAATGGATTCAAAGAAAAAAATAAGTTTTTAAATAATGTCTAAAATTCAAGATATTTTACCCTACTTAATGTGAATAAGATATGATTTATTTTATCATAGGGTATATATTTCTCATAAGGGTAAGCACTTATGATTAATTACATTCCAAGAGAAATAATATCAGATAATACTCTTAATTAAATTAGCGACAAATAAATTTTTTGATTTCAAAGTTTGGAGAAATATATATTTTTGGAATTTCAAGTGAGATTTGTTCAATTTTGATCATTTTTTTAGGATAACAAAGGATGAAAATTATAGAATACTGGATTCCGAGCAACACAAAATCACTCCAAATAATCTTATGTTGGGCTTTAAAATTTTGAAGGTTTCAATTTAGGGTTTAAGTTATTCATTTTATTAGAAATTTTTGGCTTATATTTCATCAATACAAATTGAGAAAATGACCATAAAATGAGTGCCTATGATGTAACAAATGATAAACTATCATCCTTAGATTCTAAAATTAAGGCGAGGAGCACCAATAGGGTAGTAGCTTGAACCTAAGTCTAACGAAATACAAATGATTTACAACTTTTAACCCTACCAAGGGTTTGAGTAGGATTGATTCTACTAGATTTATAATTATTATGTATGGAAAGAACTGCTAGTTAAACTCATCAGATTGCTTTAAAATCATGATGCATAATATTAATATGCGCTGTAGGGTAGATTAGGCTATTTTAGTTCAAAAATTGGTACATACAACTTAGCTACTAAAGCTAAGAAATTAGACCATTAAGGATATGCAATGCTTTTAACTAATATAAAATTTTATGTTTATTCCTTATATGTCTTTTATTTGTTTAACTCCTAATTTTGTTATGGTTGGTTTTTTTATGTCGTTATTTTTATAGAAAATTAGTTTTTAAAATATCTATTGTCAAAATAAATCCAGGCTTATTTTACATCCATTAAAAGATTACACAAAAAACTAGGAAAATTTTATTCTTGGCATTTATTTCAAGAGAACTATTTTAATAAAATAAATCACTAAGCAATGTTTACTATTATTTTAAAATATAAAACACCATAGAATAAGTGCATAGAAGAGCAACCTACTTTAAGAAGCCTAAGGCTTCCAGCAGTGCATGCTATGTTGTGAGGGTGTCACTCTATTATTTATTTGTTATTTTATTTTTTAGCATTTAAATTTATCATTATGTGATTCTTGTCATTTAAAATATCATAGAAATAGTAAACTGTACATCTCACCAAAGAGGTTAAGTGATACTTTACAGGGTCTTAGAGGTAAACATTTGTCTTTCATGATTTTTTGGTTAAGAAATTTATTTGAAGTTTATGAGAGAAAATTTTATTTTAAATTTGATGGAATTACAAATTATTTAATTTATTATTCTCTATAATTTTATAAGTTCATATAAATTTATTTAACAATTGTTTATTTATTTAATTTTTGGGAAATTTTCTAGTTTTTAGGTTACTTTTTTTTTTCTATTATTAAACCTAGAGTTTGCTTATTTTGGTTTAATGACCCGATGATGTCCAAAAATAATGAAATGATTCTCTATAGTATAGGGTAACCTCAGAAACATCCTTGAAAAATTTTAAAATTATTTTGAAATATTGAATATTTAATATTTTTATTATTTAAAATAAAAAATATAGTTTGCTATTAAAATGAACCTAAAAAAGCATGAGAACATTTTCTTAGGTCTGAGATGCTTGGAGGATTCTCTTATAAAATTTGAACTGGTTTGAATTTATTTTCAATATTATGGAATTTTTATGTTATTTAATGGTCTGGATTTTTTTAATTAAATTAATTCAACATTTAATAAAATTAATCTTAGGAGCTAGATTTGATCTATGATGATCTCATAAAAATTTAAATTTAATTAGATATATATTTTAATTTATTATGATTTATTTGATTTAATGTGATATTTCATTAGTAAAATTATTTAAATCTATTTTTTAATTTTAAAATCTTGGGGATTTGACTCTCTCTAAGAGGAATTAAGTTAATGGGTCATACTTTAAAACTATGGGAGCGAGTTATGAAGCATAGGTTGTGACGTGATACTAATATTTTTCAAAATAAATTTTGATTCATGTAGGGTAGGTCTACTATGGAAGCCATACATTTATTGAGAGGTTTGATGGAGAAATATAGAGAGTATAAAGAGAACTTACATATGATATTTATTGATTTACAATAAAGTTCCAAGAGACGTGCTATGGAGAGTTTTTGAAAAGAAAGGTTTTAATAACGCTTATATTCAAATCATTAAAGATATGTATGCCAGAGCTATTACTTGTGTTCAAACACAAGGTGGTTTGACCAAGTATTTTCTTATTTCGGTTGGATTACATTAAGGATCATCCTTAAGTCCATATATTTTTGCTTTAGTAATGAATGTTCTCACTAGGCATTTGCAAGAGGATGTACCTTGGTGTATGATTTTTGCTGATGATATTCTTCTTGTTGATAAGACTAGAGGGAGTTGAAGGTAAACTTGAATTTTGGAGGTCAACCTTAGAGTCTAAAGGTTTTCACGTGAGTAGATCTTAAACTGAATATATGGAGTGTAATTTTAGTAGTAATAGACCTAGTGAGGGGATTGTGACTTTGGGCGAGCAAGTCACTAAAAAGAGTACACGTTTTAGATATCTTGCATCTATTGTTCAGAGTGATGGTGAAATAGATGAGGATATTATCAACATAATTCAAGATGGATGGTTGAAGTGGAGGAATGCATCGGGCTTGTTGTGTGATAGAAAAGTCCCCTCAAACTTAAGGAAAAATTCTATAAGATGGTAGTGGGACCTGCAATGTTTTATGGTGCCGAATGTTGGCCATTAAAAGAGAAGCATGATACTAAGTTAAGTGTTGCAGAGATGAGGATGCTCAGGTGGATGAGTGGCTTTACCCTTAGAGATAGGATACGAAAGGGGCATATACGTGAAAAGGTTGGAGTAGCGTCAGTGGAAGATAAGATTAGAGAGAGTTGCCTTAGATGGTTTGGTCACATAAAACGACGGCCTTTTGATGCCTCGTTAGGAAAGTAGAGGTATTAGATTTGACTTATGTTAAGAGAGGTAGAGGTAGACCTAAAAAGACTTGGTTAAAAATATTAGAAATGATATTTCTTTATTAGATTTAAATGATAATTTGACTTTTGATAGAACACAATGAAGAAAAAGGATTCATGTAGCCAAACCCACGTAGTGGGACAAAGGCTTGATGTTGTTGTTGTTGTTGGGGATTTGACTCTCTCTAGTTTTAGAGATCATCAAGATTGCAAGAAAAAAAAAATTCTTAGGAATTTGTTAGTATTTTAAATGATTATTTTCTATAATTTAGGCCAATTAGAGAATTGCATTTATCTAAAAATTTGGGTTTATCTTTTAATCCAAACCAACACAATTTTTGATGAAATTTAATTTACAAGTCAATGATGACCTTGAGATCATTTCTCAAAAAATGAAGTTATGATTTATTGATTTAATTTATTCATTAATCTTTAAAATATGATAAAATATATGTATTTTTTGAAATCTATTCAGATAGAATTTTCTCCTTTTTTATAAGCTCAACGAATTTTACTATGCACTTTTATATTAACATAATTAATAAGAATTTATATTAAATTTATAAATTCATATGTTAACTAAATTTATTTTTTAATCACAAATTCATATTATTGCATTATTATTATATTTTTATTATATCATTTATTTTTTATTTAAATGATTTTAATATTTATTACTCCTTCCGGTTCAACCCCCGTCGAAGCATTTAACCTTGAACCACTTTTTTGTGGTTTGATGCCCAGTCCGATTTTCACAACATTGGTTATAATTGAATATCAGGGAGTTTTCTTAAAAATTAGGGATAATTTCTTGAGGGATTTATTAGATAGGTTAGATGGTTTAATTTTATTTTAAAAATTTCTACGTTGTATGAGATCAAGATGTTTTTAGAATTTATTTCAAGCTTTTGAGATTTATTTAGAATTAGTTATAATTTATCCAATTTTATGGGTTAGTTAGGCGTGTTTACATTAAAAATTTAATTATGGTTGAAATATGTATCAAACTCTTATGGGATAAATCAAGAGGTCTAAGAGAACCTGAAGATTGTCCCATATCAGTTCGATGACAATCAGATGTGATGGAAGGGTGCTAATTAAATATTTAATTTATAGCTTCATCCTCAAATAAATTATTCAAGATTGAGTGAAATCCTTTTGAAAATGTATTATTTTCATTTTTTGAATCCATAAAAGGCTTATTTGTTGAACTTGGCTAAGAAATGTGTTAGTTATGATTTCCTTAAAGTTTTAAGCAATATTTTATTTATCAAATCCTAAATATTTTTTTTTTATTAAATTGGGTGTTAACACAACATGCACTTTGCATGCGACAACAACTAATTTTTAGCTTTTATAAATAGAGGAACTCGTGGTCCACATAAGACTAATTGTGACCATTCGATTTTAAATCAAATGGCATAGATAAAACTGTGGGATTAAAGGGGGTTATGAGATTTAATATATGATTGCATCAAGATTGTCCATTTTATTTGAATACAATGGATGGTAATCTGATCATCTTCTACCGTCAACATAGATTAGAAGACGTTAATTAAAATTTATTTGATTGGGGTAACCAATGGTGATCTTCTTGTTCCAATGGATCGAGAAGGATCACAAAGGTTAGGAGAGGTCATCCTATGGTCTAATCTTCTTGTGACTGAAGTTTACTTCACAATTTAAGAAATTAAATAAAAAAATTGGTTTTAACTTTTAAGCTAATTTTACATACTTGAATCCAGTGAGTTACTGATCAAATTAGTTGCTCCTAATCAAACAAGTTTGACAAAGGCTGCTTCGATTGTGGATGGCTGGATCGATAAGTCCAAAATCGCCGTGAAGAGCTCATTGGAGCGTGGAGGTTCTTGGTGTTAAAGTGGGAGTTGAGGATGGAAAGTGGGGGATGACAGCTTAGACTTTGTAGATGGATTGCATAACTAAAGCCCATTAGAAGAAAAGCTATTTTTAGATTGATCTAGAAGATCTTCCCACCCATTCTAGTGGAAAGAATGTAAATTAAGGGTTGAGATTGTTAAGGACAATCCACTTGGAGGTTGCCAAGTTTCCAGGAATATTCCAAGGCTTTTTTATATATGGATTTTTCATTATAGTTGAATTAACTTTCTATCTTAGCAATCCATGGCCAATTCAATCAAAATTTCTGCGAGCAACCATCTTAGGCGATAGTGGACGGTAGGGATCAACTTGGGCTAACTAGGGACAAGTGGGCAAGGCAAACCATGGGATGCACCCATCCCAAATTATCGTTTAGGTTCATTAAGTGGTCAAGTTCAATTAGGTTTCAAGCCTTGGGCTAGCCCAAATTAGCTGGGCTACTTTGGGCAACTAGCCTAGGCTCCTAAGAGGTGTCTACGAAAGCTTGGGAAGATTTAGTTTTGATTACATGGTGTTTTGGTCAAGTGAACTCAAGGTGAGTCATTTGGACCCCTTGGTCAAACCTAGTTTGACCATGGGCAGGAGGCACGACCGTGGATCAAACGTGAGCTCAAATGCTTTTAAAGACAATTTGAACTTAAGATCAGTCTTTAGGTTTAGTTTGGTTAATTTGATTTGAATTTGGGTAAATTAGGGTTAAGGATGTTGTGGTCAAGCCTACTTTAATCGTGGGTCAAAAATGTTGACTAGAGCTCTTTGACCTATGAGACGAGTTTAAGAGTAAGATGAGGGTTCCTAGGGTAGATCATCGGGTCATGGGATACCTAAGGTCGGCCAAAGGTGGGTACCACAAATCATGAGTAGGGTAAGCCATTCCTAGTGTTTTAAGTTTCTATATTTGACTTAGGATTGACCTAAGGTTGACTTAATGGGATCCACTATCTACTTAGGGTAAATAGGCAGTGTCTCATGGCCATGGGTAGTTCTTGGGTAAGTCTAGGTTGATTGGATCATGGATGGTCCAATTAAATCTAAATGGTCACTTAGTGATTTTCTTAGATTTTGGATCTTGAGTTAGTATTCTACTTATTGCAAATGGTCTTGTAAAATGTTGAAAAGATTTCTACTTAGCTTATAAAGGTGTAGGGTAGACTTCTAAGGGTCTTGGGTGTCAGATGGGTCAAACTATAGTTAACCTAGTCCATGTGTCTCAAAGGTTCAGTATAAGGGCATGGGTTACTTTAAAGTTTGGGTTTTCTATGGCAATTAATGCTAAGTCTTTAGGAATTCACTTTTGAGAGTTCTATGAGGAAGGCCTTGCATGAAGGAAAAAAATCCTATTAGCTAAGCATGTGAGGATTTTTGTCAACCTCATTAAAAAATGATGTCATCCTCCACATGTAAGAAAAAGTAAAAAAAAAAACTATCTCATTTGTAGAAGAGTGGATTTTACTTTGGTGATTGAGCTTTATATCTTTCAAACTTTGGGAGTTTCCTACCCATTTGGTTGGCTACTTTTGTCTTTTCATGCTAATAATAATTTCTTTCATATTAAAAAAATGAAAAAAAAATTCAGCTTTTAGCTTCCACTTTTCATTTCCCAAACTGTCTGCTTTGACCTCTACAGATTGAGATAATTCAAATTCATCCAATTTAAGAATATTTTGAGCTTTGACTAAGATCTTTCAAGCACTGCAGATACTGGCGGAACCCAGTTATGCCCGAGTGCAATTGCCCCCTAAAAGATAAAGTACATGTAATGGGAGGGCAGCTTTGGAAATTTGCCCCCCTTAAACATTTTTTATTTGCCCTAACTCGCACACTCGCAGCCGCTCGCTCGCTCGTGCAAACCCCCAGCCGCTCGAGTTTCCCGCACGCCGCCGCCACAGCTTCGTGCCTCCAGTTACTCTGTAGGATAACATCGCCGGACGTCGGTTGCAAGCAGAATGACGTTGTTCTAGCCTTAGAGGTAACTCGAAAGCTTTTCTCATTTTGTTTGGCTATCCAGTCTTGAAAGCTTTTCTCATTTAGTTTGTTGGATCTTTCTGCATCTTTTGATTTTATCATCTATTGGTAATAGCTCTCTCTATTTCTTAGAGCTTCTTGTGATAGAATCTCATCTGCTATTGCTTCTACTTAATTTTTTTCCTTCTTAGTGAGAATCTATGTTAGTCTTTGCCTTTTTGTCCTTATATATTCACTTTTTTTTCGCGGTGGTTTTGTCGTAGGAGTGTTTCTCGGAATAATTATGTTAGTTGGAAGAAGTTCCTTTTTTTGGAGCCAAAAAAAATGAGGCTTGATTAATGCTTTGTTTTGCTTTCACGGTCATTTGATATTAGAAAACATGCTTTAAAATAATGAAACTTGTTAAATCCATTATTTGATTTATTGTAGTTAGAAAACAACATTTACTCTATGGTGATAACATCCTTTCACAACTAGAACAAATGTAATGCTTTCTATTTCATAGGCATAATGAGTGAAAATAAAATCATTAATTTGATTTCCAAACATGTCATCTATCCACAAACAACCAAATGAGTCCTTAAATGCAACATCTACTCTATGCTTGACAACATTCTTTCATGGATATGTTATTGCATCTTTTCATGCATATTAAATACTAGTACAGATGTATTGCAATAATCATATCAGAAGATATGCAGCCTTATACATATTTTTATTTTTTTATGAGTTTGCTCCCCTAAGAGCTAAGACTGATTCCGTCCCTGACTGCAGAAGATTCTATTGGAGATTCGGATGTTTTGAACCCCAAAGGATGGGTTGAGCATTCTAGCTCTCCTTCTGAAAGTTTTTATTCGCCTGCAGAAGTCTAACTGGCCTGTAATTCTGAAGTAGTTAATTTTATGTTTTTTTTCTTAGGTTGGCTTGTACTATGAGGAGGCTCACAAAGCACTAGCTGCTCCTCCACTAAGTACACATTTTGAACGGACATGGATCTCTCATGTGCAATTGAAGGCAGCACAGTATCATGCAGAGGCTTGTTATAGATATGCATTGGAGTTGCATGACAAAGAAAACATTCCAGAGGAGATTGCAAGGCTTAAGGTTGGTTTGAGTGCTCTTGCTGATGCCAAGAAATCTTTCAAGGGTGTTGTTGCAGCTCTTCTGGATACTGTCTCCAAACTAGAAAGCAAGATGAATGTTAACCTTGAAAGGGCTGTGAAAGAGAATGATAGGGTTTATCTCATGCGGGTACCTGCTTCCAATTTCTTATCTACTCTACCTGCAGCCTCTCTTGTCAAATCCACACCTATTGGTGAAGTTCTTGATGCCAGCAAGGATAGATTGTTTGCGAGTCTGGTCCCTGACTGTAGCGCAAAGGCACTATCTAGGTACACCGAGATGGTAGATGATGTCATTCGCACACAAGCGGAGAAGTTACAGCAAGGAAGTGAGATCACGAGGATTAAACTCAAGGAAATGGGCTTACCGGATTATATACTAGCTCTTGAAGGGAGCTTGACCTTGCCTCTTGATCTTAAAGAAGATGTTGAGGCTGTGCAGGTCAGTGGTGGACCATCTGGTTTGGAAGATGAGTTGCAGCAGTTGAGGGATTTGCGAAGGGTTAATCAAGAACTTATTGTACAAACTGAAGGACTGTTGCAGAAGGAGGCAGCAGACGATGCTCAGTTCCGATTTCAGTTTGGATCACGCTGGACAAGGCCTCAGTCGAGCACCCTGACAAAGAACTTGCAAGATAGATTGAACAAGTTTGCTGGAAACCTTAAACAAGCTGCAGATGCTGATGCAAGAATCGAGCATGCTTTAAGAGCACATTCAGCACTTATGACTGTTTTAAACCACTATCCAGTATGCCTATCATCTACATTTTCTTTTTCTGCTGTTATCTTGTCACTTCGAAGTATGGCACAATCGATATTTTTTCTATTATGCACTTATAGTTTGGTACCTGAACTCTATTATTATTACAAATTCAATTCAATGGAAGTCTCATTAATTTATCAAATTTCTAAATGTGTCTAAGGATAGAATGTTTAGTCCTAGAATCAGATTCCCCGCTCTATGACACGATCCGTATTGAGTAGATGGCGAGTCTATTTTAGCTAATGAGTCTAAGATGGTTACCCCCTCGCAAAGACAATCTTTAGCGTAAGGTGAGACCTATCAAAGATGACAATTGAAATTCGACAATACTGCAGGAAAGATAGTTACATTTGACAAAAAAAAACTTCTTGTTATTTTTCCTCGGTAAAATGATCATTTGGAGATTCATTACACTAAGCAAAATGATTTAACCATTTCGAGCTATTCAATACATAAAACATTTAACAAAAGGCAATAAGATGAATTTATTTGAATGATATTTTATTCTTAATATCAAAATTCGACATCAAAGAAAATGAAAAATGCATTAAAAAAGAATGTTTTTCCATCTTATTTATAAAAAAGATATTACAATTACAGGATATTTGACAAAAAATAAAGAAACAGGTCAAGTATCTCACCTAGATGAACGACAGCTATCTTCTGGAGATGAGTTCCTGTCATCTTCGCTAAATGGTTTCTCGGCCTTTAAAATTTTTGTCAGCATTTTCATAACATAAGCTCAGATTGTACCATACACAATTTATCACAGAGACTGACCAAAAATCCAATAGAAAGTTTTGTCTTCTTGAACTTCACTGATCACTTTGTTTTTGTATTTGGTAAGGCTTAGGAATTTGGCAAGGTGCAGGAGCTTGGGAAGTTTGGGGTTTATTCAACTTCATGTATTTTAATGAGTCATCCAATTCAGTATTTTATAGTTGCGCTGAGCACAATGGTTGGGCGATCTCTTTTTTGGCTAACTTTGATTTAGAGAGAAGATTCTAAGGCAGCAATTTTACTTGGTAACTTGGTGAATTTTTTATTCTTAGAATATTGAATAGCTGCAATCTTTCTGCTAATCTCTTTCTCATAAATATTGATGTCCTTGACGACTTTCTTTTTAAAAATTTTCAATATAATTCTGGTCTGGATTTGTGTCAACAATTATTTTCCCTTCTCTATCCCCTCTAATCGATGACTTCCCATCTTCATTTCTATAACTCACCCTAAACTCCTTATAAGGATGAGAAGTTGCCATTATTTTCCTTTATCTATTATTGACATGTCAATAGCACCAGCAACTCTAGTTAAAGTTGCAAAAATTGCCACTATTGAAGTCACAACTGCAATTGAAGTCATAACTGTCACAACAATTAAAGCCATAGCTTCCGTTGAATTCACAGCTATGTCCGGGACATTTTGGTGAGAAATTGGCTTGTAAATATTATAGATTCCTCATCATCACTTTTAATAGGACATTGTTTCTTTGCCGATGAAGAATCACGGGTATTCTGATTCTCAAACTCACCTTTTAACAATCCGTTCAAGTCAACCTTAATTTGGTCGCTTAATTTCTCAAATTTGATTCAAAATAGTCCATTGACTCCTAAAATTTGATCTAACATATAATCCAACTCACGAACTATTTTGGATCATATTTCATGAATCAATTGAACACATTAGATAGCTAGGATTAAACTGACCCTATATAATTAGTTTGGGCCTTGGGGATCATTTTGACCTATATCTCATTAATATAATGCAAGTTGAAAGTTTTTCTTGTTATTCATCATTTCTCCCATTATTCTTTCATAACCAGTTATTATGCCTTGGAAACTTTGCTTATCTTTTTTATGTTGGTTTACAATTATCTAGAATAGATAAGGGCAAGTCTGGATTACTTTTATTTTTTGTTTTTGAAAAACTTGTTTGTTTAGGAGCAATTTGGGATTACTTTCTATTTTTAATTTTGTTTTTGAAAATGAAGCAAGTTGTTTTTAAAAATACTCAAATGAAATTTTAGCTGTTTTTAAGATATTTAAAAAAAAAAATGAAAATCACCTTGATCGCTGCCCACCGCCAGGGACCATCTATCATAGCATGCCATGACAGCCTTATGTAAATATGCAATAAAAACAAAAAATAACACTTATTTATGCCACCAAACATGTTTTATTTCATATTTCAAACACATTATATATATATATATATATATAACAAAAATATAAAGAGAACCCAAATAACCCCTAAACTATTTGAGCCTTCATTGATGCTAACCTTGTCAATATGCATGTACTGGTTGGTTTTTCTTTCAGCATTGCATGATCTGAAAACAGCTTCTTAATCATCCGCTGAACTACAGGTAGAATCTGTCCTTCCAAGCATTGCAAGACCAATAATGTCTTTGGATGGAAATGAAGATGCAATTGTGGGAGCCCTCAAGCAAAGCTTGGTAACTAGTTTAATGTTAAAATGGGTCATGTTACTGGTTTTTTCATGTTAGCTTCTCTGTTTTGGGATGGTACGAGTTAGCTCTAATGTTTTGATTGTATCTACATTTCCTTTATACATTATATGACAGTGCATGCCTTATAATGTGCATGAATCATCTGAATCATGACATATCTATTGAAAAGTATGACGCTTAGTGTTTTTTTATTGTACACAAGGATTCCCCTAGGCAAGATTATTTCGGGCTTCTGTAAGAATGCATTTTATTGAAAAATATTGGTGCTGGATAGCTGATCTAATAATTGCATTCTCAAAGTTCCAAAGGCAAGACATCAGATAAGCTATAATTGCTAAGTAATTAACCTCTTCTTCATTCCAGAGAGGGTGTTCCACATGTGGTGTGATATAAAAAGTCTCCATCTGAATTTTGGCCTCTACACGTTGGTCAAAAAGTCTACAAATTTTCCACCACAAACTCTAACATAGTTTTGTGGTGCGTATTTATGCATGCAAAACCTAGTCTTATTGTACATAATCATACACAGTCCAGACCGAGCTGGACTCACTTTTGAATGTTCCTACTTATGAATTGGATCTCACTTGGTGCGCCCCACTTCCTACAACAACTTGTAGTTGCCTCCTCTCTTCTTATGTGGGAAGAGTCCTTAATATCCTTAAATGCAAGTGGACCCTGCGATATATACAAGAAACCATTTAAAGAGTAGTGGAAATATTTAGGTGAAGATGACTTGGTGTACCAGAATGATGCCTTGATGAACAAGCACCACCCATGCACACTTATAGGCTTCAAGAGTGAGCTTCATTCTTATCCGGCTTGGTTATATTAGCCATTGTTTTTAGGATCGTATACTGCTACAAGGCTTATGGATAATGCCACTTATACCTACCTTACTTAATGCGAAAGGTGAGGCTCTCTTCCCCATAGTATTTTGTGCACCACATGTACTTGTTTTTGTTAGCATGGTTGTTAGTCCCAAATTTTCATAGGTGTTCACATATCACCCGTACTTGTCTTATTGGCATCAAGGATGTGCAGGTGGGTGGTAGGGGGGTTAGTTGTTGGAATACCCTCTTTGCTAACATTCATCTGACCAAGTGGTTACCAAACTTCTTGATGTGGACTTCCTCAAGGATTTCTCGAGCTTCTGCAAGTCAAACACATTGAAGAGAAATTTCAAAGAAAGACTTGTGAAAGAGGATACCATCAAACAATAAATGTTCAGTGGTCTTGTACTTTACTATCCAAGCTTCGTCTAACTTAACTAGCAGTATTTCAGCCGCTAAGAAATTGAATGGGAGTATACAAGTGCGGGGATGTTTTGACTTGCTTGGCTTCATAGACATCAGTGACATGTTGGTTGGTGAACTTGGTCAGAAAATTTGCTAATTCTTTTATATCCTAGGGATGTGTTGAGCTTCAAAGTGCTCCATCTTGGAGGTTTATCACAAAATTTTCTCCAATTATCGTCCAAGGATAGGGTGACATACTTCATAGTTATAGAGAATTTGCTTGACGATGAGCTAAGAATCCAATTGAAGGGTTAGTCTTTTGATGTTGATGTTGATGGTAAGGTACACATCTCCAACTATGGACTAACATTCAACCTTATTGTTGGTGATTCTAGATGATCCAAATTGTGTGATTCAAAACAGTCCCCTAGGGTGTTCTTATGATAGCGCTGACTCCATTGCTGCACTTATCAGAGGTGTTTTCAGTATAAAGAGACCATCAGGCTCCTTAAAACCAAATTATGATTGGGCTAGCTTTTATGGGTCAGATAATTCCACAATGAAATCCACTGAGATATGGGCATTGATGTGTTAGGGGAAAATACTCGATGTTGGATTCCCTTTACTTAATGAACAATTTGGTCAGCCGAGTAAATATCTTAGGGCTATGTGAAACTTTTTAGAGGGGCTTGTTTTCCATGACCTCAATGGGATGAGCGTGTAAGTATGACTGGAGCTTCCGAGAGGTGGTCCATGCTAGGATTAATTTAATAGGCTTGAGTTTCTCTGCTTGACGTTGGGGGAATTGATGACATAATAGACAAACAACTGTCTTCTACCTTCCTTTTGAACTAATATTTGAGCTGACCATCAAATCATGGATTCTTAGGTAGATCAATAAAGATTTCTACAGCCTTAGGTTGTTGAGGCCCAAAGAAGTTTGATTTTGCTATAGTTGTTGGAAATGCTTCTTTGCATTCATGAGTTTAATCAGAGTCTTTTCCCTTGTGTAATGCCTTCAAGAGAGCGATGTTCTTCGCTCACTCGGTCGGAAGATGGATCTATCAAGTCTGGCTAGTTTTTTGATTTGTTGTCAGAGTTGGCGGAGATGCATGGGGATGATAGGACTTTTCCTAACTGGCATCGAACGTAGGCATCATAAGTTGAAGTGCATGTTGAACTTTCTTAAGGTTAAGAACATATTAGAGAGGTTAGGAAGGTTCTTGGAGGGTACCTTGTTCTTGATTAGGTGATTGTTGATGTAGAATTTGAGATTGTGACCTTGTTGATACCTAAAATTATTGTCTGTGAGTCTTTTATATGTTACATCAATAATTTTTAGGCTAATGGCATCATTGTGTGGCAAAAAGTGCCTTCATCTATGATGAACCTATTTTTATTCTCATTTGAAGGGTCCGTTTTGATCTTGTAGTAGCCAGGAAGGCGTCGAGAAAGTGCATCATTAGTTACCCCACCATTGAGTCAACCACAACATTAATGCTCGATAGAATATAGGAGTTTTTTAGGCATGCCTCATTTATTTGCTTGAAGTCAGATTCTCTATCTACCAGTTGACTTCTTGATAATGATGATGCAGGAAATCCAGTCAGGATTGGGCTTGCTAATTGTGTCCATCATTAAATTGTTCATCACTAAGTTGCTATTTGGCTGACTAAAAAAAACTGCAGTGTAAATGAAATACTTTGGAGTTGTTTAGATGAGTGTAAAGTAAATTCAGGTGAATGATTTTTTTTTTGTGGTTTGAAGTAAAATGACTGTATTGTAAAGTTTAATAATGGCGGTTGACAGCGTGTGGCGGCCGCTAGCTGGTGGTGGTCTACCGTTGTGGGCGGTGGTTGGAGGAGGGTGGCGGCTGTTGGAGGGTGGCGGCTGTTGCCGCTGACGGGCAACGGCGGGCGGCGACGATCAAGCGAGCTTGTTTGCGGTGTAAATTGTTCTCGCTCAAAAATGGGTGAGTTTGATTTACCTAAAAAATGAACTAGAATGATTTACACTATATTTACTTTATTTTGAATTTCTTTTTCATCTAACTAAACTCTAAACTTTTCAAAACCCCCTCATTGACTTTACTTTATGCCCATGTTACTTCTACCCAAATAGCCCCTATGTGCCAACATGATTTATGTGGCTTACTTTGCATATTTTTTGCTTGGTTGGACAGAAAGAATTAGAAAACTTCCAAGAGAAAAAAATAAGGAATCATCTAAACCCTCGTATAACTAATTTCAGAAGTAGAAGAAAAGAGCACACTTCTGCAATTCTAGCTCTCAATCGGGTCCCAAAAGTGAGTTAAACATTTAGTATATATAACTTTCACAAGCTCATGCTGAATTGGTAGTTGAATTTGTACATTCAGTTGGTGGCATGTGATAGAGTTCGGCACAAGGCATTTTTGAAGTCTTACAATCAAAGACATCAAGGTTATTTTGAAAAAGATTGACAAGCTAAGTACGAAAATTATCTTCACATAGAGAGTTGATAAAAAAAGTCTGCCTTGACCCATCTCCCTTAGAAATAGGAACTTTGATAGACTTCTCAACATGGCGTGTTACATATAAGCCTTAAATGATTTGTGGCTTCCATTTTGATAAAATGATAAAGAATCCTCAAAAAATATGAATAATCTAATTTATGGAGTGTCGAACAATATGATGAATATGTCTCTCAAAATGGAGATCAAACGACTTTATAATGTGTAATCATGCATGACACCTCATAATGTCTCTCAACAAAGGAAGAAAATAATGGAAAGGGAAGAGTTAAAGCTTTATCAATATTGATGTACTTTGATGCCTTTTGCATTAAATTGATCATGGTATATGATTGATTCTTTGCTATGGTGCACTTGAAGGGCTACTCTGTCATGCTCAGAATGAGCTAGCTTAGTAATCTAGTGGTTAGGGTAGATTGTGATGTAGAACTAAATGATTAAGTAAATATGTAATGATGAAAGTACACGCCTTATGAATTAGAGCAATAACAATTATGTTTACTTCCGGTGATTTAAACAAAGGTTAGAACATTAGAAAGATGATTAAAGCTTATGCCAAACTACATGTAAGAGTTTAGAAACACGAATAGTCAATTCTAATCAAGATTAACAAAGCATGAGGGAGTTTCAAAAGAAATCCCTAAATTAACAATAAGATTAGGCACTATTAGAGTCTACTCACTCACACTCTTGCACAACTCTTTATGACGCCACAAATTAATGGGAAGACTTAGAAAAGCAAAATATTTGGAGGAGACGTTCGCCTTGATCAAGATTTAGAAACGATATGCCACTGGACAGAAGAGAGTTGTTCGTCGATAGTGGCAGCGAGGGTGAAGACGATCCTCTCAACGTATTCTTCTACGGTTTGATCATTCTCCAAGTTGAGGTCGAAGAATGGTGATTTGAGGATATTGACTTGACCTTGATCGTTGTAAACAAACCCGTGGTCTTGTTCAGGATCTACCATACATGAGGGAACAATAAACTTTAGTGTACTAGAGCGTCTGAAAAGTGTACGGTGTCGTTTTGGAGGGCTGGACAACAAAAATCCTCTCTGAAAAGTTCAGACGGCAGGCCTAGCGATGGCTAGAAATCTTGACAACAACTGTGGGATTGTCGGGAGCGCTTGGACAACAAGAAGTGACCTTCAGAAGTGCAGGACAACAAGAAGATCTTGCTGAAATTTCTGGACAATAGGAGGAAATCTTCAAGCAAAAGTTCTGGACGACAATTTTTTTATTGCAGAAATCTGGACAGCAAACTCCGCTGCAGTGGGATTAAATTAGGGAGGGAGAGGGATAAGGAAATAAGAATTAGATTTTGGGGGGAAAGGAGGGAGGGGTTTAATTTTAGGTTTGAAATTGAATTAGGAGCATTAGATGAAAGCAATTAAGGGAGGAGAGAGGGTAGTCCTGCGGGTAAAGGGTGGGGAGATGATAGGGGAGGGTTTAATGAGTTTCCAAACTTGAATTAATAAAGGAGGAAAGGAAAATCATGAGAGATCTCTAATGAGATTTGATTGTGAGGATAAAGGAAAGTTTCCTAACATAAGTTATCCTATTTTAGGAAAGGATTTCAAATTTAAATTAATTTTGATTTGAATTTTGAAAACTTTCATAATTTAAGATTTTTAATAAATGGAAAGTGTTAAATGGAGGATTTGAAATTTGGGGGCAAAGGGGATTGTGGTTAGGATGGTCAGCGGCTAGAATTAGGGTTAGGGTTTAGGCGGCGGCTAGAATTAGGATTGTGATTTAGGTGGCGGTAGGGTTTGGGGTTGGCTTCCAGTGGACCGGTCCAACACAAAATGCATCTCATACTTATGAAATTATTAAGGTGAAAGGGCTTGAATTGGTGGAAGGCAAAATGTGAAACAATCAATTTTCATGTAAGGTGTCAAGTATTAAAAAAAAAGCCTTTTTTAATATCTTAATTTTTATAAGTTAAATCTATATGCTTAAGAAAATGCATATAAAGTACTTATTAATGTAATTTAATACATATAATAACTAGTATTTACAAATAGTACTATATTTAGTAGAATAACAGATAAATTAAAAATTTTTCATTCTGCATATTATAAAATAAAGGCATGAACACTATAAATAAGAAATTAATACTACTATAAATATAATATGATTTTAGTAATCACATTACAAATTGTATAATTAAAGAAACATGCAACAAATAGTTGACCTTCTCAACAAATGAAGAAAATTTTCATCATCACCATCTTTAGCCTTCTGCTAATTATTTGTTGTCAGTTTATGATTTTTTTAATTCATAACATGAGTTATTATGTCTATTTTGTACAAGTCTTGTTGTACAACATCTAACTATTTTACCTTTAGTCTAATTTTTTTCTTAATCTTTTCATAATAATTTTATCCACTCAACTTATTGATGTTTCTTTTAATTTGTATTATGCATTCCCAAACCATTTTGTATATTTTTCACTAGATTGTTTTAAATAGGTACTACGCATGCCATCCCCCATAATATATTCATTTTACACATTAATTTATTGCTTTTTCACACACACTTTAAAGTAAGTTCTCAGTTCTATACTTCTATACACTCAAGGTTGCTATGAATGGCTTTATTTGTTCCTTAATACTTGGATCAATATAACATAATCAGTTTATTGGAGTTTTACATAATTTTTAAAAAAATAAATTTTATGATATTCTCTAACCATTTAGTAGTTTTTGGTTCCATTTAAAGTTTTAAACCACCTAACTTTAACTCTAGTAGCTATGCTTTTGGTTATATATATATATATATATATATAATTTAATTAATGAGGCATCATTGAAGTTTACTCTCTCTTCTACTATTATTGACTAATAATTAATTTCAAATAGATCAAGTTGCAAGTTGTGCAACCTTCCTTCAGAATCTTGCATGGAGTGTCTATGCACTTGAATGCTAATTAGTTAAACTTGTTGCAACGTTGATATCATGATTTTTTTCTTAATTATGGTCTAATGGATTCATTTTGTGTCAGTGGGTGTATATTGTTCATGATATGAGAGTCCAATTTATTTCTCAAGTTATTTTTCCTAATTTAGTTTTTAACTACAGTATTGAAAGCGACCTCTGTGGGTTGTCAATTGTCATAATATATCAATGCTTATTTTCTTGACAATAAGAAAAGAAATTGTAGCTTCAAAAACTAGGCTTAAGTGACCCATTTTTTTAGTAGAAAGCTATATGTAATTCTCTTTTTTCCTTTGTTTAAGTAGCTTCTTATAATGTGTTCTTTTACATACAGAGGCAGTTGGAAACGGTTGGTGCACAAAGGGCCAGCCTTGAGGACATGCTTAAAGAGATGAAAAGAAAGGTGAATAATTTTTTATCACAATATTTGGGGAAAATTTTGAGTTGCCTTGATAGCACATGAGATACGTTCTTGTATCAGGCTGGAGGTATCCTGATGCTGCATACTTGAAATAGCACGCAAAATATGAAGTCCACATGTTTTTTTTGGTAGCATTAAAAGTTTGCTTTGTCCATCTGTTTTCATGTTGCAGATACTAGCATATGCTTTGCTCAAGGTTCTCCTGAAATGATCAAGCTGTCACACTCAGTGCAATAAAACTAAAAAACAGAGTAGTGTTGAATCTTTTAGGTCCCAGTTCCAATATATTTACTGGGTGGTTTGGTGTTCTGATGGTTTGTTTAGTATTTTGTTTCTCTATTCCATATAAAAGTTTCCGGATTATCAAACCAAGTGTTTTTTCCTATTAGAATAGTGTTAGACTGATCCAGCCGGTCCATATGGGATCGGCCTACGAACCAAAAGAGGCGGAACTCTCCGCCTTATGCCGCGCGATCCGACGCCCAGACATAGCGGTTTAGGAAGGTTTTTGAAGGGAGTTAGGAGGGAAATTTGAATGTAGGGACTGTTTAGAGATTTCCTTTTGGATTGTATGCATTAAATAGTTTGTTTTCCTATGGTTAGGGCATCTTGAATTTGGCTGAAATTTGTGATCTATTAGGTTTAGGTTTTTGGGCTCTAGCGGCGTCTAGAGATTTGGGAGAGATAGATCCTCCTCTCGAATAGAGGATCAATTGTATCTTGTTATTTTTCTTCCGTTAGTTTGTTTATCGTAATAAAATTACTGTTTTTCTGATTTTTCCTTTGAATTTGTGGATCGTTCTTGCTGATTTCATCAAATTTGTTAGGTTTTGCTTGGGAATTCCAAATATTTCCTAACAAATTGGTATCAGAGAATTTTCCTGGCAGAAAATCGAAGTCTCCTCACTAATTTCTGCTGCGTTTTACTCGCCAATATGTTGTTTTTTTGCTGTTTGAAGGTCAGAACTGCTATTTTTTGGCCGTTTTTGCTGTTTGGAGCTTAGATTCGGGTATCCATGGCAGGAAAAATGGTAGAAGTGTTTGAAGGGGATATCAGAAAAATAAAATTTGAAATTTTAGATCTCCAAACTTAAGTTTCAGATTTAAAAAAGGTTATTTCAGTCATCTATGATAAGATCGATTCGAAATTTTCATCTTGGAGTAGATGTTGAAGAAAGTGCTTGAGAGCCAAGCCAAAATATCGCCGTCGGAGGTGAAGGAACGCGCTGACAGCCTGGGAAGTGGGGAAAACCCTAAGTCAATCAGACGAAGGGAAGATCAAGATGTGGAGATTTTGGAGGGAACAGAAAAAATGCCTCCCCTAAGGCCTATTCCTAGGGAGGAGACATGTAGAGGGTATGTGGAGAGGCATGAGGGGGTTGGATTTGAGTAGAGGGGTGATGAATTTGAAAGAAGATGGGCTGAATTTGAAAGACGATGACTTGATTACGATCGAAGAGGTGTCTAATTTGTAAGTAGAAGGGTTGAGTATGATCGGAGGGGTGTTGAATTTGAAGGGGGAAGGTGGGCTTGTGATGAAATGGTTGGGTGCGAGAGGAGGGATGATTGACACAATTGGGGGGGAACCATCTCCTTGGGAAATGGAAAATTTTGGAGGAAGCAGGGTTGACGAAGGAGATCTGAGAGTGAGGAAATTGAAGATTCCTATTTTTGAGGGAGAAGTTGTGCATGGGTGGGTCTACAAGGCATAAAGATATTTCGCCGTTAACGGGTTGACCGAGGAGGAGATACTGACTGCAGTAAGCCTATGTTTGGAAGGGAAGGCTTTGGCTTGGTACCATTGGAGGGACATGCGACGACCCATATGTAATTGGATGGAGTTCAAAGATTGTTTGGTAGAACGTTTCCGAACTGGCTGGGGAGTAGACTTCTACTAGTAGTTCT
The DNA here is from genome assembly GCA_022539455.1 of Dendrobium nobile. Lineage (NCBI taxonomy): Eukaryota > Viridiplantae > Streptophyta > Magnoliopsida > Asparagales > Orchidaceae > Dendrobium > Dendrobium nobile. The sequence continues at coordinate 54,724,143 of CM039730.1, forward strand.
TCGCCTTGGCACATGATGGTTCAGTGATGGAATACCGAGAGAGATTCGAGTACCTTGCTAGCCGATTGAATCGCCTTCCTAAGACAGTGCTAGAGGAAAATTTTATGAAGGGACTGACACCGGAGATCTGAGCAGCATTTAGAGTGATGAGGCCTTGTAACTTGGGGGAGAGGATATGTAGCTAACTCAGTTGGTGGAGGATCAGAGACAAATGGAGAGAGGAATGAGAGGCAGCAGCTCAGGAGGCTTGTATAGGATGACCACCACCTTATTGGCATCCAAGGAACCAACGCCAGATATTCTTCGGGGGACTTCGAAGGAAATGACTGCAATAGGAAGACCTGGGGACAACTTCAAGAAGCTCACAGAAACAAAATTACAGGAGAAGAGGGCAAAGGGGCTCCATTTTAGATGTGACGAGAGTTATACGCCAGGGCACATGTGTAAGGACCGAACTCTTTAGGTTCTTACCGTTTGTGATGACAAGCTAATTTAGGGTGTCGCTTTTCCACCTTGCGGACAAGGTGGGTCTCTGGTAGGGGCAGAACCCCTTGGTGGTCAGGTGGGGCAATTGCCCCCCCCCCCCCCTAAAAATTTTAAAATACTATTGTCTTTAGGTTATTGCCCCCAACAAATAGTAAAGATAATTCATCATTGAATTCCAAAAATATCCTTCAAACCAAAATTTGTTCAGGGGCGCAGCACCCTGCGACATATATGCCTTAATAAGTTTGCACCCCCCCCCCCCTCCTCTGAAAATTAGGGTTGGTTCCGCCCCTGGTCTTTGGGAGGGGAGTATTGTTATACCGGTCCACTTGTCCGGTCTAGCTGATGCTTATGGGATCGGCCTACGAACAAACAAAGTTGAAACTCTCCACCTTCTGCATATGCTGCGCGATCCGACATCCAGACAGGGCGGTTTAGGGAGGTTTTTGAAGGGAGTTAGGAGGGAAATTTTAATGTAGGGACTGTTGAGAGATTTCCTTTTGGATTGTATGTATTAAATAGTTTGTTTTCCTAGGTTTAGGGCATTTTGAATTGGCTGAAATCTGAGACATCTTAGGTTTAAATTTTTGGGCTCTAGCAGCATCTAGAGATTTGGGAGACAGTGGTCCTCCTCTCGAATAGAGGATCAATTGTATTTTGTTATTTTTCTTCCGTTAGTTTGTTTATCTCAATAAAAATATAAAATTACTATTTTTGTGATTTTTCCTTTGGAGTTGTGGATCGTTATCGCTAATTTCATCAAGATAGTTAGGTTTTACTTAGGAATTCCAAGTGTTTCCTAACAAATTGCTGGTTGTGGCTCAGATGATATTTTAGAGTAGTCTGGTTGATAATCATGTGTAACCTGTATAGTTCACTAGCATAGCGAATTTGGTTGTTAAACTGTATATGTAGTTTTGCATTTTTACTCTTAAATTTGCACAATTTTTTTTTTCCATTGAAGAAACTAAGAAAAACAACTAGGAGATGGTTATGCATCTTGAAAGGGTTAGGTGGCAAGAAAAAGTTGGGCTGAAGTCAAATTGGCTAGAAATTGTTAAGAACAACTTAGATAGACCAGCATTAACTTGAAAGGCAGCTCTAACCCGGATGATTGTAAAAATGAATTCATAGAAGCCAGTTGGTAATATTTGTGATAAAAATGTTGATTATATTGAGAAGTTGTCGGTTATGATTTCTACAAACTTTTTTTAAATCTTTTTTCTCTCTCCTTTCTGGAGTTTGATCTCCAATACCAATTGCCATTCAAGTGACCGCATAGAGTGGCTTATGGCATCCTCGAGTTCCTAGTGGCGTATGCATGCCCAACCTAATTCTACTGATGTTCAGTCTGTCTGTATGGAAGCCATTACTGCTGACTGTGTTTCATTTTCGTGCCAGCTAATGTCTTGTTCTGGTTTCCACACTTTATTTTTGTTTTCATTTTGGGATACTTAAAGTTGTCATTATTTGTAATCTTCTTTATTATCTATTTATGTATTTCTTCTATAGTAAAGTTTTAAGAAATTACTTCTTTATTGCAGGATGATATATTACCCAAATTGATGGCTAGGACTGGGTCGCTGGAGGAGCTTTTCAGGAATGAGATATCAAAATATGGTCATATTTGTGAAGAAATTGGCAAAAATATGAAAGCTCAAGAACAATTATTGCTACAAATTCAGGTTAGTAGTTTCTCATTCCTTGCATCTTAAAATTTGAACAACTTTCAATTATATGTGATGGATGAATTTTACCTATTTTTGGTATTCATTTTATCATGTCAAATTTATCATAGATATTTATTAGCACAGTGAACATGATAAAAAGTGGTTGTCACCGACTCCTGTTCACATATTGTAGTGACATTTCATTTTAAGATCTATTTTAGCATCTTTGAACTGGACACTAATGATAGATTTGTTTTTTGAATATTGCATTTGTTAAATTTAGAGAATTGGAGAGGGAAAAAGCTTAATTTTATTGCACAAAACTATCCCTATTTATAGATATATACAAGATATCTTAATAAAGAAGCAAATAATTATAAAATCATGCATAATTGCTTTAATAGAATCCTTCATAAATCAACCAACTAAGTATGGAAGGAGATCGACGTGATCCATGTGAGCCTCCCACGGATTCCCATCCTAGCCGTGGGATTAAAATGCGAAGGGACAGTTAGAATTTAACACTCCCCCTCAAGCTGGGGAATATAGATCTATTATTCCCAGCTTGATAATCAGCCCCAAAAAAAATAGAGTTATCGAGTTCCTTTTATAAGAATATCTACAAGTTAATCTTTCGATCAGACATGATTGATACATATAAGACCACAATTTAATTTCTCCTTACCTTTCTCCTTCCATAGCGCCTCTTTGGTTGTCACCATTGTTGAACCTTCAACTACCTTTGGCTCTAGCATTACCCCTCGTCGACTTTCCTCGACACAAATGAGAGAAATGGTTTCGTTTAATGAGGTCGTCTCCTCTTTTCTAAGGATCTGAACTCTAACCTGATCAAACTCATTTAATCCTGCAAGAAAGTCATACACTATCTATCTCAATAAAAATTTTTAGGATAGCAGCATCTTCTGGACACTGGTTTCTATGCATATTTAGTGATCAAGTTCTTGCCATAAGTTTTGAAGGAGAGCGACATATTCCGTTACTGTTTTTTTTTTCTTGTTTTGTGCTTCTTACCTTGACCTTAATTTTAAAGATCTAGGTAGCGTTCTGAGCCTTTGAGAAGGTTTGACTGGCAGCATCTCATATGCCCTTTGCTGTAGATAGGAACATAAAAGTATCACTAATTTCTTGAGTGATGAAATTTCACAACTATGACATAATCATGGAGTCCGCTTCATCCCATGCCCAAAAAATAGGATATCCTTCTGATGAGGACATCAACAGACGCTATCGACATATTTATCGACGAAGGAATCACGGATCTACGATCACGATTCAGTGCCTATACTTTTGATTCAGTTTTTTATGATATGTTATTTAGTTATTTGTCATTCTCCGTTTTTACCCCTTTGGGGAGTTATTTGTTATTGTAGCCCAGAGGGCCACCTCGTTCTTGTTCTTTTCATTAGTGGAGACCTATATATAGTGGTCTCATATGTTGTATTTTTTTGATGAATGATTAATGAAATTTCATTGCTTCGTCTTCTTCTTGCGTGAGAGCTAGAGAGAAGGGAGAGTGAGCTCAAGGTGAGCGAGTGCAATACCCACCAATCATTGGAAGAGTCTGCGACTTGTGGCTTTATTTTTATTTTCTTCTTCTCCACCCCTTTGTTCTTTTCCACTCCCACCCGCCGACTCCCTTAGCCCCACCGCCGACCATCTCCCCACCAAAATCACCCCACGCCTCCACCTTGTCAAGTCCACCCGCCACCTAGTCCCTTCACCCTACCCAACCCGACGCCCCTTCATCCTCCACCATCATTGCCGCCGGCCACCTCTTGCTTTCCCCTCATTATGGTGATCTCAATACCTTAATGACTTTCCGTATTCACCCCAACAAGAAAATAGGAAGGATTTAATTCCACTTGAAATTCAAATTTTGAATTTCAAATTCTTTCCATTTTTAGAATTCCTAACTAGGAGAGTATTAGTCATGACTTCAATCTAAATTCAAAATAGATTGGAGTTAGCATTAGCTTTCCTAATTCATAAACTTTGTTTGGAAACTCCCTAAACTCCTCCCCAATTCCCTCCCTCTCTCGCCATGCCGCCGGCCTCTTGTTTGGCTCCCCCCATTAATCTCCAATCAATGCATTAATTACCTATTAATTTGAAATCAAATTTCAAATTAATTCTCTCCAAAATTAATCAAAATCTAAAATCAATTTCAGTTTTGAATTAAACCCCACCTCTTCTAGCCGTCCCCAACCCTCTCCCCCCTAGTCAAACCGCCGACCCCCTCTCTCCAGCCCTAGCCGTCTCCTCTCTTGTGCGCCCCTACCTTCTTGTGAAACCCTAGTTCTCTCATGACACTTGAATCCAAGAGAAGAAGACAACCTCTCCTCCCTACCTCGCCATTGTTACATGGCCGATCCTGAGGTTGATCACGGCTTTGCTTACAATGATCGTGGGGAGATCGACATCTTCCTCTCCCCCTTCTACGATATTGATTGGGAATATGAAGAAACCGTGGAAAGATACGTCAATGCATCCTCTACTGCTTAGCGGAGACGATCGATCTCCAAAAACCCAAGACGCCTTGGCTTCTCGTTGGGAGAACCACTTCTTCTTCGTCCGTGGCTATCTCTCCATCAACAAAGACATTCGACGTCATCTTCCTAGTGGTAATATCCTTCTTCATTGGACCCGCCTTCCGCCGCTAAACCCAAAGAGTGCATGAGTGAGGTGGTACTCATGGTGAACCTCTCTTTGTTAAAAGATGGATTTTGTTATGAACATGTAATATTTGCTATTTATTAAGAATTTTGATTGAATTGTACTGTTTGCATCAAAGCACTTCTTTGGCCTAAGCAAGTCGACTTCTTTAAACTCTTAATTCTCTTTTATATCCAAGTAATAAAATTTTTTGAGCAAAGCTTTATTCAATTGTCTTTCTAATTTCCAAGGTAACTCCTAGTAGTTTCACATCACCTTCTTTTGATCCTACCCCAAGAAGGTGATTCAACTTTCATTTCCCTTTCAAGTAGGTCTTCACAAATTGAGACCACTTTAAGTAATTCTTCTCATTTAAGCGATAGGAAAGTTGCATATTTTGGAGATCTCTTCCTTGGTGCATCATAGAATCCTCCATTTGATCAAAGCTTTGGGAGGAATTTGCTTCAGGCATTGCGGCGGAAAATTGTTGCGAAGAAGGCAATATCAAGCAGGGTAACAATGAAGGTTGCGTTGGTTATAGATAGGATAACAATAAGGGAAGGCTGGCAATGAGGGCACGATGGTACAAAAACTCAAAATTGTGGCAATGGCAATCAAAATTGTACCGAAATGAAAGTCACATATCGAGGTATGAAAGGGTTACTACACTTGGTACACATCTTCTCAACTAAAATGAATTTGAATACCTGAAGAGTGATGTAGAATTTCAATCCTTCATTGATATTCTCCTTTATTTCTCGATATTTTTCCACAGCTGCAGCAATCTTTTTATAGCTCCTGTCCCTATTGACTGGATTCAGAACTCTTCAAGTCAGAACAAAATACCCAAAGAAAAAGGACAGTAAACCCAACCAATCTACAAGATAACATCATAATGAAGATCCATATAAAAATTTGAAGAGGGAATTAAGCAGAATAAAAAGAAAAATCTGTATTGAATTTTTTAGGGGGGAAAGATGAGAGGGCCAAAAGCACTAGTCCCATGCACACTAGATCTATACAATATATCTTAATAAAGAAATAAATAACTACAAAATCATACATAATTGCTCTAATATAATTGAGCCTCTCACAGATTCCCATCCTAGTCGAGGGATCAAAATGCCTAGGGACGGCTAATATTTAACAGCATTAAATATAATATCTTTATTTTTTTTAGCCCTGGTTCAAGATACATTATATAATATACCGAGCTTGTCTTTTCCACCTTTTATGTGCATGTATGTGTATGTTGCTTTCCGAGAGAGCAGTTTAATATGCATGTACTGAACTGTAGTTAATATGGTAATATATTTTTGCCAGGAGAGTTACTTTTTTTCCTTATTAAGTATATTCTGTATCCTTTTGTATTTAAAGAAAACTCAATCCGGTTTGGTATTTAAGCCTCCCAAGTGTAGTGGAAAATGATAGTCAGAATATTTGACCAGCTCACTATTCAACTCGTCAGTCTATGTTCTGTTAAGTAATACTGAGCCATTTTTAATAAAGATTTTTGTGACTTATTGCTGCTCTAGAAATTGTCTACAATGGATTTCCATACTGCATGGAAACTACAATGATGATTAGCAGTTGTGAAGGTTAATAATAGTGGTAATGATGGATGAAAATAGTTGCTCCACATGCATGTTAATAGCTCGGAATATGTTAAATTATTAGATGAGTAATTAATTTTCCTTGGGCAAAGCTTATTTGCTCATATTAGAGGTGGACTCAGGTGCATATTTATATTAGAACTGTTTAGCATTCATTTGTGGGCAATGTTGATGTGTTATCTTCGTCATGGGTTTGCATAGTCACAATAAAGGTTTTAGGATCAAATTGACCCCCTTCTGAATTTTTCATTTTTTTTGTTTTACACATTTTTAGGGCTTGCTAAGTTTAGTATATTCTACCTGAATCAATATTTCAAGGGTTACCTTCATAGGATTGCTTTAACCTTAATCATTGTTACTGAAGCGATCAAACTAGTTTTTATTGTTGCAGTGTTTCTCGCCGTGCAGGAAATTCTTATACAACCCAACCATTCCTTGTGACCTAATTAACATACTTGGTTTGCATTAGAAAGCATTACTTATAAAAAAAATAATAATAATAATAAAAAAATAGAAAGCATTACTTATGTTACATAATTCTTTCATCAATGAATCCCTTCTATCTTATATTGCATCAATCCATAATATTTTGTGTTAAAACTATCTAAGGGGGTGGTCTGTTGATGGAAACCCAATTTTCAAGAGCATTTAGGTTTTATTTCCAAACAATACCTTCTATTAGGTTCAGCTTTTTGGTAGTGAAATTAACTTCCTCAAATGCAAGGACTTTTTGATGACACTTAAAGTGAGTGCAGTTATCATTTGACACTCAAAATCTTCAATGGTTGTTGTAGTTTGAGGATATCAATTAATATCTGAAGAAATCATCTTTTATTAACATGAAAATCTCGTACAGTAAGATTTAGCAGTTTCTTTTTCTTTTTGATGTGCGATTGAAGTCGGTGATATTTGCTCTACCTTTAACAAGAAACATGTACCACAACTCCCTTCTTTAACAATTTCTTACATCTACGCCAACTTTTTCTGTGAGAAACTTAAGAATACATCAGTTTAACAACTAATCGATGCTCAGGATTGCGGAGGGAATTCCCTTACTGCTTGCAGTTTGCATATTATCTAAGGAAGCATATCAATTAAAGTATTTTCTGTTATTAACATCTTTTAAGATATTAGATGCATTAACCATATTTCTCTGATATAACATCATGATTTTCCTTGTTCTCAGGCACAAAATGATGAGTTCACATCTGTGTTTAATCTGGATGATTACAAAGGTAATAAAGTTTTTTGGTATGGTTTTAATTTTTTTGGTCTATTGCATTTTATATTTTCTAGTAAATTATACATTACCTTTAAATCTTTAAGTACAATTTGATCCCTAGGATTTTTGAAGGGGCTTGAGATTGTTCCTTCTCATTAACCGGGCCACAAAAATTCATTACATTGTGAGAAAAAAAAAAAAATGTTCATCTTAGTAAGCATTGACTCTTCTTTTAACTAAAAACGCTTCATCATATCTCTCATCATTATTAACTTACAATTTTTATGCCTTAATTGTGTTAAAACTTCCTTTAAACCAACCCCTCCTCCGACCGACATAAAAAAGGTCAAATGGCTAATAATGATGTTAATGATTAGTTAGATGGTCAATGGTAAAACTTATGCCAAAATCAGTGAAATTAATCTAAATTTCATAAATCATAAAACATGAAGAAGCTTTCTAAGCATATGATTGGTGTATTAATATCTTATTTCATTTAAATTAAGCGTGTCGTATGATTCAATTAAATGAAGACATTAGAAGGTCATTACAAAATGACTAGGAATTGGCTAAAAGTTTCATAAGTTTGTCAACTATGATTTTCTGTGTTATTTACGTCGACAGGTCTATAGGTCGCAAGGTAAATCATGAAAATATTTAGGACTATAAGAACAAATGTAGACCTTAGCAAGCATGATTTCTGGTTGTTTCGTGAGATATTTCTCTGAACCAAGTGTGCATGGGACTAGTGCTTTTGGCCCTCTCATCTTTCCCCCCTAAAAAATTCAATACAGATTTTTCTTTTTATTCTGCTTAATTCCCTCTTCAAATTTTTATATGGATCTTCATTATGATGTTATCTTGTAGATTGGTTGGGTTTACTGTCCTTTTTCTTTGGGTATTTTGTTCTGACTTGAAGAGTTCTGAATCCAGTCAATAGGGACAGGAGCTATAAAAAGATTGCTGCAGCTGTGGAAAAATATCGAGAAATAAAGGAGAATATCAATGAAGGATTGAAATTCTACATCACTCTTCAGGTATTCAAATTCATTTTAGTTGAGAAGATGTGTACCAAGTGTAGTAACCCTTTCATACCTCGATATGTGACTTTCATTTCGGTTAAATTATATTTTATGCGGTGGAATGATGGAAATCTAGTTAATTGAATTCGTCATCATTATGATCATTAGTCATATCACCACTATTTTGGCTAAGCTTTATAACTCCTCATTCCCAACTTGTTTGTGTTGAGTGCTTGATGAATCTAATCAAAGTTGAAGTGGACTAGGACTTTCATTTAACCGTAATGTTATGGAAGGTTTAGCTGTTCATGTGTTTGTATCGATAATATCCAAAGGTCCTGATTGCTGCGCATATAATCTGTTCCGGTAGGGAAGGAAGGTATTTTTTGGTGCAATAGGTTTATCATGTGAATCAGCTAATGAAATATCTAGTACAATCCAGGTCTTTCTTTGATCACTTACTGATTCCAGGCTGTACAACTTCAAATCACTTTCTAGAAGCTCATGCTCCTCTATTGTATCACATTTGTTATTTTTTATGTTTGAAAATAATAAAAAACTTAATTCTAACACTAGGAGCAATATAAAATTATAAATTAAAAAAAAAAAGATTTTATGTTGCGTACTGAAACATTCGCAGCGGTAGAGAGATGGTGTGTTTAATGTCCTAGATAGATATGAGAGAGGGGTGCAACGATCATAAGAGACCAGATTTTTTACGTGGAAAACCCAAGAAAGGGAAAAACCATGGAGCTTGACCTATTTAAAATAAATCATCTAGTGTTTGTTGTTGATCATAAATGATGCCCTTCCTTGGGGGAAGGCGTTGACTCAATGTAGCAAATATACATCGTATATAGCACATTACATTGTTGGAGTTGGAAGAATCCAATGACATGAGAGTTGTTCTCAAAAGAGCATTAGCTTGTTTGTTTGGTTAGTAGGTCTATAGTCGTACAACTGTGGTCGAAGGAACCATAGTCGGTGACGATGGTTGGAGGGACCGTAGTTTGACGATGGTTGTCAGAGGAACTGTAGTCGAGCGATGGAGGTCAGGGACCGCAGTCGGGCAACTGAGGTCAAAGGTACTATAATTTATAGTGACGGAGGCTAGAAGGATCATAGTCGGCTAGCGACGGAGGTCGGAGAGACTGTTACTAGGTGACAAAGGTTGGAGGGACTGTTACTGGGTGTCAGAGGTCGGAGGGACCATAGTCGGCCATCAATAGAGGTCACAAGGGTTGTAGTCGGCGGGCGACTATGGTTGAAGGGACCATTGTCGGGAGACAGAGGTCGGAGGGGCCGTTGTTGGGCGACGGATGTCGGAGGGACTGTAGTCAACAATTCTGATCTGAGGATTGTAGTTGGCGGGTGATTGTGGTCCAAGGGACCATAGTCGAGCAACTGAGGTTGGAGGGACCATAGTTTGTAGCGGCAGAGACCAGAAGGACCTTAGTCGGTTGATGACGGAGGTTGGAGGGACCATAGTTCGGCGACAAAGATTAGATGGGCCGTTGTCGGGTGACGGAGATCAAAGGGACCATAGACAATGGATGATGGAGGTCACAAGGTTCGTAGTCTTTGGGTGATGGAGGTCGGAGGGACCGTTATCATGAGACGGTGGTTTGAGGGGCCGTAGTCGAGCGACTGAGGTCAAAGGAATAGTTGCCAGGCAATGAAAGTCGGAAGGATCGTAGTTGGACGATTAAGGTCAAAGGGGTTGTTATCAGGCGACGAAAGTTGGAGGGACTGAAGTCCGAAGGACCATAATTAGCAAGCGATATAGGTCGGAGAGACCGTTGTCGTGTGATAGTGGTTGGAGGGGCTATAGTCGACAAGCGACTGAGGTCGAAAGGACAGTAGTCGACGGGCTCTTTCAGGCAAATGGAGGTCGGAGAGACTGTAGTTGGCGGGCAACGGAGGTCAGAAGGACCATTGTCAGTAGACGACAGAGGTAAGAGGGACCGTAGTAGGGTGATAGTGGTTTGAGGGCCGTAATCAGGTGACGGAGGTTCGAGGGACTATAGTTGGCGGGCGACGAAGGTCGGATGCCAGTGACTAAGTAGAGACCCAACGACAGTGGCCTGACGGAGTTCCGACGTGAGGTTTGGGTGGAGGTCTGACCATGACGGTCGGTAAAAGTTCGGCGGCGATGGCCAGATGATGATGGTTCGCCGGCGGTGGTACTTGTGTGGAACTGTTGGATTCATCTGACTTCAAAGCTCTATTGAACCTCTAGCCCTCATATTTAATTTTGGAATTTTCAATTGAGTTATGCCTTGAGATTCACGCCCGATGAAACCAATTTTTTGTGACATATCAAGTGCATAAAATAATAAGAATTGTGTATAAGTTCACCCAATTGATTGCCACATCTGCTTGTCGTCATTACAGATTTTCCTCTGAACAATCACAACTCTATTTCCTTTGATATAAACTTAAGATCGTACCCCTTTTTTATAAAAGAAATCAAGACAGTCGAAAACATAATAAATAGCAATTTGCTCCATGATCATCATGCGATGCTCGCAACTCTAACTTTTGAGCACCCGTCACAGGATGCCATAACAAATGTAAAGCAACAATGCAGTGATTTTGTGATGACCAGAAACATCCAATGTAAAGAAATGATAGACGACGTGCAGGGGAAAGTATCTGGGTTCAATTTTTCTGGTGACGTTAAGGCAGATCGTTATCCCCTTGTTGGAAATCCCAGCCAGAAGAAAAGTATACCTCAAACCACACAACCCCAAGTTCCTCATACTTTTCAACCGGGCCACCCCTACAGCACACTTTATCCTTATCCTCCAGAACAAGGTAGCTTTCCTAAGCCACAATAGAGGTATTATATGTATATATTTTCATGGTCTTCTGATTGTCTTAGCATTTGATTTCGCTGCCTTTCAAGCGATCCTTGATTCAAAATGATTTGATAGCAAATTATATATATGCTTATACTTAGGCTTTGTTTGGATCAGTTTTTTTGTTACTTTCTAAAACAGTTTTTTCGTATAAGAAAATTTTATACCAAAAAATCATTTTAGAAAGCAGTGTGAAAACTTTCCCAACCGAAGCCTTAGTGTACATAGCTTGGATGAATAGACTGTTAAACTTCGTGTCGTAATTGTATCTCCAGATAAGATCTGTACTGTACAGTTTATTGTTGAATAGGCTGCAAAACGAAGCAAAAAGTTTTGGTATGATGTTGATTTCTCGCTATGTTCAGGGCTTATTTTGAGCTGTTCGATGAGAGTTGAAGTTATGTTCATCTTGCTTTATTATTATGCTCTGCTCCATGGTGCAGGCAGCTTGGTGAGGGCAGTTATTCTATATGTTGTGGATTATAAATATAAATCTAAGTGGTGTTTATAATTTACTATTATTTAGAGATTTATGTCGAAAAGATCATTTTCTCAATTCAGTTTAGCTGAGCTTGGCTTTCTTATTGCTTTTTAAAGTATTTTTTTAGTATAAAAAATTTTTGAATTATAATTTTTTGTGTTTGAAAATTGCTTTAGAAAGTAATAAGAAAGATGTCCTAATGTAATGTTGTGAGGTGCTTCTCATGGAATTTTTTCAACATTATTTGTATTGTTATTTAAACAATTTATTATAGTGAAAAAATTCAATGTTAAAAATGATGAATTTTTAGTATAAAAATATTAATGTTATTATATTCCCAAACATTTTAGCAATATAAATATTTAAATTTTATTTACAAAATTAATATTTAAAAGTTTCATCTAAATAAGTTGTTGATTTCTGATAATAACATATTATGTATAATTAGATTTTATGCTATCTCATAAGAATGAAAGATTTTCCTATGTAAGCTCTATTTTATTATTTTTAACTTTGATTTTTTCATAAATTTATGTCAAACGTGTAATGTAAATCATCATAAGGGAATGGATTATATTTTAATGTTAGATCAAAAAAACATTTGAATGCCAATTTAGAGTAAAAGTAACTGTATTTAAGCAATTATATGAATTATTTATATTGGTCTTCTATCTTGAATTCTCATGATATATATATTTATGACCAAAGAAAAATTTAGGATTGGTTGGATTTAGTAAATTAGAATTTTTAAAATTTAGCCAGTAGTTATACTCAATGAATAAATATCATAAAAAATGGACCGTTTCATCAGTCTTAATTGAAGAAAAATATATTTGAAAGTTTATTTCAAAATAAAAAGCCCCTATTTTTCACAAATATGGAGGATTTGAATAGTTATGCAACTTGTTACACTTGTACATGATAGGAGCTCCTCGACTCTTTCTCTTCCTAGCATCTTTTTATATCAAGCAATCATAGTGCATGTGTTTTAATTGCCACAAAGTTTTAAAGCATGTCTCTCCATTTATCATCAGTTCAAAGTTAACGATGTTATATATTTGGTTGTTTAGATTTGAATATATTGTTCGCACTCTAAACTTGCATTGAAACCCCAAGCATCAATAGAGATGATAGTATCAACTACGAACTTGTGAATATCTTCGAATAATAATTGAATTATGATCGAATCATGATTAAACCATCTTCCAACATGATGAATCTATTTTTAAATCTTATTTTGACTTTTCATATAAGGCTCAAACAATATTTGAATATGGTTTCCAAAAGGTTTAATCATGATTTAAAGATAGTTTGAAGAAGATTTAAAACGGTTCGATCATGTTCAAAGATGGTTTGAAGAGGATTCAATTATGATCTGAAGATGATTTGATCATGGTTTAAATATGGTTCAAGTATGATTTGAAGATGGTTTGATTAGAATTCAACATGGCTTGAAAATATTTCGATCATGGTTTGATCAGCGTTCAATTATAGTTTGAACGTGGATAAAAAATGGTGTGCTTTCTTTTCTCTCATTATCTCTTTTAAAATTGACTCATTTGAGTTATTTTTTCTATGTAGTTGCATGTTATAATCCTATCTTTAGTGAGGCATTAATTATTCGGGTCAAATATAGAGTTGGGATATGATAGAGAAAGTGGTTAGATAATGTGAGGCTAATGATCTCATTTATAAGTATGAGGTATCTCCCCTCAGTCAATTCTTCAAATGTCCTTGACTATAGTTCTTTGATTGTTCGCCTATTATTGAAGATGATTGATGATGATACAAATAAGGATTAACCCATTGTGTCTAATATTAGAGGCAAATATACATCATTTGGCATAACTGAGTTTGCTCCAATCACTAGGTTGGGGCTTGGAGAATACTTATATGAGGATGAATTTAATAGGATGATTTAAAGGAGTAGATTATTAGATAACTATTTATTTGGAGACAAACATTTTAAGAATTAAAACCTTGAGAAAGCATTACTAAAGTGCACTAACATGAATGATATTTAAAGCTTGATTTATGTTTCTTTGTAGATGGTGCAATTCTTAATCATAATAAACATAATGTTATTTATACATAGATGCCCGACTTGGTTAAAGATGAGAAAGCATTTTTTGGATACCTATGTGGTAGATCATCATGGCAAATACTATTAAAAGGGTTTAAAAGCGATATAGTGTATTATAAGTGCATTGCCAAGAAGAAGAATGTCTTGGCCTAATATACTACTATTAGATATGTTACATCACTACAATATTAAGCTTATGAAGCCATTCTAAAGTTGAGGAGATGTGCTAAGTTTCTTGAAAAAATAACACCTCATTCATCGTGCCAGAAGATAAGCAAGGTGCTCATGACAAAGATTTATTGCCAATATTGATGGACACTTAATTCAAATTAAGCCATTTGCTTTTAATTATATGAAGGATCATTATTTTGAATTAACTCATATCTTTTTTTCTTTCAAATGATTATTCATCCTATGTTGGTGCATATAACTGAAAATGAGAACTTCTATAAATTTATTATACATACTTCTACTCAGCATATCTCAATGAGAGTTATATAACATCGTCATTTCTTAGGAGGAAGCAAGAGAGGAACCAAAATCTTAATCAAATGCAAATTAGTTCATGGCCTCCCACGAAGGGTTAAAGTAGCATTTTGTTACTATGCAGGAGTTGAAGAGCAGTCAGCTTAGGTTGGAGAATAATGAAATAATGTTTGGGCAAAATTTGAATGCTCTAAGTAATATTATTCGAAGTTGTTTTGCATAGGGAGAAGAAGAAGAAGGAGGAGGAGGATATTGATGAGTTACTTTTTAATGACTTAAACAGTCATTCAATTGAGCATGGGGATGAGGTACATTTAGAGGAGTTTGAGTACAAGATGAAGGAGGATGTGGTGGAGATATGAGATTACTCCTTCATTATTATATGTATTTATATATAAGGAGCTAAAGAAGGTAGGAGATTCTGACCCATCTTTTAATATTACATATATAAGTGAGGAGAGAAAGAAGCATAATAATAAGAATACTTGATCGAAGAATTCATAGATTCATATAGGCAAATACATATGTTCATGGGATCAATGCATCATTAAGTACTCATAATTTTTTTTAATGAATGAAGCAATATATATTTGACGATATGAGAGAGCTCACAACCTATGAATTCCATAATGAATGCACTTTATAAATACTTCCTAAGATTGCTTGAGATGTCAGGATCATTTGATAATGCAACAAAATTTTTCTCATCCAAATCTTCTTAACAATTTTATTAATTATTTTCTGCGGATGCCGAACACCGTTCATAGACTAATCAGAATGTGCCACATCATCCCTTGCTCTGTAACGCGGCTCGGTACTGCTGATGTGGCGCATTCTGGTTGGTCTCCGGACGGCATTTTGTGTCCAATCTTCGCACAGAATAATTTCTCTAACCGTTGAGGAGGGTCAATACAAATAGGGTTTTGAGGTATGCAGTAAGATTAGCCATATGAAGTTTTATTAAGAATCAAGTGATTTAAGTTGCACTTGCACATTTAGTAGGATAAATGTTTCACATCGCCGATGAGTGTGAAGTGTGTGCAATATAATATATAATATATTTAATTTAAAAACAAAAAATCTCCTAAAAGTTACACCTGATCATATAAACTTTTACAAGGATAATAAGCTCTTTTTTGAACCTTTATGCTCTACGAATGATATTTGAATAAAATTTGAATTTTATTTAAATTGATGTTGTTCACTATAGATTTTAAATGAGTACCATCAACAATAGAGATGATAATATTTTAATTCAAAATAAATTTTTGAACATGTGCTTTCATGAAAATAAATTACAAATATTTTTATTCAATTTTTACTAAGAGGCATATAAAATCAAATTCACATTATTTTTAACGAACTTTTGAATTTAACCGCCACGAATTCCGGGGAAACTCACAAAGGCCGAAGGGGAATTTTAAAGGAGCATAATCATTAACATAAATTAGTAGAAGGAAAATGAAATAAAGAATATTTAATGATCAAACTTATAATTTAGTTTGGCGTATTCAATATATTTTGGTGCATTCTATTACTAATAAAAGTTTATTTAATCTCTTTAATAATTTTGTTTTTAAGAGACTTTTTGGAATGGGTCAAAAGTTTTGAGCATTTAATAGAATGCATTGAAATATTTGACGAATTCAATAGAATATATCAAAATATTTGACGCATTTAGAATGAAAATATTAAATATTTTAATAGCCAAACAAAATAATAAAACTACTAATTTTTAAATTTTTTTCATTTGATACTATATATACTCATTTATGTTAGTAACTCCTTAAACTTTCACGAGGCCCAACGGCCAATGCTCCCGCGCTTAAGATCTGACCGAAAAGCCCTAGTCCTCCTCGGATCATGTCTCACCCGTCCTCGCCGCTCCTCCGGCGAACTCAAGCAAATCCACGCCCACCTCCTCATTTCCGGAGGAATCTGCGATCCCTTTGCTGCCGGAAAACTGATCTCCTCCTTTGTGACTGTCGACCTACACTACGCCCTCCTCCTCTTCCGCTGCCTCCCCCATCCTCCCTCCACCTTTCTGTGGAACACCCTTATCGGCGCCTACACCAGCCGCAACCAACCGCTCGCCGCTTTCTCCCTCTTCTCCCACATGCTTGCAGCCGTACGCCTCCCCAACAACTACACCTTCTCCTTTCTCCTGCGCTCTTGCATCGCTATCTCCTCTCTTTTCGTCGGTCAAGAGCTTCACGCGCTGATCGAGAAGTTGGGTTGGGAGAACTACGATTTCGTATTGAATGGTCTTGTTCATTTATACGCTTCCTGTGGCTGCATGGGCGATGCGCACAAGCTGTTCGACGTTTGCCATCACCGAGATGTCGTTACCTGGAGTGCCATGGTTAATGGATACGTTAAGGGTGGACAAATTGGTTTTGCAAGGGAGTTGTTTGACGAAATGCCCGAGAGAAATGCTGTTTCTTGGAGCACCATGATCACTGCTTATGCGGGGGTTGGGATGTTTACCGAGGCTTTGGATGCTTTCAATGAGATGCAGGTTGCAGGGGTTGAGCCTAACCATGCTGGGGTGGTGGGAGCGCTCTGCGCTTGCGGTTTTCTTGGAGCTTTGGATCAGGGCAAGTGGATTCATACTTTCGTGGAGAGGAATGGAATGGAATTAGATAGGATTCTAGGGACTGCACTGATAGATATGTATGCTAAGTGTGGTTGCATTGATAATGCGGATCAAGTGTTTGAGGAAATGATTGAAAGGGATGTGTTTGCTTATACGGCGATGATCTCAGGGTTTTCTAATCATGGGCAGAGTGAGAAGGCGATTGAGATGTTTGCCCGGATGGAAGAGGAAGGGGTGAAGCCTAATGAAGTGACATTTATTTGCATCTTGAGTGCTTGTGGCAGACTTGGTTTAGTTGAGTTGGGAAAGCATTTCTTTGAAAGTATGGGCAGGGTTTATGGAATTGAACCAGGAGTGGAGCACTATGGTTGCTTGGTGGATCTTTTGTCAAGGGCTGGATTGATTGATGAGGCGCAAAGTTTGATAAGGGAAATGCGAATAGAGCCTGATTCATATGTGTTGGGTGCCTTGCTCAATGCTTGTAGAGTTCATGGGGAGGTGGAGTTGGGAAAGGACATTGTTGAGAGCCTAGTGGAAATGGGCCTTGATCATAGTGGTGTTCATGTGTTACTTTCAAATATGTATGCATCTTCTTTCAGGTGGGAAGATGTGAGGAAGGTGAGGAGAGAGATGGAGGAAAATAAGGTTAGGAAATTGCCTGGATGTAGCATGATTGAGGTTGATGGTGTGGCTTGTGAGTTTGTAGCTGGAGACCAATCACACCCATGTATGGATAAGATTATTCTGACTGTGAAGAGCATGTACAAGCAACTGAAGTCCTTTGGTGATGACAATTGTTTAAACCATTTAAGCAATCTATGAAGAATTGAATTTTTAATATGATTGGGAGGTGAAGTTATCTTTACTGATATATACATGTCCATTTGGTGAATGCACAAGCCATCCCTCGCTTTGGTCAATAGGGTTTGATAGTGAATGTGATAAATTCATAGCCTCCTCACTTTTAAAGGCTTTCCACAGTGAACAAAAAATTGGGAGAGATAAAAAAAGAGCAGTTTTATCTCAAGAAAGAACCCTTTGTCTTATTGTAGCATTTAAAATATTTGAAGTGGAGAAAGTGTCTTAGATGAAGTTGGAGTCGAAGGCTAGATCCTAGCTGAAATCGAGTCAAAACTGTTGAGGTAATAATTTTCCCATTCCTTTTCCATGAAAGTGAACGAAAATTTATAGATTCATCTTGTTCTATCTAATTTATTCTGATTTCTGGAGGCACCTTATATTTGTGAATTTGGAGTTTCACATACAATTTTGTTTTGTATGAAAGAGTCTTGTTGTTTCCATCACTATATACTTACATGTAACTTTCACCTTCGGATCTTTTATTTCTGCCCATCCAAGCATAAATTTGCACATTATACTTTACATATGACCTATTTGAATTGTTAGCTTTCACTATTTGTGGGATAGGTGTCATCTTGGAAATGCGCTGATGTTTTTTTATTTAATTCCAAACTTGTATACACAAAATTTTGTTTCTCATGCTGCTTTGTGCCAATATTTTTGTGTTATGTTAACAGAAGGTTTGAAAGATTGCCCTCACTTTTAGCTGAACCGACCAATCAAGTTTATAATCCTAGAGACAAATAATATAGTTTTTTTTCAGAAAGCACAAGAAGTTGTTTTAACTCTTAGGCTTCGTTTGGGATTGCTTTCTTTATGCTTCTTAAAGTAGCTAGTACAAATTTTTTTAGTTTTGACTAAAAAGCTGCTTTAAGAAGCAATAAGAAAGCCGTCCCAAATGAAGCCTTAATGTTTGATTGTGTTGTTCATCTTTCAAGTCTAGGAGGACAGGATTTGGCTCGTATCATTGATCATGTGATGATGTCTGTGCCAAATAAAATATACTTTGATGTTATTGTCTATCCATGATGATTAGAATGATTATTTTTCTTCTGGATGATGATCAGTTGTTGTTGATTCAGTAACATCAGTTTTAGAAGAAATTGAATATAATATTAGATCATTGTAATAAAAGTATCTCTCAACTCAGCTGTGTATTATACTTTTCAAGTATGTTTTCTCTCCCCCCTCATTTTCTTTTACCTGCTTGGTCCTCTTTATTGTTTAGCCCGTCAAATACTATCTTGATATGCGCATATACAGTATATAGAGAAGACCAGTAATGCTTTAGAAAAAGGAGTTCAAATTGCACATTTAGGTTTCATTTGGGACGGCGTTTTACCTACTTCTTAAAACAGCTTTTTAGTACAAAAGTTCAAATTTTTGTACTTGAAAGATGCTTTAAGAAGCAACAAAAAAGCCGTCCCAAATGAAGCCTTAGGCTTAGTTTGGGAAGGCTTTCTTACTGCTTCTTAAAATAACTTTTTAGTACTAAAAAAATTCTTCAAGAAGCAATATAAAAGCCATCTCAAATGAAATCTTATTCAAAATTGTACTCACTAGTTGTTTTTTCATGAATAGGTTGGTGCCGATGGAAAAATGATCACGACCAGATTTTGTAAGTGAATTTCTTTGTTGTTTTTTCTTTTAGTGGGACTTCTCTGGTTCATGGTCTTTTTCTTTTTTACCAATTTTTTTATTTTTTGAAGCCTTTCTTATTTTCAATGGGGATTAAATCTGACTCAAATATTAAAAGCAGTTCTAAATTTGGATTGATTTCTGGCTTTGATCATATTGAATTATAGTTAACAAGCTCTCTAGTTTGACTTGAATTGGACTTTAACTTTAATTAAGCATGAATTAAGATTTTGTTTTGAACAGTTTTCTTATTGAAAAAATTGCTTTAAGTAGTGAGAAAATCGTCTCAAACAAAGCCTAAGTCAACTTAGCTTAATTTTGAATTGATATATACATATACACGCATATATGTTTATTTGAATTGATGTATCTATGCATCTATGTATTTGTATATATGAATCAATATAAGCATTACTGTATATGTAATGTATGTCTGATTAAGGTTTCGTTTGGAACGGCTTTCATAATTCTTCTTAAAGCAATTTCTTAGTACAAAAAATTTAATTGTTGTATCATAAAGCTTCTTTAAAAATAGTAAAAAAGCTGTCCTAAATGAAGCCTAAGAATCTATCTTACAAGATCAAAATTAGATTACTTTTGGTTTGAATTGAGGCTAATGAGTTGCTTATGAATCAAATTGATATTGGATTAAGATAGTTTCTAATCAAATTTGGCTCAACTTAAGATCAAATTAAATGACTTTGAATATATCTTGAATTTGGATGGGAATGGCACAAAATTAAATAATCAACGGTCTATTTTCCACTCTCTCCGTCAGTATCATTCTTCTCTCTTTCTCTCTCTAATTATGCACAAGTCACTATGCTTCTAGTTACCTTTACAAGGTACTGTGAAAATTTATTTATATATGCTTGAGTGAAATTTAAATAAATGTTAATTTTAAGCTCTACAAATGGATTGATATAAATTGATCTTTTACACAAATTTGAAATTATTATTTATGGTCTGTTTGGATAATTTTTTTATTGCTTTGCTTTTGAGTTTACAGTCGTAGTTTTTATTTAGTTATTATTTTTCATAACTTTAAAAAAAAAACTGTACTAGAAAGTTTTTTTTTACAGTAACTTTTAGAAAAAAATTTTCTCCACATTATTTTTACCATCATCTTTATAAAAAGCCAGAGCAATATCAAATAAATTCTTAATCTGACTTCAAACATATTGATTTTGATTAAAATTTAATTTTAATTTTTTAGAATCTTGAATATTTGAGCAAAATTTACAATCATTTTTTGGAACATGAAGCTTCTAAATTTACAATCTATATTTAAATGTGACTTTGATTTACTCAAAGTATTTGAGCACAATCCAAAGATAAAAATGATGAAGTAGTATGCATCACATCAAAAACCTATTCTATTATGCTAAGAAATGTTGGTTTATCATCTTAAGCATCTCTGCACCATATACATCATTGTCAACTGTAAGAATATTTTGGGTTTTAAAGAGAAATACAAAAACTTTTTTTTTTTTTGGATTAATGTTAAAACAAAAAAAGTCAGAATATATATATGATTAAAATTGAATTAGCTTGTAAAATTAAATTTTAGCCAAGCTAATTCAATTCAGATGAGTTTTAATTTTTTTTTGCTAAATTTTACTAAAATTCAAGATATTAGTCAGAATTTTATAGGAAAAAAAGGTTTTTTTATGATAATTATTTTATTGAAGAAATATAAATACTTTAATATTTTATAATTTTGTTATATATTTTGTATAAAACAACTTCATTTATTTTGATATATGTGTAAATTAAAATTATTTTATATCATTTATATATAATAAATGTATCACTTGTCAAATTTTAAAGTTCATTATCATCAACATTATTATTTATTTAAATATCTAATGTTTAAATCTTTTATATTTATTTATGTAAATCTGATTATTTAAATCAAATGTGCGAAAAAATATGTTTTTGTATTGATAAATTAATTTGAATAGTATTTTCAATATAATTTACATTTATGATATTGTATAAATAAATATATAAATTTAGATATTATATGATGAAAATAAAAACTCAGAGTGGTATGTATGTAAATTCAATTTTAATGTATTTGATATCTTGGATTTATTGTTCAGAGTGATGGTCAAATTGATGGGGATATTACCAGCAGAATTCAAGTTGGATGGTTGAAATGGAGGAACGCATCGGACTTATTATGTGATAGAAAAGTTCCCCTCAAACTTAAGGGAAATTCTATAAGATGGTGGTGAGACCTGCAATGCTTTATGGTGCTGAATGTTGGCCATTAAAAGAGAAGTATAATTCTAAGTTAAGTGTTGCAGAGATGAGGATGCTTAGGTGGATGAGTGGCTTGACCCTTAGAGTTAGGATACGAAATAAGCATATACGTGAAAAGGTTGGAGTAGCTCCAGTGGAAGATAAGATTAGAAAGAGTCGTCTTAGATGGTTTGGTCACATTAAACGAAGGCCTCCCGATAACTCAGTTAGGAAAGTTGAGGTATTAGATTTGACTTATATTAAGAAAGGTAGAGGTAGACCTAAAAAGACTTAGTTAGAAAATATTAGAAATGATTTTTCTTTATTAGATTTAAATGAGAATTTGACTTTTAACTGGACATAATGGCGAAAAAGGATTCATGTAGCCGACCCACATAGTAGGACAAAGGCTTGATGTTGTTGTTGTTGTTGTTGTTGCACTTGTATATTTTGTCCAACTTGTTGTTTTTGGCTCTTTTTTTTTACATTAATGATTGATAGAGTAATTACTATATATATATATATATATATATATATATATATATATATATATATATATATATATATATATATTTGGAATAATTATAACTATAAAATAATTTAATTTATTAAAAAATAAATTGTATGATAAAATACAACTACATAATTATTGTTGCGTCCAGGAGTATTCGCGGCGATAGAGAAATATAAAGTTTATCGTCTTAGCGTTGTACGAAAATCCGGCACGCAATCAGATAAGAGAGAGGGTCTAGCATTTATGAGACACCAAGATTTTTACGTGGAAAACCCCTAAAAAAGGGGAAAAACCACGGGGCCTAGCCCAGTTTGAATGAATCCACTAGTATTGCAGTCGATTACAAATGAGGCCCTTCCTTGGGAGAAGACCTTAGCTTGATGTACATCTTATAGAGTACATTACATGATGTAAATACAAAGAGTTACTATTGACGTATTCGTTTGGTCGGGAGGACCTTAGTCGGCGGGCGACGGAGGTCGGTGGGCTTGTAGTCGGTGGGTGACGTAAGTCAGGAGGACCGTAGTCGGCTGGCGACGGAGGTCGGAAGGACTGTAGTCGGCGGGAGACTTAAGTCAGGAGGACCGTAGTCGGCGGGCGACGGAGGTTGGAAAGACTGCAGTCTGACGACGAAGATCAGAAGGACAGCCTCATGTATAAGTCTAAAAATGGAAAGAAATCCATCTTCGCGTAGACGTCCAGCGAAGTCCGATAACCGGTAGAAGTCCGGCGTCGGGTATTAACTTGGCGAAGAGTGAAGGTCCGACGTCGGGTAGAAGTCTGACGTCTGTTGGTGGCAGAGGAGAACTCCAGCTTCACTTGGGCGGAGTTTCGGCGTCAAGAGGAAACTCTGTTGCAAATTAGGAAGAATTTCAGCATCCCGTGGAAGCTGGGCGGAGTTCCTGCGTTCTCCCGAATATCACGCAGAATCCCGGCGTCTTTAGGCAGTAGGAAGAGCTCCGGCGGTGGTCGAGGAGGAGCTTCCTTCTCCTCCTTCTTCTCTTCTTCTTCTCTCTCTTTCCTTGAGTCTCCTTTGTGTAGAATGAGGGCTATATTTATAGTTTTTTTGGAGTGGCATAGCTCGTAAATATGTGTGAGATCATGGGTGAATAGGGAGTGGTTTGAATAGACGGCCGATATTGAACCCTTCGATCGTGTACCGTTCGTTGTACATTTGGAGGCCTTAATGATGTCGGAATTTGGCGATCTTGAGCTCGTTGGATTTGTCTCGTCGAGCCGCTCGATTCAAGTATAAGTTCGTTAAAATCGGAGATTGTTTGGTAACTCAAATTGCGGTTTGAACCTTCCAACAGCGCTTCGGGTCCTTGATTCAGACTCATTTGGGCTCGGATTGGGTTGATCTTGGTGTCGTTGGGTTCGTATTTCCAAGATGCTCAGTTTGACTATAAGCTCACTGAAATCGGAGTTCAGGTGCTCCCGGAATTATTTTTTGAAATTTCAAACTAACTTTTGCCTCGAGATTCGTGCCCAATCAAGATAATTACGTATCAATTATAAATGATAACAAATTTACAGCAGAAATTCTCATAAAATAGTGGCTATTTTAATTTTTGAATTTTACTTTGAGATTACTAGGATGTTCATTATTTATATTTTATTTTCATCTTTAAATACATTATTTTTTTTTTCATAAATAATCAATAAATTTGAAGTTGATATTTCACCTTCCAGAACTATCCATGCTGTTACCTGCAACCATTTTAATGAAAGTGAAGGGCAAGATGGTAAACTCATACATAGAAGCAGACGTCGAAAACGAGAGGCCGCGACGTGGAGGGGCAAATCGGTTAATTATTGCTTATATGGATGGGGTCCACTGAACCGGTTTTGATGTGGCGGTCGAAACCGAGAGACCACCGTTCGGCATGTGTTGAGTGACACGTGCTGTCTCCTAACACGTGCTGCGTGCCCGTGTATTTCGGTTTCGTGGGGACGCATAAAAGATTAAAACAAATTTTCTTTTTCTAATTTACTGCTCTTAATGATAACATATTTCAATTTATTGCGTTACTCTCAGAAAAATCATAATCTCATTCAGTTGTGATATATCAACAGAAATTATCTTGGTCGGGCACAAATCTTGAGGCAAAATTAAGTTAGAAACTTCAAAAATTAAATTCAGGAACATTTGAACTCCAATTTCAACAAATTTACAGTCGACGTCTAGAAAATATGAACTGAACTTCTCGAAAATATGAACCCAACGATACAAAATTCGACCCAATCTGAGCTCAAATGGGTCCAAATCAAAGACACAATGCTCATTCGGAAGGTTAAAACCATAATTTGGATTACCAAAAGGTCTCCAAACATGACATGCTTATAATCGAATCGAGGGGCTCGACGAGAAGAATCCAACAAGCCCAAGATTGTTGAATTCTGATATAATTAAGACATTCAAATGTCCAATAAATTGTCCATGACAAGGGAATCAACATCGCCCGTCCATTCAAATCACTCCCAATTTATCATTGATCTTCCTCCTATTTATTGGTCATGCCGCTCTCAAAAAGTTATAAATAGACCCCTCATTTCTCGTCGGGGGAGGAAGGAGGCTCAACCAAGAAGACAATGAAGAGTTCTCTTGCCACCAAGCTCCTACTCGACCACCTCCCGGTCATTGACCGATGCCGGACTTCTACCTGATGTCAAACTTCCATCCATCACCGAACTTCCGTCCATCACCGAACTTTCGTCCATCGTCAGACTTTCGTCGAAATTCTTTCTGACGCCAAACTTTCCCCTGTCGCCGAACTTCTACCCGACGTCGGACTTTCACCCGTCTCCAAACTTTTGTTAGTCGTCAGACTTCTACTCGACATCGGACTTTTGCCAATCGCTGGATTTTTACCAGATGCCAAACTTCCGCCCTTCTCCAAACTTCCGCCAATTGCCGGACTTCCGCCCGTCGCCAAACTTCAGCCCGTCGCCAAACTTTCGCTAGTTGCCGGACATCTGCCCGACGCTAGACTTCCATCTGTCGCCAAACTTCTGTCCATCGCTGGACTTTCGTCGGAGTTATACCAGATGTCGGACTTCCACCCGTCACTGGAATTCTTTTTGAGGTCGGACTTTTGCCCGTCAACGGTCCATCCAACCTCTGTCATCATATAACAATCTTTTTGACCTCCGTCGCCCGCCAACTATGGCCCTTCTGTCCTTCGTCGCCGACTACGCTCCTTCGATCCAACCTCTATCGCTAGACAATGGTCTTTCTAACATCCTTCGCCCGCCAACTATGATTCTGCTTACCAAATAAACATATCAATACTAATTGTTTCAAGTCCCATCATGTAACGTTATATGATGTATATTTATTACATCAAGCTAAGGCCTTCCCCCAAGGAAGAGCCTCATTTGTAATCGACTGCAAATAATAGTGAATTCATTCAATCTGGGCTAAACCCTATGGTTTTTTCCCTTTTCAAGGCTTTCCACGTAAAAAAATATTGGTGTCTCTTATGAATGCTACACCCTCTCTATTTTATTTTATTGTATGCTGGATCTTCGTACAAAGCTAAGATGTTAAACTTTATATTTCTCTACCGCCGTGAATATTCCAGGACACAACAAGTTAAAATAATGTAAAAAATAATTATATGATTATTAGGTTGTAAAAGCTACAAGAGCAATCTACGATCAAAAAATAATACGGGCAATAAAAAAAATTATGGATATTGATTATAGTTATGAGACATGTCACTCTCAAAATATATAAATAGATGATCATTGGCTATAAATTTGAGAATGCTCTGTGGCTTGAAGAACCATAGAGCTCCATCGGATCACCCCTTAAAGCATCGCCCACAATTCAACCAACATTGTTGTAGACATACATTTTCTAATCACTATCATCAACTACTATTTTCAACCCATCATCATTGGAACACTATGTAATTGTCAATGTTAGACCATTGTCCGACCATCGGCATTAGAACACCACCACATAATCATAGTTGTCGGATCGCCACCGCCAAATAATTGCCTTCGAATCAACAACACCTACATCGACATTGTACTAGCATCATTGGACCCCATCGTTTGACCGCTATTGCCCCGACCACCATCATCGCACTGCCTTCATTAGGCCATAACTAACAAGACCCCACTCATCCATACCGCCTCGGTAATATTTTTCATCCATCTCATAGAAGGATTAGCTAGTGATTATAGCATCTTTAAGGTTTTCTAATTTTATTTATATGTGAGCTAATCTTTATATAAAATTAAGATGTTAAATTCTCTTACCTTGACCACAACTATTATAATACATTGGTTAGCAATAAGGCATATTTGGACGATCACACTGTTGTTCCCATTAGCATTGGCCCCTCCCAATTTTGAGAAAAATAATTGTACAAATGTAAGCAAAAATCTTCTGTAGCTGTAGGGCATAAAGACACCATCAACATCATAATTATAGTGAGAAGATAAAGCCAAATTTGATTTAATTGATCGCATTTCCATAAGAAATAATAGAAATTATTTGGCGAGAAAGTCAATGAAATAATGCCTTTAAATTTAGCTTTTATTGAAGAGACATGGAATGGTATATATACCAATAGTGACCAAACTGAAAAATATGATTCTCATTGGTGGTCAGGCGAAAGTTAGGTAGTGGTTGGGCGGCTAGGCGGTGGTCTGGTTGGCCGAATGAAGTTCGACTACAGTGGTGCTTGTGTAGAACTCTAGGATCTTTAAAGTCTCAAAGCTCTCTCCAACCTCCAGTAAAATGCCCCCTCTCAAGAAGAGAGATGAGATCTATTTATAAATTTTTATGAGTAACCGATCTAGTAAATATGGAGAAGATCTAGGACATATATAGAGGTTCCATCGGACGGCCCGTATTGATTCCTTCTTATTTTGGAGTATTTTGCAAGCATTTATGTGTCTTAATGATGTCGGAATTAAATTTTCATGGGCTCGTTAGATTTTCTCTTCAAACCACTCGATTTGAGTATAAGCGTGTCATATTTAGAGATAATTTGATCATTCAATTAATGGTTTGAACCTTCCAAGTATGTTTCTATCCATTGATTTGGGCCTATTTGAGCTTGGATTGGACTGATTGGACTGATTTACTATAAATTTGTTAAAATAAAAGTTTGAATAGTTTTAAATTTAATGACAATGATTTCAAATTAGATATGCAATGAGATTCATATTTGATATCGCATGATAATGTATTATATATTTGTATACATTAATGAGTTGGTATATAATATTATACACAATAAAAATAAATAAATATGAAGCAAAAATCACCTAAAAGGGCTTCTAAGTGCTTAAAGGGGCCAAAATAGTTACTTAGAATGCCAAAACACTCTAAAAAAATAATATGAGAATATTACTTTGGTCGATACAAAATCGCATAAGTTTTAATGGAGTTGTTCTGTAGTTTCTGAGGCCAAAAGGCTTAGCAAAAATCTGTGTAGAAATAATAATAAGAACAAATTAGAACACAGATAGAGATAGTAATTTTCTAAAAATAAAAATTTCAACATCATAATTATGATGATGAGGAGATATGCCAAAAGTGATTTAACTGTCTACCTAAAACATATCATTTCAACATATGGAGATTTACAAATTTTATATATTTACTTATTTGACATCTACATTTTTTATTTTTATTTACTAGATTTTTTATTTGCAAATATTTAAATTTTAAAATGTTCTAAATATTGCAGTGTCGTCAAAATTTGTACCACTTAAAATTCAAGAGTTTTTTTTTTTTTTTTTTTTTTTGGGTTTTGATTGTAACTAATTTAAGGCAAGTGTTAGTGATGCTTGAAGGAGAAGAGGTTACGGTAGGAGCTTGCTTGCTTGCGGTATGGATCAGTGGGATTGACGGTGTGTGAAAGCAAAGAGAACTGATGGATGCTCGTTGGGACAAGTGTTGATGAGATGGGAAGTGTGTGAAGGAGAAGAGACATGACGGGAGATCGTTAAGGGAGGCATCAACGAGATCGACAATGGATGAGGGAGGAGAGGAGAAGATGTGTCACGCCCTGGGATTTTTATTAAAATAATTGCATCCCATGCCCCATGATCTTTACTAAAATAATTACATCCATCTTTCGTTTTAGTCATTTAGCAAGAGTTTTTCAATTTCTTATGAACAATAGAAATAATGAAGTATGTTGTTCGGAATTTCATATCATATGATCACTATCATTTCATGAAAACATCCAAAACCACGCAATAAGCACATAAACTAGTAAGTAATCAAAATCTTATAATTGAAATCAATACAAAGTAAAATTGAACAATATGTTCTAAATCATATAAAGAAATTTATTCATCAATATATCTATAACGTTTATATGTATCAATAATCAGTCTATAACATATCATATCTTAGTCAGTTCTGTTTCATTCTTCTATTATAGACTCCAATTAATTAGTTAGTTAGTCGATCTTTATCACTCAATTAATTTCATTCAATACGAATATGTCATCACAATGATTCAACTTTTTAATTGCATTAAAATTAGAATTTATGCAAATATTTGTGTTTAATTAAATGTAAATTTTTAAACAATATTAAATAGTATTATATTTTTTTAAAAAAATGCATGTTAGCTCTTAAATTAATATAATATAAGTTTGATAAATATTAAAATAAATTAAAATTCTGCCAGAGATAATTTAATTTCAATCAAATTGAGCCAAAATCAATCGATTTTATGCATTATGTTTTCTTATTTTATTAAACTTCATCAAAATTATTTTAAAAAAATATCATATAACTAACTAATTCAAAATTAATCAGTGATTATAAAATAAATTATAATCAATTTGATTATTAAAAAAGTCCATTTCCAATCCGTAATTTCACAGAGAACGAAGGGCATGATTGTAAACTCCAATATCGATGTTGGGCGAAGACGAGCCACCGCGGGGAGAAGTTATCCAACCGTAGGGTATATAAGTCATTTCACACTCGTTAAAAATGACATTGTAGACGTGGGACCCATTTGCACAGTGATATGCGTCAGCAAAAGAGAGAGGCCAACGTGCGGCACGTGGATGGGACACGTGGCATCTGTGCGCTATCTCCGTACGTGTGCCTAAATAAAAAAATTAATAAGATAAGATTGATATAATATCATTTATTTATTTATTATATCTATTTAAAATAGATTTACATTTTTTAAATTTATCTGAGATAAGATTTTGATGCAAATATACTTTTTTTTTCTTCAAATTTTATGAAAAATTGGTATCAATATATATATATTCCAATTTACTGCCATTTAAACTTTGATTTTAAGAAATTTATAGTTAAATTAAATATCTATGAATCCAATGGCACTAAAGGTGGTTCATTCTAAGTCTAAATGAACCTAAATTAAAATTAAAAATATTTGCATTTTAAGGATTAAACAATCTCTAAATCTCGCATGCTTATAATCAAATAAAGCATCTTGAACAAGAAAATCTAATGAAATAGGATGTCATGAAATTTTGGCTAGATTTATGGAAGTGACACGCTCAAAATACTGTAAATATACTCATAATTTCTACATCAAAGGGAAGTTAGACTTGTAATTGGAGAGTGCTTAGAATTTGAGGAATTCTAAAGCTCTACCCAACATTTGATACAAGTGGATACAAGTGATTGTCGCCAGCCACTACTATCATACAACTGTCATCATCCAACTTTTATCGCTTGACTACGACCTCTTAACCATCATTACTAGACTACGATCCTTCAACTATTGTCGGCCAACTAAATCTTCAGCCACTTCTAACCTACTGTAGTACTCTAGCCATGATTTGTTCGATTTTGGTCTCCCAACCACCTCCACAGAAATATAATTTTCACTAATAAGATTGATGTCTATTTTTTAGACCAATTTTAATTTTCAATATCAACTATAAGATTATATTAAATTTTTAGGACTTGGGTCTTCTATATTCAAAGATAAATGATCAAATATATCATAAATGATTGCTTTAAGATAACTTAAATGCTTCAAATATCTTATAACTTTCACCATAGAATTCATCATCTACAATTCATGCGTACTGTATTATATCAACACTTTCTCCAATTATGACAAGTGTATCATTTAAAGCCACTGATATATGTTAGTAAAATTATTTTAGTTAGGCAAAGTCTCATGATTTTTCTTTTTCAGGAGTTTCATGTAAGAAATATAGTACTCTTATAACATTATTTTTATCTATTTTATTAAAAACTAAGATTTAAATCTTCACTCTACAACTGCAAATATTCTAGCACATTATATATATAACTAAAATTCTCTATTAAAATTGATCTTGGATTTTGAGGAAAACATTATTATGAAAATTATGAATGTAATGTATTTATGATATGAATTGATATTCTCCTCATTAGTCACACTTCAACTTGATGTGGTCAATAATTATTGATGCTACATTGGGTTAGAGCACAATAGGGCTAACATTCTCTAAAATTGGAGTTGGCATCAATACAACATAAATGCCTTTAACTACAATGTATACCACATAAAGTAGTGGGGATTAAATATCAAAGTATTGTGTTGTATGGCAATCAAAATTACTTCTTACCTTTGATAAGAGAGGGGACCATATGACCTAAAGTCAATGATTATGATTTGTTTTCTAAAATGTAGCCAATTGATCTACTCTTCTCAACTTTAATCTCACTTAGAGGCTTTTTATATACATTCTCTATTATATAAAGCTTCATATTGTTCATTCCAATGCTAGGTTGAAAAAAATTATTATAGACAAATTAAAACTAAGGAGAATGACCTTTTCAATCACCTCTAAAGGTCCTCCATCATCTCTAAAGCCTGAGATGTATAATTTTAATAGGTCCTCCATCATCTGTATCATGCATCCTCTCGAATTGTTCACTTGTCTGAGGATGAAAAATAATTTTAAAATTCAACTTGATATATCATCAAAAAATTATCTTGATTGGGTACGAATCTCGAGACAAAATCAAGTTGCAAACTTAAAAAATTAATTCGGAGACCGTCTCAACTCCGATTTCAGCAAACTTA
This sequence comes from Dendrobium nobile, assembly GCA_022539455.1. NCBI lineage: Eukaryota > Viridiplantae > Streptophyta > Magnoliopsida > Asparagales > Orchidaceae > Dendrobium > Dendrobium nobile. The sequence continues at coordinate 54,755,640 of CM039730.1, forward strand.
TAGTCGAACTGAACGTCTTGAGAATATGAACCTAACGACACCAAATCCAACCCAATCTGAGCCCAAATGGGTCCAAATCAAGGGTTAGAAGCACTATTGGACGGTTCGAACCACAATTTGGATTACCAAACGGTTTCCAAACATAACGTGCTTGTAATCGAATCGGGCGGCTTGTCGAGACAAATCCAACGAACCCAAGATCACCAAATTCCGACATCACTAAGACATTCAAAGGTCCATAAAACGATCCTTGATCAAGGGATTCAAGTATTCAACATCGGCCGTCCATCCAACCATTCCTCATTTACCCTTGATCTCTCACATATTTATGGGTCATGCCACTCCATAAATCTATAAATATACCCCTCCTTTCTCTTGAAAGATGACCCCAAGACAAATGAGTCAAGAGAGAGATCGGAGAACACCCTTGCCTCCTTGCTCCTCCTTGACCATCGCTTGAGTTCCGTCAGACCACCGCCTGACGACGTTACTCTGCCGAACCACCACTTGAGGCCCTCACCTCCGCCGAGCCACTGCCTGACGTCTTTGTTTCATCGGACCACCACTTGAGGTCCTCACCTCCGCCAGACCACCACTTGAGGCCCTCACCTCCGCCGGACCACCGCCTGACTTCGTTGCTCCACCGGACCACCACTTGAGGCCCTCATCTCCGTCAAACCACCGCCTGACTTTGTTTCTTTGTCGAACCACCACTTAAGACCCTTACTTCCGTTGGACCACCACCTAAGGCTCGGAGTTCCGTCGGACCACCACCCGAGGCCCGAAGTTCCGCCAGACAACCATCTAAGGCCCGAACTTCTGCCAGACCATCACTAAGGCCCAAAGTTCTGTCAAACCACCACTTAAGACCTGAAGTTCTGCAAGACCATCACCTGAGGCCCGGACTTCTGCCGGACCACCACCTGAGGCTCAGAGTTCCACCGGACCACCAACTAATGCCCGTATTTTCAAGTAGGACTGGACTGGACATGCCAATCCACCAAGTGATATTGTACTTTCATCCTCATTTGTCACTAGATTTCAACCAAACGGTTGACATTTGTAATCTGATTGCCCTCACGGACGAGTCAGTCTATTGTAATCTACCCAAACATTAGGTGAATCATTTCAGACTGGGCAAGGCCCTATGGTTTTTCCCCTTTCTTGGATTTTCCGCGTAAAAAACATCTTGTGTTCTTTGTGAATGAGTTGGATATTCGTACAACGCTAAGACGCAGTTTTTTAACTTTATCGCCACGTATATTCTAGCCTGCAACATAACTTAATCATTAAGCCTTTCGACACATCTCTTAACAATCTTGAGGTAATTTGACTGACATTTAATTTTATTAAAAATATGTATAAAAAAACTTCTATATGTGAAACAATCCATGATCTATTGATCTAAGATGATAAATTTAAGCTAAATAATTTACAATTTATTTCCTCTTTGTTATCCTATGAAAAGTTTCACAGAACATTAGAGGCTGCAATTAAAAACATTTAAAATCTTTTAAAAAGATGTTTCATTTGGAGCAGCTCATTTCAGTTGACAGCGTTCATTGAAAGCTATTGACTAATAACCGCAATACCCCAATGAACCACTCACCGATTAAAAGAAATATTTACCTTTGTTGACACTTAGAGGGAAAAAGAAGATGAATTATGATAAAATGTCGCTCCATTAAGAAACAATTAGCCACCTGTAGTCCTTTCCAAACGTAAGTGGACATCCTTTAATGTAGTGAGAATATCAAAGAAAGGAAAAATCTCTCAAACATTTCAGCTGTTCCTTTTGAATTTCATCGCCCGTTATAGTCAATTTCTGGACCAAGAAAAATTCTTTTGTTTTTTTTTTCTTCCCCTGTTTCTGAAACTAAAAAAAAGTCCGGTTTTTTAATACGTTATTACATATCTACCCACCCTACAGATAACGGCATGACGATTCGGACAAAACTGCAATAAAAGAGAGGAAAAACCCAACAGCGGAGCAGCAGCCCACGCGGCGAAGAGAACGGGTTCTGATCGATCGAAGGAGAGAGAGATTTTGTCCTTTTTTTTTCCTGACCTGTTTTGCTCGTCCTTCTGGTTGAGAAACACAGAAAAGGAGTCATCTTTTTTGGTAGTGAGAGGTGAGAGGACTGGAGTTCTCAGGAAGGGAAGGAGTTTCGCCAATTTTGTGCAGTTTTTATTTGGTGGAGAGAGAAAGGAAGAGCATTGATGACAGGGATCGGTGGTTTCTAAAATTAGAGTTTCAGTGGGGAGTTCGATGATGTGATGAATATATAGAATGGATGTGGTGTCGTAATTTCCTTATTTTCGAAGCTTTTTTACGTCATCCTTTTGCTCCTCTTTCTCTTTGCTCTATTCTTCGTCTGTTACTCTGCTTTAGAAGGAAAAGTTAGTATTGGAAGGGGGAAGAAGGATAGAAAGAGAGGAAAAAGATTGTGTTTTTTTTTCTGCTTCTTCTTCTGTTCTTTTTAGCTTTCTCTTTTTCTGTTTTTTTTTTTTTTTTTTCTTTTTGTTGGGGAAAGAGAGGGAAGATTTTGTTTGTGGGTGAAAGCTGTTTTTGTTGATGGTATAGATAGAAGAAGAAGCGAGATTAGAACAATAGGGGCAAAACCAGAGGAGATAAATTAGAAGAGATCTTTTCTGGAAGGGATAGAAAGAGAATGATGGCTGCGAACTTCAGAAGGCATTCTAATCTACAGTGCTTTCTCGACAGAACCACTCCTTCAGTTGCCTCTCAATCTCTCCCTAAGGTTTCTTCCTCTCTCTCTCTCTCTCTCTCTCTCTGTGTTTGTGCACGTTTCCCTTAAACAAAGCTAAAAAAGAAAACAAAAAAGAGTGTTTTCCCTGATTTTGTTCAGCTGACCCGTGTTTTGTATTATTTTTTATTTTTTCCCCATAAAGTTGTTAATTTATTATCCTCTGATTTTGCTTCCCTGGTCTAAGTATTCTCTCCGCAAGAAATCGTTTTCCGAGGGCAAATTTCTCTTCCCTCGCATTCCTTTGAAGATCATCCTCATTTTCCATCACTTTTTTCCTGCAAAATTTCTCTTTTCAGTTTAGAAGTACTCATCTTAATGTGTGGGTTTCTATATTCCCAAAAAAAAATGTGTGGGTTTCTGTTTTTGGTGTATGTGATGGAGAAGAAAAGCTTGCTTTATTTACTGAAATGTAGATGATGTAGTTGCAGAGGGCGTTATGGCTGACCATGCAGGTTTCTCCTCTAGATCTACAGCCAGTCCCTAAAATTGTTTTCATTGTGTCCACTGAGTTGAGGTTAATAAGGCCATTATGAGAAAGTTTAAGAAGTCATTGATTTAAAACTGGCTTGATCAGCCAACAAGTCTAAACTCAGCAAATCTAAAGTAACCCAAATTGAATCTCAGATCATTCGCCTAAGACTTAGCTCCAATTCTGTTTGAGGGACTCAAAATCACCCATTAATGATGACTATTTGTGAAGAAGGACTCATCAACCAGCTAGAGAATTCACTAATTGGGGGTTCTCATTAGATGAACTCATCGAAGGGGCTTTCAAAACTTGTATGAAGCTCCCTTGACTACCAGCCAACCATAGATCTAACTTGCTCACTACATAGCTTGTTACACCAAGTTCAACCTATACATCCTCTATGTAATTAAATTATGTAGCCAATATAGTAATACCAACCTTGATCCTCTCCCATGAATGGTAGGTCATTGGTCGAGTACAATCTAAAGAAAAATTTCATTCAAGATAAAATAAATTTTCATAGAATTTCTGTCAAAATCTCTTATCTCCAACTTGTTTTACTGCAGCTAAATTCCACTCTCCCTTATCTTTTCAAAGGATTTGACTGGATTCCTTGTAGACCAATTTTTTTCCAGAGATTCATGGAGACTTAGCTTCGTTTTATTCTTCTCTCTTTTGGGGCTTGATTCATAGTCGTCATGTTAAACCAAAATAACCAAAAAGCCTTCTTAAGTGTCATTGTTGGACAAATTCAACCAAATTAGCATTCATCTATGTTGAATGGAAATATTTACATGGCATGTAGAAGATTTCCACAGGCCCATTCACGTCACTTATTTTAGTTGGCTTTTTCAGCCAACCAATTTTGAATTTTTAGCATTATTTCAGTTGTATTTAAAGAAAAAAATATTTAAACTTATTTTTTTATTTTTTTTATATGTGTTGAAATCAAACTATAATAGTCGGAATTTTGTTGTGAATTTCAAGGTTTGGGTAGGAATTTGACGAACCAATATATGAGTTTACTGGTTTGGTAAATAGTTAAGATTTGAGATTGTGCATGAAATTGCCTAAAATATGCATTTTTCATTAAAAAATATGCTTCTTTTTGTTCTTTTGTAGTCATGCATTAGAGACCTGAACAGCATCTGGCAGCCAAATGACAAGGAAGAGGTAGAGTTCTTTACTCTTGGAGAACTCTGGGATCAGTACAAGGAATGGAGTGCTTATGGTGCAGGAGTTCCAATTCTCTTCCCTGATGGTGAAATTGTAGTCCAATACTATGTGCCTTACTTGTCTGCCCTCCAGATCTACACCAGCAAATCTCTAGCTGCTCTGAGGTATTAAGATAATGATGCATTCCAATTTGTATTTTATCCTTTCTGGTTCTGTTTGCTCCAAAATCTGAGCTTCCTTTTGATGCAAATGTTCAGGACATTAGGAGAGGAAAGTGAGAGCGATTCTTGGAGTGATGACAGTGAGAGTGAGAAGCCATCGAGGTCATGGGATGCTGCATCAGAGGATTCATCTTTTGATCAGGATGGTTCATGTTCGACTAGCCGATTGGGTTACCTGTACTTTCAGTATATGGAATGCTGTCCTCCATGGGGAAGGATTCCACTTACGGACAAGGTAAAGATCAAAGTTGTTTGTTTGATTTGTTTTTAAGGGATTGTTTGATTTGTATTGCAATGTAATGTCATGTTATTTAATAATGTTTGACTGTTTGGTTCACAAACTTTTTTTGCAAGCTTACCATCTTCAACTAATATCTTTTTATCTGCTTTTCTAGGTTAATGAGCTCTCTCGAAATCATCCAGGTTTATTGTCATTTAAGAGTGTGGATCTTTCTCCTGCAAGTTGGATGTCTGTTGCCTGGTAAGTAGATTTTTCTACCTCAATTCCTTTTAGGCACCACAGTAAGGATTGGAAGATCCGCCACATCGATGATTGTTCAGGGAATTAATTTGATCTTCCATGAACATAATTCCTTGGTAAAAAGCTTTAAGAGGACAAATTTTCTCGAAGGATCTCCATTTAATATTGAAGTTGCAATTGCTTAAGAATGATGAATTGTTGCAAGTACTCAAAAGAAAATTTTAAGTTGAGCTTTCTTACTTCAAGTTGTTTTGCTATTCATTTGTTATGAATCTGATGATAACATCTTAATAGGTACCCTATCTATCATATTCCCGCTCGCAAGAATGCTAAGGATCTCTCTGCATCATTTTTGACTTTTCATACCATCTCATCATCTTACCAAGGTATTTGTGAATGTTCTTTTATAAAAAATATGGCATTTATCTCCAAGTTACCATTTTTCTCAAGTTGACGCTTTTGATTTTATTAAATCAGAATTGATGCGTTTGCCAATCTAGAATCAGTCATTATATTCTTTAATGTGCCTGTTTCTCTTCACATGCTTTGTTAATGAGACTGTTTTCAGCAATCCTCTTATTAGTTAGACAACTTACAAAGTGGGAACAACATTTATGTTTACCAGAGACCCACTATATAAATATATGCTCAAATGTTTACCAGAGACCCATTATAGTAATGAGAGTCAATAAATAGTAGATTCTAACATTTTTGGGAAAGTTTTTTTTCTTTATAAATATTTATTTGCCTCGTTACATGGTTCAATATTTTTTATATTTGAACCACAAGGTATTGATATGAAAAAACATGGTCTTCCTATCCATGCTAGATTCCTAATTGATGTACTTCTTTTCCTATAATTCATAAAAATATTTTGCAGATCTAAATGTGATCCTCACCCTATACCTTTTTAGCTGACTTGAATTAACCACTTTTCTAATATATTTCCTGCAGTTGTGTTCTTGATTGTTAGCATGCTGATCTATTTGCTTGCAGTTGTAATCTTTGATTGTCTTTTTGTTGAAATTTAGTTCAAGCTTGATTTGTAAGAAACTTAGGCTTTGTTTGGGATGGCTTTCTTACTGCTTCTTAAAGCAGCTTTTTAGTGCAAAATTTTAAATTTTTATACTAAAAAATTGTTTTAAGAAGCATTAAGAAAGTCGTCCCAAATAAAACCTTAATATTCATTATAATAAAGTGGATTTATGTACATACCGCTGATTTTTTTTTATGTATTTATATATCTTACACCTAAATCTTAATGTTTTTTTATTTAACAGCCTATTATTTGAAGGGCATTAAAATATATGAATGAAAATATGTTCTTCACTTAAGATATGTTAATGGTAGTGATATTATCTATGCCATTTAGAGATTAGAGCATTATATAAATTAGTCTAAAAATTTAGATGTTAAGATATGTAAATACATTAGAATTCAATGGCATGTATGTAAATCCCCCTAAAATAAATCATTGAGTGCATTGCATGAAAAAATTCTAGTGCTGTGAGAGCATAAAGAATACATGTTATTAATTCTTAGTGAAATTAATGCAGATAATGTATTGATGGATTGCAAGAAAGACACTTCTTGTACTTCTACTGTGAACTCTGGGAGGAAATCTAAGGATACCAGAAGCTGCATCAGCTTATGTCCATATGGCCTTGCAACTTATAAAATGCAAGGAAATATTTGGATAAATTCTGAAAATTCAGATCCTGAAAAGATCATGACGCTCTACAGTGCTGCAGATTCATGGCTAAAGCAGCTAAGAGTTCACCATCATGATTTCAACTTCTTCATCAGCCAAGCCATGTGAGAAGAGATTTTCTGAGCAAAATAACCATTTTAACATCACTTGGATGCAGATGAAGAAAGAGTTGGTAGCTAAATCAAATGGTTATCTTTTCCTGCAAAAGAATCAGCTGAGTTTTGGCTTTCCAGTTTTTTTTTTTTGGTATGTTTTTTTTCCTTTTGATCTGTTATGAGCAGTGTGACTTGTAGCTTCTGGTACTTAGAGAAAGAAGTTTTGTTTTCTTATGTACCTGAGAATGTTCATATCTATCTTATGTTGAATAGAAGACTGGTTTGGCCAGCAGTTGCAGGCTTGTTATGCCTTGTCTCATATATTCCATTCCTTGGAGAAATTTTTTCTTCTTACTTGGAGAAATAATGAGAAATTTTAAATCATATTATTTTCTGCTTCTATCAAAAATAGAATTAAATTAGATTAGAAGCCATATCAAAAGAAAATATTTTTTATTTTTTTCAGTATATTCTATTCAAAATACTTGTAAGAAAAGAATCACTAGACACTGTGAGTTGAGTAAGCATGATCTAGCCACTAAGGCTTCATTTGATACGGAATTGTTACTGGTTCTTAACGTAATTTTTTAATACAAAAATTAAATTTATTTACTAGAAAGCTGCTTTAAGAAGCAGTAAAAAAGCCGTCCCAAATGAAGCCTAAAATGCCATTTTTGCTTTTGGATTTGATATTTGATTTTTTTTAAAGGAAAATGGATAAATTTTGAAAATTTTTACTTATTAGCATCTTTGGCTGTAAGTTCAAAGATGTCTACAGCTCAAAGATGTCATTATTTTTTTTAACGGCTAGTTTTTGTTATCCAATCAATTATAATGGTATATGAATATTCTTAAAAACAAGTTGGCAGAAGCAGATGCTTCACAATAATTCACATGAATTGAGATCATGTGGGGTTTGCAATAAGTTGATATGAAAAATAAAGAGGTCATTGTTTCTACATTGAAATAGTGGGTTGAGATAAGCATCATCTAGCCACTAAAATGTCATTATGTTCATTTTCTTGAGGGGGACATCTGAGGTTGCTGTATCCATGAAATTCTCTCTCTATCTCTCCCTTTCTATCTCCATCCATCTTTCTCACAAGGTTATTAAACAAAGGTTCTGTTTAAGACAGCTTTCTTACTACTTTCTAAAACAGTTTTATAGCAAAATTTTTAATTTTTAGGGCCTATGAAGCTTGTTGAGATTTTTTTTTTTTTTTTAAGTTGAAGGTGTGAATCAACTGAAGAGCTAAGTTATGCTCAAGGAATTAATAGATGAACATTAATCAATAATTTAATAGGTAAATGCATCATAAGTGTGTATGGAGAGCTTGAGAATGGACTTGACTTGCTTAAATTCTGCAGAAAGCTCTGTTTCTCTTTTCTTTTTGGTTATGGCTAGTTATTACCCCCACCAATATATGCCTCCTTATAAATGGCAAAGCATAAGTCAGTGCTGAAAGCTACTCCATATGCTGTGGAAAAGTCTTTAAGTTCACACTTTTGATTTTGGTCTTCTTTTTTTTTTTTTTTTTTTTTTCAGTTGTGATTTTAATGCTAGGCTGATAAATTTGTCAGCCATTAATTTTGTGTAACCTCTTCTCCACCACTTCATCACAAGTAGAAAGTGGTTGGGATATCCTTCAGACCCACCACATTTCATAAAAAAATATATATATATATTATTTTAGGTTTCGTTTGGGACGGTTTTTTTACAACTTCTTAAAGCAATTTTTTAGTATAAAAATTTTAATTTTTGTTTTAAAAAGCTGTTTTAAAAAGCAAGAAGAAAACCGCCCCAAATGAAGCCCTAATATTGAAATTATATTAAAATAAAATAACTAATCAGTGTTTTACTTCAAACAAGTTAATATTAATGAGAGTTTTTATAAACATTAGAAATTTGAGGATTAGACATAAATATGCAAATATTTTGGGATACATTTGTAAATCTCCCTTTTTACAGATAGCTTTTGCCCAACTCAATAACAAGGTCATATTTAGCTTGTTTAGGGTTTAAAAAAATAAGCTAAATTTAAAAGATTTTTAAGCATGCTTTCCATATAGCTAAAATATGAATAAGAGTGCATTTTATCATGTCCAATTCAATAAGCTCACAATACTAAATATATTCATGATTATTTAATAAATTTTATAATGACTGTCAACTACCGAACACAACATTTCAATTTTTTTCATTCAGAATTTGAGACCTGACAACAATAATTTTATTGGAAAAAAAATAATTCGCGTTATAAATATTTAATATTGTTATTATTATATATATATAATTCATTTCACTATTAAAAATCATTAAACAAACATAATAAATCATTAAAAAAAATGTATTTTAAATTTTACAAATCTTGAAGGAAATTATATTATGCAAATCATAAACATGTAATAAGAACAATCAATTTAAAAATTGTTAGTATATTTTAGGTAATCTAATAGGATACTACTTTGTGGTTGGCTAATATTAGACTCATAAACAAATAAGCTCAGCATAAATAAAAAATTTCAACTCATCAACAAACATAAGACAGCTCACATACGATTCAACTGTCAAAAAATCAAACCAAATAAAGTCTCATTTATTAAAGTTGGACAAACGCACCAAAACACATAATAAGTCCTACCGAACAGCATCATCTTTGATAAAACCAACAAATTCTTTCTATGGATATCCAATTAATTGCTTGAGTTTTCAGTATAAAAGAGATTATTCATTCAATAAGATCCTTTGAATTTTCAGCTTAGTTCACCAAAAGAACAAATGAAGGGGCTTTTACAACTACCAGCCTACCAAAACTAAGAACTTCTTACAAAAAACTTCAAAGTTCAAATATCCTCGTCAGAACTATCGTATGTTATCCCTAATAAACTTTGAACAGGATTTTCCATATTGGAATCTATGACTTCTGCGCTTGGTTTTGTAACTAATGAATCATTTATAGTTCTCTTCTCAGTGAGAGATGGAGCTTGAAGATACTTTGGCAGAGCTCCGGTTGCCTTTGATGTAGAAGGGAGCTCACCTGTGCAATTTCCGGCCGGGGTGGCCAATGACGGTTGAGGCAAAACTGGGCTCGATAGGCTGAGTTTTGTTTGCTCCGACAGAGTTGAAACTCTTGGCTTCTTCGGCTTGACTTCCACAATTTTCTTTAATAGATCTTGCTGCCTATAATTCCACAAACAAAATATAAAGAGAATGAACATAAAACAACAGAAAAGTTGCCCCAAATGAAGCCTAGAATCCTAAACACAACAGAAAACTGAATTATCACCTGATTCCGCTCTTTGTTTTTGGTTCAACTCGAAGAGGTAAAGGCAAAGATGGAGGAGTTGAATCTGCTAAACTCGCTGCTTTGTGAAAGAAACCAAAAAAAAAAATTTTGGGAATGGAGAAAGAGCTAATTTGACATTTCAAGCATTTTGGATGCAAAAACATATCTTAAATGCAGCAAAAGCACGTTTTTCTGTGCGACGTAATAGGCGTTCTGCATCTTCCTCGGCTTCCATTTGTTCCTTCAGATAGAGTAAGTCATCACTGTCCAGAGCTGCGGAGGAAAAGAATGAACATAACAAAACTGCAAGTTAGAAAGAGCATAAATTTTGAATCAAGAATCAGATACCCCCTCGCCCGTGAAGATATCCTCCTCGTTCCCCGGCAACTTCCTGCATCTGACGGCATTAACAGCCCCAAGGAAGCCAAGATCCCTGCCGGGGCATGTTATCAGAACACTAAATAATAACACTGTGTGAGCATAATTGCAGCTTCAGGTAGATAATGTTCATAATAAGCCTCCTGGCAATTAGCAGCTTAACACCACAATTAAAAGATTATATAATTTAAAGATTCCATTTTGAGGGAGCCAAAGCTGTCGGGTAAAGTAACTATGGAAGTGTTGTAGAAAAATGATATGCCGCCGGCCCAGGAAGGGCAGGCTGGACCGGTCCGGCCTGGACCAGTCCAGGTTTATTCCAGGCGACCCAAGCTGGGCGAGATCCAGGGAGAAAAAAGAAGGGGAGGGGGGGGGGGGGGGATGGGGGGCAGCCCTTGTGGGCCCAAGCATTGAATGTATTAAACATTAGGAGGAAAATTTTGAATTGATGAGCTGTTTAGGGAATTCTAATTAGTCATTTTGCTTTAATTAGGGGATTTGGGGGGAAATTAGATTATCTTGAATTTGAATGAGATTGGAGATCTAGGATTTGTTTGTTATTGGGCTCTTGGCTTCGCCAGAGATTAGGAGAGTAATTCCTTCCTCTCGAATTGAAGGAAATTGTATCTTGCTTGTTGTTTGCATCTTCTATTGGAATACAAGAGATTTTCTTCGTTTTCTCTCAGATTTCTAGTGTAAATCTCCTGTTTTCTCTGTTTTTTGGGCTGTTTCCTCTGTTTTTTGGGCTGTTTCCTGCTGTGGACAGCAATAACATTGCTGCAGTTTACTGATTTTGGCTAGGAACACTTGTGAATACAAGTTCACAAGTGTTCCCTATCAAATTGGTATCAGAGCCTCTTTTTTGGGACCATTGGTGGCTGAATTCCTGTGTTTTCAACGGGTTTCTTTCTTCCGGAAGAAGATCATCGTGAGTCTTGGGAAGAACGATGGCCGGAAAGAAGGTGGAAGTATTGGAGGGCGAAGTTGGACAACTGAAATCCGATTTGGAGGAAAGATTTTCTAATTTTCAAAATCAAATCACCACCAACAATGAAAAGTTAGAAGGGAAGTTCACTGTCATGGAAGAAATGATAAAAAAAATTATTGGAGATGAAGACAAATCCGACGACGTCGGAAGTAAGAGAGACTACCGGAGGCCTCGTCGGGGAAGGAAATCCAAACCCTTTTAGGGGGAGGAGAAATCCAGAAGTAGAGATTCTGGAGAAGGAGAACGACATGCCCCCTCTAAAACCGCTTTCTAGAGAAGAGACGAGTAGGGGATACGATAAAAGGGAGGCTGATTTTTTCGGAAGGAGGGAAGAATTCAACCACCGAGGTGCTGAATTTGAAAGAATCCGACGTCGATGTGCTGATTTTGAAGGGGGAATGGAGGGGTCTCATCGTCGAGGTGCTGAATTTGAAAGAATTCAGCGTTGAGGGGGGATTTTGAAGGAAGAAGGGAGGAACGTCATCGTCGAGGTGCTGAATTTGAAAGAATTCAGCGTCGAGGTGATGATGTTGAAGGGAGAAGAGGAGAGTATGAAGAGGGGTTCGAGTATAATCGTCGGAGGGATGATCGGGACACTTGGGGAGCTCTTCCAGTTCGAGGAATGGGAAGTTATGGAGGATACCGGGGAAGTGGAGGAGATCCAAAGGTGAGGAAGCTGAAGATGCCCATCTTTGAGGGAGAGGATGGTCATGGGTGGATTTATAAAGTGGAGCAATATTTTGCTGTCAATGGGTTGACGGAAGAAGAGAAATTGATAGCGGCGGGGATGTGCTTAGAGGGAGAAAGCCTTAGCCTGGTATCAATGGCGTGACAGACGGGAGCCCATCCGGAGCTGGCGAGAGTTCAAAGAATGCTTACTAGAGCGTTTCCGAGCCGATGGGGAAGGAGACTTCTATGAGCAATTCTTTGCCCTTACCCAGGAAGGCACAGTGGCAGATTACCGGGACAGGTTTGAGTATCTGGCTAGTAGGCTGGATCATATCTCGGAGTCAACCCTGAAAGGGAATTTTATGAAGGGGCTGAAATCAGAGATAAGAACAGTAGTCAGAGTGTTGGAGCCAAGGAGTCTCGGCAAGGCCATGGAGTTGGACCAGTTGGTGGAGGACCAGAAGAAGTCTGAAAGAGGGACTCGGGGAAACTATTTAGGGGGGTCGTACAGGACGACGACCACATTCTTACCAGCAAAAAGTGCAGGCCCCAGGAGCATGAAGGAAGCACCCAAGGAGAAGATGGGAGGAGGAGGTAACGATGGGCAGTTCAAAAAGCTGACTGTGAAGAAGCTGCAAGAAAAAAGGGCAAAAGGGGTGTGCTTCAGGTGTGATGAGAAGTACATGCCGGGGCATAGGTGCAAGGACCGATCTCTTTAGGTTCTCCTCGTTTGTGAAGATGAGGAAGACGAAGAGGGAGGTGGGAATGACCCCGAGGTGGAGGAGGAAAAGTTGCATCTGGATGTAGCAGAAGTCTCTCTGAACTCAGTAGTGGGACTCACTTCGAGTCACACTATGAAGGTGAAAGGAGAGATCTCTGACCGTGAGGTTGTGGTGTTGATAGATAGTGGAGCAATACACAATTTCATTTCCACCCAGATTGTGGATGTATTGGGGATGGAGCTAGTGGATACCGGAGGTTACGGGGTAATGATGGGCACCGGGAAGGTAGAGATGAGTCGAGGAGTCTGTCGAGGAGTAGTACTGAAGATTCAAGGGATACATGTAAAGGAAGACTTCCTTCCCTTGGAATTGGGGAGTACGGATGTCATTCTTAGAATGAAATGGCTGCAGATATTGGGAGAGACCAAAATCAATTGGGGTACACTGAGGATGGAGTTGGTGGTTGGGGGCAGAAAGAGAATGATTCAGGGTGATTCCGGACTGACCAAGGCAAGGGTTTCTCTCAAATCCCTCATCAGAACCATTCAGGAAGAGGGGGGAGGTTACTTAGTAGATTTGCACCTCCTGGAAGGGGTCAGATTGGAGGAGAAAGACAATGTTCCCTCTACAGTACAGCCGCTCATACACCCGTTCAGCGAGGTCTTTCACCCGCCCCAGGGTTTACCTCCTCAGAGAGAGTTGGAGCATGCCATTACTTTGAAAGAAGGTGAGACTCCGATCAGCGTCCGTCCTTACCGCTACCCACAGATTCAGAAAGATGAGATTGAAAAGCTAATCCGAGAAATGTTGGAGGCGGAGATTATCAGACCCAACAACAGCCCTTTTTCTAGTCCAGTCCTCTCGGTCAAGAAGAAGGATGGGAGTTGGAAATTTTGTGTGGATTACAGGACTCTGAATAAAGGCACTGTACCAGACAAGTTCTCAATTCCTGTGATTGATGAGCTGTTAGACGAGCTACATGGTGCAGTGATGTTTTCTAAGTTGGATTTAAAATCCGGATACCACCAGATCAGAATGAGGGAGACAGATGTTCCAAAGACATCGTTCAGGACACATGAAGGGTATTATGAATTTCTGGTAATGCCCTTTGGTTTGAATAACGCTCCTGCAACCTTTCAATCCTTGATGAATCGGGTATTCAAGCAGCACCTCAGGAAGTTTGTCCTGATCTTTTTCGATGACATCCTGGTGTACAGCAAGACTGTGGATGAGCACTTGGAACATTTGAGAGTGGTATTGGAAGTGCTTCAAGAGCACAAGTTGAAAGCCAACCTGAAGAAGTGCAGTTTTGCTCAGGCAAGTGTGGAATACTTGGGACATGTGGTATCTCAAGGAGTGGCAGCGGATCAAACTAAAATTGAGGCAATGCAGAAATGACTGCTACCTAGGAACCTCAGGGAATTGAGGGATTTTTTAGGATTAACTGGATACTACAGGAAGTTTGTGAAGGGATACAGTACCATTGCCTGGCCTTTGACTGAGCAGCTGAAGGATAATTTTTAATGGGGAGAGACAGCCACACAAGCGTTCGAGAGGTTAAAGGAAGCCATGACGACTGTTCATGTTCTAGCTCTTCCAGACTTTGGTCAGGTCTTTGTAGTAGAGACGGATGCATCAGGATATGGGCTACGGGCAGTGTTGATGCAGAATCACAGGCCAGTAGCATACTTCAGTCAAGTGCTTTCAGCCAGAGCTAGATTGAAGTCAGTGTATGAAAGAGAGCTGATGGCCATTGTCTTGGCAATACAAAAGTGGCGGCCGTATCTCTTGGGAAGACACTTTATCATACGGACTGATCAGAGGAACTTGAAGTATTTGTTAGAGCAAAGGATGGTGACCGAAGATCATCATAGGTGGTTATCCAAACTATTAGGCTATGATTTTGAGATCCAATATAAGCCTAATTTGGAGAATAAGGCAACCGACGCTTTATCCAGATGCGTTGGGGAGTTTCAGGAGTTGGTTGTGTCGGTGCCATTGATGGTAGACTGGGGGGCCATCAAAGAAGAAAATATGCTGAATGAGGAGCTGAGGAATATCAGAGAGGATCTGGGGAAAGACAAGAGTAGTCATCCTTGTTACTACATTGAAGGGGGGAGACTATTGTATCAGGGGAGGTTCGTGATGCCACGAACTTCCATACACATCCTCCACCTATTGCAGGAATTTCATGGCAGCGCAATTGGAGGTCACTCAGGAGTTCAGAAGACATACAGGAGGCTGGCCGCGGAACTCTATTAGAAGGGGATACATAAAGATGTGGAGGAGATGGTGGCGGGGTGTGAGGTCTACCAAAGAAACAAATATATGGCCATGGCTCCAGGAGGTTTACTACAGCCATTGGCACTTCCAAACAGAGTTTGGGAGGAAGTGTCCATGAATTTCATCGACGGCTTACCCAGGTCAGAAGGATTCATGGTCATCCTGGTGGTGGTGGACAGACTCAGCAAATATGCACACTTCATTCTCTTAAGACATCCTTACACTGCGGTGTCAGTGGCTGCGGCATTTATCAGGGAGGTGGTTAGACTGCATGGGATTCCTGAATTTATTGTTTCTGATCGAGACAAAGTGTTCCTCAGCCAGTTTTGGAGAGAACTGTTCAGGATGCAAGGCACGATCCTAAAGAGAAGCACCGCCTACCATCCACAGACCGATGGGCAAACGGAGGTGGTGAACCGAAGTTTAGAGACCTACTTGAGGTGTTTTGCTTCAGAAATACTGCGGATGTGGGCAAAGTGGCTGCCTTGGGCTGAATATTGGTACAATACGTCGTACCATTTTGCCTCTCAGATGACCCCATTTAGAGTGCTGTATGGAAGGGATTCCCCACACTTAGTGCACTATGGGAAAAGAAATACACCGGTCTCTTCAGTTGAGCAATACTTTGAACAAAGGGAAAAGGTGCTGGAAGAATTAAAGAAGCATCTGATGAGAGCCCAACAGATCATGAAGAAGCAGGTGGATTTACACAGGAGAGGCATGCAGTTTGAAGTGGGGGGAGAAGGTATTCCTAAAACTACGACCCTACAGGCAAAGGACAGTAGCGAGAAGAACGAATGAGAAATTGGCGCCAAGGTACTTTGGCCCCTGCGAAGTATTGGACAAGATCGGAACAGTGGCCTATCGGTTGAAGTTGCCCCCATCAGCTTCCATACATCCAGTGTTTCATGTATCCCAGTTGAGAAGAGCGATTGGAGAACATGCAGGTAGTACAGAGCTACCAGTGACACTGACTGAGGAATTGGAAGTGATATTAGAGCCTCTTGAGCTAGTAGGAGTGCGATCAGATAAAGATGGCAGCAAAGAAGTGCTAATAAAGTGGAGGGGTCTTCCCGATTTTGATGCTACTTGGGAGTCAATGGAGAGAATGAAAGAGCAATTCCCTTCCTTTCACCTTGAGGACAAGGTGAGTTTTTGGAAGGGGAGTATTGATATGCCGCCAGCCCTTCCAGGGCTGGCTGGACCGGTCCAGGTTTATTCCAGGCGGCCCAAGCTGGGCGGGATCCAGGGGGGGGGGGGGGGGAGGGGGGCAGCCCTTGTGGGCCCAAGCATTGAATGTATTAAACATTAGGACGGAAATTTTGAATTGAGGGGCTGTTTAGGGAATTCTAATTAGTCATTTTGCTTTAATTAGGGGATTTTGGGGGGGGGGGATTAGATTATCTTGAATTTGAATGAGATTTGAGATCTAGGGTTTGTTTGTTCTTGGGCTTTTGGCTTCGCCAGAGATTAGGAGAGTAATTCCTTCCTCTCGAATTGAAGGAAATTGTATCTTGCTTGTTGTTTGCATCTTCTATTGGAATACAAGAGATTTTCTTCATTTTCTCTCAGATTTCTAGTGTAAATCTCCTGTTTTCTCTGTTTTTTGGGTTGTTTCCTGCTGTGGACAGCAATAACATTGCTGCAGTTTACTGATTTTGGCTAGGAACACTTGTGAATACAAGTGTTTCCTATAAAAAAAAAAATTTTTGAAATTTGATGCGGATATTATAGACTATTTTCCTTTCGAAAAAATCTAATAGAAATTTTTTTAAAGCTACCATACACTACCATATCTAGATGTAAAAAACTGCATCTCGCCACAAAATTACCTACAAGCAACAAGATAGCCTTTAGCCCAAGTGTGATAGCTGTCTAAAAAGCAAAATTATGAAAAAAAAAAAAAACACCCAAGAGCTTTCCAGAAAGGTGGTTGCAAAGCTATTGTGGGGGAATTAACTTTTTTATAGCTAATATGAGCCTTGTAAATATATTTTTTAAAATCAAACAATAATTTTATTATAGTTATCACATTTTAAAAAATATGGTTGTAAAAAGTAACTTCCCACTACATATGTTACTTAAGCGCGACAGCGATTTCAAAAATAAAGTAAAAAAGTTGTCACTATGGAGTAAACGAGTCGAGTCGAGCTCGAGTCATGCCTAACTCGAGCTCAACCAGCCTGCCAAATCCAAAGCTCGAGCTCGTGTCAAGCTCAAAGGGTGAACTCGTGCTCGGCTTGTGATGAAAGGTGGGCTCGCGAACCATCTCGTGCGAGCCAGCTCGTGACCATAGGGACTCGACCGGCTCCGAAGATGAAGAAGGCGCGAGATGCTACAGCGAGAGAAGAATATGCGTGGGTGCAGACGAGAGGACCGGATTATTCTTAAGCTTTTTTCTATTTCTATTGAGATAGGAGTAAAAAGGATTTAGTTCAAGTGAAGTGCATTAAGGATGAAGATCAAAAAGCGTTTTTTTATTAAAAGAGGATATTCAACAAAGATGTCTGAGATATTTTGCTAAACTTTTCAAAGAAGATTGTGAGAATACAATTAATTTTAGTGACCTAAGCATCAAAAACGAAAATAAAGATTTTGCTTTTTATCGGTTTATTAGTAAAACTGAAGTTAGAGAGGCTTTAAAGAAAATGAAGTGTGGAAAAGCTGTTTGACCTGATGATATTCCAATAGAGGTATGAAAAGGCTTAGGATATGAAGGAATTTCTTAACTTTCTAAAATTCTTAATATTATTTTAAAGATTAAAAAGATGTCACATGAGTGGAGAACGTGTGTTGATTCCAACTTTAAGAATAAATGTGATGCACAAGATTGTGCAAGTTATAAAGGAATTATGTTAATGTGTCATACTTTAAAACTATGGGAGAGAGTTATGGAGCATAGATTTTGACGATATACTAATATTTCTCAAAATCAATTTGGATTCATGCTAGGTAGCTCTACAATGTAAGCTATACATTTATTAAGAGGTTTGATGAAGAAGTATAGAGAGAATAAGGAGGATATTTATTGATTTAGAAAAGCATATAATAAAGTTCTAAAAGAAGTGTTATGGATAGTTCTAGAAAATAAATGGGTTAATAATGCTTATATTCAAGTTATTAAGGATATGTATGCGAGAGCTGTTACTTGTGTTCAAACAAAAGGTAGTTTGATCAAGTATTTTCCTATTTCTGTTGGATTACATCAAGGATAAGCTTTAAGCCCATATCTTTTTGCTTTAGTCATGGATGTTCTCACTAGACATTTACAAGAGGTTGTACCCTAGTGTATGCTTTTTGTTGATGAAATTCTTCTTGTTGATAAGACTAGAGAGGGAGTTGAAAATAAACTTGAATTATAGAGGTCAACCTTAGAGTTTAAAGGTTTTTCGTTTGAGCGGATCTAAAATTTAATATATGGAGTGTAATTTTAAAAGTAATAGATCTAGTGGGGGGATGGTGACTCTGGGAGATCAAGTCATTAATAAGATTACACATTTTAGATATCTTGGGTCTATTGCTTAGAGTAATGGTGAAATAGATGGAGACATTATTAATAGAATTCAAGTTGGATGGTTGAAGTAGAGGAATGCATCGAGCTTGTTGTGCGATAGAAAAGTCCTCCTCAAATTTTAGATGGTTGTGAGACCTGCAAGGCTGCAATGCTTTATAGTGCAGAATGTTGGTCATTAAAAAAGAAGCATAATATTATGTTAAGTGCTGCAGAGATGAGAATGCTCAGGTAGATGAGTGGCTCTACTCTTAGAGATAGGATACAAAGTGAGCATATATGTGAAAAAGTTGGAGTAGCTCCTGTGGAAGATAAGATTAGAGAGAGTCGCCTTAGATGGTTTCATCACATAAAACGGCGGTCTTCTGATGGATTTGTCTTATGTTAAGAAAGGTAGAGGTATACCTAAAAAGATTTGGTTAGAAAATATTAGAAATGACATTTTTTTATTAGATCTAAATGAAAATTTGACTCTTAACATAACACAATGGAGAAAAAAAGATTTATGTAGCCAACCCTACAGTAAGATAAAGGCTTGATGTTGTTGTTATGCATGGGATGGGAGATACATACAAAAAAAAAGAACTTTCTGCTTCTGGTGTGGCGCACCGTGTTCTGCCAAACCTTCTCCGTGGGTGCACTGGGCGTCACCACTGCAGCAATACTATGCTCGCTGCTGCATTTCCATCAAAACATTTGAGGGTGTCATCTTCCTCCATGAGAAATTCAGCGATGAGAAAGTTCTCGCCCTAATACTCTCCCTCTGGGAATTGGCTTCTTATTCCTAATGTCGAGCACCACAAACAGAAGGACAAGTCCAACCAAAGCCCTCTCCCCATTGCAGCTCTTGAACTGGCTCCTTCCGTTGATGCTCAATTAAGTGCTGTTTAATTGCTGTATATATTTATTCTTGTTCTCATTGGGTTAGCTCTATATGTTTTCATTTGGCATTTCTTAGTTGCTAACCCGGCTGTTGGGTAATGACTATTTTCTCTGCTTGAACTGATCAGTATATTTGATTGACAATGCTGAACACTTCAGCAAGGAAATATGTTGCGAAGTATTACCCCCAAGTGCATCTTCTTCAATTGGTAAAACAATCATAATAAAAGGGAAAATGTTTCCACCATGAAATGCAAATAAATCACTCAACATCAAAAAAACCAAAAATGAAGGAATAGAGAATTAAAGCAAGTCTCTCCGTTGTTTTTTTTTTTTAAATAAATGCACTATCTGACACTTGGGGAAGTATCAAAACTCAGAGATTAGATTTGTTTGGTGCGGCTGCAATATTTTATAAATGTGATTATAATATTTGTACCTTTTTTATTAGAAATATAAAAGATGGATACACATTTTCAGTTTTAGTGTCAACTTTTATCCTAAAAGTATTTAATATGTGATTAACAAATGCAACCAAAAATTCTGAGAGGAAGATAATCAATGATTCCGGATATAGAAAAATAATGTTTGGGCATTTGTAAAGGTGTTTTAATTTCAAAACTCTTAATGGCATTGTATTGATTAGATATCAAGTAGTCAAAAAAGCATTTTTCCGAAAATATTTTAGAGCATTCATTGAAAATATAATGGCATGAGCAACTTCACTAAGTTTCCTTTTTTTTTTTTTGTGTCACAACAAGTTGATTAGTAAATAACTCCTTTCCAATAAAAATATCCCTAAGTTGATGTGGAACATTATAGCTAATAATTTTCCTTAGAAATAGCTTATCTAGTTTGTTACAAGTCTCTCTAGAATATTCTATAGATGGGTTATATATGTATGCATTGTAGTAGGGAAAGCTCATTGAATGAAATATTTTATTTCTTCAAAAAAAAAAAAAAAAATTTAGTCTTTGAAGCCTTAGAGCTTGTCTTCTTCTTCTTCCCTGGATTGGGAAAACGAAATCCTTCTTGCAGGTCGAGTCTTCCGACGATCCACTACAGCAGTTGGTATCAGAGCCTGGAGCTTGTAAAGATCGATGGACTGCGGAAGAAGGTCGGCTGTCGATGACGATCGAAGCCGCAGAATAAGATTGGCGGTCGACGACGATCGACGCCAAGGAAGGTGGGTTGTTGACGATGCTCGAAGCCGGATCGCCTTCTATCAAGCTCAATCGAGGAATCGCTCGATCGGGTAGACATAAAGCTTGATCGGATTAGAGAAAACATTCGGGCAATAAGGAAGATGAGAATGTCGTCGGCAACCATACCGAGGCATTCTTCTTCTTCTTCTTCTTCGATCTCCTCGTCTGCTTCACGCCGACGCCATCAGTCCCGCCATAGCCCCGCCGTCGTTGATGACTACGCTCCGCTCGAGCTTCCGTTGCGATGGCGCGATCCTCCTCCGATTCATTGCCAGATCTGTGTTCCCGAACCTCCATTTTCTTCGATTCCCACCACCGCCGTTGATTCAAACCATCGCTCAAGTGGCGATCTGAGAGCCTACACTTGCTTTAGTTCACCAGAACTGGCCGTTCTCCATCCCGCTCCAGCCAGTAGAGAGCATTCCCTCCACGGCCCATCTCGCCAATGCCAAAACTCCTCCGCTCACGTCCCGACCTGCTCTAGCTCCAGAAGGACGGATGCAGACGACGTCCCAAAAACGAGCCCTCTCACTCCGCCTTCAGAACCCACTCCTCCACCTTCCCTCCCGCTCTCTCCCCCGGATCTTACATTAAAGGTCGATTCCGCAGCTTGCGTCCAAGACGGTCTCCCACGACCGGACTCCGCCGCCGCCTCAGCTACCTCCCGCGATCCAACGCATCTCCCTTTGTCAGCACCATCTGATCCTCCTACAAGTCCTTCACCGCCAGCTCCGGTTGATACTACTCCCAACCCTCCTAATTCTTTGTCATTGCAACTCGCGATCGGGCCTAACGCCGAGATTGACGCCGAGTCTGACGGATTAGATCTTCGGCGGAGCATGATGAACAGTGGTAACCTCGACGGGAACAGCACGCCGAGCTACCATTCTAAAAGCAGCATCCATGAGATCGATCTCCTCCCCGGTGATGCAACTCAAGATCTCCTCAGTATCTCCGACCGGATGATTGTCACTGGCTATGGTCACGAGTATTTTCAGGTTTATGGGAGCATCCTTAAGTCAGCAATGGAGCTTTGTTTGCGTCATATGGGGATCGAGAAGCTCAGCAACTCTACATTCCCCATGGTCCTCGTTCAAATCCCCATGTTCAACGAGAAGAAGGTCTACAAGCTCTCCATTGGAGCTGCATGCAGGCTCTCCTGGCCGTCCGATCGGATCATCATCCAGGTGCTCGACGATTCCACCGACCACATCATCAAGGATTTGGTGGTGATGGAATGCGAGAGATGGGCGAGCAAGGGGATCAATATAAGGTACGAGATAAGGGACAACAGGAACGGCTATAAAGCCGGAGCATTGAGGGAGGGGATGAAGCATAGCTACGTTAAGAATTGTGATTTCGTCGCCATCTTCGACGTCGACTTTCAGCCCGAGGCCAACTTCCTCTGTCACACCAATGGAAGTGGGAAAATTGAGTTGAATGATAACTACAATGTTACTGCAGGTGTGGAAATACCCTGTTTAAATTCTACTGAAAAGGTGGATCCAACGCCCTGCTCACAAACTGCTCGACGTATTGTCGCTGATGATTTCAAAACCCGCATTCCCAAATTCTGTACAGATAAATTGCTTGAATTCGCTGAAAATATAAGAGTTGATTCGACTAATTTTAATGATCCTTCATTAGAGAAAAGCTTCAGGGGCAATTCTTATGGAGATTCACTTGGCATCCACAAAGCATATCTTGTTGCATTGCCTCAACAACATAAACAGTTTGGAATACCATTTCTTGCCGAGAACTCATATTAACCAACCAATTGGCAAATTGAAATGCTAGTTCATTTCATGGATTCCAAAGTTGAACCTCCTCACTTGGATTGGGGAAAACCTCTTCATGTGGTGATTTTAAAGTCTGCATTCAAAGTCTTCGATCCAGGAATTTGTTTGCCACCCTACCTCCCTTCTAATTAACGAGCCTCGAACGGAGTCGAGCTCTTTTTACGCAAGGGGAGAATGATGTGGAACATTATAGCTAATAGTTCTCCTTAGAAATAGCTTATCTAGTTCGTTACAAGTCTCTCTAGAATATTCTATAGATGGGTTATATATGTATGCATTGTAGTAGGGAAAGCTCATTGAATGAAATATTTTAGTCTTTGAAGCCTTTAGAGCTTGTCTTCTTCTTCTTCCCTGGATTGGGAAAATGAAATCCTTCTTGCAGGTCAAGTCTTCCGACGATCCACTACATCATAAGTGTTGGTTGAAACACTCAATATCATTATCAGTTCTAAGAATGCCAATTTTACTTCAAAATTAATTTGCAATCATGCGAAGATTTTTCTTTAAAATTTTGCTCAACCTCTTTATTTTTTCAACAAATAAACCCAACATATTAGATAGTGTTTTGACTTTAAAAGGGCTTCAAATATCACTATGAAACAAATAAAATGATTTTGAGGAAGAATAAGATTTTATTGAAAAAATGCACGATAATCTTTAGTTAAGTAATAAGCTTTACAATGAAGTTTAGAATAATCAATTATTTAAATGATTCAAGAAATATATGTTTGAGATGAAAAAATTTTGGATGTCCTAATCTCCTATGTCATAATATAGCTTGATCATTAATAAAAATAGACCTGATGCTACCTAATACATAAGCTTGTTTATCCCAAGAAAGCTTCTAATCAAAGCAGTCCAATCAATTATTTTAATAGTAGTTCTAATCATTTTCGCTGAATTCCAGTCCTAAAAAACATAAATGGAAGGAAGAAAAAGACTGAACAGTTAGAATCTTTAGTGAGTTTACTGACATAAAGGTGAATGCAAGAAAGTTTGGGCATATGTAAAACATTGTTTAAGGAAATATTTTTTGATATTTTAAATATTATGTCCATCGCTAACAATGAATGAAAAACTTCCGTCAACATTTTTTTTTTCTAAAACCAAGACATGGGCAACAGAAACTAAAAAAAACGATAATGACTAATCAAATGATCAACAGCCCCATGAATCTATAATCTACTGATTGGTTTTTAGAACAGACAGAGCAAAAAATTCTCTACCTGATTGTGCCACAAAATTGAAAGGAGCATCAGATGTGAAATGAGATTTTAGCTATTTAAGAAGATGATTTATCAGCTCCTTACTGAATGAAAATGATTCAACTTCATGTGATACAGGGATATCTTGCTCAGTGGGTTTGGTATATCAGTCATTGGGTGATTTAATATGTATTTATAGCATGTTTCTCTCGTGCGTTGTGGTTTACCACAAGATTAAGAGATATTTTGATGCTAAGTTGTGCTTCAGGAATGGCCAATGCAATTTACCACAAGATTAAGAGATATTTTGCTGCTAAGTTGTGCTTCAGGAATGGCAAATGCTAAGTTGTGCTTCTGGATTTTGGTGATAAAAATTTTTTGGTTGATAGATGGAGGATAGATCCAAAGATGTGTTGGTTGATTCATGGAGCTTCAGCCCCATGACTTCAAACAATTACAATAAAACTTCTTGGTCAAGTTTCATCCTCCTCTTGTTGTAAGGGAAATTAGAGCACATACTCATTCATTCAATCGATGAAGAGGAACAAAATTACATCACAATGGGATAAATATTTAGTTTATATGCATACAAATTTTAGTCCTCTATCAAAAAAGACCCCACTTTATATGTAAGGTGATTAAAAGATGTGAGAAATTGTTGGATATGGGTTTGAGTCCCTTGATGATATGGAAATATTGGATATTGCAAATCTTTCTCTTGATGAAACAGAGTTGGAAGCAATGATATTCAATGATGATGATATTGAAGGTCAAAGAAAAAACCTAAAGTTAATCTTATTATTCTTTTTAATGAGTAGTTGAAGCTCAATGTTATACTAAACATTTTTTGCTTATATTTTTATGGTTGTACTAAACATTTTAGATTATAAGATAAACAATTAATTATGTGATGCGGACATCGACACGAAGATCTGGCGCATCTATCACAGGAGGCGTCTATGATTTATTTTCTGCATTTTAGTTTCTATTTTATGTTATTTTCTATTTTACCCCTAGGTTAATTTATTTGAGTGTTGTGGCCCAAGGGGCATTTTTGTAATTTTATATTTTCTCATGTTATGGCCTATAAATAAGGGCCTTAAGCTATTGTAATTGGGGGGTTAATTTGATATGAAAATTGTGTGTTTTTCACACTTGTGTTCTTCTTGTGAGAGAGCGTTAGTGAGATTCCAATGGAGAGAAATCGAGAGTTTCACCAGCCGCATGATGGGTCCGGGCTCGTGACGTGAAGTCCCTTGGAGAAGGGAAAACGAATCACCCACCAACCTTGGAGACGGCCGGGTTCGTGGTTTTCTCTTTGTATTTTCGTCTTCATCCACCACCCTCCTCTTTGCATCTTTCGTTTTATCTTATATCGTGTTTTGTTTTGTCATCTTTTCGTCCTCCCTCAACTTCACAGCCAAACACCCCTTTGGATGCCGCCGGCCCAATTTCTAGCCGCCGACCACCATCCACCACCTCATCCCAATTGAAATCCTTGTCTAATTTGGGTGTTCATATTTTGGGCTGATTTCAAATTCAAAATCATGTATTTTGAAATTCGAAATCTTTCCTAATTCATGAAAGCTATTTTTGGAAAGTTTCTAATTTTCATCCTATTTGAATTTCAAATTCAAAAGGGACTTAATTAGTTCTTTTCTAAATTCTAAACCCAAATCATTAATTCCCCTATTAATGCATTAATGGCCTCTTAATTTGAAACCAATTTTCAAATTAAATTTCCCCCCAATTTCAATCAAAACTGAAATTAAATTTCAGATTTTGAAATTTCCTAAATTCAAATCAAAGAGCTTTAAATCACCTCATTAAACCCCTCTTTAAATTATTTCCTAAACCCAAGCTCTTCCTTAGGAAATAATTCCAAATCTTCTGGCTTTCTCCCTTGGCCGAAATCTGCATGACTATATGTTTAATTTGTTCCTAAAAGGAATATCCCCATCAGAAGATTTAAATCAAGGCTTTTCCTTACCGCCACCCCTCCTCTTGCAGCCTCTCTCCGTTAATTACTTTCCATCCAGAGAATAATTAGTAAGAAAGGATTTCAAACTCCCTCCATCCACTGGCTCCAAAGGCTTTTCCCGTGACTGCTGAAGCTGAGCCCCTGCTGGATTTATGTTGCTGTCCAGAGAGTTCTAAGGCTGTTATAGAGTTTTCTTCCAATTCAGCTTGTTGTCCTCTATATAGGAGGGCTCAAATCCGTAAAGAAGCTGTCCAGGAAGACCGTCTACCTGCTGTCCATAGTTCGCCAGAAGCAATACCTGCTGGCCAGAAGTTCGGCATTGCTGTCCAGTGATTTCAACAGCAACCTGAAGCTTCCCAGTTGCTGTTTTTACTACAGCAAATTGCTGTCCAGCAATTCCTGCTGTATCCTGTGTGCTGTCCACAGATTCCTGCAGCCACCAACTGCTGTCCTGCACCCCGGGAGGTCTGAAATTACTGTTCAAAAGCCTCCAGCAGCCTTATAACAGCTGCCCAAGGTTTATTCAAGCATTGGAGATAGCTGTCCAGAATTTTCTAAGAGTCAAAGTTGCTGTTTAGACCCCTTGATTTGCTCTTCAAGAGCAATCTCCTACCCGTTCTACATCATTATGATATTGATTTAATATTGTTTATCATTTATAATATGATGTTATATTAATTTCTATACTATATTTAAAAATTATAATGTCGTATACGAGTCATACCCATGTCCTATATTTTCAATGATAGCCATGTCCCGTGTCCATGTCGTGTCCTTGTCGCAGTGTCAGTGTCGGTGCATCATAGGATGGCAAAAAAAAATCTAAATTCAACACTAATAATTTAAGGAAAAAATCTCCCTAGCTACATCTCTTCCTCTACGTATGATTTAGAAGTGCAGGAAAATAAATCATGTTCTTCAATTATAATGACAAAGAGTAATTGATTCAATGTAAATAAAGAGAAATGAAGTGGTTAGAGTAACTTCAACAACATGAGACATAGATTAAAACCTTGTTCCCCCCACCCACTCCTTTCATTCAAAAAGTTATCATTTTTTCCATGTAAATATATTTCACACAAGTACTTTTATTTTTCAATTTTCTATTCCATTAGATTTTTTGTACAAATTAACCCAAGTTGCCAACCACAGTTAAGAAAATTTCTAGATGTAAGATGCTACGTCTTAATAAAAATGTCTCATCACTCACTAATCAAAAATATGGTGTGGGTTCTTCAACTCGACATGAATAACCAAACATTACAATCAATTAGAATGCTAAAGAAATCATGACTCCAAAGTTATAAGCCACTAGGATCAATCTGAGTTGACCATAAAAACACTCATGCGAAGACAATTATAAAATCGTTGATGCCTGTTTCGTAGAATTTCTCTAACCCAATAGCAACATTCATCCAAGTTCAAAAGTAAGCCCACGACTTCCCAAATCAATAAGTAACTGGGATAAAAATATTCCGCTCCATTCCTTCCACCTCAAAAGCCTAGTCGGACACTGCCAATAGTGCATTGTCTTTCGTTTTACTTACCTAATAACTGATGCTGACGGTACACGGTGCTCAAATGCCCCTTATCAGTCACTTATCTAGTAAAAAAGGCATATTACAACTTGACAAAATGAGATTTTTACAGCTATCCAATTTCCAAGAAATGGGTCACCCAAATAAAAATCCAGCCCAAAAAAAAAAGTTAGAGAAAATCAAGCCCTGGCACTAACCGAGGCAGCGGCAATCAAGAAAAACTAATCAAAGCAACTTATGAGATTGATATTAAAACAGAAAACACGAGTAAGATACAAGATATAACAGGGCCGATCCCCTAACCTTTGCAACCATGCGCTGAAAAGTAATATCTTCATCGTCCACCCTATCCTTTCCCTTCCCCCATTTCTTATCTGCGCAAAAACCGACCTTGCATCAGATGCCAAAGAAAACAAAAAAGATGATAAAAACATGCGCAAACTACTCTCTTTCCAATCGCATCTTCGGCACATAACACAT
The DNA here is from genome assembly GCA_022539455.1 of Dendrobium nobile. Lineage (NCBI taxonomy): Eukaryota > Viridiplantae > Streptophyta > Magnoliopsida > Asparagales > Orchidaceae > Dendrobium > Dendrobium nobile. The sequence continues at coordinate 54,783,492 of CM039730.1, forward strand.
TTGATTCGAACAACCACAAGAAACCATTGAAACTAGGGTTACCTTTCGGATCACTGAGATTAGTGTACTCTCGAACTTCTCTGCCTGCCATCGATTTGCCCTCTCCTCCTCGAAACAGGTAGAGAGACCCCAAAAAATATGACAAATGAATCGAAGCACTCGCTCGATTCAATGGCTATCTCAGCCTCGCGAAGTTTCCCCTGGGTTTTATATCAACGGGCAATTTTGACTCTGTATAATGCCCCAATTGAAATAAATATAGGCAGAAATAAAAAAAACATTGAAATTTTTTAAAATTTTTAATTGGAAAATTATCTAATTAATTCTAAATTTTTTCTAAATTATCAAAATAACTCCGATTAGCTTTTTTTTTTTTTTTTGAATTCCTGGATTTGAAGATATAAAAGAATGTAGATGAAATTAGTATTTTAATGTTAAATAATTAAAATAATTATTTAATATTTTAATATAGTATCAAAACTCACCATCTTAATTATATTAAATGGCATTAAAATTTTCATTAGTCGTTTCCATTTTTTTGGCAACAGAGATCTGCTTAGGGAAATTAGTGAAGAAATAGAAGAGAGAGAAGAGAGTAACCCGATTTTAGATGACTTCAAGCTGTTTTATTTCGTCGGACCAGTCGATAAACTTGTTCGTCTTGAGATATAACATATTGCACCAATCTCAATTTTAAAAAATACCATGTTTTTATCTAATTTTTGATCAAATTTTTGTTTATGTTAGTGAAACATGCGGAGAACTTTGCACTCGTAAAATTTTCTTCACATAACTTTTTATATATTACAGATATTACGATTATGAACATTTTGAATATTTAGAAATTTTTCAATGGGTGTTTTAAAATTTGTGAGAAGTTTATTGCATAGAAAATTATATGTATATTGAAAAATAGTATTGTAATACGATAAAAACCTTAAAATATTATTTTATACAATCTCTGGTAATTTGATTATTTAAAAAAAAATTGCATTTTTGCCTTGTAGGATTTTATATTGTCCATCGTTAGAAAAAAATGTGTAATTCTAAATGCATGCTCAATTACATTTTAACTACTATAATATGATGAGAAATATATATATATATATATATATATATATATATATATGTGTGTGTGTGTGTGTGTGTGTGTGTGTGATTAAATTATATTTGTTAGAGAGAGATAAGGGATCAGAAACCTTTGAGATTATATTTGTATCAAGGAATATTCTGATGTCTATAAAGTATATTATGATAGTTATAAGCCATATTCTGATATCTACGGTCATGTTCTGGTACTATAAGTACAAAATAGAGTCATAAAGAACCAAAATCCTTTAAGATTCTATCTAGGTCAGAAAAATGTGATATAAAATGCTCTATGATCAGAATTATAATGTATCTATCTACTAAGTATTATTTTTTAAATAATTGGATAATTATTATGCTCTTATTATATTTCAGCACAATGATTTATTTGACTCCATTTAATTGCTTTTAAATATTCAACAAAATATTTAATAAAAGAATTTAGAAATTTAGATCAAATTGTGGCCTCCTAAGTTGTTGTAGCTCACTAAGTTTTACTTTTAGTTTTCAGGATCTGAAAAGGGGAAGGAGATTGTTGATTAGCAGTTCATGACAATATTTGAATTCATAGGTATTTCCTTATTTTGATTTTTATACAGTTATGACTATTTTAAAATTTAGTTTTGTAACTTCTGCATGTAGTCATATACTGTAGTATAAATATATTTTGATGAAATGAAAGAAATCTGGCAGATGAGTTTATTTTCAATATTTTGATATTTCAATAGTTTATTTAAAATGAATTTCAAAGAATCTAAAATTTTTAAAAATTGGATATTGGGATTTATCTGTCACAGCTCAATATGATAGGACTTTGTCATAGTCGGGTTGGGTTGTGACACCTCTTGCCTAATTAGGTTTATCCAAATGTAAATATTCTCCTTAAACGCTATTAATCCCTTTGAAGATTTCCCTTAGTAGATGCCTTCCCCTTGTAGGAGCTAAAGGGTGAATGAGCAAAGAACTTCGCCATAACTCCAAGACAAAATCAAATTTGAGTTCAAACCAATTTTATTCATTTAGAACTTCAACAAGTAGTCCATGAATTTAGGAGCCGATAATTTTATCTAAAAAAAAAAGTTCACACATATTTCTCCACGAATTTAGGGGTTCATAATTTTATCTCAAAAAGAAAGTTCACATATATTTTCTTATGAGATATATTTGTTCAAAATTATATGTTAAGCAAGATAAAAGCTCAATTAATGTTTCATAAGAACTCGAATAAATTATATATAAATATATATACACACACCAACATCCTCATATAATTTTTAGAGAATTATTTAACAAAAACTTGTCAATGCTAGCAATGACTAAAGGATATCTAATTACATGAATGAAACCTCACTGAGATGCTGAAAAGACACACACACACACGCATATATATATGATGTTAAAAAAATCCTAAAAGTTATTACATTCAAAATATTCAATCCACATAAAAGCCAATTTGAGACAAAATTACTCCAAATAAGAAACGACCTCTATATTCATGGACCATTCATTGGATTCCTTAGTCAAGTAAAATCGATTCAAAATGATTTTAATATTGGTTCAAATCATGAATTTCCTTCTCTGTAAAAGTCTATCTTCAAATATGCTTTTGTCACGATTTCTCTTTTCTTTCACACATCAATAATCATGGTAATGCTTGCTCCTAACAAGCTATTGTCACAAACTTCAATTTTTTTTTTCTCATAATCAGTCAATTTTGTCAATACATTCCTCCCATCTAACCTCTTCACAAACCCTTATTATCCTTCAAAAGGTAAAGAGCCCTTAATGTATGATTTTAACGACCTCACATAGCGAACTCTTCATCTCCATCACATGCCATTGGTCCCGACATTACATGCTCCATCTAGTCAAGTATTGCCATTATTCTCACATGTTATAGGCCTTGCCCCTAGCGAGCTTAGTCTCTTGCAATTCTAACCAAGGGCGAGAACAACAACAACATGAACTAAGATTTGAATTAGTTTAAATTCAAATTAGTTTCCAAAATTTGAGAGCCTAAGAAGCAACTCTCAATGAGAAAATGTTTAATTGTTTAGGATGCCACATTTATAAATCTTTCGAATAACCCTAAATTCTAAATATAAGTTTAACGATGCAAAAGAAAATAAAAAAATGACACGTGTCAAACAAATATAATTTGATCAATTCTCTGAGAGTCGTGACCAACTTCCAAGGGGTTCTTGTTTGTTTCTTTTCCTTTTTATTTAAAGGCCATCCATGGACGGGTTTGAGAGAGAGAGTGACAGGAGCGAGAAGAGCGAAATCAAGAACAAGAAAAAGAAGAGAGCAAGATGGATTTGGATATGGAAGAGACAAACGAAGAAGGAGAACACATTAATGGTTTATCGACCATCGCTAATTCAGTTATCCGTCGGTGTTGCAGGAATCCTTTTAGACCCTTTTTCATCCATTTGCGTTCTTTTTCTTTTCTTTTTTTCATTCTGCCTGTTTTTTATTACTTCATCTATCTGATCCATTGGAATGGGATCAATATCATCACATTGTGATCCATATGCCTTTCTGTTGAAGGTCGGAATCTCGTATCTGGATTTAGTTTTTTTCAGCGACGGTAATGGATAATTAATTGGTTGGAGTAATCGCTTAAATCTTAGAGGATTAAATTAATGTAATGCTTTAAATTAATCTTGTTATAAAAGCTAGAGTAGCTGACATTCGAAGCATACAAGGAAGAAGATGAAGACAAGAGTAGCTTTACCAATGCCAATTAATATTTTGTTTGAATTTAAAATTTAGAATGTTAGCGTATGTTTACTATTTTAATCTCAGGCCCGTTAAACAGGGATATGGGGTGTGCCCGATAACTTAGTACGTACCAAATACATAGGCGTACCCTTTTCCTCACAAATATCTGTCTCAATAGCTAATAAGGGTGTAAACTAGCCGAGCTTCAGCCATATATATATATATTCGAGCCTTGATGAGTCAAACGCAATCGAATATAGATCCGTTTGTTGACTTATGAAGAAAACTGGCTCAAAATATATGTTCAAGCTTGCCCCATTTACTTAATAATTGAGTTGAATACAGATTACTTAGGCTTCGTTTGTGATGGCTTTCTTTCTTCTTAAAGTAGTTTTTTATACAAAATTTTTAATTTTGTATTAAAAAGTTGCTTTAAGAAGCAGTAAAAAAGCTGTCCCAAACGAAACCTTAGTGAGTTGAACATCAACTATTCGCAAACAATGAACTTTTTCTACACCCATACTACATAGTATAAAGTTATTCACAATGTTGTTACTATTGCTATGTGGCCATCAACATGATAAAAAACAAGTGCAACAATCATGAAACACCAACATAATTGCTTCACAGGGACTTGGCCTCGGCCACCTGTGCTGGACCTCTGCTAGCTAGACGTGCTAGTTTTTCACCAGCTGTTACTACACTCACTAATACTTTTGCCCTCTTTCCTTATTCTTCCAGTGCCATTTCATTGATCCGTTGTATTTCTACGGGCTGCTCATCAATTCGTGATCAATTGTAATAATTTTGTAATTAATTATATTCTATGATTTCATATTTTTCTTATCAGATGCTTTTCTAACATTGTATAAATTTTATACACGTTGAAATGAAATACACTCAACCAATTTTCTCCAATTCTCGTGAACTCTATTCTTGGTACTTGACAGAGGGGTCTACAGTATAGAAGCCCTTTAAAAGTTTGAAACCATGTGCATCTATTTGAGGAGAAGCTCTTCTTCAATGTGATATCTTAGGATTAAATTCATTACATGAAAAGTACAAAACAAAATTTTGATGTCTATGAATGTAAGAATGCTTTCCATATTTAAGTATCTTATTCCAAGTGCTTTTACATTGTAAATCCAGTACGAAATTCATGATGAACCACTCTCTTGCTCACATTAAAGAACGAGAAGTTAAAAGGATTTTTTTGTTTTTTGGGGGTTACTTTTACTACTTTATTTTCATCATATTAAGTTGCATGATATTGCCATCTGGAGTTTGATGCGAAACTAAATCACTGAATGATGTTTTCAGGATTTTGCTTATTTCAACAGCTAGGCTGCTGGAGTCTTTTGAGAATGAACTTTCTGACAATGTCAAACTTCAATCAAAATATTTTCGGAATATCATAGAATTTTGTTCTTACAAGACACTTCTTGTGATTACTAAACAACTAGAACTACTTGGTAACAAATCGATTCGCCGCTTAATGTTTGAGATGATGCTTGCATGGGAAACCCCTGACACAGATAGTGAAGCTTTGCTACAAGTGAGATGCCTAAGTTCTTTTAGTAGAATATTTTTATAAGGAGATCATTTATGATTTGAGTGCACTCGATCCATTTAATTAAATTTCTTTGTTCACTTATGTTGCTTTCTGTTCTCAAGTAATTGAAACGTGATTTTCTTTTCGTCTATTCTTACAAGATGTTGTTTGCAATTATAGGAATCTTCCTTCTGTAAGCATCCAATAATTGAGGAGGATGGTGGATCATTATTTTATATAAGCGCTACAAGCATGGCTGTCCAGGTTAACCGTCAACAAATTCCACATCACATTTTGAGGGAACTTCGTAGTTTATACTTTTCTGTTTCGCGGTTATAAATTTTTAAAAACTGTGTTCTCAATAACAATTTTTATTCTTCTTTCCTTAAAGTAGTTTTCCTAAAATAAATTTTGGGAAAATCAGGTTATCTTGATTGAAGTTTTCATCGAATAAATACTTTTTTCTGGTTATCTGCTATTCATATCACAATAGCAGTAAAAAACTAAGCCTCATTATCATGCAGTTAAAAACCTTTATATGAAAATTCTAACTTCATGTTAATATTTCCGCAATGTTGCTCTTCAGGTGGATTACAAAAATACTGTTGGGTTAGAAGCCTTTGCCAAAATAGCTCCTGCTTGCCCTGCTATAGCCGATTCAATCACCGTCCACAACCTTTTTGATGCACTCACTAGTTCTTCAGGCGGGCAACTTCATTTACTGATATATGACAAGTATCTGAAATGCCTAAATAAGTACGCTCTCTTAACTTCTGAATCAATTCCATCAATAATGAATTTTCTTATAATGAGAACTTTCAGTTTTTTAGTAAAAATAAGTTACATAACAAAGAAATTTACAGGTTTCCACGGATATAAATTTTGTGTTATCTTTCACCAGTAAACATATAAAAAGTAAGATACAAAATATTTCCTACAATTTAACCATAGGGATTTTTTACTTTGAAGCGCAAAGCACCAACAAAGCATTTGCTTTAGTTTACTTAAGGGCTCTTTTGGTTCAGTTGTTGGTCTCAGTATGGTTAGTTGGAAATTTTATATAGTAAAGCATTTGTAAGTAGTTGTTGTGAGTATAATAGTTAAAGTTGTTTCGTTGAATTTGTGGTGCAGATGTTGCACGAAAACCAGATAATAAAATTCTTGTTTGGTAAAAATTGTTGTGGAACAATTTCATCATCTAAAAGAAAAAAAAAAAAGCCTGATTCATTATTTTGTATGTTTCAAATGGGTAGGCGTATAGATTTTAAGGGCATTATTGTCCTTTGCATCACTGCCTTTAGAAAGTATATTCCAGCAACTATTTCAAAACTATTGTCAAAAATTAACTTCTCACCATTGATTTGAACATGTAGTTTTTCATATAGCATGTCAAAAATAGCCATCCAAACAGCTACCTGCTTTCAAGAAGCAATTTTTTGTATAGAAAAGTTAGAGAAAAGTTGAAATAAATGAGCCTCAGTAGATACACTAAGCTGCATTGTTAAGAAAGCACAACAATGCAAAAAAAAAAAAAAAAAGCATTCAAACAACCTCTGTACCACCATTAAATTATAAAAAGATTTAAGGCATATTAAAATTGAAGAGTTATGCAAGATAATGAACAAGTTAAAACTTCACTACCTAGAGACAAAAGAAGAAAGGGCACAGCTGACCTCCATGCTGCAGCCAACGGACAAAACAAAAACAAAAACAAAAAAAAGGGGTTTTGAATTGCTACCTGTAGGCAAATCCCGTGCCCATACACTATGTAAACGGCGCCGTTGCAGTCATCGCATGCATACCTCGAGCCCGCCTCTGCCTTGGTCTTTAAAACGCGAATGAAATGAAGCCTTCGGGCTACTACTTCGGGCTACTACTTCGCTTCCTCCACACAAAGCTCCCGTCGCTGCTCTCGATCTCAGCAAACCCTGCCTCCCCTCTCATCTCTGACCGCAAGACCCACGCCAAACCGTTCACCGAAACCCCATCAACCTTCCATCTTCAAAAACCCTCACGCCTCTATCCGAACTCTCTCACAAGCCGGACCTCCGGACCCTCTCCAACGCCTTGCTTGCAGTCGCACTCCTTCTGATTCATTCGGTCCAGAGAGAGAGAGAGAGAGAGATCCCCCTACCTACTTCATAATCACCAATCGAACTCGCACCCTCTTCCTTATCTACACCGACCCTTATAGCTGCCTCATCCTCCAACATATCCGAACCCATATGCCTCTACCCCATCTGACCTCAACCCAAGCTTCCAATCAAACAAAGCCCTGGAATGGGTATCCATGCTTTACTCGGACGGGTTTCGCCCACCCACGCCTACCCATGGTGACTTTCGGGATGTCACAACCACCTATACCCACTCACTTTCCATACTTTTTGAACGCAATCTACCACGGACTAATGGCCTTGAGGCTTGTTGCCCTTTGCTTTGATTGTAAACTTTCAAACTGTATATCAATATTTACTATAGTCGCAGTGTGGTTAAGTGCTGCACACTACGTAGTGAAGATTACAGTAATATAAGATATACAGTGATTAGCAATGTAAATCGATTTATCCCTTGATGTTGAGTACCCACCCATACCCACCCACAAGGCCATAAACGTACCCATACCCACTCATACCTATTGGGTATGAGGGTATTTGGGTGGGTGTGGGTATGGGTACCCAATGCAGGGCTCTGCAGTCAAACGATCATCCGACCCTTACCTATAGCCAACGTCGCCTCTTGTCGCAACCCTTTACCCTTTACTGCAATCTCGACTCTCCACCTTGCTAAGAACCCAACCCTATCTCCCCTTGTGTTGAACAGGAGCCCCGAAGACCTTCTATAACCTATCGCTTGAACTTGTACTTTGGACTCGAACTAAACTCTAATGGTTTGAGCTTGCACATTAAACAAATGATGGTGAACTGAGCTATAATTTGAACATCAAATGAATAGCTTGTAACTTAATTTAAATATTTAAAATGAAGCATGTAATTTTGCAATACAAGAACATTAATCATGTAAGCAAGGACTTAATTTGAACTCAAGGAACTCAAACTTGGAAGCTATTGGACTTCAATGAATTAGAACTAAGATGATGAAATGCAAACTAAATTGCACAAGAATGTGTGAAGGCTTGTGATGAGCCAAAGGACTATAAATACAAATCGCTTGTGAGCAAATGAAGAGACATACTGGACAAAGATAATTCTTATATCCCATTCACAAGCAACAAGCAATATGAATATGCAATTTGATTGTAGAAAATGTCGCAGAACTTCTAATCCACATAGAAACAATATGAAACTAGTGGTGTTCATATCAATCAACTCACAAGTCTATGTTAGAGAAGCTTGAAAGCATTAAAAGGGAGAGCTGTTAGTGGATGTGATTGTTGATATGCAAAGCAGGGCAACGACCCACACATGATTGTGAGCATGAATACAAGATTTTCATAAAGCACAACAACTCATTTGTGGGAACAAGATGAGTATGATGTACATGAATCATAAGCAGAGTTCATAAAAGGCATGACAATTACAACACCTTCATACAGTCAAGCATACCATATTTTAAACAGTAAAAATCAATATACAAGTAAACAAATCGATCTTCTACGATGTGTAGTGAACATAGCAATGCTTATGAATGATTGTAAACAATAGTAAAGATTAATTAACTTGCAGCATCCGAACAAAGTGCAAGCAAACGAAGACTCATGGTGTGGGAAATCCCTAACATCTCATCCACGAATAGTGAAGATAAAATGGTTTATAAATAGTTGCATCAAGCCTTTATAAACTGTTGAGGCCATTGAGTTTAATGAGACATCAATAGACATGAGTAAGAGAGTTGTGATGAACATGTCCCAAACATGTCCTACCTACAAATGATGAAAGGGGATGCGATAGAAGAATACACTTTGATTGCTAACATTAGTCTGAAGTTCTCTTCAATGAATATAATTGTAAGCAATGTTACAGAACACCTCAATCATGAATAACGACCAATATGGAGTGAACAAATGATGCAAATAGGTGATGTTGATTGCAAACAAACATCAATTATACAAGTCCACCATACACACTGCATGCCATCTATAAGGAGAAATGCATAAAGGACTATGCCAAACACAAGCTCCTACAAGCTATCATAAAAGACCTGTTGTACGCCCAATGTGGAGTTCACAAGCAAAATGCAAAAGGACTACATCAAATACAAGCTTCCACGGGCCGCTGTGGGAGACCCATATACATGCTACATGTTATCTGCAAGCAAACAACATATAAGATGCATAACAAATGCAAATGATTACAGGCCCTTGCAGGAGGCCTTTTTTACATACAAATCCCATGCCCATACCCTGTGTAAATGGCGTCGTTGCAGTCATTGCATGCGTACCTCAAGCCCGCCTTTGCCTTGGTCTTTAAAACATGAATGAAATGAAGCCTTCGGGCTACTACTTCGCTTCCTCCACACAAAGCTCCCGTCGCTGCTCTTGATCTCAGTAAACCCCGCCTCCCCTCTCATCTCCGACTGCAAGACCCACGTCAAACCGCTCGTCGAAACCCCATTAACCTTCCGACTTCAAAAACCCTCACGCCTCTATCCGAACTCTACCCTCTCCGCTGCCTTGCTTGCAGCCGCACTCCTTCTGATTCCTTCGGTCCACAGAGAGAGAGAGAGAGAGAGAGAGAGAGAGAGAGAGAGAGAGAGAGAGAGAGAGAGAGAGAGAGAGAGAGAGAGAGAGAGAGAGAGAGAGAGAGAGAGAGAGAGAGAGAGAGAGAGAGAGAGAGATCCCCCTACCTCCTTCATAATCACCAACCGAACTCGCGCCCTCTTCCTTCTCTGCACCGACCCTTAAAGCTGCCTCATCCTCCAACATATCTGAACCCATACGTCTCTACCCCATCCGACCTCAACCCAAGCTTCCAGTCAAACAAAGCCCTACATGGGGTCCTGGTTGGGTACCCATGCTTTACTCGGACGGGCTTCGCCCACCCACGCCCACCTGTGGTGACTTTCAGGATGTCATACCCACCCACTTTTCATACTTTTTGAACGCAATCTGCCACGGACTGATGGCCTTGAGGCTTGTTGCCCTTTGCTTTGATTGCAAACTTTCAAGCTGCATATCAGTATTTACCATGGTCACAGTGTGGTTAAGTGTTGCACACTACGTAATGAAGATTGCAGTAATATAAGATATTCAGTGGTTAGCAATGTAAATCGATTTAGTGAGGGTGGCGGGTGGCAGCGACTGACAACGGTAGAGGCCGGAGGGTGGCAACAGTCAAGCTAGCTTACTTGCGGTGTAAATCGTTCTTGCTCAAAACTGGACCAATTTGGTTTACCTAAAAAATGAAATAGAATGATTTACACTACATTTGCTTTACTTTGCAAGTTTGCATTCCTTTTTCACCCAACCAAACACATAAATTTTTAAACCCTTGCATTTGAAATACTTTACACCCTTATGTAATCCAACCAAATAGCCCCTAAATGAAGAATTTACTTGATTTCAATTTTGTTGACTGCTTGATGCAAATGATCATAAAAGTTATACATAAAATAGAAAGTTGAAAAAGTAAAAAAAAAAAAAATTAAGGTGAGCAAGCTTTACGCTTAAACAAAGAGAGTACCTTTCTTGAAAGGGTTTTAGGTCTCGCACCTAATCAAGTTGGAATGCATAAAATAATAGAAGAGTCTTCACATCCAAATTAGAATTTTATTAATACCTCCGGACTCTGAATTCTCATAATATTGATGAAAGAATTAAAAAACTACTAACAATGGCTAATAAAATGCTAACAAAGTATAAGAAACTAACTAGATGCTAATAATTTGTTTACAAATTCTAATAAAATATTAACAAGTTGCTAAAAATATACTAAAAAAATTAATTAAAACTACAGAATAAATAAAAAAAATTTAAATTACTCTTATAATTATGATTACTGAAATTCAAAATTTATATTCTCATCAATTCTCTCAGCTGCAAAATACTCTACTCCGTAGAGTGGCGGTGATAACGGACCCAAAGTAAACATAATACAACAACTCTAGATCATGAAATGGTGGATATTTCTTCCAACAAATCAAAAAAATGAGATGATCTTGAAGGAACATTAATCTTTTCATCGTTGATGGACGCCTTTTAAGAACATAATTGAAATATCTTGAGTAGAATATAGTTGTTTTGTTGAAAAGGTGGATGTCTTTGTTCAAGATTCATGTAGATTCACAGTTAAAATCTAGTCTGACATTTTTTCTTCTCTTTTCACCTGTTTTTTTTTTTTTTTTTTTTTTTTTTTTGTTTTTTTTTTTTGTGTTGGGGTTGGGGGGCGCTTGGATGAAGGCTGACTAGGATAGGATTAAGACAACTTTAAATTTTGAAGGTTTATTTTTAGTTTCTTGAAGGAACACATGGAAGAGGTTTAGGAAGACTTGAAGGTTTTTTTAGAATTTTGAATACAAATTTGAAATTTAAATTATATAAAAAATCTGTAATTTTTATGTAAAGTTGTTGGAGGGGTGGAAAGGAGGGTAAGATGTAAGAGAAAAGGAGTAAAGCCGGTTTCATTATTCTGTGAGTGGTTCAACGTCCGTGAACAGTAATTTTGATTTAATAGTTAATACTAACAAATCGCTAATACAGATTTATTAAACTGCTAACAAATGCTACAAATTTGCCTGCAATCCTAATAAGATAACGAAATCTAAAAGGCCTAAAATAACTCCAAAATCTTTGATAAAATAAAAATTCAGAATTTAATTCCATGTCACCACGTTTTGTTAAGCTTTAAATGTGAATTTGCACTAACCAATTTGTAGCGCAAAGCTATTTAATTAACAAAGAGTAATTTCAGAATTTAACATTTTTTTTTTCTTTTTACGCTGTTTTTTTTTTTTTTTTTTACTTTTATCTTTTGAAGAACTAAAAGAAACCATTGGACAGTTGCAATACTTTGCCCAATTAATAATCAACTCCTACAAATTGATTAATTTACAGCATCAGTATATTTTAAGCTAAAGGTGAGGGTTTGTATTTCAACTTTCAAGTCATGATTTTACAATGTTATGATGATGAACTCAAACCATTTGATCTTTCAGGGTGCTTAATTCTGCAAGATGTTTCACAGGGCCAGCATCAATTTCGTCTCTTCATCTCGCTCATGAAGAAATTATATTAGATTTTCATGGCACAATGCCCACTAATTTAGTACTGCAACATATTGGAATGTCCACATCACCTGGTTAAGTGTCTCCCTTGTGGCCAGTTTTGCTGATTAATTTATATTTAAAAATCTTAGGGATATATTCTTGATAGCAGGAAGGTTAACATTGACCAGCCATGCCCTTTACTTCGAGCGATTTGGGGTTGGCTCATATGACAAAGCTATTAGGTATGACTTGGCAACAGATTTAAAGCAAGTGGTGAAACGTGAACTGACTGGGCCATGGGGCGCGCATCTCTTTGATAATGCTGTGATGTACAAAGCAAGTTCTCTGTAAGTGTTGTAATGTTTTATTATTGTGGAAATGACTGTTAGAAACTAGTCTAACTAAGTTTTGTGTAACAGAACAGAACCAATCTTTTTTGAGTTTCCTCAAATCATTGGGCATTCAAGGAGAGATTACTGGCTTGCAATCGTCCGGGAAGTTTTATATGCTCATAGATTTGTTAGGAAATTCAATCTGAAACATTTTCAAAGGGAAGAAGCTCTTTCAATTGCTATTTTAGGCATCTTCAGGTTTCATGTTATGAAAGATAAATTCCATGTCATTCCCACAGAATTTAGGACTACACTCCTGTTTAACTTAGCAGAAAAACTTCCAAAAGGTGACAATATATTAGAAGCTTTATATAATCATTTGGAACTTTTGCTTGCTCGATCTCATGACTATGATGCATTTGAGGATTCATCTATCGAAAGGATGCACAATTGTCCATTCCCTTTCACTCTGTATGCACTTAAAAAACTGGGATTTACATTGTTGCTAAATGAACATTGGCATGAAGATATAGAGATTTTGCAAGGGGATGTTCATGTTGGTGAGACAAGTTCATTACGAAAGGCAGTTATAAAAACGATATGCTATTCTGGTAGGGCTGAGGCAGCACAAGCAACATTGGATCAGGTTAAAGTGGAAGATATTGATACAAAATTATCTTTGATCAAGGTAATTCTTAAAACCTAGTCTTTTTCCATTTGATACTTGCATTAATGAAAGATATTGATAGAGCACCAGTTGTAGCTTTATTTTTAAGCTTAAAGGACTTTAGGTGCTCTTCCCCTTTCTCTAATATTTGACTTCTTTTAAGCAACAACTGAACTTATATTCTATCATTGAAAAGGTTCCTTGATCTTCCTTGATCAAGAACTAAGTTTGATACCAAAATAAAGACTTGAAGCACCCAAAACAGTTATATAAACTTCTAGAAATTACGTGAAGAACCAAATAAACTGTGATTCCACCATATTTCTAATCATACAACCATCTCTTTGCAATGATTTACATAACATTAAAAACTTTTATATCAGAGCTCGTTATCCAACAACTGTTCTAACTCGATCGAATCACTATCAAGGAGGTTGATCAACCCTTCTTGTGCAAATTCACTCATGCAGTATAATCCAATGTGTGCTTTGATTTGATAGATTCAGATAAAAATGAGGAAAATGTCCATCATGTAATCAATAATAGGCCTTATTTTTACACACTCTAGATAGTTTTATGATAGGTATAATTCCATGATTGTGGAGAATTTTCAGGGTTCCAATCAGTATTTGGAACACCAACCGATTGTATCTAGTTTTATGCTCTTTGAGACTTCTCTTTGCCGTCTTGGTTGCACTATCATGGTATCTCCCCCTTCATTAAGTCAAGGACTACGTCAACTACCTTACTTGACATTTGACATCCATTATTGCATGTCATCAAAATTTTGTTATCGACTAACACCCATCATTTGTCGTCAATTCAATGCCCGATGCTATCCTTCGTGCAATTGGTAACATCTGTTTTCTTCCAACAACCGATGTCCATCATCAACCTCAACATTCATAAACTCCCTTCTAAGTTCTACCACCACAGATATTTTCTGTATAAGTCTTTTACATTGTATTCTTGGCTTCTGTATCTTGAAGGGTGAACTTTTATAATTCTTTAAGTTAAAATAATGGAATTATTTAATGTGGGGTAGGTCTAATGGTTTAGATTTTCTATAGAAAAATTTATGAGGCTCCCATGCATTATTTGTAACTCATGTTTGTGTATTGGATCTCAATAGTCTAGTATGCATTAACTTGACGCTATCTGTGAGAGCTATCCCACCGTTTGTTGATTAACTAAATGCTGTCAACCTTCCCATCTCAATGGCGAATGGGTGCAACACCCTCAATATTGAACCTATAGATACATATATTGAATTTGCCCTAATGGAATTAATTTGATATTTTAGCAATTTGTATTTGATTTTATGAAATTGTTAATCTTAAGTGCCTAATTTCTTCATAATTAATTTAAATGATGTGATTTTTTCATAGACATCCAAAATTGCTTAAATTGATTTTAACTTGACTATAGTTATTATCTTATTTCTGTAGGAGTTGCTTTTTCCAGTGGTTGAATTTGGCAAATGGCTCTATTCTTTAACAGAATGGCATGATAACTTAAAGTCAACATTGTTTTTGCTTTTGATCTTGTATATTATGTACAGGTAATATTCCTTTTTTTCTTAACGTAGATTGGGTTTTTCCTTGTGGGTTTGAAAGAAATAGTGATTTTTTTTTAACTATCAAGTTTCGAATCAAACTCGTTTCTGAGGAAAATGACTTGTATGTAATATTTCAATTGAAATATAAAACAAACACTCAAGAACCAGCAAGTTTAGTTATTGGTGCCATTTGTAACCTTGGTTATTTTATTTTTCTAGTCAATTTAAGAGTCATTGAATTGAAGTATTTTTTTCTCAATTACTAGTGTATATGCTCCGCATTGCTCTCCTGAATTTTTTTCCTTATAGAATATAGATTTACAATTTTTACTTGCATATGCAAAATATTTCAGTCTAAAATTGCACAGGCTAAATCACAAGGGGGTATTAAACATTTATGGGAGTTCATGTTATCTTTTGAAGTTTTGATCATTTCGTGCGATATATTCAATATTTTGTGTAATATAGATACCATGTACTTTACTTTCATGCCTAGATTATTTAGTTTTTTATGCAATATAGATTCATGTACTTAGCTTTTATGATATAGATGCCAATGCTTATATATGTATGTGGAAGCATTCAAACCCCTTGAACTTCCCATTAAAAGTCAGAGAAAAGGTTGTATCTCTTTATTTTATTAATGCGTATCCCTCTATTTATGGGTTTTTAGTTAAAAAAAAAAGTCAGAGAGAAGGACCACCCGGCATAAAGTTGGTTGTCTCACTCTTAAAATATTATTTAATAAAGTTCGCAGATGATATTTATTATAACTCGTTAAAGTGCTTGTTGGTTCCTTTCTTATTTCGTGCCACAAAATTATCATTGTATTTATCTACATTTTTATTGTAAGATCTTGATTTGCTACTTCCATAAGTTTACCTTTAATTTGCAGAATTAATAAAATTGTCTAATACGGCAAACAGTTTTTCCCTTTCTTTTCTTTTTTTGTTCATCTTTTTATCATGCTAAATTTTTCTTCATGAATTTTAGAGGTTGGATATGGTACATGTGGCCCGGCGTTTTATTGTCCCTCTCATTCGTTATGCTGTGGAACAAGTGTTACAGAAAGGGGCGACAAATTGAACCATTTAAAATCACAATACCTCCTAATAGAAGCACCATTGAGCTACTTCTGACACTACAAGAAACTATTTCCCAGTTAGAAGCATGTGTCCAAACAGGATGTATAGTTCTTCTCAAGCTGAGAGCTATTCTCCTCGCAGCATTTCCTCAGGTTTGATCTTTTAGCTATATTATAAAACATTTTAAGCTTTATAATAAAATAATAATACATACTGATAGTCAGCATGATATATCAATGATTTCTTAGAAATTATTGTAAAATTTTTCAGTATATTTTTTTGAATGTTTAGAGATTCTTTTAATACAGCTAACATTATTTTTTCTACTTTATTTGTTTAAGGATTCCTGAGATACCATTAGACAAATGTCCCAAAAAAACAAAAGAGATATCATTAGACAGGCAACATTTGATGGTGCATTAGAACAATAATGGTGAATCACACCTCAATATTATTATTGAGTTTCAAAACTACTAGTTTTGATGGTGTATGAACGTTCTTATCATCCAAAGAAAAGTCCAGTAATATTCTTTAAGAGACCAAAACAATTTTATTTTTTTCGAGGCCAATACTAATTAATGCCAGCAATTTTTAGTTTTGATTGTGTAGTTACTTTCTTTGAAAGGAGAAAATCAATACAGATTAATTCCTTGAAATTCTAGTTTTGATTATAGAAGCCATATTCTTTGAAAGGAGTGTAAAAATTCAAAATCTCAACCATCAAGATATTGTTCACTTTGACTTAATGGCCTCATGGTTTTGTCTCATTGATGTAACTTTTCAGGAGGTCACATATCCTCAGAGTGCTCATGTATAAGCATGCTTAAATTTAGAGTTTCTAATTTAATTTCAACTGTTACACCAAAAGTAGTCTCGATGTTTAGGAGTTTAAATTATTCTATTAAGTGATTTTGCAATATCCCTAACTTTAGCAACTGACATCTTCATTAGTTTCCTTAGCTCAAAATCATCTACCAAGAAAATAGGAGCACTAAGTTCCCATCTTTTAGATGGTGTATTGCTCTGATATCATTTGTAACGGCGTAAACTTTTAACCATCGAGATATTGTCCATTTTGACCTAATGACCTCACAATTTTGTCCCTTGGGTATAACTTCTTAGGAGGCCACCTTGCCTAGGAGTGCAAGAATATGAGCATGCTTGACTTTATAATTTCTAATAAAATTCTAGCAATTATACTAAAAGGCGTATCATTGTTTATGAGTTTAGCATGTTTTATTAAGGATTTCACATTCTTCCCCATTTAGTAATTGATGTCGTCGTTAGTTTTCTCAGCCCAAAATCATCCACTAGTAAAATAGGATTTTAAAGATAGAGATCCTATCTTCCGAGCAATGTATTGCTATGATACCATTTTTTAATAATACAAATTCTCAACTATCGAGATATTATCCTCTTTGTCCTAATAATCTTAAGATTTTGTCCTATTGGTGTAACTTTCTAAATGCCTAAGAGGTCACTCATCCTAGGAGTGCTCCTGTACAATTATACTTAACTTTGAAGTTTTTAATAAAATTATAATCGTTACATATGTATTTGAATTACAACATTCGATGATTCCAGCCGTAGGTGTGTCAGGGGAAGGTCGAGCTAGCGCCTCTTTCTACTATATATAGACTTTGTCTTTCTTTTTATATCAAAAGAAAGTCGTTCAACTTTGAAAAAGGTGCTAAGCGTCTGTGTCAAATCAGGTGTTCAGTCTACCGTGTTCAAGCTATCGAAAATAATGTCATTCTCCCATCATCAAGGTGCCTTGATGTTTATGATAGGAAACACTTGTAGATCTAAAGTAATTCCTATTAATGTTAGAAAAAGAACGAGAAAACGCTTCCAAACTCCAATGAAAACCAGAAAAAATAATAAATTTTATTGCAATAGTCAAAGATACGGAAGAAAATAGCAAGATACAGTTGATCCTCAATTTGAGAGGAGGTTCGATCTCTCCCAAATTCTCTAGACGTCGCTATATCCCTAAGGAAACCTAAACGTAAGAGATCCCAAATTCAGCCAAATTCAAGATGCCCTAACCCTAGGAAAATAAACTATTTAATGTATACAATTCGAAAGAAATCTCTAAATAGTCCCTACATTCTTTTTCCATGCTAAACTTTCTAAAAAACTTCCTAAACTGCTCTATGTTGCTTAGGCGTCTGATCAGGTGTACAGGAGGCAGAGGTTTTCGCCTCTATTAGCCCTGGGATGGTCCCGTGTGGACTGGCTGGACCGGTCTAACAATGCTCCCCTCCCAAAGATCCACCTTATCCGCAAGGTGGAAAGATGACACCCTCAGCCATTGCTTCTTTATCGTAAATGGTAAGAACTTGAAGAGTTCGGTCATTACACTTGTGCCCCGGCATAGACCTCTCCTCACATCTGAAACAGATCCTATTCGTCCTCTTCTCCTGTAATTCAGTTTTTGTGAGCTTCTTGAAGTTATCCCCAGGTCTTCCTCCTGCAGTCTTTTCCTTCGAAGTCCCCCCGAAGAGTATCCGGTGTTGGCTCCTTAGATTTCAATAAGTTTATGGTCATCCTGTACGGGCCTCCTGTGCTGCTGCCTCTCGTCTCTCCCTCCAAATGCCTCTGATCTTCTATCAATTGAGCTTGCTTCATAGCCTCTCCCAAGTCACGAGGCCTTATTACTCTAACTGTTGTCCGGATCTCTAGTATCAATCCCTTCATGATGTTTCCCTCTAGCAATGTTTCAGAAAGTTGGTCCAATCGACTAGCAAGATACTTGAACCTCTCCCATACTCTATCACTGAACCATCATGCGTCAAGGCGAAGAACTGCTAGTAGAAGTTTCCTCCCCTGCTAGTTTGGAAAAGTTCTATCAAACAATTCTTGAACTCCCTCCAACTCCATATGGGTCGTCGCATGTCCCTTCATTAGTACTAAGTCAAAGCTTTCCCTTCCAAACAAAGGCCTGCTGTCGTCATTCTCTCCTCCTCCGTCGACCCATTGACGATGAAATATCTTTCAACCTTGTAGATCCACCAGTGCGCATCCTCCCCCTCAAAAATTGACATCTTTAATTTCCTCACCCTCGGATCGCCTCTGTTCCCTCTATTCCCTCCATAATTTCATATTCCCCAAGGGGTAGTTCCCCCCAAGTATCCCAATCATTCCTTTTACGTTCATACCCCAGCCTTTCATCAAATTCCCACCTTCTCATAATAAACTCTTCTCTTTTCAAATTCAGCCTCCCTTTGATCATAATTATTCATTTCCCTTTCACTACCGGCTAGACCGGTCTAACAATTTATGAGTTCAATTTTTTTTTAATCAAGGGATCTCACAATGAGAAAGCATGTTCATAGATTTTTCTTTTATTGATGCCGAATGTTTTACTTGATGGAGACCTATAGCTCTTTTTCTCTATTCTCCATACACTCTCCATCTTACATACAAGTTCCAACTCACTGGTTAGAGAAGTTAGGAAAGTCGGAACTCACTGGTTAGATAAGTTAGGAAAGTCGGATATCAACCGCATATAAATTTGAATTCAACAAATATATGTCAAATTTTGAATGATATTTACATATAATCGCCTTAAAATTTTATTATTTTGTCATACATTTCACATCAAATATCTTCATTATTTCTAAATTCATCTGCAAATCATGTATTTTTATATCATCAAAATATATTAGAAGTGACAGATGTCAATTTTTAGCTCCATCATAATCAAATTTGGGTTAGGATATCCTAACCCAAATTAGTTTCGTTTTGTTTGTTATGCTAATATCTTTTTTATAATATTTTTTGACACTTATTTTGAATTATGTTAATTTATGTTTGCAGACCACCAATAAAGTTGCATATACGTTGATACCCATTGCTGTAATATTCATCTTTGTGCCTTTGAGGCACTTGGTCATGATGCTGCTTCTTGAATTTTATACTAGAGAGATGCCAATGAGGAAAAGAAGCAGTGAGAAGTTGATCAGAAGACTAAGAGAATGGTGGGTACGCATTCCTGCAGCTCCTGTTCAGCTTATCAAACCTCAGTGAAGGAGAATAGAACTCCTTAAATAGCTTTTCTTTGCTAGATTTTTTTTTTTTTTTTTTGCTTACCATTTTTAAACTACTGTAGGCAGTTCTTCTTTTATCAATTTGTACATGAGTGATGAGCAATTGCAGAACTAAAGAAGATCAATAATGAATGTGTATATGCTCTTTTAGAGATTCAGGATTATAACTGTGGCTTCGTTTGGGACGGCTTTGTTATTGTTTCTTATAATAGTTTTTTAGTACAAAAATGTTAAATTATAAACTAGAAAACTGCTTTAAAAAGTAGTAAGAAAGCCATCTCAAACGAAGCCTATGAGTTTTTTTTTTCTTTTTGCTTTTGATCATAGTATTGATTAGCATGTGTTTAGTTAATTTAATGATTAACTTCTATTACAACCTAATTCAGAGGTTGATTTGTTGAAAGAAAATCTGCAGTGAAGGAAAATGTTTACTTGTAAAATATATATATATATTTTTTATCAATGTTTTATTTGAAATATAGATTGTGATGTTCAGCATAGTTACTTCCTTTCACAGTTCTTTTTGAATAGTGTTTTTCTTTGATTTTCACACACCATGTAAACTTTAAAGTTTAAACAGGGTCATGTATGTATCCACATCATCATCAATGCGCAAGAAAAAAGAATGGAAAAAAGGAGATTTTGGAAAATGAATCATTATTCAAGATAGTTTTTTGAGGTTTGCTTTGTGGTCTAGATGGTCATGTTATTTTCTTTTACAATAAATTTCCTTCAAAATTCTAGAGCAAATTTAGCCAAAATGCTCATATTTGTTTTGTATATGTTTAATTTTTGAAGTTAAAATCAACGAGTTCTCCTGCATCTTTAACAACGAAAAAAAGACTTCATTTAGTACTGTTTTTTTTTTATTGCTTCTTTAATCAATTTTTTATTACAAACATGAAATTTTTTTTATTATAAAACTATTTTAAAAAATAGTAAGAAAATTGTCTCAAACGAAATCTAAGTGCACAATATAGTACTTTAAAATTTTAAATTATTTTAGATTTTCTCTTTTTTTCTCTTAGCATTAACACATTTATTATTATTATTATTATTATTTATTGATGAGTTAAGCAGCATAATTTTATCAATTTTTCTTATTTTATTCAAATCACATCAAATAAAAAAAGTGCTCACAAATACCCTCTTTAAGAAATTTCTCATACAAAATCATTAATCATTTGGCATGTGAATTATTGCTATTTTGATATGTATATTCATAGGTTTAAGTATCTATCAATTATCTAAGTTAGAGAATTATCGAATTATTATTGATATATCATCAAAAAATTATCTTGATCGGGCATGAATATACAGGCAAAATTTAGTTGGAAACTTTCGAAATTAAATATGGAATCATCTGAACTCTGATTCAGCAAACTTACAGTTGAACTAAACGTATTGAAAATACGTACCCAATGATACTAAATTCAACTCAATATGAGCCCAAATCAAAGACCTGTAATGCATTTAGATAGTTCAAATGATAAATTGGATGATCAAACGACTTCTAAATGTGACATGATTATAATCGAATCGAGCGGCTTGACGAGGCAAATCTAATGAGCCTAAGATCGCCAAATTCTGATATCATTAAGACATTCAAATTCTCACAATCATGGGGATCAATATCGATCGTCCATTCAAACCACTCCCAACTTACCCTTGATATTCCTCCTATTTACTAGTCATGTCACTCACATAAAACTATAAATAGACTCCTCATTACTCATGGAGTGTGGATCGAAGCAATGAAGAGAAGGAAGAGAGTTCTCTTGCCACCTGACTCTTCCGCGACCACCGTTGGACTTTCGCTGGTCCACTGATTGACGTTAGACTTTCACCCTACCACTGACTGACGCCGAACTTTTGCTCGGCTATCGACTGAGGCCGAACTTTTGTTGGACTACCGACTGACCCTGGACTTTCGTCTGATCT
This sequence comes from Dendrobium nobile, assembly GCA_022539455.1. Lineage (NCBI taxonomy): Eukaryota > Viridiplantae > Streptophyta > Magnoliopsida > Asparagales > Orchidaceae > Dendrobium > Dendrobium nobile. Next base: position 54,805,653 of record CM039730.1, read on the forward strand.
ACATTCGTAATTAGATTTCAACCTGACGGTTGATGACTATAAAATGATCTTTCTCAGTTTCAAGGATGAACCAGATACTTGTAATCTATTTAGATATTGGTGGAATTATTTCAACTGGGCATGAACCCGTGATTTTTTTCATTTTCTAAGGTTTTTTACATAAAAATCTTGTATTCTCTATTTGTGTGTTGAATATCCGTACAACGCAGAGATGTAATATTCTAACTTTATCTTCACGTATATTCCGGCCCACAACAATTATTATTATGATTATTAATTAGCAGCAATCCTCTCGTTAATTCTTGTTTTACTTATAAATGCATAAATTTTGATATATAATAGTGCAAATAATATTTTGATCAAGGATTGAACCTTTGAATCCCATAAAGACAATGATGCCTAAATTAATTTCCAATACTTTTGAAGGTCCATTAAAGCTGCTAGTTCAGCATGATTGTAACCTTTTCGTTCGTTGTTTACCCATAAAATTAAAATTTTAACGAGTTATTTGATTAGCTATAATATTAATACATAATTAAGCATCAAAATTAACTTTTTAATTGCAAAAAATACTAATTACTTAGCAGCTCTCTCTCCTATCCTACCGCTTCACTCTTCTCTCTCCAATCTTAGAATTTTCTTTACATTTATTAATCTTTACCTGTAATTAATTATAGAGGATTTGAATTAAGTTAAAGGATTTTGATATTTATAAATAAAAATAAATAAAGATAAATCTCATAACTTAAAAACTTTACTGAGGTTTGAAATTTATCATATACCAAAAATAAAGAAAGAAAATCTCATGAAAAAAAAAGCTTCACTTAAATTTGATCATTTACACAGCTCACCTTGGCCTGTTGGTTAGGGGTGTCAATTCGGGTCAGCGGGTCGGGTTCGGGTCGAACCCGAAACTGACCTGACACTATTCGGGTCAACCCGAACCCGACCCGTTTTTAAAAATGGGTTAGGTTTCCTGACCCGAACCCGACCCGATTCGGGTCCGGGTCAACCCGACCCGACACGAATGACCCGAAGTTGACCTAAAATTGCTAATTTTCGAGTCAAAAATCGGGTCAATATTCGATTTTTGGGTGAAAATCGGGTCAAAAACGGGTTTTCAAGTCAAATATGAGTTTTCGTGTCACTTTCGGGTCAATTTCGAGTTGCTGGGTAAACCCGAACCCGACCCGATTTTTAAAATGGGTTTATTTGTTCAACCCGAACCAGACCCGTTTCGGGTTCGGGTCGTATTTCGGGTCGTGCCCAGTGTTGGTTGAGAGCTTATGCTTTCAATTAAGAGGTCTTGGATTTGAGTCTTTGTGTATGTGTTGTGTGTATGAGTTTGTCTTAAATGGCCTAAATGTCCAAAAAAAAAAAAAAAAAGACCAGTTTCTGTTTCTCCACGGTCCAAGCTCGATGATGACGGAAACGACAGAGCTTGGCATCGAGGACGACGGAGAGAACTCCACTGCGGTTATGGGTTCATACGGCTCAGCCGTCTGGCCAGTCTACGACGCGGCGGCGGAGGTCCTCGTATTGTGGGCAATCAACCAGCCTTCAATGCGGAAGCACAATTTCTTTGTCCGACAATCGTCTCACTCTCTCTCCATCGATGCCTGCGGTCATCTCCTCTCCATTCTACAATCCCCATCCTCCATGGTATCAAAAACCTTAATTATCGCTCCTCTTTTCTACTTCTGATTAAAAATATCGTTTTTATATGTTTTCCTTTTTGGATTTTGCTAGGGCACGCCGGGAGTAACAGGCGCCGTGATGTGGGACAGCGGCGTTGTTCTCGCTAAGTTCATGGAACATGCTGTGGACTGTAAGCGGCTTGTTCTGATGGAAAAGAATGTAGTTGAGCTCGGCTCTGGATGCGGTTTTGTCGGGTATTTGAAATTTTATTTTATTTTTGTTGAATTCCTAGTAGTAAAGTTTTCTTGTAATTTCTGATTTGGGATGGTGCGTTATTTTCGATGGTAGCTGTGTAGCAGCTCTTCTTGGTGCTCATGTCATCCTAACTGATCTCCACGATCGTCTCAAGCTTTTGAAGAAGAATGTTGATGTTAATGTAGGAGTTTTGGGGAATGCTCGTGGCTCTGCAAGGGTGTTGGAGCTCACATGGGGGGATGATCTTAGTACAGAGTTCGTAGCGCCTTTGCCTGATTTTGGTAAAAGCCTCATTTTTCGCTGCTGCTAAGGTTTTTTTTTTTCTTTGTTTACATTGCATGCAGTAGCACAATACTCACACACCCTCACATTGTCACATCCTTACTAGAACCAGTGACCTCTAGGATGAGAGAGATTATTACGTGCGGTGTCCAGACTGTCCGGAGGCTAATCTGAACACGCCACATCACCCGGATGTACCAGGCCTCGGGTGACATGACTCCTCTAGACCTCCAGATTCACCTCCAAACAAATCCGGACGCACACATAATAATTTTCCCTAGGGTGAGTGCTGAGCACCAACCACGAGGCCACAAGACGAAGGTGAAAAATGTCCTTATGACAAAGTTTTTATTGTTTTTTCCAATTTTGTCTTAAAAAGCTGCTTTTCTAAACTATAATTGAAAATGCGATTAAGAACTTGCTTTAGCAGAAAATCATAAGTCTCCCAAACGAAACCTTAAATGCTTTGGATTGTGCTTTAGCATTGTAATAATTTGAAGGTTAAAGATTCATGGCGTATGAGTTGAAGAGGACCATGAATTAATGTGGTCCTGTTTGACTATTGTGAAGTTCCTGCCGTGTCTCAGAGACTACATATTTTCTTACTTTTTCTTTATTATGAAATTGGTTGTAAATCTTAAGATTAAATCATTAGGTATTTTTCTTGTTTGATAGTAACTTGGAAGCATGCATGAATTAAGTGTTTAGTCCTGCCAATGGTAGATTTTCTTGGTATGTTAATATGTTTATTAAAATAATTTCTCTAATCTGTCTAAATTCTAAAGCCCTCCAATGGTCCATATCTGAATTAAGATATATTGTCAATGTCTTGCAATTAACTTCATCAATCCTTACCCAATATATTATTTGTGCTTGGCTGCCTATTCTTCTGGATTAATAGGTTAATCTGACATTAAAAAAACAACCCGAAAGGTTCATACATATACTGGCGTTAATTATAAAGAGTTTGGTTTTGCTTTTTATTTTTGAAATTACAATGTCAAATAAATGCAGTCAATTTTTCTGCATTTACGAAGGAATTTCCGCAGTGTGGCAAGCAGTTTACTAACTTTACTTCATACCAAACATCCAAAAACTTTCCTTGCAAATACTTTCCATCAACTTTTCACTCAAAAACAACCCAAGGATTCTGAATGGCTGTGAATCATGAAGATTTTGATGGAAAGATATTTTTTTAGGATATAAGATATTGAAATTACTGGGCTTTTAGTCTGTCATGTTGCATAGGCCAATTATTTGGTCCTTTTTAAATAGTAATTATATTTTCTAAGTTTCACTAATCTATGTGAGCATTGATTGCGCATCAGTGGTTGGATCTGATGTAATTTACAGTGAAGATGCAGTGACAGATCTGCTACATACACTGAGCCAACTTTCTGGGAGTCACACCACAATATTTTTAGCAGGAGAGCTCCGGAATGGTAGTTTCTAAGCTTTCAAACTTCATTGTGATTTTCTTTTATGATCTGAAGATCTTCTCATCAGATCATACTGTTCAGATGCTGTGCTAGAGTGCTTCCTGGAGGCAGCATTGGGGGAGTTTCAAATTGGGCATATTGATCAGACCCAATGGCACCCCGAGTTCCGGAGTCATCGAGTGGTGCTATTTGTTCTAGTAAAGAAATCAAACAAGGAAATTTGTTGAGTTCAATGCTTATTAAATGGCATTGGAATTATGGTGAACGCAGATTATTGCAGCATCGCCTAAACTTGAGAAATTAGTGTTGAAAGAGCTGCTGAATTGCAAAGTTCCAGCATAGAAGCTTGTATCTGTACTGTACACTGATTAGTTCTAAATTGCCTTCTGCATTGAAATGGAAAGCATGTTCCACAACAGAAGAAATTGTAATGTAAGAGTTCTTTTTTCTTTGATATGTGAGTTTTATCATTTTTATTTCGTGGAATTTAGCTTAAGTTTTACCTTAGCAATTGTCAGACTCAGTTATCATAACTTTTATGTATCATTTTTAACAACTTGAGGTGTTACTTTCCTAACTTGTATGCTTCAAGAAATTTTTTTTTGGGAAGAATGCTTCAAGAAATTTAAGTTAACCTTGTAACTTCACCTTATCAATTATCACAGGTCATGCCAAGGATCTACAAACAATGTCCATAACAACAATTACAAGCCTTTATCCCATGATGTGGGGTCGGCCTACAAACAATGTGCGTGATAAGACTAATTGTATAAATGAAAAGAATTATGCGGTGAAGTTTGAGAGAGAGAGAGAGATTTTGTACTATCAGCTTTATTTCCTTGATCTATGTCTTTTAAATGAAATATTCCAAACTGTAGTAATCTCTTGTGATTTGACAAGCCTCAACAGCTTCATGGTCATGTACAGATACAATACAGCTGTAATTCACTAGTGATCCAAGAATGCTCAAATCTAGAAAAAAAAAAAGCATTAGGTTATTATTATTCCTTAGGAACTATTGTCCACATCCCCATTCAATCTCATCCAAATCACTGTTATGATGCTCAAAATCAAGAGCATCAACATGTAGGTACCATATCCAAATGATTCTAGATACTTAGGTATTATTCTTGATAATGGCGCTTGGATTTTTAGAATTAGTGCCCTAGCAAACTAAAAGGCTATAAGCTAGGAAGGATTTATTCAAAACGCTATAAAGCCACTTGTATTTTTTTTATATAATTTTCTGTTAGCCATTATTAAAAATTTGTAGGTGTTGCTTTCCTAACTCGTCTGTTTCTCCACATAAGTTTAATCCTTAAGCTTTATCTTATTACTTATCATTTATCTTGCAAAAGATCTCTTCATCAATTTCATGCCTGAAAAGGCTTCATGCCCAGATGATACAATCAAGACAATTAGCTATTGTTCTTGATTTAGTACACCTTCGTAGGCTAAAAGACTACATTAGGAAGGCTTTCTTCACAAAAGGGCATTAATGCCTATATCCAGGGCTAGAAATGGAAGACATTATAATCACCTGGAAGAAACAATTCAATTGGTGATAAGAAAGAAAAAAATCTATGATTGCAGAGAATGCATGTCACTTTTAACTTTTGCATTCTAGCTTTGTAAAGCATCCCCATTAGTCGATTTGATGTGCAATAAAGACTGGTCCTGCTGTTTTATTATTAGTCATATTCTCTTATGTCCTACATACTGTGGACTGCTTGTGTTTATCTTAATTTTACTAGTAACTTCAGAACCAACGGTCCTTTTTTTAAATGTCAACGGCTACATTTTTTATGGAAGGAAATTAGTAGAAATTCATAAATTTTGAACCTAGGCAAGCTGAACAGGAAACTGTTATTTATGGTCTGGTTGGTTCATGTGCGGAGTGAGAAGGAGATGTGATCATTCATGGAAATTAGATGCTTCTAATTGTTCATTATATAAAGATAATATTTTCTGCAACATTTTTTTTTTTTTTAGTAATATCACATATCTTGTATAACAATATAGGCTATATAAGTAATTTTGAATTCTGGTTTTGGTTTTGTTTGGGATAATTTTCTTGCTGCTTTGTAAAGCTGCTACATAGAAAGTAAATTTTTAACGCTGTTATGGAAAGCAGCTTTCTAATATAACTTTTTTAATCAATGAAAAAGCAGTAGCTAAATAGAAATTGTGGTTGCATCGAAAAAGCAAAGCAATAAGAAAGTTATCCCAAACAAAATCTTTATCTTAATTTCTTTTGGTGGATATTCTAAAGTAAATAATTGAAATAAATTGATCAAATATTGAAAATTCACTTTTTCCAAGCTCTTTCTTCTAATATTCAGAAGCAAAATGAGTACATTTTGCTTAATAAAAAAATCATACCCTTAATCAGATTTCAACAATGTGAAATTTTTATTAGAGCAATTTTTTTATTGGAGATGTAATGTAATCCAAAATTAGAGATAACTTAGAAAACAGGAGAAGTTAGCAGACAGATAAGCCATCACCTTTGTTTGCCACTGAGGTGGCTGACCAACCTACTAATTTGTCTTAAAAGCTATGAATAGCTTACTGCCATTTTTATTAATAGTAAACCTGGTTGTAGGTAAGGTGCAATAGAGTCATCTTGGTTCCGAACTGAGCTTGATGAGCTATTGAGTTAAATTTGAGTCGGCTCTAATTCGATTCTTTGTTATATTTATAATATTAAAATTTAAGAGTGTAAGAATAATATTATTAAAAATATTAAAAAAATATTTTCTTCTTTATCCTAACTTATTTCTTCTTATTTATTCATTAATTATTCTTTTTAATCAAATTATTATGCCAATTATTTTATTTATTGTCATTTTTTCTCTTTATAATAAATTATTTAGTTTATAAGTGGTCAAAATAATAGAATTGATAATTTGAATGGCTGAATAATTCTTCATCGATTTGACGTCTACGAGGAGATCAGATCTAGACTCAAGGAGACAGAGAGCGACGAGAGCGGGACTCAATAGCGGAATATTTGAATGACTGAATCATTTGTACGATTTTTTATATAATTCAAGTTATCGAAAGTATACAAATAAATTGAAAAATTCCATTGAGCCAGTGGGGGCATGTGCCCTCACCGTGGCTCCACCGTTGACTAGAAGGTCTTGGATTCGAGTCTTGAGTATATAATGCATATGCGAGTTTTCTTTAATTAGCCTAAATGTTCAAAAAAATTAACTCCTAACTAAATTATGTTTTATTCGCTCATTATTCTATAAAAAAAATATGAATTATTTATATTAGAAGTTGTCTCTATAAAATATTCTTAAGGGATCAAATCAAGGCTTTATTTGATAAAGCTTATGGTTTTTATTTTATTATCAGAGTTTTATAAAAAAAATATTTATAAGCCATCTTTTGTATTCTGTTTTTCAAAAAAAAAAAAATAATAATGAGAAAAGGGAAAATTTTAATTAATAGGAGTCCTTATAGTTGTCATGATAACTATGAAGGAATAGCTTGTTTATCACATCCATCCATTCCACTTTTTGATGGCTGGGATTGAACACATCAAAATCATAATTGCCTCATAAAATATTCTTTAGTTTCAATCCTAGCCATCCAAGTTGAATCAGATGGCTGAGATTATTATGATAATTTTGAAGGATTTGTATCCACATATTAATGATCTAAGCCCAAATCTTCATGATATTTGTTCGGGTTTTTTTGGGCAGTCCCGTCTACGGCCCGACCCGCCCATCCACCCAACCGCTATGGTTGGGAACTCATTCCTGTTTGGGTCCGCGGGAAAACGCATCTCAAATTATTCTCTTCACTTCTTCAGTCTTCTCCACGGCTTTTAGAGAGAGAAAAAGAGAAGGTTGTGCACGTCGGATCGATGTCGACTTCCCGCCGGCTTTCAGATCTGTAGCTGACGACGCATGAAACCCCACTCCTCTCTCTCTCTCCCTCCATTAGAACAGCACAGAAGAGAGAGAATACTGAAAGCCAAAGGCCCACTCCTTTTTGGAAGCAGACGATATTGTCTCTATAACTCTCTCTTTTCGCCTTATTTACTTTTCCATAGGAGCCCAGCCTTCTCATCTCTCCTCCTTTTTCTTTACCTTTTCCTCCACTCTTCTCAACCACTCCCTCTTCATTCTGCAGTTTTCTACCTAGCTCCGCCATTATCATCTTCGTCGTTGCCTGCAATCAACTCTCTCCGGAGAAATGAAGGTAAGGATACTCTGCAGAAGACAGAAGGAGCTACCTTTGATTGAAAAAATAGTTTCTTTAGCTTATTTCCATAACTCCTGTTCTTAAAAAAGGCATCTTTGACTGGAATCTTACAAATCTGCAACTATTTATCTTTGTTTTGTAGTAAATATTGTATTTTTATACTCATGTGTATTTTTCCTCCGGGTATCTTTCTTCCATATCCATTTTGTCATAGAAAAAAATCTGCGAGATTGTTGGTTTTGTTCATTCTTATGAATGCCCCTTATATAGATGCCTGATTGGTCTCTGCTTGTTCTTGTAATTTTTATCATAATCTGATCATTTCCATGGCGCAGAGATGAGCTTTTCCAGCTAATTATTCTATCAAATTTTATATTGGAATGAGATTTGTGAGCTTTTCCAGCTTTATTCGGGGATATGATTTCAATGATTTGGAATCTTGTTATTGAACTCTTCCTATCATTCCATTAATGGTCCAAAATCCTTGCTGTCCTTTTACTGTTTTTTATGAAATAGAATAAAACTCTTGCATAAAAGTAAAAACTGATCCGTAAGTTTTATTAAAGATGTCCTAAATAATTTTTCCATATGAATTCAGAATAAGATGAATCGGCTTGTGACTTTTCTGCTCTTGTTTACAGAAACTTGTTCTGAAGTTAGATTTACATGATGACAAAGCCAAGCAGAAGGCTATGAAGGCTGTCTCCACACTTCCAGGTATATCAATCTAACACTCTTCATCAACTCACAAAATTCTCTTAAATCCATCCAACATTTTTTTTTTGAGATTTTAAATCCTACTATTTTGATAAATCTTGTTACCAACTCTGTCATTGATTAGTTTCAGCATATTTACAGCATTTATCTGTTTAAAGATTTAAAAATCTCAAAAAATTTAAATCGTGAAAAAAAAAAACCCAAAGTATGTCAAATTTTAAGAACAGTTTTTGATAAAACAGTTTACAGGTTATAATCCTGCTTGTAATCCAACAGGCCCTTTAAGTTTCTCAGTTATATCTCTGTCACATCTTTGTTCTAACAGGGATCGACATGATTTCCATTGACATGAAAGAACAAATGCTAACTGTGATTGGAACCGTTGACCCAGTCGATGTTGTGAGCAAACTAAGAAAGCTTTGGCGCACTGAAATCGCATCGATTGGACCGGCAAAAGAGCCTGAGAAGAAAGAAGAACCTGAGAAGAAAGAAGAGCCCAAGAAGGAAGAAGAGCCTAAAAAGGAAGACGAGGCTAAAAAGGAGGAGCCAAAGAAGGAGGAAGCAAAGAAAGAAGAGCCTGCAAAGAAAGAAGAGACTGAAAAGAAGGAAGAGTCACCTAAGAAAGAAGAACCTAACCATCATGAACAAATGATAATGGAGCTTGTTAAGGCTTACAAAGCTTATCATACACAGATGAACACACATTACTATGTTCAAGCTGCCCCCGAGGAAAACTCCAATTCTTGTGTAATCTGTTGAGAACTTTGTCTTCATGTGAGATAACTACTTGACTAGGATTCAAGCAAGTTGAAATTTGTATGAGGAGAGTCTGTATATATACTTTGATGCCTATCTATCTCTATTAAGGTTGTTATGTGTAGTGGTGGTCACCTTTTTTTGAATAAAATGTCAAGTGGTTCATCCAGAGCAAAAATTTATGTAGATTTTGCCATGAATCTTACTGGAGTATGTTTCTTTGCAGAGGAAAACTGAACCGTTAGCTCGTGATGTTTTCCTTTTCTTTTAGATTGAATGTCTTCCATATGTTGAAGGGCAAGAGCTAAATTTCATGTTGAAATCATTAGCAATAAAAAAAGGTAGATAGATTCTTATGATTCTCATTACTATTATAGTTTGCTGTTCAACTTAAACAGCTTGGAATGTGAACTAGTTCAAAAAGTAATCTGACTTAAATATATAAATTAGAGCATGTGATTCTATTCAATTGTAAGAATTTTGCTTTACACCTCATGACTTTCCTATCATTTTCTTTGTGTTTTTTTTAGGAAGCCTTTGTGCATATTGAACTTTTGGGCTAAAATTCTTCTAATAGATGTCAGATAGCATGTTCTTTTGGAAAATGAATGATTTAAATCCTTATTTTCCAAGAGGTAATATTCAGATAATTCATAAAAGATTGAGAAATTGTTTACCACTTTTAGTGCACATGCCTAATTATATATATATATACACACACACACACCACACATATATATATAATAAATTAATACTTTATAAAAAATCGGCTTGAACAGGCATGAATCTAGATGCATATTTGAATTAAAAAATTTTGTAATTAAGTTTAAGACCGCTCAAACTCTAATTTCACCAAAATTATAGTCAAACTAAAAATGTTGATGAGATGAACCTATCAAAATAAAAAATAATTCCACCAAACTCTCATTGAGCTCGAAATAAATGTGACACTTGTAGGTTCAACATCTGGATTGGCATGTTCTGATTTGATTGAAAAAAGCCACAATAAGAAGATTTGGGGAGGAAGAAGAGGATTTTTTAGCCACTTCGGGTCTTTTTTTGTGAGACCTCGTTCCTTTGCTGTAGCTGCTGGGAAAAGTGATTTTTTCCCCAGGATCGGCCGGGACGATGGTGAGATCGTCCAGGCCGATCTGCACTGTTCAAAATATCGTCCTGAACATAGTTCTGGGAGTCGTCCAGGACGATTGATTTTGGTCTGATCGTCCCGGGATGATTTGGCGATCGGCCGGGCCGATCAGACTAAGGATATATGAAAATGAGCTCGTTTTGAGGAGAGAGAAAACATTTTATAAAATCAGATATTTTGAGGAGAGAGAAAGAGCGGAAAAGCAAAGGAAGAAGTCCGATTTTGGGGCCCGCGGAGCGATTTTCGTCGTTCGTTGCTGTTGGATATTTTGTTTGTCTCGCTGTAAGGACTCCGAACCCTACTTCTGTTTTCGAAGATTTTGAGGTTTTGCAAAATGGTGCTCAGATTTGTGTTTTTGTAAGTGATTTTCGTACCCAGTTTGGTACTGACGAAGGTTTCACCGCATAAATTTTGGTATGTTGTAGAGATGATTATTCTGCATATTTTAATTATTTTCTGGAAGATTTCGTCCGGTCCGTTTTGATTCTGCGGGGTTTTATTTTGACTGTAATTTATTATGATGTCCGAATTGGTTTGAGCAGTAGAAGAATAGTCTTATATTGTTGCTGTGCACGTTCTGTATTAATTTGGTGGATTGTAGTTTCTGGAGATTTTTGTGTAAATTCTGTAGACTGCCGTTACTCTGCCCGTTTTTCGTACTATTTCTGATTTTCCCGAAATTGATAGATTGAATTGATACGTGTATGACTATTGATATGATTGTTCTAGATTTCTTTAATATTGCTTATTGCATCGATTATTGATTGAATTGATTGTGTTACTGAAAGACAAGTGGGAACCTGGTTGAACGTTGGTGAAGATAGACTTGACCTGTACAGGATGGTGGGCCGACGGGCTTTCCTTTAAACCATTGATCATTGATATAACGATTGGGAGTTATAAGGAGTTTTATATGCCGACGGGCGGCCGACGGGCAAAAAGAGTGACGACTCTTATTGATAGACCAACGTACGGATATCTACAACAGCAATACGGATTCTACAACAGCACTATTGATAATAGCCAGTTTAACCTGGTTGATCATGACTAGTGTTTGTGCTTGTCGAGTAAGACCATTGTATGACATTGTATGATCTTGCATCGTATGGACTTCCTAATATGCATTGATTTATTGATTTCCGATTGATTTATCGATATTGACGTGGATTTATAGATTTATTGATATTGTATGGATTTCATCGACAGATTTATTGATTGCATTGATTCATCGCTATCGATTGTATCGACTTGATTTATGGATTATCGATCATGGACTATGGACTATGGATTATGGATATGGATTGTATTGATTCATAGACACCGGCACCGACATTGATATGGATTCTGTGTATTGATTCATAGATATTGATATCGACATTGATATAGATTGTATTGATTGATAGATATCGACATTGACATCGATATGGACATGATATGGACATATGGATACTATTGATACGACAGATTCTGATATACTATTGATGCATTGATACATTGATTCGTCGTGCCGATTATCGATTGATTGATTGAATTGATTATTACCGTATGGATTTGATTTATCGTAGAATAGATTCCTTTTTGGAGCTGATTGTATTGATTTCTATTGACCTGATGATTTCATTGTATTGATTTGATTTGATTTCAATTGATCTTTCGCCGTATTGATTTGATTGTTTATTAGGAGTTGAGCTTATTGACATAATTGACTGGAAAGTGCTTTATTGATTGAGATGATTTCCTTATTGTAGCGTCACGCGTCGTCATTATGGAATGGTTCTCACGAATGTATTGATATTGAATATCATATATTGACATCGAGTAAATTGTATTGAATAATTGACTAATTGATTTGTAAGAGTACGTTCTGACACGAGTCTCTTATTGATTGATTTGATGTTATAGATTGCTATTGACGGAAATAGATATTCAATTGATAAGATGAATATGATAGATGCAATAAATTGACTAGACGACACGACCTATTGAACTGATAGTATTGATTGACAGAAACTGCTACGATGAATAGATATTGACTGAAAGCACTTATTGATTTGATAGCTGTGATGTATCGATTTATGGATTCTTTTGCCGCCGTATTGACTATTGAGTATTGATTGATTCGATTTGATTTGATTTTCGTACCTGCATAGATTCATTGATCATAGCTGACTTGACTCGATTGACCTGCATATTGTTTCGATCGTGCTTTGATTTCAGTTGTAGGCTTTGGTGACCTGCTGGGCTAGTAAGCTCATTATATGTGGTTAATAATTTCAGGTGCAGGGCCTCCAGCTTGAAGATCTTTCTGCCGAGTTCTGTAGCTTTTAGTTCTGTAGCTCTTTGTTTTGTAGCCTTGGTAGGCTTTCTTTTGTAGCCGGTGCGGCTATTGTATATGACATTTTGGACGCTTTTTTTGTCTGTACTCTGTTGTACTATATGTGAATTATAGTATCCGCTGCTGTTTCTTTTCTGTAATGTAATTATCTCTGGCTCTGGATATATGTATGCATGGATTGATATGAACAACAGATAAGGAATTGATAGAAAGAAAGGAAAAACAAAAAAAAGAAAGAGAGGCAATAGAACGATCAGATGGATCCTTTCGCTACACGGATCTTGGGGTTTTGACATTTTTAGCCATTGGCCTCGTTTAGAAAGTTTCTGAAACGAGATAGGTCACATTATGTCTACTTCAATTTTCAAAAATATGATATTTTATTGAATTTTTTGATTAAATTTATATTTTCGTTAGCAAAAAATATGTATAACTTTGGATTGTAAAAAATTTTGATGCGTAAATTTTTATACGCTATAGATATCAAGATTGTGAATATTACCGAATTTTCCTATTAAATTTATATTTCCACTAGCGAAAAATTTGTATAACTTTGCACTATAAAAATTTTCACAACATAAATTTTTATATATTAGAGAGACCATGATTATGAATATTTTGAATATTTTTTTTAAAAAAATTATACTGGATATCTTGGAATATGTGAGGTTTTAATTAAATAAAAAATAATATGAACATAAAAAAATAATGCAGTGATATAATGAATGTCATAAAATAGTGTTTTACATTATCTTTTGTAATTTGGTTATGTTTTTATATTAGGAAAATTTGCTCAGTAGGAAGTTTAATTGCCTATTGTTATAGAACACTATGCAATTCTAAAATGTGATAAATTTGACTTTAATTATTACAATGTCATAAAATATATTGTTTGGAAAAAAAATGTGTCGCCACACAGATTTTGATTTCTTCTATTTTGTAATAGAATACTGCATTGAGAATAAAGTACAGTCTCGAGAGACTAACATAATATTTTACAATTGATTCAATGTCAAAATAGGGTTTTAGAAAATGATATTTCTATGATCAAACACAATTTAAATAATAACATATAATCTCAAAATATGAACATGAAATTCTATAGAATATGCTTACAAATAGAAATAGGGTTTTTGAAAAGTTTATCCATTATTTTATTTAGGTGTAACAACAAGAATATTATATCATCTTAAAAGATGAAACATAACATTCTTTAAAACATCCAAAAGCAATAATAGATTTTATAAAATTCATCATTTCTAAAGTTGAATATAACAAATAGAATATTATATTACCTGAAAAGATAATAATAATATTCTACAAGTATACTTAAAATTAGAAAAGAGGATTTTCAAAAGATATATGCATTCCCAAAGATTTTTTCCCTTGTTCTATAGGAATAAAATAATATTTATTTTAATTTGGAGCTTTCAAATCCCTATAGTTAATTGCATCTTAGGAGGGGTACTCCTAAGAAAACTCTTGATTAAAGCAGTGATTTCATATTCAAGGAGAAAGCTCAATGTTGAACATTTATAAACGAGTCAAAGGAGGAAAAGTAGGAGGTGACGGATTTTGAGAAGCTAGAGGCAACCTCAGTCTATCCTATGTTGGAATTTACATTTTATGAGAGAAATTTTATGTTTGACTTGATATTTTTATTAGAAAGTTGATATTATATTCTCGGAGGGTCTTTCGAACCGACCCTAGCTGAGCCGTCCATTATACTTGAACCCATTTTAATTAAGAGTTATACTTTATTTAGCTTGGTTTATTTATTAAAGATCTGATCAAATTATTTTGGTAGGAAGTCTTGAATTTCATTGAATAAGTTGATTTATTTTTAGTGAATTTATTCTATTAAAATTTATTGATTAACGATACATTTATTTGAAATTTATTTGATTGATTTTAACATTTTATTTGAGTAAATTATTGATTAAATGTAATTAGTAAAGAAAAAGAAAGTGCAGATTTTAATATATTTGGCTGAACTTGTCGAGTTTAGATTGAAGTCGAATCGAACCCAACTAGGCTCGATGGCGTTCGATTAGATTATTATGTCTGGGATCTCATTAAATTTAGATTGAATAATAGGGTTGAGTCAGCGCTACGTCAATGGGTATCCACCTAAGAAAAATCCTAGAAGCATGGCGTCTACACTAAGCTACAAAGACATAGATACTAAAGATTAGTTTCGGGGAGAATTGACCTTGAATAATGAGGTCAACATATTTGTTTATATGATTGAAAAAATATATGTTGGGACTTGGGAGCTATAATGGATTAGAATCCTTTGAGATTATATCTGTGTCAAGGAATATTCTGGTGCTAGCTATAATATATATTTTGGTAGTTATAAGTCATATTCTGGTGCCTACGGACATGTTCTGCTACTATAAACACAAAATAGAGTCATAAAATATTAGAATCCTTTGAGATTCTGTTTAAGTCCAAGAAATGTGATATGAACCACTTTATTAAAAAAAACTAATCAAAATGGGTTATTGATTCAAATTTGGGTCATTTGGGTTACCAAAGGGTCGGGTTTGGGTCAATAATTTTGACCCATTTGTTAAATGAGTTGGATTCGAGTTAGTTGGATTCAGGTCTGATTAATTTTAAGTTGGACCTGAACTTAATTTGTTAACCTATTTTGATGCCCCTATCCCCAACTATGATCTTCTAACTACTATTGTTTAACTATATTTCTTTCACCGATATCTCCTAATTATTATCATTTGACCATTATTACTCAACTATGGTCTTTTAACAAATGTCATCCAACTATGATCCCCTGACTAATATTTTCCATAACTAAACTACGATACTGCAACCACTATCGCTCAGCTACAACCCTTGAACCACCATTGCCCGCTATATCTCTCAGCTAAAATCACTCAACTTTAGCCTTTTGACCACTATCACATGACTACGATCGTCTGATAATCATTGTCTGACTACTGCTGCTCAATTATATATGCTGACCATTATCGCCTTACTAAGGTCCTTAGACCACCATCGATGGACTTCAATCCTTTGAACATCATTATCTAATTACAATCATTGAAACACCACTGCTTAACTATAATTCTCTGATCATCACTGCTCAATTATAATCTCTTGACCATCATTGTCATATTATAATCCTTTTACCATCATCATCTAATTATGATCTCTCAATCACTATCACCTAATTACATTCTAACTATGTTCACTCAAGTACAATTCTTTGACCATGATCACTTGACTATAATTCTTTGATCATCATCGATCACTATCTATAATCCTCCAACCACTATCCCGTGATTATGGTCCTCCGATCATCGTCTACCTATTACAGTTATGCTACTACCATTACTCAACTATAATCCTCTGACCATCATTTTTTTATTAAGGCCCTTTAATCCATAACTAAGGTCTCTTGAGCACTATCATTATAACCACTATCACCCAACTACAATGATTCGACCATTAATGTCCAACTACAACCACTTAGGCATTATTGCCTGATTACGATCTCTCAAGAACCATTAGCCCGATTACCATATAGGACCATCATCGCCTAAATTTGATCATCTAACCACAATCGCTTAATTATGATCCTCCAACCATTATCATTTGACTACAATCCTTATGCCACAATTACCTTATCACAGTCTCCCATTTACTACCGCTTGACTATAGCCTCTCAACCATAGTCACTTGACAATAGTCCTTCGACCATTATTATTAAATTATGATCCTTCGACTACCATCACTCCACTAAAATCCTCCAACCACTGTCTCCTCTCTACATTCCTTTAACCACTGTCACCTAGGGATGTCAATTTTTGACACGACTCGAAACACGACCCGAACCCGACCAGAAAAAATCCGGGTTTGGGTCAACCCGAACCTGAAACGGGTCGGGTTCGGGTTGAACAAATCAACCCGTTTTAAAAATCGGGTCCGGTTCGGGTTGACTCAGTAACCCAAAATTGACCCGAAAGTGACACGAAAACTCATATTTGACCCGAAAATCGAAAATTGGCCCGATTTTGACCCAAAAATTAGCAATTTTAGGTCAACTTTGGGTCATTCGTGTCGGGTCGGGTTGACCCGGACTTGAATCGGGTTGGGTTCGAGTCCGGAAACCTGACCCGTTTTTAAAAACGGGTCGGGTTCGGGTTGACCCGAATAGTGCCGGGTCGTTTCGGGTTTGACTCGAACCCGACCCACCGACCCGAATTGGCACCCCTACTGTCACCCAACTATAATCCTCCAACCATCATCCCCCAACCATGTTCCTTAAACCATCGTTGTTTGACTATTGTCGTCCGATCAACATTGCCCGATAATAATCTCTTAACCATCATCGCCTATTTACGATCTCCAAACCACCATCACTTAACTTCAGTTCTCTAACAACTATCATCCGATTATAATCCTCCAATAACTTTCGCCCAACCACGATCTTCAAAACATGATTTCCCTACTTTAATATGCCAAGCACTATTAACCTACTACGGTTCTCTTATCACATTTGCTCTATTATAATCATTTGACCATAATTACTTCATTACAATCTCCTTATCATTGTTGCTTAACCACATCGACTGTCACGACACAACCCGACCGGGACGGATCCCGCTCGCATCGGGTCGTGGCCAAACTTGAGCTGACTGAACTGATTCCAGGATCTGGCTTTGAAATTTGTTTCAGAACTTTCTTCCAAACATTACACACAGAAACATACACACACACACAGAGCTACTATAAACATCAAATGCAGCGGAACAGATCATCTATCTTTTCTCCTCAAAAGAATCATATACAAATACAGCTCATGGCTTTCAGACAGAAATAACAGAACAGAACAGAAAAGCCATGACTGTACAAAAAATCACAAGTACAAAATACCTATAACAGATCAGACTCTGAACTTCTACTCCTGTACTTCCTTCCCTTTCCCAGAACCTGAAAACCACGTAGAAAATAAGGATGAGCTTCGACAGCTCAGCAAGACATCAAACCTCCAATCAAAATCCTCAGAGTCCACATCAAACACATCAGACAGAAATCCGTACAGAAATCAAAACAGAATCGTATATCGAATCAGAACAGAATCATACAAGTCCGGTCAAATCAGAACAGAACAGAAATACATCACATTAGAGCTGACAGAACGTACAAAAATCAGAAATCAGATTGAAATCATATCAGATCAGAAGTCATATCAGAACAGACAGAATCGTACGGAAATCAGAGTCAGATCATATCAGAACAGAACAGAATCATACAGATCAGATCAAATCAGAACAGATCAGAATCGTATCAGAATCATAAATCATATCAATTCAGAATATATCAGAAATCCGAACATATTAAATCAGAACAAATATTTCAGAACAGATCTTCCTTCCAGATTTCAGAACTTTCCCTTATATCTCCCTTGTGCATACAGCACCAGAACTTCCCCTTATAGCTCCCTTGTGCATACAGCACCAGAACTTCCCCTTATAGCTCCCAATTGTGCTCATAGCACCAGAACAGAACAGATATATAGAATTTTAGAACTTCACAGAACTTCTCAGAACTTCCCCTTATAGCTCCCTTGTGCTTACAGCACCTTCCCCTTATGGCTCCCAAAAGCATACAAAATCATAACATGTCATTTCAGAGCAAATCCGGACAAATTCATAAATCGTACGAAAATTCGACAGCGTAACGGTAGTATACGGAATTTACACAAAATTGACAGAATCAGAATTCTACCAAATTACCACAGAACATTCACAGCAATAATATAAGACTTATATTCTACTGCCACAACATTTTTAGACATCGTCAAAAATTGCAGTCGAAAGAAAACACCACGGAATCAAAAATACCCGGTCAAAATTCTCCAGAAAAGAATCAAAATGTGCACACTCGGCACCTCAGAAACATATCAAAAGTTACGCGGTAAAAACTGAACCAATCAGAAAATACGGACGAAATTCGCTAATGAAAACGAAATCCGGACAGAAAAGTCGTTCAAATTGCACCGTTCTGAAAATTAAGAAAGGCGGAATGTGCCTTACCTTGCGTACAACACTTTCTCGAACAGTCTCGTCGGACGAAAACAGCCCGGCGTTGTCCAAAAATCAACTTTTCCAATTTTCTCCTCGACTTTCTCTCTCCTCAGAAATTTCAGATATTTTAATTTTGATTTTCTCTCTCTTCAAAATGAGCTGATTTGCCTTTAAAATCCTTGAGATCGTCCCGGCCGATCGCACGATCGTCCTGGACGATCTGAACAAAACTGCATCGTCCTGGGACGATTTCTTAGGACGATAATTAATTTTCTTGGACGATAAAAACCCCTACTCTCTGACTTGTGCCATGCTCTGATCGTCCCGGGACGATACCCATATCGGCCCGGACGATCCCTACAGGAAATCATTCCTGTAACTTCTGTACAGAATCTGGAACAACATTTGCACTAATCGTCCCGGGACGATCCAGATCGGCCCGGACGATTCTGGAGCATATCAGCAAAACTGATGTTACATCGACGCTTGCAATCTTTGTCCCCCCATAATCACTATAAACATCGATGAAGGTAATGGTCTATACCAATGAATGTTGTCGGCACCAAATCTGACTATGGATGTCAACACTAAAATTTATGATGTGCTTCTTGGTTTCTGGTCTCTCATCCTTAAAGGGGATTGACCAAACCGACAAAAATACTCTCTTGCAAACAGCTTCTATGCCACACAACTCTTCCACCTTCCTCCATGAAATCAATTCGATTTAATTTATGTTTATTACATTATATCAACGCCTTCCTTAATCAAAGGTAATAATATATTTTGTAACCGATGATAAACACTAATAGAACCATTTTAACAGAGTCAAGCCTCATGATTTTTTCCCTCTTATAGATTTTTCAAATAAAAGTAATGGTGTCTCTTGTGATCTCTATTTATCTTTGTGTGTGTTAGATATTTGTGCAATGCCACGATGTTTTTTTTTTTCTCTACCACTATAAATTTGCTTGCAAGAAACATCATATAAAAGAAAACATACTTTTCATATCATATCAGTCATGTATAATGGACTTGAAAATACTAAAAAAAAAATTCTTACAATGCTGAAGTCACTTGAGTGTATGTTTGTATATGTGCATTTTTGTATCTATATAATATGTTTTTATAATGATATAATAGCTCCAGATAACTTATATGGATGTGACAAATACTCACAAATTTTTATAATGGTAAGGCATTAAGAACATTGAATTTAAATATTTAATCCTATATTAAACAATTACAAAATATGTTAAGATAAACCACCAAATATTTATCCCCACCTATGAGATTAAACTTTGCATTGAAGATTGTGAATCTAATAAGGCATTGAGTTTTGCTTTAATTGGCTCTCAATTTATCAACCTCGTCTTGCAAAAAGTGTGGGTCCCATGAATAGCATAATATCTTGCATTGCTACTTTTTTTTTGGATTTGCTAGTTTATGTTGGTAGCTTTGGGTGTGGGCTTGAATGCTTGATGAAATTTTTTATTTTTTCAAACATTTAAATTCTTTTTTTTAATAAAAGAATATATTTATAATAATTGTACCCTATCATGATACATATTTATAATAATATATAAATGAGAATAATATTACTAATCTAATACAACAAAATTTTCATGACATAATTTAGATAAATTATTATGTGCGGATACCAGACATCGTTCGGAGGTCAATTAGAACGCTCTAAGTCACTTTTTTGCTTGGTACCGGTGCTGCTTACCGTTAGATACTGGATGACATGGCACATTCTATTCTGTTTTAGTAGGTCTCTGAATCATCTAGTGTTCGCACAGAATAATTTATCCATAATTTATACATATAATCATGACTATACTTTAAAACATTTGCTTTGAAACAAGAGATAAAGGGACACGTAACCATCATAAGACAAGTAATGTGTTATTGTTATGTATACACTAACCATCAATGCATTTGTGCAGACGGGATGAGTTCTACCACAAATTAAGATTTTGTTTGAGACAATTTTTTGGTTTTTTTTATTTTTCAGACAAAGACCAAAATTTTATTTGGCCAATACTTTTTCATTATTATTTTTTAACTTATGTGGTGAAAAGCTATTTAATTTCTACAATCATAATAGCAAAATTGTTTTCTTTACAAAAATTTCATAACCAATTTTATAAAATGCTGAAGCCATACGAAGCAAACCCTATGTTAAATTATGGATAGGTAAATAAGAGCTCAATTACATAAAATTTATGGGGGTTCAAATTTTAAATAGAATTGATGTATCATAGAAAATTTATTTTGATCGAACACAAATCTCGAGGCAAAAATCAAGTTGGAAACTTCAAAAATTATATCTGGGATCATCTAAACTCCGATTTCAGCAAACTTATAGTTGAACTGATCGTCTTGGAAATACAAACCCAACAACACCAAATTCAACTCAATCCGATCCCAAATGGGTCCGAATCAAAGACCTGAAGCACATTTGAAAGATTCAATCCATAATTTGGATTACCAAATAGTTTATAAATATGACATGCTTATAGTCGAATCGAGCGGCTCAACGAGACAAATCCAACGAGCCTAAGAACATCAAATTTTGATATCATTAAGACCTTCAAATATCTGACGAACGATCCACGGTCGAGGGATTCAATATCGGCCGTCCATCCAAACCACTCTACATTATCCCTTGATCATCCTCCTATTTACGGGTCATGCCACTCTTAGAAAATATAAAAAGTCTCTCATTTCTCTTAAGAGGGGACACAAGCAAAAAGAAGAGAAGAAGAAGAAGAGAAAAGAATTGAAGGAGCGAAGAAACTCTTCGACCACAGCCGGAATTCTGTCCGACTTCCGCAGGACGCTGGAACTCTGCCTGATCTCCAAGTGACGTCGGAATTCTTCCCAAGTGACGTCGGAATTCTATCCGACTTCCAAGTGACGCCGGAATTCTACCCGGCTTCCACGGGAAGTCGGAACTCTGCCTGATCTCCAAGTAACGTCGGAATTCTGCCAAGTGACGCCAGAATTCTTCCAGACTTTCACTTGGAAGTCTGCCCGACTTCCACGGGACGCCGGAACTCTGCTCGATCTCCAAGTGACGTCGGAATTCTGCCCAAGTGACGTTGGAATTCTGCCCGACTGCCAAGTGACGTCGGAATTCTGCCCGACTTTCCAGTGACATCGGAACTCCGCCTGATCTCCAAGTTACACTAGAATTCTGTTTAATCTTCAAGTGATTCTGAATTTAATCTCGAATGCACAACTTGTTTGTAACTGAATTCCAATATGAAAGTAAATCATTGTAATTTGATCGCACTAAATTTTAAGGTCGAGTCGGCCTCTTGTATCTCAAGCAAACACTAATGAAATTCTTTCAACTGGATGTGTCCCCGTGGTTTTTTCCCTTTCCAGGGTTTTCCACGTAAAAATTCTAATATTCTTTCATCTTCTGTTTGTGTAGTGAATATACGTACAACATACGGTGCTAGTTTGTGGAAGCAAATAAAAAAAATGAAGGTTTCACAACATGCTAAGTACTTTTGTGAATTATGTGAAAAGTATGCAGTGAAAAGAAAAGCTTTAAGGATCTGGGGATGCAAGGACTGCGAGAAGGTGAAAGCAGGGGATGCTTACACCTTAAATACTACGAGCACTGTAACTGTTATGAGCACTATCTACCACTTAAGAGAAAAAACTGAAGGTTGATTAGTCAATTTCATTATTAATTGTTATTGTTACGGCCTTTTGAACTCACTTGCGAGGATTAGCCTCTTAGGCTTAAGACATTTATGCTTCAATATTTACATGTCTTTTGATAGACAATTTACATTTTATGAGTTTGAAATATATTCGCTTGATTCTTCTTAAAAAAATAATAATAAAAATAAATCCTCTGGTGTAGTAAATATTCAAATTAAATCAATCAAATATTAAATTCATTTTGATCTTTCAAATTAAATCAACTAACACATATCATTATTTTTCTCATATGATCAATTATATGATATAAAACTAAAAACAAATCATTCATATAAAATTATTTATATATATTAAAGTTCATCTCCCACAATCAACAAACTCTATTAATAACTTAGATACATAAACCAATTTGACCTAAAAATCGTCATGCAATTAATATATTAAAAAAATAGAATAAAATATAGTTGCCAGCTATATATGCCACGTGATTTCATGTAACTGTTTGGGACTGTGCGAGAATAAATAAAGATAATTAGCATAATTAATTAATGGTGGGCGCATGGAAGTTTAGGTGAAATAGTATTAGTGCTTAACGTCCGCTCCATTTCCAACCAAACATGTCGTCATAAGCACGCTAACGAATACGGATTACGGTCGGTGGTGATGATGACTCCGACTGATATTGACGTACTCATTATTTTATGACTCATTGATTCCGTTTTCTCCGACGCCTCTGTTTCTTTATCTTCATATTATTCCGTCTTTCGGTGGAACTTTTATTTGGTACGGTCACATGACGTAGCTCTACGTTCGGCCCTCAATAAAATCGCTTCATGCGTTTTCATTATTTACCGCGCGCCCCGACAAGGCGACAACCCGACCCGGAACGGACCCAGGATGACTTGGTATTTCTCGATTTTGCTAAGCATTGCTCGGTATTGCTAGGTATTGGTCGATTTTGCTCGGCAATAACCAATACCGAGTAGTACCGAGCAAATACCGAGTAATACCGAGCAATACCGAGTTGTACCGAGTTTTTCTAGAAAAGCTCAGCACAACTCGGTATTGCTCGGTATTAGTCTTTACAGAGCGGTATTTCTCGTTATTGCCAAACAATACATAGCAATACCGAGCAAATACCGAGTTGTCGCGAACATAGCATTCCCGGGTTCCAATCCGGGTCAAGTCGTCGGGTCGCGCGGTAAAGAGTAAGAGCACGTTGTGACATGTTATTGGCGGCCGAACGTAGCTCTACGTCCGGTCAGAGGACGTAATAATTGTTCCAGGTGATGATATATTCATTAATTTTAATATTTGTCAAAAATATATATAGTTGAATTATACTTTATTGCATTTTTTATTTTTTTTTATTAGGGTTTATTTATTTTTTAATTATACTTTAGTGCTTATGATTCTATATATAAATACCATTGTTGGGTAGTCCTGTAAGAAAATATTTGCAAATTTCAGACCAAATTTATCCCTCTACTCTGAAGTTGAAATTAATTTCAAGTAAATTTTGAATTAGGCTTAGGATTTATTTGGAATGACTATAATATTTTATGGAACTGATTATAAATTTATTGTAAAAAAGAAAATTAATTATTATGATCGTAGAAAGCAACTTTCACCACAATTATATTTATTATCTGAAAAATAAAGCTTTTAAAAAGCTATTTCAAATAGACTATTAGCTTACTCGAATGTAATTTACATTAATTCAAATTATAATTAGAAATAAACATAAATAAAATAAATTATGTGTGTGCGTATATATATATATATATATATATTATCATTATTTTTACTGAAAATTTTTTTTAAGGAGTTGTTAATTAGTTTGTTAAGTACTTAAGAAACGGGAGTACGTGACAGTCAAAATTTTAAATTGATGAGATGAAAATTTATATTTTATTTTTTGCAAATTTCAAAAAGGTTAAAATATATTTTTATAAAAATTTACATTTTCGTTTTGATTATATATATAAATAAATAGTTACAGTAGTACTATTTAAAAAATAATATAATTGCTACATGACTTTACTATGTTACTCTACTATATACTATTATCATATAGTAAGTGATGAGTCAAAATGTGAATTTATTAGATTAGAGAAGCCGCGGGTAGGAGCTGTGCCGAAAGGAAGAAGAACAAAGAAAAGAGAAGAAAAGTTTGAAAAAGTTAGGCAAATTTTGTATTTTAATATCTCAAAAAATTTCTTCAAGATTGTGAAAAAAGTAGAGATTAAATAAAAATTTTAATTGCAGTCTCAAAAATAAAACAATAAGCAAGTTATTTCAAACGAAGCCTTTTAATTTCTAATCAATTATGTGCCTCATTATAAGCTCCCTTAAATAAATTTCAAGTTGGATTTGAGATTGATCTAACTAACTACTAATACTATTTGAATCAACTCAAAATATTATTAGAAAGAAATATACGTAGAAATATAAGATAGTATGAACTTTTTTATCTAAGGCTTCATTTGGAAAGGCTTTGTTACTATTTCTTAAAGCAATTTTAAAGTACAAAAATTTTAATTTTGTACTAAAAAGTTGTTTTAAAAAACAGTAAGAAAGTAATTCCAAACAAAATATAAAAATACATTTAAATTATGGATTATATTATTAAAAAAAATTCTAAACCGTCAAATCATAGACTAGACTTAATTTATAATCAATTGTTTGCAGCTCAAAATTAATTAATTTTAAGTCAAATTTAGCAAATTTAATTCACTTGTATATAATTTGAATATACTCTAAACATTTCTAATAATTAAAAATAAATAAAATATATTATGTGCATCTATATTTAAATTATGGCTGATAGCCTGATATTATATTACGCTTCCAATTTTCTTAAGAATTTTAAAATGTTTTTCATCTAATTATCTCATATTTTATTTATTTTTGGTTTTCGATTTTTATTTTTAGAGTAATTTACTGTGTAAAAAAGTCTTCTTTTTGTAGCCGCCGAACTAATTACGTCCACAAATTTTTTTTCTTTTTTTTTAAATATATTTTTAAATATAGATATTCATTCTGTCTTCTGTTTCCTTTCTCGTTCTCATATTTGTTTTTTTATTTATTCATAATTATAATTGCGAATGTTTTATTTGTAATTGTTGGATTTATTGCATTGTCCTATGAAAGTGTTCAGCCTCTCATGACTTGTAAGTATTTTTTTATATTTAAATTATTTATTTAAATTGATAATAAGAGATTAAGTTAATTAAATTTTAAATCAAGTTTCTATTTGATTTGAATCAAATTCATCAGTTTATTAAATCTTAATTAAGCAACTAACTATATTTAGCATTTTATATAAAATCATATAAACTATTAATATTCATTTATTGATGTATGTATATATATATATATATATATATATATTTTCTATTTTAAAATGTATTGTTTTAATAATTTATTAGCTACTTAACACTAATGTTTTTTCTTATCTCTCTATATTTTTTAATGATTTTATTCTAAAAGTTGTAATTTTTCAACAAAATAAATAATTTCTCAATTTCAAATTAATTATTTTTAATATTACATGGCAATCTTTTAAGATATATGATAAATTTAAATATATTATTTATTTTATTAATAAATAATTGAAATAAATTTATTATTGTATGATTTTTTATTTTTGCTTTATTCTATACAATTATTATGTTATCTTTAATTTAAAATATAATATTAAAATACTGTAATTTTTGTGTATACAATTATTAGGAAAATTCTGAATTTATATGCCCCACAATACCAAAATTTAAAGAAATATGTTGGATCTATTTTCTCAGAGAAATTTAATCAATTGTATAGTCTACATTGATGATTAAATATGATTAATAGGACTTCTTGAGTTTATTATATATGCTTCTTCTTAGCATTTTCTAATTATAATTATAAGGACAATGGTGAACATATCTATTTTAGGCGAGAGTAGTGGATGCAACCTAGCTCAAGATAGAGCTTAGATGAAGTATTTTTTTGGCATTGCAAAGGAGTTATGAAATAGGCAAATTAAGCTTGAGACTAACCAAATAAGGTCGGAGCAAATTTTGGATGCTCTAATAATTGTTTTTCACAAGATTTCAGATAAGGTGTGTAACACCCGAGATCTAAAATGAAAGAATTTCTTTTTTATTTTATTTATGTTTCTTTTTTTCTATGTACAAACAATATTCATTCATTTACAATCAAATCAATTTGACATTTAAAATTGATTAATTATATTAAAAATAATAAATAAACAACAGAAAAATATAATTACATTACTATTGTCAATAGTTTACATTGTACTACAAGCTCTCTGAAAACTCAAAAATATATATACAATAGTCACTAATGACTACAAAAGAATACATAAGAACTAAAAAAAACCAAATTGATCATCACTATTCGGCCTTATGCAGTATACTAACATTTACCAAAAATCACATAATGAGCATAAAACCCCATCAAGTAATCAAAATTCTATCTTGTATTCAATGGAAGGATAGAGACTCAATATGGATGTTCCAATTCCAATCAATAGCAATTCTTCAATTAATATGAGCAATAGAAAATTTTAAAATCCAATAATAAAACAATATGATCAGTCAAGTCCAAATTATACGAAAAAATGGTGAAGAGGATATCATCGAATGAGTCATGTCAATATGTGATGCTATGTTATATTAATATTAATATCATTATAATTTCAATACTATTTCTCAACCAATTTAATGCACTATCATCTGAATGCAATCATGAATGCAACAACTTTAATGTGATGTATTTCTATTGACTATATCTATTGCATAATAAAAGTTATGCTGTAAAAAATTACTAAAAATCAAGATATCATAATTTTTGTAAGTTTTGATCAAATTAAAATCCAAAAAAAAAAAACATAAATTATTGAAATCAGAGATAGGATAATTATTCTTTATAACAAGACAAGTAAATTTCACATCTAAACGAACTAACAAAATTCTCTCTATGAATGCCAAACCTAAGCTTTTCTTTTTTTGTCCCTCTTTTTTTTTTTGCTTTTAATTTCATGCTCTCCATTAGCCGCAGGAATAGAAAATTAAAGGCTTAGGAAATGGAATATGATATTTAGATTAAGATAATAATATAATATTATATAATTATATAAATTATTGAGTTTTAAATATAAAGATCATATAAATCATTTTATATTTTCAAATTCAAAAATCTAAAAATTATAGAAAAATGTTTATAAAATAACCAATCATTTTAAATTTTTTTTTGAAGAAATCGGTTAGCACAACTGACATCTAATGGTCCCAAAACCCCCACTTGTATTGACAAACTGTCAATATTTTAATAATTTACATCAATGCCCAAAAATTATAAAAATTTAATGCAATTAAAATACTACAATATCTATGTTATGACGAAGACAATTTGTGATTTGGTCATATAATGACTCAAAAAAAATTTATTTATATGGATTAAAATACATTCTATTATAGAGTGGAATAAAGAATGAATGAGGAGAGTGAGGATAATAGAGTGAATGATAGTGAGGAGTATCTCATAGAGGAATAAGAGGCAGAGTAGGAGGAGGAGATGGAGGATTAGAAGGTGGACATAGGGTATATAACCTTATCTGTTGTCATTATACCTATAGATAAAGAGGCCAAAAAAGAAAGGAATGTAACCTCATCTCTTACTGTTATGCCTCCATTTAGTAAGGCCAACAAGTCGAGGGATATAACTGAAAGTGCTCTGATGGCACTAGAAAGTTCGTTAGGGATGTTAAGCCCTTATGAACTGGCCCAAGGCTAACAAAGATAGAGGTGAATTGGATAACTTTAAAACCAAAGATAAAACTCAAACCAAAATCACCACAAAGAAAACCAAATGCGGAAATTAAATGCGGAAGCAAATAATAAGAAAGAACACACTGGATTTATAGTGGTTCGGTCAAATCTTGACCTACGTCCACTCCTTGGAGGCACCCTCCAAGTATTCACTAAAACAAGTGTCTCTCCTTTAGCCCCCACAGCTAGGCGGAGAAGCCCTTACAAAATAACTTCCACCTTCCCCGGTGCGGCGGAGTCGCCGGGTCCTTTGATACCAAAGTGAACTTCTTCTTTGGTGAACTTCCCTCGAGACAAGCCTTGAATCCGACGGTATTAAGATGCAAGCCTGCCGGAGCAACCGTGTGGAATCCCCTCCACACTCCCTTGAGTCTCCCCCTCACAGGATCTTCTCCCTCTCAGACTTCACCCGTTCCTCACTCCCTTTCAAGCTCTCTCTTCAAGTCTCCCCCACAAGAACAAAGCTACAATGGCTACCAAAGACACTTACAAAGTGTCATGCCAAGCTTAAATAGAAAAGCTCAAAACGAGCTCATTAATGCAAGTTGCTGACATTATCGTCCAGGATGATAGGTATATCATCCTGGCCGATCAGTATAAATTCAGCTCATCAGCCAGGGACGATTTGGGACGATCAGAAGAAAATTGGTTACATCGTCCTGACCGATATCACGATCGTCCAGGCCGATTAGTTTAAAACCGATTTCAATCATCCTGATCATCGCCCTAAATTCGAGCTGTCCGATGTAGATCGTCCAGGACATCGTCCTGGTCGATCCGGCGATCGTCCCGGACGATGTGACCGTATCAATCAACCATTAATGCTTTCCAAAGATATCAGATCAATTTAGGCATAATTGAGTTAGATCGGTCTGAACGATATAAATATCGTCCTGGCCGATTTCCTAAAACAAAGAATTCCTAAACTGATTATGGCGGCTGATTTTTTCTGAATTGAGACTATCGTCCTGGCCGATACAGGTATTGTCCAGGCCGATCCGCTAATGACGGCTGCCTTAATGAGAATGCCCTAATTAGGGTTTCTATTTTTGGACAGATCGTCCCGGACGATGTTTACCAAAAATAGAAATCTTTAGAGAACAACAGAACATATTCCAAGTTTACAAATCATCTGGTGCCACACCAAATACAACAGACTTAAGAAAGGAAAAATAGTACAAACTGACTCAGACATAGTCTACCCAATCTTGAGCTGGTTCCAAATTGCAGTCTGATCGTGTGAACCTAAAATGTCAGTACATAAGATAGTCGTAGAGAAATAAGAATGTTTGTTATCATCAAAATCATAAACCATTGATCCGCAACAATAACCAAACCTCTTACCATTATAACCTCATCTATTTCCATTATGCCTCAGTATAATGAGGTTGAGAAGTTAGGGGGTACAAACCCATCTATTGTGAATGTGCATTTAAATATTGAGATATAGAAGACATAGGATGTAACTTTATCTCTTGTTATTGTATATAAGAGTGATGTAAATTAGTTGGATAAAAAATTACCACATATAGCAAAAAGCTATATTTCATTGTAGATTTCACATATATCTTAGAAAATACGAACAAGCCTGTGAATCCATATACTATTAATCCACTCCATGCACCACATTGAATAATAGCAATTTCTATCTTCAAATCTTGGATGCAAAGAGTGATTGATAACTCCAATGAAAACAAATTAATATTTGTATGTGGACATGCAACGTGGTTCAATAGTTGAATAATCCGATAACATGATTAGATAATTGTGGGTCTCCGAAAGGATTCTGCTCGTGCGGTTCGAATGCAAAGAATACGATCACACTGTCCCGAAGGATAAAATGGTCGTAGGCCTTTACAATCGACACAAGCAGGCAGATGGAAGAGCAGATGGAGTTATAGATACGATTAGCCATGGAGGATAGCGGCTTTCACCTACCAGCCTCGATGGATAATAATATCTATAACCCAAAAGTTCACGAGATTTCCCCCATTCGATGTATCAGCTCGAATGGGGTTTATTTGATTGTGGGGATCGGTTTCCTACGGGCGCAAGCCCCCGTAGTTAATTACATCCTAAGCCTTGACTTAGGAAAACTCTCGATTAAGGATGTTAGATTATCTTCTCAAAAGTGGGTTTAGTGCAAAAGGGTTTCTAGGCTTTCCTAATCAAAGGGAAGAAGGTCCCAATTTGGTTCAATCAAATCATGCGTGGTTCAGTCGACATCCGGCCGGCTAGGATAAGTGGAAACTAGAGAAAAAGAAGAGAGGCAAAGCATCTCAAGCAATCACGAGAGAAAGAAGGAGGTGGCGTCATCTATGTGACGCAGATGTATAGGATTTATAGCTTCCGAAAGAATGGAGAACTTACCCACCATTAAGGTGTGTAGGGGTACACTCGTACCCCTCACCTTTAGACCCTAAATCTATAAAAGATGTAGTATCGTACATATGATACTAACATCTACGACCTAGCTACTGCGATCCTGGACTTATTCCTTGCCTGAAAAAGGAAGCCAGCTAAAATCCTAAGCACAATCAATCGTCCTATATGTATGCAAGATAGGAAACTCTATCCTAAGGAATCAAGGATTAGTAGTTCAAAAGAGTTGAATCAGGGACTCTACAATATGCAAACGAACATATCTAGCGTTGTTAATGATGCATGAAACAAATGCACGAGTAAGAAAGATCCTTAGGTCCACTAATGCAATGCATGTAAGTGAAGTGCATTATAAAGAAAAGTGTATAAGAACGTATGCATGACATCCAGAGTACATAAAAAATAAATAAACACACCCTAAGGATATCCTTCAGGCAAGATACCCGCACAGAAAATCATCATAGTCATGCCCACTTCGTGTGGGAAAACAGCGATGCCCAATGGCATAAATAGGTGGCCTACTCGACAGGCCTAAATGACCTTAATGGTCTCTAAGGCTCACATAAAAAAAGGGGGGGTATCGCACCCAAAACCAGAAAAGGCCAAAATCCTAGCAGAAAAACAACGATGCCCACTTCGTGTGGGAAAACAACGATGCCAACCGGCATAATAGGTGGCCTACTCTACAGGCCTAAACGACCCTAATGGTCTCTAGGGCTCACAGAAGGGGGCCAGCTTTGACCTATAGGGCCAAAGCTTCGTCAGTGGACTACCCTAAGGCCAACTACCTAAACATGCTAGAATTCCTACTAACAAGTCGTGTGTGATATGTAGCAATTTCGATATATAATTAAAAAAAAATTGCTTTACTAGTTGCAAAAATTATACCTGAATGGGGCGCAGCCACTTAATAACTCCAAGCAAGTAAATGGTTCATTGATCCCTGATCGTGCAAGACCCAATGTACCTGCTGTGGCGCTGCCACTTAAAAGCTTATAAGCAATTGACGCCGCTTGATCATTGACAATGCAACACCAGATATACCTCGCAAAGTAAGACAAAAGAAAACATATATATAAGCGTAGATGCCGTTCAGAAAAGAAATGCAAGTAAGTAAGAAAACATAACTGACAGAAAAAGTAAGAATTGCATTTATAGAACATATATAGGTAGTAAATACTGAATAGCAAAAGAAAATGTAAGCCTAACCTAGAACTAGAAGTAGTGTCCTAATCAAACTGGTCTAAGGTGTGTGTAGGCTGTGCAGTTTTGGTAGATCCTATGTAGGGTAATTTAGTTGAAATTATTTGCATTCAATTTGTTAAAGGCCAAAAGGAGATTTTGATTGAAGTTCAAATATTAATATTTTATGATTGATTTTAGATATTTTATTTTTAGGATTTGATCAATCACCACCTTTGTTTCACACCGAGGCCGTGAGGTTTATTTCACCCTCCTTGGGGCTAACTTAATAGCCTCGTAGGCCTGGGTTACCCAGTGGCAACCAATTTTTGTTGAATTATTAAGTTGGTTGTGAATTAGAAAAAAGAAAGGTAAATTAGACAGTGTATTAATCAAAATGTCTGTTGATTGATTTTAAAGATTAGTCTAAGGTTTGATATTTAGGAGTCTTTTATCCTAATCAATTTTAACTCATGATTTGATCCCTTAATTAAATCTACATCTTTTAGATTTTAGATTGGTTAGAAATCAATTATTAAATTAGTTGAATTTGATTTAGATTTCAAATTTTTTTAAAGATTATAAAATATTAGTTATGATTAGAAGAAAAATTAAGTGTTTTAGTACATTTTTTTAAAGGATTGAATTAAGGTGGATTCGTTGGTTGATTATTAGCGAGTTAAGGAACACTAAACCTAGGAAAACACGTTGCTAAATTTTCTATGTTTTGATGTTTTATCCTATAGGGAGCATGCTTCCTAAGTCTATATTATCTAAGACTCAATCCTTAATTTTTGTCCTTAGGCGTCACTAAAGTTGTAGGATCAAAAAGAGTTTTGTTTTCTAACCCTTAAAACTTTCGTACATGTACTAATAAGCTTAGGGATCTATGCACGACAGTATGATAAGAAATAGCAAGAACGGTAGAAAGAAAAAGAATAAAAATATGAAATAAAAGGAATGTAGGCATTGTTGTTGTTGGACACACTTCTGTGAAGTCAAGTGTATCCTAAAGCAACATTAACAATGCCCTTTACTATTCCCACAATCCAAATGAGGCACTTGATATAATTGAGACATCTACCCATACAAATTCCCAACTCTAAATCCAAAATAAGAGTCTCTTTTGTTTTATATTTCTCCCAAAAATCCTACATTTCCTCTTCTTTTAAAAACTAGCACTAAAAGGATCCGACTCAAACAAATAAGAATTACCTTACTTCCAAAAGGATACTAAAGACTTTCCAACCTAAAGTTCCCTAAAGCTTCCAACTCCGAATCCATCTTGTAGAAAGAGATACTAAGGGAATCTAACCCGAAACTACCTAAAGCTCTAAACCCCAAAGATTCATCCTTAGAAATAACCTCTAAAAGAATTGAATTCAAAATAGGAAGGCACTAACTACTACCTCAAAAGACACTAAGAGATCCTACCACACAAATTCACTCATAAAATTATACCTCTCGAAACAACTTGCAAGGACCTTCCAAACGGACTACTACACAATATTCTACAAGGAGAAAATCTACCAAAAATCTCTTTTTTTATATTTTGACACTAAAATTCTACAAAATCTCCACAAAATCTTCTACCAAAATTTCCCCTTTTGACATAAAATCCTACCCAACAACCTATAATCAAGTGTCTCCTTTCATTTGGAGTGGGGTGGAAAAACCCAAAGCTTTCCAACGAGAAGATTTTATAGAAACCCCTCATTGTAGAGCCCTCGTCACAAAACATTCACAAAACATTTTCGATAAAGCCTCTCGATGTAAAACAATTCGCAAAACTTTCTAACATGAAATCAAATATAAAAAAAAACAACTTGCAACCTCTTCATTATAAAGACCACTCATGAAATTTCTCAACCCAAAAATAACACCATCAAGTCAAGTATAGACGGAATATCATAAATGCAAATTCTTCTCAAAACAACATCATATTGAATCTACACAGATTTATTTGAAAGAGAAAAATACATGAGTGCTCTTCTAAGAATAATTGCCGACAAGATATTTTTAAATATGCAAACCTATAAGTAATGCGATGAATTTCTTTTTCAAGTCATACTTAAAGCAATAGGTTTACTCTCCAGTAAAATTCCTTCAAATAAAAATCTCGAATGAGAAGGAAACAAAGAAAAAGAACTTGAACATTCAAGAGTGAACACATAAACTGATTCTACAAATTAACCACCAATATTAGAAACTCTAAGTTACTTCAAGTTATCATGCCTTCATAAACATAAAAGGGAAATAACATGTGTCATACACCTCATTGCTATCTTTCAAAAGATACACATAAAATTATTCAGGATAACATAAACTTAAAATAAAGAAAGTCCAACCACTTGCTAACATCACATTCGAACAAGTAGAAAAGGAATGGAATTCAATAGAGTATCCCAAAATCCACCAATACTCCCCTTATAGTCAAATAAGTTTCCAATAGTATGAGTAAAATTGCTTTGAAACCACGAGGCTACAAGAATACCAATTAGAAGAATGACTCATACATAATCGTCACTTATAGCATCATCTAAACGAAAAGGCGAGTAAACTTCTTTACATCAATCATAAAGCAAGCTATGTGTAAGCATGAAATTATGAAGTAAAAGCATATGTATCGATCACTAGAACCATGAATCTCCACTTGAAACATATGATTGGGTGATCTAAATATGCATGCAAGTTCTCAAGTTCAACCATTCTTTATGATCATTTTTCATTCAACATGCTCTTTACACATTTCCCACGAAGTTAAAATGTAACATGGATATGTGTTTTGATTCAAGTGTTCTGTATAACAAATCTCTATTTTATTTAATCATTCCAACTCAAAGTTCTTGCCCATGCTTAAAGAAAGTATTCCGACAATGTAAATAACCATGTTTAAAAAAAAAAAAAAAAAAAAAAGAGACTCTTACGACTCAATACCTAAACCAAATACCTTTAGAGAAGGACAGAGATTTTCATGCAACTTCACCCCTTCTAAAGTTCAAGAAAGACATGCCGACGCCACAACGCAATATTAAATGCATTCTATAGAAAAGCTCACATTTGGAACAAGGGACATAATGAACTTTTCTACAACTTCTATTTGATGTAAAAAAAAACATTGCTCCAACTTTCTTTCTCCTAATTATCTCATGAGACTAAACAAGAAGAGCAAAGTCTAACCTCATATGAACCCTACTCTAACAATTCCAGAAGTTTTTCTAACACATACATTTCTCTTTCAACATGTAAGTGACAGATGTAAATAAAGAAGGGAATACATACCATACAATTGCATCCTTTCATTTTAGTTTACTCCACTATGATTAAAACATTGGAGTGTCCTGAATCATACCATGGCTTTAGAGATCTAAATTCATAACATATATGTGCACCTTCTATTCTCACATGAAATCAGCAATTAAATTTCACATAGTTAACTTTTTTTCAATTCCCTATCTAATCTTATTAACAAAGAGAATATCACTAGCACAAATATATGCATACCACAAGATACATCCTCTTGTGAATGTCAAATAACAATATTCATGGTCGATGCATAAAATGATAAGATTAGATATTTTAGTTTAAATTATAATTTATAATTATTACTATGAAAATGAAAGTCGAAATACCGAAATAATCAAATACTATGCATATAATGAATTCAAGTAGAGAAGCATAAAAAAAAAAGATATGAACACGTTTTTACTAACTAATTGACATCAGTTTCTTATCAATTAAGTTTAAGACAAATAGTCAAGGAAACAGAAGATGAGAACAAAAATAAGAGGAACCACTTGAAGGTAAAATCCACGAAAAGAGACGAGCAGTTTTTTTTATTCAAATAGATAATTTGATAGAATTTTTTTTTTAAAAAAAAATTTCATTTGATAAAAATAAAATAAAATAAAATAAACAAAATAAAATAAAATTCATTATCATGGTCAAGGCAAACGGATCTCACGTAAAAAAAGGTATTCAGAAAATGATAATTTCATAGATGATCACATTAGCTTCGTTTATTTATGCTTAAGATTAAAATCATTGAACCTGATTTTTTTTAGAATGACCTTCCACATTCAATCAACAAAATAGTGTATATAAAGAATCATATGTAAGAATGCATTAATGAATTCTGCTTTACTGACACTTAGACACAAAACACAAGAGCTGATGCATGGTTGATGTCATCAGAGCATGATTTCATTTGAGTAAGAAACAAAACAAAACATAATGACAAGTATAAGAGATGATGCATATCTTATGTCATCAAAGCATAATTGATTTGTGTAAGAATCAAAATATTAGGAGTTATCTGGAATGGAAAAGATAGAAAACGACAGACATCCTTTTTTTTTTAACGTATGTGAAGAAATATATGAGCACATTTCTTTATGTGGTGATGAACCCGATGCCTGATGAACACCAGTATAACTTTGATAAATGAAAATTTCAGATAAGGAAATCAATATACGATTCTATTAAGATGTCATTAAAATAATTAGCTATAGTTTTAGCTTTACCTGTAATCGCATAATGGAAAAGAAGGAGAGATCTAAGTCTGTCGGACTTGCAATCAAGAACGGCGATGGGATTTCGGGAAGCCGAAACATGTCAAGTGAGGCGACAAGCTTAGCTGGGCCGGCGTCGGCTCTTGGCTTCAGCAAACAAAGAGCAGGATCTCTAGAGGGGGAGGTCTGCTCTTTGCTTCAACGAACAGAGAGAGAAATCAGGGAGAGGGGGCTCTAATCTTCTCCTTGGGTCTGCCAACTAGAGTAGGCCGAGAGAAGGGTTTGAAACTCCTGGAGCAAGAAGAACGAGAGGGGGAGTTTTTCGGCTTGCTGGGGTCTGCCAACAGAGAGATGGGGGAGGAGTTTGGGTAAGGGAAAACCGAGAGCAAGAGAGCGAGAGCGGTGGAGTGTCCGTTTAGGGCTTTTTCGGGCCAGAGAGAACGAGAGAGAGAGTCCGAGGGAGGGGTTCTCCTGAGAGCAAGGGAAAACCGAGAGCTGGAGAGGGTGAGGGCGTTCGGCCCTTACCCGAATAGCCCATCCAGAGCCAGGGGAAGATTTTTTTTTGTCTCCCATCACGAATCGAGGAGGAGACCGGCTTCGTAGCCGTTGAGGACCGGGTACGAATCACTGCCAATCGACGTTGGCCACCTGATTAAATTTCCTGATTTAGAGGAAATTTCAAACGGCACAGAAAAGGGATTTGGATGCAAACTTGGCTCAAATTGGTTCGAATTGGCTTGATTTAGAATCCGGCTAGGTTCGCTCGATTAGATTAAATCAAATTAAAGACGATTTGAGTCAAATTGAGCTCGTCGCAGTCAAAACAAATTATTTGGACTTGATTGAACATGATCGAATCTAATTTGACTCAATTCAGATCGACTCGAGTTCGAATTCGGCTCGACGATGTCTAATTGAGTTGATCGAAGGCGCTCGAGAGCACTCGAGCGAAAATCGAGGTCAACAATAATAAGGTGATAACTATTTAATTTCATTAAAAGTGCGAGAAATTAATTCATCACAAGAACTTCTTTTTTGGTAGCATATTGATTCTTTATGATTTTTAAATAAGGTATTGAATATGACACCGCACAAATATATATGGACAAGGCATTTTTATATTGGAAGAATCATTTGATCAATGCAACATAATAGTAATTCATTGGAGGGGCTCCTTCAAGTGGATCAATGATGTTGTCATGTATAGAGGAGGACAAATTCATGAAGTCATGGCATTATGCAAAATTAATCGAACCTTCTTTGAACCTAAACCTTATGGCAGCACACATGTTCTAACCTTTTTCTAGAGCTGGGATTGCTTGTTATATTATACTAGCTGTTTAACAAGTTAGAATATTAAGAAAATCTTATTCGAATAAGTCATTCAAATATTTTATAATTTTTTCTAGGGATTTTTACATCCGTACCACTTTATAACATCTATTTTATATATTTGACACCCTAAACATTAATATTTCATATTTAACACCTAAACACAATTCTATCATCATATATACCACTCCGTCCATTCCATCGCTCACGACGTTATCCCCGATTTTAGCTTAAACTCTCTCGCGAACAGGTTTCACCGTGAGTCTTCCCTTCTCCCTCCCGCGAGTTTTCCCTTCCCCGGCCGCAATCCATCTATTTCTTTCCGGTCCCTAGGTTGAACAGCTCCAGGGTTACCTCGCGAGCAGAAGGCGTTGCCCTCGTCTGGTCAGATTTCTCCACATTTGCTTGCTCTCCGTGAGTTTCATGAGTATTTTGACCTAAACCACCGCCGAAGGTAAAGTTCTTCGTATTGCTCCGTCTGTGCAGAAGTTTTCTGCATTTTTTTCACAAATGAATGCTTAGCTGCCGAAGCACCGTCTGTGCCGAAGTTTTCTTCATTTTTTTTCGCAAATGAACTAATTGTTGCCGAAGCTCCGCCTGTGGCCAAGTTTTCTACATTTTTTTTCGCAAATGAACTCATTGCTGCTGAACTTTTCTACAAATTTTTTTCTAATGGATTATCCATGAGTTTTGACATTTTTTTACTTTGACAGATTCTACAAAACTTCTCCAATGACTTCAATGAATTCTTCAGCTAGGGACAGAACACAACAGCAATCACAAATTTATTGTTACTGTCAGTTAAAGTGTGTGGTGTACACATGCTATCGAGGACCTAATCGAGGCCGACAATTTTATAGATGCATTCATAGTCGAACTGATGACGATTGCAATTTCTTTAAATGGATGGATGAATTAGAAGAGCCTTATCATGATACACATTATGATTTGAAAGCCGCAGACGACAAGATTTTGAAGAAGCTTGACTTGGTCATATTTCAGTTGAAAGTGTTTATTGCTCTTGTTGCCCTCGACGTCATCGTTAGGATGTATTTTGCTTAAAAAGTAATTGTAACTGTGTTGTTGTAATTGTGTTGTTGTAACTGTGATGTTTTGTGGAACATGTTTTGTACTGTGTTGTATCTTCTCAAATTAAATGAATGTTTTTTATCTTATGAAACGTGTGACACAGTTTGCTATGGTTTACAAAAATTTTTAGATTGTTTGACAGATATTACATTGTTTACCGCAAACCAATTGGTTGAGATAAATTGTAAAACACATAAGTTCTCTAATTGGTTTAAATTGTAATCGTGGTTTTTTGTAGCATTGCCTGAGCCCATACAGATGACTTGCAGCGATATGAATACCAAAATCTGTTTAAACTGTTTCATGAATAACAAGTCTAATAAATTGTAAAACATATAAGTTTTCTAATTGGTTTAAACTGTTTCATGCCTGTAGCATTGTTTACCGCATTTCTTCCAGACAAGTTTTTGTCTGACTTTGTAACAAAATGTAGAAGCTTGGATTTTCTCAAATTTTTGATTTTCTGCAAAAGTTCCCAAAATTCTTCAACTTCATACCAAGCATTACATACCAAAAGTTCCCAAAACTACATACCAAGCATTACATACCAAAATCTGGAAGTCTATGTTGTTTTTAAACAAAAAACCACATTAAGGGATACACTTATAAACCATGAAGATATAAATATTGAAATTCTTCAACTTCAATGTCAGCAACATTCCTTCTGCCTGACAACTTCTCTCGTCTCGGGATGCCATATTGAGTGGAATATGTAGTCTCGTTGTTATTTTTTTGGAGTGGATTTTTGCAAGTGCTCCGATGATGACCACAAAGACCACACCTACCACATTTATGAGCTTTCTTGTCCTTTTCCAAGAAATTTACTATTCTTTTTTTTCGAGGCCGACCCCTTGGTCTGGATGTACCCGGCACTCCAACTTCGACAGCATCATCGCCTACTCTCCACTGATCCTTTCCAGGTAGCGCGGCTATTGCTCCATCGTATGCAACTCTATACCTATAGATTTTGTATCATATTAAACACTAAATTGAAACTGCATAAGCAACTCTATACCTATAGTCATTTAATGTTTACCTGTACACGTAGTAGTGTTCATCAATGTAGGAATGCCATAGTGGATGTTCTTTCATGCCAATGAACGCTACGGCATGGATACATGGAAGTCCAGTAAGTTGCCACACCCTACAAGTGCATTCTCGTTCTTCAACATCGACAATGTGTCTTGAATGTAAACCTTCCACCTCAGCCTGCCAAACACTTGATTGACGCACAATTAGATGATCTTTTCTAGTTGTAATATTCCTTATGTACTCCTTCGCTTGCGGGACCAGCTCTCGATGCCATGTTAGGCTAGTCATCTTTCGCATAACCCTTTGCTCCATCAACATACCACGAATGATATCAATAAGGTCGACAACGAGTTTATTTTGAGCTTCTAAAATCCAAGAGTTAAATGATTCAGATAAATTGTTAGTATTAGCTGCATTGTTAATCCTTAGCATAAATTGGCTTCTGGACCACTTGTAAGGTAATGAGAGTAGGTATGAGTGAACTTTTGGACTTAATATGGCTAGCTCAGCCAACTTTTCGTCAAACTCAATGCTTGTATAAGCATTTGCAGCAATCCAAACCAAACCTTGAAGTTTTTGCCCATCTTTGCAATGAAAGTTTTTTTTTAAGATTCTTCCACAAATGACGGATGCACACTCTATGTTCTGCTTCAGGATAAGTTTCTCTCATAGCCTCGCCTAAACCCTTTTCCATGTCCGATATGAAAGCAAGTGGTTCTATGTTCGTACCAATAGTAACAGTCAAATTGTTAAGAAACCATGACCATGTTTGTTTTGACTCAGTCTCAACCACCGCATAAGCTATATTGAATAAACCATTATTGCCGTCAAGTGCATTTGCTGATAAAAGCACACCCAAATACTTTAATTTAAGATGACAGGCATCCATACTAATAAGCGGTCTACAACCATTTATAAATCCTTCAGCGCACACCTTAAAACTAACATAAAATCTTTGAAATGAATGATCTGTATTATCACATGTGTATGTAATATGTGACCCCGGATTTCTTTCAAGTAATTCAGCTTTCAATGTTGGGACCCATTTGAAACTATCATCAACCGAACCGAAAATAGTATTACGTGCTTGTTCTCTAGCTCTCCAAAGCTTCATGTAAGGTACTGATAAACCATACTCTTTTTCTATATTGCTCTTTATTTCATTTGGTGGAATGTCAGGATGCCTCTTCACTAGATCCTGAATTTCATTGGCAACCCATGCAGATGTGGCGAGTCTATTCCCTGCACGATTGACACCAGGACAAGTGTGTTCTCCATCAACTCGCCTTATTTGGAAAGACTGAGTATCTTCACAAAGGGATGCATGAATTCTCCACTGACATCCTTGGTAAGAACATTTTGCAATAACCCGTTTCTTATCACTTGCTTTAATTCTAACACCAAAGTTGTTTTTAATGGCTACTGAACGCAGAGCATGTTTGAAAGTTGGTGCATCATCGTAGAGTGTGCCAACTTCTAAATTTTTAATACCCATATTTGTAATAGAACATTCAACCATGTCTGAACTCACAACCTCCATAGGATTTGAATTCGGTTCATCTGTATCTACTTCATGTAATACAATAACAATCTCAACACATAAATTCCCATTCGATTGTTTCACCAACTCATTCACATCATTATCCGTAGTAAGAATTTTATATTCTTTGGGTGTTGTTCCATAAATGTGGTAATACATAAGATATTGATGTCCTTTGAGCCATGGACCTATTCTAGCTATTTCTGTTCTAAGTTTGCAAATATTAAAATAGCTTTTCTGAAATTTAACAGTTCTTTGTTTACCGCCATTGTACCTTCTTCTATATGGATCCAAGGTTTCCACCCAAATACCTCCATATTTAAATGAGACCAATAATTCCTCTCTTTTTTCAACAGTGCTATCATCAGAAACCTGCAATACCAAAGACAAAAAATTCATTTCAAAATGTGATTTAGATTTTTCAAGAGTAGAAATAACTGTGTAATCAAAACTTACGAAGGAGGCTGTGTTCGATCACATTAATACACAAAAATTGAGAACACCCAATCGACTGAAATCCTATTGAACAAATCAATTTGTAAATTTTTAGTATTTGCTGTTATTCGAATAACCCTTTCCTTAAGTTCTATTTGCTGCACTGAAACGGTTTGGCATTACTGCATACCTTCGGTCGGTAAAATGGATTGAAGACGCGATATCACTCCGACGTTGCGAACAGAGGAAGCAAAGTCCGACCTTGGTAGCAGTCGGGGTCTGCTCGAGCGCGCGAATGATAACACAGAACAGAGAAAGTGGCGGAGCGCGCGAGAGGGGGAACACCGAACACACCAAAGGCGGGAAAGTGAGGTTTCGGGGATAACGTCGTGAGGGATGGAATGGACGGAGTGGTATATATGAAGATAGAATTGTGTTTAGGTGTTAAATATGAAATATTAATGTTTAGGGTGTCAAATATGTAAAATAGATGTTATAAAGTTGTACGGATGTAAAAACCCCTTTTTTCTAACAATGACTTATTTTCCCTTCTGTCAAGTCATGTTTGAATCAAGTTTTCTAATAAAAATAATTTAAGTTATGTGTTCGAATAATATTTTAATTATGAATTGAATTTTGTTGTCTCATATTCAACATTGATCAAATTTTGTTATAATATTATTCAATTTTTATTTGAATTAATTTTGATTATGGTAAATAAAAAATTTGCAATTTAAAATGAGAGTAATTTGTCACAAATAAGATATTTATGGGATTTACATGCATACCACTTTATTTCATGCTTTATATAGGTAATATTCAAAGTTTTAATATTACATTCATATTAATGATATAAAATTTTAATATCAAATATATCACTAATATATTTTATTATTATTATTTATATCATTTTATAAATTTTAATATTCCATTTTATGCATTAGATAATATATACATAGCATAAAATAAAGTGATAGGTATGTAAATCCCCAAAATAAATTTGGGATGTATTTATCCAATTTTGAGCGCCGGCGCGTAAACTCTGCACTTTCCGCGACTAATTTTGAGTGGGAGTGGGCGAGGAAACGAAGATGAGCGCATGTGGCAAGGCGGCGGCGGTGGCGGTGAGGCTATTCGACGCGCACTGCCATCTCCAAGACCAGAGGATCTTTGCGGTCACTCCCCAGATCATCCGCACGGCCATCGACTCCGGAGTTCTCCTTTTCGCCGTCAATGGCGTTTCCGAGGTTTTGCACAAGCCTTGAAAGATCCATTACGGCTAGGGCTTGCTTTTCTTCTGCAATTATGTCCTTATATAAGCGTACGTCTGTATCTGCAGAAGGATTGGCATATTGTCAAGCAGATGGGCGAGCAATATCCTTCAGTGATTCCGTGCTTTGGCCTTCATCCATGGTAAGTAGGGGTAACCCTCATGGGTTTCCGCTTATTCTTGGGCACCCTTTGTTTTTATAATGGAATGAATTTGTATATGCATATAAGGGCTGAACAGGTTTGTTGCCGAGAGGT
This sequence comes from Dendrobium nobile, assembly GCA_022539455.1. Lineage (NCBI taxonomy): Eukaryota > Viridiplantae > Streptophyta > Magnoliopsida > Asparagales > Orchidaceae > Dendrobium > Dendrobium nobile. Next base: position 54,849,047 of record CM039730.1, read on the forward strand.
CGCCTGAATGGATGAGATTATTGAGAGAGTTCTTTGCAGAAACACCTTCCGCTGCCGTTGGCGAGGTATCGATATGACAACTTACTTTCATTTAATCCTTGCGTTTTTAGGTGTATAATGTTTTATGCAAAGTTCCGTGCAATGTGAATTATGCGGTTTTACTATTGTTAATTTGACGATCCAGTTCTACCAAAATATAGGGGGCAACAGGTTCAATGAGTGTTCTTATGCTTCTGACACTAGGGTTTTTGAATATTTTTGGAATAATAAATCACAAGATACCACGATATTATTTGGAATAACACTCTTTATGCCGGCGATGGCGTAACTTGTTATCGTTTATGCAGGCTTGGTGGCCCACATCAGACCAGCTTATCTATTGTCCTTGTCAACCAAGAACTTCTTAGATCAACTACGAAATATTCTGATTGACTAAGATGATAGATATGACCATTCGACATTGATCGACTCACCTGCAAAGTCCTTGTGAGCTTGCCAGGTTTCAATCAATTTTGCTCCGACTCCTCTCACTCTATTAATCAATCAGAATGGGCATCATCAACATATTTCTCAATCCATTAATGATTCATATTCTCAACTCGTTGCATTGAACAACTTGGGTGCTTCATCAAGCCTAGCACACCATGAAACTTTCTAGAGTTATGCCAGCAACAATAATAATGCATGCAATGAAGAAGAATATTGTTGATAATGAAAAAATTACAATAATAGTAAATAATGCAAATTCCTATTATAAATACTAGCCCTTTAACTTAGATATGATAACATTAATAAAGATATGCCTGATGAGGTATTGATTTATATGAACAATAGTCATAGACTGACCTAAGAGTTCAATTATGATATGATTTCATCAAAGATCAACAATGTAGCCACACTTTTTAAGTTTGGTAAGAAGACATTTATGAATGATATTTATTTAAAGAAAGGTGCTTTGGTGTATATTTTTTTAACAAATGATAGTTTAAATTGATAAGACATTTATTAAAATAAGTGGAAGTCAAAACATTGGAGAAAATGTTTAGAATGTAGAAAACTTAGAATTAGGAACAAAAGTTGAGAGTATATGACTTGTAATTTTGATCAGTGTGATATATCAATCAAGATTATTAGAAGATTAAATTATACCTAGGTTTGATAGATTTGTGCTTGGATCTATTATAAAGATGAAGAAAACACACTCTTTGGTGTCAAGCTTTAGATATGACAAAAGCAATGGGGTCCGCACCAAGTGAACCTGGGAGCCATTGAACTACCCGGTCCAGTAGACTTCGGCCCAGGTGGGGCTTGTAGACAGCTGGGAATTAAAATATTATGTTACGAGGGAATCAATTAGGAAATTTCGTAATTGAATTTCAAATAGAGGGAAAACTTTCGAAAGAAGGGCTGATTTAGGAGGGAAGGAGGAAGCTTATTTAAGTCTAAAGTTAGGATTTATTGGAATTCTTATGTAGAATTTTGTGTTGAGTGCTATAGTTTTCTTGTGTTACAGATCCTAACTACATCTAGGGTTTGGGAGAGAAAATCTTCCCCTCGAAAGAGGATCAATTGTATTCTGCTTCTTGTTAATTTATTTCCTAGTAATAAAAGTTTGCATTTTTGTCGAATCCCATTGATTTGATTGTTGTTTTTGATACCAATGCACATCAAATTGGTATCAAAGTACATTCCTTGACCGAAATCTTTTTTTTTTTGCTAAGTTTTGCTGTGATTTTCCTTCCCGTTCGTCGAATCACGTCAAAGTTGTTGTTTTTCTCTAATAAAACCTTTGATCCGGGTTAGGGGTGTAAACGAGTCGAGTCGAGTTGAGTTTCAGCATTATCAAGCTCAGCTCGTTACTCGGAAATTGAGCTCGAGCTCGAGCTCGTCAAACTATAAACAAGTTCGAGTCGACTTGCGAGCCGCTCGATTTCGCATCCATCCGATTTTTTATTTTTCCAGCCCACTTCTTATTCCGCCTGGCATCCGCCCAAATGGAGTTTTTATTTTTTTTCCCGCCTATGATTGGCTGCCATCTTTTTTTTTTTTTGGGGTGGGGGGAGGAAATGGCTGCCATCTTAAAAAGCTGTTATAATGACAAGCTGCAAAGGACACTTTGCATTAATAAAAAGTTGCCTTCACTTGAAACAAGGCAATGAAATTATATGAATTAACATTAAAAGCAAGCATTTGACATTAAAAGCACGGTTGAATCTCATATTATAAGCCAACTGCCATTAGTTTCTTTAAAATATCATAAATATTATAGTTTCGAGCCGGCACGCGAGCTCACGAGCCGAGCCTCGTCAAGCTCGAACTCATGCTCGTTTGATAAACGAGCTCGATCGAGCTTGGCTCGCGAGCTCGTTAACAAGTCGAGCTCGAGCCTGCTCGTGAGCCGGCTCAGCTCACTTACACCCCTAATCAAGGTACCAATGACCGGAAAAAGAGTTGAGTTGTTGGAAGAAATGTTGGAGGGGGAAGTAAGACAACTACGAGCGGATGTGAGATCGATGAATGAACGTATTTCAACGATAAGGAAGGTTTGGGAACATGAAGGAGGTGATAAAGTGGATGTTGGAGCTTCATACCAAAATAGTTTTATCGGAAGCGAGGATAAATTAGGAAGATGATATACCGAGGGAAGACGGGGTGGTGGAAATTTTAGGTGATGAGGAGGAAATACCGCACTTGGAATCTCTTACGAGAAGGGAGATGGGTAGGGTGTATGCAGGATCATTTAAATCTAATAAAAAAAGATCATTTCTTATACTTTATATCCAAGTTTTTTTAAGTCTACCTTTACATTTTTTAACATAGGCCGGATCTAATATATATACTCTCCTAATAGAGTCATTGAAAGACTGATATTTATATGACCAAACCATCAAAGGCGATTCTCTCTAAGCTAATTTGCCACTGGAGCTTCTTTAACCTTTTCACGAATATACTCATTTTGCATTCTGTCTCTAAGTGTAAAACCACTCATCTATCCGAGCATCCTCATCTCTGGAACATTTGACTTTATTTATTTATTTATTTATTTTTTATCTGACTTAATTTTATGCTTCTTTTTAATGTCCAACATTCTATGCCATAAAACATTGTATATCTCACCATAATCTTATACAAAATTCCCTTAAAATTTAGGGGTACTTTAAGAATAGAAAAATCCTAAACATGATAGGATTTATGCAGATTTTCAAAAAACTGCCCTCTTCTAACATATGGATCGGACATTTATAGGAAAATACCTATTAACACTTAGATCACCTAATCACTAAACTGCCACTCCTAAGGATAAAAAGAAACAAAAGTCTTTTAAATAGTTTTTATTAATATAAATGATCCTCCTATTTCAAACTGTCATTCTAGTTGGTAATATCCATACCACTATGTTGGAAGGCAAAGCATTCAGGCCGGTCTATGTTACTTCTGTTTGTCTCACCGGGTAGGAGATTGGCCTTTTTTCAGTAGGCTATGAAATCCACGAGGTAAACATACATGCTTTGATAGACATTGAATGATTCAAGGGATGAAATAATGTTGTACATAGTTACAGCTAACCAAGAGGTCTAGAATTCGAGTATTGCATTTGTGATGTATGTCTGAGTTTACCTTAATTGGTCTTAATGTCCCAAAAAAAAAAGTTACAGCGAAGTGGTGCTTTAGTATACTAATGTGCAGCCCTAATCCTTGTGTCACGTGACTTATGTAATTGAAAATTGTTTTACCTTGCAAAGAAAACCAATGATTTTCTATTAGTCAACTGATTTATATAGTATGAACATTAGCACATTGTCCAACTTCTGAATTGAAATGTCTTCGTAGGTGCTTATAATATGGTTTTTGATTGGATTGTTTTTTCTTAAGTTGTGGTTTAACCACGTCAAGTGGAATGGGTCAAGTGGAATGGATGTGGAGCACTAGTCCCTTGCGAATTGCCAGTTATGTCCTTGATACATGTATTAGCATGTAAACAACCCCAAGTTTCTATGTTAATTATTTAACTTAATGTGATCAATGTTGGTTCATTTGTCCAAATTCGTATTGAAAATGTGTTTGTGACTTTATTCAAAGTAGGGCTTTCACTGAACAAAGGGATGCACATTTCATGGCCCTTTGAAAATCCATGTTTCTTATCTTGCATGCTGGAATTTTTATGTTTTAAATTTGCGATGCTGACATTGAAACCTGAAATTGAGTGTTGTGCTCTAACGTTTCATTTGCTTTTGTACTTTGTTCTGACTTTTGCTGAGTGTGTTGAAAGCTTTATGATAGAACTGTTTTTTTTACTTTGTATATATATATATATATATATACACACACACGCAGAAAGGAAATTATGCCAGATTGTCTCAATATGCTTTAGGTTTTTCATGCTGAATTTGTTATTGAGGCTTGATTGTACGGTTTTTTATTCTATTCTGTTTAATAAGCTAAAACTTTGAGAAAAATATTTTATTCATAATTTTCTTTGATAGCATACTGTCAGGATATTCAGTATACAAAATTTTTGACATTTTTCAGATTGGCCTGGATAAGGGTTCACATGGAAGGAATATTGAATTTTCTCAGCAGGTTTGTTTCAGCCGTTTATTTGTTTATTGAACTGAAAACCTTTTTTTTAATGTTTATGTTGTAGTTTTACTTGTGTAAGTGCAATTATATTTATTATTTGTTTATGGCTCTTCTATCCTATTCAATTAGTGAGGAGTATTCTGAAGTCAATAATGCACCCATAAGCATGGTTTTAAAAATCTCACCGGAACGGCTGATTTGACCCGTTCAAACGTGAACTGGCTCTCTAATATATGTGATCCAGCCCAAAACCACTTATACATAGACTGGGCAAAACCGTTTAGAACCAGCAGTTGAGGTGGAGAAAAATGATGAACTGATTTGATTTTTTATAACCCGACCGGTTTGAATATAGACCAATTTCTAGTCTTTTGATTTTGATCAAATGACTATAAGAAAATGTATAGATGCTCTTTTAAGTTCAACCTATCTTCGGCTTAGGTTTTTTTAACTTTTAAGTTTAGTATATTGTTATGTAGAGTTGAATATTTTACAAATAATAAAAAATATCCTGTCTCAGTATTTTAATTTAGAAATTCATTCAAAATATGTAATGATCAATTGTCTTGATTTAGAATATTATTATATTGTATTAGTGAAAATATCATTATTATGTCATTTAAGTCAAATTAAAATAATAAATATTATTTTAATATTTATTTTGTTATCCAATTCAGCCTTTGATTCAACCTTGGTTGAATCTTTGAACCTTGAACCTTAACCTTGAACCTCACATTAATTTATGGTCTGATTTTCAAAACCTTGCCCATAAGAAGGATTTGTTCAATTTTTCATGTTATTAAACGCTCATATTGAACCTTTGGTTCTATTTACAAATTGAATGGTTGGTTTACAAAATGAAAACTATTATTCTCGAGTTGATCTTTGTATCCAGGTGGAAGTGTTCCGGCAACAACTTGAACTTGCCAAGGAATTAGAAAGACCAGTATCCATTCATTGCGTGAGAGCTTTTGGTGATCTTCTTGAAATAATGCAGTAAAATCTCTATCGTGAATTTCTTTAGCATTATTTTTCTTTTATAGATGAGTCTGGATCTTTTTGATATTTTATCAGCATTTATCTTGCATGGTGATAGTTCGTTAGCATTTTGATTGCTTGTAGTGTTACCCGCATTCATCATCATTTCAAACGAAGTTGTCTTATGGATTGCATCAAGGATGGGCTGTTGATTGGGACATCAGATCATCATGGAAAGTTTACCAGCGACGTGGCCGCCAATCTACGGCCACGATCGATTCGTTATATTTTTGAGTCGATGTATTTTATTTTCATGCATTTTATTATTTACTTATGTGTGTTTATTTATTTTCCCTTTGTACCCTTTTATATGGGAGTGGTCATGTGTAAGCTTAAGGGCATTTGTGTCATGTCAGTTAGAGTCTTTTGTATGAGGTTATTTAAAGCCCCTTTGTTTTATTTTCAAGGCAATGAATGAATGATTATGAGAAAATTTTCTTGCACTTGTGTTTGAGAGCCTTTGAGAGTTCTTGGAGAATTTTGGAGAGATCCCTTGGAGAGGGAGATTGGCGTATCACCCACCAACCTTGGAGACGGCCGGGTTCGTGGTTTTATCTTCTTTATCTTATCATCACCTCCTCGTCGAGCTTCCAAAACCCTCCACCCATCCTCCTCCCCTTCACGGTCAAAGCCCCACACCCGATCCATCATCCACTTCCCAACCCCCCACGACCAAGCATCCCCAATCCCCATTGTCGCCGGCCAAGGCCATAGCCGCCGGCCACTAATCCCCTAGCCTCTTTTATTTTGTTTCCTAATTGGGTTGGGCTTAGTTGGGATCAATTTGAAATTCAAATTCATTTAAATTTGAACTCAAATTATTTCCTAAATTAATTCTTCTATTTTAGGAAAGTATTTGATTTAGATCTAAATTTGAATTTTAAATTCAAAAGGATCTTAATTAAATATTTCCTAATTTTGAAACCTAAATTAGGAATCTTCCATTGCTTTCTTCAATCAAATCCCAACCTTACCTGCCGCCGGCTCCATGCCATCTCCCATTAATCCCTCCTCAAATTATTTCCTAACTTCAACACAATACTTAGGAAATAATTTGAAAACCACTTAATTCCTGTTACCGAATTTTCCTCTCACCTGGATTGGATTATTTTATTGCCTAAGTGGTCATATTCTTTTTGGAAATAAAGTAATTTTCTTGTTTCCTCTTCTCTGTTTTGCCGCCCAACACCTGTCTTCCCGCTGTTACCCGTATCTCCCCTCCCTTTCACAATTTCTCTCCACATCTCATCTCTTATTGTTCACAGCCATACCTTTATCCCTTCTAACCCTCTTCTCCCATCATTGTGAGCTAAACTTCTTATCAGATTTTGAGGGGAAAACCAGAAACCTTTTCTAGAATTTCTGAAAGGGATATTCAGATTTTGTGGGAGGACAAGTGGAGCTAGTTATTGCCACCACTTGCGAGACGGATCAAAGACCGAGGAGGTTCTACTTCCAAGCATCAATGAATGACGGGATCTATTGACGAGCAGCACGAAGGCATCGAGTGGAGGATCGCCACATCCCCTTAAGCAAAGGTTTTCTCTTTCCCACTTGCATTCAATTTCTTCTAAATCCAAGTTCTCAATTGGTTAGATTGTCATTGCGAAAGTCTCCTCCAAGTGCTCTTGCTAAGCTTAGTGATTCGTAGGGATTGAGTGTGCTTTCCATGCATCCTAACTCTCGTTGTTAGATTAGGGATTACGTTGAAGACTACTACTTTGCATTGTTTTACTTGTCTTACTTATTTTAAAATTTTCAAAACTTGGAGCATGTGATTTAGCCTACGCAAAGCGCCTCTTTAATTGTTTTAATTGACGTTGAGAATTGCTAATAATTTTAATCCTAAATTATTCTAATCAAAGAATTGTGCAATGCTTAAAATGAAGCCATAAGCATGTCACCTAATTAGTCCTGCATCAGCTGTGCTTCACATATTATCTTTAAACAACAATCTCATTATTGGTTTATGACTAGACATAATATAAATGGTTCTCATGTTGAATCTTAAGGCCCTGTTCGGAGCGAGTTTCTTTTTTGTTTTTCTTGTCACTTAAAGGAAAAAAAAATTTTGAAATTTTGGATGATCTACTTTTATTTATGTAATACTTATAGAAAATATTTTTGTCAATTAAAAATAAACAACATAGTTAATATATACGCAATTATCATAATTAAGCACATTTAATTTATAATTTAGCATGAATAATACTTTATAAATATTATTTAAACCTTATTAATTCAATTTTGCCACCACAATCACTAATTAAAAGTTATTGATTGCTTACGAAAACTCATCCCTCAATAATTGAAAACTTGGGAGGAATTTTTCTTGAGGTGGATTAATTTGTTTGACAAGATTGTCCTGATGTTGGATTAGGGTTTATCTAAATCTTGAATCAAAACTTCACCCAGAGTTAATAATGTAGAACTACTTATGAATGCAATGATTTTTGTAAGATTTTGCACAACTTTTGATTAGAGATTAATGAAGAAAACTACAAGCATTTAAAACAATGGAATAAAATGTAAGAGGGGTCACGCTCGCTTAAGCTAAGTCACATAACCAGAGATTTGAAACTTCAAAATAAATTAGGAAAACAACATCATGCCAGAATAGTAGTTTCAATAAAAATCCCTAGTTTAATAATGAGAGATATAAACAAAGAGGTACACTCAAATCCCTACGTTTACTAAGCTTAGCAGAAGCAGATGAAGGCGTCCTTCGTGACTACAATCAATTCATAATAAAGGTTAGGCTTAAGAAATACAAGAGGAGGAGTAGAGAACCTTCGTCAAGGGCGGCGGCGATCCTCCACTCGACGATCTCTAACTGTTCTTCAATAGCTTCCACCAAGGTATCCAAGATACGTTCAATGTAATCTTTGACGGTGTGATCAATCCTCGGGTTGATGTCAAAGAAAGTTGAACGAAGTATGTGCATGAAATCGTGTTCGTCGTACTCGAGTCCATAATCAGTGTCGGGATCGGCTATTCATAGGTACTCGATGACAATGTCTACGGTCGTTGAAGAGGAAGATGCTTCTCTTCAACTTAAAGTAGGGACGAAGCGAGGAGGAATTTCCCTATCCAAAATCTGAAATAAATTTCAGATTTTGAGAATAGAAGATGAGAAATTTGGAGGGAAATTTCAATCCTAAATTCCGCGGGAGAATTAATGAGAGAGGGGAAGATTGGAGAGAGAGAGAGAGGGGCGGGTATGGAGAGGGGCCGGCGGCTTTGATGAAGGGGAGAGGGTTTAATTTGTTTCCAAAATTAGGGAAGCTCTCTTTGGAAACAAATTAAATAAAAGGGATTAGGGAAATTTGGCTAAGGAGGTGGACATGAAATTTAGAAAAACTTCCAATGAGGGCTAGAGGAGATTTAGGAAACAAATTCCAAATTACCTATAGGGGGGGCCGGCGGCATGCATGGGCAAGGGGTCAATTAATGGGGAGAGTTAAAGCTTCTTAATTTAATTTTAAGAATTATGAAAGTAAATAAACAAATCCAATTTGAATTTAAAATTCAAATTGATTTAAATTAAATACTTTCCTAAAATAGATGAACTAAATTAAGAAAGAATTTTGAATTTCAAATTTAGATAATTTGAATTTCAAATTGTTTACAAATTGCATTCACCCAAATTAAGAAATCTAAGGATGAAGTGGAAAGGGGTGAGGCCGGCGGCTATGGGTTAGGGCCGGCGGTGAGGGAAGGATTGGTGTGGGGAAATTGTGTGGTGGAAGGAGGGGTCGGGGAAGAGGTTAGGTGGCCGGCGGCAAGGAGTGGGGGTCTTTGGCCAATGGCTAGGTGGTGGGAAATGGGGTTTAGAGAAGACAAGTATAGGAAACCACGAACCCGGCCGTCTCCAAGGTTGGTGGGTGATGCGCCAATCTCCCTCTCTAAGGGGTCTCTCAGATCTCTCAAGCTCTCTGACGAACTTCAACAAGAAAATAAAATTCTCCAATAATCAGTTATTAATCTTGAAAGAAAATAATGAGGGCTATATAAAGCCTCATACAAAGGACTCAAAGACGAAAGACACTAATGCCCATTGGGCTTACATACGACATTCCTTTATTAGAAGGGTACAACGGGAAATAAAATAAAATAAAGCAAATACAACAACACATAAATAAGACAATACATAACATAAATCAAAAGTACAATGACTCGATCGTGGCCGTCGATCGGCGGCCACGCCTCTGATAAACATTCCAAGATTTGATGTCCCCATCAGTTAATTTTTCCTTTCCCTCGATTTTTGGAGAGCACTCTTGATTAAGGCGATCACTTAGGCTCATAATTAGTTAATGGGGGAATGGTTGGAGGATAAAGTAACTTGATTAAGATCTTATATTTCATCATCTGGTGTTTGTCTAGTTTGCCAATGTTAGAGGACTTTGAGCTATCACATTTAGGGAGCCTTGTTAGCAATCATAATTTACCTCCTTTCAGGTATGTTTCAAGATTAATATTGTCTCATCTACTGACAGAGGCCTTGCCATATTATTTTTACTAAATGATTCAAAGACATGCAACATGGATGTATATGGTTCAACAATATTATACATGACTAACAAGGACTTATAGTTGTTCTTTGACCATTTTTAGATTGATGGGTGTAAGTTTGACCCGAAGAATCATGCTATTTAAATGTAATTTTTTTTTGCTAATTTCATTTTTTAATTGATATGCTTACGATGTGACTTGGAAGCAAAAATAGTAAATTAGATAAGAAGAAATTTCAATAACACAAGTATAGGGGATTTATTACTCTTCCAACAATAACGAAAGATATAATTGATCTACTATTCGAGAGATAGATTGGCTCTCCCACAAACCCTAGCTGCCGCTAGGAACAACTTCAAAAAGAACTATAAGAAACTTAAGCACATAATGAAAGTAAAACAACCCAATTAACTCTAATATAAACATTCATACTTTTCTCCCAAATCTAAATTCAAATCAGCCCTCTTTTCCTAAATAAAATATTTCCTAATTCAAATCAGCCATCTTTCCCTAAATAAAACATTTCTTAATTCAAATTAGCTATCTTTTCCTAAATTAAAACATTCCTAAACAGCTCCCCCTTAATTCATGCTTCTTACATTATGAATAGTAACTCCCTTCGGCCCACAAGGGGGTTGAACTTCCCCCTCCTGCTGCCCCTGGTTTGGCCTAATTACATGGCTGGTTCGGAGTGTTTCTTTTGGAGTTTTCTAGTTGTTTTGCGCTCTAACCGCTGGCTAGAGATTGAGAGAGTCGGATCTTCCTCTCGAATTGTAGATGCATTATATCCTGCTTGTTTTCTTCTACTTCTCATCTATTATCAAGTTTCCTTAGGGTTTATCAAGGGATTTATCTCAAAAATCAGCTTGAAGATTGCTGAAATTCCCAATTTCAGCCCAAATTTTCTCAAATTCCTGCACTCGTTTCCTAACAGAAAACATAGTGAGGAACCTATAATGTAAATGGTTGGCCATTAGGGGTTTGTGCAGAAGAAATTATTACTTTTTTTTACCCGTTCTAACATCTTATTGTGGATTTGTCATAGCGGTAAGAGGTTGATAAAAAATAATCATTTAGCCCAATAGTGGTAAGTAGATGACACATTCTTATATGCTAAAACACGGACTCCCTTCAAATTACTTGGAACACTTTGGATGTCAATCCCATCCAAAGAGTTTCTGGGTTAGCACTTGTAGCTATACGCTGCTGACAGCCATACACTTCCCTTCTTGTAGTCCTGCAGTCACTCCAACAGCTCGTAGTCTCAGCTAATGCGGGAACAACATGGTTCGTTTTGTTGTTTTTGTGTGTAGGTTGGCCAATTCGTTCATCTCTACAGGAAGTCTTCTCTGCCATTATTATGGGCAGGCTAGCCCTTTGCTTTTGATTGACACTATAAGAAGGTCCAATCTCAAGCAGAAAAAAAGAAGATAAAAAGGCTAATTAAAAACTAAAAAAATAAAAAACTAAAGCAAGGACAACAAATTGGCCCTCTTCTCCCTCCGAGCACCCAGGAGAACTCGTACAGTATCACTATACACTCAAAACAATGCATAGCATAGACCCTCCTAAAGGGACATGCCTCATATACTTTAATCCTCTCTAGAGATTGAGAAGTATTATATTGGAAATCTTACCATTAAAAAAAAAAAAAACTAAAATTTCAGCTTATGGGGAAGCTCCTGTGCCAATCTTTAAAAAATCCTAACCTGAATTTTAGTTTACTAGGAAGTTATGAGGTAACACAGCAACTAACAAGGATATCTTTGCCTAGCAATTTGTAAATTTAAACTGTCCCGATAGGTCCTAAATGGTGGAATCATGGTGAAGACAGTCCAATCTTTTACACCAAATATGCTGCGCCATGCCTTCCAATTAAATCTTATTATTTTTGCTAAACTCTTGATCGGTGTTCCATTTCATTTTAGAGGGATTGCTGACAATAGTTTCTCATGCCAATGTTGGAGAATTCGGTGGATTAAAACTCTGTTTTATATATGTATATATTAATCAGTCCCCTTTGGTCAATTCTATGATTTTTTTCCTTCATTCTGCAAGTTCTTTCTATGACTCAGATGTATCGGTCCCTTCCCTGCTGGTGTAATTCTGCATTCTTTCATGGGATCTGCTGAGATGGTGCCTGCATTCACGCAGCTTGGTTCTTATTTTTCCTTCTCTGGTTTTTTAACTTCAATGAAAACTGAGAAAGCTAAGAAAATGCTGAAATCGGTGAGCAAGCTGCTAGGCTATTTAATTATTAATATATTTCTATCTAATCGGTGATTAATGCAGCAACTGAATGATTTATTCTTTAGGTGCCTATTGAGAGGATTCTATTTGAGTCAGATGCACCAGATGCATTTCCCAAGTCACACACAGATTCTTCATCACTTCTGGTTGATAACTCCATAGCACTCGGTCATCAAAGCCCTGAAGGGTTGGCTACTAGTGCACCCAATTATCCAAAGGAGGAACTGAATCATCCAGCTAATATTCAAATTGTAAGTGCCTGCAGGTGTTATTTAGTTAGCACTTCTGGTTTCTTAATTGATTGGGTATTTGGCTACGAGTTTTGAGAAAAAGGTTTTGCGTGAAATAAAATTAACAATGCATATAGCACTTGAAGAAAAGGATGGAGATAGATTTAGAAAATGCCCAGATAATTGAGTTAGAGCTAAATGCCAATAAAAATGAACATTGGTGCGTAACTGCAGATGTAATTCTATATTTTAAATCTTTACCCAGGTCACATTTTTCATTCAATGAAATTATATAATTTATTTATTTTCTTCATGCCATGACCACCAGCATTTTATTTAGAAATTTGCTGGGCTATCAACTCATTTAGCCAGATGCCAAACTTCAGGTATTCCAGTTGTTCCAAATGACATGCATAAGCACAATTTTTCAGCATGAAAGAACTGCCCTTATCATAAATTCCTCTGGGAACTGCCAATAGACACTCCAAACAGATATTGCTTCTCAAAAAAAGAAAAAAAAAATTCCGCTTGAGAATGATTTTACTGCAAATGGGAAAAAATAGAGCTGTGGAGAATCATATTCCCAAACACCATTAATTCACTCCAGTGCATTCTCTAGAAGTGTCTACTTCATAAAGTAGCTTTTTAGTATAAAAAATTTAATTTTTGTACTAAAAAGCTGCTTTATGAAGCAATAAGAAAGCTGTCCCAAATGAAGCCTAAATTTAGTTTCAGATTTAATTGATCAAGGCTCTATTCCTTGATCATGTTCGTTCTCTTTGCCTTTATTCTCTAGATCAGCATAGAATTGAGACTCCAGCTGCGCTTTTGCATTTTAGAGTATTACAATATCCTAGAACTGTCATAAAGGGAAATTGCCATAACCATCATCATTAGAATTATCCCAATTATTAGGGTTTGGCATTCTTTGTGAGTATTCTTTAAAGTGTTAAATCCATTTGATTGTGAATCTTTTTGCACCACTTACATCCATGTTATGTTTGGTCTATCATCCTTCTTAATCTTTTCATATTAATTTTATTTGCCCCTTCTGATTAAGGGCAATTGATCAGGAAAAGCTACCATTTTGTTGAGCCTTTTCGATATAATTAGAAACTAGGAGCAGTTTTTCTTGAAATAGATTGATTTTATTTAACAAAATTTCTCTTGATGTTAAATCAAGCTTTATTTAGGACAAGGGCTGAGAGTTCCTATGACTGCAAACTCCCATAATTAATTACTCCTCTTGTTCATGATCAGATAGAGCATTTTCGGTTAAATGGATAATTACTCTCAAAATAGAGGTAAATTTGATTCAAGTTCTTATAGTTTCATCATCCTAAGTCTTTCAACATACCCAATTTAACAATGTTAGAGGACTTTGAGATGTAACATCTAGAGAGCCTAATTTGTTATCATGGTTGTGCTCTTTTGGGTATCTAAAATTAATTGAGGTGGAACTACGTTTCAAAGATGTGACTTTCGTGGTTGATGTTAATTTTCTCATTGACATAGGGCTTGCCTCACCAACTTAATCGAATGGATCAGAGATACACAACATGACCACTTACAGTTTAGAGGTACTAGGCAAACATGAAAATAAGACATTTTTCAGTTTTGTCTTTGGCTTAACATGTCTAAGACATTGAAGAAATTGTTTAGAGGAAAATTCAATTCTAGGAGAATAAACAGAAAAATAAAAGACATTTAATTTAAGTAATTATAGTAATCATATCCCACGAATCTCCAACTGTACGTTTAATTTGATTCATTGATTACTCGAATATGATCCAAAATAGTACTGTTGAATTATTCTGAATCAATTGAGAAGTCGAGGGATTTGATTCAGAATCAAGAGATTAAATGGAAATATTAAATAGTTTGATTCTAATACTGCTCTCCATAAATAGTTCAGGGACCATCAATCAAAATTAAATACGCCAATGGCAAATCATGTTAATCCAAGCCAAGTTTATCGTGGATCTTATGATTAAACTATAAGCTGTTCAAGTTCGATAGGAGTTCAAGTTGCTTTAAGCTGTTCAAGTTCGATAGGAGTTCAAGTTGAGTTTTCACCTATATGTCATGATTGATTTTCGTACAATTTTTCATGAACGATGTTGGCTTTGGCTTTTCTTGCTTTTATTAATCAGCGGGTGCTTATAGGAGTTAATAAATAAGTTAATAAACAAACAACTATGAGAACAATTCTGATGTGATTGCAATATTAATAAGTATTGTTATAGACTCAAATAAGCAAGCAATTCAATCAATTTGATATTAATATGTAATCATTTGATAATACTTAAACAGGAGAAAACTAAGATTGGAAATTACCGAGGATTGAAAAGGATAGCAACATCCATATAATAAAATTAAAAAGAACATATAACAGCTGCGTGCTGTAATGAGACAATGATGTGTTGGAAAATATGCATAAAGGGCTAGGATAATCTATCGACTGCAGGCAAGATGAGAAGGAGATGCGCTCTCCTCCGATTCTCTTGCAGGCATTATGCCATTCTCCACCGAATGCTATTCGGAGACCAATTAGAATGCGTCACGTCACCCCTTTACTTGGTACCGCTGACGTGGCTACACCTGATTCACCTCCAGACGTAGAGCTATGTCCGGTCTCCGCACAGAATAATTTCTCCTATGACGGAGTGCTTAGTTAAGGGATTCTTATGTATGTTGATTGGTTCATTTATAACCCTAAATTTTTGTATGATACAAGAATTCTAGAATGTCCTATGAAATTGAAGAAAATACTTTATATTTTAAAATGTCGCATAGAACCAGCAGCTTAATTTTTATTCCTTTTCTTCAAGTAAAATAAAACATGTTGCTGCAGGTGTTGAATTATGTTGCCAATATGCTTGATGTCTCTAAAGAACGATTAGCAGAAGCGAGTTATCAAAATGCCATTCACTTGTTCTCTTACCCTGGTTCCAAACTCCATGCAGAAATTTGAAGACCTCTATTCAGAAGAATTGGTTTTTACTTATTAGTGTCTCTGTAACACTAGTTGTTATTATATGCAAGGAGATGTATGTAATCTGGCTTTGTAATCAAAGATTCAGATTCTATTTGATGCTAGTTACATTGGCGCTATTAATATTGTGCATCTCAAATTCACTCTATTCAAAATATTTGTTATATATGTCAAGAGATTATGTATATATTTTAATAATATGTTAGTTGAGAGTTTTAGCTATCAATTAAGAGATTTTGAGTTTTAATTTTACGTCTGTGATGTGTATGAGTTTGCTTTAATTGACCTAAATGTTAAAAAAAAAAAAAAAAAAAACTTCACATGTTCTGTGATTATTCTATTTAGACTTTTCTTTCATTTTCCAAATTAGTTCTTTTTAGTACAATAAAGTGTCCTCACTTCAGGAAAAAATTACTTTTTTTTTTGAAAAAATTTGGGCTTAGCCCGTATATTAATAAAAAAGGTTACAATTAAGAAAGAAAAAACTAAGGCCTCAAGAAAAAAGAGGTAGACTCAAAAAGAGTCAAAAAACAAAATTACATCCATTACAATTTCAAAATGAATACATGATGATCACCAAAAATAGCTCCCAACGGTTGGAGCAAAGCACTACCAGAAAAAGTAGTGCCAGGACTCGGAGAGTTCATATCAGCACAGACGAAAGAGGCATCCTAAGGTAGTTGAGTTTGAAGTAGATATTGCAAATGAAATTGCCTGGACTCAGAATTTTCGTAAGGGTCATTGTAAATAAATTTCCTCTGGTTGCCCAGAGGGCTGTCTAAGGGGAGCTTGCATAGAGGATACATCATCGTCCAAGGCATTACCCGCAAGTATAGAATACCAAAAATCCAGCGAAAATACCACAGTATGACCACAATAACCTAACTCATAGCAGATCCTGTAGAGAGGAGGAGCCATTCCAGTTACAAATTTTCACAGACACTACTCTCTTAATGTTAAGAGCTATAGTGATAGAACTATGAGATACATTACCAAACCTTCTATCATTTCGTTCCTTCCGAATGAAATAAATGCAGCAGCAGGTAATGAGAGAATACACATTTTTGAGCTGCAAATTAGTGTCATATTTATCTCCAATCCATTCAAGCAAATGCAAAACCGAAGGCCTGATAAAAAGCCCATTGGCAATAGGCATCAGGCGAGAGATGATGCCAAAAGAGTAAGAACATTCAAAAAACAAATGAGAAGTTGATTCTGGGTTAGAGTGGCAGAGCCCACAAGTGGATGGAACAATGATGTTACGCTTAATTAACGCATCTGCAGTTTTCAAAACACCCAACACAGTCATCCACGTATAAACTGAATACCTCAAAACATATTTAGAGTGCCAGATTAAATGAGCTCATGGGCAAACAGACTCATGCATATAGAAACCCTTTATGAAAGCATTGAAAGAGCCAACATCAGCATTATCCCAGATTAAAACAAGAGGTACCTCTTTCATGAATTCTAATGTCAGATATAATGTTCTAAACAGAGGGGGGAAGACTCTCGGGAAGAACCCAGCAATTTCCTGAAATGAGAGTATTGAGAGTGGCATCCAAATGAGTTATATTTAGAAGAAGTATCCCATTAGCAGTTTTTGAGAGTGTAGCAGCATGACACCAGTGATCCCGGTGAATGGAGATGGGAGCCGTATCAGTAATCTTGAATTTGAAGAAATGTTTGGCAAGCATAGCAGAATTACATAAAGATTTCCAGAACTTAGAAGCTTGAGATAAAGGGGCCCTCCAAGGAGAAATATATCTTTTAAAAAGCCAAGAAGACAAAATGGAGGAGCCATTATACATTCTGGAGATAATAGAATAGTTAAATGCAAACTGGATTGCATTCAAAGATGGGATGTCCAAACCACCATAAGACTTGGGTTTACAGATTCTATCCCAAGAGATCATATGAATCTTTTTGTTACCAGCTGAGTCCCCAAACAAAAGGAACTTAGAAGATGTCTTTTTAATGAATTTCAAAACAGTTTTGGGTATTATGGATCCACGAATCCAATAAGCTATAGAGTTCAAGATAGTGAATTTAAGAAACTGCAGTCTCCCAGCAAAAGAAAGAAGACACACTTTCCAACCAAACATTTTTTTTGTAATAGAATCCATTAAAGGCATAAAGTCAGCCACCTTCATAGTATTAAAGGATAATGGAATACCTAGATAGGTAACTTTGTGGCAAATGTTGTGAATAGATAGAGCATTGCAGATGTCGCTGTGGTTTCTCATCTTCTTGGGGAACGTGACGCAACTCTTGTCTAGATTAACATGTAGACCTGAAGCATTGGCAAAAGAATTGAGAATTGTTGAGAGAATATGACAATTTTCAATACTAGCTTCCCCAAAAATAAGGACATCGTCAGCATATAAAAGATGGGTGAGATTGAATCCGTCAAGAGAAAAACCCTTGAAACCCCCTTCATCAAGAGAAGTCGAAAAAGCATCCATTACAAGGCAAAAAAGGATAGGACTAAGAGGACAACCTTGCCTCAAGCCTACAGATGAAGGGAAGTATCCTTCCAAAGCCCCTTTCATAATAATGGAGAAATTCACATCGAAAATACAAGCTTTAATCCAATTAATAAAGAGATGAGGAAATCCCTTTTGAAGAAGCCTTGCAATTAAGAATTCTCTAGAAATTGTGTCAAAAGCTTTATGAATGTCCAGTTTAGCACAAAAAATATTAGAGCCATTCCTAGAGCAGGCATTGAGAATTTCTTTTGCTAAAATGATGTTGTCAGTAGAGACTCTGGATTTAACAAATCCAGCTTGATTGTCACTAATAATACTTGGCATGATAGGAACAAGCCTGTTAGCAATAATCTTGGCAATAATTTTATAAATGACATTACATAAAGCAATGGGATGAAAATCAGAGATAGCGAAGGCAAAATTGTGTTTAAGGATAAGGGCCAGGGCAGTGGATTTAACCCCACTAGGCATATAGCATTTAGAGAAGAAGGAGTGAACAACTTTAGTAAGAAGTGGCCCGATGATAGGCCAACCATATTTAAAAAAGTGGAAATTAAAACCGTCTGGACTAGGAGAGGAGGTGGAGGATCCATAAAAAATAGCCTTTTTAATCTCATTAGCATAACCGGCATAGTGATAGAAGAGATAAAGGGTTCAGGAATGCAAGAGCCAATAGGGAAGGAGTTTATATTCACCTGATAATGCATGACAAGATTGTAAAGCTCTTGAAAGTGTTGGATAATACCTTGAATACCATCATTTGTGGAGTTAGAATGTAAAAAATTCACAGCCACTTGCATTTTGCTCCTCATGCTCCTAATTTTAGCAAACAAGAATTTAAGATCATCCTCACCATGCTTTATCCAATTAACTTTTGCCCGTTGAGATACTCAAGAAGCCATCATGCTAGAGAGATTCACAATTTTGGAGTTAATATCCTTGAGGGTGAGATTAAAGGACTGATTTAAAGGATCAGCATGAAGTTTCTCCATCCAGAATGATTAAAGTTTATGAATATCATCAAGTTGTGTAATGATAAGAGAAGAGTAAGCCCATTTCTCTTTCTTAATAACACCTTTGAGCTGCCTGAGGTTATTACACATAGAAATAAGTGGGTTACCAGCAACCGGTTTAGAGAAAATGTCAAGCAGCAGTGACCAATAAGTATCCAGCTTGGTCCAAAAGTTCTTAAAAAGAAATCTGTGTGAGAGTGGGAGGGGTCACCAGGATGGAGGATGATAGGGCAGTGGTCAGAGCAGGAAGGGCTCTGGAAGGAACAAAATGAACTTGGGAAAGTGGAACACCAAGCAACATTAACCAAGTCTCTATCAAGTTTAATATGGATAGGTGAATCCATACGTTGGTTAAACCAGGTGAATTTGTTGCCAACCGAAGGAAAATCAGATAGACCATTATCAAAAATCATAGTATTAAAGTCAACTAAACTTCTGTTACAAAGAGGCGAGCCACCCAACTTTTCATGCGTGAACCTGCGGCAGTTAAAATCACCCAGAAGCAGCCATGGAATATCACAAGAAGTGGCAGATTGGGTAATGTGAGCCCAAAGAGCCATGCGTTTAGCACTACTATTAGAGGCGTAAATGATAGAGAGGTGAAATTTAATATTGTTACCCACAGAAACCATACCCGAGATGAGCTAAGGGGTAATAATAGTGGGTTGGAAATGAATTTTGTTGGAATTCCACTTCACACAATTTCTACCATAGGAGGTAGATCAAAATTGTGACAGCTTATTTCAGTAGGAAAAATGGAGTGAGCCAAGTCAAAACAAGGGTCTTGTAGAGAGGAAATGAGGATTCTGTTCTCTAATATACATAACATATCCAGTTTAAAAGATTCAACCAGACGCTTGCAACACAATACTTTATCAGGGCGATTAAAGCCCCTGATATTTCATGCCGCAATGGAGGGCAAAAACATCATAAACCAGGATGTGGAGGGGGCTTTTTACCCAACTTCCCCCTAGCCGGATTTTTGGATGCACCAGAAGAGGGTGCCTTACTTTGCTTTCCTTTTTGTTTCTTGCTAGATTCAGACATTTCTCCAGTGACAAGTGTATCAGAAGAGGAGAAGGAATCCTCCTGCTGCTGTAAAGCTTCAAATTTGTTCGGGGATATGATATGTGAAGCTGGGTTGGTGTCCTGAGGAGGCAGGAAGCAGGGGATCGTGTTATCATCAACATTTGGAGAATTTAGATTAGGAATACTTGGGGGCTCATTATTGGCGTTTACTATCTCAACCTCAGAGATCAGTAATTCAGGTTTGGGAGGTGGATTATTAACCATAGATGGGGGGAAAGGGGGTGGAGAATGTGGTTGGTAATGTAGCGGCTGATCAGAACAGTTTGAGGTGGAATTGTTTTGCAGACATCCAGGATCAGAGGGAATATCTGAGGTATTAGGAATCTAGGAGGTTGACAGCTCCTTAATAGGCTGTGGGATAGTAGTTCTGCGATTTTTGGGTTTTCTGCTAAAACTTCTACCCTTGTTATAACGTTCTTTAGAGACAGCAGGAGGAGGATTATCATTTGGGGCAGTAGTAGGTTCTAGTTTGCTCGGGCAAGAAGCAGAAAAATGGATTAAAGACTAACAGTGAATGCAAGGAGAAGGCCTCCATTCATACTGAACTTTCAAGTGAACCACATCTCCATCTAGCGACACAACAATTTCCTCCAGATATGAGGAGTCTTTGTCAACAAGGACGCATATTCTGGCAAAAGGGAGGCGAATCCTCTGAGAAGTATGATTATCCGCAGCTACAGGGACCCCCGCTTTGCTTGCTATTCTGGAGATACCCTCCGAATTCCAGCAGGCTAGCGGCAGTGGATTTTTATCCAAATCGGGACAGAGGAGAAGTTCTCTTTCTTGGGCTTAAACTTGGGCTGCCATTTCTAAAGGATGAATGGCTTACCTAAGAGGAACCAAACGCCTTTCGCCCATACCATGTCGTAGTCCTTTGAACAAGTGAATCGGAGCAAGAAAAAACCATCACTAGGAAAGTAGTTGGAGTGAGCCTTTGAGAGCCCAAGTTTTCTTCATAGAACCGAGAAGAGCCTCATAAAAAGGTCGTCGACCAATAGAGTACCCAACTAAACTAAGGCTCCAGGAATCCGCACCTTGAGCCAGCTTCTCGCCTAAAAAAGGAATAATTTCAGGTTCCGAAGGGTGATTGGGGAAGTGGAGGTCAGCAGGATTTGGCTCCGAGGGAGCAAAAAATTCTTCCAAAGACGGTGGGGAGATGAGGAAGAGGAAGTCCCCCCTGGAAGAGGGGGAAAATCCAAAGAAGAAGAAGGCGTAGAAGCCATAGAAAAACGAGGAGGAGAAGGTCCTCCGGCAAGGCCGGAGGAGGAAAAAAGGAGAGGGGGGGGGGGGGGGGGGGGGACAAAGTAGCGGAGAGAAAACCCAGAGCCTCTCTACTGCTAGAGTCGAAAAAAATGCATGAAAAAAATTATTAGTGAAATTCGCCTAAAATTAGCACATTTAAAGAACGTGTGAAAAATAAGAAAATGGTAAAACATTATAAAATGAATATTAAAAAAATTATAAAATTTTCATTCTTAAAAAAACTAAAATTATTGTTAATTTTTTTAAGAGATTAGGAATTTTTTTTCTGTAAATGTATGATATTTTTATTAGAAAATAGGAAATTTAAATCAAAATTTGATGTTTGATCCAACGCAATGGAAAAGGAATATTTCAAAAGTGTAAAAGCTTTTTGAAAATTTTTTGCAAACAAAAAATAGATTCGCCGTTGCCGGGGATCGAACCCGGGTCACCCGCGTGACAGGCGGGAATACTCACCACTATACTACAACGACTTCTTATGACAGCTTAATTGTTTGTTTATAAAGATAAAAGTTGTAAAGAATTCCACCACAATTACCTGCACCACGTATTCCACATGAATCATCCAGCCGAGCACGGAAGTCGAACCCAGCACTGCTATCAGAAGATCTGACGGCCACTATCAATGATCAATTTACCCTTATGTTAGTCCGCGGAATAATCGAACACGAACCTTCTAACTACTGAGAAAATAAACAAATAAATTCATAAAAAAAGGGATAAAACACTTCTTCCATTTCCTCCGGCGACGAGATTGGGGAGAAAAATTTCCTCGAGTTTCGATCATAGCCTCATCAAACAAAATGACCGGCTTCAGCGGTGACGAGACCGCTCCCTTCTTCGGTTTCCTCGGCGCCGCCGCCGCCCTCGTCTTTTCTTGTAAACCTAATAATGTCACTCTTCACACTCCCAAACTTTTCTGTAGATTTGTATCTTTCACCGATCTTTCTCTATGTGACATTTTTCAGGCATGGGAGCTGCTTACGGAACGGCAAAGAGTGGTGTCGGCGTGGCGTCGATGGGCGTTATGAGACCGGAGCTCGTAATGAAGTCAATCGTGCCGGTGGTTATGGCTGGAGTGCTAGGTATATATGGCCTTATTATTGCTGTTATTATCAGCACGGGAATAAACCCGAAGGCGAAGTCGTACTACCTCTTTGATGGCTATGCGCATCTGTCGTCTGGTTTGGCATGTGGCCTCGCGGGTCTTTCCGCTGGCATGGCCATCGGGATCGTGGGTGATGCTGGTGTCAGGTAATGCTTTTTTTTCCTCTGATGTGCGTTTTTTGATCTGGGTATGCCAAGGCCGAGTTTTAGATCTGGTGGTTTTATGCGTGATATTATGCTTTTAAATCTGTTAAAATTTAATGCATTGCCGTGCTTTTTTGATCAGGTTGGGTTTTTATTGTATGAAATCATATGCGTCTGCTTTTATCGATGCTGCTTTAAACTAAACTATATGCTTTGAGATTTCACTCGTTGCCGTTATTTTTTTCTTTTTAAATATTAAGTTGGTATCTTCTTGTGTGAAATCATATGTAGTTTTCTTCTTGATCCTGTTTTAAACTTAGTTCTATGTGGATTAGTCTGCGAATTTTATCAATGCATAAGGCGACTTCATTATTAAATTATCTATCCATAAACATTGAGTACAAATATAGAGTGATTAATTAGAAATAAATTTATGCTGTTATGACCATACTCTTTCAGGATTAGTTTTACTCGACTTTTTGTATGGATTGTGACAATTTTACTATTTATTAAGTTTGGGATTTGGTGTATTAGATCTGGATGGTTTATCTTTTGATGCTGCTTGGTGTGAATTTTTTTTTCCTTTTTTTTTTTCGTGTTTGATGTCATGATTAATCCTTTGTAGGCATTTGAAGTATTTTTTTAACGTTTCCTAGATTCCATAGCTTTGCATTGTTTTGCTGAAGTTTGGATCATCGAGTATGAAATCATATTCCTTTAGGCATTTTCGTTCGGCTAAATTATAAAAAGGAGCACGTTTCATATTTAAATATGCATAAAGAGCGTTAATGAAAAAGAATTTAAAAAGGAGAGAATATGGAGAGCAAAAATCTGATATCTATAGAAACCAGATCATCAAAATCCGATTTCTATAGAAACCAGATTATCCAAATCCAGTTTCCTCCTAATCGGGATTAACCCGTTAAAAATAGTTTAATGTTTAAAAACGGGATTTGAAGAGTTATTAAAGAAACTAGATTTTTGCAATACGATTTCTTTATTAAATTATTATTACCTCCTTCTGCTCGTGAATTCCGTTTGGATTTTTCTCTCGCGGGGCTCACGCGGAATGTTGGCGTTCCCATGATCCATTATCCCGTGAAATTTGCTCTTCTTTCTTGTAACTTTTGTCACAAATTAAGATACGACGAAAATTTTTAAAGGATTATCATTCATCGTCGGACCCAA
This sequence comes from Dendrobium nobile, assembly GCA_022539455.1. NCBI lineage: Eukaryota > Viridiplantae > Streptophyta > Magnoliopsida > Asparagales > Orchidaceae > Dendrobium > Dendrobium nobile. The sequence continues at coordinate 54,872,949 of CM039730.1, forward strand.
ACATGGTGAAAATGGCTTGCCCTGCCCTCGCTTCGTTCCCCGACCCTCACACACACAATCTCGCAAATTATCTTTATTGGCCGACCCCCACCATGCGAGATTTCTGGCAAAATTGATCGCATGAATGGTTATCTGTGATTTCTCGCTTGCTTGGTCCGTGAAGCAGCCCACCAAAGGAAAGAAAATTATTTTTAATTGCTTTCTTTTGCCTATAAATAAGAGGGAATATAGAACTGAAAAATTTATTGTTTGAAGGAGAGTTTAAGGGAAGCGCTGAATCAATTAAGGTTAGTATTTACATTTATTTTTTAAGTTCTTTTAATGTTCAATTAACAAATTTTTTTGCAATACAGAAATCCTAGCAATTTATTTTTATAAGCTTTATTGAAATTTTGATGTATTATTCCACATCATATGTGTATAATGTTGAAATTTTTTTACAAATTATTGTTGAGAATATGATATTGAGAGCAAGTATTATTGAAATATTGACATGAAAAAATTTGGCCATATTATTGAAGCCAATATTATTGTTAGAATTAATATTTTTATGATTATGATTATTGTTCAGTTATTACCTATATTTAGATTTATAAACTTTTTCCCCGCATGTATATTTATCCAAATAGTGTAGTTAATTTGTGGAAGTTGTTGGCATGCCCAAAAAAAATTTTGTAGATAAATCATTGGAAAATTTTGTTTTTGTAGAGAGAGAGAGAAAGAGAGAGAGGTTGACAGATAGTTAGAGAGAGATTAAGAGTGAGACTGTGAGTTAGATAGAAATATTCTTCTGGCTTAATATAAAAGTATCCTTAATTAAGTTAAGGAAAAGATAGTTTTGAAATATATTATTAAATTAAAAAAATATTTGAAAATAAATAAATTAATTATAAGTCAAATTTATGAAAAAAATAAGTGTATATATAGCTGTTTATAAATAAATTATTGAAAATAAATATAAATTAAAATAATTTAAATTTATATAGAAGAAAGGTTTATTAGTGAAATGATGATTTTTTTATTATTGATCTAATCTTAGTTTTCTAGTTAAATTTGTAAAAAAAAAATAATGAAATATTTAATAATATTAAATATTACACACACATATATATATATATATATATATATTAAACTTATAAATAATTAAATATTAAGAGCTGAACATTTTTTTTAGCAAAATAAATAAATAAATAAAATATTAAGAGAGGGGCAGAGAATTCGAGAGGTTGCCAAAGCTCAAAAAAATTAATAAAATATTTTTAAAAAACTGTACCAGAAAGCTCAAAAAACTTACAAGTTAAGACCCGTAATATTTTGCATTAAATTTTTTGGTAATCACACATCAGATTCTCATCTTATTTTTTTCCTATTAGGTCAATTAATTTATTATAGAACTTTTTTCTCACTAACAAAGTGATTTAGTCTTAATTTAAGAACATAAGAATTTATTTTAAATTAAAAAAATATTTGAAAATGTAATATTTGATTTTAAATATATAAATTTTAGATAATAATAAATATGGTAATAAATTCATTCAATATACAAACATTAAAATTTAAATGAATAATTATATTAAATAAGCCTAAATTATAGTCAAAGGGAAAAACATTAATATGGCAATAATGAAAAACATAAAATTTAAAGTTGTATATTACATAAAAAATAAATGTAGAAATATATGTATTTCTTTTTATGTTGAAGCTAAAGAAATACAAATATTAAAAAAGTAATAATTTAAAAAATATAATACCTATTAGGTATAAAAAATTATTTTTAATAAGTATATAAAAAATTATATATATATATATATATATATACACATTTTTTTATGTAGAAGTTAAGGAAGATTATACTGTTTAGTATTTATATTAATAACGAAATTATAGATTAATTGAATAAACATAGTGCAAGTTGTCTCTTTTTCGTGATATCAATATTTTTTTTGAGAATGATGAGCGATAAATCATAAAATCTGTTACTATTGATAGCTTTTTAGTTTGAATCGTTTATTGTCTTATATAGGGCCTACCCCTTCCAACGTTAATCTCAATGATGTCACGTTTCATTCTGTATTACGATGGTTATCTAAACATTACGGAGGATTTTATCCCTTCGTATACTGGTGGAAGAATCGTCCGATTGAAATAAATGAGAATGTTACACTTCAAAAATTAAATGATAGAATTATTCAAGTATTATGCCGTGATAGTGAATCGTGCCGGGCCGACCTTGTATGTCGTCTTCCTAATAATGGAGGATATATAGCAATTCAAGTGACGGATGATGAAATATGTAAGTTCGTACTTAATGAAGCTCGAAGGAGGATTTTAATTCTTTATGTTCAATTTGAACAAGTCCATAGGCGAGGGATAAGCCCAATTTATCACCATCGTTATTCTTATCAAGAACTGATATTATCTTCCCATGCTCAAAGGTTTGTATGTACCAAACATTCATTTGTTGAAACAAAAAATTACGTTTAAGGTTTACAAAACTGTTTTATTTCATAATTTAATTTTTTGCAAATCTACCACCTCTGATTGATTACTCAACAAATCACAAACTCGCTATGGATGCCTTCCTAGATGATTACACTAAAAGAAGGATTGTAAGTGGAATTAGCCGCTTCCGTAAAAGTTTATCTTTTCTGACTGATGAGATCCTCGAAGCCAAGGTTTCATCAAATGAACTATTCATATGTGTTTTGCATAGTTGGGGGAAAATCAAGATTGCATATTGTGAAATGAGCATCAGGTGGTGAAAAAAAATAAGGCATATAGGGCTAGCTTTGAACTTCGAGATGTGTGTTGGAAAAATCTACAACAAAGAATTGGCGACATTGTATCAATAGATTTTCTGACGGCTCGAATTTTTGAACTTGATGTTGATAAAGAAGGTACAGTTGAACCGGGGATTGAAATGTCGATGCTTGATTAGACCATTGCATTCTATATTGTTACTAGTGTAATGATTATGATAAAATGTTATTAAAGTATTATAAAATATTGTTGTAATATTCTGAAATTGGTAAACAAAAAAATTTTTTAAATGAAAAAAACTGACATTATATACAATCAGAATTTATTATCAAATTCAGATATTGTCCTACACAAACTCAGCTGCAAGGTCGCTTATGATTTATACTGAACAATATATAACAATAAGAGATATGTATTTTTAGCTACAGATTATTATCAAGACTTTTTTTATGTATTGTAACTCAACTTTTAATTTCTTTTATTAATAAATTTTTTTTCCTCCGTTCCTTTTTTTATTAATCAATTCTATTTAATATTAAATTTTAATGACAACTTAACTTGCGTTTTCTAAATATATCGTATTTATATTTATGTACATGTCATTTTCTGAAAAACTTAATTCTAAATCAAGTTAATATTCAGCATATAATGTCATCATCATCAAGGTCCTTATCATTAAAGCTCTCACCATCAAGAAATTTCCTTCATATACTAACTAGAAAAAGTTGATCTATGATGATACTGTTCGATTGACAGAATTTATGAAGTATCTCATCGATGAATTCCTGGAAGAGAAAATAATATCAAATAAAATTTTTTGATGTTGTATACATGAATGGTCATGGTATGAAGATGACAGTTTATGGGATGCATATGATGATGTAATCAAAACTCGTTATCCCATGTATATAGATGGAGCAACCCTTACTGATATGGGTTAGAAATTTTTACATCAAAGGTTTAAGGATCATTATGGTCATTTTGCTCTTACGAGTATTCTTAAGACAAGAATTGCTGAAATTGGACGGAAAGAAGATGGTTATGTGGTGGTCAATGTATGAAATCCAATAACTGATGTGCAACACTGTATTCTTTATACTAGATGACATACTTTGTCAAATGCATTTCTATCTGAAAAATATCGAGAGCTTAATATTATAGATGATAAAAAGGAGTTTTTGAATATAAAAGATTGGCGACATATCCAAAAGAAGTTCACAGAGGACTTCATACGTTGTCCAACTTTAAGCCAACTTCAAGCGCGTATGCGCATAGTCCTGACCCAGATGTAATACTAATTTTTTTCAGTTTTATTTCAACGTTTACCATTTGTATTTTATGTTGTTACTAAACTTATTATGTATTTTCATGAACTTATTGGGGCAAGTTTTGAGAAGGAACACATTTCATGTAGTATTCAGGATAAAGATCATGATAAAAAATTAATTTAATATTTAAATAAATTTATTATTATCCCTGAACCTTTGATATAATGTATAAAATGTATAAAATGACCATTATGATCCCTGAACCTTTGATGTAAAAATTTTCAACCCATATCAGTAAGGGTTGCTCCATCCATATACATACGATAACGAGTTTTGATTACTTCATCATATGCATCCCATAAACTGTCGTATTCATACCATGATCATTCATGTATACAGCATCGAAAAATTTCATTTGATTTTGTTTTCTCCTTTAGGAATTCATCCATGGGATATTTCATAGATTCTGTCAATTAAACAGTACCATCATTGATCAACTTCTTTCTAGTTAGTATATGAAGGAAATCCCTTGATGGTGAGAGCTTTAATGATGAGGACCTTGATGACAATGACATTATATGCTGAATATTAACTTGATTTAGTGCTAAGTTCTTTGGAAAATGACATGTACATAAATGTAAATATGATATATTTAGGAAATGCAAGTTAAATTGGCATTAAAATTTAATATTAAATAAAATTAACTAATAAAAAAAGAATGGATGAAAAAAAATCTTATTAATAAAGAAATTACAAATTGAGTTACAATACATAAAAAAATCTTGATAATAATATGTAGCTAAAAATACATAAACTCTTATTGTTACATATTATTCAGTATGAATCGTAGGCGACCTTGCAGCTGAGTTTGTGTAGGACAACATCTGAATTTGATAATAAATTCTGATTGTATATGTTGTCAGTCTTTTTCATTTAAAAAATTTTTTTGTTTACCATCTTCAGAACATTCCAACAACATTTTATAATACTTTAATAACATTTTATCATTATCATCATACTAGTAACAATATAGAATGCAATGGTCTATATCAAGCATCGACCTTCCAATCCCCGGTTCAACTGTATCTTCTTTATCAACACCAAGTTCAAGAATTCAAGCATTCAGAAAATCTATTGATACAATGTGGCCAATTCTTTGTTGTAGATTTTTTCAACCCACATCTCGAAGTTCAAAGCTAGCCCGATATGCCTTATTTTTTTCACCACCTGATGCTCGTTCCACAGTATGCAATCCCGATCTTCCCCCCAATTATGCAAAACACTTCTGAATAGTTCATTTGATGATACCTTGGCTTCGAGGATTTCATGAGTCGGAGAAGATAAACTCTCACGCAAGCGGTTAATTTCACTTACAATCCTTCTTTTGGTGTAATTATTTAGGAATGCATCCATAGCGAGTTTGTGATTTGTTGAGTAATCTAGCAGAGGTGGTAGATTTGCAAAAAGTTAAATTATGAAATAAAACAGTTTTGTGAATCTTAAATGTAATTTTTTGTTTCAACAAATAAATGTTTGGTACATACGAACCTTGAGCGTGGGAAGATAATATTGGTTCTTGATAAGAAGAATGATGGTGATAACTTGGGCTTATGCCTCACCTATGGACTTGTTCAAATTGAATATAAAGAATTAAAATCCTCCTTTGAGCTTCATTAAGTACGAACTCACATATTTCATCGTCTGTCACCTAAATTGCTGTATATCCTCCATTATTAGGAAGACGACATACAATGTCGACCTGGCACGATTCACTATCATGGCGTAATACTTGAATAATTCTATCATTTAATTTTTGAAGTGTAATATTCTCATTTATTTCAATCGGACGATTCCTTCCACCAGTATACGAAGGGATAAAATCCTCCGTAATGTTTAGATAACCATCGTAGTACAAAATGAAACGTGACATTATTGAGATTAACGTTGGAAGGGGTAAGCCCTATATAAGACAATAAATGATTCAAATTAAAGAGCTATCCATAATAACAGATTTTATGATTTATCGTTCATCATTCTTTAAAAAAATATTGATAGCACGGAAAAGAGACTTTTCCCTACGTTTATTCAATTAATCTATAATTTCCTTATTAATATAAATATTAAATAGTATAATATACTTTAACTTTTACATAAGAAAAATGTATATATATATTATTTTTCATATACTTATTAAAAATAATTTTTTATACCTAATAGGTATTATGTTTTTTAAATTATTACTTTTTAAATATTTGTATTTCCTTAGCTTCAACATAAAAAGAAATACATATATTTTTACATTTATTTTTTATGTAATATACAACTTTAAATTTTATGTTTTTCATTATTACCATATTAATTTTTTTCCTTTGACTATAATTTAGACTTATTTAATATAATTATTCATTTAAATTTTAATGTTTGTATATTGAATGAATTTATTATCATATTTATTTGAACATTAAAAGAACTTAAAAAATAACTGTAAATACTAACCTTAATTGATTTAGTGCTTCCCTTAAACTCTCCTTCAAACATCAAATCTTTCAGTTCTGTATTCCCTCTTATTTATAGGCAGAAGAAAGCAATTAAAAATAATTTTCTTTTCTTTGGTGGGCTGCTTCACGGACCAAGCAAGCGAGAAATCACAGGTAATCATTCCCGTGATCAATTTTGCCAGAAATCTCGCGTGGTGGGGGTTGGTCAATAAAGATAATTTGCGAGATTGTGTGTGTGAGGGTCGGGGAACGAAGCGAATGCAAGCCATTTTCGCCATGTGGGGGTCCGACGATGAATGATGATCCTTTAAAAAATTTCGCCGTATCTTAATTTGTGACAAAAGTTACAAGAAGAAGAGCAAATTTCACGGGATGGTGGATCACGAGCACGCCAACATTCTGCGTGAGCCTCGCGAGACAAAAATCCAAATGGAATTCACGGGCAGGAGGGAATAATAATTTAATAAAGAAACTGTATTGCAAAAATCCAGTTTCTTTAATAACACTTCAAATCCCGTTTTTAACCATTAAACCATTTTTTAACAAGTTAATCCCGATTATGAGGAAACCGGATTATCCTAATCCAATTTCTATAGAAACCAGATCTTCAAAATCCGGATTTTGAAGATCTGGTTTCTATAGAAATTAGATTTTGATGATCCGGTTTCTATAGATACCGGATTTTCGCTCTCCGTATTTGTTTCTTTTTAAATTCTTTTTCATTAATGCTCTTTATGCATATTTAAACATGAAACATGCTCTTTTTTATAATTGCCTTAGCAAAAATGAGTTTTTGGAATTATGATCAGATAGCTGCTGAAAAGGAAATAGGAAATGTTTTGAATTAGTTGGATTGGGTAACTTCTCTTTTTTATCCTTAAGAAAATAGTTATAATTTATAAACAAAAGAATCTTGGAGGTTTAAAGGACTAGGCCCCTTGCAAATCTCGACTCCAGCTCCTACAAATCCTCTTCTCCTACATGCATACATCCTTGTCTTCCCTTCTCGAATTGCAGCTCTATTATTTCCCTCCCAATACGCAATGCTTGGATGTCCTCGACCTCACACTTTCAGCATTGCAACTTAAACATTCACAATCCCTGCTTTTTTTCCCTCGTCACCCGACCTTAAACTTATTTTCGTTGGTCAACCTGTAGTTTACTACCTTGATTCCAGCAACCTTTAGGCTTCGTTTGGGGTGAATTTCTTACAGCTTCTTAAAACAGCTTTTTAGTACAACAAGCAAACTTAGTTGTACTAGACAGCTGCTTTAAAAAGTAGTAGTAAAGCCGTCCAAATGAAGCATTAGCCTGCAGACCTAGCACGTTTTAGACCCGAATCCAATGACTTCTTCACATTTGTTCATGCATTATTTTGGTCTACCTCTACTTTTTTTAGTATAGTTTAAATTCAATATATCTACTCTCCTAATCGGGTCATGGAAAGGCCGAAGTTTTATGCATGAAATATATAGGGTGACTTTCTCTAATCTTAATATGCCATTGGAGCTACTTCAACCCTTCCACGTACGTATTGATTTTGCATTCTATCTCTAAGAGTGAAGCCATTCATCCACTTTAGCATTCTCATATCTGTACCACTTAACTTTATGCTTCTCTTTTAATGGCCAACATTCTGCGCCATTGCAGTTTGGTTTGTGTGAAGCACACAACTCTCCTTGATTTAAAATTAATGGCGCATAGTATTCAAATTTGTTGCATTTTTTCCCAGTTCGTGATAGATATAAATTTCTTCTTGCTTGTTCGTGGCTAATGATTTATAAGTTTACTATATAGATAAAATATAAATTTTTCTGTTGAATTTCACTTATGATACATTAAGGTTTTGTTTGGGACGACTTTCTTACTTCTTCTTAAATTAGATTTTTAGTACAAACATTTTAATATGGATATTAAAAAGTTGATATAAGAAGCAGTAAGAATGAAATCTAAATCCTCATAATTGTTTATTTTAGGCTTGTTACTAATTTCTATTTCATTGCCTAATTTCTCAAGCAAAATATTAAGGTATTTCATGTAAGGAAAATAAAGACCAATAAGATGATGATCCAACCAACTCTAAATATTTTTCCTATGCTATCTTCCTTTCGATTTGGATGCCTATATTGTCTATATATGTATAACAATTTAAATTGAACATATATCAAATATTATAAGAAAAATGGTATTATATTTGATATATAATGGTTATATGTATTTTATATAAAAATGTTAAAATGATATCTAAATTTTTATATTGAATTAAAACTTATAATATTTGATATATATTCAGTTTAAATTATTATACATATATTTTTTCATTATAAATTTGTAAGAAATTTATATGTTACATGTGGATCATCCTTGTTCTATCTATACTACATCAAACCTCTTAATAAATGTATAACTTTTAACATGAATCCAAATTGATTTTTAGAAATATTAGTATCACATTTTAACCTATGTTGATTATATGTATATGAATCTTTTAATTTTTTAATGAGATTTTGCTGATAAATTGTTTTAAAATAAATATGCAGAGCAAATGCACAACAGCCAAAGCTCTTCGTTGGAATGATACTTATACTAATCTTTGCAGAAGCATTGGCGCTCTATGGATTGATCGTTGGCATAATTCTGTCATCGAGAGCTGGCCAATCAAGAGCTGATTAATTAACCTCTGTCATATTTCTACATCTGCTTTAATTACATTTATTTTTCGGCTTTCATAGAATTAATAATAAGATTTTATGGCACGGCACGTAGTACTGTCGACTTGCTTAAAATTCTTTTTCGCTGATTGCGTGCTATTATCATGGAAGGGAGTATTAGAGGATGTAGCCATGGATATTTAATTTAGATGTGTTAAAATTTAAAATAAAGATAAATCTATGTTATTAGTGGAGAGTTTAGATTTAAAAATATATATTATAATTGTGCAATAATTTTTGGGGCGAGTATGTAAATGTAAGTTTTATTGAAATTTTATTTAATTCATTTTGACCTCAATAATGCAGAGAACACATACATTATGTGCAGACAAAACAGTTACTATTTTTTGAAATATTTTTTTAGTTTAAGAAATTTTTATACTAAAAATTTCTTTTAAATTGAAACAATAAGTGAGATGAAGTTGGTAATAATTTAAAAAAACATGATCAAAATAATGTGAATAATACATTAATATTTATTTGATGAGGGAGGTCGTACATAAATAGAAAAGTTCCACTATTTGGGGAAAAATATTTATTTCATATAATTATTGTTTCACATTGCAACCCATAAAATACAAGATAAAAGTTTTTTTACTTTTAATTTACACATAGCTTATAATTTGTATTTATGTTGATCGAATTAGTAAAGATGTAATTAATATAATTATAAAGCTCATTTTGATTTATTGATTGAAAATTTTTATTATTAATAAAGAGGTTTTGAATTTAAATTTTATATATAATATGTGTAAGTTTATTTTAATTGGCTTAAATGTTTCAAATATATATATATACAACTTCCAAGATACTATTTCATATAGCATTTTAAAATTACATTCATAATAAATGTATTCTAAGTGACATTTTATACATCATCTAAAGTACAATATGAAATAAATCAATGTATCATATCACACTAAGTATAGACTACTAAATCTCTTCAAAGCTGATAATTATGAATAGGAAGTGGAAATCATATGGTTATTTAGGGGATATCAAAGCTCTCTGAAAGCAGAACACAAGCTAAATACATGTTTTTCCTCAACATAATGTGAACATGTTTCTCAACCAGAGATGTCCTCTTATCCGAACCCTACCTTCACAGCTTGTACTGAGCAAGTCTATAAGAGTAATATAATAACAACAACAAGTTTTTATCCTGCTATATAAGTTCATCGAAATGAATCTTTGTTCTCAAATATATTCTGTTAAGAGTCAAATTCTCATTTAAATCTAATAAAAAAATATCATCTCTAATATTTTTCAACAAGTCTATTTTTACCTTTTTTAATATAGGCCAAATCTCATATATATACTCTCCTAACTGGGTCAACAAAAAAACTGACATCTTATGCAACCAAACCATCTATAAGACGACTCTCTTCAATCTTATATGTCGCTAAAGCTATTCCAAAATTTTCACGTATGTACTTGTTTCACATTTTGTCTATAAGAATGAATCCACTACATCCACCTGACCATCATTCAGCCGATGTCTATTAGAGTAATAAATAATTAAAAAAAAATGCTCACTTGACTAAAAGACACAAAGGTTAAAACCTTTCCATTGAAATCTAGAAAAAAAAAAAAAAAACACCCTTCAACAATTCATCAGGAGTATAGAACAGACTTATCTTTGGAAGAAGAACACCAATACAATATATATATAGATATATATAAAAGCACAGAAAATATTATAAGAATATAATTTATGAGAAAATGAACCAAATAATCCAATGCTGTCAATTAAAATATAATCTTCTGATAAAACATAACACACCAAAGATTTTGCACAATAAATCATCTCGGTATGAAAGAGTACCATAATATAATGACGGTTGAACTTTAAAAAATTCTCTATAACCCTATAAAAAGATCCTAAACCTACCCTGTAAAAGATCCGAGGATCCATTGATTGACCAAGCATTAGAAGACGAGCTTTTGAAATTTCTAACGGCACTTTTTTACAAAAATCTAAGATCTTATGATATTGTTGATAAAAAAATTTCCAGAAATGCCGTTCTAACATCCAGAAATCAGTTCTATCAGCACACTAGTATTTTACTGCTTAACGCCACATATAATCACTCATAAATTGAAGTTTAAACTCACCATATCTGGATTTGTCTGATTGCCAACTTTGAAAGAATGAAACAATGCCCTGGCTCACAGTCCTCAGAGAAACTTGTGATAAATCTTCAAAACCTGTAAAAAGAAGGCAAAGAAAGCTAAGGACTGCTTTGCTCAATCGATGCCAAACGTCTTAAACAAGTGATAAGCCTTTGGTTTGTTATAACCTCTGCATTTTGGTGAATGAAGCAGAATTATCAAAATTTTAAGACTATAATGAAAATAATAATAATAGCAGACTTCCCCAGATGCAAAAGGTTGCCACAGAAATCTGCTACAGTATTCCCAGATATGCCAACTGGTGAAGCCGCCAAAAATGATGGAAAAGTATAGCACATGCTACACGAAAGAACATTTAGGCTTCTTTTGGGACGGCTTTTTTAGTGCTAACTTTCTAGTATTAAATTTTATTTTTTTATTAAAAAACTATTTTAAGAAGCAGTAAAAAAGCCGTTCCAAACAAAACATTAATAAAAAAGAACTAAACATAACTGCAAATTAAGGTTTTATTTGGGACGGCTTTCTTACTGCTTCTCAAAATGGTTTTTTAATAAAATTTTTAATTTTTGTACTAAAAAGCTGCTTTAAGAAGCAATAACAAAGTCATCCCAAACGAAGCCTAACTCAAAATGTCAGTGAACGGTAACGCTGTTGTAACTGCATAACAGTAAAAGATTCTTTAAAAATTCAGAAAAGATCATTTCAATGCTAAAATAAAAGAGGATGTTTAAGTAGAGAATTCACCTTCTGCACTGCTATCCACACTTATATACACGGAATTGCACTCTGCCCAATCAAAAAGGATATTGAATTTAAACTGTAAAGGAGAGAAGTCAGAAGAACAATAAATCTATTTTCTCGCTGATTTATGAATTGCCTTGTGCAAGAATTGAAGAAACTGCATATTCCCTCACCTTGCTTCATGTACCAATGATATAAACCATAAAGAAACCGAAATATAGAATGGTAAAAGAGACTCCAAGATATCCGGAAGGCCACTCTCAAGAAATCCGTCATATATCTGCTGTAAGACATCTGGACGAGATGAATAGGGCGTAAAGATAAAAGCAAATAAGTGTAAGCGTGAAGGAAGGGAGGGATAGCAAATGCAAACGAGCAACACAACACCAAACTCCAGATGCTAATTTTCCCCACTTTGTTGTGATTGCAGAAATCAGCAAATCAAGAGGAATTAACTTGTCATGTTAGTTGGCATTTAACACAGAAAAATCTCAAAAAAAAAAAAAAAAAAAAAAACTGTACAGAACCACCCCAAAAAAGAGGAATCTTGTAAACATGTATGAGTCCCTAAGCAAAGAATAGGGTCAAACTAGAATCTAAAAATACATCGGTTCTTGTGTGATGTGGATAATGCCACACAACAAAAACATTCTAATCTGTTTATCTTTGATGGGCGTCCAACATATAGAAAGAATTCCTTGAACTAGGTCTAGCACATAACCAGTCGGCCTTCCACGTGCAAGAATTTTGAACTCCTGATCTTCTTTTGCATTGCTCGCAAACCAAAACTGACCTCGAACGCCAAAGGAACCAGAGCACCATCGTCCAGTGAAGAATCCATAATAAACAAGATGGGGAAAACCCACACAACTTGCAACATGGAAACCAGACTGGTATTTTAAAATTAGGCTGATCTCTCAACTATTCGTTTTCCATAATCATGAAATCAAGGTGCACAATCAATGGTGTTCATGCAATTCAGTTTGGAAGAAATACATCCAGTTCTGGAGATGGTCGATGAGAAACTCCTCACTTGCTTAAGGTTCTTGCAGCAACAAGCTGCAGTGATGAATTATACGCAGACCAGTATCTGCAGCAAGACGATCATCAAGAGTTTGCCGGGGGTCTCATTGCCATGTGCATTTCAATCAACTTGTCGACAAAAGCTCTAATCTGGAAAATTACAACAGCAAAAATTAAAATACTCAAACTAATGGGGCCAATAAAATGACAACATGGCTCGTTAAAATGAAGCTCGGAATAAATTTCAAGTCTCCAAAGTCGCAACATCAAGTTTAAAAAAAAATGCTTGAATTGAAACCCATCAAATAAAAGTCACTCCCATTTGGGTTCAGTGAGCAAATCAAGAACAATGATGAATAAGAGAAAGTATGAACCTTGTTCTTACGCCTGAAATCTAGAAACTCATTTGCAGTCATCACTTTCTCTGCCTCTGTGAACTGTTCAACAACCTAAAAGAGACGATGAAAACCCAAGTTCTCAAGTCAGTTCACCACAAAAAAATGGATATGAATCGTGACCAATGAATAAAAAAAGCAAGTTTGCAATAATAAATAATGAAAGATGTCAATTTCCATAAACTGTCGAGAACCCGCCAATAAACTGATATCAACCAAGATATCTTCTCAAGCGGAAAGAGAATACAATGTTCTTAAGCAATTTTTCTAATGATTTCTGATTAACAAAATTAATTTGCAGCTGATGTGAAATTTTTTAAAAAATGATGAATTGAATGAAAACAGTGAAGCACAAACTGAATGAGGTCTTAAAACAAATACATGTAATAGTTAATAGCAAAGCTTCATACATGGCAGTGAAAAGCATAGCCCACCTTTGTTGCAGTTTTCTTCATAATTGACTTATAACCTTCTTTATCAATCTTCCTCGTTTTATAAAGAGGCATCAGAAGTGATGCAACATAATCCACAACACCTTGCTTAATGTGTTCCACTCCTCTAGGATTACCTTCACATGATGATTTGTTTTCTGCAACATGTGAAGCAGACATTCCATCAGCAGGTTCATGCTGCTTTAAAGCTTGCAGCTTCTGTATTCTATTGGAGTCCTCTTCATCCCTCAAATGAACACGATTATAAAATTCTGCATCTGCATCCATTGCTTGTCGTTGCCATCTCTCAATGGCTGAAGAATCTTTCACCGCACCATTACTAGCAGAATCGGTATCAACCCATGCCTTTGTCAATCTACTATCAATTGTTCCACTTTCTCCTGAATGCTCCCCAAGATTTAATGGACACTCAATCTCATTTGAAAGACTTTGGTTCATATCATCAGAAAGTTTTGATCTGTCAAGATTTCTGCAGGTAGAAGCAAAATCAAGAGACCAATCTCTAACCCTACAATTTCTTGAGTCAATCTCAGACGTGCAATCTTGCTTTCCAGAAACAGCACCTGACCATCTCTTTCTGAGATCAGAGTCATCCATCTGCACATGTTGATCACGCCTAGCAAATTTATGAAAAGAAGGTATCTTTGGGAGTTCACGAAATGCGCTGATCTCTGCTTCAGAAGATGCAAATGCCTGCAGCAAAAAACATAACAAATAATACAATTAAAATTTTCATTTTTGATCTAACAAAAGCATAAGAAGTCTCCAAGAAAAAGAAAATATTTAAGTACAGATGGTGTTACAACAAACCTTTGCTGCTGCAATAGCAGAAGCATGCGCAGCTTCAGCCGCATCAAGGGCAGAAGCTTCTTCAGATAGTGCGGTGCCACCCTCTATTTTAGAATCCAAATTCTGAATCTTCTTCTGAGAGTCTGCCAAGTTCCTATCTGCTACCGACTCTAATTTTCCTGCCTTTTCAGTTTTCCTAGTTTTTGCTGTGGATGGTGAATGGCTTCCAGCAGATGAAGGAAGCAAAAGAATAGCCTTACTATCCACTGCTTCGCTTCCCTTGCTTAAAGGAGCAATTCCTACTTTTTGATCTTTAGATCTGAACTTTGACTGCTCAGATGCTGCTGTCTGCCTCAGAAGCTTCAATCTACCATTTGCAGCTTTTTCCTTGCGAAAAACTTCTATCCACATACTTACTAGCTGGCTTGCTATGGCACGAATATCACGACTGGTATGTACACAGACTTTCTCCTTGATTGTCTTACCAATCCCTGCAATAAAAGAAACATTAAAATCAAACGAGTGTATAATAAGGAGCAAAAATCTGGATGAATAGGACACAAGGCATAAAACAATCCCAAAAGGAAGTTACCTACATATATAAAAAAACAATCAAAGCTTCAGAAGAGTGATAACAAAAGCATCCCATTAAAATAAGAGATCCGCATGTTGCTTATTCAAGATGTAAATTGATTTCAAAAAAATAGCAGCAAAAACATAAATATATGAGAGATTTCCATTTATGCCACAAAATTATTATGTATTTATATATATAATATCTAAACTTTTATATTTATTTATATAACACTTAAGTGCCTCAATCACATCAAAACACCATGAAAATATGCATTTCACTTTAGAAAAGTTAATATTAGTGGTATTTATGTGATTTAAAGATTTGGGTGTTATATAAATATATATAAAAAATTAGGTATTAGACCTGCAAACAAATAAAAAATTTGTGGTATGCACATAAATCCTCCTAAATATATTTAACAATTTTGTTGGACATTATTAAAATGAAGAATAGATTAAGGACATAATCCTCAACTTCATCATCATCGTTAAACATAGCAAAACTATTCAGTTACACTCCCTCCTTGCCATCATCCATGTTAAATGCAGTTAAGTTGTGTTACCCTGCAATTTCACTTCTACAGATGTTACCTTTGCTATGACCCTATTACTTTCACTGTTTCACATCAATTTTATACATGACTTAAGGGTGAATCTTCTACACAATTGTATGTGGCTAAATAATGCCGAGTAGGAATGAAACTGAGTCAGGCTTAGATGAATGTGAGAAAATAAGACTTGCTTGTAATAGATTTTAATATTCAATAAATTGATGTTCTTTTTCCAAGCCGCCTCTATTTATAATTTGTGAAATCATAATAGGGAAGTTACCAAGGAAAGCAATCAAAATATGGATCTTTTATTAAAAGCAAGTTTTTTCTGAAAGGATCCTCAAAACAAAGCAATAATTGATAACATTTTTATTATATAAATAATCTTAATGAGATAAATTTAGAAAACATGGTCAGTTTAGCTAAGGCAATGGCATGTCACCAAATTGTCCTATGTCAAAAACTTTCATAATTTGCCATTTTATGTATCTCCACCCGAATTGGCACTAGAATCAATATCGGAATCTTCTTTTGCCTCGAAAGTGAAGTTAGGAGTTTTTGGGAAGTTCAATTCTTTATGAATGACCTGCCTAGTGCTTTCTTTATTGAATAAGAAACAGAGAGTGAAAGCTCGGACGCTTTTCTGGCTAGCTCCCAGCGGGTGTGAAGAGCTCTTCCCTGAAGAGTACTTGATATACCCGTGTTTGGAATGGAGGTAATACTGCCTCTAGAGTTTGAGCTGCATTCACTCTAACTTACCATTCAATATAGAAACAAAATGAAAATGCTTGCCTACGGCTTGAAGCCCTGGAAGAAGTCCGACTTTGAGAAAAAAAAATTTTAAAAGTCACAAAGCCATCATTTTTAGATCCCGTGATCGTATGCTCCTCTCTAGAAGCTTTAGAGTGAATGAATTAGTATTCATACATTGAAGACCTACACTGCATTGGAGGCAAATTCAAACCAAAAAAAGCAAGGCCCTATCCTCATTAAGAAAGCATATGAAGGTGGAAAACGATTAGTCAACATGGAGAGCATAAGGTCCATGGCGCCTATATATGGCCATAATCTCAAAAAGTACCATACATAGTTAGCCAAATCATTATACAAACTCATCAAGTCCACATGCCAAGCTAAGAGGTTGTTTGATTGCAATCATTAGAGGTGGAAGTAAGGAAATATAGAAATTTAAAATTTGTTGTTTTTTATTCAAAGTAAAATAAATATATAAGAACTACTAGTGCATTTAAAATTCCTCGAAAGACACTTCTTCCCTACATTGAAAACTGGCACACGTTGAGTGATTTCTAAAAACTTTGAATATCTTCCTTTGCCATAATATAATAGCGTATGCTCACTTTCGAATGCTCAAGATCCCCTACCATTTTCTTCATCCTCTCTCCTTCTCAGGTACATACAATCAGTATCCTAATATTTTCTTCTCTAATTATAGCCCATGTTTGTGACCTCAAGGGGTTGATTTACATTATACGGCCATCGCCCTTCTTGATCTTCTCCACTCGATGCCATCACCCATCGTTTGATCTTCTACGAAGTTGACATCTCCTATAGACTCCCTTCACTACTCATGTGCTAAATCTTACAGATCGTGAATTTCCTTTCAACTCAATCTCCTCATCCTATTCAACGTCAATATTGAAAGTCCCTATTTCCTCATCATAGTCTCTTGCTAAATATATTCTTTGTCCGACCGTCCTTACACCCCCCCCCCCTCCCTCCCTCCCTCTCCTCCTCTAATCTTGACATCTTTGCACATCAAGTAATGATGTTATCTCAAATTTGTGCTTACTTATTTTGCATATAACATGTAAATGCATTTAGGATGTTGAAGTTGTATGTTGCTAGATGACTAAGCATTTACAAATATTTAAGAACAACATTTCGAATAAGATGAATATTAGGTGATAGTTTTGAGCAAAGATCAAATGCATGAAACTATTCCTACCGTTGCCATTGCTAAGACTTGTGTTTTGTCTCTTTTATTAAATGAAGCAAGCGATGAAAGAAGAAAACTAAATCATGATAAAACATGGACATAGTTCATAACTTCATAAACTAATCTTATTATAATTTTGATTGTATCCATAAAATGAGAATGTAGAGACAATCTTTCTTTACATTATGTACATTACATCATTCAAGGTAACTACTTGTGGATACAATCAAAATGTGCATTGAAGATCTAGTTATTATGATCATCGATACCCTTGGTCCTAGTGTGCATAATCAGGTTATTAAATTCAAATTTTAATGATTTAGAGAATTGCTAGTTGATTTTTCAATGATGTTTTATATATCATTGGTGAATCATGCATTAAGTTCATAAAAACTCAAAACATCCATACTCCATAAAACAAACACTTAAATAACATAGTCATGCTAAGTTGATAATTTGTATTTTTTATGCTCACTTAAGCTATAAAAATAGGATTCTGTAGGATCAATAAATGGAACTCAAATTAGAGTTAAGGTTACTAAAGAACATATAAAAATATTTAGAGGCTGTTTGATTGCCTGAAAAAGGAATGTAGTGTAAAAGAAATATCTTGGAGTTGTTTGGATGATTGTAAAATGAATACATGAGATTACTTTTTTTGTTTAGTTTGAAGAAAAATGAATGCAATGTAAAGTGAAAAAAATAATAGTTGGTGGCTGACATTGCGGCGGTGTAGCCAGTGGCAAGCATCCGACGGTGGTGGTCGCTGGCAGATGGCCGGTTATTGTGGTGGTCGGCGGTGGTGGGTGGCCGGAGGAGGAGGTGGCTAGCGGCGGTGAGTGGCTGGCAGTGGTCTGCGGCTATAGCGGTGGTGGTTGATGGTGGCAGGCGATGGTAGGCGGTCGGTGCATGGCGTTGGCGATCAACAACAATTGCAATGAATTTTTGGTGTATTTGGAACTCGCTCAAATCGGAGGAATTCAAAATAAACCAAAAATGAACTAGATGTTGCATTTCAAATGCACTAAAAATTTACACTATATTTGTTTAACTTCAAACCAAACATCAATATTTTCAAAATCCCCGCTTTTGGAATACTTTACACTCCCTTTGTAGGCAACCAAACAGTCACTTAGAGAAAAAAAAATCCTATCCAACTCAAAACATGCTAGCCACAATAGACTTCAATTTGGGCTTACACATTTTTAGCTGATTTGAAGAGTTCAACATATGGTACAATTATGTTAAAGAATGCACTGAGACAACTTCATTGCATGTGCAGATGTGCCTCAAGTTATAGAGAGCTTCCTATAGTCTAGGACAACAACATCAAGCCTTTATCACACACTGTGGGGTCGGCTACATGAATCCTTTTTCTCAATTGTGTCCTATTAAAGGTCAAATTCTCGTTTAAATCTAATAAAGAAAGGTCATTCCTAATATTTTCTAACCAAGTCTTTTAGGCCTGCATCTACCTCTCCTAACATAAGTAAAATCTAATACCTCTACTCTCCTAACCAGGTCATTGGAAGGCCGCCGTTTTATGTGACCAAATCATCTAAGGCGACTCTCTCTAATCTTATCTTCTACTGGAGCTACTCCAACCTTTTCACGTATATGCTCATTTCGTATCCTATCTTTAACGGTAAAGCCACTCATCCACCTGAGCATCCTCATCTCTGCCACACTTAACTTAGTATTATGCTTCTCTTTTAATGGCCAACATTCAGCACCATAAAGCATTGCAGGCCTCACTACTATCTTATAGAATTTACCCTTAGGTTTGAGAGGTACTTTTCTATCACACAACAAGCCCGATGCATTCCTCCACTTTAACCATCCAACTTGAATTCTGCTGATAATATCCCGATCTATTTCACCATCACTCTGAACAATAGATCCAAGATATCTAAAATGTGTACTCTTATTAATGACTTGATTGCCCAAAGTCACAATCCCCTCACTAGGTCTATTACTACTAAAATTACACTCCATATATTCCGTTTTAGAGCTTCCTATAGTCTACCTACATATTATTCCATCAATATGATGCAATCATAATGAAAATATTGTCTACTTTCTAGGGGTAATTCTACTTAACAAAATAGAGTTTTTTTTTTCTCTCTATATCAGACTATAGGGAACATTTAAAAGAGTTTGATGGATAGGATGAAGAGACAACCTATCTTTAAATTATGCACATGATTTCATTCGAAGGGTCTACTTGTACATACAATCAATGTGTTTATTGAAAAACAAGATGCTATCATTATCGATACCCTTGGAGTAATCAAGTCATTCGATTAAACTTTCAACGAAGTGAATAAATTATTAATCAATATTTTAAATATGTTTTATGAGTCATTAGTAAATTATACAATGACTTTGTAAAACCTCTAGGCCTCAAACTTCACATGACACACTAAACAAATAGATAAATGCCCTTTTTAAAAGTGCAAATACTATTTGCAATACCAATTAATTTACATTTGTTATGCTAAGTTTTGAAAAAAAAAAAGGATTATGTAGGAGCTACAAAAGGAACCCATTTCACAGTTAGGATTTCTAATTAACATGCAAAATACATTTCGGTAAAAAAAAAAAATCCTATTTGCCTAAAAATGTGATCATAAAGGTGAGCTTCAACTTGAGCTTTACATAAATTTTAGTAGGATAGGGGTTTCTAGCTCATGATATGATTATGTGAGCGAATGCACTAATACAACTTGATTGTGTATGCCTTCAGGTATAAAAATTTGTATGTTCTACCTATATAATATTCTCTCAATGTCATGTGCTAAAAATGTAATTATTATTTAGTGGATAAGAAGTTATTCAACAAAAAAATAGTTTTGCCCTCTATATCCAGCAATAAAAGAATTCAAAAATATTGAGGACAACATTTCTTTCCATTATGAAAATTGTTTTATTTGAGGGAACTATTTGAAGATGTCATAAATGTGCAATGAAAAAACAAGTTGTTATGATCATTGTTAGCCTTGGTCATAGTGTGCATAATTATGTTATGATCATTGTTAGTCTTGGTCATAATGTTCATAATTAGGTTATTCGATTCAACTTTCAATGAGTATGAGAAAATGTTAGTCCATATGTCAATGACGTTCTATGTCATTAGTCATCTATACAATGAGTTTATAAAATCTCTAGGCCTCCAGACACCATGAAAGATCCACCTAAATAATAGATTCCCATTTTTAAGGTACAAGAACTACCCAACACTGACAACAATTAATTTGTATTTCTTATGCCAAGTTATGCTATAAAATTAGGATTGTATAACAGATATCGATGAAAAGTCAAAGCTAGGGTTCCAAAAGAACATGTAAATGTATTTAAGAGAACAATAACCCTATCCAACTCAATATAAATTAGCAGCAGTGAACTTCAACTTGAGGTTTACACACATTTTAGATTATTGGAATGATTCAATTCAAGATACAACTGCATTAAAGAATGCAATAAGACGACCTGATTGCATGTGCCTCCTAGGTATAAAGCTTCTTATGATCTACCTATATAATATTCTATGTTATGTATTCATAATGTAAACATTATCCAGTTGATGGGAGTTTTTCAACCAAAAATAATTTTATACCTATATAGCAACCTATAAGGAACATTTAAATAAAATTAGTAGCGATAAACATTTCTTTAATTCATTCACCGGTGCTGCTTGTGGATTCAATGAATATGCATATTGAAGACTAATTTGTTATGATCATTAACACCTTTAGTCATTGTGTGCATAACCGTTTTATTCGATTAAAAAATTTTCAGTCAATATTTCAATTATGATTTATAAATTATTAGAAAATTATGCAATAAGTTCGTAAAACCTCTAAGCCTCTAGGCTCTGAATAAGATACACTAAACAATAGATTCATGACTTCTTTTTCCATATAAATACTAATTGGCATACTAATTAATTTATATTTATTATACTACAATCAAAATAGGATTGTGTAGGAGATACAAAAGGAACTCCCATCAACGCTAGGGTTCTTAAAGAACATGAACATATATTTAGAGGAATAAAACCCTATTCAACTCAAAATGAGCAAGCAACTGCGAACTTCAACTTCCAAATAAATTTTATTTGAGTGAAAAAAAAAACTGTGAACTTCAACTTAAAAAACAAAATTAATCAAAAAATAAAAATAAAATAAATAAAAAAACTGTGAACTTCAACTTGAGGTTTACATGCATTTTAGCTGATTGGAGAAGTTTGACTAATGATATAATTACGTTGAAGATGTACTAGGATGACTTGATTTCATGCAAAGTATAAAGTTTCCTATGATCTACCTATCTAATATTTTATGTCAATAATTTATAATGTAAATATTATCTAGTTAGTGGGGATATTCTACCAAAAAAAGTTTTATATTCTACCAAAAAGTTAGTGGGGATATTTTAACCCTCCCTACTGCTGCTCTGGTTCCCGCATAACGATTTTGCTGGGTTTGGCCTGTCTAGGCCAGTCGGCTGGCTCCCGTCCTCCTCTGGCGTAAAATACCCCCTCCCAAAGACCCACTTTGTCCTCAAGATGGAAAGACGAAAACTACTGTTTCACCCTCTCATATGACTCCCATGTAGCGTCATAGTCGGGTGTGTTCTTCTATTTTATGAGCATTTCCTTAATCCCTCCCTTTAGGGTTGCAAATGAATCGAGCATTCGACAAGCTACTCGTGGCTCAGCTCGATAAAAGCTCATTCATGTTCATTTGATAAGATAAACAAACGAGCTTGAACCCTCTTGATAAATGAACGAGCTTGAACAACTTGTTGTTCAGTTTATTTATGTTCACGAACAATGTCGTTTAGGCTCGTTAAGAAGCTCAACTAGAGCTCGATTAGATTTTTAAAAATAAATACTATTAAATCTACTAATTTAATATTCTTAACTTTTACGATTTTCATTAGACATATTTTTAACTTTTATTTTTACAAATCTAACTAATTAGAAATCTTTTATTAAATTCCCTCTCCATTCTATTTTTCCTCTCCCGCCTTAGCACCCCTTCCCGCCTCGGCTTCTGCTTAGAAAAAAAAAACAATTGGTTTAGTCCCACACCGTGAAATGAAAGAAGATTTTGCTCTATATAATGAGATATAGTGGGAGTGCGATTGACGCATGGCGGGTGTTGACCCTAATACTAGTGTCGGATCGAGTCGACCGCGCAAGGAGGGTTTCAAAAGCGAAAGAGCTCGAAATCGCGCAAAAAATCACCCGACACGTGTCGACCGAAAACCCAAAATCGTCGAGATGACCTCCGTTCGCGAAACGGACAGCGCCGATGCGTCCGGAGCAACGGAAACAGCTAAGATTGACACCCATATTGGTAGGGGTCGACGGTCGGCGAAAATTTAAATTTTGGGCGAGCGAATCGAGACGACGACGCGTGCGAGCGGCGACGCAACAACCAACTTAATACAAGATTATTTTTTTTTTATTTTTGTGCAATATAATTAAAATTTTTAGAAGAGGGATGAAAAGAGAGCCTTTTTAAATAAAGGATTTTTTTTAATAAAAAAACTCAAAAAATACCCTAAATAACCCTCAAAATTCCCTCATAACTCTCCTAGCCGCCCCCCTCTCCTCATTTCACGACATTCTCACGCCCAAACTCACGCAAGAAGGCCGGCCTCCCTCTTCTCCTCCTCCAAGCAATGTAATCTCCTCCTTCCTCTTCTTCCTCTTCTACCTCTCCTTCTTCCTCCATTCTTCTTCATACATTCTTCTTCTTCCTCCTTCCCTCTTCTTTTTCTTCTCCATTTTCTTACTTCCCTCTTCATCCCTCCATATTTCCTTTCATTTTCTTCCATTTTTTCCTTCTCCTCCCTTCTCCTTCCTCTCCTTCATCTTCATCTTCTTCCTCCACCACAATCTCAACAAACCTACAAAACCCTAACCCTAATCTTTTTTTTTTCTTCACATCCACTCACCAAACCACCCACATCCCTTCACAAAAAATGTTCCTACACACATCCTACACCCATCCAATAAAAAAAATTCACCATCCCTCATTTTCTCTCTCTAACCTAGAGAGAGAAAATTTTCTCTTTAGAATGAGAGTAAAATCTCTTCATGAATAGCTCCATCTCCACCCCAAGCATCTTCCCTCTCCACCATACCTCCAAATTCCTTCCCTAGAGAAAAAAATTGCACACTCTCTTTCTCTCTCCAAAATTGAGAAGAGAGGGATTTTCTCTCTCTAAATCTCTCCTCTCACTTCCTTGCACCTCCTAAACCCTCTCTATGCAAATTCCCTTCAAATTTCATCTTTCCCTCTCTTTCTCTCTCTAGAAAGAGAGTTTCATTCTCTCTTTCTCTCTCCAAAAATTAGAGAAAGAGAGATTTTCTCTCTAACCTAGAGAGAGAAAATTTTCTCTCTCCAGAATGAGAGTGAAATTCCTTCATGTACGGCTCTATTTCCATCCTAAGCGTCTCCCCTTCCCACCATACATCCAAATACCTTGCCTAGAGAGAAACAAATTTCCCTCCTCTCTTTCTCTCTCCAAAAATGAGAGAGAGAGAGAGAGATTTTTCTCTCTCTAACCCCACTCCCCTAATCTCCTACACACTCTAAACCCACTCCACCAGAAAAACCCATAAAATCCTTTCTTTCCCTCTCTTTTCCTCTATTTCTCTCTCTAGAAAGAGAGCTCTCTTCCTTTCTTTCTCTCTCTACACTTTGTTTTAAATAAAAGAAAAACATAAATGATTAATTTTCTTGCACAAATAATAATAAAAAATTTTGAAATTGTGCATCGCAGATTCCTACGTTGCCGTCATCCGCCGTCGCCGCCTCGATTACTGCACACCCAAGGTAAAAACTAGTATTTACATTTATATGCATGAAATAAGTACTCGTGACCGCTTTTCTTAGCGGGAGAGGAAAACTTAAGTACTCGTGACGCACTAAGCGAGCGGGGAAATTCGTATGCATGAAAATATAAGTACCCGTGACTGTTTTTCTTAGCAAGCGGGGAAATTTGTTATTCGTAAAAAAAATTATTTAATTAAGTGCCCGTCACTGTTTTTAGGCAGGGAAAATGTCATACTTTAAATCTGTGCTCAAAGACCCCGTGACCGCTTTTTTTAGCGAGCGGGGATTGGAACTGCGGCCGCGGTGTCAACCAACACCTACCGTGACTGCCTTTCTTGGCAGGCGGGAAGGCCTTACACACTCCGAGGCAGCCCCCTACGCGGGGACGACGACAGAGTGCTGCCAAAATTTTCAACAAAAACCTATAACTTAGAAAATTAAAAAAAAAAGATTTAAAATCCACTTAAATGTTTTATGTTAACCAAAAATAAAATATACGACACCCTAGACTCCCGACACTGAAAAACAAATACAAAAGAAATATAAATCAATGTGAAATGCAACATACAGTGAGTCTTAAAGGAAATTAGTTGTTCGCCAATAGGTAGGAATCAAGCCTCTTCCTCCTAGCACCTGACTCGTACACCCCTAAGTCCCTCACCAAAATCTCCTTACAGAAATAGGATGGGAAGAAATGAGTTGAAATCCCTCCTATTTATAACATTGAGTTTGAATTATTCGTGGGCCCCACTAGCTTAGGATCCCTTGCTACAAGACAGAGGAAGTACACATGTGGGCCCCACTAGCCTAGGATCCTTTGCTAAAGGGCGAAGAATGTACACCTGCGGGCCCCATCCACTCAGGATCCTAAGATGCCATTTCGAGGCTCTGGCATCGGATTCCTACAGTATCCACTAGCAGGTGAAATGCGTGCGTAAATACGGGTTTAAATACAAGTGAATACGATTGGTAATTATCCTAAAAAGGGAGGGGGTAAAAGTAAAAGTAAAAGTAAAAAAAATTACCTTTCATACGAGAAGCTTTTGTGATCATTATAAACACATAACAATCCCCGCACATCACCGGTAATTTTCTGATTGAACACCTTTGTGAGGATAAAAAAATGTGCCCGTCGTATTGCAAGTCACGGGCGCTTTAAGTGGTGTGCGCACCAGCTGTTAAAGTTAGGCAGCTCCTACAGCCCGTGATCATATGTCTTCAAAAAGAAACAAAATAACGCACTTTTATGTGTCACGGATTGTACGACCCCTAATTAAAGTAGGCATATCACTACTGGAAAATTTGTCGCCTACGAGCAAAGCAGGAGATTAGTTGGTACACTACGATCCACCCGTAGAATGCAACGAGTAGTGTACAACAGTCTACCTGTACGAAACAGCGAGCAACTTTATTCATAAGCTGCTACGCCCTGCCACCGGATCCGCAACACTCGTACTAGCGGACAGAAGGCGTGTACAAGCTCTCAAATGAAAAGTTGTGTGCACTCAAATGACAGTTACCTACACAACTACAATTATTTCAAAATACCTCCGCACAAGCGCACCGTAGTTTGCATACACATAGGTACACTAAAGGGGAAAATACGATCTCGACCCGCATGGGCCCCGGCGAGCGTGTTATTGGTACACACGTGACGTCTAGGGATGCTACGCGGGTTGATAAGTGAATTCAGGTTCGAAACCGATCCTTTTATACGGGTCAAAAGAAGTCGACAGGGTTCGAACCAACAAACAAATATATAATTGTGGCGACCGTCATATTTATCTTAATACATTCATATTAGGCCTTCAAGGCCTACAATAATGAGAATTCACTATCAAGGGCACAAAGCCTACAAAACCCGATCCTCGATCAATAGATTGGTCGAGTTGACAGGGTTCAATCAACAAAGAGAAATAACCCCTAACACCCCGATGATGGCCGTGTTGAATGTGAATCTCAACTGGAGGGGTTAATCTCTCATATATTTCAAAATGTCCTAAAATTTCTACAAAATCCAAATTCCACAAATAAAAAAAAAAAATCATCAAGCTCTAAGATATCTAAAATTGAAATCTAACCATAAAACACTTAAGGCAAAATCCATCCACCCTCCGCAATAATTTGTCATGGTAGACAAGTTAAAAACTACTTTAGCTCACAAAAGAGCTAAATGCCTAGTCGAAAATACCACTAGGATCCATTCTCAACCAATCTCCTGCCAATAAGAACGTGGTACGTGTCCTCTAACCGGCGGTTCGCCGCCAAATGGCACCGCAGGATAAACGGTTATGACCCGGGGACCTCTGAATCGAGTGGTTTTGCCGCCAAATGGCACCACGAAATACCGGTTATGGCCAGCGCCAATACGTCCATTATTGGCATCAAATCATTGAGATATGAATCAATAGGATATGATCGATAGGGCACAAAGCCCTCTGTTAGCTAAGGTGGATTCAAATTTGTCCCCTTAGGCAAATATCCATCACAGGTCTACAAGATCCCCTTGGACGAAGCAACCCATGGCTGCCGACAAGGATCCTTCTGTCAGGTTGGGTCGACTACCTCCTCTGACTAAGTAGACCAAGGACCACGATGGCCCGGGACGACGGAACCATGGGATCTTGATCGGGTCTATCATCCATTCCCCCACCACCCGCTTTAAGTTCAAGATGGTGAAAATTTCTATTTTAAATATCAAATTTCCCAAATTCCCAAACTTCTCAAATATTTTTCAAATCCATACCTAATGCTGCTACTATATGCCAGATAACACGTATCATCTACGTATCTGATTGACGACTAGCCTTAATCGAAAGTTCTCTCTCGTGATCGAGAGGGGTAATTAACTATAGGGGCTTGCGCCTATAGGAAACCAGAACTCAGATCATAAAGTTCTCGCAAAATGAGGGTGAAATCTCTGGGTAGCGTCTTATCTACAAACTCATCTGCCTTCCAAAATTTACCTCGGAACTTAATTCCGTTAAAACTCCCTCGCCGAATAAAAAGAAAAGCGAGCGGAGGCCGGGGCCGAATTTTCGGAGCCCACAGTGGGCAAGGCACTGCAGTGGGGGAGGACAATTGTGAGTAGGCCGGCTCGGCTTTAAAAAAATTTGAAGGAGCGGGCCGGCTTGATTTAAAAAAAAATTATGAATTCTAAGAGGGCTGGCTCGGCTAATTAAACGAGCCATTCGATTAGCTCGACAAACTTAAAATTAATAGCTCAAAAAGTGTATTTTTA
The DNA here is from genome assembly GCA_022539455.1 of Dendrobium nobile. NCBI lineage: Eukaryota > Viridiplantae > Streptophyta > Magnoliopsida > Asparagales > Orchidaceae > Dendrobium > Dendrobium nobile. The sequence goes on from CM039730.1 coordinate 54,900,895, forward strand.
AACGAGCTTGAATAGCTATCGAAGAAGCTCAACAAGCTTCAAACTGAGCTTTAACACGTTTTTTTACAAACGAGCTCGAACACAAACATGATGAAGCACGACTCGGCTCGGTTCATTTGCATCCCTACCTCCATTTCTTTGTCGTACCCCTTCCAGCTCCAATAGGTTCCAACACCACCTCCAAACAATCTATCAATGTCATGAGTAACTCTGAGTTGGATGCAAGTGTCATGAGTAACTCTGAGCTGGATGCATAATCACCAATAACTCTCGTCAATTGTGACACATGAAACATCCAATGTATAGTAGCGGTTGGAGGTAACTTCAATCGATAAGTCAATGCTCCAATCCTCTTCAGTATCTCATAGGGACCAAAGTACCTCAGTCAGCTTCTCATTCCTTTTATTAGCTACCGTTCTTTGTCTGTAGGGACGTAGCTTCAAGTATACCCTATCATATATCTCAAACTGCACATCCTTCCTGTGCTCATTTGTCTGCTTCTTCATAATTTGTTGAGCCCTCAATAAATGTCATTTTAATTCAGCCAACATCACATCCCTATCCTCCAAGTACTGCTCTACCGATGAGATTGGTGTGCTATTTTGCTCAAGTGCACCAAGTGAGGTGGGTCCCATCTGCACGACATTTTGAAAGGAGTCATTTGTGAAGCCGAATGATATGAAGTGTTATACCAGTACTCCACCCATGCCAGCCACTTGGCCCACAACCGAGGAATCTCTAAAACAAAACATCGCAGGTAAGTATCTAGGCTCCTTTTTACAACCTACGCCTGCCAATCCGTCTGGGAGTGGTAAGCGGTGCTCCTCTTCAATATTGTCCCCTGCATCCTTAGGAGCTCCCTCCAAAAACAACTTTAGAACACCGTATCTCGATCGGACACTATAGATTCTTATATCACATGCAACCTGATCACCCCTCTGAAGAATGTCGTTGCCACTGTCACTGTCGTATACGGATGTCGTAGGAGAATAAAATGAGCATATTTGCTCAATCTATCCACCACCACCACCAAAATCACAATAAACCCCTCAGACCTGGGTAGCACATTAATAAAATCCTTGGTGACCTCCTCCCACACTCTGTCTGGAAGAGCTAGAGGTTGCAATAACCCTCCTGCAGTCATGGCCATGTATTTGCTCCTCTAGCACACCTCACATATAGCCACCATCTCTTCCACATCCTTATGCATCCCCTTTCAATACAACTTCACCGCTAACCTCCTGTACATCTTCATCACCCCTGAATAGCCCACTCCGTGGAACTTCTGCAAAAGGTAAGAAATATGGAATGAGGTCCGTGGCAGCACAAATCCCCCTTGGTACAACAGTCTCTCCCCCTCTAAGGAATAGCCAGGCTGGCTACTCTCATCCCTCATCAGATCTTCCCTAATTCCCTTCAGCTCCTTGTTCTGAACACTATACTCCTTAATAGCCCTGCAATCCAACATCAATGGTATTGAAATAGCTAATTCCTGGAGCTCCCCCATGCATCTGGACAATGCATCAACCTCCTTGTACTCTAGCCCTAGCTTATAATGGATCTCAAAATCATACATCAACAGCTATGATAGCCACCTTTGATGCTCAACGGTCACCATCATCTGCTCTAGCAGGTTCTTCAAGCTCCTCTGGTTTGTCCTGACGATGAAATTTCATCCCAACAAGTAAGGCAGCCATTTCTGAATGGCCAACACAATAGCCATCAACTCCCTCTTATAGACTGACTTGAGCTTGGCTCTGGCTATCAACACCTGGCTAAAGTAAGCTATGGGCTTCTGATTATGCATGAGCACTATCATTAATCCATATCTTGATGCATCAGTCTCCATGGTTATGGTCTTCTTTAATCTCTCAGAGGCTTAGATAACTACCTCTTACCACAAAAAATATCCTTCTTCAACTACTCCGTCAATGACCGATATAGTAATGTATCCTCTCACAAACCTCCTACATTACCCGGTCAACTCTAGGAAACCCCTCACACCTCTTCCCATACCCTTCTCTACCTATCTCCTCCCTAGGAATAGGATCTAGAGGAGGCATTCTTTCTTTTCCCTCCAAAATCCCACCTCCTAATCTTCCCCTCTCCTTATCGAATTAGAATTTCCCCCACTCCCTTGGCCGCCAGCGACTCTCCTCGCCTTCGACGACGCCCTTTTGGTTTGGACCTCGAGCATCTTCCTCATCATCTCTTGATCTCTTCCATAATGGAAAACTTCCCATTGATCTTCTCATGGACGGCTAAAATTTGAATTTCAAAATCTGAAATTTTTTCTTAGAAATCAGTTTCAACTGTTCGGTCTACCCTTCCAACACTTCTATCTTTCTTCCTGCCATAGGTACCCAGATCTTGGCTCTGATACCAATTTGATACATTGTGAAAGCGAAAATAGCAAGTAAAAGAGATGAAAAACGTAGGAACACCAAGATAGGGTTGATTTTTTAGATTATATCTTTAATAATAAAGAAATATACAAATGATCTACTATTCAAGAGGTAGATCATCTCTCCCACAAATACAAGACGCTGCTAGGAACTCAAAACAATACTAGGAAAATAAAACTCATTAATAGCATAAACTAAACCCTAAATAACTCCATCTTAAATAGCCCTAAAACACAATAGCATAAATAGAATCTTTCTAATCAGCATAAACTAAATGTAGGAAACCTTTCTAAATAATTAAGCCCTGCCTAATTAGCCTAAACATAATTTAGGAAACATTCCTAATCAATTAGCAATATAAAAACCTTCCTAATTATTTCCCTTATTTACATAGTGAACATTAAATTTCCTAGGCCCTACAAGGAGGGCTGAAACCCCCTCCCTAATGCTGCTCCGGTTCCTAACTAGTGATCTTATTGGGTTCGACATGTCTAGGCCGCCTAGCTCTAGCCCTCCTTTGGCGTAACAAAGTTCAATATGAAGTTTTATGTAGTATCTAACAATGATAGTTTTTATAAGAGATCATTGATTTCATGTTGCGCGGGTTAATAAGTGAATTTAAATTCAAACCCGATCCTCCTATCCGAATCAACGGGATAGACATAAAGTTAAGAAGCCAATGAAAACAATTTAATTAACTGAACAACCGTATCAAGAGGGTAAAACTGTAGGACAGTTATCCGACTTTCCTCATCTTTGAGGTTTTAAGGTCCACTTAGTTCATCCTATGGATGTAAGCCCTAAAACCATTGTTGGTCTAGTACAAAGGTAACAACAAATCAAAGCAAATTAATTATTCAGTCTTTTTAAGGATGTAAAACCCAAGCTAAAACTCAAGACAACTACCACCTTAACAAGCCTGTCATCAAAATTAAAACCAACCAAATTCCTCAATCAAACTTCATGTGTCAGAAGCATGGTTCTTCGATTTGAATTGAAACTTGTTGATAGTTATGCAATGTCTCTAAGCTCTGGTTGATCATGTCCAATACCTCTAAAATGCAAGCAATCGTGTTGTGGACCTCTAAACTATTCAATAAATCTGGTACGGACAGCCCTTGGTTGTTGCGTCCATAGGTATACCCTAGATAAGAAAACCAAGGGATCATAATCAAATTAACCTCAACCTCTACAATCATTTCACATAAATTAAATTCAAACATAAATATCAAATCTAAGTCCAAAACTAAGCCTAAGCAATCTCCTTAATCAATACTACTCAACTATGAATAAGAGGGATAATTAACTAAGGTGGCTTGTGCCCATAGAAAATATCGACCTGTGATCTAAATAAACCATGATCTAACCATAAAAAAAAAATTGATTATAACTGAGCTACTCTAAATCAAAAAAGATTATCTTGAATTTCTCTATCACAACAAGAGAATTCAAGATAGAGAGATTTTTCTTGAGCGATCACACAGTCACAAGTTAATACAACCCAAATACAAATATCTAGGAGAAAAATCACCCACGTATAATAATACTTTGAACATGCCATTTTTAAGACTAAAAAGCCACCTATAATAAAAATACCAAACACCAAATAGTCATTCCTCATCAAACTTCATACTAAGGAGCAGCACATGCAAAACCTCAATCAAAAAATTCAAATAAAGCATCTGTCCCAAAGAAGATGAAGGTAAATAATATGCAAGGACTTCTCAATCAATAATAGAAGTAACCCAAAGAAAAATCTAATTAATCATTTTCAAAAGATAAATATTAAAGAGAATAAAAATTTAAAATAAAATCGTTAAGTAAAATTTCCAAATACAGAGTAACAAAACTAGTCGTAAGGAGACATAGTTATAATCGATATACATAAGCTTTATAACTACGCATTCATGGGCGTAGAACTTCAACCATGCAAAACTATTACGATTACAGCTAATTAAAGTGCACCAACATGTCACATCAATATTGACAAACAAACTTGTCTTTTGAATGAGTTAAACAACATGAAAGGAAATACGCTCGGATGGAAAAACATAAAATAAGTCTAAAAAAATTTCTCTTTTTTCAAAGCAGCCTATTTACTGCAGTACCCAATCGAATAAAGAAGGCAATAATCCACTACATCTGTGTGTTTTTTAGAACAAAAACAAAAAAATGAATGGAAGTTCGCAAGAAGTTCACAAAAGTCATAGAGATTTTATGTGGTCTAAAGATGAGACTTCCTAAATCCATTTTACTATATTTTTAAGATAAGAATTTCGGAAGATGATGTCCTTTAAATAGGAGATTAAGACAGTAAAAAAATCAACAACGTGGACAAAAATATTGCACAGAATACATGCAATATATTTCATTGGAGGCCTCCCTCAAACCCTCAAGCAATGAGGCACTGCCCCCTGCAACATAAAATTAGATACGTGGAAGTAAGGAAGAGAATCAAAAAGACTAAGTCAATGGTAAAGATTAGACTACACAAATTGGCAATGTGTGGAAGAATAGAAAAACAATGAAAATCAGTATCATGCATCTAGAAAACTTGTAGGAAACATGAAATGAAGAGTGGAATACCAGATTGTCGAACAGCTAGGAGATCAGTTGATACAATGACAAGTAAACGGACACAATGACGCAGAAGCTGTGTGGCGTTCTTTCCCAATGAATCCTATTTCAAATTACCAAAATAACAGTATTAGGCAATGACATCTTCTAAAATCAAGCAAAAAACTGACAACCTGAGAATTTAAAAAAAAAAAAACATGTAGCAATATAAACATAAAAATCGAACTTACAAGAATCCAAGAGTTCAGAATGCTAAGACCTTCTCTGTTGCTAGCAAAGGACTTCAGAACTTCCACAGGAAGACTCAACATCTCTTTAGCAAGATGTAATCTTCCAGAAGTTGTTTTTGCACTGATGAACATGTCCTGCAATAGGGCTTCCTCAGCCAATAACTTGTGTGCTCCATCTGAAGAGATACCACAACTATAACGGGAAAGTTTACATGCATCAAGTCTCTTCGACAGGTCTCGCAGTTCATTTCTTTCACAATCAGACCTTGTTTGCATGTCCTCTATTGCCTCAACCTCCATGACATAATCCTTACCAGTACTTAAGATGTCATTAATACGTACAGCTTCTCGAAGTCCACTCATCATTGCACCACCAACTGTATCTGGGTGCTCTTTGCAGGTGGCTTCTCCGGCAAAAAATAAACAGTTCGCAACAGGCTTTCCTAAGATATCATAGTCCTCCCCAGAAGCCCCAACTGCAACATAGGAATACGCACCCCTGCTGAAAGGATCCATACCCCAATTTGTGACGACATGCGCAACAGGATCAGGCACAGAAGCTTCACTAAAAAGCTTACGGAGAACCATCAAAGCATGATTAACATGATCAGCAGAACTTAAATTCTGTCCATATACAGCTGCTTTCCCAACCAAGAGTGCTATAAGAACTGGGGCACCAACTGTTTTCATGACATTCCAAAACATGAAACAACGGCCCCTGCTATCTGTTTCTTCTGCAGTAGCCCCAAAATAATCTACAGTTTCGTCCCAAAAAATATTAGGAAACTCTAATACTACCTTATTCAACACACCAAAACCAAGCCTTTGGATAGAAGACTCTTTCCAATCAGGCAGAGCTGGAGAAAATATTATGGTGTTTGCTTTAAGGCAACCTAGTGGAATGGTAATCAAGACTGAATCTGCTGAAAACTCTTTTCCATTTGATGTGCATATTTTCACTTTGTTTAACTGTTGAACAGATCCATTAGGATCTGTAATGTCATAAAAGATTTCAGTGACTACATGATTCAAGCGTATGTCAAGGCCCTTAACCAAACTATCTAAAACAGCGCCATAACCACCTTTAATCATACAATGAGCCCCCCCAAATCCTCCATAAACATCATCCTGATTCCAATAAGGAAGGGATACTTGCTCAAGTGAGGCAGCACATCCATACTCCAAGTTTGCAAAATGCCAGTCCATCACCCTTCTTTCAAGAGGACTTAGTATGTCTGTTTTCTGAACACCACCATTGCGACATTGAGTTCCATTTTTGACTGAAGGTCCAACCTTCTCCATACTACCTGATTCAGAAGCAATGTTTAACTGTTCTGCCTTTGCAACAGGTGATGTTGACAAAGACATCCGACACCTCCTAAGAGCATATTCCAGCCCATCCTCAAGAGACATAGTCATTGCATTCTCACCAAGTTGTGATATGAATAACAAGGTGTCATCAAGGAGACTATTGTATTCTGCTTCAAGAGCCTCATCCAAATCAGTGGGCACTTTATGGCCTGTTACTATGTCATAAAGAGGGCAATCACTGTTTAAAACGGTCAACTCCAGGCCTAATTGAGTACATATTAGAGAGGAAGGGTCTGGCCTTCTTTCAGTTGCAACATCAGCCTGGACACCAGTTATAATGCTGGCTCCAAGATCCACAGGAACTGAAAGGGACGTGCGATCAGTGCACACCCGACCTCCTATCCTGCCTCGAGCCTCCAGCACAGTAACAGAATAGCCTTGACGCTGTAAATGGCGAGCTGCGGTCAAACCAGCAGGCCCAGCTCCAACAATTACTATTTTCTTCTGCAAATTATAATTGGATTCAGCACAACCACTCCCTTTAGTGGCTTTCTGCTTCGGGGACACATGTGATTCCATTGGATGATCAACCATCCCACAGGTTCTTGGAATATCAAGTATAACAGTACTATGACCTTCAACATCTCTTTCCCAAGGATGGACTGCACAGAAACTTGCTGCTTTATCATAATAAGATTCCCTTGATTTGCAGGTGCAGTCAACTGATCGCATATCACTCGATGCAAACACTAAATCATTAAGGGCCCCTGCATTTTCTACAATATTTGCATTTCCAGATAATTCAGATATTAGGCTAGACTCAAGAGGATCCTTATCATCATTAGCATCTTTTTCAGACACACTTTTTTTAAGTTGACCTTGGAATGCTACAGCATTGACTGATGCAGTAATATTTTCAGAACCCTCAACCTCACCTACAAGGCAGGCTGCTTCCTCCTCAGAACTAGCGTTCTGCAAATCACAGGTTCTCTTTGATTTTGATTCCTTTGGTGATCCAGAAATAAGTAAAGCAGAGCTTCTAGGACTTCTTTCTGCAGCAATGCCTGAATTGATATATCCCTGCGCAGAAAATATTTTATGTGACCTCACAAATTACTCCTTCCATATCAAAAAGAAAAAAAAATCTACAAAGAAAGGATAAACCTGCACGTATCAACCACAAACTGGAACCTACCTTGGTGGCAACTCATGAACTAATCACAAACTTAAGAAAAAAATTCACATAAAAGAATTACGTTTTGGTTCACCGACATATAAGGAATCAACATTAGAACACTACCTTCTTGTATTAATTATGGAGAAACAACAATTCAGAATGAGGTACCTTGCTGTATGCTATTTGTAAAAGATATTTCGAATCAATAAGATTTCTACTCAAATATGTGGAAAATCAAATAGCAGGAAAATTTTAGAAAATAAGGAGCTTGGATATGTAAAAAGTAATATAGAGACAAAAATCTAATATGACTCCAATATGCAATTTTGGTGCATCTAAACTGATAATTATCAATTAATATTACCAGAAAATAAGGTAATACCTGGATCCTATTATACAAGGAATAAAAGAAAGATGAAGAAAAATGTACAACTTCTAAAATTAAGAAAAGGTGATTGAAATTGAGAATTGCATCAGGATTGTTATGAGATAAGGCAGTATAATGAAGGCCTTAACATAAATTTCATAAAACCAAAAAGCTGTAACAGCTATCTTATAAAAAAATCATTAGTAGCCAAAGTATAGTATAGCAAACATGATGTTAAGATAGATGTGTGGGAAAAGTAGAAAAGATGGATTAAGAACTGAATATAGGTAAGACTATGGGACTACCACCTATCAATAAGTTAGTTGCAAAGAAACTTAATTGTTTGGGCATGTGCAATAAAAAGTTGAAAGTGGTGGACAAAATTAACAGCCAAATTGTATAAATTTATGTATATCTATAACACTTAAAGCAGCATTCAACAAAAATTAACAGAAAAAAGCTTATAAATATAACCACATAATAAATATTGAGTTGAAATCAGAAGAAAATAAGCTTACATCAAAAATATATACCAATACTCTACTACAAATTTATGAACACCAGAATAAACCGAATGTATTCAATAAACTTAGATTAAAATAAAACTTTGTTAGAATTTGACTCTTAATATAGAGAAAACGAATTGATGTAACATAGTGGGATAAAAGCTTGATGATGTTGTTGTTGTGGAAAATAAAAGTTTGTTGTGTTGATCACTAACAAGTTACTGATTGGAGATTTGAGCAAGCAAACCAACTAAAGATAGAAATTACTTACATGTTGATCAAGAAACATAAAGATATCATGGCTAAGGGATATTCGAGGAGGCTCATCTTCCAAAGTACCATCAGATAGCCCGCAATCTTCAAAAGTCAATATATGTTTCACATCTTTACTCCAATGATGAAAAATTAAATTCCTGCAATGCAGAAACCTAGCATCAACCAAAATAATTCCAATCCGGTCAAAGGGGCTGGTTAACACAAGCAGCTTGGCATGTGTCTACAGGTATGCTCAGAAGAAATTAAAATTATAGTTCATTCACTTATAAGCACCTGAAGAATTACATCATCCAAGGGAATAAGATAATATCAACGATTTAGCATGATTAAATTTTGCATCCATTTTCCATGTTGAACAAACAATGTAACTCTAGGTAACATAGTAATAGCTGATAAGAAAGCAGTTCTTAATACTTGGTGAGATGATAAAGCAACTTAGGGAGGCAAAACAACATTATTCAGGTTCAAAAACAATGTAAATCAGCCCGATATATTCAAATAGCACTTGCAATTTACCAACGGAATCATCAACTGAATTTTGACATATATATGAACCTTAGACAATACTAGATGATGAAGAAAGATCTTGAGGAGCCTGAGAACAAAAAAACAGAGAGATGGAGTGTTAAAAGAAAATAACAAGGACAGCTGACAGTGCTACCCTGATTTGCAGCAGATCTAAGGCCACTTTATTGCTGAAATTGGCTTTTTTTCTTCTCTGTTTTGGTCGCAACCTGCTATGGACAGCAACAGAAATTAAGCAGCAGCAATTTTAGGTGGCTATAAATCTAGATTTTGGATTTTAAGGTTGTGAAGAAAAAGTTCCACTGTTCCAGCAAGTTTCAATGTCTTCAGGTAACAAAACAATGGAAAAAACTAGGAAACAGGCCACAACAATTGGGGCAGCAACTTCAGCAGTGGGTAAACCAGTAACAACAAGGGACCAGCTCGCTTTGGCAATGAGCGACAGTACACAAACCAAACCTTCCATGTTGAGGAGTTACGATAAATACAAGGAGAGAGAATAAGAAAATTATTTAGAAAACTTCTCATTTAGCAGAATTCCAAGCTTATAATTAGGCAATTATAGCACCAGATTGATCTAATCTACAACTAAATAAAATCCATAAAAAAAGGAAAATCTATAATAACAAATTAGAAGCGATCACACACAAAAGATAATGCCAGCATTCAGTAGGCAATATCATAATCTTAGATTAGGAATTCAAAAACATACTTACCAAAATTCAAACTCGTCCTTATTATCCAACAGTCCAACTTCCGGAGCATTGATCCCGTCTGTAAGGAGTTTGATTGGCAATTCAATTGCTCCTATGACCACTTGGAAATATCATCATCAATCGTAATGATTTGATATGACAATCACCACTAATAAAATTATCAGAGAAATCACATAGTTAAACCTTGAAAAATATAATTTCTTTAATCTTTTCACGATCTAATACTCAAATCATAATCATAGACTATCCTACTGATCATTAACTAGATTTGATCCCCGGATCACGAGTAACCTATTCAAAAAGGATTAACTCCGGTGAAATTATAACTCCATGTGAAGCAAAGTTGCACGCCCTTAATGGGCCATTTAGCATTGCTTGGTGACTAGCCTATCTTGATAGTGCAGGTCTACTTTGGCTCATATATAGTGGTAGGAGTATTTTATTCTAAAAAAAAGTTCAATTCCAAAAGCAATTCCTGCTCCAGGAATAGGTTGTCCATAGCCGGTAGGATTTCTTCTAACTCACCATCATGCTTTCCACATTTAATACATATCCCATATATAATGATAATTTCAGTTGGCAAGCATTGCCTACGCTCTTAATAAGAATTTTAAAAGGCCTGCGCCCAATTCAATTCAACTTGTTTCTTTCTCGTTTGAGATTGTTGACCTCCATAGGTGATCCACATGTAGACTTGATAAAATGCAATGACGATGACAACATTGGTGGCGACCAAAGGAATGTATAATTTAATGAGTAATCAATTCATGACATCTTGTTTGCATTAAAAAGCACTAAACCATTGCCCATTTTGCCAAACAGATTGTCATTGCCCATCTACAATGCCAACGCAGTTTAGGAAACTCCACATATGTGCTTGAGCATTGTCACAAAAATCATCCACACAAGAAAATTTATGTGTATAAAAAATTTCGGGAGCACACATAGTACCAAAAAAAATTTAAAATTTTTTAAAAAGGAAAATCAATAAATCATAAGAAAATAATAATATTTATAAAGAACAACAACAACAATAACATCAAGCCTTTATCCCACTACGTGGGGTCGGCTACATGAATCCTTTTTCTCCATTGTGTCCTATTAAAAGTCAAATTCTCATTTAAATCTAATAAAGAAAGGTCATTCCTAATATTTTCTAACCAAGTCTTTTTAGGTCTACCCCTACCTTTCTTAACATAAGTCAAACAAGTCTACATAAAAATACCTCCGAAAATAATTTATTTGTGACATATATAAGAGTCAATTCCCACCTTCCTTCATAAAGAACCCTCCCATCCAACAAAGGCCCCTCCTCTCCACCAAAGGCCCCTTATGGCACCATCACATTGAAGGCCATCTAGTGATGAGGACATCGACAGACACTACCGACATGTTTATCGACGGAGGAATCGCAGATCTACGGCCACGATTCAGCGCCTCTACTTTTGATTCAGATTTCATGATGTGTTATTTAGTTATTTGTTGTTTTCCATTTTTTACCCCTTTGGGGAGTTATTGTAGCCCAGAGGACAATTTCGTACTTTTTTCTTTTCATGAGTGGAGACCTATATATAGTGGTCTCATATGTTGTAATGGGTTAATGAATATTTGAATGAAATTCTGTTATTGTTATCTTCCTCTTCTTCTTCTTGTGGTGCACTTGAGAGGAGAACGAGAGCCCAAGGTGAGGGCAAAAGCAATACCCGCCAGTCAATGGAAGAGTCCGGGACTCGTAGTCTATCCCTTTCATCCCGCTCTTCTTTCTTTCCCTAACCCACCAGCCCTAGCTCTTCCCATAGCTGCCGACCACACTTCCGTTCCCGTATCCCACACATCATTTCACCCACTAGCTTCCTCCACTTCAACCCCAAGCTCCATCAAGACCCCCAACCCGACGGCAAATCCCCCTCCTCCTTCTTTGGCCGCCGATCACATGCTTGCCTCAAACCATGATGATGATGTCAATCATCATAATGGGTCCTTGATTGAGGTCTAGCATTAAATGCAAGAGTTACCGAATTTTGAAATTCAAAATTTTGAAATTCGAAAACTTTCCTTATTTGCAAAATCTAAATAAGGAAAGTTTTCAAACTCAAAATTCATATGAAACCTAATTGGAGGACTCATTAATTTCCCTCCAATTATTCGTTCCTATTTGGAAAGAGCTTGATTCCCCTTAATCCCTCCCCTCTTCCCCTCTACAAGCCGCCGGCCCCCTATGGCTCCACCCCATTAATTCCACTTTAATTTCCCCCTCTCTTTCATTAATTTGATTTTCAAATTTCAAATTAATTTCCCCCCAAAACCCCTCAAATCCTGAAATTAATTTCAGGATTAGCATTAATCCCTCCTCCCTCTCTCTTGAACCCGCCGGCCACCCCCTTAATGGGCTCCCATTGAATGCCCATTACTCCCTTAGCCTCATTTGAATTTTGAACCTCATTTCAATTTGGATTTCCCTCCAAATCCACTTAAAACCTGAAATTAATCTCAGGTTTTTAAATTAAAGATCTATTGCTCTTGGCCTCAACCTAATTCCCCTCTTGGAGACCTCGTCGCCCCTCTCTTCTCCCTCTTCCTTCCTCTCAAACCTCAAGTGCTCTCCTTCACCACATCATATCTCCTTCTCTCCTTATTGGTGTTTTTTTTCAACGCCGGCAAGAATGCATGGCGGATCCCGAGATTGACAGCAGATTTGTGCTCGACACCTACGGCAACATTCACATCACCCGCTCACCGTTCTTCGACGTCGGGTTCGGCTTCGATGACACTGTTGAAGACTATTTGAACCGCATCCTTCCCACTCTCGTAGAAGTTCTAGACGATCAATTCCAAGACTACGATTGGATCATCGTCGGCCACCCACCATCCTCATCACCACCGGCTACCAATCCGTCAACGAAGGTCTTTGGCGCCGTCTTCCTAGGGGTAATATCCTTCTTCGTATGGTTCATCTTTCTCCGCTAAAGCCTACAAGTAGTTGAGTGAGAAGGCCCTTGAGGTGAACCTCTCGTAGTTAAACGTTGGATTATGTTATGTGTACTTAGCATTTACTCTTGCCTAGAACTTTGATGGAATTGTTTGGTTAATCTCTATTGCACATCTTTGGCCTAAGCAAGTTGATAACTTAAAATTCATAATCTTCTTTTATGTGCTAGGGTAAATTTTTATGAGCAAAGCTTTATTCAATTGTCTTTCTAATTTCTAACGGTAACTCCTAGTTGTTTCACATCATCTAGCCTCTCATTTTATAATAAAAAAATTCTTTTAAAAGCTCCCATACCCGCAATTCTCTCTTTGGAACCCAAACAATCATCTCCCAATCTTTCTCCTACACTCACTCTCTAAATTCTCTTTGCACCACCTCACAAATGCACCAAACCAAGGTTTAACATGGATGCGCTAGCATGTGAACTAAGGGTTCAGTTCATTCCCCAGTTCAAGCCAGCGAACGAGCAACCTTGTTTCCCTACCCAAGCCACATATGGATTTTTCTTGATACAACATGGAGTTTATTTTCATGTTCTTTTTGTGTTTGCTTTATGCAAGGAACTACCTCAATGTTTATACAAGCTTTTTTTGTATTTGGGTTTGTTGGGGGGGGGGGGGGGTTTGATGGTTGTTGTCTGCCTTGGTTGTTCAGTTCCTGCTGCTTTCCCGGTTCCCCTGGCTTTGGTTGTTCGATTCCTGTTGATGTCACTTGGCTTTCCTACTTTCCTAACTTGGTTGTTCGGTTCCTGTTGATGTCCCTTGGCTTTCCCAATTCCCTGCCTTGGTTGTTCGGTTCCTGTTGCTATCCCTTGGTTTTCCCCTGTTCTGGTTGGCTGATTTGAGTAGCTATTTGGGTGTCTTTTTGGCTCCTTTTTCTCTATTTATAGTGTTGATTTGTTGCCGTTAAAAAGGAAGAGAATATGGACTGATTTTTGGAGTAAAACCTGAGGGTTTTTTTAGCTTGTGAGCTAAGTCCCATTTCCCCTTCTCCTCTTGTATTTCGTCTTAGACTTCTAATCTCCTTCTTCTCTCCATGGAATCCACTCCACATGTATCCTTCTTCTCAAACTAATAAAAGTTGTAGTGTGTCTTTATTTTAATATTATCGTTATCTTGTTTAAGTTTGTAATGTCTATGGTAAGGAAGTCAAGTCTATCTCCATTTGCATCAATAATGGAACCAAAGGCTGCATGACCAGGTGCTCCTCACATCACCCAATCTTTTTTGATATGGTGGAGGACTTAATTATGAACATGGTGTCCCATGTGCCACCCATTCATACCTTTCTTAGTATGGATGGGGCCCTTTGTGAGGGGTGTCAAGGAAGTGCTATGAAATCCTCTCAAAATTCTACCTAAAAGATACAAAAAAAGCATTTAAACAAAAATAACACATTGAAATAAAAGGGAAAATAAAAAATGCAAAAAGGAACCCTACAAACTTCTAAAATTGCACTACATGAGTTGTTAAAAGTCTTAAAAAAAAGAACAAAACAAACTTACATGAACTTAAGCGACTAGCCAATAAGCACAAGGAAGAACACTATGACACAAAAGAAAATATGCAAGCCTGCAATAAAATACATGCAAGGGCATACCTAAAAGCATGCCAATGGACAAGATTGAATTAAATGTGCATGATTACATATTTGAATGATGATGCAACCGCCAATATAGATTGAAACTTTTTAGCCCAAACAATCCTCAAAAAACAAATACACATTTCCTGAAACAAAATCCAATTTAATTTAAGAAAAGCCAAAAAACATGCAAGCAACTCTGAGAAGGATGTCAACTCACCAAAAAGCAAAATCATATATGCATTTCAAAGAACACAATGGTGCAAAGAAGAATATCAAATATTGGAATTAGCGTAGGTCCAAATTGGCGCTATGCATTTTTTTAGAGAAATTCAACTTGAATTGTAAAAAAAGAAAATCATGCGAGCACTTCAAAAAGTATGCAAAACTATTCCTCGACAAAATCTCCTTGATGCATTGCTCACATATGTGCTCAAACAAGTCGAGAGGACAAAATTCTCCAAACATTTTTTTATATTGGTGAATTAAAAAAACAAATTATAAGAGAATAAATGCAAAACTATTCTTCAACACAAACTCCTCAATGCCCAAAACTTTAATTTTCAAATTTTGAATCATGGAGGGATTGTATGGAGAGTGCTTAAAAGAATTTAAAAGAAATGGCTAGTTAAAAAATGAAAAAAAAAAAATTCATGTAACTATGCCTGGCCTCCTCTTTGAAAAGTGGTAGTTAAACTTTCCAAAAAGGTGTTTTAACTATATTTGCTCCCCTTCACATGACCCCCAAGTCCTCCCTCTTTTTTTTAATATTATTTTCATGTAAAACACTATAAATATTTTATGAGGATGAATAGAAGCAGATTGATGTGTTTTTGAAGAAATTGGGAGTTCATTCCAAGTGAGATTGAAGGCTAGGTGGCCAGCCACTCCTTTTGGATCATCTCTTCAACCCTAATTACTTTGGTTAGTAATTGGTTTCATGTGCATGCAAATCATTATTATTCTAGCAATGGATCTACTCTACAAACTCTCCTTTACAAGATCAAACATTTTTCCTATCATTTTCTCAACAAAATCCCAAGCAAAAAAGCCTCCAATAAAATGTCAACCAAAGCTTACAAAAATAATACCTAATCTTATTGCATTAGCCATTTGAACACCATGAAAAGTTATGAAAAACTCCAGAATCATACTAGACACAATTCTCAACCAAATAGATTTGTTTTGTTACTTTTGGAGAAATCTTGCATAATGACATAATAATTGTCTCTAGCTACACTTTAGTAGACAAAAAATCCATGCTTAAAACTATTCGAAGAATACAACAACATCATCAACCCTTTATCCCACTACATGGGGTTGGCTACGAACCTATTTTCTCCATTGTGTCCTATTAAGAATCAAATTCTCAATTAAATCTAATTAAAAAAAGTCATTTCTAATACTTTATAATCAAGTCTTTTTAGGTCTACATCTACATTTCTTAACATAGGTCAAATCTAATAAATCAACTCTCCTAACCGAGTCATCGGCAAGCCGACATTTTAAGTGACCAAAGCATCTAAGTTGTCTCTCTAAAATTTTTCAAAGAATATAGTTTTAAAAGTAAGAATCGAAAAAAAAAAAAAAAAAGAACTTCAAAGAAACTTAGCATCCATGAGCCAAACACTGACAGCATGAATTGGATCTCAAGGAGAAAAATGGCTAAATGGATCAATAAGAAATACCTTGAACCTACATTCCAGCTAAAATGATGTTTCTAATCATACTAAAATTAAAATAATAATAATAATAATAATAAAGAGGTGTATCATATAAAATGCTCTAAAATAAGATCAACAAAATCTTAGTTTCTATTTTCAGGGTGAAAAAAGCAACTGACCTGCATTCCAGATATTCCTGGATACCACCTTTGCGCTTAATAACGTCTTTAAATTTGATTTTCTCAATTGGGCTAAGGGCATTAGCTTTCAGACCAGCCGCAACAGCTGCTGCACCTCCGTCACTTGCATCCCATACAACACTGGAAGCACTAGGTTTCTCTACATTGGTGGTAGACTGGTAATCATCAACAGAAATATTTGTAAAAAGTCCTTGCTCATGGATGAGAACTTC
This sequence comes from Dendrobium nobile, assembly GCA_022539455.1. Lineage (NCBI taxonomy): Eukaryota > Viridiplantae > Streptophyta > Magnoliopsida > Asparagales > Orchidaceae > Dendrobium > Dendrobium nobile. Next base: position 54,917,631 of record CM039730.1, read on the forward strand.
CCAACCATCATCTCCTTCATAAGCCATGTCACCATGCTTGCGTTTTTTCACATTCCGTACTGCCCTTAGAACTGTTGGTTCAGGGTCCGAATGACCAGAATCAGGTTGTTTAGATTCTCCAAGTTGTTCAATTCCATTAGTTATAAGAGCATTATGCAATGATACATCAACAACATTAGAAATGGTAAGATCTTCACTTGCAACCTGAATTTGTTCTTTGCGTGCAACAACAACAGGTTGCTTTGCCAATCCTTCCTCAACAGATTGGTTCAAAGTTTTTCGACTAACAGGTGCAACAATGCACTTCAAAGGGGATGAAATTGTCATCTTCTCAGCAATATGTGAAGTCTCTTTAGATAGTTCTATTAGCTTCTCAGAAAAAGCAGGTTCCCTTGCAGTTGCTTCAACAAATGGCAGACTAGTGGATTCAGTTCTAGTACCAGCCTTCTGACTTAAAGCTTCTATACATGAGTCATTCAGCATATTATCTCCAAATGAAGCAGCATCATTCTTCGGTGATGTCCAGGGAGGAAGTGCTTGAGAATTATAATCAATTGATTGATTTAACAAATCAGCAGACCCTGAAACATTCTCAGGGATCATTGTCAACTGCGGCAAACATGAATCCTGAACAAGGGAAAGGCTAATAGCAGAAGCTTCCTTTTGGAAGCCAAAGTGTTCTGATGTCACCATCATCAAATTTTGATTCACTTCTTCATCAATTGTTTGAGAAAATTGACTAGATTCAGCAATCCTAAAGGTTCTAGTTGGAGATACAGCACTTGAACAAAGCTCAACAATTTCATGCTTCTGGCTCATGCTACCATTGGAACAATGCTGCAAGCCATCATGCAAGGATTGCAACTCCTCTTTATCTTGGCAACATCTTAGTTCATGAATTAATCCTCTAGAATTTGGATTGTATCCATTCTCATGGCCTAAAAGATTGCTTATTCCACCTTCTTCACTTCCTGCTTTAATTTCACCTATCTCAAGGTCAACACAAGCGACTGCTGAATTCTCCAAAACTTCTTGTGATGCTCTATCAAGACCACTATTGTCGACCCTATCACGATCTACCTTAAATTCAACTGTAGGAATCAAAGGGGAAGCTTTCACTCTTCCAGAGACCGAGTCTTTAACTGTTCTGTCTGATTTTCTGATTCTCCCTCTTCTCTTCGGTGCCAGTAAAAAGTTTGTTTTCTCAGCAAATCTTGCCCTTGTGTTTTCATCTTCATTAATCTGATCTCCAGATGGGCCGTCTTTGACAGATTTGTCATATTTTCGGCTTCTACTTCTCTTCTTCAGTTCCAGCAAAGGGTCTGATTCCCTGGCAAACCCTGCCCACATGCTTTCATCATTGGAAATCTGATCTGGAATTCCATCAATTCTAGCAACCACCTTCAACTCTGCATAAGGGGCAGCAGTATATTTTCTTCCCTGCCTGACAACCCTGGGATGTTTCTGCTCCCCATCGAACCTATCCTTTGACACATCCCCAGAGCCCAAAGTGCTTGATATCTGCTTGATCTGTGTTTTAGTAGACTGCACTCCAAAACCAGCGCTTGATTGGGCCCTCTGGATGTAGGCAGACAAAGAATCTTCCAAGCTTGAATCAGAAGAACCATCAGAGATCCCAAGAAGATCAAAATCCCAAACATCACCATCCCCCTTGGACAAAGCTCGCTTAGATCCCCCAGTTTGGGGCTTTACAGAGAGTGCCAACTTAGAAGATGAAGCGCTACAGCCCATAAGGTCAGGAGAGGAACCTTTCAGTACATCTCCCCAAGATTCTGCCCCAGAGACATCTTTAACCTTCTTCGGGCCCTTCAATTTCTTTTTAAAACAAGCCAATGTAGTATCCAATCCACCTAAATCTAACATCTTAACGTTAGGGTTTTCAACCCTAGACTGCGGCAGCAGAGGCCTACCCTTCTTCACACCCCGCGGCTTTTTCAAATTGAACAGGGATCCAATCGGCCGTTCGTCCTCCTCATCGGGCACGGCAAGACTTCCCACCGATGATAACGATTTCCTCTTACTTTCTCTCTCCACGTCATCCCCCATCTTCGAGTATCTTGCCCTAGGTCTATGCGTGCTCCAAGAAGGATAAACTAACCCTATCTCACCAATACCCTCGGAGGACGGGCTAAACCCTTCGTGCGGCTGGAATGTTCTCTCCTCCAAAGCCGACCTTTCATCGTTAATAAGTCTAGTATCGAGGCTTCTTGGGAACCCAGAAAGGTAAAACACTGAGAACCACAGCGCGCGTCAAACAGATTAAAGGAGAGCGCGTGGCTCCGGCGATGGTTGAAAACAAAAAGGCGGCGCGGCAGTAGCCAGATGCTTACCTAAATATGACGAGATTCAGCGGCTGATAGAAGATAGATAATGGGGCGCTACCGGCGTGATGGCGCCAGCGAAGGGTTCCGGCAACCTAGTGAAGAGACACAGAGAGAGATTTGAGGAGCCGGGACTTATTCGCGCGAGGTGGTGAGAACTACTGGTACCGCGTTGCGAATTGACAGAGTATCGGAGCTGTGTAGCTGTAGGCCTGTAGCCCCTTCAGCTTGGATGCCTTCGTTATTTTTTTTAAGCATATCACTCTATTATTATTATTTTACATATCTAATATCTTAAATATTAATATTACAGTAATACCAGTCAAATCCTAAGTTTATCCCAAATCTGCCACTCCGACTCCCGCACAGCTCACGACGTCAACGACACCGCCTTCAACTCCAGCCGTCGCCTCCATGGTTGGATTATAAGTTTGAACTTTGCAACAAAACAACAAATACTACAAATATAATCATAAGCAAGAAGGAATATGCGAAAGAGCAAATTTTTATTTTCAGAAACGCTTCATTTTCTACCATGATTTGCTCGAGGTAAACTTAGGAGATTCATTCCACTCCTTCATGCACTCGAGCATTGGATCGATCATCCTCCCCTTGCAAATCACGTCGAAAACCTTATCAAATTCTTGCCTCGGTGAAACAGTCTTCTCAGTTCTCACCACTTAGAAAACCAGCACCAATGTCCCTCACAAACCTGTAAAGAGGATAAGACCTACGGTTTTTTATCCTATTCTCAATCATCAACGAGCCATTCTCAAATGAAGTTCTTGCTGCTTCCACCTCCTTTGGCGAGAATGCTGGTTTTAAAGAGGATGATGGAGACGAGGCTGGAGACGATGGTGATGCCATTGACGTCGTGAGCTATGCAAGAGAGGTAGTGGTAGATTTGAGGTAAACTTAGAATTTGAGTGGTATAACTGTAATATTAATATTTGAGATGTGAGATATGTAAAATAACAATAATATAGTGGTATGCAGGTAAAAACCCCTTTTTTTGGGTGGGGGTGGGATTTATGAACATATCATACAACCTTCATATATTTATATTACATAAATAATATCTAAATTTCAATATGTATTTATATAATATTTGAATTATTTCAAAAAAATATCATTACTTTTTTTTTAAGTAAGATACACATTTTCATCTATCTATACATCAAATGTGATGAAGTATTTAAAATATTAAAATTTAAGTGTTAGACAAATAACATTTTGGACAATAATTTTAATATACTCTATCTATAATATGATTGAATTGCATGCACATCATTTGTAGTAATAAAAGAATATATATATATATAGAGAGTTCAATGTAAGTCATTTACCTAACTAAATTAAGTGATTTATTACATATCATTTATTATTGTTACATACTAGAAAATTTACAACAGTGGAGTATTTAATGTCTTAGCTTTATACTAATATCCAGCACATAAAATAAAAATTTATAAGAGACAAAAGTTTTACGTGAATAACCCAAAAAGTAAAAAAAAAAATGAGGTATAGCTTAGTTGAATGAATCTATTAAATAATAAAAAGATAAAAGAACACTCCCATCTTCACAATTAAAGATGATGGATTATATACAGTTGAAAATGATTATGTGATTCATGTTGTAGTGATTATACAAATTGGATGTCTTCAAGAGAATAATTAATGCTAACAATCGTATGACGAAAGTTTGGTGATTGTAGCAGCAATTATTGATGGTGAACATCAATAGTGATCGTAAAAAAAAAAAGCAAGTGGTGTTTAGCTCTCTCAATTCTCTCCTCTCCCTTCATGTAGAAAACTGAGTCCTATTATAATCTTTTTAAGAGTGACATTTAGGCAATTGTTACTACAATCCACAATACTTCCTCGTATGTTTCATATTGATCTCCTTTCTAATATATCGTTTATCTAGCATTTGAGTGCCTTAAAATGTCGTAATTAAATGGTTTTTTGCTCATTGAATCTTTCTCATCAAGCTGCTAGATTTAATTATAACAACGCAAAGCTTAGAGACCATTTTATCCTTGAATTAATTTTCAAGAGTTTTTAAATAAAGTGATTGGTTTGAGTTTATTTGGACTCAAATCCGATCATTTGTGGTGTTGATGGGTTTATTTCATCAAGAAATTTATTTCAACTATAAGCTCATTAAAATAAAATATTGGATGATCTTGAGTTTAATTTTGAAAGTATTTCATTCAAATATTGCCTCGAGATTCATGTTGGTCAAGCAAATTTTTTGGAAACGCATTATTGCCCGCTATTTTTAAATATTAAAGCATGTGTAGTTCAATATTATATATTAAATATTAAAAAATCTCATGGTACAAAATTACAATTTAAAAAAAAAATCATGAGGACTACCATTCATTGTATGTTAATGTGGATCTCCATTCGGTGCTATAAAAGCAAGTAAAATCTCCTTAATTATAGTTCCACTTTTGCATGGAGTTGGTACGTCAATTGAAGCTGAAGTTATTGAAATTTTTTACATCAAACAATTCAAAGTTTGGAACTTCTATTATAACTTTGTCCTATATTTATTTTTTGGTACACATGGTTTTTCTTAACCTCCTCCTTATCATTACCTACAACTTTTAGCCATGAATATATTTAAACATAAATAATCAAAAGTTTAACACCAAAAACTTTGAAAAGTTGATGGTTGGAAAGCACCATCATTATGAAGCTTACTATAAATTGTCGCATGAGCCCCAAGATTGCTAGAGACAAAGATGGTGCTAGGAAGTAGAAATTATTCTGTGTGGAGATCGGATGCAAAACGTTGTCCGGAGACCAACTAAAATGCGCCACGTTAGCAGTATAGAGCCGCGATACCGAGCAAGGGGTGATGTGGCGCATTCTTGTTGATCTCCGCACATAATAATTAATAGCTAGGATGAGAGATATTTGAGTAGCTTCCTTGTTTGAAATTTCAAATGAGTGAATATTTATAACTCATATTTTTATATTACACAATACAATTTGGTTCAAAATGACTTTTTTGACATATTTCTTCAAATGATGAAACAACGATAATATTTTGTCAGATTATGACTATTGTGAAGCATATAAAGTCAAATTACGCTATTATGTTAGTTTATTGTAGCATTATATCGATTAATTTTATATCCCCGGTGATGTGCTTATTTTGGCAAATATTTTTCTTATTTTTTTAGTTGGGCAAATATGATAAACATCCTCAAAATAAGGAATAAAATCGTAAATTCCCGACTTCTTCATCACAATCATCAATATTTTGCAAATGCTTCGAACTTATTTGAATCTAATTCAAACCATGGTTTGAACCTATTTCAACCCAAGGTAAAACCTTTGTTTCAACCTATGGTTCAAATCAAGTTTGAACATATGCTTGAATAGGGACTTCAACCTCTGTTTGCATCAATTTTATTGATGCTACTCTCAATAAACTCCTTTTGTCCTTCACATTTTGTTCGTATGGTCAATCAATGTCTACCCCCAACAAACTCACATCACGACCTCTTCTCATTCACACGCTACTGGTTCTATTATTACATACTCTCACTATCAATGATAACCCTTAACAATCCCCTCTTCTTCTTTGCATGCCAACAATCCTGTCGATAGCTAACCCAACAATTCGAGCTAAAGTTTTGAATGATTAGAGTCCAATAAATAGTACCAATAAATACAATTTATTATCCTTCATTATGCATACTTTTTCCCAAATTGAGGGATATTACCCAACTAAAATAAATAAAGAGATATATAAAGTTAAATTTCACTTCTTAAGCTCAATTACCTATAAAAATTATTAAACAAAATTTCTTTTATTCTTTTAACTAAACCATCCTTTTTTTTTTCTTGAGAAAATATAAAATTTAGAACATTATTTTCTCATAATATATAAATATGCAAGCAAAAAAAAATCGTAATAGCTAAACACAACAATGTAATATTAATAGTCAATGTTGAAGTAAACTAATTAGGGATCAAATTGTATGCTATTTAAATTAACATAATTTCAATAGCTTAAAAAGAGAAAAAATTAGCCAATTCACTTCAGTTAACTAACATCATTCTTGAGCCTTCTTCTTTAAATTGAAATTTTCTATAAAATATCGAATTAGAGTACTTAGATACCGTAGTTAATATAAATGCAATGAAAAAAATTTGGGTCAGCATATACATTTTATCGTTTTTAAATATATTTTAAAACGAATATAATGATATAAGATTAATCTGTTATTTTTTATATAATGTTTTCAAAATAAAATTGATGGTCATAAAATTTATCAGATCAAATTTGGTTGGGGATCTAACTGTAGATGAAAAATTAATTTCAGGAAAGAAATTTGAATCATTATCACAACAATTTGAGAGAAATTATTATGTGACGTAGCTCTGTGTCCGAAGACGAATCAGAGCGCACCACGTCATCCGATACACAGAGGGTACACAACCACATTACACAGCAAGGAGGTGACGTGGCGTGGCGTGCTCTGATTTGTCTCCGGATGGCGTCCCGTGTCCACACAGAATAATTAATCACAAATTTGACTCGCAAATTATTTATTAAGTTGAACACAAATCAGAACACGAGTCAGATATCAACATCATTAATTTTATTTTCTTTAGACTATTGGCCAAAATACAGACATTAGCAGACCAAATGATACAATAAAATCAAGTCTTCAGGTCAAGAGCTGTTTGCATGAAATTCCAGTAGGCCAAATGGATGCAAAAGTTCATGCAGATCACCAATCACTAAAGATTGTTAAATTAAACAGATATTACCTGAAATCCTTTTGTCATTCATATAAACTCCAAATGTTGGACAGGGCTTGATTAGCTACAGTTTTCTGAGTACTGAAAATAGATACAAAGATTAAAGTAAATATTATTCAAATTAAATTCTTACTTACAAATCTGCTACAACAGGGTGGGGGGAATAGATTTAAGTTTGATAAGAACAATAAGAATAAATTTGAAATTTCCCCTTCAGTATTTGAATGTTTGTAGCCTTCTTTCATGAATTTGAATCACCTGAACTGATCAGTCATGAATAAAAAAACATTTAAGTTCTTGTTTTAAGTCTTATCCCTGAAAAAAAGAAGAAGAAGAAGGAATATTTATGGTTGAATTCGAGAACAGACCTCTATATTTCTTAGCAACACTGTAATTAGATGGTATACTTAATAAATCCATGGCATTATAGCCTTCCGCGAAGGAGGGTAACTTTCAAACTTCTGGTGGTACCACCTATGTGTTTCTGCTGCTGCAAAAACAAGATTAGAAACCTGGGCCAGAAAGAACACATAAAATCATCATCAAATGTTAAGATAAAATGAAACAATAAGGCTTTCAAAATGATAATCTGCAACTTTGTGCAAGGATCAGAAATATTATCACCACAAAGAAAAAAAGGAGCCAAACTGTTGGGTCGAATCCTCCACTAGCAAGTAATATACCAGCATAAATGACCTGCATAGACAGTAGTGATAAATATGACAGACTCTGATTCGGGTGAAAAACATCAAAGAATCATCATAAATTTCTCAACATCAAGTGTGCAACAAAGTTTATACATAAATGGTGGGAGAGGATTTGATTCTTTCAGATCCTCCTAAAAGTTAAGTTTAATGATTCAAATAGAAAAGCACAGGTGATGCAGAACATTAGTAAGGAAAGCCTTATGGATCAAGTAGATGCCTCAATGCGGAAATAAACTAAGTAAAAGGATAGCTAAATACAAAGGAGAAGGAAAGGAACTGACAATATGGATGTGCATCCATTGGCTTGCCTTCGTCAAACTTCACCCAAGAATTTCACACCCATAACAAAATTTAATTAATCTTCACCATAAAATTTATAAAATTGGTCTTCAATTCCCTAAAAGTGAAAAATTTAAAAATGATCATAAAGTCGGACTTCCCCACAATAAGTTTATTAGCAACAACATAAATTAAGGAAGATTGTTTCATCTTTATATTATTAGATAATACAAGTCTAGAAACATCCAAAATCAAGAAAGTACAATCAACTAACCTACCAATAACAATTGTACACGTGTAATAGCTTTTAGCTCTAATTGCCTGTAATCAAACCCTATAAATAGGGTTAACTGTAACTGTCTTTGGTAATGAAAATTGATTAGAGCTACTTCCACGTCTCTTATTCTACTGCTGGCTTAACAGCTAAAGCAGGTTTTTCATGGTATCAGAGCGATACCTCTAAGGAACGAATTTTTTTTTTTTTTCTCGTTCTTCTTCCTTTTATCTCTGCGCACTCTCGACTATCAGCAAATGGCGGACTCATCGGCCTCTCCGCCTACAGTGGATTCGACGACAACTACTCATTCACTCAGCTTCTCACCTCAGCTTAAATTCTTGATGAATCACATCAAGAATCTGGTCTCTAACCCGCTGACAGAAACCAACTACCCGATTTGGAGATCTCAAGTCTTCAAGATCTTCTGTGCAAATGGTTTCAAAGGATTTCTGGATGGATCGACTCCGGCTCCGAACACTTCCGACCAAAACTCTTCTTCCGTCGATGGCGAAGCACAAGCACAGTGGGATTTGACGGACCAAAATCTAGCCGCTGCGTTATACTCGGTAATCTCGACAACCATATTACCTTATGTGCTCTCACTAACGCATACATCAGAGATCTGGGAGACGCTGCAACTCCGATTACAATCTACGACGAGATCTCGCGTTCTTCAGCTGAAAAAACGAACTCCATCACATCGTTAAAGGCGACAAATCCATGGTCGCATATCTTCTTGAAGTTAAATCAAAGGTTGATTCAATTGCTGCGGCAGGCAGTAAAATCGAACCAGAGGATGTTATACTACATACACTTAACGGGCTCCCTGCGACTTACCAGTCGTTCAAGACAGCACTTAGAACGAACCTGCAACCCATTAGCCTGGATGATCTGTACAGTTTGTTATGTACAGAAGAGCAAAATTTACTTCAAGACACAACTAAAGAACTTCAAAATCTACATACCACAGATAACACCATGGCTTTAGCTGCCTACAGGGGCCGCGGTCGTGGTCGAGGTCGCAACAACAATGATCGCGGACGACGCGGTCGTGGACAACGGTCCTCATACCCGCAATCAGACCGGTCTTCTGCAAGAACAACCGTATGCCAAATCTGTCTGAAAACAGGGCATTCGGCAATAAAATGTTGGTATCGGGCAGATTACACCTACAATGAGGACTCCCAAAAGACAGCCCTCTTTGGTTCCTCAGAAACACAAAATCAAGATGACTGGTATCTTGACAGCGGTGCTTCCACGCACCTCACGGCTGACTCAACTCATCTAACAAATACCGAACCATATACAGGCTCGTCACAAGTCGTGCTGGGAAATGGCAAGCATATACCGATTCAACACACCGGTAAAGGAGTTTTGCCTACACCGACAGGTAATCTAATTCTTCAAAATATTCATCATGCTCCTAATCTTTCCTTTAATCTACTATCTGTTCATCAATTAACTAGAGATAATAACTGCATTGTCTCTTTCTCTGCTAACGGCTATCAAATAAAGGATATGAAGAGCAATCGTCTTATTCTTCAAGGTCCTTGCCATAATGGACTTTACTCCATCCGTTCGGCCAAATCCCCTGATCTTGCTCTTCTGTCCATTCAAGCCGTTCCGGATCTTTGGCATTCAAGACTCGGACATCCCGCTTATACTACTCTCAGGCGCCTAGCAGTCTGTATCCCTTCTCTACATACTAAGCTCCATAATAGCTCTTGCACTACATGTCATCTTGCTAAAAGCAAGCAACTATCTTTTCCTATTTCTGTTTCTACTACTAATAAAATGTTTGAGATTGTACACTCTGATGTATGGGGTCCCTCTCATACTACATCAATGCAAGGTTACCGCTACTTTGTTACTTTTATTGATGATTACTCAAGATTTTGTTGGGTATTTCCTCTTGTTCAAAAATCCGAAGTATTTCAAACATTTAGGCATTTCCACAGATTTGTTAAATGCCAGTTCAACACTAATATCTGTACAATTCGTACAGACGGAGGAGGGGAATATATAAATCATAACTTCAAATCCTATTGTCAATCTTGGGGTATAGTTCACCAATACACTTGCCCCTATACACCTGCTCAAAACGGTGTCGCCGAGCGCAAAAATCGTCATATCCTAGAAACACTTCGAAGTCTATTGATTCATTCTCATGCTCCTCACATGCTATGGGTTGAAGCTTTAAACACAGCCGTTCATCTCATAAATCGTCTTCCTACCATCGTACTTCATTATAAAACTCCCTTTGAAGTACTATACCAAAAGCCACCATCATACGATCACCTCAAAACATTCGGTTGTCTATGCTTTCCATGGACAAAACCATACTCCAAGTCCAAACTTGCACCACTATCCGTTCCCTGTGTCTTCGTCGGTTATGCCTTAAATCAAAAAGGATTTCGTTGCTTTGACACCACCACTCAACGAATTTTCATCTCAAGGCATGTAATCTTCAACGAAAATAAATTTCCCTTTCATAATCAAACTTCTATATCAAACACTCATAAAACCGATGACCAAGCAAATTCAATACCTCCTTTACTGTTAGTTCCTACCTCTACACTCAAGACACCAACGGGACAGAATCCTCCAACCACGGCTAATACTGTCCCATTACAGCAAATCTCCTCTCAAATACCTTCTCCAAATACTACCAATAGTCATTCTGCATCCTCACAAACTTCATTACCTGCGGTTACCACACATACTGTGACTCCTCTTGCCAAGAAAATCAAGTCTCATCCAATGAGAACTCGGCTTCAAACTGGAAGTCTTAAGCCAAAACCGGTATTTGATTTCAGCCATCAGCTTACAAACTCTGACCCCACTTCATACAAACAAGCTGTCAAACATGAGTATTGGAGGAAAGCTATGTCACAAGAGTTCCAAGCTCTACAATCCCAAGGCACATGGACACTAGTGCCTCCACCAAACAATCAAAATGTACTTGGTTGTAAGTGGACGTATAGAACCAAGCTTAATTCGGACGGCACACTAGCAAGGCATAAAGCTAGACTAGTAGCTTTGGGATACAACCAAGAATTTGGAATTGACTATCTTGAGACATTTAGTCCAGTGGCCAAAATCACAACTGTTCGTGTATTATTAATTTTGGCGCTCCATCATCACTGGATGATACATCAACTTGATGTATCAAATGCATTTTTGCATGGCTTGTTGACTGAAACAGTCTATATGAAGCAACCGATTGGGTTTGTAGATACTCAATTCCCAACACATGTTTGCAAATTAAACAAAGCACTGTATGGTCTTAAGCAAGCACCACGTCAATGGTTTGAGATGCTTACCGGCTTTCTTCAGAAACTTGAATTCACCGCCAGCCACTCCGATCCGTCGTTGTTCATTTACAGGAAAGAAGAGTCTACAGTATATGTTCTTATATACGTAGATGATATTATCATAACAGGAAGCAATCAGTCTACAGTTAGCAGCCTTCTTGAACAACTACAGAACAAATTCCATATGCGTAAGCTTGGTAACATAAATCAGTTTCTCGGCATCACAGTTACTTCAACACCTACGGGACTTTTGCTACAGCAAAAACACTATGCTGAAGAAATCCTATCTCGTGCTGGCATGCTGAACAGCAAAGCCGTATCTACACCCAGCTGCATCAAATCAATTACAGAGAGCTCTCCCGAACCATTTTCGAACCCAAAGCTATACCGGCAGCTCATTGGTGCATTGCAGTATTTGACTTTGACACGACCGGACTTGTCTTATGCAGTGAATCGTGCATGCCAACAAATGCATCAACCAACAACCAGTGATTTTGAAGCACTCAAACGAATACTAAGGTATATTCAAGGAACTACACAGTTTGGGCTACCTATTAATGGAAAATCCTTGTTGCTTAGCTCATATGTTGACTCGGATTGGGCTGGTGATCACAAAGATCGCAAATCCACTACAGGATATTGCAACTTCCTAGGCAGTTCACTTGTCTCATGGAGTGTTAAAAAGCAAACAACTATAGCTCGTTCATCCACTGAAGCAGAGTATCGAGCCATAGCTTCAGTCACCACAGAAATCATCTGGCTACGGCAACTACTAAAGGAGCTAAATTGCCCTCAAACCGAACCAACCAAGCTATATTGTGATAACACTTCAGCAATTGCCTTGGCCAACAATCCTGTCTATCATGCACGCACCAAGCATATTGAAATTGATTGTCATTTCATCAGAGACTGCATAAAGAATCGCAGCATTCACATTCATCATATTTCATCACAAGATCAACTTGCAGACTTGTTCACTAAATCCCTTCCGTCGGCTCGGTTCAAATTTCTTGTTAACCAACTGATTGATCGCAACGACTCATCAGTTTGCAGGGGGGTATTAGATAATACAAGTCTAGAAACATCCAAAATCAAGAAAGTACAATCAACTAACCTACCAATAACAATTGTACACGTGTAATAGCTTTTAGCTCTAATTGCCTGTAATCAAACCCTATAAATAGGGTTAACTGTAACTGTCTTTGGTAATGAAAATTGATTAGAGCTACTTCCACGTCTCTTATTCTACTGCTGGCTTAACAGCTAAAGCAGGTTTTTCAATCCCAACCAAGAGATTCTAAAATTGGCTAGCATTAAATCCTCCTTTCGCAACTTGAATTAACTCAAAGATTAACAACATTGTTTCGAATTTGTGAAACAACTCCCAATGATGTTGTAGGTAAAAACTAATAAATGCTATCACACAAATTCAGTAAAATACAAATTAAGCAGCATGTGCTTCAAAGTGTATGAAATTACTATTTCACCAAGGTAATGTGGGCACGAAACATATTCAAACCAGTCACCATTTGGGATTATGTATTCGTCAGCTCCTCTCTGCTCTCGTAAAGAGCCCTGTCAAAAATATGAAATTTCAGTTATATAACTTTCTTATTGACTAGAATTTTGACAGTTTCAGAATGAAGAACCAAAACTGATGGAGAAGGGGGTACTTTAACATTTGAAGTGCAAGAGATGACTATAGACAATAAGACCAAAAGCATTACATATAACAAACTCCTCAAGACAAAGAAAAGAAATACGGCCCCAGAAGTCTTATGCTGGTTTGGAAAGAACATGTATAAAATATTACAGCTTGCTGTATGAGAGAACATCGTTGGATAAAGAACACGAAACAGAAAAAATATATCACTCATCACACAAAACCTGGGATGCATATCCCTGGAATTTAAGGCTAAACCGTTCGCATTTGATATTTCTTATAGGGAGAACGTTCCATGACTAGGAAGCAGATAAAAAAGCATCATGCAATTTTAGCTTGGAAAGAGGGGTTATTCATCCAGACCAAGTTCTATTTCTCTATGGACTTTATTCTACGACTTTTCACATTCAAAATTATCCAGCAATATCAGCCCCTATGTGCATAGCTTCATTCTGAAGGAACCATAAAGCATATGTACCAGTAAAATATGAGGAAAAAAATAATGGTTTAAACACTAGTAGTATATGGTTGATTGCAAAATAAATACACTACAGCTACAATCATTACAAAACTTAGAATATTCGATTGGATGCAAATCCTTAGATTAAATACAAAGTGTGCTAATTTGCAAGATACCTGCCAAATTAAGCCTAAGGTTAAAATAATTGAGAAAATGTTAAGAAGATAGGAACATTAGATTTAGTAGAACAAAGAATAAGTACATGATATGTAATTTTAATGGATTTGATATTAATAATTATTAATCAACATCCTTAAAAAGATATATGTAGGAGCTATTATTTCTGTTCAAACACAAGGTGGTTTGACCAAGTATTTTCCTATTTCGGTTGGATTATATCAAGGATCAACCTGAAGTCCATATCTTTTTGCTTTAGTCATGGATGTTCTCACTAGACATTTGCAAGAGGATGTACCTTGGTGTATGCTTTTTGCTGATGATATTATTCTTGTTGATGAGACTAGAGAGGGGGTTGAAGGTAAACTTAAATTATGGAGGTCAACATTAGAGTCTAAAGGTTTTCGCTTGAGTAGATCTAAAATTGAATATATGGAGTGTAATTTTAGTAGCAATAGACCTAGTGATGGGATTGTGACTTTGGGCGATCAAGTTATTAATAAGAGAACTCGTTTTAGATATCTTGGATCTATTGTTCAGAGTGATGGTGAAATAGATGGGGATATTATCAGTAGAATTCAAGTTGGTTGGTTGAAGTGGAGGAATGCATCGAGCTTGTTGTGCGATAGAAAAGTCCCCCTCCCCCTCAAACTTAAGGAAAAATTCTATAAGATGGTGGTGAGACCTGCAATGCTTTATGGTGCCGAATGTTGGCCATTAAAAGAGAAGCATAATACTAAGTTAAGCGTTGCAAAGATGAGGATGCTTAGGAGGATGAGTGGCTTTACCCTTAGAGATAAGATACGAAATGAGCATATACATGAAAAAGTTGGAGTAGCTCCAGTGGAAGATAAGATTAGAGAGAGTCGCCTTAGATGGTTTGGTCACATTAAGCAGAGGCCTTCTGATGACCCGGTTAGGAAAGTTGAGGTATTAGATTTGAGATGTTAAAAAGATAGAGGTAGACCTAAAAAGACTTGGTTAGAAAATATTAGAAATGATCTTTCTCTATTAAATTTAAATGTGAATTTGACTTTTAACAGGGCACAATGGCGAAAAATGATTCATGTAGCCGACCTCACATAGTGGGACAAATACTTGATGTTGTTGTTGTATCCTTAAAAAGATAGAGCTATACCTAGACATTATAGCTTTGTGTAAATTAGATTTATTATACATCATAACGGGGTTATAGACAAATTTATAACTTTTAGAGTTAAAGGATGAGTATATAAATTAGAGAAGTACCTTAGGAGCATTATATAATAAGAGAATATCATGGATATTTAATTGTAAATTCCTATGAATCTAAGTATTGAGGAATAAAAACTCATTGATGGCTAAGTTGAGCATGAAAAAATGAGATTGTTAACAAGGATATGTAGCATAATTAGAAATAATAAATTAGAGAATGATTGTACAAAAAAGTAAGTTGATAGGACATCTATTAAAAATAAAAAAATAAAAATAGAATTATGTGGTTTCAGCATATACAATGAATGATAGAAGATGAAGCCATAAGACAAAGGGATAAAATTAGAGCCAAATAATTATTAATGAAGAAGAACCTAAAATAACATGAATAGTGTTCAAAATGATTTGTTAAGTATAGATTTGACACCTCAAGCAACACACAAAAGGAATAAATAAAAATTGTGGATTCATACATCCTACCCCAAATAGTTCTAACAAGAATAATAGCCAATGATGATGATGATGCAACTCCTAAACATACTTAGAACATGAGCCTCCTAAAATTCGTATCCCTAAAGAATTGATCAAATACAATTAGGTGAGGCTAAATCTCATGATGCAGAAGTTATAATTCATGAAAACCCTAAAATATTCCAGCTAGCGAAAAACTATGCCTTCATTTGTTTATTCCACGTAAGTAGTCTGAGTGGGTGAAAAATACATATGCACATTATCCTTTTATCTCCTACAATCAATAATTGTCAAAAACTTCCGACTTTTGAGTCGCATATAAAATGCAAGGATTTTTTCAAGGCAGAGAACAAATTAAGATGGTCAGAGCACATGAACAGGAAAGAAGATAGAAGTACAAATAAGGTACGAAGTTGAGCAAAACCTGCGAATTTAATATTGGATTTTGGAGTTTAAGTCTAGCTCTATATTCTGCAGTGGTTTTCGAGTTTGGAAGGCCCCCAGATGCTAGGCGGCTTCTTGTTCAGTTGCCTTTGAAATTTAGAGTTTTGAAAATGAGGAATACATTGTTCTAGTTTTATAATATATTGCGCTGACTATTTAAAACCAACAGACTTTCTTTCCTAGGTTCCCTGATTGAGTCATGCGGAGTGGTGTTCATGCAATTTACAATGCAGCATTCAGCATCAAAAGTGGCGGTGTTAGGCATATGAAAAACGATCAAAATTCTCAATAAATTGATGGCCGGATAAACAATTCATTCTAGTCCTCCCCATGATACCACTGAGAGGTTATCTCCATGTAGGAGGATTGATTTGGTGTCCTTTTGCCTTTTGTCCTTCTCCTTTGCTTTAGCTCTTGAACTCTTGATTGGTTTGCATGTGTGGTTAATATTCGTCAAATTTTATACAATATGAGAAGAAATTATTTAAGAAAATGGGGCTGATTTTAGAGGGAATTAGGGGAGCCTATTTAAGGCTAACAATATGGTGATTTCAAAGGATATTTTGGGATTTTGCTGAATCTAGTTTTCTTAGGTTATTTAGGCTCTAGATGACGGCTAGGGATTTGGGAGAACCAAATATTTCTCTCCAATTGTATCTTGCATTTCTATTTATAGATCTTGCAATAAAAATTATTTTGGGATGTTCTCAATTTTTTGTGTTTAATCAGCTGATTTTTGTGAAAAGTGCATACACTTCCTATCAAATTGGTATCAAAGCCTAGATCCAGGTACCTATGGTAAGAAGAAAGTGAAAGCGTTAAAAAGAGAGATCGGACAATTGAAATCTGATTTTGTAGAAAAGATTTCAGGTTTTGAAAAGCAATTTTCAGCCATCCAAGAGAAGATCGATGAGAAATTTGTTATCATAGAAGAGATGATAAAGAAGTTGCTCGATGGTCAAACAAAACGACAACATCGGATGTGAGAGCATCGTTGACCGGACAAGAAAATGGGAGAACCCCTAATATAGGAATAATGTGGGAGAATCAGAAGGTGGAAATTTCAGGGGAAGAAGAGGAGATGCCATCTTTGGAACCACTTACAAGGAGGCAAAATGGTGGTGGAGTAAGATTTTTGGTGGAACTATAGAGTTTGGAAGGAAAAAAAGATTGAGAGAAGATAGAAACACCAGACATAGTTCAACCACTCCTACATGAATATTGAGAGCTGTTCCAGCCAATTCATGAGTTGCTTCCTCCGTGGGAACACGAGCATGCTATCATTTGGGAGGATGGAGACTCACATATCAGTGTTCGTCCGTACAATTCTCCCCAACTCTAGGAGGATGAGATGGAGAAATTGATCAGGAAGATGCTGAAGGCAAAGATCATTCGACCTAGTGATAGCCCATTTTCAGACTAATGTTTCAACATCAGTTTCCTTCATTCTACCTTGAGAACAATGTGGCACTTTGGGAGGTGAGTATTGATTGACCGACCGATTTGATTGAGATAGAATTAGGAAGTTTCATAATCAAGATAGAACTATTTATAAAGGTTCTTAATCAAAGGAGAATTGTTTAGAAAAAATTTTATTTACAAATAGGAGAGAATTATTTAGGTCAAGATATCTAATTTGAATTCCAAATCTAAGAGGGAATTATTTAGGGAAAAGGAGGAGAAATTAAAGGGGATTGTTTAGAAAAGTTTTAATTATAATTGGAAGGGAATTAATTAGGGAAATAAATCTAATTTTCATTTAAATCTGAGAGAGATTTATTTAGGGAATGATGGCTGATTTGGGAGGGAATTATGGGAACCTATTTAAGGCTAACTATGGGGTGATTTCATATGATGTTTTGAGAGTTTGCAGAATTTAATTTATTCTTAGGTTATTTGAGCTCTAGCCAGTGACCAGGGATTTGGGAGAGTAGGATCTTCCTCTAAAACTGAAGATCCAATTGTATCTTGTATTTCTTTTTACAGTTCTTTCAATAAAATTTGTTTTGGGGCATTCTTCCTAATTTTTCGTGTTTCATCTATTGATTTTTATGAAAAATGCATCTATTTCCTATCAAAAGGGAACTATCTAGGAAGATTCTTAATCAAATAAGACTTATTTAGGAAAAAATTTAATTATAATAGGAAGGAAATTATTTAGGGCAAGAGATCTAATTTGAATTCAAAATATAAAAGTGAAAGGAATCAAGGGGTAATTAAGTAAGAAAGTTTTAATTACAATTGAAAGGGAACTATTTAGGGCAAGAGATCTAATTTGAATTCAAATGTGAGAGGGAATTATTTAGGAAATTGGGGCTGATTTGAGAGGGAATTGGAGTAGCCTATTTAAGGCTAACAATAGGGTGATTTCAAAGGATGTTTTGAGAGTTTACTGAATTTATTTTTCTTAGGTCATTTGTGCTCTAGCAGGTGGCTAGGGATTTGGGAGAGCCGGATCTTCCTCTCCAATTAAAGATCCAATTATATCTTGCAATTGTCTTTATAGTTCTTTCAATAAAAATTATTTTAAGGCATTCTTCTTCTCAAATTTTCATGTTTCAAGCTACATCTGAAACTTTATTAACATGGCTATGTGAAATTTTGTGAAGGAAAAGTAGCATGATACCGCCAAAGCAAACACTAGTTATCTGGTTAGAAGGTTGTCCAAAGATACATCTTAGTCATTTTGATTTTACAAATCATGGAGCTATGAATAGGATTGAGTTGTGAAAAGTTCAAATAGTTAATGACAAAAGCTCCACATAAGGCTGGTATGATGACGTAAACTGCATAATTTGCTATGATCTATCAGAAGTATGCTGACATTAATCACTCATGGCTCATTTGAAGAGTTTCAGTGAAAATGCAAGGGTAGTAGAGGGTCTAGAATTCTATTGTCATCAATGCCATAACCAACACCAAACATTAGCAGCCTGAGATAAATACAGAACTGAAGCAAGAAATCTGATACATTAATCTATCACAGAAAGGGATCCAACTTTAAATCAGGCCAAAAACATGTTTTTTTGCCGATCACTATTCATATTCATCACTGAAAAGCAAATCTTAACACGTCAACCAGCAAGTTTCATCCAAACACTAAAGAAGAAAAGCATTCAACTCACAAGAATTGCATGACAGCGAAGCTGGTGTATCGAGCCCCAAACAAACAGAGCAGCTCCAAACCACTGGCACCATCCCAAATAAAAAAGCGGTTTCAATGGTTCCCAATGAAAGAACTCCACATCTGGCATCCGAGACCGACCTTTGACAATAAATTCAACTATTTGACTACGTACGTAGTTGATTGCCTCTAGGGCACATGTACTTCCAACAGAAAGTGGTGCTGCAGTGTAGAAGCTGGTCACAAAGGAAAATGGTGAAAAAAGATATTAACAATGTTGGGATAAAAAAAATTAATGAGAAATAATTTGTGCAAATACATCAAATTTGGAAGGAAGAATAACGTTGGGCCAAAATGTCATTAACTAGAAATACCCTATAGTTAGCATAAGCTTGAAAATCATCCTTGTTTTAGGTATTGGTGCCAAAAATATTCTTCAATCATTTAGCATCCCCTTGGTCTTCCAAATTTTATTGAAAAAATTTGTCAACTAAATCATCGTAATATTTCTATATGTCATAACTTGATCCAAAGACTCGAATTAAAAAGGTGGAAATAAATAGTCGAATGAAAATATAAAATTTCATCTACTAGCATCAACTAATATCAAAATATTTATTTTTACAGCTTAACTTAAGGGTAAATTTTATAAGATGGTGGTGAGACTTGCAATACTTTATGACGCAAAAAGTTGGCAATTAAAAGAGAAACATAATATTAAGTTAAGTGTTGTTGAGATGAGGACGCTCAGGAGGATGAGTGGATTTACTCTTAGAGACAGGATTCGAAATGAGCATATTCGTGAAATGGTTGGAGTAGCTCCAGTGACATATAAGATTAGAGAGAGTCACCTTAGATGGTTTGGTCATGTAAAACGACAGCCTTTCGATGACCCTGTTAGGAGAGTAGATGTATTAGATTTGGCCTATATTAAGAAAGGTAGAGGTAGACCTAAAAAGACTAGGTTAGAATATATTAGAAATGACCATTCTTTACTAGATTTAAATGAGAATTTGACTCTTAACAAAACGCAATGGAGAAAAAGGATTCATGTAGCCGACCCACATAGTGGGATAAAAGCTTGAAGTTGTTTTTGTTGTTCTTGTTGTATGTATAAACCATATATCAAAATTTATCTTTATCATTTCTTATATATACAACCGTCACATAAATCAACAACTAAATTGTAACATTTAAGGTTCTTCCATCTCTATTCCCTTTCCAATTTACACGCATAGGTACATTGCATTCAGAGATATGGAGCTAGTATTATAAGGGTGTATACTCCATCAATCAACATACATATGTAATCATTTCTATACATTTATTTCATTCACAATTTTTCATATCATTCAATAGTTTTTTATAGTACATATTGTAATTAATTGAAGCATCACCCATTTCAACATGATCAATTATTGCAATGTTAAAGAAAAATCATGATTGAATTTGTAATAACAATTAATTAAAAAAATATAGGTATCATTCAATGCATTTGATTTAGAAGCAACATTATTATGATAAATTATAAACATGAATATCTACCTCAATTTCAGAAGACTTGGTAATTCACTTTAATCTCCTTCATCGTCAGTTGACAACTACATAATTACATATAAGACATTCTTATTATCATAAATTCATAATTAATATATTTTATATTATGCAAATAATCAATAAGTCATAAACTCTCTCTAAAGCATTCAATTTTTTCCTTATAATTCTGATTTATTAGTTATTATATCATATAAATAATTTATTCTTTACATAATAAAAATCTTAAATAATCTTTTTTATATAAAAGAAATTGGTCACTTTATATATAGGCTTCCTCCATTTAGAATAAGTATACATCATATTTAATTAACTTCTATTTATATAGGCTTCCTTCAAAATACTCTTACATTTAACACCATTAACTCCAATATTTGATGTTATGACAAAAAAAGTTCCATTTTAAAAAGTTGAGCGACCAAATTGGCCCCACAAAAGAGTTAGGGACCATTTTAGTCTCTTACAAAGAGTTGAGGGACCATTTTGATCCTTTCTCTATATGCATGTATATTGTATAGATAGGTTGAGATTGAGAATTAAACATATCAATGCAAGTCTACTACACCATCAACTTGATTGTCCGGTAATCTATTTCAAGAAATAAAAGAGAAATTCACATCAAAGGTTCAATTATATAGAATGGTCTACATCCATAAAATAATACAATATTAATGATATAGGCATGGGACATGTAGAAAATTAACTTGTATGTATCCATATAGAGTAAAAGCTCAAAATAGTGGTCCAACTATTGATAAATGTCCAATTTAGTTCCAGAGTTTCACATTGCTCCAATTTAGTTTCTTAACTATTAAAAATTGAGCCAATTTAATCTCAATGCCTCAAATAAGAGTTAAATTTAACTCCAAAAGTTAAATATGAATGATATTTTAATTATTACAAGTAGATATAAGATTATATTGCTTACATTGCTCAATTTTACCATTTAATAAATTATAATATATGTTTAATCTACTACATACTAAGGATGAATAACTAGTGAAAAAAAATTATATTTTGTTAAAGCAAAATCTAACATGATAAAAATTATAATTTAATATCATCTAAATATAATAAAAATATCGCAAGTCAATTTCATATCATTTAGTTCATTAGCAAATCAAATTTAATTTGTGATTTAATTTTAATTTATATTTTAAATAAAAGTTATTTATTAATTCTAATTTTAATTACAATCAATAAATTCTAATTACAAAAATAATATAATTGGAAAATAATTTAATTATTAATAACTTACTAATTTTAATTTTGATTATATTTAATTATTTCTGAGTTAATTATTAATTATTAAATTTAATTATTATTATCAACTAACCATTATAAATAATATAATACATATTTAATCTACTACATACTAAGGATGAATAACTAGTGAAAAAAATTATATTTTTTTAAAGCAAAATCTAGCATGATAAAAATTATAATTTAATATCATCTAAATATAATAAAAATATCGCAAGTCAATTTCATATCATTTAGTTCATTAGCAAATCAAATTTAATTTGTGTTTTAATTTTAATTTATATTTTTAATAAAAGTTATTTATTAATTCTAATTTTAATTACAATCAATAAATTCTAATTACAAAAATAATATAATTGGAAAATAATTTAATTATTAATAACTTACTAATTTTAATTTTGATTATATTTAATTATTTCTAAGTTAATTATTAATTATTAAATTTAATTATTATTATTAACTAACCATTATAAATAATATAATAAAAACTAAGTTAATTATCAATTAATTTAAGTAATTAATTATTAATTAATTACATTATATTCTTAATTAATTTTAATTAAAATAGTTAAACTAAATTAATTGTTTATATGTTATATTTCTCTGGCAATGCCTATTCTGCTATCTGGCTATAGCCACAGGTTTGCTTTTCCTCTTCTCCAATTGTTCGTTGCTCTTCGACTTTGCCTGCTTCGCGTGAGAGGTAAAGTTTTGAACGAGTCACTAAATAACTTCTTCACCTCCTTCAACGACCATTCCTTCCTGTTGGACCCAAAGTAACACCTCCTCATAGTTCTTCTATAGGATCATAAGTAACAACGGGAGCTTGCTCGTTGTGAAGGTGGTCATCTTTCTTCCTGTATCCAAATAGCCCCATAGGGTGTCTCACTCGCGATGCGTCATCTTTCTCGTAGCCGCACATGAATCCGGAATGCAAATCGAAGCACGCCTAGCTCACTCGCGTCGCTATGGATCACTTTTGGCCTGCTCGCTCGTGTCTCATTCTCCACAACACCTCACACAAATTGACCTCCATAGCCTATAACGGGAAGGCTTCGAGGGCTTATAACGGGCGTCAAGCAGGTAATAAATCATTTTACCTAAATGCCCACAAATAAATGAATCTCTTGAGTTTTTTCTGATAATTTAAATGGAAAATCGTTCCCCAGGATCAAATTGGAGCAATACAAAACTCTGGGATTAATTTGAGCATTTATCAATAGTCGGAGGACTATTTGGAGCTTTTACTGATGTGAAACGTAAAGCATGAAAATAAGAACTGCTTGGGGATTTTAATATAAGACTGTTAAAGCTTTGCTAGTAATAGAATTAATGCTTACCCAAGATAAGTTTTTAGAATTATCAAGTCGAAATTAAGTAAGGCATGCAGTTACGACTAGATTAACTGGACAATTTCAAATTGACAACATAAAATTAGAGAGTAATGCTATGGGGATGAACCATAATCCACAATTAACAAATAGAACTTTTCACCTTGGGTCTCTCACTCACTCTCTTGTTGGTGGCACTTTTAATGGAGGAAGATTGAGAACAACCGAGTGATACCACTAGGAGACAAATGGCGCACAAAGTGTAGTCCGTTGGAGTGGTAGCCGGTGGCGGGTAGTCCATGGGATGACTAGTGAGCATCCAATGTCGTGTCCATTCTTCCTTGATCTTCAAAGACGGAGCTATGGTCGAAGTCGGAATCGGCCATCCATGGACGTGGAGAACTCTCTTCTTCAGCCCTTGAGCCAACCACTTGTTGAAGCAAAGAGGAGAAGAGGGGGGGAGGAGTCGGCTATGGTGGGGCCTAAGAGGCAAATGCAGAAAATCTGAAATAAAATTCAGATTTTAGTGGTTTAGGAGAGGGATTTAATTTGAATTTCAAATTAATCCAAGGAGGGAGAGAGGGGCGGCAATGGGGAGAGGAGTTGGGCTGAATTTGTGGAGTTACTAAGGTGATTAGGAGAGAGAGAGGGGGCCATTAAGGGGCCGGCCATGTAGGAGGTGAGGTGGCGTTGAGGTTTTAAGTAGGTGGGGACCACAATTAATTAATCAAAATCTGAAATTTAGATTTCAAATTTTAATTATGTCATGTAACTCCCTTCTTTAAAGAAAATTATGAGGGAATTTGAATTTCAAAAAGAGTTGTAACTCCCTTAATTAATTAATCTGAATTTAATTTCAGAATTAATTATCATAGGTAACTCCCAAATTCAAATGAAAGTAAGAGGGAATTTGAATTTCAAATATGTGTAACTCCTCTTAATTAATTTTTCAAATTAATATGGCTTAATTAGGAAAGTCATTAAGAGAAGGGAATTCAAAATTCAAAAGGGGGGGGGGAGCTAGAGGGGGCCTGCGGCAAAGGGGTCAAAAAAGGGTGGCCGGCAGGCTACTGGCCGGTTGTTGGCCGGCGGGTGGGGGTTTGCCGGCCGGCGACCTGGGCGGCTCAAAGGGAGGCGGCGGCAAGGGGTGAGGGGAAGGGAGGAGGGGAATTTCAAGGGATTTGATTTGCTAAAAATCCACTCACCTCAATTCTCTTCAATCCGAATCTCCACGACTATGAATTGATCAAGAGAAATAAAGGAAAATAGTAGAACGAGAAAAAACCTAGAACTCACAAAGAGATCTAGCTTCTCCTACGAACTCACTAAGAGATCGTGGAGGTTTGCACTCACAAAGAGAACACAAAGTAAATATTTTTCATTCATCAAAAAACTCCTTCATTACAAGAGAATGACCATATAAATAGGCCTCACAATGACAAAGAAAAACAAAAGACTAAAAGGCCCCTTGGGCTACAATAGCGACCAAATACCCATAAGGGCAAAAGCGGAAAAACTGAAAAATAAAATAAACTACTAAATAAAATGACTCAAAATAAAACTCATGATCGAGGCCGTCGATCTCTGGCGTCTCCTGATGGTACATGTGTCGAAATTACTGACGATGTCCTCATCATTTACTCTATCCAAATATATAACATAAATACTTATATTTTTATCTACTGTAATACTAACAAAATTTCTATGAAAGTTAAAGACAATCAATCAAAGGACCAAATAAAACAGGATCAGCGAACATTTATATAGTTTAAAACATAAAGCATGTTCATGCTCCAGGTACTAATGAGGAAACAATTTGCAGAATAGAAAAGTTGCCATGGAACTTACAACAAACCAGCCAGGTAGCCAAGTACATGCATCCGTGCAGAAGGACCATAATTAAACACATAAAGTGTCTCATACAAACGCCTCAAGGCCTGTGCTTCCATCATCAGAAGAACAAGCACAATTTTCCAAACCTCAAATCTGCGCTTCATTGGGAATGTTGTACTTTTGTGAATGGAAAGCATATGCGAACCACCAGTCAAGTGGCTGGCAATTGTAGAGAATTGTAATGGTTCACTAGCTAATGGTGTCATCTTTTTATATGCGTAGAACCATGTAGAAAGGACTAAGCTAGTTGTCAAAAGTACAGCAATGACGTAGAAATGTAGGAAGAACCTTTGTGGTACAGTTAACTGCAATTCATTAAAAAAATCAGTAAGATGCATGACAAAGCGACCAGAACAAAACAAAACATGCCTAGGAAAACCATTTTGATCCAATCAAATCCGCATTGCAGCATGCAACTTGCTAGGTTGCTATAAAATTTCAGCATCTGCGAGCACTTTCCACCTAAAAATATGGTAGCGCAATTACTTTGCAAATATCTGGGTGAACTACACATCCCTAAGTCAAATGTCAAAAAATAAAAATCAAATGTTATGGGCCAGTTGAATGTAAAAGAAACATCTAGAAGACTTTGCATCAAACCAAACTTTAATTCACTGCCAATGTTTGGCACTGAAATAAATAACCCAAGGCAAACACAGAAATAACTGCCTAATGCCATTGCTCGGTATATCATAAGACGCATAAACATTCTCGTTATTTAATATGCACTTGAAGGCTTATGGGACTGTGTTTCTTAACATTCAGGACAGCTTGCCCTAATAGTTCTTTTTCTTGGTTAATAGCTTCTCATTTAGGGTAGGGAGCTCTTAAATTCAGTTGCAGGATAGATTTCGTTTGCTTTTGACAGGATTTGAGGTCTTCAAAAGTTGGCCCTATGATTTGTATCAGTGAAGCACAAACATGGCTTCATTGTTCCATTTTAGTGCACCACAATAATGCTTATTGTGGCATACGAAAGCCTTAAGTTTGTGCATTATAATAGGTGTTAGGCTTTAACCTGGCATTTGAAAGACTATTGAGTTGTACTTCACAGCTAGATGTATAGCTTCATTTTTCTTCTTATGAACAATAGATTGTGTAAGCCAAATGATACGTTACTGATTATTCTACAGCACAGATGACTTAAGTATGCTTAATATAATAGGTCTTTAAGTCTTGAATTTATAAGTTGTATTTGTAAAATAAATGTATTGCTTCATGTTCTATCTACCATCAACAGTAGATTGTATAGGCTAGTCTACCATAGCGTAGGTTCAGGGAGCATTAAGTGTCTCTTGGAGCTAGAGGTTCATGGTACAAGAATGCACACTGCATCCTCTACATTTCATACAAGCCTTAAGCAAGGAAACAACCTATGTGAGAGCAAATGAAATATATGCAACTATTTTGGTCCTGGTAAAATAGTGCATGCAAGTGTGATTGGTGATAGAAGGCTTGTACAAAATTTAACCAAACAATGTTTATTTTTTTCTTAAAAGAAAACAACCATCGTTGTTCTGTACATTTCACTTATAACAAAACATTATGCATCCACTAAAGCAATACAACAACAACAACAATAACATCAAGACTTTATCCCACTATGTGAGATCGGCTATAAGCCTTTTTTTCTCTATTGTGTCATGTTAAGAGTTAAATTCTCATTTAAATCTAATAAGGAAATATCATTTCTAATTATTTCTAACCAAATCTTTTTAGGTCTACCTCTACCTTTCTGTTAACATAAGTAAAATATAATACATTCTGCTTTACTAATCGGGTCATCGGTAGGCTGCCGTTTTATGTGACCAAATCATCTAAGGCGAACATCTCTAATCTTATCTTCCACAAAAGCAATCAAGTAACAAAACTTAGAAGAATCAAGATCTTGGTGGATAGCACTGACTCTTTGTTTTGAAGCATACAACAGAATATTTTTAAGTTTAGCGGCGGACAACAGGATACTTTTTAGTTCTTGCCTTGGTAGACGACTGTAGAGTCTTCCCCCTAGCAGCAAACCCCACCAGAAGCCGACGAAAAAAGCCAATGGATCGAACGGGAACCAAGGCCACGAGAATCGGCAGCGTCGCCGCCACCCATGCGACACGCAGCAGAGGTACCATCCCAAACTCCATCAGAGCATTAACGGAGGACATGGAATTGATAAGGACTAGCAAAGGAACAGAGAAAGAGATTAAATCCCGGTCCCAATAAAAAGAAGACAACAGAGTACTTATGGTTTCAAGACAGGCAGCGTGGGTTCGAAGAAATACCAAAAGTGAGCAAGAAGCTTCGCCGACCTATTTGATCCCCGGGTCGGGTCCTCGGACCCACCCAATAGCTGCACCGATTGATGAGGAAGAAAAACGGATTAGGCGGTACTGGAGTGCGATGTCGGAGGCGAAAACCGCAAACAAAGATGGAGAGACAGACGAAGACGGGGAGACAGTATTAGAAGCGAGGTGGGAAAGCAGAAAGAGCGGCGGCCCAGCATTGGGCTCAAGAAACACCGAGAGGAGCTAGCTGCAGCGGAAATTAGCTTGTGGTGGCAGAGAATTCGCGAGGAAGAAAGTAACTTGCGATCCAAGAGCTATGATGATGACGAAAGTTTAGATGATCCGTGGCAAAGAAGCCGAGGATCGTGAAGAAAAATATGAGAAGTGTCAAGTGCGGTTGGAGCCTGCGATGAAGAACGGTGATGGAATTTTTGCGTGACTGTTGAGTGCGGTAAAAGGTAAATGCCTGACCACTTCACTT
The DNA here is from genome assembly GCA_022539455.1 of Dendrobium nobile. Taxonomy (NCBI): domain Eukaryota; kingdom Viridiplantae; phylum Streptophyta; class Magnoliopsida; order Asparagales; family Orchidaceae; genus Dendrobium; species Dendrobium nobile. The sequence goes on from CM039730.1 coordinate 54,945,666, forward strand.
ATAAATTGGATGTAAATTGTCCCCTTCGCGACTACCCTTCAGTGCTGCAAAATCTATTTTTGCTGCAGTTTTTCTCCTTCTACTGTTGGCTGGGCCAGTCTCCCGCAATTACTAAGATGTCCAGGGATATAAATATCTGTTGGATTTCCTCTTTTGCTCGGCGGTTTTTTTTAGTTGGTCAATATGAGAAAACCGTCTCCAAGGAAAAATTATTCTGCGCGGACACGGAATATTGTCTGAATGAGAATCAAAGCACATCATGTCATTCTTTTGATGTGTTCAAAGTCTATGTAATATTGTGTACTAGGTGCGTGGCACGCTCTGATTTACCTCTGGACGGTCCGATGTCTCCACAGAATAATCTCTCCTCCAAATGATTGTTTGGCTAATGGCTTCAAATTGGATTTAACTTGACTGAGATTTTGAGGATGTTTGGTGGACATAAAAATGAATCTTGATGCAATATAAAAAAATTAGCTTGATCGGGCACGAATCTCGAGGGAAAATCAAGTTGGAAACTTCAGAAATTAAAATTGGGACCATCCGAACTCCGATTTCAGCAAACTTATAGTCAAACTGAACGTCTCAGAAATACAAACCCAACGACACCAAATTCAACTCAATCAGAGCCCAAATGAGTCCAAATCAAGGACCCAAAGCACTGTTGGAAGGTATGAACCACAATTTGGATTACCAAACGGTTTCCAAACATGACGTGCTTATAGTCGAATTGAGCGGCTCGACGAGACGAATCCAACGAGGCCAAGATCACTGAATTCCGACACCACTAATACATTCAAATATCTATTGAACGGTCCATGATCAAGGGATTCAACATCGGTCGTCCATCCAACCACTCCCCATTTACCCTTGATCTCTCATCTATTTACGGGTCATGTCACTCCATAAATCTATAAATAAACCCCTCATTTCTCTCAAAATGGGATCGAAAGAAGGAAGAGGAGACGGAAGAGAATGAAGAAGCTCCTCCTCGACCACCGTCGAACTTCCGCTGGACCACCACTTGAGGCCCTCGCCTCCGCTGGACCACCTTCTGACGTCGTTGCTCCGTCGGACTACAACCTAAGGTCCGAACTTCTGTCGGACCACCACTTGAGGCCCTCACCTCCGCCGGACCACCACCTAAGGCCCAGAATTCCGCCGTACCATCATTTGAGAACCGGAATTCCGTCGTACCATAACTTGAGGCCCTCACCTCTGCCGGACCACCACCTAAGGCTCAGACTTCCGCCGGACCACCACTTGAGGCCCTCACCTCCGCCGGACCACCGCCTGACATCGTTGCTCCGCCGGACAAACACCTAAGGCCCCGAAATTCTGCCGGACCACCACTTGAGGCCCTCACCTCTGCCGGACCACTGTCTGACATCATTGCTCCGCTGGACCACCACTTAAGGCCTGGACTTCTGCCATACCACCACTTGAGGCCCTCACCTCCGCGCGGACCACCGCCTGACATCGTTGCTCCACCGAACCATCACTTTAGGCCCGGACTTCTGTCGGACCACAACTTGAGGTCTTCACACCTCCGCCGGACCACCACTTAAGTCCCAGAATTATGCCGGACCACCTCTTGAGGCCTTCACCTTCGCAGGACCACAGCCTGACGACGTTGCTTCGTCGGACCACCACTTAAAACCCGGACTTCCTCCAGACCACCACTTTAGGCCTAAACTTTTATTAGGCCACCACCTGATGCCCATAGTTCTACCAGAGTACCACCCTACTATAATGGTCTTTAATGACCCCTGTCTCCTGCCGTCTATGGTCCTTCCGACCTCCATCACTAGACAACGGTAATTTCAATATTTATCCTATCGACTATGGTCATGCTACCAAACAAACATGTCTATATTATAACTCCCACCACGTAATGCACTGTATATGATGTACATTTGTACCATCAAGCCAAGGCCTTCTCCCAATGAAGGTAATCAATTGTAAATACTAGTGGATTCATTCAAACTGGGCCAGGTCCCATGGGTTTTCCCCTTTTTTAAGGGTTTCTACGTAAAAACTCCTGTGTCTCTTATGAACACTACACCCTCTCTCTTATCTGATTGTGTGCTGGATCTTCTTACAATATTAAGACGTTAAACTATATATTTCTCTACCGTCATGAATACTCTAGAAAGCAACAAATCTAATGTATAATAATTGTTGTTTAAATATAATGTAGTATAATATGAATGTTTTAGAGTTGTTTTGATGAGCGTTGATATATAATAAAAAATTATGCTGATTGAGCACAAATCATAAGGAAAAATCAAGTTAGAAACTTCAAAGATTAAATCGGAGACCATCTAAATTCTGCTTTCAACAAACTTATAGTTGAACTGAACATCTCGAAGATACAAACCCAACGACACAAAATTCAACCAAATCCGAGCTCAAATGGGTCCAAATTGAAGACCCGAAGCACAATTGGAATAATTTGGATTACCAAAAGGTTTCTAAATGTGACATGCTTATAGTTGAATCGAGCGGCCTCGACGAGACGAATCCAAAGAGCCCGAGATTTCTAAATTATAATATCATTAAGACATTCAAATGCCCGTTAAACAATCTACGATAAAGGGATTCAACATTGGTCGTCCATTCAAACCACTCCCAATTTACCCTTGATCTTCCTCATATTTATGGCCATAACACTCTTTAAAACTATAAATAGATCCTTCATTTCTCATGTGGAGAGGAGGGGGTGGGGGGGGGGGGGCAAGGATGGAAGAGAAACTTGAGTTCTCTTACCAGCAGACTCCTCTTCGACCATCGCTAGACTTTCGTCGGACTTCTACCTGATGCCAAACTTTCGCCCGTCACCAGATTTTTTACCCGACACCATACTTCCACCTATCGTCGGACTTCTGTACGTCACCGGACTTTCGTCAGACTTCTATCCGATGCCAAACTTCCGCCCGTCGCAAGATTTCTACCCGGTATCTAACTTTCACCCGTCGTCAGACTTTCTTCGAACTTCTACCCGACGACGGAATTCCACCCGTCGCTAGACTTTCATCAGGATTCTACCCAATATTGAACTTTAGGTCATCACTGTATTTCTACCCGACGTCGGACTTCCACCCATTGTCGGACTATCGTCAAACTTTTACAAGATGTCAAACTTCTACCCGTCACTGGACTTATACTTGTTGTTAGACTTTATCGTACTTCTGCCCGTTGTCAGACTTTCACCCATTGTCAAACTTTCGTTTGACATTTACCTGACTCCGAACTTCCGCCCGTCATCAGATTTCTACCTACGTGGACTTCCGCCTATCGTCGCTAGACTTTCATCGGACTTGCACCCAACGTCGAACTTCCACCCATCGCTGGACTTCTGTCAATTGCCAGACTTTCATCAGACTTCTACCCATCGACGGACTTCTACCCTTCGTCATACTTTCATCGGACTTCTACCCAAAGCCTAACTTCCGCCTATAGCCGGATTTTTGCCGGACGCCAGACTTCCATGCATTGTCGGACTTCTGTCCATCACCAAACTTTCATCGGACTTATACCCAACGTCGGACTTCTGCCCGTCTACATATTTATGTTCGATGATGGACTTCCGCCCGCCATTGAGCTTATGTCCACCGCCGAACTTCCATCAGACTTCTATCTGATGTCGGATTTTTGCCCATCGTTGAATTTTTGTCCGACCACCAACTGACGCTTGAATTATGCCCGACCACCAACTGATGCCAGAATTCTTCCCGGTCATAAACTAACGTCGGACTTTCACCCAGTTTCCAGCTATTTGTGAACTTCCACCCGACAAAGGTCTTTTCGACCTTCACTTAACTGTCAGTCAAAGTCATTCTTGCTTTCTTCTCCGATTACGGTCCTTTTGATTTCTGTCACCAGACAATGGTCATTCCGACCTCCACTACTCACTGACTACGGGCCTTCCTACCTTCTTTGTTGATTGCGGTCTTTCTGACCTTTATCACTATACAATAGTCTTTCCGACATATGTCATTTACCTGTTATGGTCTTGCCAACTAAACAAACATGTCAATACTTATTCTTCCAATTTCCACCATGTAATGTGCTCTATATGGGGTATATTTTCTACATTAAACCAAGGCCTTCCTCCCAAGGAAGGGCCTTGTTTGTAATTGATTGCAAGCACTAGTGGATTCATTCAAATTGGGTCAGACCCCGTGGTTTTTCCCCTTTTGCAGAGGTTTTTCACGTAAAAAGCTCTGGTGTCTCTTAAGAATGTTACACCATCTCTTCTATTAGATTGTGTGATGGATCTTCGTACAAAGCTAAGACATTAAACTTTATTTCTCTATCATCGTGAATATTCAGGACGCAACAAGTGTAAAATAAATTTTATATATATATATATATATATATATATATATATATATATATATATATATATATATATTTGAATTTGAAGTAAAATGAGTATAATGTAAAGTCCAAAAACTGTGGTGGTCAGCAACGATGGGTGACGACCACCTTCGCAACCTCAATGTTGAATTTAGTGCTTTAGTTATTATTTTACTAGAAAGTTGAGGATTTTATTTTATCAAAACAATATTTGAGAGAAGGCACATAAAACGAAAACTTAGATTATATTGTGGCAAATGGTAAATTATTAGTCTCAAATCTTAAAACTAAGTTGAAAATCACCACTATGACAGTAGCTCGAATCAAATCTAATAAGATAGACTATATATATATATATATATATATATTAAGGAATTGAAAGTGAAGCCAGTAGGCTACCCATGAAAGCTATGCAAAAGCTTCTAGAAAATGAAAAATTTTATGTTTGGACCTTAATGGTCTTTAAATAGTTTTGAATTTCTAAGTTGTGTTTCTAGTTTATTTTTTATATTTTTTTGTTATTATTTGTAATAGAAAATTAGTATTTAGAAAATCTATCATTAAAATGAATTAATACTTGTCCTACACCTAATAAAAGCAAGTATAAAAATCAAATATCTTTTTAATCTATTGTATTATAGTGCTGGTGACATAATAAAGCCTTTGATACTTTTGAAGGTGTGTTGTGGTTTTATTATAATCATTATTATTATTTTTGGAGAGGATTTAATGAATAAAAGTATGCTTACGTTATTTTTGCAAGTAACAAATAATATAAAGGTACGTATGAATTTTTTTGTTTTGTTTAAATGATGATAGGCACATATCTCAAGGTAGTTAACCAACTTGTTTTGATTAGTCTAAGTGAATCAAACTTGTGTGGTATTAGTAGAATTAATGTACACCAAGTCATTCAAATTTGAATGGAGGTGAGGAAGAGTGTGAAGGTTCATCACTAAGGTATCTTTCCTCCTATGAGGATAAATTCCAATAATTGACACTCATCAATCACAACAAACAACATTCAAAGATCACAATTTCGCCATTATAAGTTCTAGATTACCAAATTTGAAAATAAAAGTGTAGGAATACCCTTTTGTTGTTTGCATAAGTGATCAAAAGCTTGATAGGTTCACTTGGTACATAAACTCTTTTAATTACCCTCTTTTATAGAGAGATTGGATTGTTATAAGTTACAAGTGACATCATTTGATATTAGCCATTTTAGGAGGCATAGTGGGCTTATATATACATAATGAATTTTCATAACTAATTAATATCACTGCACTGGATTAGTGTGGATCTATGGAAAGGGGATTTAAAATATGGATTACGAAGTGTATGATGACAATACACCTTTAAATATCTCGCTCTCTCTAGCATATTGTAATTAAGGTTAGTTATAAGTATTGGGGGATCACTGTCACATCCCATAACCTAAGTTGGAAGGAATTTCTCTTTTTTTCTTTTGCAATAATATCCAGCACATAGGCTTCTAAGATCATCCAATAACACTAAATATAAACATGTTTATCATCATTCATTTTATTTTGTCAAAATAATTATTGACATCAATCCAAGTACAATTTCTCTCACACAAACCCAACTTAAATATACTAATTGGATTTCCAAAAGAATACAATTATACATAAAAGACATACATATAATCTAGACTTCAAACCTTTTTCAACTGGTCCTATTCAATGAGGCCTTATCCATTCTTGAAATGACATGTACGTAGGTAAACAACAATAAGTAACACTTGTTCAGTAAGCTACTCAAAAACCTACTAAAGAATTCAATATGTATATTAAGATAAATTGTATGATAATTTAAACATTTTATGAATAGAAAACAACAATACAACTAATGTTTATTATAGTTACATGTCAACCAACTATAAAAAAATATACAAAATAAAGATATAAACATCTATATATGATGTTAGAAGTGAAATCCACAATAAAACATTTCATATTTCACATTTTACTTTTTCCAAGCCCCTCTTATATCTCCACTTGTATAAATGTCCCTTCGTCTCTTATACCTCCACTTCCACTTATATCTCCACTTAATCATTTCAATGCACATAGTGAACATTGCATATATACACAAGCCCTTATACCTCCACTTGTAGGCACATGAAATATTAACCACTAGTCACTAGCATTTTCATCTTCTTTATTCATGCTCTTATATATCAACTTATATACATATGAAACATTGACCACTAGCTATGATTTTCTTTCTCCTTTTCCATCGCACATCTTTTCAAACACATGGAAGAGAGATAGTAAAATTTCCAACATGCATAAGTAAAACATAACATATCATAAAATGAACAAAATGCATTTAAGCATGAATAAGTTACTTGTACTTCCTGGTGCATGAGCATGAAACCATAATTCTTTCCCGATTTGCACACACTTCTAGACACAAAAGTACAAAAAACATCATTATTTTCCTTATTTCACACACTTCAGACGCATCAACATCGAATTATTAGAACATTGACACGTATAAATTGTTTCATAAAAACATCAACATTTGTCCACATGTATAACCAATGGGTAACATATCACATAAATGTTGAAATACATAAAATTTAGCAATAGTAAATCAACTACATTTCTTATGTTTATTTGCATTTTAGAGGTCTAAAATAGGAATATCAATGCCTTCAATATGTATAAATAGTGACTAGCATATCACAAAAATATTTAAAATTTCATATATATGACCAACTAGCAGGATTTTCGGGTGTGAAACTTGTGCGCACATTTCGACAATTGCGATTCACAAAGTGTTCATACATAATATCCACAACAACATTTGAAATTTTTTATCATTCTATAATAACTTATATCAATGTCAATATAGCCGCTAAAGTACTGAAATCATAATGCAATAAAAAATACTAGGTGAAATATTTTTTATTTTTCTTGTCAACATGCTTAGAATAATCCATTCAATCATATATCAAAAGTTACATTGAAAACTTTTTAAATCTCAGTGTTCATATCAAACTAAATCGAATAAAACACAAAAAACATACACACAACCAATGAAATTGAAATGCAAAGTAAGATGACAATAACCTTCATCGAGACAAACGACTTTTTTAACTGGCTTGACGAATAAAATCAGCTCTACAACATCCAAATCCCACTTTCACTCTCCAGGATTCTCTCTCCCTCTCTATCCAGTTGACTGTCTAAGCGATGAAAAAGAGGAGAACAAGTTTTACAAAATGAATTTAATATTTATAGGCATAATATCACACTACTAAAAAAACCCAATGTTGCATGGCTCTTTAGTAGAAAATATTGCCATCCAAGTAGAGAGCCTAAGTTGCATCACCATAGTACCAGCTCTTTAACACCACAATGCTCCCCAACTCATAATAATTAATAGAATGAGCGTCACCGCCACTACAACATTGTAGCACTCTCAAGGAGGAATTTATACTTAATAAATTATTATTTCTAATTAATTCAATTTGCAAACCTTTATGAATAAATTAATTGTATAAATAATTATAAAATTTATGATAATTTAACACATACTTAATAAACTTGTAAATCTTACTAGATTCGATTTGGGTCATCAAAGGTAAGCCCAACACTGCATATATGATCATTACAACCACTATGGCCATTGCATGATGCTTTTTTTATCAAACATGGTTTGAACCTTCTTGGATTACTATCCCAACATCAATATGTCAAGATTTACAACAAAAAGCTACTTGTGATCATTATGAAATTTGAAAATAGTCTCATATTGTTTAGAGAGAAAATATTAGATCATACAACCCTAAATGATAAAAAATGGTCGTAGACATATTTTTCAGTAGTAAAATGAAAGCTCAAGTTGAGTTTAAATATAATGGGATATGATTTCCTATTGATGCAAGCATTATGACATATTGCATATTGAGTGTGATACTAAAAAACATTATTAATGATATTCTTATGTATTTTTTATTTAACATAAAAGGAGATTTTGACAATAATCTTAATCAAAGGGGATAAGCTTGGGTAGTAATCAAGCACAAAGGGACTCATTACGGGGGTAAACTAGAGAGATAGGTATATGAGGTTGGCATGGTGATATGAAAAGTTTGGTCTTACGATCCTTTATAAAGGGATCACTCACCAATTAAGTGGACTACTTATTATCACTCTTGAAAGACTGAATGCATGAATTGACCCATAGTATGAGATTGAGCTTATATCTCCATTAGCAATTAAACAGAAATGTTGAAATGAGAATGAATTTAAAGATAAGTGAACACCCTTATAGATACTTGATTTCTACGAATGTGGTTCATGAAGGCTAGCAATGAGACTTATATCCTTTATATAAAGGATATCTTATAAAACTGCATAAATTAAAATTCAAATTCAAGATGTTAAGATAGGATGATAAATAACTAGGAAAAATAATTCATCTGATCGTGTTCTATTGATAAGACAACCCAAATAGATATGAGGGTTTACTATAAAATGCAAAGATGTAATGTCTATTTTGGATATGCATAATACAAATCTCAAGGCATGTAAAATGAATGTGTTTTGACAAACATTTATTTACTAATTCTAATATTTGTAACTTGGAGTATACATCCAAATGTTATGATATCAGTCTGCTTATAAACTATATTATTTATTTTAATATTTTTAGTATAAAAAAGTCAAAAGGCAAGAAAATTCACAATTATTTTGATATATATATATATATATATATATATATATATAATATATATATAATATATATATATATATATATATATATATATATATATATATATATATATATATAAATCTTTTGAAGCATTTTATAGGGATCCTAACAAGAATGACTAGACAAAAAATAATATAGCAAATATACATTGAAGTTAGGTACTATAGGTAAGGCATCATAGATCTTCAAGCACTTTTAGATATGCAATAAGTATATAACATGAAAATGAATATATTAAATATGATGATTATTACAACTAACTCTCAATGCCTTTTATCCAAATTTCGAATAGCTTTATATTCAACATCATATATATGCATTGGAAAGTATTGATTTATTAAATTAAATGGGTTATTATAGTAAATCTTAATAGTAGAATATCTATTATAATAAGTGAAAGTGTAATACTTTCTAAATGATTTTTTTTAAGAACCTATTATATGATTAATTAATAATACAATGCAAACCTTGTAGAGCTCAAAGAGTTGCATTGGTGTGTATATATGTGTGTGGTAAGATAGCTATAATAGTACAAACTACAAACTTTAGGAATTCATAACAATCAAATATAATTTTGTGTGATTTGGAATACCAAATGCCATAAAACCATGGATTACAAGTCATTTGGCTTGAGATCATATCAAAGAAAAAATGGAGAGATTATGAGAATGAATGTCTTTATAGGTTATTGAAAGTCACCTATAATGATAATTGACTTAATAAATATAAATGATAAGATTAATAGTTGATAGATGAAAAAATGAAAGTACCACATTAAAGCTAGATGTACCGTCTTGCTGAATTATATTATATTGTCACATATATTGATAGCATATATAATAAATGATAAATGATTAATGCATTTCTCATTCATGTCCATTCATATTATATTGAATGATTGCAATACTGCTACATTGTTTCCTACTACATGGATTAATTGATTTTTGATGCATTTATTTTCTCATGCATGTTATTAATTCATGAATTTTAGCATAATGATTCTTGTTTTTCGTTACTGATCATATTGATTCGTAGTATTGATAAACAATCATTGATAGATTATTAAAATATATGAATTTTATTGATTGAGATGAGCATGCATATTAATTTCTTGAATCTTGCATTGAAAACTTTAGTGAGTTTTGGGTTTTGTTGGGCATTGTGAGCTTATTGTATGATTTCCTTGATTTCAGGTTAGAGAATAGGTCTTGACTCAATGGAGTGAGGCTAATTGAAATCTCCAACTGTTGATATATTTTGTATTCTTGTTTATTATTTTTTTTTAGTCAAGAGCTTGTGGTATATTATTTATTGTAATGATCTCCTAGCTATTATAAACAAGATTTTAATGAAAAAAAAAATTGTGGAAGATTTTAATGTATACGATGCTTAGTTGCTTTTGGTTGGATGCATTGACTTATATTGGTGATTTTATAGAAGCTATTGTAGATGATTAAAATATAAAATGATAATTATTCCAATTTACCCCTTGGGGCACACATGTTAGGCCTAACATGTATGGTAGATCAAAAGAAAGCTAGATGTGTTAACCCTAACATATCAACCCAAATGTTTATGATAAACCTAATTCAAACTTAACGAGTCAACTCTATAATTTATACATTATTCAAGTGGCAATCTATGTATGTAGTTGGGTATAATATTTTATATGATTTTGGTACTCATTGGGTTTAGGAAACCTCTAGAATTGGGACTAAATTTGGGGGTGGTTACAAGTACACTATAATTTATATGATATAATGTATATCTTATTATATATATTTGGGACCTAATTAATATAAGACATTCAGGTTAAATTTAATTATACTAATTGGATTCAATTATGAATTAGATCCCAATAAGTTAATCAAAAGCCTATATTAGGATTATAACTTAGATTTGGGTTGACTTGGATCAGCCTTATGTCCACCCCAATGTCAAAAATGGGTCAAATAGTCTTTCGAAGTTAAGTTAACCTTAGGTCTGTTGCCAAGGTAGTTTTGACAATGAATTGATTTATTGATTGCAATATAGTGCTTAAATTTTCTCTGACTTGGGTTGGTATGACATTTATTTTGAAAATTAAAATGCATATCAAATTGAAATTGAAATACAACAACATTATGCATTAATTATTTGGAGTGTAAATGAGTCGAGTCGAGTTGAGTAGTGACATTATAGAGCTGAGGTTGTCTACCTCACAGTGAGCTTGAACTCGAACTCGAGCTCGTTTAGTGAGCTCGAGCTCGACCTGTTGTATAAAATTCAAGCTCATGCTCAGCTTGATTATTCGATTCTAGAAGAAGGGCCTAAATCGCAACCATCTAATACGTTGGCAACGAAAAGGAGAAGAAGTAGACAACGTTGTTGTTGACACAAACAAATAGTGGAAGAAACTTGTTTGGTTTTTTCCAAACCTTAAATTAATTAATTGGAACAATTAATGTTTGCACCTTTTTTTTTTCTTTTCCAATTAATTACTGCATCGTTATTTCTTTGGGAACATGTCTTTAATGTTTTTTTTTTTTTTGTGACGAGAAAGTACTGTCCTTAGGCCAGTGAAAACCCCGGTCAACCTAGAATGCAACCCACACCAATTTACACAGGCCAACACTTAAGGCTTTTACTGCTTGTCAAGCGATTCGAACCAGGGACCTGGGCTTTGCCAAGCCGACTCTTTTTTTAGAAGGCATTGCATCTCTGTAATTATTACTTAAGCATCATTTATTAGGGTGCAATTTTAACCATTATTTTTTTTTAAACAGTCAAACTGAATAAAATTAATAATTATTTAAAGAAAAATCATAAGAGTCATTCAAGCCAGCTCACAAACTCATGAGTCGAGCCTCATCAAGCTCGAACTCGGCTCTGTTAATAGGTGCGCTCTAGTTTAAACTCGTGCTCAAGCTCGTGACTCGATAATCCTGGCTTACAAGTTCGTTATCGAGTCAAATTCGAGTTGCCTCTTTGAGACGCCTCACGAATAGTCTCAGCTCACTTACACCCCTATCGATTACCATCCCATTGAGTCTAAGGATTTATTTGATTTAAATTATTTACAAAACCTTCCTATCGAAATATCAAAATTATCTATATAAAAATAATATTATATTTAAAATATACTATCACAATAGCATTCCATCTAATTAGTTTAAATCTACTCCACTATTATTTAAGAAAATAAGACATAACATCAAATCAAGCTCCTCTCTCATTTTAATACTATAATTAAAATTAAATGAATAAAATAACAACTTTTTTTTTTGGAAAATAAAAAATAATAATTTAACTTAATAAAAATAACCCTATACAATTTGCTTCTCATGTTGCCCAAACCCGGTGACTAATCGTCTAATCCCCTGCGAGGACGCAAAAAGCCGGGAAGGGGGACCCAAGACTTCAGAATTCCATGGACGGATATAGAGAGAGTGAGTTAGTGAGTGAGATTTTACTGAGAAATTGTGACCAAAATAGCATCGGAAGGCAAAGAAAAAAGGAGTGAAGGAAAAAATCTACCGGGGAAAAAATAGAAGTAGGTTTCAGACGACGGAGAGAGTTTGAAGAGATTCGTCACTATTTTGTCCTCTGGAATAAACATCGGAGGTGAGGGGTTTTGGATCATCTTCCTCGCAGTGTTTTCCTCTTTCCAACCACATCTCTTTCTTTTGTTTTCTTTCTGGAAAGCTTCTCTTGAGATATTTTGCTATTTTCGGATTTGGCAGGTAGGTTGCTGCGCTCTCTTGACTTAACTGAATCTTGAGCTTTGGTTTCAGGGCTATGGTTTCCGGCCTTTTGTCGTTTAGAGCTGACTGTTACTGAATTTCCGGAGGTATTAGTTTGCCTCTTCGTTTTTGGTTTGATCTCTCCTTTTCAACTTTAGTTTTCCTAGGCGTGGGCGATGAGAGCCATGGAGATGGGCTGAAGCTTGGAATTGTTCGGTAATGACTACGTTGGCTGGGCAATTAGCTTTTCGTGCCTAATTAGTAAGTGGAGTAGAACCTGCTAGCATTTCGTTTAACTGGTTTTGTGTTTTGACATATTTTGTTTCTTCTACTCAACTTGGATTGTTCTAGAGCATGTAAAGCATTTAGGGTTGTTGTGAATGCGCTCTTTCCCTTTCCATGGGTTGTAAAACTTTTTCAGAATTAATGATTATTTCTCGCATTTATTATTTATTTATCAGAAATCATCAATACTAGATTGAAAGTTTACTGTTGACCAGTTCACCATTAAAATTATTTCCAATGAACATATTTTTTTTTTTTTTCATTTTATGTTTCGGTATATTTCATCATCCCTCTCATTACTACTCTTCTGTCATTAGTGTTGGTTTAATAAACTGATGAAAATGCAGGGAATTTCCAACTAGTGCTAACAAGGTGCAGATGTTCGTAAGGATTAGCATTTGGATTTGTTTGGAATATCATTTAGTTGACAAACTGCATACATATTTTGGAAGACAGAATTTTAATTCTATTTTGTAAACGGGATGATGCTATATGTTTAGTTAAAACACATGCAGTTATGTTACATAAGATTATTGGGTGATGGGTATGGACCATATTGTTTTAATTTCGAAGGTGTTAATGAGGGATTATCATGCTTATATAGATTGAATAGAGTTGTTGAGTGAAAATGGAACTTATTTTTATGATATTCTTTGCCTTTTCATACTTTTTTTTTTCAAGTTCAGCTAGTATAAAGGTAAGAAAATAAATCACTAGAACATGTTCATTAATTGTGAATCAGTATATTTCATTGAAATTTCGTTTTATGTTTCAAATTTAGTTATGCATTGCTCCTTTGAAGCCTTCATTTTTTGTGCTGCATTTAAGATGTGTTATATTGTGTTGCATGTTGCATTATCTAAATTTTGTCCGTTCTCGCTTGCCCCTTTGCATCACTTGATTATATAGGTGCCTTGATACTTGAAAATTTTATCACGTCTTAATACAATGACATAACAACCCATTGCTTTTTCTCTTTGATATGAAATATAAAAAACGAGTGTGTGATCAATTATCTATGGATTCAAAAAGTTGTGTTGCTTATGTGAATTATTTAAAACACATTACCATACTAATTATGTTTGGAACATTATCAACGTGTGAGTGCTATAAGAATTTTTGTTTCTTTTGTTTTTAGTCTTAGTTTTTTTATCATAGTTTAGATTCTACCCTACATTCATATCTAGTGCTTTTTACAAGTTTCTTGGTACCATATTAGATGCACCAACATTAGGTATTTCATTGATATTTCATACCTGTAAGTTCAGTCAATATAAGAACGACACCTCCGATGCTTAGGTGCTATATTTAGACGTGACATGTGTCTTTGTTTGCTGCTCTATGAAGCATGAACACTGACACAAAACATTAATATGACATGACATGGATACATAGACATGACAAAATCATAAAAAGTAGGAACGACATGCCATTGACACAATTTGTTAATTTGTAATTTATTGATATAAAATATGTAATAAAAACATATAATATAAATATTTTTAAATTAAAGCATCATACAGTGAATCATGATACCATATTTATCACCAAACAGCTTAAGATCAGCGAAAAAAATTGATGCGAGTTAATTCAAGTTACATTTTAATATGTCATCTATGGCACCTAAATCAATAATAAATCAACAATAAAATTTATCAATACCAACATTGTATCATTCACACAAAATACCAATAATTAAAAAAAGTACATAACCATTAAAATAATCACTTGGAACAAATGATTGTCATTGGCACTAGCATGATGTTCTCTTCAAAGGTAAGTTAGGTCCTCACTTAGTTGCCAACACGAGATGAGACTCTAGCATTGTAAAACACCTCCCATTTAGGTGCCATCATTGAAGTGCCACCTAAAATCACCTTATTGTAAGGCGCTTGACGTTAAGACGTTTTTTGTTATGACAATTTTTTTATTATTTTTAAAGTATAAAAAGCCATATTATGAGATGAAGGCCTACTAATCTAATGACTAGGAAAATAATATGAGCAATGAAGAAGATAAAATAGATAGTATTGAAATTTAGATTAACCTTATGCTATTGAAGCCACCAACTTAAGTTTTATCGATTTATTTAAAATTGAAACATAACTTGCGGGCCTTGTGCTGCCATTTTGATATTTGGAATGATTCAAAACTTGAAAATTTGTTTTTTATTACATTTAAAGATTTTATTGTGATGATTGTCATATTATACTTCTGATGGACTAGCTGATTTGATTGGGAGGGAATTAAAAAGTTCCTAATCAAGAGGGAGCTATTTAGAAATGTTCTTAATCAAAGAGAATTAATTAGGAAATGTTTTCTAATTGAAGATAGCATATTTGGGGGTTGATTTAGAGGGTATTAATTAGGAAATATTTTCTAATTTAGGAGGGCAGATTTGAGGGCTTTAGGAGGGCAGATTTGAGGGCTGATTTGGAGGGGATTAATTAGGAGATGTTGCCTAATTGAAGAGGGCAGATTTGTGGGCTGATTTGGAGGGAAAATAATTAAGGAAGTATGACATATTTGGGAGGGAATTGGGAGAGGGCTGTTTGGGTATTTGTTGTTTATTTTTTGCTTTAAGTAGGAGATTTTCCTAGGTTAGGGTCAAGTCTTGTTTGCTGAAATTATAATATTTTTAGGGTGCTTTGGGTTCTAGCGGCGTCTAGAGATTCAGGAGAGCCGGATCTTCCTCTCCAATTGAAGATATAACAGTATCTTGCCTTGTCTTTTATATATAATCCAATAAAAAATATTCTTGAGTGTTATTCTTCTTCATTGACTTGTTACAGATTTATGTTTTGCTGAAATTGTAAATTCAGCCATGGAATTTCATAAGTTTGGCTTCCACTTCTTATCAAATTGGTATCAGAGCTGTTCGATACAGGCACCCATGCCTGAAAGAAAAGTAGAAATATTAGAAGGGGAGATGATGAAGATCCATAATGCAATTGAAATTAGATTGTGTGGAAAAGATTTCAGATTTCAAAAAGCTATGTTCATCTATCCATGAGAAGATCGATGAAAAGTGTGCCATCATGGAAGAGATGATGAGAAAGATGCTCGAGTTCCAAACCAAAACGACATCGTCGTAGGTAGGGTAGTCACCAGCGACCAAGGGAGTGGAGGAAATCCTAATCCGATAAGGAGAGGGAAAGATCATGAGGTGAGAATGTTGGGAGAAGAAGAGGAGATGTTACCTTTGGAGTCACTTCCAAGGAGAGGAAAGGCTGAAGGAGTGGGAGTTTTAGTGGAGCTGCAGAATTTGGAAGGAGAAAAAGATTGGGAGAAGATAGAAGCACCATACATGATTCTATCACCCCTACAACAATATGGAGGGGTATTCTAGCAAGTTCAAGGGTTGAATCCTTCGCGAGAATGCGAGTATGTTATCATCTTGAAGGAAGGAGTCCCAACTATCAGTGTTCATCTATACCGTCATCCCCAAATCCAGAACGAAGAGATTAATCAAGGTGATGCTCGTGGTAGGGATCATTCAACCCAATGTCAGTTCATTTTTCAATCCAATGCTATTGGTTAAGTGCTTTAGTAGCAGTTTATTCGTTCCACCTTGAGGAGAAGGTGATATTTTGGGAGAGGAGTATTGATGGACCAGCTGATTGTCTGATTTGATTGGGAGGGAATTAAGAAGTTTCCTAATCAAGAGGGAGCTGTTTAGAAAGATTCTTAATAAAAGAGAATTAATTAGGAGATATTTTCTAATTGAAGATAGCATATTTGGGGCTGATTTAGAGTGTATTAATTAGAAAATATTTTCTAATTAAAGATGGTTGATTTGGGGGCTGATTTTGGGGGGGGGGGGGTTAGTTATGAGATGTTGCCTAATTGAAGAGGGCATATTCGGGGCTGATTTGTGGGGGGAAATAATTAAGGGAATATGGTTGATTTGGGAGGGAATCGGGGGAGGGCTGTTTGGGTGTTTGTTGTTTATCGTTTGCTTTAAGTAGGAGATTTCCCTATGGTTAGGGGTAGGTCTTGTTTGCTAAAATTGTAGTGTTTTACTGTTTTTAGGGTGCTTTGGGCTCTAGCGGTGCCTAGATATTTGGGAGAGCTAGATCTTCCTATCCAATTGAAGATTCAACTATATCTTGTCTTTTCTTTCATATATAATCCAATAAAAGTGATTTTGAGTGTTATTCTTCTTCATTTACTTGTTACCCATTCCTGTTTTGCTGAAATTGTAAATTCAGCCAAAGAATTTCACAAGTTATGCATCCACTTCCTATCAACTGCCTATAAGTTTTTCTTTATAATTAAGATAATTGAAATTTTTTAAGGTCTCATACTGCTCAGGTGAGCACTTTGGCTGGTGCCTAGTACCTTGAGCATTAAGAATCAATGTCACCATGTGTGCCTATAGCCTTTCATAATAGTGTACAAAGAAAACACCATGCTTATTTTAGTGTGTTGGGGCATGTCTATGTCCAACATGTGTTTGGCTTAGACATGAAAGGTTTTTTTGAAGTGTTTGTGCTTCATAATTGGTTGTAGTATTTGACAATTCAATCACTGTTGAATTGACATTATGAACACCTTTTGATCCAAGCTTTGTAATATGATGTAATATTTTTCAACATTGTTTGATTTTACCTTTATACCGTGGCATTTTTTCTTCCAAAATAAAGATATTTTTAAGTATTTTAATGGTGATTAAGGAAATAAATTCATCACCACAAAAATCATGACTATTGAAGGCTAATGGTTATTAATTTGGGTTCAAAATTTATGGTTTCAAAGAGAGATTATTTGTGGGCCAAAAAGATAAGGAACAATGATGTCAATGCATCAAAAACACATCAGATCAATGAATGATGAAAATCTTAATAATTTAAATGATAAGAACATGGCAAGGATTTCAATGGAAGTATTTTTTAGGCTTATGACTTCAAACCTTGGATACTCCTTCAATATTTTTTGCTGTCGAGCTTTTTGAACAAATGATACGGGAAGGGAGGAATGGAGAGGCCAAGAAATGCTAAAAATGTGGAGGGCCTGGCTAGCTATAATATGCTAAGATAAGAACTGGATTTTCTCAAAACAAAGCTTTAATCAATATCATTAATCATCATCTAACAACAACAATAGTTCCTTATTTATGTATGTCCACATGAAATAATAATATAGAAGAAAGTAAATAAAAAATAAAAGGTAAATTTTGGCATAGATGGTTGCCTCATGCAATAGCTGGCCACAAGCTCCAATTAGCATAAAATCTTGATCACTAGTTTCAAGTGCTTAGCTCATGCTTGGCCTGACTCCCAGTGATTGTTTTGTTCTTGACTTGAATTCCTTGTGCATGTTCCAATCTGTTGTAGATTGTTTTGCATCAATTCCCCATTGAATTGAAGAATTCTTCTAGAGAGAATTGGAATTTATGTACAAATCAAGCATATAGGGGGTAATCTATCTATTGGAGATTTTATTGGGTCATCCTAATGGCTTGTTTTTTCATCTAAGTATTTGTGCTGAGCATGCTTTCCACAAATAATTTTTTTCTGCTGTTGAGACCTTCATTTTCTAGAAATGTTGGACCTATTGGAAAAACTGACTTGCGCAAAAAAAAATCTTATTGAAGTGTTAGTCTCCAATTTTTGAGTTTTGAAAGTATCTTGATAAGTTGTATGTCTTCAATATTAAAAAATATGATTAATAATTATGGGGCAAAGCGTTTTGGATATATATGAATCATGGCATAATCACCTTCAATTTACTCATGAGCACCTTTTTTTTAGCACTTGAGGCACTAGAATATTTTCATTATGCATTTCAAATTGTCCGTGCACTTTTCAATGAAAATTACAAAATTTAGCATGAATGCTGCAATAGAAAAAATGAATGCTTTGAGCAAATTAACAAGTTTATCGGCTTTTTAGGTTTCATGCCATGCACAATCTCAAATGGAGATTTAACAAAATTATAGGCAAAGTTGTACTCTTGAAGGAGCTTAACCAATTTTGTTTGTCGAGTATTCTATTTGAGAATTTATGAAATTGAGTGTATGTTGATTAGAGAGTATAATGGATTCCTTGGGTGGTAGACAATGTGCCTATGATGTTGCACATGAATGAGAGCATAAAACTCATGAATATATGTATAATACATCTATATAGTCTCATTTAAATTTTCATTGTTCTTCCTGACTAAGGACTCAGTCTATGTTCATATTCGAGGCATCGCAAGATACTTCAAGAACTTCCCAATACTTGGAAGTCTAATAATAAGCAAGGTCATCATCAAGACCTTAATCTGCTGACAGAGCATCATTATCATCGTCGGCTTAAAGTTTAGCATTTTTATACCAAATATAACTATATTTTAGACCTGTATATTTTTGGGCTTTTCTGTGAGCTTTTTCTATTTTTGGCTATTTGTATTTTAGCATTTTGTCATGACTTTATATTGAGTCTTTTTTATTTCATGGCTCATGCAGGGTGCTTATGTTATTAGGAATGGTGGTAGGTATGGTAATGACAATATGAAAATAATGACGGTGGTTTAGCATTTGGAGGTAGGTTTGTGTATCTTGGTCTGCCTCTATTGCTTCTATAAATAGTGGCCTCTTGTAATGTTAAGCAATTGCTTTTGAGAATATTTTTTTTTTCTTGAGCTTTCTACTCTATTTGTGAGCTTCTACTCCTATGTAAAGGATTATTTGAGTCTGCGAGTTCACAACCCTTAGAGAAAGTTTTCTGACGAAGGAATGAGATCTTAATGATGATCGACTACAGAGGTCGACTTTAACTTATCAGTGCTTCGCCATCAGTTATTTTAAATCCATCACATGTTTGCTCTTTCATAACTTTTTATTTATCTCTTCTCTACTTTTTATGAGGATTGAACATTTAATGTGGTACCAATAGCTTGAATATTCTCACCCTCATTAATTCTTGTTATTATGTCTGTGCTCAATGCTAGTTTTATGTTTATCATTACTCACCATGAAATATTTTAAGAACTATTTATGTATTGTTTTAATTACATTCATCTCATAATTAATTACATTTGTCCTATATCATATGCTTAGAGGCCTCCATTCTAAAACTTGTCTACTTGAAGATATTAGTCAGTGGTACTATGATCGTGCTAAAGTCCTTGATAAACTTGCGAGAAAAAGTACCAAATCGTTGAAACTTATAACATCTGCAATGGAAGTAGGTGTTGCCTAATAAATTGTGGTTGTAATCTTTGTGGGATTTTGTTCATGACCTTAAGAATATACCACAAATCCAATAAAAACACGTGGGGCTACAGAAACATACTTTTCACTGTGACTTACTCAGTAGACTCCTCATAAAAGTGATCCTAACCAGAAAGCAGATGATCTTGATCGAGGAGTGGGCGTGCTGTTGACAATTCTTCATGGTGCGTAATGCTTTGAGAAGTGAAAGTGTGAAGCGAAGCATTTGGCCTTAAGGTAGAATGCAATAGAAGTTTAGAAGTACAAAACATAAGCTTTATCATTTTAATTTTTAGTAATTAAAAATGTTAAAATATATTATGATGGCATTAAACTAAAGTAATAATATAGTAAATTATTATATCTTCTTACTAGTTTTAACCATTTTTAGTTTGTCCATTAATGGAACACATCAAAATTTGTTCACATTAATATGAAATTAGTTGTGTAATATCTTTTTATCTGGTTAGGATATCATTATAATAAACAAGCATTATGGAATAAGCTTAAAATGAACTTAAGTTACTAATAAAGAGCACATGAAGTTACAATTAAAACCTTTGAACTATGGGTGTTGTTTACTATTAAAATATAGTGGACTAATAAAAAAATAGGTGATATGTGTTGTACTTAGATGAACGAGGAAAAAATAGGGTAAATAATCTAAAGGAAAAAAATGCCGATTTATAAGGTTGATGGGAAAAGAGAGTACATATATTGTATACGAGATATGACAGAATGAATGATGAGGTGGAAATTATATGAAGCATTTTGTCTTGAAGCTGCAAAGGGGTGATATTGGGTGAAGCTTCTTTTTTTGGTTTTTTTTCAATTTTATTTCCTTCACCTTTCTTAATTTGTTAAGTAAAATCGAAGTGTATGCTTTTCACGCTTCAAATCACATATTGAAGCATATCTTCATATAGAGAAGCATAGCTTTATACTACAAACCCTTAGATTGTCATAATTTAGAACGTATTTGGACTAATTTTCTTTAAATCATACTTTTTATGCTTTAAAGAACATTTTAAAAGCATTAGTTGATGGTGGTGGGTTGCTTTTTGATGTGATTAATTGCTAGTAAAGGCTATGAATTTTTAGTTTAATATTTATCAGGTGTTCTTGTGTTTATTTTGGAATGATGAAGAGTTTGAAGGGGTATTTTTGTAGGAGTTTGTATTGATTTGGAAGATCATTTTATTGAGCGACTTTAATGTGGGATAAATGATTGAAAATGATGGTAGAATTTAGTTTAGGAGGTTAAATTATGATATGGAGTGGATGGTAGAGTATAGTGGAGTTTAAAAAGATATGGAGATGTATGGAATAAAACTAGGTCCAAGTGTTTTATAGTTTAACTAAGAGTTATGTGGAAGTGCTTAAAATTATTTTAAGGTTTTGGTTGCTGGTCTATTGTTCTTAGAATATGCGAATAGAGTAGAGGAAGATATCAGAGTGGGTGTTTAGGAAGGGCAACTAGTAACTTAAATAAAATATCACGATAACTATCTAACTTATCAAAGATAAGCAAACGATTTGAAGCCACGAGCACCGAGTAAATGAATAACACTTCTCTTATAACACTTCTCTTCTAAAATTTTTCATTCATCAATAAAAAATATAAAATATTTCAGCCTATATTTATTAGCATTATATTACTCTTATATATATTTTGGAGGAAAAAAAGTGAGGGAAAGGGGGGTAGATTGCCGTTAATGAGAAAGAGTTTCATTAGCCTATTTTTAATACTTTATCTATGCCAAACTATATTATAGCTTGTCATACAAGTTTCTAGATAGATAATAAAATATAATTTATGTTTAAAATATTAAAAACTATTGGCTCTTGATTGAGCTTTTATAATTTGGCATTTTCTTTGATTTTTTTTTTTTTTTTGAGCTTTGATCTTAGCTCTTGTAATTAGTCTTTTAGTGATTATCTTCATCACATGATGTGCTAGTTCAGTGGCGGTGTCTTTTTTGGTGACATTTGAAACATGTCACATAAGAGGCTGGAATACTAAATCCATTAGCTAATGGAAGGTCGTGGTGGCAGGCTTTGGAACTAAGCATGGGTTACCTCTATAACATTGAAATAGTGTTTGGTTGCGGGTCTTGTCAATGGAGTCCTCCTGGTGAGGATGGGCAAAGAATTTAGATTGATTGGGATGTGAAAAAGAAATGTGTGGAGTAACTAACGATGTTTATCAAGCTTAAGTGCGGTAAACACCCTCAATAGATTTGATATTTAGATTTCAAACTTCTAAAGCAAGATTAGACTGTAGGGCGTTCATGAATTTTGTATTCAGACACAAGCTCATTTAGATCATATCATGACACTTGTTCTTTAAATCTAGTCATAGTAACTTGAGTATAGTCTGGGCGCCTTATATCTGATTCAAGAGAGCTTAAGTGAGAGCATGCACGCTCCTGGTTCAAAGGAATCTACTTTTCTTTTAAGAGATCTTGCATATGAGATAGTGATATGAAATGCTATGCTTTTTCCAAGGTGGTAATCAAATACCGTATGGCTCCACCAGGAGCTTTCGTACTTACATACTCCACACATTGAATTCATTTAGTGCAAAGAGGCGGTCCAAGAGCTTTTTCTGGGTCATGAGCTGTCAAAAAAGGAAGCTAGATCTTGATCAAACTCATTGAATGATAATGCTCAGGTGCATGTCAACAAAGTCAGGAGCTATACATGCATCGAGATGAAGGTGTAGTATAAGAGATGGGGTAAGTTGAAATGTTCCATCATTCATCCTCACAGATGGAATGTAACCCCAAACATAGGGTTGTGCATGCCTAGCGTCAGTGAGATGATCATCTACATACCGTCTATGTTGATTAAGAGGGACAACGTCTCTAATGGTATCAAGATGACAAGGGTCAAAGTGATAAATTAGTGTTATGAAGCATAGATTGATGGAGGATAGTCCAAGCATCTTTAAGAAGATCAGAGGTGGCTAGATATGCAGTTTTGTTATGAAACATACCATGAGACAAGTTTAATGACATATACAATGAAATTTTAGCCACATTTCTTTGTAGGTTAATTTATACTTTAAAAATAAATAATATTTTTTTATTGTACTCTCATGAGCAACATTTAGTTAATAAAAAGGTAAGAATTTATGAATATAAATTGTTTCAATTTTTTTGGGCTGACAAATGAGCTTTAAGAAGAAACAAAACATGTTATGTCAAGTACTAATGGGACTCTAAATTATCTAAGATCCATTAGTAATTGTAAATATTTTTGCTAGTCTAATAGTTACTTTCAAGGACAGCTTGAAGTAGCCACCCTACCTTGTTTTGAATTATAGAAAATGTTAATGTTTGTTCCCACTTAAAATTAAAAATAATACATGGTAAAGTGTAAAGGAATTTTCATTGAAAGCATTAGGGTTACATAAAGCCAAATATAAAGGAATGAGTCATGGCACATAAGCTGTGGTTCGCTCACCTTTTTTCCTTCAGCATTTTCGTACATAAGCTTTCTAAGCTCTTTTTTATTTCTCTATGCATGGGAATGCTACACTGCCACCTCAACTTTATCTAAGCATAAAATAGGATTGGCATTGCTGTAAAAAATGTGGAGCTAGAACTAGAAATAAATGTCCAGCCCCCTCCTACAGCTTTTACTATATTATATATATAAGATGACATATTTGTTTAACAGTTGTGAGGCTCCAGTAGTTGGTCTATTCGATTCTGATATTGAGCTCATATGGCTTGCCTTTTCCAATGGATGCAAAAGAAACCATATGGATGTTTTGAATGCATTTAGTTTCACATCCTGAAGGCATCACCTGAATTAGTTTTGAACAATATATTTTCTTTCGGAATGAGGCAGTCTGGCTTAAGAAGTAGGTGTCTGCGACCTTTGGAGAATCTCTAAATTTTGTGACAAAACAAACTTCTTCTCTAAACGACATAAATTTTGTCATGAAAACAAGCGTCCCCCCCTTTTATAAGTCTTAGCACAAGCCTATCAGTTGTGAAGTTCAATAAATACTTTGTTTTATTCTCATCAATACAAAATGTTCCTTGTGGGAGCAACTATAGAATTCTCGTTGGCAAACACAAAGTTTTGGATGATAAGCTGTTCTTGTTTCTACATGCAAAATTGAAATTTTCTATCTCTACTTAAATCCTGTTAGCTTGTGGCATGAATCTCTTATTTCCGTGTGCAGGCATATGTAAAGAGAATAGTTTTTTGGATATGGTTAAAAATGCTTATGCAAAATATAATTCCATGGCCCTAAATTGTGCTTGTTATTGGGTTTCAAATCATTTAAGATGCTGCATATATGCTTTAGTTCTAATTTCATATCTATAATTTAATATTTATTTCCCTTAACCCCTACATTACCAGATGAGTAAAAGTTCTAAATAGTCCCCTAACTATCAATAAATGTCAAATTTAGTCCCAGAGTTTTGCATTGCCCTATTTTAGTTCCTCGACTATTACAAATTGAGCCAATTTGGTCCATGGCCTTTTAAATTAGTGGATATAACCAGAGAGGTTCATTTCTTTGGGGGCATTTAAGTAAAATACCTCCTTGATTGTGAATTAGGGTGATCAAGTCATTAATAAGAGTACATGTTTTAGATATCTTGTGTCTATCGTTCAAAGTGATGTTGAAATAGATGAGGATATTATTAGTAGAAATCAAGTTGGATGGTTGAAGTGGAGGAATGAGAGTCACCTTAGATGGGTTGGACACATAAAATGTCGGCCTTCCGATGTCAGGTTAGGAGAGTAGATGTATTGGATTTGACTTATGTTAAACAAGGTAGTAGTAGACCTAAAACAAGTTGGCTAGAAATATTAGAAATAACATTTTTTTATTAAATTTAAATGAGAATTCGACTTTTAACAAGATACAATAGAGAAAAAAGATTCATATAGTTGATCCCACGCAGTGGGATAAAGGCTTGATATTGTTGTTGTATCTAAGCTATCTGAGCTTAGTACACTTCCGTATCACTTGATTCTCAATCTTTTTATTTTATCAAACAATTTTGTTTCAATATATACTAAAATTGCATATACGACCTACTTAGCCATTCTTCTACAAATTTTTAATATCTTATTATAATTTTTCTCCTGTATTATTCTGACTCATCTTTCTTAAAGACTCCACAAATAATTTGAGTTATCTATTGAACAAATTTGACAGGAAATGTTTAAGAAAGGTATCCAAACCAACTTAGGCTTTGTTTGGCACAGCTGATGTTGTGTTTTTTATGTTTTGTATGAAATAAAAGCATAACGTGTTATACCGAAATATGTGTAATTTACAAATTTGCTCATATGTTCAAGAAGCAGTAGACAATGAGCAGAATAAGAAATATTTAAAATTTAAGCATATTTCTCATATAACCAAAACTGCTCTTTGAAATGATCACCAAAAAAAAAAAGTAGCTAAATGGGTCCTTTTTTAACGAATTGTTTGACTTTCACCATTAATTTTATCTTTTTAAAGCTTTTTTTATTTAACTTTATTTGTCCGTATTATTTTGTTGTTTACTTTTATGTTTCCGATATTGATTCCACACTAGTTTTCCTTGCTAATCGTTATCTAATTCTAGATATTTTTGAATTCATGATTATTAAATTTTTTTTTTCTATTCTCTTACACTAGAATTCTTTTATTCTTACCATCCCAACTTTTGGCATGGAATCTGCCTCCACTTTGTACATGTGAACTCTAACTAGCATGCACGTGTCTGCATGGTGTTAAGTGCTTTTTTATCACGATATTTATATCAACGCCTAGTAGTGTTTATTTCTTCTCAATCTTGGGGAATATTAAGATAAACTTTTTGTTTTTTGTTTTTCTTTTAAGCATTCTTTCTTGAAAAGAAGTTAATTTGACAGTTTATTTTATTGCTGATTGAGCAGCTGCCAACAGTATTTTGCTATTATTGGGTGCGAAAATGGATGATAACGGGCACAGGGAAAATGGAAGGCACAAGGCAGATCATTATAAAGCAGTTCACGCTCAGGTATGGTTGATGCATCACAGAAGAATATCTTTCTCAGCATACCCTCATTAACTTGTACTAAATTATGCTATAGCCTATAAGGACATGATGAAGCATCTCACAGATATTAACTGATTTCCGTATCCATCACATATTTGTGCTATTAGTTTCATGTAGGTTATGGCAATCTATTTATGATGTGAAACCAACATGAATTGCAAGGAAATAATAAAATTATTGTAAGCTTGCTACTTTAAAATTAATGAGTCACAGGAATTAATTTTAGGAATTATCTATTGACGTTTTGTTTTGGCATGCTGTTACAGTTTTAGGAGAACATAACAACTTAAAATAATATCAGAAAATACAATAAAATTAAATGTGATGTAATAATAATCCACGGGTTAATTTTTAGAGCTTTTCACATAGAGTTTCCTTTCTCACTCACACTCTATGAGAGGCTTTAGCGGAGAGAGATCTTCAGCACACCAAACGATGCCACCAAGAAAGTTACGACGCCGACAGTTTTGATCCACGGGAAGGTAGCCGGAGAAGGAGGCACAAGTGGGCGTCCAACGAATTGCCACTGTTCGAATGGTCGTTGTTCGTCGATCGTCTTGGCGAGATGAAAAAGTATGTGATATACGCAGTCTTCGATGGAATCTTCAAACTCCCAGACTGGGTCAAAGAAGGGCGACTGAATGATATCAATTTGTTCTTGAGAATTGTACGCAAATCCGTGATCGACTTCAGGATCAGCCATCCATGAATATGGGAGTCTTCTTTATTGTGAACCATGGAGGAGCCGGCAGTTTGCGAAGGAAGAAGGGAGGGGAGGAACCGGCGGTGGTGTTCTTTGGTAGAGGGGAAAAGAGAGGGGAGGGCTAGGGAGGTGGGGAAAAGGACTTAGAAAATCTGAAGTTTATTTCAGAATTTTCTAAGAGGGGAAAGAGAGTAATTTAGACTCCAAACTATTCCCAAAAATAACTATAGGGGGGCCGGCGGTTTAGGAGTTAATAGGCATTTAATTAGGCTTAGGGATTGGATTGGAGAGAGAATAGGAAAGGAGAAGGGGGCCGACCATATGGGGAGATAGGGAGAGGATCTCAATTCAATGCATGTGGGCCTCTGAATTAAATTTGGAATTGAAATCAAATATCTAATTTAATTTCAGATTTGATTTAAATAAAGAGGTTTCCTAAATTAGTTTATCAATAAGGAAAGTGTTTAAATTAGAATAGTAATTTGAATTTAAGTAGGAAACTTTCCTAATCAATAAGGGACTTATTTTAGGAAATTGAACGAGGGAATTTGAATTTTGAATTTCAAAATTCATGGGGGACTTGGAGGGCAGTCGGCGGCTAGGGGTTGCGGGAAGGAGGAGACAGTGGGGTGAGAGTAGGCCGGCGGATGTTGGGAGAAGGGAAGGTGGCCGAATGTAGGGGAAGGGAAAGAACAATGATGAACCGCGAGCTTCTGACTCTTCCAAAGGTTGACGGGTATTGCAATCGCCCTCACTTAGGGATCTCTTCCTTCTCTCAAAGCTCACAATAATGAAGAAGAGAAAAGCTCAAAATTTTATTCATCAAATTATCCTCAATATAATAGAAAAGAGCTTTATATATAGGCCTCATCATGACAAAAGAAAAAAGATTAGAATGCCCATAGGGCTACAAAAGCAAACTAATTCCCCATAGGGGTAAAGTAGGAAAACTGAAATATAAAAATAAACAATACATAAAAATGCATCAAAAGTAAAGGCTCCTGATCGTGTCCGTCAATCTCCGATGCCTCATCTGATAAACACGTCAAAATCTCTTGCTGATGTCCTCATCAATTTAAGCTAATCTTCTGATCTCCATAGCCATCAACATGTCCTATGGTTGGACAACTCATCATCCGCAGTAGGTTTATCCTAGCTTTCTAGGACCGACCTTTTAATTTTCTTTAACCATTTATTCTTGTTTGACCGCAGACTTATCTCGATTGTCTAGAATTAGCTTTTAACTTCTTCTGCCATTCTCATTTAGAGCCATGTTGAATGTGAGATAATTCTAACATCTAAGTAACAATGGCTCTTCTGTTTTAGCTTACAGCCTTCGACATTTATTTCAGCTGGTGGCCTTACTCGGCTTTCAATTATTTGCATTGTACAATGTTCAAAACATCGATCTATTGAGACTGGCCACCTTATCCCTAAAAGATGATCCTGCCAATGCATTGATGCGTTCCTTTATTATAACCTAAATTGCATATTATCGAACAAAATTTCGTTATACTTATTAGCAAATGCAACATAAAGCAGTATAGTTCATGGAATTAGGTAACATGGTTGGAATTTATTTTTCTCTGCATTAGTTGGCTGTGACCCTGAAACACACTCAAGCTCCTTTTTTTGTTCTCCTATTTATAACAGTTTAATTGAAAGTTTAATGGGATTTTTACATACATAACACCTCAAATTATTTAAAATATATATTTAACACTCAAACTTTCATATTTACTTATATACTACCTAAACAACATTCCAAGCATTCGAAATGTCACTCTGTAACGTTCCGTAAAAAAATGAAGCCCCACATCTCCGAGCCGCTGATTTTTCCTGCGGGAAAGGTTCTCCGACGTTCTTCACCAGATTAGGTAATCGCTCAGGCTCTCCCTTTGCACTCTCCTTCTCGTATAAGAACTAATACAATAGAACAAAATTATAAGCTAGAAACTGTGCTTCAACAGCGTTCTTTTTTCTTCCACCAGCACTATGAGAATGGACTATGCTTTCATATAGATTCAGAAATCTTCTGTTCGTGACAACCAGGTGAGAGGGTCTTCTCCACAATGTCATCTCAAAGTTCTTTGCAGCATTGCGATTGTTGCTCCTCCCCTAGGAAAGGAAAAAAATAGCAAGACCTACAGTTAATCCACGCCACCACAACATTTTACCGTCACCATTACATTCCAATCTATTTTACTCCGATGATATACTTCCATTCAAATGGGGATAAAACATCTAAACCTTCCATCATTCGCGAAATGGAGACCAGGAAAGGAAAAACAGCGTTGATAAAGCCAAGGGAAGACAGGGCGTGCGAAAACCTTCAAACATGATGGAGAAGACCGTCTCTCGCTTGACCGAATGGAAGCCGACCTGCGGTTAGGGTTTTTTTACGGCGGCTTAAACAGAGTTTTAGATTAGATAAAAATAGAGATTTTAGATGGTATATAAGTAAATATGAAATTTTGAATGTTCAATATTTATTTTAAATAGTTTGAGGTGTTATGTATGGAAAAATCCCAAGTTCAATTCAAAATCTGTTTTAAATTTTGATTTGGTGCTGATTCTTTGAACTTATTCCTGTTCTAGAAGATGATTCAAATAAACTCGTATTTCCCTAAAATTCTGTTTTTAAAATTTGTGCTTGTTTTGCTTTCCAACAAATCAATATAGAGAGTGAAGATTGATTTCATTATTTCCATTTGGTTTTGTTGGATCACAGTGGATGATGCCTCAACATCAGATGAAAGATGGTCATAATACCATGAAGGTGATGGCTATCATGGCGGAGCGGGATAATGCAATTCAAGAGCGCAACATAGCCCTTGCTGAGAAGAAGGCTGCTCTTGCCGAGAGAGACATGGCTATTCTCCAGCGCGATGCCGTCATTGCCGAGCGAAACTCTGCTGTAATCGAACGAGACAATGCCCTCGCTGCATTGGAGTACGCTCGTGAAAACAGCTTGAACGGCGACAATGGCTCTGCATGTCCGCCCGGATGTTCCGCTCCGCGTGGGACAAAGCACTTCCATCAGCATCAACAACACCTGCAGCACCCCCCTCCACAGTTGTCCGACTCCCCATACATTCATGGAAGAGAGATGCAGCTTACTGAGGCATACCCAATCTCCACAGCTCCTGATGGTATCGTAAAGATTCGAAAAGCTAAGCGGTCAAGAAAGGATTCGAAACCTCAAGCTGCTAATCCAACAAAAAAGGCCTCCAGGAAAGGAAAGAGGGTCACTGGTGCTGAGGATTTGAATAAGCAAATAACTGTGGTGAAGCCACTTAACCAGTGGAGGGGCAGTGTTATTGGAGGCGGTGAAGACCTGAATAAGCAAGCCATAGTAACAAAGCACCATGAATGGAAGGGCCAGGATCTCGGTCTCAACTTGGTGACATTCGATGAGTCGACTATGCCGCCGCCGGCATGCTCGTGCACGGGGAAGCTACAACAGTGCTACAAGTGGGGGAGTGGCGGATGGCAATCGGCGTGCTGCACGACGACGCTTTCGATGTACCCTCTGCCGGTGATGCCGAACAAGCGGCATGCTCGAGTTGCAGGGCGCAAGATGAGCGGCAGCGCTTTTACGAAGCTGCTTAGCAGATTGGCGGCGGAGGGCCATGATCTCTCTTCTCCACTAGACCTTAAGGATCACTGGGCTAAGCATGGAACGAACAGGTACATCACTATCAAGTGAACGATAAGTATTGGAATTTCTGTATTTCTACTATTTAGTGGGAGGAGGGAATGGAGCTTTTACATGGGTGAGCTTTTATGATGTATTGGTCTTTATTTGCCTAAGTTGGGATTTTTTCGAACAGGAAGAACTGGTATCTTATGAGTAGGAGGAATATGGGTGTAGTTGTAGTTTAGTAGGGTACTTATTTTGAACATGTTTTGCATTCCTCAGCCCTGGAAAATGTAAGATGTCAATGAATGTAATTCATTTATTGCAGGAAAGCTGATGTTCTTTCATTGGGGTTCATTAGGTTATTTTTAAAACTAATGTCATAAAATAGATTAAATCATATTCATTCATTTACTTAATCTAATTTTATTATAATATATTCTTTTATTTATTGTATTCTAATTATCATTAATAGAAGTTTATTGAAAATAATTACTTTAAAATTATTGGAATATTTTAAAATAAATTTTAAATATTAAAGAAAAAATATATATTATATTTAAAGGCTAATGTAAGTTGGGAGCACAACTAAAAAATTAGGTTCTCTTTATTTTTTTCAAATATGTTTAATACGTCTAATATATATATACTGTATATTAAAATAAGTAATAATTTGAAAACAAATTCCTCCAATTATTAAATGTCTAAACAATTACAAAATAATGATTTTAATTAATTATTATTTAAAGATACTTTAATATATGGCTTTATCAAAATTATCATCTTTTTAGACTTTGTTTGGGATAATTAAAAAAAAAAAAGAAAAAATAGTTTTTCAATATAACTTCTTTTGAAAGTAGCAAAAAATAATTGTTACAAGCTGTCCAAAATAAAGCTTTAGATTCAATGATTGAAGATTGGTGTTAATTGTGTCGATATTAAGCTTAGGTCAAATTAAAGTTAGTTAGCCAACTAACAATTGAAATCAAACATTCAAAAGTATCACTTATCGTTTTTAATAATAATCTAACATATGATGCAGTTGTTGCGTACAAGTTTTTATGGATCATGATTTTGATGATAGCAAACATTCTTATTGTAAATATTCTTATTTCTCTACGACTGCCTTATTTATTGACATTGCAGGCCCACAAGATCAGACTGTAATTTGGAACAAGCTCAAGATTGAGTAGAATAGGTCTGAGTCAATTTGTAACCCTTTTCCTAGACTATTTTGTATCGGCCAGGACGATTGGCTCAAAACAGAAAGAATCTGCCGCCAGATCTATTTATGAATTACTTATTTTTGGACATCGTCCAGGAGATCGTCCTAGACTATAAAATATCGTCCAGGACGATCTAGCACAATTTTTCCTAAATTAATCTGGCATTTAAGGAAAGAAATTATGACTTGATTGGACGATCAAATCGTCCTGGACGATCGCAGGATCGTTCGGGACGATACGTCTGCGATCGTCCAGGACGATACGCTGGACGATTGGACATCGTACAGCTTTTTCAGGGCGATGTTCACGATGATATTCCACGATTTGTACTGATCGTCCAGGACGATATATTATCGTCCTAGACGATATGAACAAATTTCTTCTGATTGTCTCAAATCGTCCCGGCTGATTGGGCTTAATTTGCATTGATCGTACAGGACGATAAAGTCGGCAACTTGCATTAATGAGCTCGTTTTTAGCTCTTCTATTTAAGCTATGACAAGGCACATTGTAAGTGTCTTTGGCAGCCATTGTAGCTTCGTTCTTTTTCGGGAAACTTGAAGAGAGAGCTTGAAAGGAGTGAGGAAAAGGTGGAGTTTGAGAGAGGGAGAAAATCCTGTGAGGGGGGACTCAAGGGAGTGTGGAGGGGGTTCCATACGGTTGCTCCGGCAAGCTCGCACCTGAATACTGTCAGATTCAAGGCTTGTCTCAAGGGAAGTTCACCAAAGAAGAAGATCTCTTTGGTGTCAAAGGACCCGGCGACTCTGCCGCACCGGGGAAGGTGAAAGTGATTTTGTAAGGGCTTCTCCGCCTAGCTGTAGGGGCTAAAGGAGAAACTTAGTTTAGTGCAATACTTGGAGGGTGCCTCCAAGGAGTGGACGTAGGTCGAGGTTTGACCGAACCACTATAAATATGGTGTGTTCTTTCTTTATTACTTCCGCATTTAATTTCCGCACTTTGGTTTTTATTGTGGTGATATTGGTTTTGATTTGTGTTTTGATTGAAATATATTTTTTACTAATTCACCTCTCTCTCTCTTAATTAGCTTTGGGTCAGTTCATAGGGCCTAACATCCCTATCAAACTTTCAAGACGCACTCAAATTTATTCAGATTAGTGTTAAAATTTGGAACACTTATAAGCATTAAAAAAATCAATCATGCTAAAATTTGCCCATTTATAATTATTATTTTACAAATCTAAGACATTCATTTAATGTATAAAAAGGTTAAGTAAACCCAACTCATGAGCCGGATGAGGCTCGGCTCGATAAATAGTGCGTGAGCTGAACTCGATAAGCTAAAAAGTTAAGCTTGAGCCAGCCTGACTCGACTCGTCAGCTTATGAACCGATTCATTTAAAAAATATTAATATAAAATACACTTAAAATATATTACTCTTGCGTCTTGAAGTATTCGCGGCGGTAGAGAAATATTTAGTTTAACGTCTTAGCATTGTACGAAAATCCAGCACACAATCAGAAAAGTGAGAGGGTGTAACATTCATAAGAGACACCAGAGTTTTTACGTGGAAAACCCCTAAAAGGGGGGAAAAACCACGGGGCCTGGCCCAGTTTGAATGAATCAACTAGTATTTGCAGTCGATTACAAATGAGGCCCTTTCTTGGGAGAAGGCCTTGGATTAATGTAGCAAATGTACATCATATAGATTGCATTACATGGTGGGAGTTACATATACATGTTTGTTTGGTCGGAAGGACCGTAGGCGGCAAGAGACTGGGGTCAGAAAGACCGTTGTCTGTTGATGAAGGTCGGAATGACCATAGTAAGTGACGGAGGTCTAAAGGACCGCAGTCGGCAGGAGACCGGGGTCAGAAAGACCGTTGTTTGTTGATGGAGGTCGGAAGGACCATAGTAGGTGACAGAGGTCGAAAGGACTGTAGTCGGCAGGAGACCTGGGTCAGAAAGATCGTTGTCAGTTGATGGAGGTCAGAAGGACCATAGTAGGCGACGAATGTCGGAAGGACCGTAGTTGGCAGGAGACTAGGGTCTGAAAGACCGTTGTCTGTTGATGGAGGTCGAAAGGACCATAGTAGGCGACGAAGGTCGGAAGGACCGTAGTCGGCAGGAGACTGGGGTCTGAAAGACCATTGTCTGTTGATGGAGGTCGAAAGGACCATAGTAGGCGATGAAGGCCGGAAGGACCGTAGTCAGCAGGAGACTGGGGTCTGAAAGATCGTTGTCTGTTGATGGAGGTCGAAAGGACCATAGTAGGCGATAGAGGTTAAAAAGACTGTAGTCGGCAGGAGACTTGGGTCAGAAAGACCGTTGTCAGTTGATGGAGGTTAGAAGGACCATAGTAGGTGACAAAGGTCGGAAGGACGGTAGTCGGCATGAGACTGGGGTCTGAAAGACCATTGTCTGTTGATGAAGGTCGAAAGGACTATAGTAAGCGACGAAGGTCGGAAGGACCGTAGTCGGCAGGAGACTAGGATCTGAAAGATCGTTGTCTGTTGATAGAGGTCGAAAGGACCATAGTAGGCGACGAAGGTCGGAAGGACCGTAGTCGGCAGGAGACTGGGGTCTGAAAGACCGTTGTCTATTGATGGAGGTCGAAAGTACCATAGTAGGCGACGAAGGTTGGAAGGACCGTAGTCGGCAGGAGACTGGGGTCTAAAAGACCGTTGTCTATTGATGGAGGTCGAAAGGACCATAGTAGGCGATGAAGGTCGGAAGGACCGTAGTCGGTAGGAGACTGGGGTCTGAAAGACCGTTGTCTGTTGATGGAGGTCGAAAGGACCATAGTAGGCGAAAGAGGTCAAAAAGACCGTAGTCGGCAGGAGACCTGGGTCAGAAAGACCGTTATCAGTTGATGGAGGTCAGAAGGACCATAGTAGGCGACAAAGGTCGGAAGGACCGTAGTCGGTAGGAGACTGGGGTCTGAAAGACCGTTGTCTGTTAATGGAGGTCGAAAGAACCATAGTAGGCGACGAAGGTCGGAAGGACCGTAGTCGGCAGGAGACTGGGGTCTGAAAGACCGTAATAACAGAGCGGTACTTCAGGAGAACTCTCGGCTTCAAGTGGTGGCTCGGAAGAAGTCTGGGAGACAGGTGGTGATCTGGTGGAAGTTCGGGACTCACGTGGTGGCTTGGTGGAGCACAGGGCTTTAAGTGGTGGTCCGGCGGAGCAACGACGCTAGACGGTGGTCCAGCGAAGGTGAGGGCCTCAAGTGGTGGTCTGGCGGAGCAACGGCGTCATGCGATGGTCCGGCAGAGGTGAGGGCCTTAAGTGGTGGTTCGGCGGAGCAACGACGTTAGGCGGTGGTCCAGCGGAGGTGAGAGCCTTAAGTGGTGGTTCGGCGGAGCAACGGCGTCAGGCGGTGGTCTGGCGGAGGTGAGGGCCTCAAGCGGTGGTCCGTCGGAACAACGGCGTCAGGCGGTGGTCCGGTGGAGGTGAGGGACTCAAGTGGTGGTCCGACGGAACTCCGGCGGTGGTCGAGTAGGCAAGGAAGCAAGAGCGATCTCCGATCTCTCTCTTTTTTCCTTAGGCTTTGGGGGTGTCCTGGTGAAGCTCAAGGCCTCAAGTAGTGGTCTGGCGGAAGTTTGGGCCTCATGTGATGTTCTGGTGGAGCACACGGCCTTTGATGATGATCTAGCGAAGGTGAGGGCTTCAGGTGAAGGTGAGGGCCTTTGGCGAAGGTGAGGGCCTCTGGCGAAGATGAGGGCATTTGGCGAAGGTGAGGGCCTCTGGCGAAGGTGAGGGCCTCTGGTGAAGGTGAGGGCCTCAGGTGAAGGTGAGGGCCTCAGGTGGTGGTACGGCGAAGCTCCGGCGGTGGTCCGGCGAGGCTCTGGTGGTGGTTCTGCGAGGGTCTGGCGAGGGTTCGACGGTGGTCCGATGAGGGTCAGGCGGTGGTCCGGCGAGGTTCCGGCGGTGGTCGAAGAGGAGCTTCTTCCTTCTCTTCTTGCTTGGGCCCCCTCTCAAGAGAAATAAGGGGTCTATTTATAGATTTTATGGAGTGGCATGGCCCGTAAATAGGCAAGAGATCAAGGGCAAATGGGGAGTGGTCGAATGGACGGTCGATATTGAATCCTACGATCGTGCACCGTTCGTTGGACATTTGAAGGCCTTAGTGATGTTGGAATTTGGCTATCTTGGACTCGTTGGATTCGTCTCGTCGAGCTGCTCGATTCGAGTATAAGATCGTTAAAATCGGAGACTGTTTGATAACTCAAATTGCGGTACGAGCTTTTCAATAGCACTTCAGGCGCTTGATTTGGGCTCACTTGGACTCGGATTGAGTTGAGTTTGGTGTCGTTGGTTCGTATTTCCGAGACGCTCAGTTTGACTATAAGCTTGCTAAAATCGGAGTTTGGGTGCTCCCGAATTTAATTTTTAAAGTTTCCAACTTGATTTTGCATCGAGATTCGCGCCCGTTTAAGATAATTTTTTATGACATATCAATTAACATTTAGAATTTAAAATATAAAATTATTAAAATATTTATAATATTCTTTTAAATTTATAATTTTTATAATTTTATTTTATTATAATAATTATTCGAATCATAAACATATTTTTCTTTTATACTAAATGAGGGTGAGCTCAAATAAAAACTCAAATAATTAATCAAGTTAGCAGTAATAATCTCGGCTAGACCAATTTATACCCTTATTTCTCAGTCTCCATCCAATACGGGCCATCGGGTCGGGTCTACTGCCATGGGCCCGAAATAAAAAAAAACGTAGGATTTATCAGTTCACCCTGACATAGACCAGAGTTTGGGACTCCGACCTCGTTCGTGTGTTATTGCTAGGTTTCTTCGGGAGGTCTCTCTAAGGTCTCGTCTCGTCCCGTCTCGTTGTATTTGAAAGCTTTTCATCTTCCGTTGAACTCACCGCTTTGTTTCTCTCTCTTTCTGTCTTCCTCCTTTCCTTTCCGGTCATTTGTCGCTTCGACCATTCGATTGCCCATTCTCGATATCAATGTCGGTGCTTCTCCGACTCTCCTCTTCTCTGATTTTTTTCACGCCGCTGACCTTTGAGATCTAGGGTTTCCTTCATTTGGCGGAGACTTGAAGGTGAAGGATACTGCAAGTGGAAAGAGACGTTTCGGGGGTTCGCTTCCGTTACTGATTCTTTTTCGTTTCTGTTTTGACTGAGAAATCTCCGATTGAAGCGTGTTCCCTTTTGAGGTTGTTGACCTATCGGACATAATCCATTGATGATATCTTGTTGGAGGAATCGATGGGGGGAATGGGAGACGCGAGTGGGGATTTTGTGAGGTTGCCACAAAGCTATCATGAGGAATCGGAAGTGCAAGTGCAATTGACTAGTAATGGAAATTGGGGTTCCCTACTATGGTGGATGAAGGTTGTTTTCCTGTGCATTGTTTTGGGGGCTGCTGCGGCAGCTCTAGTTATCTTTGCTGGCCCGGTGGTCATTAGAAAGGTCCGTCTCATTTCTTTATTCATGTTGTAGTTTTTTCTATTATAAATCTGTAGAAATTATAAGGACTAGAAGTTAAATTTTCAGTATCATTATGGCTCATGGGGTTTGTGACGGTGGTAACATTGTGTTGAGTGTTAGGACTCAAAACTTAAAGTTATGTTGTTCAGCACAAATATTTATTGAGAACAATCTATGATTCAAGTTGCTCCATTATTAGTTTGAAAACCTTCAATTGCGAATCGACTAACTCTTAGTTTGAATTGACCTGGGTTAAATGGTTAGAAAATCAAATTATCTTGATCCACATTCATGTTGGTCTGCAAATAGACCAAAAGATAGCATATTTACAAAATTCTTGTATTTTGTATTTTTGTGTTGTATCAAAATAGATCATTATGCTGTTTAAATGCATTTTATATCTGACCGCGACTTATGCGGCGAAACAATTTCCAAAGTAGATTATAATAAATATACCCTAAGAGCAATTATCTCCAACACAAGATTGCTTGGTTGGTTCATTTTATTCATTTTATTATTATTTGAGTGATATAAATGATAATGTTAAGATAAATGTTCTGTGTACTAAGAGATATGGGAGTGTAAATAACTCTTATTGATGATAAAATATTGAAAAATATAATTATATAATTTCATTTTGTACGCTGGAGAACAAAAAATTCAATGATTAGGAGGGTAAATAGATTCAATGTTTGTAGCAGTATGAAGGAAAATGGATAGAAAAAAAAAGCTGAAAATGGATAGAAAAAATCTAAAAATGTGTCAATAGTTCAAAGTAGTGCACGCTTTGATGTATAACATGGCATGGCAGACCCTTGTGCTATTTTTATAGCACGACACATGGAATTAAAGTAGCATGCCCAATT
The DNA here is from genome assembly GCA_022539455.1 of Dendrobium nobile. Lineage (NCBI taxonomy): Eukaryota > Viridiplantae > Streptophyta > Magnoliopsida > Asparagales > Orchidaceae > Dendrobium > Dendrobium nobile. Next base: position 54,983,894 of record CM039730.1, read on the forward strand.
TGCACTATGCATGATCCATAGTGCATGGCGCATAGCCCCCCATAGTGCATGTTATTTTAATTTAGATGATTAAATGTTATAAATTAAGGTTTATATTATTTATTTTTAGCTTCTATAAAAGCTCTTTCATGGTCTTGCAAGCCTTACATCAAGCAAGACATCACGCTACGCATTGCAAACTCACGAACGTCCCTCTCACTCTTTCATCTTAGTTGTTCAAAAAATTTTAGTGTATGCATTTTAGTATTGTTTTTATTATCATGATGTTTCAATTTAGTAATCTTTTGTATGTAACTACATTTGAATCAACAAATTTAGAATATTTTGAGCCATATTTAAAATAACTCATGCCGTACCATATGCCATGCGTTATAGATCCGTGGGTACCTTTATGTAAAAAGTGTGGTATTCACAATTGACAAACATATTTAGTAGGATTGAAGAAGGTTGGCTTCTTAGACAAACCCAAATGGTTGGTATGATGCTGATTATGAGGATGTCTATATAGTTTAAATTAAAAAGATTAATTGTCATGTTATTTTGGTGGATTGTTGATCCTTGTCTGAGCTTGATCTGGTATGTTAGTTCTTAGACCTTCTATTGCTTAGGTGTGCATGTATTTTAGCTTGTATTGATGACAAGGTAGTGGAAATTAGAATTGCATGATTTTATTATGTACAATGAAAAACATATGATTCACCAATAAGGCAAATAGATAGAATTAATGTGTTAAGAGTATGAAAGGAAAATGGTAGACAAAAAGATAAGGCAAGAAGTTATGTTGAAATTCTTGTGAAGTCTAGAATTAACTAGTAATGTAATACTCAGTAGGTGTGAATACTGACCTAAATGGTTGGTACAATGCTGATGATGAGGTTGTCATAGTATCTATTTTGAATTCAGAAGAGATATTATCTTGTTATTTGGTGGACCATTGATCCTTGCCTGAGTTGTTCAAGGCATGGTACCTCTTAGACCTATTGTCTTGGTGTACATGGTATTCTATGCTTGATATATTAATTGGTAAATAGGAGCGCCACCATGGCAGCATTACTTGAATTCAAGATTGTTACTAAATCAAACTCTAATAGCAATTCTACTTATGAGTTGGAGGTCAAAGATGCGGCATTTATATTTTTGAGAAGTTTCATTGTCCTCTTTATGCTACTCTCTCATGCTTTCAAGATGATCTTATCAGGTAGTTATTCCTATTCTGGACTGGGAAGCATCAACATTCAGCATACCGACTCTGGGGCTTTTAATTTTTGCGTCCATTGCATTTTTCCCAGCAGCTTTCCTCCCTTCTTCTCCATCCATGTGGATAGGTGGGATGACATTTGGCTACGGTTATGGATTTCTGCTTATTATGGCAGGAACAAGTATTGGCATGTCATTGCCATATTTTATAGGTTCTTCATTTCGTCACAAAATTCATGTTAGTTCATCCTTCTCTGATTTCTTCGTATTTCATGTGAAAATAACTTCTTGCCTTGTATATAAATCATGTTTTACTTTTTTTTTTTATAAATTTTGTTAAATGCAGAAATGGTTGGAGAGGTGGCCAAATAAATCAGCAATTGTGAGATTAGCTGGCGAAGGAGATTGGTTTCACCAATTTCGTGCTGTTACATTGATAAGGGTCTCTCCTTTTCCATATATTATTTTCAATTATGCTTCTGTGGCTACCAATGTGCAATATTGTCCTTACATATGTGGATCAATGGTGGGAACAGTGCCAGATATATTTATCACTATTTACAGGTTCGAGCTCTCCACTGAAAGCCGTATTATTTTGCTGACCATTTAAAAGTATTAGGACTATCATGTAGCAGTCTTATTGAGCTTTGATCTAATTCATCTGTTAGCTGCTGCCAATCTGTAGCGTGATGACATTCTTTTAATAGATTTTTTACCTATAGATGCTGCTCAATTCTCTTGATTTGCTTTATTCCTGGAATTTAGCTATTATTATCTGCTTAAAGTCAACTTTTATTTAAATTATTGGGCTTGTTAGGTGTGCATTTGCTGTTGTAGAGATTGAAGATAAAATGGAAGCCGTTGACTAAAGATATCATTATTTTTAAGTTATTGTTATCCACGTCTTTGGTGCTGCTATAGGCACATGTAGAAACTTTGTGAAATGCTATGGCACAACATTTTTTTTGGTCATTTATTAATTTCCACGTGGATGCAGAATAGAGTAGTAATATTGCTGAGAAGTATAGGCAAGGATATTATAAGAATAAAGGTGATGCACAAGATTGTGCGAATTATAGAGGTATTAAGTTAATGTGTCATACTTTAAAACTTTGGGAGCGAGTTATGGAGCATAGGTTGCGGCGTGATACTAATGTTTCTCATAATCAATTTGGATTCATGCCGGGTAGGTCGACTATGGAAGCCATTCATTTATTAAGAGGTTTGATGGAGAAATATAGAGAAAATAAGGAGGATCTACATATGATATTTATTGATTTAGAAAAAGCATATGATAAAGTTCCAAGAGAAGTGCTATGGAGAGTTCTTGAAAAGAAAGGAGTCAATAATGCTTATATTCAAATCATTAAAGATATGTATGCAGGAGCTATTACTTGTGTTCAAACACAAGGTGGTTTGACCAAGTATTTCCCTATTTCGGTTGGGTTACATCAAGGATCAGCCTTAAGCCCATATCTTTTTGCTTTAGTCATGGATGTTCTCACTAGACATTTGCAAGATGATGTACCTTGGTGTATGCTTTTTGCTGATGATATTCTTCTTGTTGATAAGACTAGAAAGGGAGTTGAAGGTAAACTTGAATTATGGAGGTCAACCTTAGAGTCTAAAGGTTTTCGCTTGAGTAGATCTAAAACGGAATATATGGAGTGTAATTTTGGTAGTAATAGACCTAGTGAGGGGATTGTGACTTTGGGCGATCAAGTCATTAATAAGAGTACACGTTTTAGATATCTTGGATCTATTGTTCAGAGTGATGGTGAAATAGATGGAGATATTATCAGCAGAATTCAAGTTGGATGGTTGAAGTGGAGGAATGCATCGGGCTTGTTATGTGATAGAAATGTACCCCTCAAACTTAAGGGAAAGTTCTATAAGATGGTAGTGAGGCCTGCAATGCTTTATGGTGCCGAATGTTGGCCATTAAAAGAGAAGCATAATACTAAGTTAAGTGTGGCAGAGATGAGGATGCTCAGGTGGATGAGTGGCTTTACCCTTAGAGATAGGATACGAAATGAGCATATACGTGAAAAGGTTGGAGTAGCTCCAGTAGAAGATAAGATTAGAGAGAGTCGCCTTAGATGGTTTGGTCACATAAAACGGCGGCCTTCCGATGACCCGGTTAGGAGAGTAGAGGTATTAGATTTGACTTATGTTAAGAAAGGTAGGGGTAGACCTAAAAAGACTTGGTTAGAAAATATTAAGAATGACCTTTCTTTATTAGATTTAAACGAGAATTTGACTTTTAATAGGACACAATGGAGAAAAAGGATTCATGTAGCCGACCCCACGTAGTGGGATAAAGGCTTGATGTTGTTGTTGTTGTTGTTGGTGTATTTCAACACTAAATTGATAGATATGGTGCAATAACACTCCATGCTTTAATGCTACAAGTAGCAGGGATAAATTTTGTTCTTCCATTAGATTCCTGAAAAATAGTATCGCAGGGAACATTGGATGTATGGGAACCAGAAGACTCAAATGAGTAAGCGGCAATCCGTGATAAATGTTTGTTGATTTTCCATCATGGTAAACAGTACGTTTTACCTTGTTTGAGACAAAAAAATGACCTTAGTGTGATATAAGATGTCTTAGGTTCTATGGTTTTTAATGCATATGTAACCTGAGGTATATAGACCATAAAACTAACTCTACAAATTCACAGGGAACAAACTACTAGTCCAAGACAATTAATGACCATGCTGATGAAAACAAAAAACACAATGGAAATTAATCCAAACAAAATACTTATGATCTTATGCTAGAAATTTGGACTATAAGTGAACTAGTGTACTCAATCAATAACTCAATATTCTTTCATAGAATATTTTCTCATGTTTGTTTTTTTAAATAATTGAGCAAGTTTGAATATAATTTTAAAAAATTTTCATATAAATGAATATGTTTGAGCATTGACTTGTTATTTTATCTTCGTGAACATGCTCATTTGTTGTTTAACATGTAGCTTATTAAGAACTCAATAAAAATTTATTTATATTGAAGGTCTAAGTATGATGAAAATATCAAAGAAATAACCAGACAAATAGATTAAAATGTTTTATGCTCGTTGTTTGTATTTGGCTTGATTATTTTTTTAAGTTCGTATATTTAACAGGCTGAGCATGAATAAGACTTGCTGGAGATTATGTTTATGAACACATAAAATATGCATGTGATATATATAAAGGGCACCTATTTTTTTTTCCCATCGTCTCCTATTTTTCATTTAAATCACATAATGCTTCCTGAACAATTTTTAGCACAAATATTTTAGAAATCTTAGGCACAAATGTCATATGAGATTCTTACAATTTTTCATAAGTAATTTTTCCGTGGGTTGTTTGGTGCAAGCTTATGTTTCTTTTCTCAAAACAATCAGGTAGATCAAGATTAGGGCATAAGATAAAGCAGGTGTGAAAAATCTTTAAAATAATGAACCATCATTCGACAAATCATATTGAATATTTGGTTAAAATATAGCTATAATGGTAATATCTTTGGAGGATTTCTCTTGGCATGAACTTGAAGTTCGGTTGAATCGACGGTATTCTCCGCTTATTTTTGATAAAGCAATATATTACAAAGATGGTTTCTATGTTTTTATTTATTTCCAAGAATTGTCATCAAAATTATTCAAGGGTAAATGTAGTTTCTTAAAAATGATTTTTTTAACTCAATTGTACTCTCCCCATGAAGGGAATTTTTCTACTTAAAAAAAAAGTATCGATGGCTTTAATGAATTATTCCAAATGAAATTAATCAATTTATATTGAGTAATGCTTTATGGCTATGCTCATGACATGAATAATAATATTTTTCATAACTTCTAATATTCCTCTAGATCTATGTATATTTCATAAAACAATTTATAGATGTGTATATAAATAGCAAAAGCATCATCTTAGATATAAAAAAGCCGTCAAATCACAATCTTTCATTTCAACTGCACTACAAAATCCAAACAGTACACGTACATACTTAAATTACAATTATACGTTAACCTAACAAAAGAAGCCCCACTTTTGTTATACGCAAAATCACCTCTATCAACCGTGCACTCTGTATGGGACTGTCTTGAAAATATTTTTCAACTATATATATACATATATATATATATATATATATATACATATATATATAACTGTAACTTAGTGGCTATTAACTATTCTAAACTATAGCAATTCAAATGAAAAAAAAAAAACATAATATGATTGTTCATTTCAATAATAATTATGATCATAAACATTAGATTGTAATCATGGTTATGAACATGAATTGAATATAATATTTAACTTAACCTCAAAAGCTGAAAAGCATAAAGATGAAATGAAGCGTATCATATTTTATCATATCATTTAGGGTAAATATTTAATACATCTATTACCGGATTATTGTCTAAACCTCTTGTATTAGCATGACAATTCAGTATCAATAACTTTTTCTAATTTATCACATCACCGAAGTGACGCATTGGCATCAATATCCCCGATTATTATATAAGAGGGCGACACTATTTTTCATATTTATATGCAAGTATTCCCATAAATTATTTCTTTTGTATTAATCTCAATATACAGAAATAGTATTAATCTCAATATACATTAAGCTGATTTATAAGACAACTTGCATGATGCAATATAGAGTGTAAAGCTATTTAGATACGCAAGTAGAGTATATTCATTGCAATATGAGGGAACTATGTTGCATTGAGAAGAGAATGATAAACCATGTCAAAGCCATTTACAATAGCACATTAATAGAGATAGCATCATTTCATTTTTATTCATATAAAGAAGCATTACTCCAATTTTGAAATGAAATTACCCACTTTAGCTTTAAAATATTTAATTTAACAATCAAACTATAAATATTATCTCAATAGCATGGCACTTATGATCATGCATACACTTACATAAAAGATATTTATATCTGCCAATTCACTTGGATTTCTTTATTAATCCTAAAGTTCCTTAATTTTCCTCTTCCTTAATAATTTTTTTCTTTTATTATAATATACAAGTAATCCACATTTAGGCTCACTATTTCTTGTTTTAACATCCTAAATTTCCAAATTACATTTAAGAGATCCTCTTTTATATAATTCAAACATATAACTCTAGAAATGATGTGAAACGTACATGCGATGATGGAGTTACTTTAAGAAATTAGCGAGAACAATTTAAACAAATAATCCCAAAGTAAAATTATCACTTATAGCAAAAGATTGATCCTTGGAATTCGTGGTCTTTAACTTGGTTAGGCAAAGTAGAGCAAGTTCAATCAACCAAACAATTCAAGAAACACAAAGAATAATTGTACGTTACGACAATAAACAAGAATCCATAATTTAACATTGAGAACTGTCACCTTTGGAGCCCATACGCTCAACTAGTCTAGGCTTTAGCGGAAGAAGAGTCTCCACATTAGAACCGAGGTCACGCCGAGGAAGAAGGAACCTAAGATCGTCGTTCTTGGATAGGTGGCCGGAGTGGTGGAGGATGATGGCCGAACTGATGTAGAACGGGGACGCCGACTTCGTTACGGAGAGGATCTCCTCTCCAAAATTTGAAGTTGTTCCTTGCTAAAACGTCCAATAGTGAGAATAGCTAATGGCAGCCATTGAACGGGCATTCCAGGATTTGGATGTGAGAGGGCAGGCTAGAAGGAACAATGGGGATTTGGAAGCCAAGGGAATGAGATCTGCCTGAGAAGAGAATTGAGGGAGACGGGTTGAACAACAATTGACTAGGAGTCTTCAGCCATTGGGAAGCACTCAATTCCGGAATTCCCATCAGGAATTCAATTCATTTTGTGAGGAGTAACGTACAGAAATTGGAAAGGTGCAATTAAGAAAATTAATAGGTGAGAGAGGAGGGAGGAGTGGCCGGCCAAGCTAGAAGGGAGAGGGGGTTTCGGTTGATGTGGCCTCTCTTGAGAAACTTACGGAATTAATAAATCTGAGAATCAATTCTCAGATTTACTCTACAGAAAGATTTCCTAAATGGCTTTAGCTTCTAGCCGTTGGAAACTTCCCGTTAAATGCAAAGAAATAAAACAGGCCAAAATTCCTAAAAGAATAAGAGGTAGAATAGGAAAGAAATTAAAGCATTGGGCCTGGGATTTAAAATTTTGCAAACAGGTGGACGGGTGGGTTGATGTGGGCGGCCATGGGAGCGGTAGGGAGGGACAGCCGGCGGCTTGGGTTGGCCGGCGGGGATCTGGCCGGCAGGAGGGTGGCCGGCGGCGGCTGAGCTGGCCGGCGGAAGATGGAGGCAGGGTGGCCGGCGGCTTGAGCAAGGGGAAAAGGAAGAGATGGAATTTTCAAGGCTTCGACGGCTACGGATTTACTAACCTCGTTTGTCTCCACGTTGATTTTCCACAAGATGAGATAATTCGAAAACTAGAACTCACTAAGAGATCTAGTTTTCTCCGGCGAACTCACTAAGAGATCGTGGGGGAATGAACTCACAAAGAGAACAAAGAGCAAATTTCATTTTATCAAAAACTAAAACTATTAGATGAGAAAAGGGCCATATAAATAGGCCTCAAAATGACAAAGAAAGTAAAGTACTAAAATGTCCCTTGGGCTACAATAGCTACCAAATACCCATAAGGGTAAAAACGGAAAAATCATAAAATAAAATAAACAACTACATAAATGATGAAAATATAAATCATGATCGTGACCGTCGATCTCCGGCATCTCCTGAAGGTACATGTGTCGAAATCGCTGCTGATGTCCCCATCAAGAAATTCCTTAATTAAATTTTCATCATCACATTCATGCATAATAGGAAATAGTTCCAGGATTCCAACTAATTTAATTAAAATGAAAGGAAGAATAAAACTATGTTAGGATTTACATTATTCATATGAAGTAGGAAAAAGAAAAGGAAGATGAAGAGAAGAGCCAGAAAATTTTCCTTCTTCCTGAATCAACACCAAGCTACAGCCTTCTAGCAATTGTGCGTGGCTTTTCATGTTGTCTTGCTTATGCTCGACCACCCATGCCCGTGCTCCTTTTGATTCGTTTATGCATCAATACCCTCTTGTGTGTCCTTGGTTGCTCGCCCTCTTACTGACTCTTAACTCCGTTGTTCGCTTAGTTGGCTTTCTCTTGACTCGTTATTTAGTTAGTGTTGCCAAATCAATCAACTTGAATATAAATAGGTTTTTTTTAATATAAAGTATTGGAGGAATTATGATTATATATATATATATATATACACATATGAAGTATTACTTATAATGATTTGAATACTTGTTTCATCACAATTGAAAATCAACTTTTGTGAATCTTCCCAACCACTAAATTTGCCCTTTCAAAATTATATTATTTAATTTAATTAATTATTCATTTTCTTCAAGCAATATGCCTACTCTAAATTAATTTTTGATCTTGCTGACAATGACTAAATCTTCAATAATTTATAAAAAATTTAGTTAATTGTTAATGTTTCTAACTTGACTAAATAATTCATTCGATTCTTACAAACTTCAAACCTTTTGTTTTAGTGAGTCAACCACATTAAACATAACCAAATATATGAAATGCGTTGTGATAAAGTTTTGATCCTTCAGCTCTCATAGTATTGTGAAATGTGTGCTTATTGTCATGCTTTACACATTCTTGCGCGTCACATGCAAAACACTTATATTGCTTCACTTCAAAGGTGTGTCAAACCATGCTTTTTTTATAGCATTGACGGTTGCTTAAACAATAAAAAATATTGTTCTATGTAAATATAAATAATTGTTTCGTGAAGATTAAAATTTTATTTTTTATCCCTTCAGTTCCTTATGCATTTTTTCATCATAAGTAATAACCTATGATGCTCGGACACGAACACGAATACGGCGACATGACACGACACATACATGGGACATGACTTTTTTTAAAAAATGTCGGACACGGGTACGGCGCGGATATTACATTGCAATTTTTTTATATAGTGTATATAAATTAATGTAACATCGTATTAGAAATAACAAACAATAATAAATCAATGTCTTGATAACTTGTCTAGCTTATAATTTAAAATATTTAGTACGAAATGTCAAGTACAACAACAAAAATATAAGCAAAAAATCATTTAGTACAACATCAAGCTTCAATTACTCAGCAAAGGGAATAATAAGATTAGCTTCAGAGGTTTGTCTTTGACCTTCGATATCATCATCATTGAATATCATTGCTTCCAACTCTGATTCATCAAGAGAAATATTTGCAATCTCCAATATTCTCATATCATCAAGTGACTCGAACCCATCTCCAATAACATCCCATATTTTGTTATCACTTGGCATATAAAGAGGGGTCTTTCTTGATAGAAGATGAAGATTTGTATGCATATAAACTAATCTTCAACCCATTGTGTAGTAATTTTGTTCCTCTTCATTGATTGATTGAATGAGCATGTGCTCCAATTTCTCTCACAATAAGAGGAGGATGAAACTTGGCTAAGAAGTTTATTGCTATTATTTGAAGTTGCGGTGCTGAAGCTCCATGAATCAATTACCACATCTTTGGATTCATCCTCCATCTATCAACCAAAGATTCTTGATCACAAAAATTCTTTAATGATCCTTTGTAGGTGACGCCACAGTAATTTCATTTGAATGACACATTTCCTCCGCCTTCAAAACTTTTTCTTAACTTTGTAACATTATTCCATAAGGGCTTATTGGCTTCTATAGAAGGTTCTGTTGAACCTTCGCCACTTCCAGTCCCACCATCGCTAGAGCTTAATTTGCTTTTAAAAAAACTGATGGAATGGAAGGAAAAAAATCTTAGCATTATCCAACCATATGCAAAAAATACACTTTTGCACGAACTAAAACTCAATACCTAATCTAACCTATTCCAACTTCTTTATCTTGCATGAATTATAGATTTCATGTAAATACCCCTTAAAATATCATGAATTCCCATTCCCTATTATGAATTGTTTTTATTCCATTACAATTCAGTGAATAACAACAACATGCATCCTTTTTTTCTAAAAAAAATCCTTTTCGTCACACAATATTTGATTTTGTGTGAATAATTCATTAAATTTTTTTTCAATTATATAGTAATAGTCTAATTGACTGCAAAATTTTTATAATAGGTTAAATTGGAGAAAAAATGGAGGTTAATTATATATCTGATTTTGTTTAATTGACTGCAAAGATTTTGCAAATATGGAGGGATACAGGGAATTACATATTCCAATGTTAATCAATGAAAAAAAAAAAAAAATTATTGAGGGAATTCGTGGTAGAAGGGCTAACCGGCCAAATGCCAAGATGGAAAGGATTAAGTCCATTGTCCACAAGCCGCTGATGACTAATGTGATGTTAGCCCTTATCTCCCACAAGAGTTGGAACCCGTTGAAGTTTGATGCCTTCGGTGACGCCAAAAATGGCGAAGAAGAAAAAATTAAATGCTTGCACGGAAATGAAGATAATGACGAGAGAGCGGAAGGCAGACGTATCTGGCTTCAAATCGAGCATTTGATTGCTTGGTTGGACTCGCCTTCTTGTAAAAAAAGACAGAGTTGAAGAAATGTATTTTATAGGGCTTCACTCTCTTCTCACTCTATTCGCTCGAATGTCTTGCATGGTCGCATAAACAAAGGAGACGAGAGCCTTGCCTGGTCGCGTAAATGAAGAAGACAAGGGAGACGAGTGGTCGCGTACATAGAGAAGACAAGGATAAAAGCCCTAGACCATACATGAGTGAATACAGGTCATGGGATATATGGCAAGCATTTTATTTGATTAGGGGAATTTGAAATGTTAAAATTTTGTAATTTAAAAATATTTAATCATTAAATACTAGGACGCACGTGTCCGATTTAATTTAAGTATTATTTTAATCCAACACGAATATGATGTGTTTGACATGTGTACCAACCATGTCGGTGCATCATAGGTAATAACTGAGTCCTTTATTTTTAAAGGAAAGAAAAATGATAAATCTGAGGCTTCTATTTTCATCTCTACGATGGATTCAAATCTTTCTCAGTAACATTTTATATCTTTTAGATCTTTTAGATCTAATGTTAATGTCATTATTTTATTTGGGATATTTTTAGTCTACGCCATTTGTTTGTTAGTTTTCTAGTAGCTTGTTAGTAATCTATTAATAAATTGTTAACAGTTTGTCATTCGTTTTGCATGTTTTAAAGTTTATATTTGGAAGTATGTAAGACATCTTATAACATGAATAAAATTCTTATTGTTGATATGAATTCTCTTCTTTGCTATCTATTTTGGTATTTTGATCCTTGATCGGATGTGAGATTTTAAACGGTTTTGGGAGTATTAATCTTCTTGTTTTAGTGTGAGCGTGCTTAAATTGTTACTTTTCTTTAGCTTTTTGTTTTTGTTTTCATTTTCCCATTAGTCTTTTCTAATTACTTTTAGGTTGCTCTGTATACATCTTGGTAGCCAGTGTTAAAACATAATCTGTCTGGACTAGTTTAAGTTCTTCTGTGGTCACTTAAACGAGGAAGTAAAATAAAAAATACATAGGATGATTTTCTTTTCTTTGTGATATGGTAGACTTGGAAAACCAGCGTCCTAACCATGTGTAGGTTTTGCTCAATCTCAAGTTTCTAAATATGGGCAATCGGGCTTGTTCATCAAAAGTTGGTTCAGATGAATTATTTGGTCGAAAGGCTTCAACATCTGCGAATTCTATTCATTTAGTCTGAGACTTGCTAAAACTAGCAGCTTAGTTGAACAGCAGTGAGAACCGTTACACCGAGGATTATTGCAAAGAATGAATCGTATATAACATTTGACGCTGGCTCATTTACGTCTAGTTTGAAATGTTTAGTTTCACGTAAAATTTATTCCGTGGAAGCTCTTTAAACTTATGAATGACAACTACTAAGGGATTGTTGGTTTGTTTTGCAAGTGAAGGCCTCCTAGATCAATCTGGTAGCTGCACTAATTGATGTAAAGCATTTAAAGTGGATCTTCAGTTTTAAACTGGTCAGCATAGCCTTTTTCAAGAGAACCTCAAAATTTTGTACTTAATGAGACACTATATTTTGACGCTGAACTAGAATTCCAATCGCAACAAAATCATATTCCACAGTTTTAAGTTTTCATTTACGCATACCCCATTTCTTCAACACTTGAAGACATTATAGGATGGTTATCATGCCAGTTATTATTCATTTACTGTGTAAGATCTATGAGAGGATCATTAGTGAAAGCAAACTCATTTATTGAGGTATTAATAGATCCTTCATTCTAATTGTTTTTATCTTCTTCAGCCATGCTTCACTCCAATTTTCTGTCCATTCTCCTTTATTGTGCTCTGCTTACAAACCGTCTCTTGATATGGTCTGGTTCGGGCAGTATTTGGTTTGGATGGAGGCTTCTGGTGGTATAGTATAAAATGAAATACGTTCTTAATATGTATTATTCTTGAAGAACATGAAGTTGTATTTGAAGACGATAATAATCAGGACGCTGTTTCTTGTCCTATCTTTTGAGAAATAATTGGGAAGATCTAATACATATATGTGCTTCATTTTTCTTTATTTGTTTCAACATTTATGTGCTTCTTTAAATGCACTCTGAATATGTTTTCATAGAATAACTGATCCACCAACTTCTTTTTCTTCTAATTCTTCTATTTTAATTTTGTATGTGAATTTTGAGGGAATCTGATTCTTCGTAGAAACCACTAAAACCACATTTTGGATCATTTCGTCTTTCTCCTGCACAAACTCCTGGATACCCAAAATAATCAATTATTATTACCAAGTATCTTTACTTGAAATACACAGATTGTGATAATGAACTAACCTCCCATGTTATATATTTGTTTGTAATCGCTTTTTACTACAGTGGGAGGCTGCTGAGGAATCTTGCAGATGCAACTGACCGTGGCGGTTTCCTGTCACTGCAGCAGGTTATATATGATGTGCTTGGCTTCTCTGTCGCCTTAGCTGCTACTGTAGCTATCACTATATATGCGAAAAGGACCCTCCAGACTCTTCAGATTGAGGACAAAATCCATCAGAGTTGTCATCCTGAACTGGAAAACCTATCTTTGCAACCACCTCGATTAACTTCATTCCACCCTGCGCGTTGAAGGAGAGTTGGCTCCATTGATAGAACATGGAGTTTCCTACCTTGTCAATCCTCAACATTTTGGTTGCCAATTTAACACAGAAAGGTACATGAGTATATCTATTTGTTTTTTTTTTGTTTGAATCCATGGAATTTAAATGAATAGGAAGAGGCCTACTTGTTGATTAACCACTTTCTTGACACGGAGAAGGCCTTCGATATGAGTCAATTTTTTTTTTGGAGTTAGTTTTAGGCTTCTTACCTGGCGAGGGAGGTTACTATCAGAGTCACATGAAATGATTCCATTTGGACCAATTTAAGTACCAATTAAACAAAAGTAGTTGACAAATTGCAGTCATTTGTTTATCTACTTTTTATTTTGAATATGGCTTCACCTATCTTACTTACGTCTGCTTGCATGTGCTATAACAACCTTCTTTAATTTTTGAAGTTTATGTTATTGCTATTGTTGTACTCTACTTGCTACAGAAGTGGGCGAGGACAGCTTTAACATTCTAGTTTCTTGTGCTATTTATTCCATATATCTTACTGGCTCTCATCTCAACGGCTATCCTTCTTTAAAAAATTAATCTTCCTGCCATCAGCCGTCTCTCAATTAAGATAAATTCAGACACATATCACATATGTAAGATTTGAACTTAAGACTTTTTTATTAATAATCAAAGCTCCGTGCCTTTCTAGATTCCGTCTGACTAACAATATGTGCTTTCGTGTTTGTTAAATCAATCCTTTGTAGCAGAGCCCAGATAGTGAATTATTCTGTGCGGACGTTGAACATCTTTTGAGATCAATCAGAATGTGCGACGTTGCCTCCTACTCGGTACCACTGATGTGGCGCATTTTGGTTGATATCTAAACAATGAATTGCATTCGACATCCGCACAGAATAATCTCTCGCCGAGATATGTCTTTTATCCATCTTTCGCTTAATTACTATACCATCAATTTCCTTTAAAATAATAATATAGTTCAATCGACTACTATAAAATTATTTAAAAAAAAAAAAACAAGGACGCCAGTAATGGTTACCGTTATCATAGAGTAAAAAATATTCTGATTGTTGGCAGAACAAGCCTTCCCATCAAACCACGTGGCAGACGTGACAGGTGACGTTTTTTTGGCCTTTTATATCACTTTCCATGACAACCATGAAAGAATATCACAATAATTAAAGGAGCATCCAAATAAAGAAATCGATTAAATAAAATAAGAGGACCGAAAGACAGCACTCGCCATATAAATAAATTTTGTAGCCATTCCTGTAGCAGAAGTTGGATTATTGAAAATTTTAAAAGGAGCAAACTTACCAAGATATATGGTGTTTATTTAAAATGTATCAAATCATTTGGTGTTTTCTATATTTTACTTATTTAACAATTAAATATTAAAATTTACTTTTAAATAAAAAATAAAGTTAACTAGATTTTGATTAAGATTTATGTTAAATTAAAATTTATTTTTATAGTTATAATTTTCATGATATTAATATTTTTAAATATAGAATAAAAGTATCTTTTGTTATAAGGATTTTTTTTAATTAAAATTGTGAGTTCTTATAAAAAAACATTTTCATGACCAAATTTGTAGGAGTGGCAAGCAGCTAGTTATGAACGCACATATAGACATTGTAGATGGACAGAACTCTTTGTATAATGTGTAATCATAGAATTACGTATTGACATCTCACTTAATGTCGATCACATTACGTAAAAGAATATATTCAAATTATGAAAATCTTTAATTTTTATTAAGTTTACATATATCAAATTATAGTTTAATTATATATTTAAAATTTCAAATATTATTATATTTATAATTGCAGTAAAATAACTTTTAAATTAATCTAAATTTTTATCCTTTTTTTTGCAATTTTTTAAATGATGAATAAGTGAAATATTGTATACACACAATTATTTGGTTGGTGAATTCTAATAAAACATCAATTAAATTGGAGTTTTCTTTTGATGTTTTTGCTTCTTTTTAAAGTTGCTTCTTTCACTTAACTTGATAATTCATAAATTCGTTTTTGATATATTGTCTAAAAATAAATAAAAAGGCAAAAAAAGTTATTTATTTAATTCATGAAGAGTACTATCACTCTATTATACTTGGGCCGGTTTTGATTAATTCTGAGCCTATTGGAAGTTCAGCCCGACTGAAATTATAATTGAGTTGTTTATTATTGTTATTATTATTATGCCAGTACGATAGTAAGTACTGAATTAAAGTAGTATAAATATTTTTAATTTAAGTAAAGGCCCAGTGAGGAACTCCCAGCAGTTTAACGGGCCGCTATTCTTCAGGCCCATGGACCCAGGTTTCGGGCTTGCCAATCTATAGCACTACGACAAGCAAATTCCTCACGACCTATGGATTCTTTGATCCTCGAGCACATAAAATTTTTTAGCACTATGAAATTGAGTTTATGTCTTGAAAATATATTTCTATGTTAAAAATATGGATTAGAAACATGAGTGATGGGATTGGATGCAAATTAAATATATTAAATTATTTTTTAATATTTGTTATGTTTATTTAAATTGAATTGATGGTGGCCAATTGTGGTGGTAGCGGGAAGATTAGGTTACGAGATGTGAATTTTATTTGCATTTAAGTGAATTTGAATTTATTAAATATATACATTTTATGATATTTCAAATCCCCTAAATAAATACTTTGCATTTGATTCACAATAAGGCTTCGTTTAGGATGGTTTTTTGTTGCTTCTTAAAGCAGCTTTTAAGTACAAAAATTAAAATCTTTATGCTAGAAAGCTGCTTTAAAAAGCAACAAAAAAGTCGTCCTAAACAAAGTCTAAATCAAAACTAGTAAAATCAATGCTCATGCATTTCTTTTATATTATATTTGTAATACTTTCAATAAAGAAACCCTCATATGAAAAAGAAAAATGAGATACTATATATAGAGTATAAATTCACAAAAGGAATGGGTGAATTTGACTCAAGTGATGCTTGTGTATAAATTTTTTTTATGCAAAGCACCTTCATTTGGTGAAATTATTCTGTGCGGATAAGGACGGTGGATAAGAACACCGTCCGACGTCGAATCAGAGTGCGTCACATCACCTGTTTGATGTGTATCACAGTTGTGTACCCGCTGTGTACCAGGTGACATGGAGCACTCTGATTCGCATCAGGACAGTCCAGTTTCCGCACAAAATAATTTCTCTTTCATTGGGCACATTAGAAGTAAAAAAACAATCCCATATATGGAGGAATCTTCAATAGTCATGGAATCAAAATTCTTTTTTTATAAAAGTGCTCAACGTATTGATCGGAAAAAGATTTTAGAATCCTAATGAGCTGAATTTGAGCACACAACCCATTCAAAAAAAAAAAAAAAAAACTTGCTAAGAATTTTGAAGCACTTAGAGCCAATGCTTAGGAGGAGAGGACTATAAATTCCAAGGGATAGCATTAAGATAAAATCCATAAAATCATTTATAATCATCATAGTCTATAGTAAGGCCATAACTAAAAATCACTTTAAGAGTTTATTAATCACAATCTTAGCAATAATTTCATTTTTTGGACCACAATTTTAGATTATTTAATATTAAAAAACTTGTCAACACTTTGTATTCCAACAACTCATCCTCAAGAATCGCCGCTGACCGCACACAGCATGACCTCCTTTATTTTCCGCCACGTGTCAAATCATACTTATTTCCTCCACGTGTCACGCGGCGGAATAGTGAACACGGTGCATTAAGCATAACCTCCTCCTCCCCTCCATCACTCTGCGTGCTGTTAAGTTCCACACGGCCATCGGCCATGGCGTCGTGTGCTTTATTTTCCCTCTTCTCTTGTTCTCTCCTCTGCTGCAAGAGTCCGAATATAGTCTACTCTTGTCTTGACGCTGCAGTTGGCGGTAGTTGAAGCTTCGGAGGAGGAGTAATGAAGGCATTTAAGAAAAGGAGTACGGTCGGCGTCGGATTAATTGCTGAATCATAGTACTCTGAGACGCAGATTGGTTTCTCCAAGTGGAGGTGGAGAGTCCTTCTGATCGACATTGCTCGCCGGAGAGAAGTGCTTGGAGGAATTCGATGAGACCGCTCTGCGTTGGTACTTTCTCTTATTTGGAAGCTTACCATGAATGTTCTCGAGTTTCTTCTATTGCTGTTTCTGGTGTTTAGGGTTTTAGGAGAGGCGGCGGCGGATGTCGTCGGAGAGAAGGAGATTTTGTTGCAGTTTAAGGGGAATGTGACGGCGGATCCTCGCGGGGCGCTCGCCTCGTGGGTGGTTAGCGGGGATCCGTGCAGGGATTTCGCCGGAGTTACTTGCTCGGATGAAGGGTTCGTGGTGAAGATTCTTATCCACGGGGCTGAGATTGAGGGTACGCTGTCTTCGTCCATTGCTGGACTAATTGATCTGCAGATTCTCTCGCTTTTCGGGAACCGTTTCTCCGGCGGTGTGCCGGTGGAGTATGGGGGGATTGGAACCCTAAGGAAGCTTAATCTCAGTCGGAATGAGCTCTCCGGAGAGGTCCCGGCGTCTATCGGTGATATGCCCTCCCTCCGTCTCCTGGATCTGGGCGGGAATTCCTTTTCTGGTGTGATTCCGGGCTCTTTGTTTAAGAACTGCTTCAGGACGAGGTTTGTTTCCTTCTCACATAACCGCCTATCGGGTCCTATTCCGACTTCCATCGCAAACTGCTTCAATCTCGTCGGTTTCAACTTTTCCTTCAACGAACTTACGGGAGGTTTTCCGCCGGAGATCTGTGCTCCTCCGGCTATCACATTCATTGCGCTGGGGAACAATTCTCTGTCAGGGACAGTCGCCGATAAGATCTCATCGTGCCGTAGCTTGGAGTTCCTCGATCTCGGAAGCAACTCGTTCTCAGGAGCAGCACCCTTTGATCTTCTTTCTCTCACAAATCTGAGCTACTTCAATGCTTCCTTCAATCGCTTCCAAGGAATCATCCCGGAGATCGGTACCTGCAGTGATCGATTGAAGTACATTGATGTCTCCGGGAACGACCTAAAAGGAGGAATTGATCCGAGCATTGCGAATTGCACCGGGCTGAGGTTACTGGATTTAGGCTTTAATGGACTTACCGGTAGCATTCCGCCCGAGATTGGATCGATCAAGTTCCTTTCAGTTCTTAGGCTTGGAAGCAATGCCATTACGGGAGCAATTCCACCGGAACTTGGAGAAATGGAGATGATCCAAGTTCTAGACCTGCACAATCTCCAGCTTTCAGGAGAAATCCCACTTTCACTGAGCCAATGCCAGTTCCTTCTCGAACTGTGAGCGCTATAAACTCAAACCAATAGAAAGAAATAAAAGCTTCGATCTTTGAGCTACTTGTAGTTTTTATCGTGGTATTTTCAATTCATTATGCAGGGATGTTTCAAGAAACAAACTGCAAGGAGGAATCCCCGAGACACTTTACAAATTGACCTTCTTGCAACATCTTGATCTGCATCATAATGAGCTGAATGGCAGCATTCCATCCACCCTCGGCCGGTTGATCCGGCTTCAGTTTCTTGACCTCTCTGAGAACTTGCTTACCGGATCCATCCCTGATTCCCTTGGCAATTTAACCCTACTAACCCATTTCAATCTCTCCTACAATAATCTCAGTGGTGCCATTCCTTCTGCACCAGCAATCCAGCAATTTGGCTCGTCCGCATTCTCTAATAACCCATTACTCTGCGGTTCTCCACTTAACGTCGTCTGTGGTAGACACAGGAGAGCAAAAGTTCTGAGTGTTACTGTTATAATTGCCATAGTTGCAGCTGCCTTGATACTTGCAGGAGTATGTTTGATCACAGCCATGAACAGAATGGCTTACAAGAAGAAGAGTTGGGAAGAAGAAGATATACTTGTTTCAGAGAGCACAGCTCCAGCTTCCACTAGCTCTAATGTCATCATAGGAAAACTGGTTCTCTTCAGCAAGAGCCTGCCGTCGAGATACGAAGACTGGGAAGCTGGTACAAAGGCATTACTTGATAAGGACTGTCTGATCGGCGGCGGCTCTATTGGATCAGTGTACAAGGCGAGCTTTGAAGGTGGGGTCACCATTGCTGTGAAGAAGCTGGAGACCCTGGGAAAGATCAGAAACCAGGAAGAATTTGAACAGGAGATGAGCAGGCTTGGAATTATCAGGCATCCAAACCTGGTGGCTTTTCAAGGATACTATTGGTCCTCCTCAATGCAGCTGATTCTATCTGAGTTTGTCCCCAATGGAAGCCTCTATCAACATCTCCATGATTCTAACTTCTCGAGCAGCAGCAGAGGTGGCCGAGGTCAGCTTTTCTGGGCAAGGAGGTTTGAGATAGCTCTTGGAACTGCAAGGGCTCTTGCCTATCTCCATCATGACTGCAAGCCCCAGGTTTTGCATCTCAACATCAAATCTACCAACATTTTATTAGGTGAAGCTTATGAGGCTAAGCTATGCGACTATGGCTTGATGAAGATGTTGCCGATTCTGGGAAGCCGTGAACTGACCAAGTTCCATACTGCGGTTGGTTATGTGGCGCCGGAGTTGGCTTCACAGAGCTTAAGATACAGTGAGAAATGTGATGTTTATAGCTTTGGGATAATTCTTCTGGAGATTGTGACCGGAAGGAAACCTGTGGAAAGCCCTGGAGCTACAGAGGTGGTGCTGCTCCGTGATTTTGTACAGGGAGCTTTGGATGATGGTGCTGCTTCAGATTGCTTTGATAGGAGCCTGAGAAGATTTTCAGAGAAGGAAGTTATTCAGGTTCTTAATCTGGGGCTTATATGCGCTGCAGATGCTCCGACGAAGAGGCCGAGCATGGGGGAGGTTGTTCAGTTTCTGGAGTCTATCAGATCCACTAACTCCTGAGATGGGTAATAAGGTTAGTAGACTCTGAAATTGG
Source organism: Dendrobium nobile (assembly GCA_022539455.1). Lineage (NCBI taxonomy): Eukaryota > Viridiplantae > Streptophyta > Magnoliopsida > Asparagales > Orchidaceae > Dendrobium > Dendrobium nobile. The sequence goes on from CM039730.1 coordinate 55,004,073, forward strand.
CTAGAGTCTGGAAAGCAGACATTTTTAAGTTGGTTTTAACTTAAAAAAAAAAACATTCTTTTGCCAAATCTTTGTTTTGTTTAAAATTGCTATTGAGATTTGTATTGTGAAGGTATTAAAAAAAAAATCATTTTTTGCTGTAATAAAAGATGGTTCATTGTTGTTTCCCCTCTTTCCCAGTTGCATAAAAATCAGTTCCAAGCTTCTATTTGCTCTTATAATAAATAGTCGCAAATTAAAAATAAAAGAAAAATTGAGTTCCTTAGTAGCCTTTACATAAAGAACCAAAAATGGGCGAACAGATACGTCAAATCTACAACTCAGACTGGTTCTTGGCCAACCACCAAATTTTCCCTATAGAAGGTAATTGTGACAATTTTCAGGTTTCCAACCCGGGCCGTATTTGGGTTAAGTGGAACATGGGTGCACTAAACTTTGCACCTCTTTTTGTGACTAATCAACTCATCCATGGCACTATCACCACTAAGGCTAATGCTACCTGTTCTGTAACTGCTGTCTATGCTAGTAATTCTTATTCTGAGAGGCAATCTCTATGGAATGATATTCAAAAGTTAGCTGGTTCTATTAACTCCCCTTGGGCTATTTTGGGGGATTTTAATTGCTGCCGTGAGCTGGAAGAAAAAATTGGAGGTACTCCTTTGACCGTCTCTAAGATGGGAGATTTCAATAATATGGTTTTCAATGCAGGGCTTTATGATCTTTCCTCTGTCGAGCATTATTTTACTTGGCATAACCAGCAGCCTCAAAACCCAATTCACATTAAACTAGACCGTGTCCTAGTTAATGACAATTGGCTCTACTGCTTTCCCAGCTCTTTCTACAAAATTGCAGACCCGGACTGCTCTGATCACTCCCCCCTCATCCTTACTTGCTCCTCTGACAACAAACGTGGCCACCGCTTCTTATACAAAAATTACTGTACCAAGTTCCCTGAATTTTGGACTTGCCTTTTGGAGGTTTTTTCCCAAAGCAATGAGAGCAGCCCTCTTAGCTCCTTCAACTTCAAGCTCAAAACTCTGAAGAATGCTATGAAACACAAAAGCTGGACCAATGCCAACCAGATTCAAAGAGACATTGATAAACTCAAAGATCTTCAACACTCTGTTATGTCTCAAATTCAAAACAACCCTCTTGATCCTATCTTGAATGGCAAGCTCAACCAAATTAATTCAAACCTTGCTTTTTACCAGGATGCACTCTCTAGATGGATTATCCAAAGAGCCAAGATTAAGTGGCTTACCCATGGTGAAGACGATTTGAAGTTTCTCTATTCCAAAATCAACATCACCAATAACTATAATAGGATCAAGGCTATCTCAAATGATCAGGGCACTTACACTAAGCATGCTGACATTGCCAACGTTTTTATAAACCACTACAAGAATCTCTTCAATACTACTGCTTCCAACCACTTGGCATCTGACATCCCTGCTGGGAGACTGATCCCAGCTCACCTCACTTCATCACTCATTGCTCCGGTTACTAGGGAAGAGATTAAAAACATAGTTTTTTCTGGCAATTCTAACACTGCCCCTGGCCCTGATGGCTTCACATTCGACTTTTATAGATCCACTTGGAATGTCTTACAGCATCAACTCTGTAGAGCTGTCACTTCTTTCTTTACCACTGGTTTCATGCCCAATCAGATAAAAGCAACTGCTATTGCCCTCATCCCAAAGCAAACTCATGCTACCAGTGTCAAAGATTATAGACCCATTGCTTTGTGCAATGTCATTTACAAAATCATTGCTAAAATCATTGCAAATAGGATGAAGTTGGTGATGCCGCACATCATCCACCCTAGCCAAGGTGGTTTCATACACAAAAGAATTATTTCTGATCATATCATTTTGGCAACTGATATCCTTGGAAGGTTTAACCTTAAAGCCAGCCACAAATACTTATGTGCCAAGTTACATTACCAAGGCTTTTGACATGGTGTCTAGAGACTTTCTCTACAAAAGATTAGAAGATAAAGGATTTCCTAGCTTGTTCATTTCTTGGATCAAAGCTTGCACCTCCAATGTACACTTTTCTATCTGCATTAATGGGGTGCTTGAGGGCTATTTTAACTCTACTTCGGGTATTAGGCAAGGTTGCCCCCTTTCACCCTACCTCTTTGCTATCATAATGGATGGTTTGTCCTCTTTATTTGATTGTGCTACTGCTAGCAACTCTCTCCAGGCTATCAAAGCTGGTAGGTGTGAGGTTTCCCACCTCATGTTTGCTGATGACCTCTTAGTGTTTTGCAACGCCACTGTGAGGAATGCCCATGCTATTAACTCCATTCTGGAAAATTTTGCTACTGTCACTGGTCTCCATGTGAACCCTCTTAAAAGCTCTATTCTGCTCTCTAAAAACACTATGGCTGCTGATGATATCTGTAATATCCTTAACATCCAGCAATCCTTTGCGCCTATTAAATACCTGGGTTTACCTATTTTCTATAGGAAACTGAGACTAAATGACTTTAATCCTCTAATCCAAAGAATTACTTCTCAGTTAGAGGGCTGGAAAGCAAAAATGTTATCTTTAGCTGGGCGTGTGCAGTTTATTAAATTCACTATCTCTAACACGTTGGCATACTGGATTCGTGGCTCTATATTACCTAAAGGCTGCTGTAAGCAAATTTCTAGGTTATGCTCTAGATTTACCTTCTTTGGGAATATTCAAGCGAGGAAGCTTGTTACAGTGTCCTGGAGTAAAACTTGCTGTCCCAAAATTAATGGGGGCCTGGGTATCCCTTCTATCAACTCTCTTAAGCATAGCTATGCTTGCTCTACCATTTGGAGATTCTTAAATGCTGATTCTCTTCTCTTTTCCTGGTGGAGAGCTAATTATCAATCACTTTGGAAGCCTAATACCAAAAGCAACTCTCATTACTGGAATCATTTATGTGTTAAAGCTAATGAGATCAAAAACAGCCTTACTCTCTCCGTTGCTGCTTCTAGTAACCTGTCTTTCCTTTGGGATCCTTGGTGCTGGGGCAACTCAGTGGCTGATCATTTGAAGAGCATGAACAACACTTCCAGTTACTACTCTCTCTTTGACTGTACTGTCTCTCAGCTCATTTTAGCTGATAACTGGAACCTTCCCCAATGCTTCGATGCCCAAATGGCTGCAGTTATACATTCTGTTCCTATTGATTCCTATTCTGAGAATCACCTCTGGAACAATAAGCATAACCCAACCTTTAATGACTTTAATACCCAGTTTTATGAAAATCTGAATGTGGTTCCTTGGCATAAGTATATTTGGCATAAGCACAATGCTCTCCGTTTCACGGTATATGCTTGGTTGATGTTTAATGGGGGCTTAAAAACAGCGGATGTCCTTGCCGTTCGGGGTATATCAGTCCCTAATACTTGCTGTTTCTGTCACATTGATAGGGAGTCTATTACCCACCTATTTTATGAATGTTGTTACACTTTTGACATTGCAAGAGCTCTTTTTCCCTGGATGCATAATCTTTTTATGAGGCCAAATTATCATCAGGTTTTTGATAGCATTTTTGAGCAAGGCTTCATTGCTAAGACTAAAAACCAATACCTTCTTATGGCTGCTGCCTCAATTTACTCTATTTGGAGAGCAAGAAACGACAGATTATTTGGTGGCATCATTGACAGCAAAGACACTATCATTGCTAAAATCAAGAAAGCGGTGATGTTAAAAAATCTGAGATGGAATCAGTAATCTGTTAGTATTTGGGCTCTGGGGTGTTTCTGTGGCACCGCTTGGTTCTATGCTGACTTTCTTTTTGAAGCCTGGCGGGTGTTTCTTCATTGATATGGAGGTGCTGTTCATTATGCTGGAGGCTGGGAATATTTTTGACAGGACGATGATGAACGCTGAACCGGTTTTCAGCTGCCCCTTGGACGGCCTTCTGGGCAACCAGGGGCTATGCTCATATCATGACCAAAACGTTTTTGACCCATTCGAGTACTGAGCATTTTTCTGAGTCCTTAGCTTTTTGCCAAGCTGTCCCTTTTTGCTTCAATTCCCCTACAAATGTATTTTTCTCTTCTTTAGAATCCATAATCTCTTTTTGTTGTTTGAGATTTTGGATTATAGTTTTTGATTCTTTTACTTTCTTGTAATCGTTTTAGCAATGAGATGGGCTTCTCGCCCCAAATTTTCCCCAAAAAAAAAAAAACTCAGACTGGCCTAGCTGGATTCAAATCACGAGGCGAAATCTGGCAAGTTGATGATTTGATTTTACTTTTGATCTTTATTTATGTTTTCTTTAGTTGGCAGATCCATTTGAGGGCCTTTTATTTCTACCTTTTTTTCGCGACAGATTGCAGGGGGCAGTTCAAGTGACCAGAAGCTCGTATGCCTTCTCGGTGCTGCCTTTCTTGTATCCTCAAATCTGTAAGCCTCTCTTACTTCCATCTCTTTGACAGCTGCTGTTCCGATTTAGTAAGGATCTGTTTATTTCAAGTTTCAACTCCTAATGCTTCTCATAAGTAGTGTTGAAAAAGTCATTGTTACAAACAGAATTAATTCTTCACCATTTAATAAAAAAAATAAGGACAAATTTTTAAAATGATGTAGGCGGAAACAAAATAAACAAATAAAAATTAAGAAATAATGTTAATCGTTTGGTAACCCAACGACTACCTCAGTCGAGCCGAATTCATGTGGCAAATGGTCTGGCTGGTCTGGAGTTTGTGTTCGGGCGCAGGTGGGATAGGTCAGGTCCTAGGCTCGGATGGATGGGTCTGATCGGGACGAGAGGGATGGGTTGATTGCGGATGTTTGAGTTCGGGCTAGGGGTGTAAGTGAAGAGCCGGCTCGAGCTTGACTTGTTTATGGGCTCGTGAGTTGAGCTTATCGAGCTCACGAGTCGAGTTCGAGTTTGTTGAGGCTCGCCTTGTGAGCTCGCGAGATGGCTTGAAAATAGTATTTTGAACTAATATTTTCAATTATTAATATAATTTTGATTAAACTCAGAAGTAATAAATTAAGTTTTAAAAAAAAAATTTAAATTTAACAGAAGTATTCTCAGCTCGAGCTAATAAATGCTAATTCAAAAAAATTAAGTTTTACAAAAAATAAATTCAAATCTTCATTAGCAAAAAAAATAAAAAAATTTATCTCAAATATCAACCCTAATAAATGATGCAGCCTTTTTTTTCTCCCAGCAGATTTCATTAGAGAACAATTATTGATATTTATTTGATTTTCCAAAAAAAAAAAAAAAAATTGCCCTATCGAGCCCACTGAAGTGCAAGTTTTTCTCCAAAAGTAAGTTGTAGAGTTTGTCCTTCCTAATTATGTATTAAAAAAAAAACTTTTTGCTTTTTTCCTGCAAAGAACTTCTATTACGTCCTCTGACCGGACGTAGATCTACGTTCGGTCAAAGGATTGTTACTCGATTTTTGCTCGGTATTTGGTCGGTATTGCTGGGTATTGTTTGATAATAAAGAGGAATACCACTCTGGGAAGACCAATACCGAGCATTACCGAGCAATACCGAGCAATACAAAAAAATACTCAGTTTTTCTGGAAAAAATTTGGTATTTTTTGATATTACTCGGTATTGCTCGGTATTATTCGGTATTTTGTCTTCACATAATGATATTTCTCGTTATTATTGGTATTGCTCGGTATTTGCTCGATATTTCTTATTTTGTGTCTGCGATCTTAGTGCCGGCCGAACGTAGCCCGACGTAGTTCACCGGACCAAATAAAAGTTTGCAAATTTAAAAAGAGAAAAGAAATAGTAAGCCAGCTGTGCAAATATAGGAAATAATTTATTTCTGGATTAAATCTGAGGTCTGTTCCTGGAATTTTTTTTCTTAGGCACCAGCTGACCGTTCAGTAAGGGGTGTTGACCGGCCTGACATTTGATCCAATTGTGAACAAAATTTATGTCAACTTGTCGTTGCCCATTCCATTTATTTCCATATGAGTAGGTGATAATACTAATATGAAAGTAATAAAAGTAATAGCCCATAAAAAATTAAATTGGTGGCATCAACATATTGGTCATAATTATATATCTAAAATTTATGTGCATGCGTTCACCATAAGAAAAAAACAGATTGAGAATTAATTGGATTAAATGTGAGGGCTGACGCTGGCCACCATTTAATGGGGTTTGGTGTTGACCACAATAAATTATTTTCAATTTTTTGATCAAATTTTGACCAGGTTGGCAGTCTAACCGGATAAAATCATTTGTGCTATTGAAATTTAGCTGCTTATTTTTTTTAACTATTTTGTTAACTCTCATTGCCCCATTAAATTTCTATTTCTTTTCATTTTTTCCCGTTAAATGTAAAACATAAAAGAAAAAAATTTTCTTTAGTACTTTTATTCTCAATTTCTCATTAATTTGAGATAAAACAAGCCTAAATACCCATCAAATGGCCTGTGTGATGTTCTACATGCGGGAGGGATGTTCAATCTAAAATTATCTCTTCCTCATGAACGGCTCCACACCGATTATTTATATTTTCATATGAATGGATATATTGAAGTATCCAGTGATGCTATGCAGCTTTACCTACCACATCCTCAAGAAAAAATGATTAAAAAAAATTAAATAAGTCTCAACGTTTCAATTTCTGTAACCACTTTTCTTTTAGGAGCTGTTTGTTTGCTGCAAAGGTAATGTAAAGTAAAGTATTGTTTTGAAAATATTGGAGTTTAATTTTGGTGCATTTAAAAGACATCTGATTTAATTTTGGTTTTATTTAAAATTTCTCTGATTTGAAAAGGTTCCAAAAGCACTAAAAATTCATTGCAATTACTGTTGGCCACCCCCATCGCCTGTCGTCGCTGTCGACTGCCAGCCACATTGCCATCAATGTCGAGCACCGACCACTACCTTTTCATTCATTTTACTTCAAAGAAAAAAAAATCTCATATTCTTTTAACAATCAATCAAACAACTCCAGTATTTCTTTTACACTTTCAGGCAACCAAACAACCCCTTAACTAAATATTGAAACCTAGTTTGATCTTTCTCACATGAAATCAATTCTTTCAATGAAATTTCATACAATCATGTATAATTTTTTTTTAAAAAAAATGCACTCTAAAATCTATTTTGCAAAAAATATACATTATATCTAAGTAAATCCTTTTGTTTTGCCCCCTCAGCATTCAGCAATAAGCCAATAAAGATGTGATGTGGATGGCTTTTGCATCAATCGTTGAGAGAATAAAAAAGTGAGGTGGGTGATTGACCGGGGGGCCTCTACTGGCAGAAAAGAAGTCACGAGAAAATGCAGAAAAGTTCACATTTGCCTCTCGATTTGACAGATTTTGAAATTTACTGAAAATAAACCTTACACTGTTTCTAATACACAACTCTCCTTGGCCTATTGGTTGAGAGCTTAGGCTTTCAATTACGAGGTCCAGGGTTGAGTCTATGTGTATGTGTTGTGTGTGTGAGTTTGCCTTTAAAGGCCTAAATGTCCCAAAAAAAAAAAATCACTCCAAATCGAACATTCAATTCAATTCAATTTAATTTAAATAAAATGCAACCATTTTACTCCCAACCAAATAACCCGTTAATGAGTGAGAACCAATCTTTACATTTTTCATTTCTTCATCCTGAGTTCAAAATAAGAATCTGAACATTTTAATTGCTGAATGTTTAGAGTTGGATTTCATGATTGATTCCATTATTTACAAATATCGCAGCAGCATTTATATATTATATTCATATGATGTTAGCAGTACTACTACTACGTCCTATAAATATTAGCCGTTCTATAATCTTTACCTGGGAGGGAGGGAGGGAGGGAGGAAAGCGGAATGAGTTGGTTTCTCCTGCAGAATAACTGTAGCGAGCTTTCCAGCGAAGAAGGCTGAACAGTTTGTCTGGCTAAATATCATAGAGCCACTATGCAAATTTCACTCGTGATTGTTCTCTCCTGATATACAACGCAAGTTGGAATTCAGTTTTCCACAGGCAGTGTAATAATGAAGACAAAAGATAAATCTGAATCTTTAAATGTTCAAGCACTGAAAAGACCGAGTGATATGTCTTTATATTTAGGATTTATAAAATAGATCTAGCAGGCCATATAAATATAGATGCAAATAAGCATACAATTTTCAAAGCAAGGTTTAAATCCAAAAACAACTATTTATCAACTTCGTTGAAATTTGAAAAAAGAAATAAAAAATCAATTCAAATGAAACATTGATGACCCTCTACTAAGGATCATGAAATCCACAAACAACAACAACAACATCAAGCCTTTATCCCACTACGTGGGGTCGGCTACATGAATCCTTTTTCTCCATTGTGTCATATTAAAAGTCAAATTCTCGTTTAAATCTAATAAAGAAAGGTCATTCCTAATATTTTCTAACCAAGACTTTTTAGGTCTACCCCTACCTTTCTTAACATAAGTCAAATCTAATACCTCTACTCTCCTAACCGGGTCATCGGAAGGCCGCCATTTTATGTGACCAAACCATCTAAGGCGACTCTCTCTAATCTTATCTTCTACTGGAGCTACTCCAACCTTTTCACGTATATGCTCATTTCGTATCCTATCCACAAAAATTATTAAAATTTCACCAAAACTGAAATTTCACACAAGAAAGAAAGACCAGTTTGTATCAAATAGGTAAAAATCAATCTTGCTTTCTAACCATATTGATACAAAAAGCTATTCTGGTCAGTAAAAGAGGAAGAAATATTTTAAGGAGGTGAATTAAGTTAGTACATAAAGAACTGCCCAAAAAAAAATTTCACCCCCATTCGAAGACTTTAAGATGTTGGTTTGAATTTTTCATGGGTTAAGCTGCCGTGGAAAAAATACCACCCTCATAAAAAAAAAAAAGGTTCTCAAATATGATTGATCAGGAGCGTAAAAAATAACGTGTAATGGTTTCTATATAGCTCGACCTTATATAATGCTTGTTGGCTAGACCATCACTATCATATGCTCAAAAGAGACGGTGAGAAATGAGGAAAAATCGAAAAAAAATCCTATTATTCAATCTTTTTTCGGAATGTTATATAACTTATCTTAAATAACTAAAGGATGGCGGCTTTCTGATTCTCAACTGGAGGATCAATCGTAATAACCAAATGTTTTTTGGTGAAAGGGTAATTCATAGATAAGGGATAAACAAACTTGCAAAAGTGGTCAATTTTAGCTGCTAGTGGAATTTATGCTCAAAATGTGACAAACGAACCTCTGATTCACAAACAGTTTGCCCTTCCCTCTGTACCTATTATCATAGTTCAATCACAGGTTTTAAGCTTAATCATCTGACACAAAAGGAATTGTGATGAGGACATCGAAGATCAACGGCTACGATCGTGTCTATTTATTTTCATGTATTTTATTTGTTATTTGTACTTTTTCATTTCTACCCTCACTTGAGGGCTTTGTTTTATGTTTGCCCTAGGGGCAATTATGTCTTTTATTTTTCCTTCATGTAATTGGCTATTTAAGCCTTCTCCTTCCTCTTGGAAAGGATGATGAATTATTGAATGAAAATTTGGTTCTTGTGTTCTCTTGGTGAGTTCCCTCTTGAAGATCTCTTAGTGAGTTCTTTCCTCCTAGATCTCTATGTGAGTTCTATGGAGAGCCCAAGGTGAGGGCAAAAGCACTACCCGCCAGTCGTTGGAAGCGTCCTCGACTCGTGGTTTATTTTATCTTATTTTTCTTCTTCAATTTTAGTTCTCCTCCTCCCCACGCCAAGACCTACCCAAGCTTCCATCATCCACCACTTGGCCCGCTAGCATCCTCCACTACAACCCAAGCTCCATCAAGAAGCTCCCAAACCCGACGGCAAGCCCTCTTCCTCCTTTGGCCGCCGGCCACCCCTTGCTCCAAGTCTTGATGATGATGCCAATCATCATAATGACTCCTTGATTGTTGCTTAGCAATAAATAAAGGAGTTACCGAATTTTGAATTTCAAAATTTGAAATTCAAAACTTTCCATATTTGAAAATTCCTACTTAGGAAAGTTTTCGAATTGAGCCAAGTCAAATTTTATGACATGTGGAGTTTTCAATTTTTCATCCTAGGTAGCATCGATTCATTTGGAAAGCACTTACTCCCTCCCTATTCCCCTCTCCTCCACCTCACCATGCCGCCGGCCCTATGATGGGTCCCCATTGATGGCTTAATTAATTCCCTCTTCCAAGTTTGAAATTCAAATTGATTTCAAATAACTTTCCCTCTAATCTTTTAAAACTGAAATTGATTTCAGTTTTACTAGTGGTCCCCACCTCCTTAAAACCTCCAAGCCCTCTCTCTCTCTTCATGTGGCCGGACACCTCACCCTCATTGCTTCTCTCTCTAATTGCCACCTCACCACCACTTAAATACCTCTTAAAAGCCTCCTAAATACCTTTCCCCTCAACAAAAACTTCAGTTTTTAATTTCAGATTTCCAAATTTGAGATTGGAGATCAAGATTAATCCCTCTCAGATTTTCTCTGCTGGAGTATATTGCTGTCCGTAAGATTCCAAAAGCTGTTACAGATTTTCGAGTATTTCCACTTGCTGTCCACTGATTGGGAAAGTTCCAGATTGCTGTCCCCTGTCCAAGAGTGCCCGAATCAACAAGAAAACTGTCCAAGAATACCTCCTTGCTGCTGGCCAGTTGCTGTCCTGAATTTCTGCACCGCTTCCCGGGTGTTCCTTAGTGCGAGGAGGTTCGGGGTTGCTGCCCACTTCATCCCCAACGACAAACAACTTTGCCGGAACGCGTATCTCTCTTGTCTTTGGGTAAATTCGACACCAAACTCTTTATCTTCATAGTTGCATTCTTGAATGTGAATTTATTACCTTCATGAAGATCATATTAATTATTCGCCGCTAAAGCCTAGTAATTAGAAGAGATGTGTGAGGGATCTTTCATAGACTAATCTTATTGTTAGCATTGGAATTCTTGTTGAAACCACTCATGTATGCAGCGTAAGACTTAGTTGATTAATTAATGATCTCAACCTCTCGCATGTGTTTAGACCTAATCTATTTTATCACCTTATCATTTCTATTTTGTCGTCTATCATCAAGACAAAGCTTATAATTATTGTGCTCTAAAATGTAAGCGTGCAAACTTCCCTAATTTAATCATCCTTGCTTGTTCGTTCCACATCAAATTGTCGCTTAATAGTGTAAGATTTTGAAAGTTAGCGTAAAAGACACAATATGTCATTACCTTCTTTCTGAGCTTTTGCCTGTCTTTGAATTTGATGCCCATGAAAAAGCTTGAGGAAGAAGCCGAATGGGTAGCTGCACGAACCAGACATTATTTCTTAGGAGCTTTTGTGCTTACTTTACTGTTTAAAGTGGTTTTGGATTGAGGAATTAGGTGTTGGGTGTGAGGTATGCAAGTTGGGATTTGTATTTTGTTGCACCTATCATCAAGAAAGTGGATCTCAAAAGCATATCTATTTTGATTTGAGGGTAGTCGAGATAATGGTGTTATTCCCTCTGATTATTTCGAAAGAGATCATAATTCTTTTGAAGGGGAGAAGCGACTAGTAGTCCCTTCAACTATGATGCATAGTAATTATGGCCATCATCGAGAAGGAAAAGCCAATGAAATATTTGCTTTAGTGTTCGTTAAGGGGAAAATGGGAATGGTGATAATAAATAAAACATCAATCTTTCAATAATTGTTCCCATAATCCATGAGAGAATATTCTTTTAAGTATTTAATTTAAAGGGGAAACTTCTTTTATGATTCATGTAGATGGAAACACCCTTTGGAAATGTTTTTTAATAACGATGCCCATCATCCCAAAAGCAAGAGCCTTCAAGCACTAACCAACATAGTGGTAACTCCTTTTAGTAAAAACCTTTGCCAGCAAATGTCCCCCATTGATCAAAAATACTTGATGTACTAAAGAAAGGTGGTACAGAGTATCTACACTAGAGAAGAGCTACGTGTCCAAGTTGAGCCCTAGTCTTCAACGATTGAATAATTCAAGGGACTGATCACATCAACTAGGAATGACATCCTACTTTGAGCCCTAGTCTTCTTCGATTGAATACTTCAAAGGACTGATCACATCAACCATGAATGACATCCTCCTTAGTCCTTAGCAACAAGCAACACCAACCAATAGGACTTGGCCTCTAGAGTCTAGATACTCTCCATTTTGTTCAAGATCATTGGCTACCAAGCTTTTGATGCCCTTCCAATTGGCTTCAATAGCAAACTCGTTGTTGACCACCTCCTCTAGAACCGAAGGAGATGCTTGCTACGGATCCTTGCCCTTAGGAGTTAGGAGCTCAACTAGTGAGCTCATCAACTTTTACAGCCACCACAGGCTTGTAACCAATAGAACCTTTCTTAAACTTTGAGCTAATAGGTACCTTGCAGCCATCGTGTCCTCTATTTCTTATAGATGGTTTTAACATAGTAGGAATGAAGTAGCTTAAGCGAGAAGAATCTGCATGAGTTTGATAGCCATTTTGAAATTTAGAAATAAGTACTTTGAGTCCGAGTCTTTGCCGATTGAATACTTCAAAGTACTGAACACATCAACTATGAACTAGGCAAAACGCACCACCAACCACTAAAACTTGACCTCTAGATACTCTCCATTGTTGCTCTAGATAATTTGTTTCCCTTATTGCAATCAATTGTCGGGGGCTGATTGCGCCCAGATTTGCTTCATTCTTGCTGTTTTTCTCCAATTAGTGATATGTTTGCTTGCGAACTCAAGTATTTCCCTTAGGGTTACTTGCGAACTCAAATATTTCCTATCAAAAATCTAATATAGTCTTACCACATTCATTAGTCATTCCAAACTCATAGCCAACATCAATACTTTTAAAATCCTCTCTCTTTACCAATATCCATTTAAATCTCCTCCAATAAAAACTCTTTTTTCAAGAGAAAATTTTCAAATTAATTCTTCTAAGTCGTTCCAAAATTTAAATTTTAAACACATATTCAAACTTACTTGAGGAACATAAGCACTTATAATATTAATAATCTTAGCATCAACAATAATCTTCAAGCAATAATTATGTCTCCAATTCTATCAATTTTTATAACATTGTCCTTCAAATTCTTATCTATAACCATACCTACACCATTTCTAATACGACTTCTATCAGAATACCAAAGTTTAAATCCTAAACTATCAATCTCCGTAGCCTTCTTTGCAACCAATTTAGTTTTCTAAATGCATAAGATACTTATATTCCTATGAATCATAATATCAATTAATTATATTAATTTGTCTGTAAGAAAAACTACATTCTAAGATCCAATCAGAATTCTACTTTCATGGACTAGCTTATTTGCCCACATCCATCCATGATGTGGGAATCCATGCCTAGTTAACACTACACCCGAGAGCCGATGCAGCGGCCCTTGCACTCTTCTCATTGTATTCAAGTCATATAGTGCGTCGCTTCCAAGGAACACCTAGCATTAATACAATGTATTAAAAGATTTAGGTAATGATTATTCAACAAGTTTTACGCTGGCTATCGACAGTCTAACGCAAACCTCCATTTTTCTCATCCAGAACTTGGGACCTGACAATGGGAGTGTTTATAAAAAATAAAAATAAAAACAGAAAAATAAAAATAAAATAAAAATGAAAAAGTGATCCAATATAGCCTCCAAGTAAATGAAATAACTAAATAACTAAGACAATAAGCAGATTTGTCTTCACCAAACAAGATCAAACAAAAAACAAGTGAATACATTTTTGCTTATCAAATAAGATCAAACAAAAGCAAGCGAACATGACTCACTCTGAATACTTTCTGTAGGAAGCCAGCGCATTAGACTGCCAAGGTGAATAACAGCAGGTATGATTTTGAACAACAGAGGAGTTGTTATCTGTACCAATAGCCAACTCAACAGTGAGAATTGTGGATACGCTTAGTTCCTCATAAACATTAAATGGGACAAAAAAGAAGGCTTACCAAGCTAAAAGCAGTTGTCCCCAAAAGTAAGAGATACATTTTCCCCTGCAAACAAAAAAATGCATAGAGAGAATTCATGAAGAGACCAAGTACAGGTTGTAGTTTCTAAAAAGAAGAATGCCTTACTGACAGATTTTCTCATATGCAATCTCAAGGGCAAAGGATTTTCTTTTCGAGAGGTAGGAGGGAGTGTGTAATAAGAATTATATCAGAATCTAAACTACATCAACTTTTGAACTTTTTACCAAACATTTGTTTGCATTGAAGGAAAGTCAACAAAATGAAATGAAATCACAGTAATTTGTTGGCTGAATATGGATCTGCATCCCTTGATATGAGCTTTCTCAACCCTTTTTTTTTTTAATTTTAATTCACTCAATCCCAACATCAAAACGGTGAACAAGTTTTCAGTAAATTTTTTTAACTAAATTATTCTCATAACGTATAGCAGGGAAAATACCTAGATAAGTAGGATTAAAAGCATATTGAACATTCTAAAAACAGACTATAGCCATTCATAGGAAAAATTAGGTAAGTAACCTCAACAAGATGAAGATGTGAGGCTCGGCCCAATAGAATAAAAGCAAATTCTCCAATCTGTGCCAACGAAAGACCCACCTGAAATTGGAAGTAAGTCAGTATAGAACAAGAAAGACAACATTTTTTTCATGTTTCAAGATGATTTGCTTCATAATAGCAATGCAAAACCAATGATGCTTACAGCTATTGATGTCCTGAAATTGTATCCAAAGGCTCTAATAACTCCTGCTACTATGATAGTCTTAACTATCACAACCAATATGACCGATGCAAATAGTATGTCCACATGGTTCCACAAGAACTGAACGTGTATAAGCATCCCAATGCTAGCAAGGAAAAGAGCTGCAAATAGGTTGCGAATTGGTTCGACCTTAAATACACAACAACCAAAGTGAGCCAAAATTAAAAGAAAATGCATATGAGATACAGTTCACCGGAAAGAAGAGAAATAATGAAATGGGAAATCATGCACAAACAAAACAAAATACAGCCAATATTAAAAAACATAATGAGCTTAGATGTTACTGATAAAAGATACAATTCCGCTTTAGTTAACATCAGTTAGTTAGAGGCAGCATTGACGGTCCAACAAATCATGTAGAGAAGAAAGGTGCAAATAGGTGCATAACCACAATTGAAGTAATACACAAATCACATAAACAAATGATATAAACCATAGGCCCACATTCCATAATTTCAAGAACAAACATATATATATATATATATATATATATATATATATATATATATATATATATATATATATATATATATATATATATATTGACTCATTAAGAAAATAAAAGATCATTATGCTTCTTCCGCCTCTTCCAGAATCTAGTTAAAAAATGCTAATGGTAATGTGGTTAAAAGGGAACTACACCATGTATGCATGTTACCAGGTTGCTGAATATATCATATTCATCCATTTTAGAAAAGAGGAATTTTTCAAATAGTAAAATAAATAGTTAAAGGATTACCTGCTCTAAGGTATGCTGTGCAAAATCAGTAGTAGAAATCATGACTCCAGCAACAAACGAACCCAACTCAAGACTAATACCGAGCTTATCACTGCCCTGAGAATAACAGCATATAACAGAGAACTAAATAATAAAAAAAAAGAATCACAAACAAATCAAAAGCGTGGAATCACCAAAATCTTTTGCACACTTATGAGAAACACATCATGGAAGTATTCCAACAGACTATTGTCATGAAATATATATATATTTCTTTAAAAAGGTGCTCAAAAGTTATCATAAACTACAGATATAACTGGCATTAAAAACAGTATATGAGAAGAAAAAATGCATTCAAATAATGGAATAAAACATTTATAACTAAAAATTAGCAGAGAAAAGAAAGATGAGAAACCTTAAATATTTCTCTGAATATCTGCTACACTGCTTCCTAAAGACGCTCTTCGGAGATGATGTATCATTGCCATTATAAGTTAAGAATTTTTCTATTATTGATTGGTAAATCCAATTTCAGGTAAAGATCCTTGCTTTAGAAAACTCCAGCTCATATAGCTTGACAACAAGTTGAGAGTGAGTTAGCAAGGATTTTTATTTGTTTGAGTGAGATAACTAGACTGTGTAATTGGTTTATGAATAAGGTTAAATCTGACTGAAAATGAACAATTTCTAGCACTATTTCGAGTTAAGTTGAATACATTAGATTTGAATTTTATATGTAATTGACCTTCCTTCTATTGATGCAAGATGTTACTGAGTTGAGACACCATCAAGCTTGCAGTACTGAATTGTTGTTTCTTCCACAGCAGGAGTTTATGTAGATCAAGGTGTGTTTCTGTTTAGTTGTCAATGTTTCTATTGGTAGCAATTATGGACTGCTACTCCTTTGACCTTCTTCTGAGATGCCACCTATAACCCTTTAGAAAGCGTCATTATCTAATCGTCAATGAACAAGACTAATTTTCTTCATGAAATTGCATTTTAGATTAATTAGGAATCATCTATTGTTCCTTTATTTCTTATGTTAATGAAGATTATTATGCAATAAACTTTTATGGTAGTCAATTTCTTCTACAAAATTAATTATAAGTGTTGCATAAATTTTCCTGGGGCCCATATTCTTGGTTTCTGAAAATTCTATGCTTTGAGGAATTAGACTATACCGTTTTGAGCATTTATTAGTTAAAATGCTTTGAAAATTCAGCGTAACAACTTGAGGATTCCCTCTTTAGGGTGTCTTTTTTATTTATTTTTAATTTCCTACTTAATTTATAAGTTCATTGCCTACCCCGCATCACATTCATTATGAAAGAGGAGGAAATAGAACATACAATTTTGAGAACTTGCTAGTTCAAATGCTTTGAATATTCAAAATCTACAACTTGAGGTTTTACCGTTTAGCATTTTTTCTTCTTTTTCTCCCCTAATTTCTTATTGCATTTACAATTTCATTGCCTACCCTGCAACACATTCATTATGGAAAGACAATGTCTCCCTTTCAAATCTTACTGATGAGAACATCGTCAGCATTTTCGACACATGTACTATCAGGAGGCGCCGGAGATCGACGGCCACGATCATGAGTTTATTTTTTTTGTGTCATTTTATGTAGTAGTTTACTTTATTTTGATGTTTTTTCGCTTTTGCCCTTATGAGCATTTAGTAGCCTATGTAGCCCGGAAGGGCATTTGTGTCTTTTCTTGTTATTTCATTTTGGCCTATTTATATGAGGCCTATGCATTGTAATTTTAGTTTTTGATGAAATGAAATTTTACTACTTGTTCTCTTTGTGAGTTCCTCCCTCCACGATCTCTTAGTGAGTTCGCAGGAGAAGACTAGACCTCTTTGTGAGTTCTAGTTTTCGTGCTAGCTAATCTTGTGGAAATTCAAAGCGAAGACACTTGACGTCAGTAAACTCGTAGTCGTCAAATCTTTATAAAATTCCATCCCTTCCCCCCCCCCCCCCCTAGCCCTTGCCGCCACCTACTCCACGCAGCCAAAAGCCGCCGGCCATCTTGCCCCCCATTCTCGCCGGTCAGAAACGCAGCCGCTGCCGGCCAGTCGCCGGCCAGCCCCCTGCCGGCCAGCATCCGGCCACCCACCGGCCAGATTCCCGCCGGCCAACCCAGCAGCCCCAACCCGCTCTCTGTTATCAGAATTTGAGTTCCATGATAAGGCTTAATTTCTTGCCTATTCTACATCTCCACATAGTAGGAAATTTGACCTGTTTTAATTCTCTTCAGCTAACGGAAGCTTTCCAACGGGTTAGCAGCAAAGCAATTTAGGGAATCTTATTGTTATAGTAAATCTGATAACCAATTATCAGATTTACTAATTCCATGAATGTCTCATGAGAAGCCAGCCATAGCTCCATCCCGCCCTCCTGCAAACATTTTAATGTCAGTTATCTTAGGAGCTCTTATTACCTTCCTTAAATGATTCCAAATTTTAAGCAATTGTTATTCAATTGATTTCAAGGCACGTTCGAAATTCAAACAATTGCCAGTTTTTTTTTTTCTCCTAACCGTGAAAGGGAGGTTTCAATTCTTTGGCATTTAATCTGTTTACTACAGATTTTAATTAAGCCAGCCATTCAAATACATTGGTCCCCCCCCCCCCACGTTACTTAATGCCCTCTCTCTCCAATTATAATAAATTTTCCCATTGAAATCCATCACTCCCTCACATAACTGCTGCCACGCCTCCTCTTGGAATTGTTTTGAATTTCTTTTCAATTCAATTTCCCCTCTCAACGTCTCCCATTAGTTCAATTTCTGAAAACTGAAATGAATCTCCTCTCTCCTCATTTAGCTTCCTCATCCCACTAACTCAGCCCCATCCACTTAATTTAATTTCAGAAATCTGAAATCTCTTTTGGCTTTCTTCCTACCCGAGCTCTCCCACCCCTGGACGTGACTTGATTTTCTCCAACTAGGCCCCTCTCCCCAAACTGAAATTAATTCAGAATTCGGTTTTGTTTTCTTGGGAGCCTTTCTCTAAGCAAGCATCTCAAGGGCCCAAGAAGAGAGTTCTCCACCTCCATGGACGGCCGATCCCGACATCGACCACGGCTTCATCTTTATTGATCAAGGAAGGATGTATAAGACGTTGGATGCTCACTCGACATCCCATGGACTATCCGCCACCGGCTACCACTCCAACGGACTACACTTTGTGCGCCATTTGTCTCCTAGTGGCATCGCTTGGTTGCTCTCAATCTTCCCCCATCAAAAGTGCCACCAACAAGAGAGTGAGTGAGAGACCCAAGGTGAGAAGTTCTATTTGTTAATTGTGGATTATTGTTCCTCGCCATAACTTTATTATCTAGTTCCATGTTGCCGGTTTGATATTGTCACATTAATCTAGTTGTAACCTCATGCCTTACTTAATTTCGACTTGATAATTCCGAGAACTTAATTTGGGTAAGCATTAATTCTATAACTAGCAACGCTTTAATCTTCTATTAAAATCCCCAAGTAGTTCTTGTTCATCGCATGTGGTTTCACATCATCTTGGTATCAGAGCATGGCTAGCATGCTTTGCTCATGTTAGATGCATCCTAGGAAGTCTAGTTTACTTTACCATTCATCATTGGCATGCACATCATTTAGTAATTAAGACTTTTCACTGTTTTCCTTCACTGTTTTGCAAATTCCTGCATGCATATAACTAAGTTAGAACCTATTAATTGTTTATCACGTGCTAGCATATGATTTGTTAGGTTTCTAAGTGTTGGAACCTTTATTTTCCTTGCTTTCCCTTTGCTGTCCACACTATTCCAGCCACTGTTAGGCTTCTTTTAGGAGACGTTTAGGCTTTGCGTATGTGCTGTCCACTCACTCAACTTTTTCCAAACACTTAGGCAGCTTAGGCTTTTGGTGTAGTTGGCTGTCCAAAGCTTTCCAGCCCTGTTTAGTGACTCATAAGTACCCCACAACCTTTGACACTTTGCTGTCTACACCAAGCAGACAACCCGTGACCCCTAGACTTCTTCGCCTCCGTGTTAGGTTGCTGTCCCCGTCTTTCCAGCTGCTGTTTGGAGCATTTAGGAGTCTAAGTTTAGAATGTCTAGGTGCTGCCCTTCATTCCTTCGCCTTCCCTAGTATCACTTAGCCTTCCCAATGGACGCGATAGGTTTCCAAAAGAGGTTAGACGACCTAGCTAGTCTTGTAGGCTCGCTAACTAATACCACAAAGGAGAAACCCGTTGACTATACCCACTCTAACTACATGCCCCACTCAGCTTATCACCCGAGACCTAAGCCTTGGCCTCCTCGACCTCACTTAGAATCACCTGATCGTCTGCCTACCTTTGATGGATCTTTGGATGGTTACCCCTTTAGGGATTGGGTAAGACAACTAGAGGATTATTTTGAATCTTGTCATATCCCTGAGTCCCACCAGATTAGCGTTGCTAAGATTCACCTTAAAGGTCGAGCTCTTCAATTTTGGGCAAGATTGGAAGATCATAAAGAGTCTCGCGGTGAGTATCCTACTTGGAGAGATATGAGGCGAGATCTAAATCTAAAATACCGACCCTCTACCAGTGATCACCATCTAGGGCCCCGCACTACCTATTCTGTTGGAACACACCAGGAACATTACTATGGTCGATACCACCCATCCTTTAGAAACGACAGGGTTGTTGTCCCACCCTGTAGGACTTCACTTAGTCGTGATGACCGACCCTTTAGTGAGTCTTCTGTTGGATCGATCCCACATAGCTCCCCACTTGGACCGATGTCTGGCCATCCAAGTCAACCTTTAGCCTCTCAAATCCTGACCCCTGAAAGTGTAATATTAATAGAGGAATGCGTTGAAAAGATAAGGTCCCCAAAACCTGAAACTGAGTGCATCCATTTCGTGGATGCTAATGATATCAATACTGACGAAGAACTCTTTGAGGATGAAACAACGGTGAGTGAATCAGACTCCCAGCACGACTTAAATCCTGAGCTAGGAAAAGTAGACCCTTTAGATGTCAACACCTCCGGCCACCCCGATCTTAGTCTCCTCGAGGATAACTCTTTGAATAAAGTAAGCCTGGATGATAGTAATGTGATCTTGAAGGAAGCCAATCTGACTTTGAACACTTCAAATTTAAATTTGGAAGATTATGACTTAGCTGTAACCCCTACTAAGTTGACTTTAGAAAATCTTGATGATAATGATCTCGAGTCAGAAGTGGTTAAATTGAATTTACTACCTGATGTGAGTCCCACTTTAAATAACCCCAAGCCTGTCAATCTCAAGGTTATACCCAAATCTGATTCTATTGATGATAAAGATATGAGTTTGGAAGACAGTGATTTGATTCTGAAAGTTTCTAAGCCTAACTTGAATAATGGGTCTCATCTTATTTTATTGGAGTCTATTTTAGGAATCACTCCTCTAGATTTACATTTTAAAGAGTGTGACTTTCATGATTGGGCTTATCTCACCACTTGTAACGACTTTAATGTGAGAGAAAATCTTACCCCATACTTTCATGTCACAACCTTAATTGTCATACCCACTTCTGATATGGATATCATACCCAAGTCCTTAAGTCCCATACCTGCTGGTGACTCGTTTGACTATCCCGTTATGACTGTGAATCAAGAGCCACCACTTTATCTTGTTCCTGATTCATTCGTGTTGCCCGATATAGTCTTATCCTTCCCTGTTAAGGACCATCTCTCTCCTAGTGGGGTAATTTTACTAGAGTACACTAGTGTCCCTAGGAGACTACCTACGACCCTGACTGAAATTTCCTATAGGAATGTCCTTTTAGCTAAGTATGTCTTCATTGCTCCCCCTACACCCGTTCCATTAGACCGAGCACTTTAAAACCCCCCCTTTTTGTGACTCGTCCATCCGTTTCAGCATCATGTTTGTGTGTGTGTTGTAGTTTATTGTCTCTCTAAATTGTTGATGTTTTAATTTGGTAAGCTCATGATTCTTGTCTTTCATCATGCACATCGAGTCGCTTGCATCCACTTTTGCATCTCATCTTCAAGAACTGCGCAAGGATATTAATAAAAAGAATAACCAAAGCAATGCCAGCTATAATCTTACTGCCGATCTCCAAAGACGGTTCAAAGAATTTGATATTAGAGATTTTGTATTGGTTCGGATTCGTCCGGAGCAGTTCCCCAAGGGACCGTTATAAAGTTATATGCTAGAAGCGTTGGACCGTTCAAATAACAGCATAAAATTTTAAATAGTAATGCTGATGTGTCAGACCTTCTTGAAGGTTTTAACCTTAATCCTATATTAACATCGAAGATCTTGTAACCTTCGGAAGTCTAGAGTGTAACCCTCCTATTCCACGAAAATATGAGCCTTGTGTGAACCCACCTGGTGAGATTCCCAGCCCCCAAATTTGCCT
Source organism: Dendrobium nobile (assembly GCA_022539455.1). Classification (NCBI taxonomy): domain Eukaryota; kingdom Viridiplantae; phylum Streptophyta; class Magnoliopsida; order Asparagales; family Orchidaceae; genus Dendrobium; species Dendrobium nobile. Next base: position 55,025,866 of record CM039730.1, read on the forward strand.
ATTTTACCAATACAGAGAAGATTGAGATAATACTAAGTGATGAATTCAAAGAGATGATGGTCAGCAAATGTATCTAGTTCAGTGAGCAGAGAAATCGGGAACGGAGAAGACATGGGTTGATCGTGACGAGCTGCAGCGAGTGGACCCCGACTTACTAGAGTGGTACGAGAGCTCTATAGATGCTTACTCGACGGGGTCGAGTTTTCTCCCACCTGGGGAGAATGATGAGAACATCGTCAGCATTTTCGACACATGTACTATCAGGAGGCGCCGGAGATCGACGGCCACGATCATGAGTTTATTTTTTTTTTGTGTCATTTTATGTAGTAGTTTACTTTATTTTGATGTTTTTCCGCTTTTGCCCTTATGAGCATTTAGTAGTCTATGTAGCCTGGAAGGGCATTTGTGTCTTTTCTTGTTATTTCATTTTGGCCTATTTATATGAGGCCTCATGCATTGTAATTTTAGTTTTTGATGAAATGAAATTTTACTACTTGTTCTCTTTGTGAGTTCCTCCCTCCACGATCTCTTAGTGAGTTCGCAGGAGAAGACTAGATCTCTTTGTGAGTTCTAGTTTTCGTGCTAGCTAATCTTGTGGAAATTCAAAGCGAAGACACTTGAGGTCAGTAAACTCGTAGTCGTCAAATCTTTATAAAATTCAATCCCTTCTTCCCCCCCCCCCCCCCCCCTAGCCCTTGCCGCCACCTACTCCACGCAGCCAAAAGCCGCCGGCCATCTTGCCCCCCATTCTCGCCGGTCAGAAACGCAGCCGCTGCCGGCCAGCCCCCTGCCGGCCAGCATCCGGCCACCCACCGGCCAGATTCCCGCCGGCCAACCCAGCAGCCCCAACCCGCTCTCTGTTTTCATAATTTGAAGTTCCATGATAAGGCTTAATTTCTTGCCTATTCTACATCTCCACATAGTAGGAAATTTGACCTGTTTTAATTCTCTTCAGCTAACGGAAGCTTTCCAACGGGTTAGCAGCAAAGCAATTTAGGGAATCTTATTGTTATAGTAAATCTGATAACCAATTATCAGATTTACTAATTCCATGAATGTCTCATGAGAAGCCAGCCATAGCTCCATCCCGCCCTCCTGCAAACATTTTAATGTCAGTTATCTTAGGAGCTCTTATTACCTTCCTTAAATGATTCCAAATTTTAAGCAATTGTTATTCAATTGATTTCAAGGCACGTTCGAAATTCAAACAATTGCCAGTTTTTTTTTTCTCCTAACCGTGAAAGGGAGGTTTCAATTCTTTGGCATTTAATCTGTTTACTACAGATTTTAATTAAGCCAGCCATTCAAATACATTGGTCCCCCCCCCACGTTACTTAATGCCCTCTCTCTCCAATTATAATAAATTTTCCCATTGAAATCCATCACTCCCTCACATAACTGCTGCCACGCCTCCTCTTGGAATTGTTTTGAATTTCTTTTCAATTCAATTTCCCCTCTCAACGTCTCCCATTAGTTCAATTTCTGAAAACTGAAATGAATCTCCTCTCTCCTCATTTAGCTTCCTCATCCCACTAACTCAGCCCCATCCACTTAATTTAATTTCAGAAATCTGAAATCTCTTTTGGCTTTCTTCCTACCCGAGCTCTCCCACCCCTGGACGTGACTTGATTTTCTCCAACTAGGCCCCTCTCCCCAAACTGAAATTAATTCAGAATTCGGTTTTGTTTTCTTGGGAGCCTTTCTCTAAGCAAGCATCTCAAGGGCCCAAGAAGAGAGTTCTCCACCTCCATGGACGGCCGATCCCGACATCGACCACGGCTTCATCTTTATTGATCAAGGAAGGATGTATAAGACGTTGGATGCTCACTCGACATCCCATGGACTATCCGCCACCGGCTACCACTCCAACGGACTACACTTTGTGCGCCATTTGTCTCCTAGTGGCATCGCTTGGTTGCTCTCAATCTTCCCCCATCAAAAGTGCCACCAACAAGAGAGTGAGTGAGAGACCCAAGGTGAGAAGTTCTATTTGTTAATTGTGGATTATTGTTCCTCGCCATAACTTTACTATCTAGTTCTATGTTGCCGGTTTGATATTGTCACATTAATCTAGTTGTAACCTCATGCCTTACTTAATTTCGACTTGATAATTCCGAGAACTTAATTTGGGTAAGCATTAATTCTATAACTAGCAACGCTTTAATCTTCTATTAAAATCCCCAAGTAGTTCTTGTTCATCGCATGTGGTTTCACATCACTTACTCTCTTTTGATAAACTCAAGCTTCATTGTAATTTGTGGCCAGGCCATCAAATTTTATTCTCCCTTTGAATTGCTGTTTTTCCGAAATTGATAGGATTTACTTGAAATCTTCAAATGTTTCCTAACACATTCATAGAATTTAATAAAAATCAAGCTTGAACCATGGCATGCTGTAAAAAAAAAAAAAACCATGGCATGCTCTGTCTATGCTGCTAGAGCATGCCAGAGATTTCAAATGTTAGGAAAACAAACTATTTAATGCATACAATTCAAAAGAAAATACCTAAACAGCCCCTACTTTGAAATTTCCCTCCCAACTCCCTTAAAAAACCTTCCAAAACAGCTCCTTGAAGAGTTGGGCGGTCGGCTCCTACGTACAGGAGGCAGAGAATCTTCTCCTATTTCCCGTAAGCCGATCCCGTATGAACCGGCTGCCGGCTGGACCGATCTTAAGATCTAAAATCTTACTCACAAAAATATTTTTGTAAATATTCTTTAGCCCATCTAATCTTAGAACAATATTTTACTCTATTTTTTATATTTTGTCCCTTCATCTTAAAGTTAAAAACTAATAAATGATATCGGGTACATAAACTTTTACTTGGAATAGTTTTGCAATAATTTGCAATCTAAACGATCTATTTTTTTTATAAGAAAATAATCAAAAAATTTCTATATCCATTCTTATAAGTGATGAGATGCTCATCTCTTTTCTTAAATAAATTATTATCAATTATAAAATCATAAGCTATATCAAAATCTAATATGGACTTACCACCTTCATTAGTCGCTCCAAACTCATAGACACCATAAATGATTTTAAATGATTTTAAATCATTTACCTCTCTAACACCATATTTATTTAAATCTCCTCCAATAAAAACTCTTTCTTTAAGAGGTATCTTTTATATTAATTCTTTTAAGTCTTTTAAAATTTTAATTTTAAACACAAATGCAAACTTACTTGAAGAGCATAAATACTTATAATATTAATAATTTTAGCATCAACAATAATCATTAAAGCTATAATTATATCTCTAATTCTATTAATTTTTAAAATATTATCCTTCAAATTCTTATTTATAATCACACCTACATTATTTCTAGTACTAACTCCAACCAGAATATCATAGTTTAAATCATAAACTACCAATCTCCTTAGTTTTTTGCTACGTCTTGGACATAAAAACAACAAGTCAATAGAAAAAAAATTGCAGTAATCAAATATTAGGACCAATTTTTGAATTATCTCTTCAACAATAACGAAAGTTATAAGTGATCTACTATTCAAGAGGTAGATCAGCTCTTCCATAAACCCTAGACGCCATTAGGAAACTCACGACAAACCCTAGAATAAACTTTAGCAAAACATAATATCCAAACCCTAGACCAAACTCCTTAAATAGCTCTAACATACAATACATACAAATAGAACATTCCTAATCAACATAAACACAATTAGGAAACTTTCTTAAACAATTAAACTCTTCATAAATAGTATAAACATGATTAAGAAACTTTCCTAAACAATTAAACCCTTAATAAACAGCATAAACATAATTAAGAAACCTTCATAAACAACTCTCCCTTGATTAGGAACCTTCCTAAACAACTTCCCCTTTATTAGAAACATTCTTAAATAGCTCCCCTATGATTAGAAATCTTCCTAAATAACCCCCCTTGATTAGAAACCTTCCAAAACAATTCCCTCTTAATTAGGAACCTTCCTAAATAACTCTCCCTTGATTAAAAACCTTCATAAATAGCTTCCCCTTGATTATGAACCATCTTAAACAGCTCCCTCTTGATTAGAAACATTCCTAAATAGCTCTCTCTTGATTAGAAACCTTCCTAAATAGCTTCCCCTTCCTGATTGTGAGCCCCCTAGTGTATCAACCTTTCTCCAACCCATTTTGTTTATTGAATGGAAAGAATATTTATATTCCTAAGAATCATAATACCTATTAATTTCATTAATTTGTCTGTAATATAACTTATATTCCAAGTTCTTATCCTAATTTTAGATTCACGAATTAGCTTTTTTGCCTACATTTGCTCATGATGTGGGACCCCTTGCCTATTTAACACTGCACTCGGACGTCAGTATAGCGGCCCTTGTAGACTTCTAATAATTGCATTTGAAGGAATGAGTCAATGGAAGAAAATTAAGCATTTTGGAATATTGTAATTCTTGCTTGGTTTGCATTACTTAGAGAGCTTCCACCAAAACTGCGTTCTTCATTTTGATTTGATATTTGCGGATGATGGAGTTTGAACAAGATGCGGTACTTGATATCAATAACTGTAACCTAACAAAAAATAAGAAGAAAAAAAAAAACTAATAGAAGAGTGTAATTGAAGTTGTGAAAACAAAAAGAAAATCAAGGGAACTGAGAACCTAATGCATTCTTGAAAGATGGAGCGGCAGGACAGTAGATGGCCAACGAAAAATTTGCAAAACTGCTATGTTCTAAAGCATATGGCAGTTCTTGGAAGCAATAATGGATGGCTAGTGGGACGACTGGTCTTTAAACAGCAGGTTTTGAACTGCTGATCTCGTAAGAAGCAGAAAACTGGATGTGAACTGCCAGTTGGATAGAATAGATTTGCAGCTGGAATGGTTTGGCTGAAGGAATCTTCTAGAGAAAATATAGCTGCGGCTAAGGGAGAAGTTCGAAATCTGAAGGCAGTCAAGCGCCCAGTGGGGTGTTCTTGTGGATGTTGATGGTGGCTGAGAGAAAATTGTAGGGCAACAGTGAGAAAATGGGGGAAAATGATAAAAACGGAAGGGCTGACTAGGCCACCTGTTTGAAGAAAAGAAGCTGAAAACGTGGGCTGCTGCTTACGACTCAACTGAAGAACCATATGTGAAAGAATTGTTTGCGGTTGGTTGAGATTAGTGCAACAAGAGCATCATTGATAAGCTTCTTGGAGATCCAAGAAGGGTAGGCACCTTTAGAGTAGGTGTAGACTATAAGAGAAGAATAAGGAAAAGAGAGAAACCAGAATTTTTAATTTCATAACATTTTCTTACAATAGGAGGTGCATTAATAGTACTTGGTTAAACCAATTTAACAATATAGAACTAGTCAACCTAAATCAAACTAAAAATAGAATAAAAAAATAAACAAACCATTTAGTTTGTACTTTATTTGACAAAAGATACTTTATTGACCTTTGCTTGTTATCGTATCAATGTGGAATATTTTATGTTCCTTCTTCATTCATAGACTTTTATGCTTATAGGTTGGTCTGCCACTTTTGTGGCCCATGCTTCACAATTTAATTATACTATTTTAGAATCCAATAATATTTGTTGATGCCTAACACATAACGAAATATTATTATCTTCTAGTAATGTTGGTTGATAGATATATATATCACAACTATTAAAATTATATATCATGCCATTTTTTATTTAACTAATCCAACGATTTTTATCTTCTAAACAATTTTTCCGCTATTCTACCTTTCAGCTTATTATAGTAGAGATCTCATAACTTAAAATTGTCATATGCAAACAAACATACTTAGATAATAATTCCCTTTCTAAGCATATTTTTCCATTTCTAATCACAACAAAATGGTAAGGACTTGTTGATCCTTGATATAATACTCTACCGTGATTAGGAACACTTATTGCCAGTTCATAAATATTAATATTCGCAAGTACCCCATCCTAGCTATCACATTTTGATTAAATCCCTATTTATTAATATTTTTCCATATTTATGTTAGGCAACAAACAAAAAAATTATCAATTGATCATTAAAATAACTACTTAAGGTTATTCATAATTTATTATTTTACTAAGTCAACATTAGCCTAAGTTAGCTTAGGAACCCCACCCCACTACGCATACTTAAAATCAAGTTAGGGTTGTCCTAGAGCACCAAATTTGGGCTGTTTGGTAAGCCTAGATTTTACAAGGTTAGATACCCCCTTGCACTCCCAGCCCAAGGCAATCAAACAATCTCTAAGGTTTTAATCTGTCTTGTCTCAAGTTGAAGGTTAAAATGTATAGACTATAATAAAAAATATGGGTATTGTCACAAGCTTAGATAAAGAATCGCAATACTGGAGAAATCTATAGCAACGACTAAGTTTGTTGCTGAAGAGAATAATACATATTCTAGGTGACCCATTGAAGCCACATAAATCTAATGAAGCATGGACTGTACCTAAAAAATTAAAGGTAGAATTGATTTAAGTTCACTAAACACATGACGTGCTGCTAGAGCTTCCAATATTCTACCAGCATTTAATGATGAAGTTAGCACAGTACAAGATTCATTTAAACATTGACCAACAACAAAAAGTAAAGTAATAATTAAACTTCACTAATGCTCTTTTTATTATATTTTATTTTACCAATTTTGTAGCTTCGTGTATTTAACAGTTTTTTTTATTTCTAATATGAAGCTCATAAAAATACAGATGTTAAGAAAGACATAAATCGAATGTTGTATGTCTTGCATAGAAGATAATTCAGAAACGATAAACAGAATGGGAATTCGGTTATAAGAATCAATGCCTAAAATTCAAAAAAAAAAAAGAACTGATAATGAATGCATCATTTATCTTTCTTAGAAACACGGAAGAAAAATGAATTCTGAGACACACTTACCCATGCTACTAGCAAGCAAAAAGCCACAGAGGCTAGTTGATAGAGCTCATTGGTCTGTAAGTTTAGGGGAAAAACACTTTAAAAAGTCAGATAAAGAATGCATAAGAATGAAAAGGCAATTAATTGTATACTGAATTTATAAATATGATTGTCACAGTATTTAAAAAAAAAAACATTCTGGAGAGGATAGATCATAATTCAACCTATATTGTTGTAAGATAAACCAAGAATAACGTGAAAATTAATAATCGCTGAGCTACAAAATGTAAATAGAAGGGTACTGATGAAAGATAATGGATTAACCAGCAATAGAAGTATCTAGTGGATGTCATTGGACGGCTAAATTTGGCCAAGGGCCCTGGACATTACATTATACAGCATAAAACAGCATGATAATCATAAATATCATTTGAAAGAAGAAGCCACATAGTACATGAAAAACACAAATAGTAAAACTAGGGGGAAATATCATCCTAGTTTTAGGACATAAAGGTTTGAAGAAGTAGATGGAAATTAATAGATAGTAGGATGCAGGTAGGGATGAGCAGAAAGCTCGCGGACATATAGAAGACTATGAGGACACCAGCTCAGCCATCGATATAGCAAGCACCACATGGCTCGGTATAGTGCATAAAAATAGCTTAAATACATCTAAAATTCTAGGATTTCAAACATACAAGTACAGATATAAAAAAGAACTGGAGATGAATGTAAAATGACATCACAATGTCTTCGGGAATAAAGAGGCAAACATTCTATAAATTTTTAAATTCGTCATATATGCGTGTTCAACGAGTAAGTACATACCTGTGATGATAACTGAATCATAAGCTTCAAGAAGCGAGGAAGAAGAGACAGTGACAAAATATAACCAATGGTTACAAAGATTGACAACATAAGCACCCTGCACGTGGTTCAGAATAAAAAACTAAAACTGAAAATTGAAATGCAATTATATGATATTTTCTATACTTCAAAGAAAGATACAGAATACCGCACTAATATATTGAGAAAAAAAAAAGTTAGATTTCTTAATAATAAAACAAATATTATCACAATTTTTTAGAAGAGCACCTAAACAGTAATATAACATACAAACTTGCATATTAGAAGTCCCTTACAGTTTTGCCATTGAGATAATTGCGTCAAGAAGGCCACTATTACCACCCAAAACAGCTAGTAAAGCAAAGAGTAATCCCACAGCACAATCCTGAAAAATAATCAAGGTCAAGGCATGGACATGAATGAGCACATTACTTTCAAACTCAAAGAAATGTTTCATGAGAAGAATACAACATCTGTAAACTATATCAAATTTTCAGGACAATAGCTGATGTCTAAGTACAGGATTTGAAGTCAATAAGTTTATGACATGCAGATTCACCACTCAAATAGAAAATAAGAAAAGCTTCCATGCTCCTAGACATAAGCCAATGAAATACTTCCACTTAGTGACTCCTAACCAAACAAAGTTTGAATTAAAGGAGCAAAAAAGCTTTAGGTTCTCACAGTAATTGATACCACAGGGCAAGTTTAAGACCCCAAACACAAAAAAGGTTATGCGCGTGTGGCATGTGAGAATAACCTCCTCCACTATCCCAAATTGATAAGTACATTGACATACGTTATCGACAAGTTTATCGGCTTAAGAATCGTAGATTGACGGCTACGATCCACATTCTTTATTTTTGATGCATTTATGTATTATTTATTTTCTAGTTCCGATTGTACACTTTTTACTTGAGTTTATGTGAGTTGTAGCCCAAGGGACATTTGAGTCTTTTCCTTTATTTTATTTTAGATCTATATATTGAGGCATCATCTATTGTAATAGGATGAATGATTAAATGAATTTTTGTTTTTCCTTCTTCTTCTTCTTCTTGTGAGTGCACTAGAGGGGAGAGAGAGCCCAACGTGTGGGCAAGCGCAATACCCACCAGTCATCGAAAGAGTACATGGCTCGTGATCTTCGACTACGTTTTCTATTATATCTTCGTTATCACCCACCGGCTTCTCCTCGTTCTTCCACCATCATCCCGCAACCAAAATACCTCTCTTAGATCCAATCCAACTCCCCTCCCAAAACCCCATCCGCTGGCCTAGCCCCTTGGCCACCCAACCCGATGCCAAGCCCACCCTCTCCCTCCTTGATCGTCGGCCCCATCATTGCCCAAGTCATTATGGTGATTCCAATCATCATAATGACTCCCTAAATTGACTTAAGCAATAAAGGAAGGAGTTAGAAACATTTAAATTTGAATTTCAAAAACTTTCCATATTTACAAATTCTAAGGAAAATGATAGGAAATACTAGAGTTCGCAAGTAACCCTAAGGTAATACTTGAGTTCGCAAGCAAACCTAACCCAAATCGGTGAACAAACAACAGCCAAATGGCTGTCCACAGCAGGAAAACAGCAGAAATCTGCTGTTTACAGCAGAAAAACAGCACTAGTCCGGGAAAATCTGAGAGAAAACTCAAGAAAAGACTTGTATTCCACTAGACGATGAATAAAATAGCAAGATACAATTGATCCTCAATTCGAGAGGAGGATCTATTTCTCCCAAATCTATGGCAACGCCAAGAGCCCAAAGAAAACCTAAATCTAAGAGATCTCAAATTTCAGCCAAATTCAAGATACCCAAACCCTAGGAAAACAAACTATTTAATGCATATAAATCAAAAGGAAATCCCTAAACAGTCCCTACATTCAATTTCCCTCCTAATCTTCCTCAAAATTTCTTTCTAAAATGCTCCAGCAAGGTGAGCGGCTCGCGCGGCCTCCGCCCAGGCGAAAAACTTCTGCCGTTTCGTGTCTGGGCCGGTCCCGTGTGGACCGGCTGGATCGGTCTAACAGAAAATGTTCAAATTTGAATCCAATCTAAATTTACTTTAGAGAGGATTTAATTATTCTCCCTCCTAATTTGTCATAGCTTGTTTGGAAAGTATTCAACTCCTCCCCAATCCCTCCCTCCTCTCTCTTGATGCGCCCCCCTCCCCCCCCCCCCCCCCCCCCCCCACAACTCCTTAATGGGAGTTTAAATTATTTTCTTATTCAAGCCCTTACCTTACTTGAATTTGATTTTAATTTCAAATCCAATTTTCCTCCAATTTCATTTGAACCTGAAATTAATTTCCACTTAAACAAAATTTCCTAACCCTCATCCTAATCCCTCCCTTTCTCCCACAAACTGCCGGCCTCCCCATCACCCAAACCGCACCTCCTCCCCTTCCCCTCAATCCCTACCTTCTCCTCCCCTCTTCCCTACTTGTCTACTCCCACCCTTCAAGGCAAGCATGTATGGCCGATCCTGAGGTCGACCACGGTCTTGCCTACAACGCCAAAGGAGAGATCGACATTCTCCGTTCTCCTTTCTACGAGCCGGATTGGGAGTACGACGACTCAGTGGAAAGCTACGTCAACCACATCCTTTATTGCCTCGCCGAGACGATTGAGATTCAACAACCCAGACCGCCTTGGCTTCTCATTGGACGAGCCCCTCTTCCTCCACCGCCGGTTACCTCTCCATCAACGAAGGTCTTCGGCACCATCTTCCTAGTGGTAATCTCTTTCCTTGTATAGTTCGACTCTCTCCGTTAAAGCCTAAGAGTGAATGAGTGGGAAGGGACTCAAGGTGAACCTCTCGTTATTAAGTGGTGGACTCAAGGTGAACCTCTCGTTATTAAGTGGTGGATTATGTTATGTGCATGTAACATTTACTATTGTCTTTGAATTTTGATTGGATTGTTTGGTTAATCTCAAGAGCACTTCTTTGCCTAAGCAAGTTGAATATTTTGAATTCCTAACTCTTCTTTATTTGCAAGCAATAATTTTATATTAGCAAGTTTTAATCAATTGTTCCTTTAAATTTCTCAAGTAACTCCTAGTAGATTCACATCATAAACCCTTATCTGTACCCCCTAGTCTTCACTAAAACCAACTCCGTTCCCAATATCCAACAAAGAACTATTATCATCATCTCCATCGTCCATCTGGCATCATCAAACATCTCAAACCTTTGTGTTAGAACTGAGCAATAATTGTATAATATCAGCTCATATATCTTTATACATCTCTTTTCACATAGCCAATTATAGAATTCTATCATACCATTATGTATTGCAGCAAGATGCCACACCAGGCGCCTTCTAAGAACTAAGGAAATCTCATACCCTAACAATAGAAAGTTATGGAAATCCCTCCAAAGAAGAAGGCTCAACCATCTTCCAGGGTTTATTAACCAACAGTTGTAGATGTAGGATTTCATTCGATCACTTGGCATAACATAAAACTTACACTCAGTCCTAATAATATGTAATGGCGATCTAATATAATCTAAACTTCATCCTACAAAAAATGAAAATAAAATAAAATAAAAATCTTGATAAAACCTAAGTTACAAGAGCTTACACTGCAGAGTATCAATCAATACATATAACACTGAATTCAGCAATTTTGGTAATTGTGGTTTCCTTTGACAAGAATGTAATTCATAGGTCCTAATATATATCATCAATAAGTTTTCTGACTATCAACCTGTTGCTTGACAAAATATAATCTGGCAAACATTTAGGCCCCTTATATTCTACAATTCCCTCGAAGGTTTCTCATGGCATTTAATCAACCAAGAATGTGATAAGGTGGACCCTTTATGATTTATGTAACTATTTAATTCATGTACAGTTTACTTAAATATTTTGGGTACACTTCTCACATAATATGGATTTTAAAAAAATCATATATCTGACCTTAACCAAAGACAATTTTTTTGCAACGTGGATTAGTGAAGATGTGAATTCAGTTTAATAAAATGATATTATATTGGAATACTGTAAGTAAGCCGGCAATCAGAGAGCCAAACCTGGAGTATTAGAGTTCCGATTGTCACTTGGCCATGAAGAGAATTTGTGCTACCTCTTTCCACTAAAAATTTTGAAACCTGAATGCAAAAGGGTAAGTTGGTTGTTTTACAAAGTAGTGCTGAAGGAATAATGCCCGCACTTTTACTAAGATAAGCTTTACTATTCATACCACTGCTGTAGATGACATTGACAAAAAGGAACCAACAAAAACACCCTCGGATAAATTTGCACCGCATAACTGAATTCATTCATTAGGGAAGTATAATTCAGCGCAAATAAATCAACAGCTCAAACTGCAACAAGTTCAGTTGGAATTACAAAGCAAAGCAAAGAATTGTTGGCATACTGCAGCGGTAAGCCCACAGAAAGACATTAGAATAAGAATTTGAAGTAGCCCTCCAAGAACAGCAACAGGCCCTACAACTTTTAACTACAAGTAATTCCAAATGGCAAGGACAGTGTTTCAGAAGATCAGAAAATCTAAATGCAAAAAGAAGAATGAGTAAAAAATCGGTTTCCTCTTTTATCTGAATATAAAATACCTTATCCACGGAAAACTCAAGGCCTAAAGCAAAGAGGAGAAAAACCACACCAAACTGTGCAGTAGTCTCAACCTGCAGGAAAACGCCAACGTCACATAAAAACAAGTCTGATGAAATAAAGTAGAAAGCCATTTAGCATCGGCCCCATAAGTAGAAATGCCTCCCAAGGTAAAAAGGTTATACAGGAAATTAAAATAAATAAAAAATACTGGCTGTAACTTAAGAAAAACTTAACGTCAAGTAAGAAATTGAATGCTATAGCAAGACTTACGGAAGAAAATATCTTAATGTGTATCAATAGAACCATAAAAGTACATTTTGTGTCTACTCACCAAATTATAGTCATGTCAAATTAGCAAGTGCAAACTCACCTGCTAAATGAACAGAGGAAAATATGCATTGTATCTACGATCTTTCATTCTAGCAAAACCATGATGAAATGGGATGGGATGGCTGATTTTTAACTTCTGTAGTTCAACCAAATAATTAATAAATCAGGATAAAAAATGTTCATTGTCACACATTTGGCAATCATTCAAAATAAAAATACTCAACGGACACTGATAGCATTTGTTGATCCCCTTTTAAGATGTCCTTTGTGATCTCAACCGATGTTGCTCTCCTTTATGAAGCTGACCGTTGTTGATCCCCTCTAAGATGTCGACAGTTGTGCTTCCTTCTCCACGCCTGTCGTCACATTGTGGACTTCAAACTCATTGTCAATCGCTACCTTCAACCATGCTCCTCAGACTTACACGGCTTATTGTAGTCAATTGCAAGAGAATGAGCAAGATCCCTATCTTATCATCAATCTCTTATTGCTATCAGTGGGTTTCGTCTCGCTTCACTTTCCTAGGGTATGTACCGCAATTCTCTGTCACAGTCATGGTGATGAGGGCATCAGATTTCGACATGTGTACCATCGCCGGGGACGCCGATCGATGGCCTTGATTCAGAGCCTTTATTTTTGATGCTTTAGTTTCTTCTTTTCAAGATGTTTATTTCATGCTTTCCTTTTGTACCCCTATGAGGGAAGTAGTACTTATTGTAGCCCAAGGGCATTTTCGTCTTTATGCATTTTATATTCTTGTCAGCCTATATAAAGGGCTTTTGTCATTGTATTTGGGAATTATTGAATGAATGAAAATTTCCATGCTTTGTTCTCTTTGTGAGTGCATGAAGTTCTTTTGGTGAGTTCTTCCATTGAGATCTCTTAGTGAGTTCTCTAGTTATCTTTTCTTTTAATTGCTTTTCGTAATTTTCTTCCTACTAGAGAGCTCTTCAAAATTCCTTTCTCCTTTGCTCTTGCCGCCAGCCCCTAGGGTTTTCCCCACCGCCGGCCAAGCTTCCCACCGCCGACCACCACCTCGCCGACGACCTCCTCCCATGCGGCTCGTCCCATATTTTCCCTCAACCTCAAATTAGAGATTTGAAATTTCAAATTTTGAATTGTTTCCTAATTTGGAAATCCAAATATGGAAAGTTTTCATGAATAAATAAACTTCAAATCAACTTAATTTGGAGTTTTAAACCCCTTGCCACGTCATCAAATCAAGTATTAAATCCCTTCCCCCTCTCCCCAAATTCCTCCCTCTCTCCCTATGCATGCCACCAGCCACCCCCTTGGTGGATTGCATTTAATTACTCCATTAACTCCCTTGATCCTAATTTGAAATTCAAATTAGGACCCATTAATTTTCCCTCCTATTTGTATTAAAACTGAAATAATTTCAGTTTGATCCCTCTCCCCTCTCCTTACTCCACCGCTAGCCTTCTCTCTCTCTTCCCCATTAATTCCTCATTAAGGAATTAATTGCTCTCTCATGGGAATTCAAATTTCCCCTCCAAAATTCTCCAAAAACTGAAATTTCTCTCAGTTTTTACTTTGTTTCCTGCACCCATCTCTCCTCACCCCACATCCACCGCCGGCCTCCTCACCCCTTCTACAACCCGCCGCCCACCATCCCTCCTCCTTGGAGATTTATTTGCGGCGACCACCCTTTCACCTCTTCAAGGATGCATGGAGGTTCCCGAGTGGAATTTCGGGTTTGAGTACGACAACCGCGGACGAGTGAACATCCTCCGATCTCCCTTCTTCGACGTCGGATTCGACTTCAACGACACCGTCGAGGACTATTTGGACCGGATCCTACCGGCTCTAGTGGAGTCCATCGACGATCATTTTTCTGTCTACACGGGGATCGTTGAAGGGCATCGTTTCGCACCACCTCCACGACCCGCGCCGACCTCTCCTTCCCTACGGATCTACGGCGCCATCGCCCTAGGAGTGGTTTCATCATTCGTGTGGTTCTTCTTCTCCCAACAAGCCTAGAAGTAGGTAAATGAGAGCAATCTCAAGGTGAGACAATCGCTTTGTTAACCGCGGGATTCTAGTTGGCTTTTCATTTGCTTTACTTTTATTACCGTTGTTATTTTATTGGTCTTGCTAATTTAGGTGTAAGCTATTGCCTAACCATAGTTGAATTCTAAGATCTCCGAAAAGTTTCAATTGAGAACAAAATTAAGCTTGCAATTTCATCACTTGAACAATATTTTATTAAGTTTCTAAATTCAATTCCTGGTTTCACATCACATGGTCTCTCCCTCAATAACAATCCTCTATTCGCAGACATTGTTGTTGTGAGCATCATCTCTAATCATAGCCTTCATCATTGTTGGTATTCTCTCATTTTCCATTTCAGCTAACATATCATTCATCACTCTGTCTACACCAGCACCTGACGTTCCTTAATTCCAACTGCAACCTTCTATCACCAATTGCAGTCTTGTGTAGACAAAAGAAAATTGTCATAACTATGGAGGCTCCACAATTACGAGATTGATCAGTTGATAACTCTTTTAAAAGAACTTGAGAAACCTTCAATTACTAATTCATTGGCACATTCGAATGAAGTTTCATATCTCCATTGGATTAAAAGTCTCAGATGGAACCTTTTTTAGCTCTTGGATCATGGATTCGACGCCTACTGATTATATGATTCACTCTTCACAAAAATTTGAACTATAAAATTGTATATGCCTGAGCAACAGGAAAATTATTCTAGTAGATGTTTAGATTTGTTCCTTAATGGTGCTAAATGATGTTCCATATATTCCAAATCAATCAACTAGACATTGTTTCAATATTAAAACTTACACAATATTTATATTGTAATACCATCTTTTATCCTATTCATTGTGTATTTTAGGAGCACAATTCGAGAAATATGATAAGATCTGCTGAGAAACAAAATGAATTTTATTATCTCAAGATAAAAAACAATCAAATATAATAAAAGCAAATTATCCTTGACATTTATTTATAAATGTTATTCATCCAATAAAGACAATATGACTTAATCATCATAACTCGGACATCCATCATTTGGAGCATGTCGATTTGTGTCTTTCATTAATGATTGCGCCAGAGTCTCTATGGTTTTCTAACTAAAAAATAAATCTGATGTGTTTATTTTCCTAATTTTCATAACGCAGGCCAAAACCAATTTTGAGTAAAATCAAACACTTTAGGTCCACTACTGCAAAGGATTATTCCAAAGGTAAAGCATTATTCATGAGTCATCTTGTATAAACACTACACAATAATTAATCTTTCAAAATAATATTCTTAAATATTATTAAAGGGAAGTGGTTCTAACAACCACACACCTTAAAAATAGGTTACCTTCTAGAGTGTTTGATTACAAGAATCCTACGAAAACATTTTCAAATTTTTATCATAACCTAAGATATTCAAACCATTTGAATCCTCAGCTTTTTGGTGTGAATCATTCTAAATTTCTTTTATTTTCTCCTCAAATGATTGCTAGGATTTCTTCATTGATACTTTGTTCATTTACAAGGGTTTGTGAGACGATTGCTGGCTTCCTTTTATGTTCACCTCCTATGAGGTTTTAAAGATTTCCCCATAGGAAAATTTGTTGATTTGTTGGGATTGTAGAAGAAGATTGCACCATGCTAGCTTTCATTATTTTATAACCCTGCGAAACTTTTAGCATTTCATCATTTGAAGTTTGTTGTTTTGGAGTTTTCGGGATAACCAATGTCACACCATGTTGGTTTGAATTTGATGCCCATCCTCCTACAAGGTTTGTAGGATTTATTTTCATTTGTGCTTTGATTGGGATTGAGTTTTGACAAGGTTGTCAGAGAGAACAAAGGGAAGAAGAAAGGAAAATTTAAGAATAGAGGAAAATAGAAGTATGAGCAAAGACCGAGAAAAGATCGCAAAGCTTTTTGGTTTATGAACATTTTTAATATATAGGGGTTAGATAGCTCAGTGAATGCGGGCTCAACAGTTAAAAATGTGTGTTCACAAGTGCGTCTACTAATTTTTTTACTTTATTTATGATATTTAATATATATATAATTTTCTTATTTCTCTCTTCTTTTTAATATTATTATTTTTTAGTCATTTTGTTTTATTTTATTTTTTAATGAGTATTTATGTGCTCTATCTCATGCTAACATTCTCTCTATCACGTGACAGTTTCTACTTTTCGTGCATGTTAAATTTTCACCTCCAACAAGCAACAATCTTGTTAACAGGGGTACTTTCCTACATAATTTTAACATAAAAAACTCATCTGAAAGGTTTGGTTTGTGAAATATGAGAGATTTGAGTACTCTTTTGATGAGAACGAGATGCTATGGGTTGATTTGTTACGAATTTAAATCAGACTTTCATCATTGTCATGAAATTTGATTGCATCATGTTTTCAAATATATAAATTGTCAACAATATAATTGAGGATTAAATATAAACTTCATAAAATTATAGTTATATTGGATATATGGTATGAAATCAAATGTTGGGTTATTAAAAAAATAAATGATGTCCATGATGTTGGGGGAATTTGATTATGTTGAGATAAATGTGGCAAAAATAGGAATTATAAATTGCGGAATGATAGTGTAAAAGGAATGCTCCGAGTGATATCCATAAAAGATAAGGTGATTGAAAAAACTTAGGTGGTTTGACATGTGAATCCAATGATGGAAATTGTGCATGTTAAATGAGTATATAACATTAGTGCCAAAAGATTTGAAAGAAAAAAGAGATTGACCTAATATTATATCATATGTATACAAAATAAATAAGTTTAAAACTCAAACAACACTAAAAAATAAACAAATAGAAAACGAGTATTCATAACACCAACCTCAAAAAGTTGTCAGAAGGCTAATGAAGATGATGGTTGCAATAGTTATACATTTGATAAGCCCTATCTTGATAACAAAGCTTATTTTAGTAATATTCTTGATAAGAAATTACAAACCGAGGTGACTAAGTCCACAGCTTACACTAAAGCATAAGTCATGTTTCTCCACAGCACTAATCTTAGAAAAATAGATAATTGTCATAGCATATGCCTACAACAACAACAACATAAAGTCTTTATCCCAGTGTGTGGAGTCGGCTACATGAATCCTTTTTCTCCATTGTGTCATATTAAAAGTTAAATTCTCATTTAAATCTAATAAAGAAATGTCATTTTTAATATTTTCTAACCAAGTCTTTTTAGGTCTACCTCTACCTTTCTTAAAATAAGTCAAATCTAATGCATCTACTTTCCTAACCGGTTTATCGAAAGGCTGTTATTTTATGTTAATAAACCATCTAAGACGACTCTCTCTAATCTTATCTTCCACTTGAGCTACTACAACATTTTCACGTATATGCTCATTTCATATCTTGTCTCTAAAATAAAGCCTCTAATCCGCCTAAGCATCTTCATCTCTGCAACACTTAATATTATACTTCTCTTTTAATGGCCAACATTTTGCACCATAATCATTGCAGGTCTAACCACCATCTTAGGGTTGTCAAAATCGGGTCATGGGTCGAGTTCGAGTCCAACCCGGAACTGACTCGGCATAATGAGACAATGATGCCGACGCGACTCGGCTCGACCAGAAGACACCGGGTCAACCCGGGTTGGTTGACTCGACCAGAAGACATCGTGCTTGTCGTGTCTACCCGAATCCGACCCGATTTTTCAAATTGGTCAAAATCCTGAACTCGGACCCGACCAGTTTCTCAAACGGGTTGACCCTAACCTGAAATTTTCGGGTTGGGCGAGCGGGTTTTCGGGCCGTGTCAAATATCAACACCATCTTATAGAATTTCCCCTTATGTTTGAGGGGTACTTTTCTATCACACAACAAGCCCGATGTATTCCTCCACTTCAACCATCCAACTTGAATTCTACTAATAATATCCCCATATATTTCACCATCACTCTGAATAATAGATCCAAGATATAGAAAATGCATTCTCTTATTAATGACTTGATCACCCATAGTCACAATCGCTCAACTAGATCTATTATTAGTAAAATTACGCTCAATATATTCAGTTTTAGATTTACTCAAATGAAAGCCTTTAGACTCTAAGGTTGACTTCCATAATTCAAGTTTACCTTCAACTCCCTCTCTAGTCTTATCAACAATAAGAATATCATAAGCAAAAAGCATATACCAAGGTACAACCTCTTGCAAATGTCTAGTGAGAACATCTAAAACTAAAGCAAAAAGATGCTGGCTTAAAACTAATCCTTGATGTAATCCAACTGAAATAAGAAAATAATTGGTCAAACCACCTTGTGTTTGAACACAAATAACAGCTCCCACATACATATCCTTAATGACTTAAATATAAGCATTATTAACCCCTTTCTTTTCTAGAACTCTCCATAGCACTTCTCTTGAAACTTTATCATATGCCTATGATACAATTAAAAAAGACGCTGTAATCCAATAGAGACCATATTCAAAAAAACAAGCAGCAAAAAGCTGAAATAAAATCTGAAACACTAAATGGAACTTTTAATTGCAAGATACCTGCACTATTTCACTGATGAAGTTTAAACCACCAGGACCAATAAGAGATCCAGCAAGAAGGTAGCCAACAATGACCTTGAGTTTAAGAATCAAGAAGAATAATAGTGTCAGCAAGAAGGAGCTATTAATTTCTGAACAGAAGAAAGGTGAAAAAAAAAAATACCAACCGGTTGGCCTAAAAGTGAAAAAGTAACACCACCAACCGCTGCTGAAACAATAACCACCACCAGATCGGAAATTAATCTGTCAAAGCGCATGGTCATGAATTTGACACTTAAATCCACTACTTAATGTTCAAAACTAAGAATATTAGTCTCAGATTAATTTTCATAAAAAAACAAAGAATTTTATAGGTATATTGGAAAAAAACTCTGAATAATTAGATAATATAACAAATGAGAGTACCGAACTCACCTCAGATCTAATTGAAGTACTGGATACTTGGATTTACGGTTTGAAATGACAAATAAGTTATCCTGCCACATATGGAAGACAGGAAAATTTCATAATAAGGTTGAAATTACATCTAAATGATAAGCATTCCAGGAAGATGTCCACCTTTTGGTCTATCAATTGTGTCCCATCAGAATCTTCATTTCCCAATGAAAATACATCTTGAAGTTGAAATGGTTTAACTGCACTGCACGAAGAAAAAAATGCAATAACTAAAAAAGCAATAACTAGAAATAACACATTTTGAAATGGTTTACTAATGATTTATTCATACTTTGTTGATGGTGTGTCATTTTTCTTTGCCTTGTCATGAGTAATCAAAGCAACTGTCTCCACTTTACCCTGAAAAACAGAGAAACACAAAAAGAAAAAAAGGAAGCACTAGCTTCATAATGAAAAAAATAACAAGGAAAAACACTGAAGGTAAATAAGTAGATTTGCCTAAATTATTTTTGTATGTAAGATGCTCACTAAAAGAAAGATTCCAGCACACATAATGCAGGTACACTTTCTAAGATATATATCATAGGTCTTTCTCCTATGCTATGAAACATTCGCTGATGTAGCCTAAAAAGTGAGTAGAAATGAGAGAGATTTCGAACTATTTTCTTGCTAAAATGCAAAAAACATATATGAGAAAATGAATATTCATCCATCTAAAACTATATTTACTTGCTCACTAATTACATTTTACATTTGAAGGGGTGGTTTGGTATAGCTTTTATTATTTATTTATTTTCCAGTGTCTTTTTTATCTGTTTATTTTATTGCTTAAAATAAAAATATGTTTGATTTATAATACATTTATTATTTTTAAAAACTAAAAACTATATAAGTGATACGCCTCCAAAGAATTCGTGTGATTAAACATGAATTTTGATATATGAATTGATTATAGATCATTTCAATTCCTTTTTTCAAGCAAACATATAGTTTAAAAAGTCCAGTTCAACACAACAAACTAAACAATACCAAGAGCTACAGGATCAAAGTCCAAATAGGTCTTCATCAAGCACCAAGAAACATAATTAAAAAATTTTAGAGGCCATTCAATTGGCAAATATCCTCCAAATTTTATGTGCGTATAGTTAAAATGAACTCTTCAATGAAACAAAATTGATGAGCTTAAGATCACTTAAATTTGAGATCTTAAGGCATTGAAATGCCCAAAAAATAGCATGACCAATTTAACTAACCATCCGATAGATGAAGACTTTTAGCATAAACAACTCATAATGCAATACATTTGAGGAAGAATTTTGGTGGAGAGGATTTCTAAACTTAGAAAATTCCATACCTCTAATCATCATTTGGAGCCTTGATCGGTCCTCTTTGGGATTTCGCTTATCCAAACATGTTTTGTCTCTATCGTTCAATCAATCTTCCCTCAAACTAGGAAGACATTTACCATCGACTAACTCCTCAAACCCAACTTTTGACACCAACGCTTATTATTATCGTTAGCCCACACCAATATAAACCATCACTCAATTGTCGCTTCCAAGTTTTAAAAAGGCAAAATAGGGAATTAAGTCATTTTTACTTAGGGAGGCGAGGCATAGGCCTCGAGGCGGATTAAGTTGTAAGCCTCAAAACAGAAATAAAGAACCTATAAAATTATAAATAATTCAAAAAAGGACAAAAATAAAATAAACAATCAACATATTTACTTAATTCATCATCATAAAGTTATAAACTAGAAATCTCAATATTAAATGTTATTATAACATGAAATTATGAAATGATATTTAAAGTAATAATTCGGTTAGAACTTAAATATGCCACAAGAATGAAGATCCATGAAGGCCTCATACTCACTTTTATATTCTTCAAGAGAGACCTTATATGTGATATTTTTCCTATAATTGGATGATGTATCATTGTCATCTTTAAAATCTTCTTCAATTATAATATTTTTTTCTTAGCACCTATATTAGTTAATATTACATTAAAAGCATAGTTTAAAATTGTGCAATAAAAGGCGCGCAGCTGCGCAATTTAGCCCAATTTAGCCCCCAAGAGCCTCATTGCTTAAGCAATTTTGGGTTTAGGTGAGGCTTACGCCTCAAGGTTCATGAGGCGTGCCTTTGAGGCTTAATTGTGCAATGTTAGGTGAGTCGCACGCCTCATGATGTCGGGTCCAGCCAACTTAAGTTTCTAATTAAAAAACTCTATTTCCTCTATTCTTTCATTCAGCCTACCCAAATCGAACAGAGGAGTTCTCCGCAAGCCCAGTTCTGCAACATTGCTCTACTCGGCCTACCTTCCAGCCGCCTCTCCTGCTAGCGCCGCTTCACGCCGGTGAGCTTCTAGTGTCTGGCCGCCCACTACAACAACTCCACTACCGGTTTTAGTTTTTTTTTTTTTAATTCAAGGTAAGATTTTTCAATTTATAGAAAATCTAGGGTTTTTTATTTTTTGAGATTTTTTGTTTGTTTTTACATTTGTGCATTAGGAAACATGGTTAGAGGCAAGGAAAGGTCAAATATGTCATTGCGGCATGACCCTTCTTAGAAGTACAGTGTACAAGTTGATGTAGGAGGCGGCAAGAAGACATATGTATATTTAAAATGCAATTTTTGTGATAAGGTGGTGAAGGGAGTTACCCGCATTAAGGAGCACTTATCCGGGTCATATAAAAATGTAGCATCTTGTGTGAATGTGCCGGATAAGGTGGAGGAAATTACTGCTTACATGAAGAAGAGTACCATGGCCAAACATTTACAATAGGAGCAATTTGATGAAAGGGTCGAACATGGTGCTTACTACGAGAGCAAGAGTAGCAAGGACTTTTCTTCCACTATACACATTAGAGGTGTCTGGGGTCCTATGGACCAATATATGATTAATACATGAGAGGATAGAGGAAAAGCACAGATGATGCCTGTAGCTGATACTAGAGAGGGTCGACGACAGGTTTGCATAGATATTGGCAGATTATTTTTTGAGAATGTCATTCCATTTAATGTTGTGACATCGCTGGCCTACTTCAATATGTTGTGATCTGTAAAGTTGTATGGGAGAGGGTTGAAGGCACCTTTCATATACGAGTTGCGAATATGGATTTTGAAGGAGGAGCTGCATAACACAGAGCGGAGTATTGATGAGATTAAAAAGACATGAAGTGAGACTGGTGTTACCATTATATCAGATGGATGGTCTGACATGAAGAGCCGAAGCATGATTAATATCCTTATAAACAATATCTATGGCACGGTATTTTTACAATCAGTTGAAGCTTCAAATGAGGTTAAAAATATTGATTTCATTTTCAATTTATTAGATGGCATTGTTGAAGAGATCGGGGAGTAATTGGTTGTTCAGGTGGTGATTGACAATGTCAATGCATACAAAGCAGCAGATCAGATGTTGATGGAGAAGAGGAAACAACTCTATTGGACCCCTGCGTGGCACACTGTATTGATCTCATATTGGAGGAACTTGGTAATCTACCTTAACACAACAGCGTCCTTTCTAGGGCGAAGAAGATCACAAATTCATCTACAATCACTTATGGGTCTTAGCCTTAATGAGAAAATTCTCGAAGAAGGAAATCATTCGCCCTGCTACCACTAGGTAAGTCATTACATTAGTGCACTGCAAAGCATTTTCAATTTCTAATGCAAGTTTATCCTATAGATTTGCCATATCTTATTTGACACTGCAAAGCATGCTGGAAGTTAGGCAACCTCTTGAAGTCGTGTTTACATCAACACAATGGCTTAATTGTGCATGGGGCAAGAAACCTGAGGGGAAATAAATACGAAGGTTGATTTTGAATGATAAACTTTGGGAAAGTGTAACATATGTCATATTGAGCACAAAACCCTTAGTACAAGTACTACGATTAGTGGATGCACAGAAGAAACCAGCCATGGGTTTTATATATAATACAATGGATGAGGCAAAGGAGTTGATTGCACATAACTTGGGAGGAGAGGAGGTCAGTTATAGAGAGATTTGGGATATCATCGATGCGTGGTGGGAGGTCCAGCTACACTGTCATTTACATGCAGTGACGTATTATCTCAATCCTCAATTTCAGTATTCATAGAGGAAATCCTCAAATCCAGAGGTGAAGTTGGGCTTATACCATTGCATGGAGCAGCTGACACCGAAGCAGGCCGTTAGGAAGCTTGCAGATTTAGAACTTATTCTATTTCCAAATAGAGAGTGATTTTTTGGTCTGGAAGCAGCAAAATCTACTATTGTCAAACGCTCTCCAGGCAACCTTATTTTTCGCAAAGTACATCGTCATCGACATGCATCACACTTTAATATGTTCTGATTATCATTTCTCTAATTGAACATAGCTGAATGATGGATCCAATTTGGTGATTCCACCCATGAGTACAGAGTTTTGCAGTTAGAGTTTTGGGCCTCACTTGTTCTTCCTCTATGTGTGAGCGAAACTAGAGCACATATAGTCAAATGCAAACGAATAGAAGAAATTGACTTTCAACACTCAAAATAAACTCTCTTGTGTATATTATGCATAATAAGAGGTTGAGAGATAAGAGGTTGAGGAACAATGGGTTGAAGAATGATGAGGACTCTTTGGTGTGTGATGATATGACGTCTGATAATGAGTGACTTATAGATGATGAGATAGATTTTTCATTATCAAACCTGCAGCTAGAGGATCTAAGTGTGGATGTCTTGAGGGGTAAAGTAGATCAAGCGGGCACATCCACTAGTACTGTAGCACAACAAGCAAACAAATGTATCTCACAATTTTTTGTATTATTACATTTTAAATATATGCAATTAACAACACACTAATTATTCTTATTGAGTAGAGAAGAAAAAAAGTGGATAACATTGAAGATGATGAAGATTTGACATTCATAGATACAATTGGAGATGAAGATGCCTCCCTTGAAATCCCAATTAGTGAAGGGACATGATTGGATTTTAGATGTTCTTTCTTATTTGTATTTTGGGAGTTTTGATAGACTTATATTTGTGATTTTGTACTTTGAATTATGCTATGATATGCATATATTGCATCTATTTTATTATTTTCTACTAATTTCACTTCTCATTTAGATATTTTTTATTGTATGATAGACTCTTAATGTTATTTACCTGCTAGAATACTTAAATTCTCATTTACGCAATTCTTCGTCTGTGAGGCTTACGCCTCGCCTCACGGACGAAAAATGCCTCGAGGCTATTTACGTAATTTTAAACCTTGATTAAAAGTAATCTAAAGTAAAATAATAAATTAATAATACAATGACGTAATCCATTATGCTTAAATTTCCATTTGATTTATTTATACTCCACCCCACTTTGCTTCTTTTTTTAAATGATTGTAAAATAGAAATTTGTCCCAATTCAATAGAGTATATAATACAACAAAATATATATTATTATTACTATTAATAGAGTATATAATATATAATAAAAAATTTTAATAAAATTTTATTCAAATGAGGTAACGCCTCAAAATGCCTCATTTTACAAAAGTCATGGGCCTAACTAGAGCTAGTGAGGCTTAAGCCTTGCGACGCTTCTTGTGCGACTCAATTTGAGGCGTGCCATGAGGTGTGCGCCTTGAATAATTTTTAAATCATGGTCATAGCCCACTATCAACTAATACTAAAAAACACCATCGCCATCAAATGTCACCTACCACCGAACGACATTGATGTCCATGGTCACTCTTACGCCATCAAGCAACATTAACGCCCATTAGCCCCTTCATTATCGTCGACTAACATCAACAACTATCATCAAATGTTTGTTTTTACCCACCATCGACGAACAAAGACAATCGTTGTGTGACATTCAATATTGTTCATCATCAATAGACACTTGCATTCACCATCTTTAACTACTTTCCAACATTCACCAATACCATTGCAGGAGACAACCACAACATAATAAGATCGAAGAAGAGTTGAGCATTGTAATTTTCAACCCATATAGTGGAATGATTTCAACTGGGCTAGGCGCAATGATTTTTCACTTTTCAAGTTTGTAACATTTAAAATCATATTTCTATTGTGTTATTGATCATTTATCGATTTGCATAAATTTTTTTTCAATGTTAAGATAATCTAGCTCCCAATAATTTGACATCATTGGCAAAAAACCACATTCTATCTTCTAGTACAGGACTTAACATTGACATAACCTTTAATGATGAATAGGCACAGCACCTGCAATGACAAATGTTCAATCCAACTCTCACCATTCAAGCCTTAAAGGAACTCTTCCCCCAATCAAGTTCAAAATATTGCCTTTCTACTTCTGGAACAAAAGAATTTTACCAGCAAAGGTGTCGTTGACATATCCCTAGAGGAGCACAGTCATCAAATGGAGGAATCCAAACTTGAGATCCTTCATATTTAGCGCGAATCCCATAAGCCATGACCTTTATTTCAAAATGTTACAAGATTTCACCTTTTGTTGCAACGGATTTAAGACCACCTATCGGAGGATGTTTGAGCAACTATTCCCTACCATTAAGCTGAGACTCTGCCTCCACCTTTTCCTCTATTAATGAACATTGGCTTCCATGAAAAAGCCAGCTCCACTAACACACGGCGAAGTAACTCCCACTCTTGCCAATAGTGTCACTCACAAAACTATTAGTGATGAAATTCAACATCTAGAATGAAAGGACTTCCCAATAGAGGACCGATTTAGCATATTTGTCAAAACTTTAAGAAGTTTTCTCCCTTCACCAATGAAATCCTATGACAACTTATTCCAGCAAGGTTCAACTGTTCAAGTTGACCATTATATCATACTATGATGGCTCCTCTCTTCCTCTTTATTTCTCCTATACAAAGGTCTCCAATGTAGAGTCCTCTAGCAGAATACTGAAGGTAGCAGGTTCCATATCACTGAAATTACCCCATTGTCGCTCTATTCTACTAAGATCCAGCAAAGGAAAGTATCCAGATTATTGTTTTCAACAGTCTCAAGAAAGAATCCTACTGTTGCTGATGGGGACATCAGCAGCGATTTCGACACATGTACCTCCAGGAGATGCCGGAGATCGACGGCCGCGATCATGATCTGTATTTTCATCATTTTATGTAGTAGTTTATTTTTATTTTATGATTTTTCGTTTTTGCCCTCATGGGTATTTGGTAGCTATTGTAGCCCCAGGGGCATTTTAGTGTTTTGTTTTCTTTGTCATTGTGAGACCTATTTATATGGCCCTTCTCTTGTAATAGTTTAGTTTTTTTGGATGAAATAAAAAAAAATTTAATTTGTGTTCTCTTTGTGAGTGCATCCTCTCTCTCAAATCTCTTAGTGAGTTTTGAGAAGAGCTAGATCTCTTTGTGAGTTCTAGACATTCTTCTAGCTTGTTTTGTGATCAAGTAGTGTGAGAACTCAAAGGAATTTCATCCAGATTATATTCTCTCTGAAATTTCCTCCCCACAACCTTTCCACTCAGCAATCCAGCCCCATAGTGTCCAGCCGCCAACCAACAGCTTCCCGCCAGCCACAGGCCAACCAGCTGCCGATCAACTCCCTGCCAGCCAGCCCGTAACCTCATCCCAACGGCCACAGCCCATCCCGTCCCGTGCAGCCACCCCCCCCCCCCCCTTACTGCTCCCAATCTCACGGTTAAACAGCCATCCGTGAGCCTCCAACCCACCATCTCCTTGCAGTTCCCCTTGCCGCTGGACCTCCATGTTTTGCCCAACCCGTGAATTCCAATTCCTGGTGACTTAATTAATTGCCTAATCAAGGGCTCATCTTAAGGCAAGGTAATTAATGACACTTAGAGCTATTTTGAAATTCGAATTCTACTTTCCCTCTCATCTCAAATCCACTTGGGAAGTTACTCAATACATAATTAAATCTGAAATAAAATTCAGGTTTAATTTAATTATCTACTTAAACTTGGGCCCCACTCTCATAACTCCTAAATCTCTCTCTTTCCTCCTATGGCCGGCCACTCTTAGTGGGTTTCTCTCTTCCAAATGACATAATAAAACCACGAAATCAGCCCAAAGTCCCTCCCCTTTCACCGCCCCAATAAAACCTTTTGAATTAATTTGAATCCATCAAATTAATTCCCTTCCACCTCCACTAAAAACTGAAATTACTGCAAAAATTTTCAGTTTTGTCTTTGGAACCTTTCTCTACTTGCTATCACAAGCACTCAAGGCAAATTCGCATCCCTTCTTTGGCGTCTTCACTCACTACCACCATGCATTGAGGAACCCAAATGAAACTTTGGGTTTGTGCATGACGATCAAGATCAAGTCGACATCCTCCAATCACCATTCTTCGACGTGGGCTTCGATTTTGATGACACAATTGAAGATTACATCGACCGTATCCATTATACCTTAGTGAATGTGATCGACGAGCAAAGATCAAAGGGACGTTGGATCATCCTTGGACGACCGCCATCCTCCACCACTCCGGCCACCTATCCAAGAACGACGATCTTAGGCTCCTTCTTCTTCGGAGTGACCTCGGTTCTAATATGGAGACTTTTCTTCCGCTACAGCCTAGACTAGCTGAGCGTATAGGCTCCAAAGGTGAAGGTTCTTATTATTAAATTGTGGATTCTTGCTTATCGTCGTAATTTTACATTTACTCTTTGTGATTTCTTAAATCGTTTGGGAATCGGATTTGCTCTTCTTTGCCTAAACAAGTTGAAGACTGAGAATTCTAAGGATCAAAAGCATTGTTGTAAGCAATAAATTTATCTTGGATTACGTTGTTAAAACTGCTCTCTTTAATTTCTTAAAGTAACTCCTCCATCGCATTTTGTTTCACATCAGTTGTCTTATTGTATATTGCAGGAATAATTTCAGTTGGTTATTTTTCAGCAATCCAAAGCAGAAATCCAGGGACTTCTTGCCAGCAATCCTGAAATAAATTTAGCAATTATATACTTGTTTTCCAACAAAGGAATTGTTAGAAGACTGAATTGGATTGCAGTGTACAACAAGAAGACTAAATCCGAGAGAAGAAGTTAATTTAAAGGGCCAAACATTGCTCAAGGTACCTTTAATTTATTGTTTGACAGAATCGATGAAGAAAGCCCGAAAAAATATCTAAGCCAGTTTTTAATTCATTCTATCATCTTATTGTAGACTAGAGCCATAAGTTAAGAGATTAGCATCAGAACATGACAGCTTTCCAAGCCAAAATAAGCTTTTCATTATAAATTTTCTTTAGATTCTGAGAGGAAAGTCACACCTACTTGGTTATCCGCAACTGTACTATTGAAGCTGTTTGCATCGTGACCTGAAAATATGTAATGAAATTACATAAGCATTTCATTAGGAATACAAAACAAAGAACAGCAGCATCCTTCTAAATTGTTGCTAATACATAATTTTAAAACTTGCTAACACATGATGATGAATGGTCACCTGAAGAAAGCATAAAGAACTCAATTAGAACACAGCATCTAGTCACCATGATATATAATTCTCATGAAAATGAAGAAGGGTGGAATACAGTTAAACATCTTTGGTGACATACTCTTGCATCGAGAGAGATTTAAAAACCCCATGTTTATAGCTGAGACAAAATATTCATGTAGCGGATACCCCGTAGTGGGATAAAGGTTTGATGTTTTTGTTTCTGTTGTTGTTGGTGGTGGTGGTGAATTTACACTAGTCAAGTATTTTTTTATATTATTAAATTTAACGTTGCTTTCAACATACTCATGTCACCCTTATGTTTTCTTTACAACATAATCAAGACGATGAGAGAACCAGCCTTCTAGGGGATGATACTACATAAATGCATGGTACAAAATCATTTAGTTTAATGTGAATTAATTTGCATAATTATTGCATGATTTCAGAACTTAAGTGAATGGCTAGCAGCTTATAGTGAAACAACTGAACTTTCATGCAATGCATATCAATGATGGTTGAATAATAAATGATGCATCAAGAAATTTCTTTGAATGGACAAAGAACCGCACCTTCCGGCGAATCGTTCTCGGACGAAAACTCTTTTTCGAGCACGCGATCGAAAATATCAGCGATGCTGCTTTCATTCGACGCTTCGCGCGTCGAAGCCGTCACCAAAGAGCCATAGAATCTCTCCCTCATTTCCAGGTCCGGTCTCGCCCTCACCGGCGCCGGAAACGACATCATTGAGAGGCAGGAAACGAAGAACACAATCATCATCCACCGCGCCGGAGAAATCGCGGCGGTACCCGTGCCCATCGATAGGATTGAGAAAGGATGAGCTACAAGCCACTACAGGTTAACGGAGAAGCGAGAATCGGAGCGGAGCATTCCGAGAGAGCGGGTGGAAGAAGATGAGGTGATCGCTAGGGTTTCAAATGCTTACGAAGCGGCAGTTGGAGAAATGGGGTTGGGGAAAAGCACGGCCTGTCCGTGGCTGGAGTAGGCTGGAGATGGAAGACAAATACAAATAGACAATATATGAATATAAATATGGAATTTGTGCTCTGTTTCTATCGCAAAAAAATTCACCCGCGGAGGCGCCTTATATTTGGAATGCGCCGCGATGCGTATTTTGCTATAATTGGACACGTGTTGGCATATGAATGATTAGTGGTTGGATTATGCGATCGATCGGATTTATTTTGCCAATTTTTGCTGTTATTTTCGTTTTGGGTTGCGTTTGCGGATGTTGTGACGGTGCGATGGGCTGAACCGGAAGTTGAACCGGGGGTTTCTTCTACGCTTTTACAAATTAGGCATAACAAATTCATTCTAATAAATTCCAATCGATGTTAAAACTATATACAATAAAAAATATTTTATAGTTACTAAATTGCAACATGATTTTCATTCTATTTAATTCACTAGATTATTGTAGATTTAAAGTTATAATTTACATAACTCGATTTGACTTTAAATTGAATTTATAATAAAATTTTTAATATTATTTAATTATAATTGTTGCGTGCGAGAATATACGCGGCGGTAGAGTTTGTAAATTCGCGTCCTAGCGTTGCACGAGTATTTCACACACAAACAGAAAAGAGAAAGTGAACACCAAGGGTTTTTACGTGGAAAACCCAAAAATGGGAAAAACCACGGGGCCTCGCCCAGTTGTAAAGTTCCACTAGTGTTTTCGTAGATTACAAATGGCGGATTTCGTCCCACAAGTTGGGATAATCCAAATACAATTTGTTTCTTCCACGAAATTTACAAAATTCTGCGAATTCCCTGCGTTTCCTGAAAATCCGGCAGAGTTCCGACGTCTTCAGGCTGCAGGAAGAACTCCGACGGCGGTCGAGGAGGTGAGGAATCTCCTTTTCCCCTTTCTCCTTCTTCTTCTGCGAATTCCTGGTGTTTCCCAAAAATCCGGCAGAGTTCCGGCGTCTTCAGGCGGCAGGAAGAGCTCCGACGGCGGTGGTCGAGGAGGTGAGGAATCTCCTATTCCCCTTTCTCCTTCTCCTACTCTTCTCCTTCTCTCTCTTCACTTGAGTCCCCTTGGTGTAGAATGAGGGCTCTATTTATAGTTTTTCTGGAGTGGCATAGCCCGTAAATAGGCGTGAGATCAAGGGCGAACAGGGAGTGGTTTGAATGGACGGCCGATATCGAATCCTTTGATCATGCACCGTTCGTTGGGCATTTGATGGCCTTAATGTTGTCGGAATTCGATGATCTTGGGCTCGTTGGATTCGTCTTGTTGAGCCCTTCGATTCAAGTATAAGCTCGTCAAAATCGGAGACCGTTTGGTAACTCAAATTGTGGTTTGAACCTTCTAACAGCGCTTTGAACCCTTGATTCGGACTCATTTGGGCTCGGATTGGGTTGATCTTGGTGTCGTTGGGTTCGTATTTCCGAGACGCTCAGTTTGACTGTAAGCTCGCTGAAATCGGAGTTCATATGCTCCCAAAATTAATTTCGGAAGTTTCCAATTTGATTTTGCATTGAGATTCATGCCCGATCAAGATAATTTCTGCATGGCGTATTAGTTGCCCCTCTATTTTCGGACGTCGAAGCTCCAGAAGTCCGAAAATACATGCATCGATAATTTGCATTGGTCTAAACACCAAAAATACGTTTCAAAAATTAACATCTTGTTCGAACTTCACTATAGAGGCCTCGTTGAGTTCCGAAAGTGTATTAATCGAGTCTGGAACGTGGAAAAACGTGTCCGGGGACCCGAAAAACGTCAAATTTGGGCTTTTTCGGGACGAAATTCGGGCCCGAAATGGACCGGGCAGCCGAACCGGCTGAACCGGCCGGCCGTCGCCGCCGCTGCCGCCGCCTCCGCGCGGAACCGCCCGCGCGCTGCTCCTACGCGTCGCCTGGGCTGGACCGCGCCCGAGCCTGGGTGCGCCCGCGCCTGGGCTGGGTGCGCCTGCGGCTGGGGTGGCTGCGCCCGCGTGTTGCGCGGCCTGTGTGCTGGGCCCGCTCCGCTGCTGCGCTGCCGCGGCAGCTGCTGCCGCCGCCGCCGCCGGCCGGCCTTCCGCGTGGCTGGCACGCTGCTGCGCTGCTGGCAGCGATCCACGTGAAGAGTCCGTGGATCGGTGCGATTTTTGTGAGTCGGTTCGCTGCCACCGACTTAGGTGGGGCCCACTCGTGTAAAGAGGCCGTTTTTTGCTATTTTTGGGTCCAAAAAAAATTCCTAAAAAATTAAAAAAATTCTGA
Source organism: Dendrobium nobile (assembly GCA_022539455.1). Lineage (NCBI taxonomy): Eukaryota > Viridiplantae > Streptophyta > Magnoliopsida > Asparagales > Orchidaceae > Dendrobium > Dendrobium nobile. Next base: position 55,058,014 of record CM039730.1, read on the forward strand.
AAAATTCGGAAAAAATTTAGAAAAATAGGACATTTCGAAAATTGTGATAACCTCCTCCTATTCTCTTCAAAACCTATAAATAGGCCTCCTAGGCCTTTAGAAAATTTGCAACTTCTCTTTCTTTCTCCCTCCGGTTCTCTGGCGGCTGAGGCTTCCGCTATTTGCGAGTTGGGATACTCGAATAGCGCCCCTCTTCGCGCGCAGAAACCTACGGGATCTCCCCCTCCGGCTTACTGACGGCTGAGGCTTCCGTTATTTGCAAGTTTGAAATTTTTTCCTACTCAAATAGCGCCCCTCTTCGCGTGCAGAAGCCTACGGGATTTCTTCCTCCCCCTCCGGCTTACTGACGGTTGAGGCTTTCGTTATTTGCGAGTTTGGAATTTTTTCCTACTCAAATAGCGCCCCTCTTCGCGTGCAGAAGCCTACGGGATTTCTTCCTCCCTCTCCGGCTTACTGACGGTTGAGGCTTTCGTTATTTGCGAGTTTGGAATTTTTTCCTACTCGAATATCGCCCCTCCTCGCGTGCAGAAGCCTACGGGATTTCTTCCTCCCCCTCCGGCTTACTGACGGTTGAGGCTTCCATTATTTGCGAGTTGGAATTTTTTCCTACTCAAATAGCGCCCCTCCTCGCGTGTAGAAGCCTACGGGATTTCTTCTCCTCCCCCACGGCTCTCTGGCGGCTGAGGCTTTCGCTATTTGCGAGCGGAAAATTTCCCCTGCTCGAATTAGCGCCCCTCCTCGCGCGCAGGAGTTACGGGATTTGAATGCCGTTTGAGCAGAAGTTTGCTGGCGATCGACAATCGAGTTGAAGCCCATTAGCAGTCAACGATCGAGTGTGGAGCCAAAGGAGAGAGTTTGAGGATGCGTTGTAAGTAGCATTCGAGCGAGAAGCCGATGACGAGTAGTAGTCCGCCGACGAGCAGAAGTCCGACGATAGGAAGAAGTCCGACTTCAGGGAAAAAGACCGACGAAAATTCTTCGACGAGCAGGAGTCTGACGATGAGTAGAAGTCTGCTGACGAGCAGAAGTCCGACATCGGGTAGAAGTCCGCTGACGAGCAGAAGTCCGACGTCGGGTAGAAGTTCAACGTCGGGTAGAAGACCGATGATAATTCGTCGACGAGCAGAAGTTTGACGTCGAGTAGAAGTCCGCTGATGAGCAGAAGTCCGACTTCGGGTAGAAGTCCACTGACGAGCAGAAGTCCGACGTCGGGTAGAAGTTCAACGTCGGGTAGAAGACCGACGATAATTCGTCGACGAGCAGAAGTCTGACGTCGAGTAGAAGTCCGCCGATGAGCAGAAGTCCGACATCGGGTAGAAGTCCGCTGACGAGCAGAAGTCCGATGTCGGGTAGAAGTCCACTGACGAGCAGAAGTCCGACGTCGGGTAGAAGTATGGCCTTGGGCAAAAGACCAATGAAAGTTCGTCGATGAGCAGAAGTCTGACGTCGAGTAGAAGTTCAACGTTGGGTAGAAGACCGACGAAAATTTGTCAACGAGCAGAAGTCTGACGACGAGTAGAAGTCTGCTGAAGAGCAGAAGTCCGACGTCGGGTAGAAGTCCTCTCCGAGGTTGTATGTCAGAACATTTGTTCGATGACATTAACATGTGTGGAAGAGGTCGAGAGAATCCACCAAGGATGTAAGACCTATCCGAGGTTGTATGTCGGAGCCCTGCTCAACGACGTTAACTTGTGTGGATGAGGTCAGGAGAATCCACCAAGGATGTAAGACCTATCCGAGGTTGTATGTCGGAGCCCTGCTCGACGACGTTAACCTGTGTGGATGAGGTCAGGAGAATCCACCAAGGATGTAAGACCTATCCGAGGTTGTATGTCGGAGCCCTGCTCGACGACGTTAACTTGTGTGGATGAGGTAAGGAGAATCCACCAAGGATGTAAGACCTATCCGAGGTTGTATGTCGGAGCCCTGCTCGACGACGTTAACCTGTGTGGATGAGGTAAGGAGAATCCACCAAGGATGTAAGACCTATCCGAGGTTGTATGTCGGAGCCCTGCTCGACGACGTTAACCTGTGTGGATGAGGTAAGGAGAATCCACCAAGGACTGAGCTACAATAACGATTATGTATACAATAACGATTATGTATTTGTTCGAGTCAAGGATATTAAAGTTCACAATTTTTGTGAATTTATCAATACAATTTTACTCGAAGAAGATAAGGAAATAAAGTCTTACTGCATTAAACAAAAGCATAGCTCCCTAAGACAGCTTAAGGAGGGAGAAGCTACAAACACCACAAACAACATTCAAATTTAAAGACAGACAATACTGAAGTCACACAATACTAAATACATACGATACTTAAAACAAGTAGCACTATTGTGTTCTACGCAATTAAAACTCGGCAAGGCGTTGACAGGCCCCCAGCAATGGTTCCAATTTCCCCCGCTATTTGGAGATTGTTTATCGACTGCCTTTGTTGTCGATTCTGCCCCCCAGTCGGACCAACTTCATCTCGGGTTGGTGCATTCTTGATGAATTGTTGGAGATATCCTTGTCGGATCAGTCTCTCAACTTCTTCCTTGAGTTGCCAACATGCTTCAGTAGTGTGCCCACGGCTACGGTGGAAGTGGCAATATTGCTCCTGGTTTCCGACATTGGGCTTCAAAGGGTGTGGCCATTTCACATTCTCCTGATCCCGGATGGCCATTAATACATTTGCTTGGGATGTATTAAGTGGTGTGTACTCCTTTTCTTGGCGATGTTCTCGTCGTGGTGACGGAGACCTATGAGGTAGATTATTCTTCCCATGCTTTTTCTGATGTGAGAAAGGATTATCCATCCCAGGTGCACCTTTGCGCTTCCCGCTGATTTGCTCAAACTGTTTCCTGTGAGCATTTATAGCTTCATCCGCAGAGATTTGTGCCTCCACGCGATGGATCAAGTCAGCGTATGAATGGACGGTGTCTCGCATAAGGGCCGAATAGAAGGGGCCAGGACGAATACCTCCAAGAAAGACCCCTCTGAGTAATTCAGGGTCTACTCCTGGAATCTGTCGTGCTTCAGTGGAAAATCGTTGAAAATACTCCTTCAACGATTCTCCCTCATTTTGGCGAATCCCGGACAGGTGGGAAGAATCCTTAGCAATTCTTCGATTGGCCACAAATTGTTCGACGAATACTTTGGCCAATTTGACAAAAGAGGGGATCGTTCCAGATGGAAGCGAGTAGAACCATGTTCGGGCCTGTCCTTTAAGGGTGGCGGGAAAGACCTGGCAGAGGAGCGCGTCTGATGCTCGTTGAATATGCATGATGATTCTGTAGTAGTCGATATGCTCATATGGGTCGGTCGTCCCGTCGTAGGACTCAACGTTTGGCACTTTGAATCCTACCGGAATGGGGTGCTGAAGAATGGCTTCCGTTAGAGGTGATGATTCCTGGAAATTCCTCTGTCGGAGAGCATGCCTCACATCTCCTCGGGGGAACTCTTCCTGTACCAATTTTCGCAGTTCGCGACGTAGGACATTGTGAGGGAGTCCCGCAATGTGTGGTTGGGGAGAGCCTTCTGGGAGTTCTGAAAAAATGCGAGGATGTGTTGAACTCGCTGTATCGGCAAGTTCATCTTCCTGTTGTGATTGAGGATGTCCCCTAGGTGGAGGAAGGTGAATTTCTTCTTGACGCTGCTCGAATTGAACATCTTCAACCCTTGGTGGATCCCGAGGGCGAAGGATCTCTTCCAACGTCGGCTGTCGATCGTCTCGTAGGAGTTGAAGAATCTCGTTCTGAAATTCTTCCATCTTTCGAATTCTTTCTTCCAAAGAAGGCCCTGAGGTCCTTTCACCGGCAGCATTTTGCCCCCCGGGGTGCAAAGATACTGAGATTGGTCGTCTATGGTTAATAGACGAGTTTCGAGAAGCTCCAACCAAACGACTGCAGCGCCTATTCACCATCGTAGCAGTACTCGAAGTAGTGGGATAGTTTTTCCCACAGACGGCGCCAAACTATTGCGTGCGAGAATATACGCGGCGGTAGAGTTTGTAAATTCGCGTCATAGCGTTGCACGAGTATTTCACACACAAACAGAAAAGAGAAAGTGAACACCAAGGGTTTTTACATGGAAAACCCAAAAATGGGAAAAACCACGGGGCCTCGCCCAGTTGTAAAGTTCCACTAGTGTTTTCGTAGATTACAAATGGCGGATTTCATCCCACAAGTTGGGATAATCCAAATACAATTTGTTTCTTCCACGAAATTTACAAAATTCTGCGAATTCCCTGCGTTTCCTGAAAATCCGGCAGAGTTCCGGCGTCTTCAGGTTGCAGGAAGAACTCCGACGGCGGTCGAGGAGGTGAGGAATCTCCTTTTCCCCTTTCTCCTTCTTCTTCTGCGAATTTCTGGTGTTTCCCGAAAATCCGGCAGAGTTCCGGCGTCTTCAGGCGGCAGGAAGAGCTCCGACGGCGGTGGTCGAGGAGGTGAGGAATCTCCTATTCCCCTTTCTCCTTCTCCTACTCTTCTCCTTCTCTCTCTTCACTTGAGTCCCCTTGGTGTAGAATGAGGGCTCTATTTATAGTTTTTCTGGAGTGGCATAGCCCGTAAATAGGTGTGAGATCAAGGGCGAACAGGGAGTGATTTGAATGGACGGCCGATATCGAATCCTTTGATCATGCACCGTTCGTTGGGCATTTGATGGCCTTAATGTTCTCGGAATTCAATGATCTTGGGCTCGTTGGATTCGTCTCGTCGAGCCCTTCGATTCGAGTATAAGCTCGTCAAAATCGGAGACCGTTTGGTAACTCAAATTGCGGTTTGAACCTTCCAACGGCGCTTTAAACCTTCCAACGGCGCTTTGAACCCTTGATTCGGACTCATTTGGGCTCGGATTGGGTTGATCTTGGTGTCGTTGGGTTCGTATTTCCGAGACGCTCAGTTTGACTGTAAGCTCGCTGAAATCGGAGTTCATATGCTCCCAAAATTAATTTCGGAAGTTTCCAATTTGATTTTGCATCGAGATTCGTGCCCGATCAAGATAATTTTTGCATGGCGTATATCAATAATATTATAAGCTGGTTATTAAATGTATTTGAATATTTTTTACTTACACATGTGACTAGACATTTTCCTAAAAATCTGAAACAAAATCATAGTGAGTTTAAAAAGTTCAGCAGGCCACAACCAAATACTGATTTAAATTTTCAAATAATTTTTTTTTTCTAACATATTTTTAGAATATTTAAAAGCAGTTACATGAAATATAATAAATCATTATGCTGAGTAAAATAATAGAGCATAACATTTATCCAAAAATCCAAATAATAATATTGAGCGGACTAAAAAAATAAAAATTCATATCACAAAAAATAAATAGAATAGTTTTGGATACCAATTAAATCTCAAATGATTATGGCTTCTTATGACTCTTTTTATGTTTATAGCACTACAATATGCCTGAAATCACTAGAGCATGAGTTTTTAACCACAAGAACATACCTTATGCATTGGATTGCTTATCACATATAAAATCTCAAAGAATTCTGACTACTTATATCTCATAGCAAACATAATTCAATCGCACAAGCACATATTTTATCACATTATAGAAATTAAAGAATAATTAAGCTCATATTAGAATTGCACATTTTTCTATAATGATAGCCAACATAAATTTCAACTAAATATGCACAATTTCAAAATATAATCAAATTATCAGAGATCATGTAAAAACGTCATTTTGATACTTTAATCGTACTACAATACTATTTTTATAGTCTAGATTATTTTTCTATTCAATAAAAATTGTATACATTCTAAAATATATGGTGGAAGATTTTTAAAAAAATATTCAAAATATTTATAATCTCGATCTCTATAACATATAAAAAAATTTAGCAGTAAAAGTTTTTTCAATGCAAATTATTTTTCATTTTTCGGTAATGAAAATAAAAATTAAATCTAGTAATTCAAGAAAATGTATTTTTTTAATTTAAGATAGACATAATGTGACATACATTGATCCGGACAACTTTCCTAATTGGGTTGATGATAAAAAACAACCCATAGCAACTCAAAAACCTCTCTCTCTCTCTCTCTCTCTCTCTACTCCAGTGATATGCAACACTCAAATGAATGATATAGTGGATTCATTTTTATATTTGAAAGGTAGTTAATGGCTTAGCGCTGCACCCCTAGTTCATTTTCCAAAAATTCAAGACTCCAGCAATAAAACATCACTATTTAGAACATTGACATTGTTGTTCCGCTGCGGCGCTCAGACACTCAAAACCTAGGCGCTCAAATAGTAAAAGTTTAGATTTTTTTGCCAAAATGCACTCTAAAATCTTAGGACTCATTTTGGAACACATGCAAATATTTTTCATATAAGAAAACACTTCCAAACATATGATAGAGCCAATTTTATTAAACTATCAAAACTTTAATACAACCTTTTTCTGGTCCGGGGGGACCTTTTTTCTGGGGGGGGATATTATACCAGCATCTCTTTCGGTTCTTCGGTCATCCGGAGGTGTAAAATCCAATTATGTCTGGAACCGGTATTATTAGTCATATCATATCAACTTTTTCGGGAAAATCGGTCTTCGAGTAACTAGGCATGGTTTATGCCATGATCAGTATCGGTGTTCATGGATCTCTTGTTAGAGCTCATCATATGTTTACTCGGGGGGGGGGGGGGGGGGGGGGGGGGGGGGGGGGGGGGGCGGAATTTATACCAGCATCTCTTTCGATTCTTCGGTCATCCAGAGGTGTAAAATTCAATTATGTCTGGAACCGGTATTATTAGTCATATCATATCGACTTTTTCGGGAAAATAGGTCTTCGAGTAACTGGGCAAGGTTTATGCCATGATCAGTATCGGTGTTCATGAATCTCTTGTTCGAGCTCATCATATGTTTGTTATGGGCTCATATGTTGATACGCGTGCCTTCTTCACAGCAATGAATTCAAAACACAAAACTTTATATATATATATATATATTCAGGTTAAAATATGTCAATCCAAATGATGAACATGGAGGCATCATCATAAGAACTTCTTTGATTTAAATAAGTAAAATTTGCAAGGTACATATGAGATAATATAGCCTTGAATGTAGGTCGTATTGGTATCCGGGCCAAACTTTATACAAATATTACTTGTTATTATTATTATTTTTTACTTTTACCTATTTTTTATTATTTATTTTACTTTCAAAATCTTAAAATAATGTGTTCGTATATTCTTTTGTCAATTAGCATTAAAATTATATTAATTATCTCATTTGATAAAAAATGTTTAAGACCTCAATTCACCCAACTCCCCTTTTGAGGTGTTATAGTCATCCAATAAAGTCACCATTATTGGACCACATTATTGGATCACCACTGTTGGAATTCGCCAACTCAAACTATCGTCAAACTACCATCTCCCTACTACGGTCCCCTAAACATTATCATTTGACTACAATATTTCAACTAGCTTCACTTTACTATAGTTTTATGAGCACCATCACTTAATTACAGTATCCCAACCGCCGTAACTCAAATATCTATGCATGATTGTTATCTTTCGACCATTGTTGCTTGATTATTATCTCCCAACTACTGTCACCTGAATGCAATCCCCCAATCAATATTGCCCAACTATTATTGCATGTTGTTTCTAATAATGTCTTAGCACGCTGTCACCTATAATACGTATACGATTAACATAATCTTCGACACAAGGCAACTCTATTGCTTCTGGTTGCCAACAATGTTAATGCATATTAATGAATATAATATTGATACATAGCTTCGACACAATACTAATGCCCGTCGTCATCAACAACACCAACGCACACCATCACCCTAAAAGATCAATACATGTTATTGATGGCAAAGGCTAACTCCCACCAACTTTGTTGCTTATCGTCACAAATTATATACATGTCATTGTCTATAAGGCTAATGCAAGCTATTGACACCAATTATTACTCCAAAGATAACAGCAAGATCTATAATATATGTCTTGGACTATGTTCTCTTCTCCTCAAAGTTGAACGATCGAATAAATCCGAAATATTTTTTTGAGGACAACTCCATTGCATTGAGTCTCTAATAACATCAACCATATAATTCATTATCTACAACTTATGTCTACTACATTATGTATGCTTTCTTAATTAAGGGGAATCATCATATTTATAATTGGCTAAACACATCAGTGTAATCATTTCAATTGAGTTAGATCTTGTTCTTTTTGAAAATTTTATTTAAAAAGTCAAGTGTCTTTTGCAATTTATGTGCATGCTAGATATTTGTGTACGCGTATATATACATGATTTTTTTCTTAAGAAAAAAAGATTATGATATTATGTTTAAAAAAAAATTAATTGTGACTGCTAAAAAGTGGCTTTTAATTTTTCCCGATTGATAATTTTCATCATAATTTTTAAGGAAAAAATGTTAACACTCCATTACATGTAATGACATTAATTATTATTATAAATGTTACGGGCTAGAATATTTGTGACAGTAAAGTATATAATTTCATGTATTGACGTTGCACAAGTATCCAGCTCACAAACAGATAGAGCAAGAACATCAAAATTTTCACGTGGAAAATCCTGAAGGGAAAAACCACATGGCCACGCCCAATTGAAATGAATAAATAAGTGTTTGAATATATTACAAATGATTGATTCGTCCGTGAATTTGAGGGAGATTATATTACAATAGTCAGCACTCGGGTAGAAATCTAATGACGAACAGGGGCTGAATGGAAGTTTGACGACGATAGGTGGCGGCACGTAAATCTAGCATTAGTTGTTGGCCGGGTGGAAGTCCGGTGACAGTTGATGGCTGGGCAAAAGTCTGACAAAATTTTGGTGACGATGAGTGGCTAGGTGGTGGTCAAGAAGGAGTATGGTGGCAAGAGTACTCTCATTTATCTTCCTTTTCTTTTTTCATTATCTTCCTTGCTTCGTCCCCCTCAATGAAGAATGATGAGTATATTTATATATTTTTTTGGAGTAACATGACCAGTAAATAAGGAGAAGATCGGGGGCATATTATGAGTGTTCTGATTGGACGATCGATATTGATTCCCTTGATTTTGTACCATTTATCAAATATTTAAGTGTCTTAATGATATCAAAATTTTGTAATCCTAGGCTCGTTAGATTCGTCTCGTTGAGCCACTCGATTCGACTATAAGTGTGCCACATTTGGAAATCGTTTGGTCATCCACTTTATAATTTGAACCTTCCAAATGCACTTTGGGCCTTCAATTTGGACCTATTTGGGCTTAGAATGGGTTGAATTTGGTGTCGTTGGGTTAGCCTTTTCGTGACATTTAGCTTGACTATAAGTTTGCTAGAATTGAAGTTCAAATGGTCTCAAATTTAATTTCAAAAATTTTCAAATTAAAATTTTATCGAGATTCATGCTCTATCATAAATTTTTGTTTTGATGATGTATCAATTAATTTTTATAAATTATTTTGCCATAATGTATCAGTTGAATATCAGTTTAAAAAAACAAAGTTCTTCCCTTTTTTTTATCACAATGATATTTTACAGCTGTGACCGACCAATGCTTTGGTCTGCGCTCTGCAACGGCTGCTTCAACGGATTCGAGCAGTGCAATTTAAGACCATTAAACTTGCTTTGAGATTTAAAAATTAAATTCATTTTATTTCCGTAATTCGTGTAAACAATTAATGATAATAAAATTTAAATATATTACACAGCTATAATAATGAATAATTATAAATAAGCCACTCAATAGATATAAATCCTAAATATCTTAGAACAAAAAATAGTTAGACACCACTATTCTTATATTATTTTGATAATTAATGTAAATACCATTTGAATAATTTATTAATTAAGAAATTATGAAACTAACTTAATACAATAATTTTTATGTGATTATTAAATCATGAATAATAATTTTTTTTAAATAATATTTTTTTATAAACTATTAATAATATTTTGTTTTGGGACATTTAGGTCAATTAAGATAAACTCACATACACCCCACATTACGACTTAAACTTAAGACCTCTTGTTTTGTAATCAAAGCTCCCAAGTCCCAACAACAGACCAAGTTGAGCTACGTAACTATTAATAATATTGTTATTTTATTAAATTGATTACCTTTAATAGTTTTAATGTAATTAAAAATAATCATAAATGTTATTAATTAAATTTTTTACCTTAGTTTAATTAATAATTTATTAAAGATTAGTAATCATAAATACTACAAATTTAATCAACTATTACACTTCAATCTCATCCACCCACATAGCCCCATTCCTCTCCTACCCAAACTCCTGAAACTCTTTGATTAAAGAAGTGAGGAAATTGTAACAAGAGCTCATTGGAAAAGGTAAACCATCATATTTCATTATTTCTACCTTCTTTTTCGCTTTTTTTTCTTTCATCTAAATCATATAAATCCACCAAACACCTACATTAATATATCCTAGATTTAGCATGAAATGGAGGTAAAATGGGATTTCAAAATCCTTAGGATTTATTTTGACACTTCGCTGATGGGATTGACGATAAATCCTACAGAAATTTTGCTTAAATATGAGTACCATATAGCTGCAAAAATTTCAAGAGGCTCATTTTGAGTTTTAGAAGCTATGATAACCCATGAGTTTTGAATCATTTAGGAGTTAATAATGCCTAAAATGAATATAAAAATGCATATTTTACTGAATGTTTGAGGCATATTTCAACTTATGTATGATGTACAAGAATATTTCTCATCCTTGTTAATAATGGAGGTACAAAATAATATCGTAGTATAAGATTTGACCCTTAGGCTAAACTGATCAGTTTCTATGATTTACACTTGAACTAGGTGGCCGACAAGTGATGGCAATCTTATAGCCGTGAAAAAAAAAAAGTTGATACTAAAGTCTCGAATGACTGAACCAGATATAATATTTAAAAATTTTAAATGCTACAAATCAAAAGAGTGTAAAATACATTGAAAATCCAGCGTTTGAATTATCTTGAACAACTTCAAGAATTTTAGGAAACAAAGTATTGCTAAAAAAAATCAAAAAACGATATGCATTAAATATCTATATATTTTTAAAAAATTCAAACCCTAATCTCAATAATAAAGAGTGAAAGTACTCCCAAACAACCCATATGAACTACAAAATTATCTAAAATTACATAAGCATGATATCAAAACTAAATTCATAAGAAATTTTTATATTGAAACTCTACCAACGGAAAAAAAATCGAATCTTCATCGGCCATTTAGATTCGTGCAAACATGTTTAATAATATTCATGTTTTTTATGGTTGTTTCTAAATATTCCTGCGTAAGGTTCCGAAGTCCGAACACAAAAAGCCAGTTCGTAACCCCCGCCAGCCACAGTTAACCGCAGTTAACCATAAGGTTCTCACCCCCATATCTTACATCTAACTCGAGTTTCCTTTACCTTACTCTCGCTATCTGAAGTTCTGAACCTGAAACCTTCCCTTTATTTTGTCCTGAACCCTACCACCTTCTACTTCCTGTCCGCCTTTACCGCCCCAAGACACTCTGACAACACAGTCACAGAGAGTGAGCGAGAGAGAGAGAGAGAGAGAGGGCGATGGTGAACAGCAGGCTAGCTTGTTTGCTCCTGTTCATGGCGGTGGCGCTCGCTTCGTGGTGGTCGGCGGTGATTTGTCACAATATAACGGCGATCCTCGACAACTTCCCTGACTACAGCATTCAAAACGGCTACATGTCTTCGACGAAGATCGCCGACGAGGTAAACTCCCGTCAGACTATAACCTGCCTCGTCCTCCCCAACATCGTCATGTCCGCCCTCGCCGCAGACCACACCCCTGCCTCGCTCAAAAATGCTCTCCGTCTCCTGGTTCTCCTAGACTACTTCGATTCCCAGAAGCTCCATGACATTGATGGTGGCACCACAATCACCACCACTCTCTTCCAAACCACCGGCGAAGCCATCGGTCAAGAGGGTTTCGTCAACATTACTAATCTCCGCGGCGGTCGCGTCGCATTCGGATCCGCCGTTCCCGGATCGAAACTTACCTCCGATTACACCAAATCCGTTCGCCAAATCCCGTACAATATCTCTATTATTGAGATATCCGCTCCGATCATCTTCCCCGGCTTATTTGACGACGGCGCTGCTTCGGATGCAAATCTGACCGCCATTCTCGAGAAGGCTGGATGCAAGATTTTTGCATCGCTTATTTCTTCATCCGGTATGATCAAGATCTTCCAGGTCGCGATGGTCAAGGGGCTTACGCTCTTCGCCCCGACCGATGAGGCGTTCAAGGCGAAAGGAGTTCCTGATCTGAACTCGCTGAGTAGCGCCGATCTTGTTACATTGCTTCAGTATCATGCCGTCGCTTCCTATAATCCGAAAGACTCTCTTAAGACGGCGCATCATCCCATCGCTACTATGGCTTCTGGCGCTGCGGGAAACTATGAGATCACCGTCACAGTTCAAGGGGACGATGTCACGCTTCACACCGGCGTGGATTCTTCCCGCATAGCTCGCACGGTGCTCGACGAAACGCCTGTTTGCATTCTCACCGTTGAAAGCGTTCTCCTGCCCGAGGAGCTATTCGGGAATGCGCCGTCGTTGGAGCCGGCACCTGCGCCAGGAGCGGCTGAGGAGAGCCCGGCTCCGCAGGTGGCTACTCCTGTAATGGCGCCAGCACCGGCGCCGGCTCTTGCGAAAGGGCCGGCAACAGCAGTGCTGTCACCAGCTGATTCGCCGGCATCGGCTCCGGCGGCTGAGTCACCAGATGATGTGGCGGATAAGGAGGACGACAGGTCGACGGCAGCTGTAGCAATGGTAACTTCACTCTGTGTGGCGATGGCTGTGGTGGCGGCGGCGGTGTTACTGTGAGTTACGGTAGGGTTTAGGGTTTGGTGACGGACCGTTGGAAACAAAATTTTCTTACGTTTTTAATTGACGTGAATGATTATTGATTTTGTTCTTCGCTTTTTGGTTTTTTGCTTTTTCTTTTATTTTCTGAGACCTGTTAATTTCTGTGTAAGACAAAAAAAACTTTTTTTTTATTGTTATCGTGTGAGTTTCGTGTCGGTTAAGGACCTGTGGGCTGGTGGTGGTGGTGATGAGGTTTGAGGGAGCAGGGTGATTGTTCCCGACATGTATTAAAAAAAAATATTTTTTGATATAAATATTTTCTTTGATGTGAACTTGGGTTGTATCATTATTATTAAATTTATATCCAATTTTTTTATATATAACAATGTACAATTTTGTTAATGTACACTTTTTTTAATGGAGAAAAAAAAAAAAAAAACCAGAGCAAAACTATCTGAACAGAAATTTAAAACTGAAAATATGTGAACTTCATAGTTCATACACTGTGACGTCGGATAGGACTTGATGATGTTTACTGTAAATAGAAAAATTAAAATAGCCCACAGAAAAGGGGCTATGATAGAAGCAATAGCTGCGTGGCAATAGCTGCGTGGTTTTCTCCCGTGCGAAAACCCTAGCGATTTCCTTCTCCCGTCGTTTTCTGCCCTCCCGCCTCCGCGGGGAGGGCGTTCTTCTCCCCTTCCCTCCACATGGCATCCACTTCCTACCTCAACGAGTTCCCTCCTCTTCCCGGCTTGGTGGCCCCCCTGGCTAGTGCGCCGTCTGGACTTAATTTTATTTCCAATCTTACAAATCACGACCCGGTGGCTTCAAAGTTCGAAGTCTCCTTCATCAACCCCATGGCTAGGGTGCCGTTCACTGCTACTGATCTCAGCCTTGGAGTTCCGGATTGGGGGCTTTCTTTGGTCGGATATTCTGTAGGCCCTCGTCCTACCTACCTCAGCTTGCAAAACGCCATAAAAAAGGTTTGGGCAATCAAAGGTTCGGTCGACCTCCTTTCTCTAAACGATGGTTTCTTCTTGTTTAAGTTTTCCCTGTCGGAGGATTTTGAGCATGTTTGGTCCGGTGGACCATGGTTTTTATTCGGGAGGCTTTTTATCCTTCATAAATGGAATCCTAAATTTAAGCCAAAGCGGGAAGATTGCAGTTCGATTCCCATTTGGATTAAGATTGTTGACCTCCCGTTAGCTGTCTGGAACCCGCTTGGAATCTCAAAAATTGCTAGTTTTGTGGGCAAGCCTCTTGCTGTTGATGCTCTCACGGCAAGGAAAACCCGTCTCACGTACGCCAGAGTCTGTGTTATGGTTAACTCTGATTCCACATTTCCTGGTGAAATTCCCATTTCTATGGATGGCGATGATTACTCTCTTAAAGTATTATACAACTGGAAGCCCACTCCTTGTTCTGGTTGCAGCTCCCTCGTGCATCCATCCAATCTTTGCCCCAACAACCCACAACCCAAGCCGCCTGAGCAATTTAAAAACCGTGGAAGAAGCTCCAGCCGGGCCCGACAACCACACATTCTTCAAAACCCATTCAGAATCCTCTCATTGCTCAAGCTCCTATATTGCCTTCTATTCTTCCTTCCTCGGTCATTTTAGCTGATTCCACCCCAAAACCTCCACCACCAGCTTCCTTACCTCCACCAGACAACTCTAATATCATCAACGTGTCTCCCGATTCCACCTCCTCTTCACTCCTGGATGCTGGCCGTGCCTTCATTCCACCTCCACCTAACATCCTTACCTCTGAACCTTCTATTCAGATTGCGGCAGCTGCTGATGTCACTATCCCTAACCTCAATTCTCCTGGGGAGGATTTTTCCTCTTCAGATCACTCTCCCTCCACTAACTCCCTTCCTAATCTCGCCTCTGAGGATGTCTCTTCATCTCATACAGCCCTTATTTCCTCCTTTGAGAGGAGTAGAAAAAATAATCCTGTTTCGGCTTCTCCAAATAAATTTTCCATTTTGGCTTTGGATGACCCACCGAACATTGTCCCCCCCCGCTGGGGAACGTCAAAATACTGTTGAAAATCCTGATTTGGGTTCTTCTCAGAAATCTCAACATGCTAAAACCACAAGGTCCAAGGGTGCCAAGAAGGCACCTCAACCATCCAACAAGTCTAAATGACCCTTCCCAATATTGGCTGCTGGAACATCCGTGGTTTTAACAAACCGGATAAGGTTCTAGCTTCGAAGAACTTAGCCAATTCTCACCGCCTTGATATGTTGTGTCTTTTGGAAGCCAAAATCTCCTCCCACTCCCTTTCGGACCCCTGGTTTTCTCATACCCACAAAGTCTTTCATAACGAGCTTAGCTGCAACAATTTCGGTCATTCCTCTTACGGCCGGATATGGATTAAGTGGAACCCTTCCACTGTTTCTTTCACTTCTACTCTTTCTAATGCCTAATTCATCCATGGTAACCTCACTTTTGGTAACCACCCCCCTTTTCTGATCACAGTGGTTTATACTGCTAACATCCTGTGGCAACAGCTCCTTGCTCTGGCTGATTCGATCTCTACCCCTTGGATTATTATGGGAGATTTTAACTGTTTTAGAGATTCTAAAGATAAATCTGGAGGTGCAGCTACGCATTTTAGTAGAATGAGGGAGATGAATAGTTGGGTTTTTAGCTCTGGTGTCAATGAGCTTCACTCTTCTGGTCTGAATTTTACTTGGTTCAATGATCGTGCTGATGACCCTATTCACATCAAGTTAGATAGAATGTTTGTGAATCAATGTTGGCTGGATGCTTTTCCCAACTCCTATTATAAGGTTGTTTCTCCGGGATGCTCTGACCATTCCCCTTTGCTCCTTTTGGATGGTCCTCCTACTTTGGCAAGAAGATTTCAATTTAAAAATTATTGGCTGAAGTTGGATGAGTATTGGGCTCTCCTCCTTTCCTCTTTTGCTTCACATCATAACGACAGCCTTATTGCAAACCTTTATGGCAAACTCAGATCCTTAAAGGCTAATCTGAAATTGATGAAATGGTCTAAGGACCATGTGGTTAAGATGGAACTAGCCAATTTGAATCAAAGCTAGAATACTTGCCTTGAACTTTTACAGCATAATCCTAGGGATCCTCTTCTCAATGCTTTTTTGAAAGATATCAACTCTAACATTTCCAAACTTCAAGGGATTTGGTGCTCTTGGATCATTCAAAGAGCAAAGGCCAAATGGTTGCAATATGGGGAAGACGATTTGGGGTTCCTCTATGCCCGCATCAACACTAGAGCTAATTCTTCCAAAATTCATGAAATTACTACGGAAGATGGTCATTTTTCTTCTCCTACGGATATTGCCAATACAATTTGCAAGTACTTCAACAATATTTATAATCCTCCAAAGGTTCCTGGCATTCTTGAGATCAACTTTCCTAATGGTGACTTGGTTCCCTCTCACTTGTCTGCTTTATTGGTAGAGAATGTAACTGACTTGGAAATTAAACAAACTATTTTTGGAGGGCCGTCCGCCTCATCACCTGGCCCCGATGGCTTTACTTTTGAATTCTTTAAGGGCTCTTGGGAGATTATTGGCCTTTATGTGATTAATGCGGTTAAAAACTTTTTTGCTGTGGGTCACCTTCCTAGGTATGCTAAAGCCATGGCGATTGCTCTCATCCCTAAGCATCCTCATGCTTCTAATATCTCTGATTACCGCCCCATCTCCCTTTGTAATGTCTTTTATAAGATCATTACTAAGATTCTTGCTAATCGGCTTAAGATTATCATGCCCCGCATTATTCACAAGAGCCAAGCTAGTTTCATTTCTGAGAGGGTATCTTCGGATAACATTATTCTGGCTAACGAAATTCTCCAAGAGTTTAATGGTTCTCCTAATAAGAAATTTCTTTGTGCTAAATTGGACATCCGTAAGGCCTTTGATTCGGTGTCTTGGGAATTTTTGACTGCTAGGATGAGGATGAATGGTTTTCCTGAAAAGTTCATCTCTTGGATTAAAGCATGCATCTGTGATGTTCCTTTTTCAGTTTGTATTAATGGTGCTCTTCAAGGGTTTTTTTCCTCTTCCGCTGGTTAAAGACAAGGTTGCCCTCTATCTCCACTTCTCTTTGCGATCGTTATGGATGCTTTTTCGTGCTACTTGGACTCCAGTCCATTTTTGGGAATTCCTCTTGGGTCTTCCTCCCTAAAGCACCTTCTCTATGCTGATGATGTCTTAGTTTTTGGGATGGCTTCTATTTCCAATGCTATTGAGCTTTCTAAGATTTTAGACAACTTTGCTTTGCCTTCTGGGCTGCATATCAATAACAACAAGTGCTCCATCCTCTTCTCAAAAATTCTTACTGTTGCTAATGACATCATAGACATTCTTGGTTTCTCCGCCGCTAAGCATACCTTCAAGTACTTGGGCTTGCCTATATCCACCAAAAAGCTTAATTCTTCTCACTTCCAACCACTACTGAGTAGAATTTCTACTCTGGTTGGAAAGTAAAATTTCTTTCTTTTGCAGGTCGAGTGCAATTCTTGAGATTCACTATTGCTAACACCATCGCTTAGGATCAGGGGCGCAATAATACCCAAGTTTTGTTGTAAATCTATAGATAGAATGTGCTCTAGATTTCTTTTCCATGGGCCTAAGGAGGGGAAAAAATTACATTTGATTGCATGGCATGACACTTGCTTACCTACCTGCTTCGGGGGCCTGGGTATCCCTAACTTGCCCTCACTTTCTCATGGCTTTGCTAGTTCTTTCATTTGGAGGTTTTATAACTCCTCTTCTTTGGTTTTTGATTGGTATAGACATAGATTTACTTCCCCATTTAAACCTGCTCCTCATAAGTGCTCAAAGTATTGGAGATACATTTGTGGGGTTGCCAACAAGCTTAAAGGACATCTGAATATTACGGTTAATGTTGAAAATTGCAGAACAATTTCCTTTTACTGGGATCCATGGTTGAAAGGCATTTCTTTGGCTGACATTGTTCCTTATTCCTCTGATCTCCTAGGGCCTATTTCAGTGTTCTGGAATTTGAATTGGGCTGTGCCGGACTTCCTCCCTCTTGAGGTCAAGCATAGTATTTTGCAACTCCTGTGCGGGACAATTCTTATGGTACCATTACTTGGATTGGTATTGATAAACCTAAATTTAAAGTTTTTAGATTGAATTTTTTCGAAGGGAGACAAAAGGTTAACTGGCATCATTTTATCTGGCACAAAAGGGCAGCTCTTAGATTTTCCTCTTATTCTTGGCTTTTAATTCGTGGTGGTCTTAAGTTGGCTGACAACTTAGCCAGGAGAAATATTTTTATTGATGCAAACTGCCCTCTGTGCCAGTTTGGGGAAGAATCTGGTTCTCATGTTTTTTTTCCAATGCAATTTCTCTTTCGTTGTTATCACCCATCTACTTCCTGTGTTGGATTCCTTTTTGTTTAGGCCTACTCTACTGCAATTATTTGAGTTTATTGATGAGCTATGCATTTATAACAAGGTGGAGAAGAATTTTTGTTTTTCAATCATCTGTGTTGCTGTTTACTTTATTTGGAGAAAGCGGAATAAAAGGAGATTCTCGGAATCTCATATTTCCGCTCAGGTTTTGTGCCGAAACTTGGTTTTGGCTATCTCTAGGAAATGGTCTGGGAGGAAAAAATAGAGAACTACTTTCTATTTCGTTTCCTCAATGCTTCATTTGATGGCTGGAAGTTGGCTTGGTGGCTGTTGGGCTTGTTGGAGACTCATTTGTGTCTATTTTAAGGGATTTGTTTCCCTTTGGCCTCATTTATATTCTGGGAGGTGGTTTTGTTGGAGGAAGTTCTTTCAAAGCTGCTATCATTTGAATTATGCGAACAGGATTTTTGCTGGTTGGTTTTGCTGGAGTTCTCGCCGTGCTTGTTTTGGGGTTGGCTTCCCCCTTTTTGGTTGGCAGATGGTTAGACGGCTATTACTTGTGCTGCTCTTGGATACATGGATGTTTTGTGATTGGTTTTTGTGATCGGACGATGATGACTGGAGCTGCCCTCGTGCCTCTCCCTCTGGACAGCCTTTGGGGTTCTTTTAACCTGTGGAATTTTGTTTGGCCTGGCAGCTTTGCGTGCACCCCGCTCCACTCTGGTGCTGTTCTTCATTGGCAACCAGGGAGAATTTTTCGACGTTCTCTGTAGGCACTGGACTTATGAGCTTCCTGGCTTTGATGTTTTATTGTCCTTGGGCAGTCTCCAGGCTAACTGAGTCCTGGTTTTTTCTTTTGCCTACTTTTTCCTTTTTTTTTCTTGTAGTTCTTTCATTGGGGTTATTGGGTATAGTTTTGGCTAGTTTCCTAGCCTCATTTTCTGTATCTCTGTAATTCTGTATTTTTGGTATATTCAATATACGGGCTTGACCCCAAATTTTCCCCAAAAAAAAAAAAAGAAGATAGGACTTGATAAATATTTGACAAATATTTCTCATTTATTGCCATTTATAAGTGCGCAGAATTTAAGAGACAGGAAGTCTAAATTTTGAATAGATAGAGGACAGAAGCGCAACAGGACAAACTTTTTCAAACTGAACATGAGTTAAATATATTATATTATTTTAAATTTTTATAACCTCTAAAATGAGGACAAACATATCGTGTTAAAATAAATTATGCATTAATTTAAAATAGGGGATTTTATCATATTAGGACATATTTCGTAAATTTTGTTTATTTATATATTTAGTATTTAACTATTTATATTTTTAAATATAATATTCAAAATTAAGAATTTAAAGTTTTTATTTCTTTTAATTCCTTTTAATTTATTAATTAAAGGTCTGAAGTAATTATCAAATTGTTACTCAATAGTTGAATAACAATGCTTTCATAGAATTAAGCTTTTATTGAAGGCGAGGACTCCAAAAATAATTATTGGTGAATAATTTTCTTTGACTAAAAATAGAATGAACTTATTTAATTCTCAAACAAGGATATTTATTGGAGATGTTTAAGAGCATTCACAATAATTATATTTGATAGATCAAAAGGTGTATGGCAAGCAATATAATATTAGAGAAATCTATTTTACACTGAAAATATTGATTAAGGGTAATTTTATCATCGGACAATTTTTAAGTTAAGGAATATTAAATATAAAAATAATTCTCAGAATCATATTGATCTTAATTAGATCTTTTGATATATCATCAAAAAATTATGTTGATTAGGCACGAATATTGAGGCAAAAATCAAGTTGGAAACTTCACAAATTAAATTTGGGATCATCTGAACTCCGATTTCAGCAAACTTACAGTCAAATTGATCGTCTCGGAAATACGAACCCAACGACACCAAATTCAACTCAATCCGAGTCCAAATGGGTCCGAATCGAAGACCTGAAGTGTTGTTGGAAGGTTCAAACAATAATTTGGATTACCAAACGATTTCAAAACATGACATGCTTATAGTTGAATCGAGCGGCTCGATGAGACGAATCCAACAAGCCCAAGATCGCTGAATTCTGATATCATTAAGACCATTAAATGTCTGACGAACAGTCCATGACCAAGGAATTCAACAGCGGTTGTCCATCCAAACCACTCCACATTTTCCCTTGATCCTCCCCCTATTTATGGGTCATGCCACTATCAGAAAACTATAAATAGCCCCTCATTTCACTTAAGAGGGGACCCAAACAAGAAGAAAAGAGAAGAGGAAGAAGAGAAGAGAAGGAGGGAAAAAGCTCCTCCTCGATCATTGCCGGAGTTCCGCCCGACATTCAAGTGACGTCGGAGTTCCGCCCGACTTTCAAGTGATACCAGAATTCTGTCCGATTTCCAAGTGACTCTGGAGTTTTGCCCGAATACCAACTAATGTCGGAGTTCTCCCTGGTCGCCGACTAACATCGGACTTCTATTCAACGCCGAGCCTCCGCTCGTCGCCAGATTTCTACCCAATACCGAACTTCTGCCCGTTGTTGGATTTTTTTTTCCGTACATCTATCTGATGTTGGATTTCTGTCCATTGCTGGACTTCTACCTAACGCAGTCCTTTTGACCTCCGTCATCAGGCAAAGGTCCTTCCGACCTCCGTCACCCACCGACTACGGTCCTTCCGACTTACGTCGCCCATCAACTACGGTTCTTCCGATCAAACGAACACATCAACAATGACTCTTTGTATTCCCATCATGTACTTCATATAATGTACATCAAGCCAAGGTCTTCCCCACTAAGGAAGGGCCTCATTTGTAATCGACTGCAAATAATAATGGATTCATTCAAACTGGGCTAAGTCCCGTGATTTTTCCCCATTTTCAAGAGTTTTTCACGTAAAACTTTTGGTGTCTCTAGTGAATGACCCACCCTCTCTTTTTATTTGTATGCATGTTGGATCTTCGTACAACACTAAGACGCTTAACTTTATATTTCTCTACCGCCGCGAATATTCGCGGACGTAACAATCTTAGATCATTATAAATAAATTTTAAGAAGAACAAATTATTTTGTAGTCTCCTCAACTCATTCTTTTTAGAAGCTAATTTCGTTGCTCCATTACATATTCATCACAAGCTAACTGTAAAAATATTTATCTAAATAAAAATTGAGTTAGAATATCCTGTTAGAATTAACCTAAGAAATATTAAATTCATTTTTATATTAATATGATATAAACTCTTAATATATAGTATAAAATTTAGAATCAATTCAAAAATTTTATATTTTATATAATATAAGAATAAACATCTTCCAATCATTAAAAATATATAGGAAATAACACATCTTATTTGAAGATTAGTAAATAATGTGCAAGAAGCTTTAATTTACTTTGTTAAATGCCATGAAGGTTTTGTTTGCCACGGATTTTTGCTACTTTTTAATAAAATAAATAAATTAATTAAAATTTTTTGTACTAAAAAATTGTTCCAGAAAGCAATTAAAAAGTGTCCCAAACTAAGGCTTTGTTTAGGACGGCTTTTTTATTGCTTTCTAAAACGGAGTTTTAATACAAAAATAAAAAATTTTGTACTAAAACACTGTTTTAGAAAGCAGTAAAAAAGCCGTCCCAAACGAAGCCTAAATCTAAGTTGGTATTTACCAGATGGCTTTCTTCTAGTCCGAAATATATAATGGTGGATCAAAAATACCTTAGATATTATTATGACCAAAATCCTGGTCAGAATGGAGTTCAAAGATATATTTTAAAATAAATAATTAATAGTATACTTAGTTACCTCGGTGCGCTTTTTTTTCTTCTCTCTATAGACTCCCTCAACACGAGAAATTATTATGTGCAGACACTGGACAGTCCAGAGGCCAATCAGAATGCGCCACATCACCTAGTACCCAGCAGGCCGGCACCGGCACCAAGCAAAAAAGTGATGTGCCATATTCTGATTGATCTCCGAACGATATCCGGTGTCCGCATAGAATAATTTATCCCTCAACACATTGTACATAGTCAAAATGATTGATAAAATTTATAACTCCACTGTTTACTACTACTACTACTACGTTGTTTAGGGTCTTAATTATTATGATGCCATTTAGAAAAAAAAAATGCTAGAATATTTCATAGTTCAGCTCGGAAAAATAAAAATTGTGTTAGAATATTTCGATCAAAATTTTAATCATGACGGGCTATAAAATTTTTGGCTTTGTTTTCAGAGGTGCACAACACAAATTATTTTACATTATACTGTTCCCAAAATAAATTCATCGTAACATAAATTTTTTTTTTTCCCCCTTTCAGCCCTAAGAACAGACATGCAATTAACTGCTATGAAGATAAGAATGAAATTTAGTTTCAATATTTACATCAAAGCTCTATTTCACTTGGTAACAACCCTAGGATTTCATACAAACAATTACAGGAGCTTGCTGGTCCTACTGCCTTCAACCTCTTTGAATATCATGTCAAAGCTACTGTTAGGGCTGTCAACACTGACCCAACCTGAAATCTGACTCGGATCCGACTCAAAAAGTTTAGGTTCGAATCAATCTGTTTGCCATACGGGTCAAGTTTGGGGTTGAGATTTCGACCCGTTTCTAAAACCGGGTCAGGTTCGGGTTGACCCGGAAACCCAAAATCCTCTCCACGTCCGCCAGCCTGACCGGCGCACCGCACTTGCTTCAATGAGTTCGATCTGCACGGGTTCCCCCGCATCCGCAAGCCTGGTCGCCGTCGTTGTCATTTGATCCGCAGTTCCACACTAGCTTCGCCTTTGCTCGCGTCCATTCGATCGGTCGTCCGCGTCCAGCCAGCAAGTCACGGGTCCATTTGATTCACCATCCGCGTCCATTCGATCGGCCATCGGAGGTCAGGTCGGGTCAACCTCTAATCCGCGCTAGTCAGGGCCGGATTGGAAAATCTGACCCATTTCTAAAATCGGGTCAAGTTAGGGTCAACCCGTTTGAATCCAAGTCAATTCGTGTTGGACCTGAACTTAACCCGTTGACCCATTTTGATACCCCTAGCTAACGTTAGGACTATTGTTAATCTTCATTCCTGGATTCTGCTACACCCTTCTTCCACTGTTGTTCGCATCCTTAATAATTTGGCTTCTGTGGCAAATTTTGTGCTTCGGTAATCATTATTTCTCTTACAAAGCAATTTACCAATTTCTATTTCATCACATCCCCAAAAAATGGACCGAGAAAATTTAAAAATCTCTGAAGCTTGCCTGCTTTGCATGACAAATTATGATTGGTGGGCTTAAAGACTAATGATATTCTTATAAAACAAGGGTTAACCATCAACATTCTATGCGTTCTTTGTAGAAATGGGTTGGAGATTAAGCCACATTTCTTTTTTGAATCCCCCATTTTCCTGATTATGCTTCCATCCATTACTCCTTGTGGGTCATTTTTTTCTCCTAGGACGCACCTTTCACCAAATATGGGATCATGCCAATTTCATTTCCAAGAAAAATTACAGGAAAACATTTTCATTACTATTAATTCAGGTTACAGCTTACCAAATGAAAGGAAAGAAATAATATAATGTTCAAAAGTAGCATTTCCTCCTGCATAGAAGTGTCAATAAATAATCTGATCTAACAATTCAACTTGAATCTGACTTGAATAACCTAATCGTATCAGATGAACAGAAAACATTAAAAACGAATGCTTCAGTCACAAAATTCTTTTATTTGTAAATAATTTATATGCATAGCAATATGTTTATTATTAGATTAGAACAATGGAAGGAAAGTGAAGAAGCCGAACAGGCGTGTGGAACATACCTCTTTCACTAACAAAACTAAGTAGATTCCCATATGGTGACGCCATCGCAGGTGCAGATCTTCTTGTAATTCTCTCCTACTCCAGCGCTTCTTGCTATGACTGCAGCTGCAATGCCAGAGTCTGATTTGTCTTCCTTCTCATATACCACAATGGAGCGGCCTATGAGATCAGAAACTCTCAGCTTTTCTTTGGAACCGGAGAAGTGAGCTTCCCCATTCTCCGCAGCCTCTAGTGTTCCCAGGTCACCCAAGGCCTGCACATCACAAAGGCAATTGTTAAGTTGCCGAGTTTAACTTTTATTCCACGAAGAAAATAAATTACATAAATTTAGTTGCAAAACATTATATTATAGAGTCTAATTTTTACCTCGTGTCAAGATGATGTGAATCTACTAGGAGTTACTTGAGAAATTAAAGGAATAATTGATTCAAAATTGTCAATATAAAATTATTTTTTGCAACAAAGGAAGACTTCAAAATTCAAAATATTCAACTTGCTTAGGCAAAGGAGCGCTCTTGAGATTAACCAAACAATTCAATCAAAATCCAAAGACGAAAGTAAATGCTACATGCTCATAACAAAATCCACCACTTAATAATGAGAGATTCACCTTGAGTACCTTCTCACTCATTCACTCTTAGGCTTTAGCGGAGGAAGACGAACCATACGAGGAAGGAGATTACCACTAGGAAGATGGAGCCGAAAACCTTCGTTGATGGAGAGGTAGCCGACGGTGGAGGAAGTAGTGGATGACCGACGATTATCCAAAGGCCCGGACGGATGTGCTCTTCGATTTATAGTGTTAGTTGGTATAGGATGCGGTCGATGTATCCATCGATAGTCTCATCGTTGCCAAATTACACGTCAAAGAATAGTGATCCAAGAATATCCGTCCTTCCTTCCTCGTCGAAAGCAAATCCGTGGTAGACCTCAGGATCGGCCAAACATGCTTGCCTAGAATGGTGAGGGTAGACAAGTAGGGAAGAGGGGAGGGATGGTTTGGGTGAGGGAGGGATTAGGTTAAGTTAGTGAGAAGGGAGAAGAGTTTTAACCAAATCTAAAATTAATTTCAGGTTTTAATTGGATTTGGATGGATTAATTTGAAATTTGAATTCAAATTAAGGAGGGAGTGGGGCCTCAATAGGAAGCAATGGGGAAAGCCCATCAATGAGGGGCCGGCGACATGGAGAGATGAGGGATTTGGGGGAGAGTTTTAAGGAGTTTCCAAACAAGGTTTGTAAATTTGAAAAGCTAATAATAAATACAATCTATCTTAAATTTAAATTGAACTCGTAAATAAATACTTTCCCTATTTGTAATTCCATATATGGAAATGATTTGAAATTCGAATTTGAATTTTAAATGAATTCAAATCTTGCCCTTTCTTACTTGAACTAAATTAGGAAGTCATTACGATGATTGGAATCACCATAATGAAGGGGGAAGCAAGGATGGGCCGGCAACAATGGGGTGAGGTGGCGGCTTGGCGTCGGGTTGTATGGGGCTAGGGTTGTGATGGACCTGCTCGGTCCATAGCCAAACCGGCCCCTGTGGGGCCGGTACTCATTTACTGCAGGCGGAGAACCCGCCTGCCTGGGCCGGACAAACCAAGGGGGGGGGGGGGGGGGGGGGGGGGGAGTAAAGGGGTGGGCCCCTTGGGCTCACCAAATTGAAAAGGTGGGATGAGATGTTTGCCATAGGGGTATTGAGGGGATTTTGAGGGGTTTTATGTGAGAGTAAAAGTGTGTTAGGGGGGCTTTTTGGAGGTATCTTGTTTTGTGGCTATTTTAGGTTTCTTCTTCTCTAGGGCTTGGGAGAAAGCTTCCCTTCTCGAATTGGGAGCATTGTATCCGTGGAAACTTGTAAGTCTTTTGATATTTGAGTAAACGAAGTGTTTGTGAGTGTTTTCATCCAAGAAATTTCGCATTTTCCCATTGTTTTTGGGCTGTTTTGCTTGGATTCCGAAAATTACAACTCAAGGTCCATCAAAGTGGTATCAGAGCGCTAGATCCACAAGGAAGGGATGGGTACACGAAGGATTGAATCTATTGAAGAGAAAGTTGGAGAGTGGGAAGTGGAGTTCACCGCCCTTAAGGAGAAATTTGCTTCCGTTGATGAAAAGCTTGATGGAGTAGAGGAGTTGAAGACTCAAATGTTAGGGTTACAAGAGATGATCAAACAAATGGTGGTGGGCCAACACAACATGGGGGGTTCGGTTAACCCTAATCCTATTGGGCCGCCGGTTGATGGTGAAGGAGGTAGTAGGGTTCGTGAGGGACCTAATGCAAAAGGGAAGGAGGCCATTGACATTGTCGACCATGGAGGGGATGCTTGGTCCGCCGCCCATGGGGGGGCAGGTATGGCCCAAACCGTGGAGGGGAGGACTACTCCACCGCCGGATTTATGGGAGACGCTAGGGCAAGCTATACTCAGAATCATCCAGATCAATTTGTCCAAGGAAGGGAGGGAGGAAGCATGCCTTACAATCAGTGGGGAGGAGGACCGTATCGAGGCAGAGGGGAGGCCGACCCTAGGGAGCCTCATTGGGGGTCGGCTGGTTATGCAAGGGGGGATCCGGTGGCACCTCAAGCTTGGGAAAGAAGGGAGAGTCGTGGGGTGGACCCACGGCCATGGGAGAGGCAACCAGAGGGGAGATATGGGCAAGGAGGTATGGGCAACGGCAGGGTAAACGGGAGAGGAGAATGGGGAATGAGGAAGTTGAAGCTTCCAATCTTTGAAGGAGAGGATGCTTATGGGTGGATCTTCAAGCCAGAAAGATACTTCACAGCGATGGGGATGATAGATGAGGAGAAACTCTTAGCGGTACCTTTATGTTTGGAGGCAAGAGCCCTTGCTTGGTATCAGTGGATGGAAGAAAGACAGAGATTCAGATGTTGGGCAGAGTTTAGGGAGATGTGCCTAGACCGCTTCAGACCACCAAAGGAGGGAACTCATCATGAGCAGTTCTTTGCACTGACCCAGACTGGTACAGTATCTGCTTATAGGGACAGGTTCGAGTTGTTGTCCAGTAGGCTTCGTGGGATGACGGATGAGGTGCTTGAGGGAAATTTCATGAAGGGTTTGAAGCCCCACATTCGATCAGCAGTTAGAGCGGCCAAGCCAAGGAGTTTGAGGGAGACTTTGGAGATGGCTGAGCTGATAGAGGATAGATTGTCTTCTGATCAATACCGCAGACCTACTTTCTTCGGAGGGGACAGAAGGTGGCAAATCCTACAGGAGGAGCCAAGAGTGCTTACTTGGGGGCAGGAGGAGAAGGACAGAAGGAGAGGGATCGGAGTGCACCGGCCAAGGGGGAGTTTAGGCGGCTCACTGAGGCAGAGCTGAAGGATAAAAGAGCCAAGGGGCTCTGTTACAGGTGTGATGAGAAATTTGGGCCAGGGCATAGGTGCAAGGACAAATTACTCCAAGTTCTATTGGTAGAAGACCCCGAGGAGGAGGAAGTTGAGGAAGAGTTAGGAGGGGAAGAAGAAGGTATAGATCATCTACATCTTGACATGATTGAGGTTTCCCTCAATTCAGTGGCAGGGTTGACAGCACATTCCACCATGAAGATGGAAGGGAGGATCGGGAGCTTTACAGTCACAGTGCTGATAGATAGTGGGGCCACCCACAACTTTATAGCTTGCAGATTAGTGGAAGAGTTGGGCATTCCCATGATCCAAGGGAGAGGAGTGGGAGTCTCTTTGGGGACCGGTCAGAGGGAGCAGTGTGCGGGAAGATGCAGCGGAGTTACTCTCTCCATACAGGGGGAAGATATTACCCAAGATTTTTTGGTGCTCGAGCTGGGTAATACGGATGTTATTTTGGGTATTCAGTGGTTACAAACTCTGGGGAGATGAAGGTCAACTGGAAGACCTTGATGTTGGAGTATGGTGAAGGGGAGCATCGAGTTACTTTGCATGGGGACCCCAAACTATGCCGGTCAAAGGTGGCTTTGAAGACTATTCTCAAGTCTCTT
The DNA here is from genome assembly GCA_022539455.1 of Dendrobium nobile. Lineage (NCBI taxonomy): Eukaryota > Viridiplantae > Streptophyta > Magnoliopsida > Asparagales > Orchidaceae > Dendrobium > Dendrobium nobile. Next base: position 55,085,998 of record CM039730.1, read on the forward strand.
AGGAGTAAAGAGGAAGGATTTCTGGTGGAGTTATGGCGATTGGAGAGTGGTGAGCCAGTTGAGCAGAGTAATGTCCCAGAAGAGGTGGTCGAGTTGTTGGAGCATTTCACCCCAGTTTTTCAGATGCCAGCAGGGCTACCACCACAGAGAAGCAAGGAGCACGCCATTGTACTAAAGGGTGGAACAGATCCGGTTAGTGTGCGGCCATATCGTTATCCCCATGCTCAGAAGGAGGAGATTGAGAAGCTAGTCAAAGAGATGATGGAGGCGGGGGTCATCCAACCTAGCGTGAGCCCTTTTTCGAGCCCAGTACTGTTGGTGAAGAAGAAGGACGGTAGCTGGCGATTTTGTGTTGATTATCGGGCTCTCAATAAGGAGACTGTTCTAGACAAATTTCCAATCCCCGTTATTGATGAGCTTCTTGATGAGTTGGGGGGTGCTACAATGTTCTCCAAGCTGGATTTGAAGTCAGGATATCATCAGATCCGGATGAAGAGGGAGGACATTCCCAAAACTGCTTTCAGGACTCACGAGGGACACTATGAGTTCTTGGTGATGCCATTTGGACTCACCAACGCTCCTTCTACATTTCAGGCTCTGATGAACCAAGTGTTTCAACCCATGCTGAGGAGGTTTGTCCTAGTATTTTTTGATGATATTTTGATCTATAGCAGGTCCCTACAGGAACACTTGGAGCACTTGAGAAAAGTTTTGAGCACTTTACAACATCATCAGTTGTATGTCAATCAGAAAAAGTGTTCTTTTGCTCAAGGAAGTGTGGAATATTTGGGGCACATTATCTCAGCAGAAGGAGTAGCAGCTGACCCGTCCAAGGTGGAGGCCATGACGAGCTGGCCAACTCCTAAGAACCTTCGGCTCTCCGGGGCTTCTTAGGACTCACAAGGTACTACCGGAAATTCATAAAAGGGTATGGATCTATTGCAGCCCCACTCACTGAGCAGTTGAAGAAAGACAGCTTCAATTGGGGACCGGAGGCAGATAGCGCTATGGAGGCTTTGAAAAGAGCTATGGTTAGTGCCCCGGTGTTAGCATTACCGGATTTCAAGCAGCAGCTGGTGGTGGAAACGGATGCATCTGGTTTGGGGTTGGGAGCAGTTCTCATGCAACAAGGGCGACCCATAGCTTTCTACAGTCAGGTATTATCAGGGAGGGCAAAGCTCAAATCGGTTTATGAGAGAGAACTGATGGCCATTGTTAAGGCCATTCAGAAGTGGAGACCGTACTTGTTGGGTAGAAGATTCCTTGTGAGGACTGACCAAAGGAGTCTAAAATATTTGTTGGAGCAACGCATGGTGACAGAAGAACACCAGAGATGGCTCTCCAAATTATTGGGCTATGATTTCGAGATTCAGTACAAGCCAGGATTGGAGAATAAAGCGGCGGATGCCTTATCCAGGAAGGTGGAGTGCTCACAACTTATTGCTACATCTGTGCCTCAGTTAGTGGATTGGGGGAATTTGAGGACAGAAAATATGACTAGCAAAGAATTGGGGAGCTTAAGAGAGGCCATAAGGAAAGGGAAAGAAGTACCGACAGGATATACAGTGGAGGATCAGCTTTTGCTATACAGAGGAAGGTTAGTTTTACCTAGGACCTCTTCCCAGATTCCACTGATACTTCAGGAATTTCATGCCAGTGCTATTGGAGGACATTCGGGAGGGCAGAAGACTTATCAGAGGTTGGCTAGAGAGATATACTGGAAGGGGATGAGGAAAGATGTGGAGGAAATGGTGGCCCAGTGTGATACTTGTCAGAGGAACAAGTATCAAGCATGTGCCCCTGGAGGACTGTTGCAGCCACTTGAGTTACCTGATCAGGTTTGGTCAGAGGTGACCATGGATTTCATCGAAGGCTTACCCAAGTCGGAAGGCTACACTGTCATTCTAGTTGTAGTTGACCGGCTTAGTAAGTATGCTCATTTCATACCGTTGAGACATCCTTTTAATGCCACTACCGTCGCAGCAGTTTTCATCCGTGAGATTGTGAGGCTTCATGGCTTTCCTGAGTCGATAGTCTCCGACAGAGATAAAGTGTTCCTGAGTCACTTTTGGAAGGAGATGTTCAAGTTACAAGGGACACATTTGAAGCGCAGTTCAGCCTACCACCCACAGACAGATGGGCAATCTGAGGTAGTCAATAGAAGTGTCGAGACTTACCTTAGATGTTTTGCAGGGGAGAAGCCCAAGCATTGGGTAAGGTGGCTGCCTTGGGCAAAATATTGGTATAACACTTCATTTTACAAGGCGGCGCAGATCACACCTTTCAAGGTGCTTTATGGGAGGGATCCTCCAACCCTGATACAGTACAGGCCTCATTCTACATCAGTGTCCTTAGTGGAGCAACAATTGTCTGAAAGGGATGAGATCTTGGGGGAGCTGAAGAACCACTTGTTACGAGCCCAGAACATCATGAAGCAGGCAGCAGATCATCATAGGAAGGATGTTCACTTTGAGATTGGGGAATTTGTTTACTTGAAATTGAGGCCCTACAGGCAGAATACTTTAGCAAGGAGGCTAAGTGTTAAGTTGGCCCCAAGGTATTATGGCCCCTATGAGGTAGAGCAGAAGATTGGGAATGTAGCATATCGCCTGAAGTTACCACCCACTACTACGATTCATCCAATCTTTCATGTGTCCCAGTTGAAGAAGTTCAAGGGAGATTCTGTACCAGTCGATACTTTGCCGCCAACATTGTCTGAAGATGGTACAGGCCTACTAGAGCCGTCTGCCTTGAAAGGGGTCAGACACACTGAGGACGGAGGGAAGGAAGTTTTGATTGAGTGGAAAGATCTACCGACACATGACGCAACTTGGGAGACCTATGAGATCATACAAGCTCAGTTTCCTGCTTTCAACCTGAGGACAAGGTTAATCTTTGGGCGGGAAGTGATGATGGACCTGCTCGGTCCATAGCCAAACCGGCCCCTGTGGGGCCGGTACTCATTTACTGCAGGCGGAGAACCCGCCTGCCTGGGCGGACAAACCAAGGGGGGGGGAGTAAAGGGGTGGGCCCCTTGGGCTCACCAAATTGAAAAGGTGGGATGAGATGTTTGCCCTAGGGGTATTGAGGGGATTTTGAGGGGTTTTATGTGAGAGTAAAAGTGTGTTAGGGGGGCTTTTTGGAGGTATCTTGTTTTGTGGCTATTTTAGGTTTCTTCTTCTCTAGGGCTTGGGAGAAAGCTTCCCTTCTCGAATTGGGAGCATTGTATCCGTGGAAACTTGTAAGTCTTTTGATATTTGAGTAAACGAAGTGTTTGTGAGTGTTTTCATCCAAGAAATTTCGCATTTTCCCATTGTTTTTGGGCTGTTTTGCTTGGATTCCGAAAATTACAACTCAAGGTCCATCAGGTTGGGCCGGCGGTTGGAGTTTGGAAGGGTATTTTAATTGGACCTCGAGGAGGACTCTTGGATGCGGGGGTGGTGGTGGAGTGAAGGGTAGCCGGTGGTGGAAGACAACGAAAGAAAAGAGGTAAGGAAAAAGACCATGAGCCACAGACTCTTTTAATGACTGGTGAAAGAACTGTGGGTGTTGCGTCCGCCCACTCGTTGGATTCTCTCTCTTATCTCTAGTGCACTCACAAGAAGATGAGGAAGAAGACAAAGCAAAATTTCATTTCATTCATCCTCTCTTACAATAGATGAGGCCTTAATATATAGACCTAAAATAAAAATAAAGAAAAGACTCAAATGCCCCTTGGGCTACAACTCAAATAAACTCAAGTAAAAAGGTACAATCGGAACTAGCAAATAAATATAACATAATACATAAATGCATAAAAAATAAAGACTGTGAATCTTAGCCGTCGATCTACAATTCCTACGCCGATAAACTTGTCGATAACGTCTGTCGATGTCCTCATCACAAGAGCTCTCCAACACGGATTCCCAATATTTGAGGATTACTTCAAGGGCGTTGTTGAGAAATTTAATGTATATTTTTTTTTTTTTAATAAAGAGGAAGCATCGCCTTTTTTATGCTATATCAGAGTAATTAGGGCTGGGCTAAAGTGAAATCTGCAACAAGAATGATAAGATGTTGCCATCAAGTGGGTAAACCTATATAAATTTGTTTTTTTTTTATATTGATCTTCCTTTCTATTTTCTATCTTTTGATTTATTCTTTGTGATTGAATCAGATTTTATCTATTTCCCAACAGCAACAGCAACAGCAACTACATAATAATGCATAAAAAATAAAGGCTTCGTTTGGGACGGTTTTTTTATTATTTCTTAAAGCAGTTTTCTAGTATCACATTTTTTATTTTTGTATTACAAAACTGATTTAAGAAGCAGTAAAAAAGCTATCCCAAAAACAAAAATCAGCTACGGAAAGATTCATTTGGAATTTTAAATTCTACAATAAGGCAGAACAGAGAAAATTTTCCTCACAAATTGTTGAGAACTACTGCATGAATGCGAGTCTGCACAAGGATATGTACACCACTAATTTTAAATTCTACAAAGAATAACAAAGTTTACCAAAAAGAAAAAGAATTACTTCAAGAACAATGCAGTTCAGATGTATGCAAAGGTATATAACAAACAAATTGGCAAGCAGTATTTGCCAAAATGTAATTGTGAAATTTTAGATTTAGTAGTTATTCATTGGGCCCTAAAACACTATTGGAGACCGTTATACATAGGGTTTTGGGATCATGAGCATCTAATTACAAAAATATTGGGCTCAAATTTGGGCCTCCAGTGATTCAAAACCTTATTGCAAGTGGTATTTGAGCTAATGATTAGATTGGGATCAACTAATTCATGTAATTTGTTGCCCCCTAAAACTTGATATCTATATCAAGTGGGAGTTTTACATGTAAAGATGAATTAATGTTATACATACTGAGCAAAGAAAATGGCACTGATAAAAGTAGGTATCCAGTAGGATGCAAATTAGGGATGTAAAAGCAAGTATTAGTGATGATATATATAAGCTCACCTTATCTTCTGATAAATTATTTGCGGGATTAAATGTTTTCCCCGTGCTTGCTGCACCTCTAGTCAAATCCCCATACTCATTTATGGACCAACCATGCTTACCAGGAGACAAACCACTGAAGCTTGCTTCAATTCTTGACAATTCCATGTTCACTTGAGCCAGGCGTACCACCCCAAAGATCTTCGGACCTTTGAACTCAGCAACAGCTGATGAAACCAAAAAATCTAGAAGAGGGATATAAACGGAAAAACAAAGTGGTTAGACATTATGTAACAATAATAAATTGAAGGCAAATACTATAGAGGGGAAATAGTCATTTGGACTAAAAAGAAACTAGATAACAAGCCCAAAATATCTATAAAATAGTTTAATATGAGATAAACTTACAAGCAGTAATAAAGCAGTAGGGCAGATATTTGGTAAAAAGCAAATGAAAATTTAACTGATAATGCTGACACTAGAAATCCACCAATTTTATATGCACATCAAAGTAACTGCATTTGAATGTGATAGCTGAAGTTAACTCTAGTCTGCCAAAATTGGCTTAAGGATTTGCATCAATTCTAGGACCATAGCAGATGTTAGTTGTTTGGTTTGATAAGATTGTTACAAAAAAAGTCTTTGATAATATTTCAGTCATATTTTGTTGACTTCATCACTTACTCCGATCAATGCAGGCTGTATCCAAAGATCCGACTTCATCACTTTCCTCCCAACACCTTCTATTCTTGACATATTAGCACACTGACCACTAAACATAAAAAACCACCAAATTCACCTAATTCTCTCCATGGTATATATCAATGCATTTCATAAAAAAATACAACTATCTGAATAGCATTGCCATCTAATGCATTACAAGTCAGATAACATTGAACCAAAGAGCTCCATAATCAGCACCACTTACCATTTGGGTTTCCTTGTCCAATCAGCCGTGCATTTCGACCAGTTTGCTCTAGGGTTTCAAGCATCGTTTTCACACGAACGGACCCAATAACTCTTACCACTTGATTGCTCAAATCCACATCAACGCCACTCACCCCTGTCAATGGACAAGTATATAAATTAAATGATGGGGAAAAAATGGTAGCACCCCTCTCGATAAAGAAATATACAGTTTAATTGATATTAAAAACAATGGTAATAGCAACTTCTGACAGACCAGGAACGCGAATAAGAATGATATCAGTTCAGTGAAAAGTTTACAGATTTTTGAAGCATGATCACCCACCGTCAAGCTTTAGCATATTGTTCTTTACTGCCGAAACACAACCTTCGCATGTCATATCTACCATAAATTCAGTCTGAAAACAAAATAAAGTGAAATCATCATGATGTATAGAGCGAAAAATAAATTACAATTTATCATAATAAAAACATTTTAAACCCTGGAGAAAAATTGTTCGCATAAGTAGGTAGCTGTGGCAACAGTCTTTAAGCTCAGACTGGGCAAAATAAGAGATGACAGGACTCCACCTTCCATAAAAAAATAGAAGCTTCCCAAAATAAAGTGTTTTCAGCTTTCCAAATAAAAGTTCAACATCATACCATAATAAAGTGAATGAATGCACCTAGAACACAACGCTTCAGGAACAAAAATTTGCTTGTTACATAGTAAATCATTCAGTGCGTTGTCAACTCCTATAATGATAGCAAGTGTTTAAGTTTGCACATAAACAGATACTTAAAAAATCTACAGGAGTTAAGAAATCAATCAGTATCATGCCTTCTGGGTAAATCTATCTTATAGCAAGTGTTTCATGTGTGCCTATGTTAACTTGCTGTTTAATATCTATTACTAAGCTGAAGAAAGATATGAAACGTAAAGTGATGTTTTTTTTCTTCAATTGTATTTTTCAGGATAAAACTACAGGGTAGATAATTGATAGTACTAATGAAAAGAATAGCCTATACCACTTTGTCAGAACCGAACCTTTAAATAACCATCATAATAGCATGGGTGTATTTGTTTTCTAAATTTCAATAATATGTTATGGCATAAATGTTTGGAACATCTTGGCTAAGAATCTTGTATGCAAATCTATTTATCAATAAGGATGATCTTTTCCGCAAATGTAAAATGTGTGTACTGGTTAAACAAACCCAAAGTAGCCTTTCTTCACATCCATACTTAACTTCCAACTTTTTCCACCTTATTCATAGTGACATTTGGAGACCTGCTAGAATTACTAGTTTAACCGGAACTCAATTGTTCACAACCTTTATTGATAATCATATAAAGGTGATGTAGAACTATGAATGCTTTAAGTGATGGATATAAGAATTTGCACGCTTTCAAGTAAGAGCAATAAAAGAATTAAAACGTTAGTGATGGAGACATCAGATCGTGGAAGGTTTATCAGAGACGTGACCGTCGATCTACGACCAAGATTGATTCATTATATTTTTTATTTGTTTTATGCATTTTCTTATTATGATGTTATATTGTATTTGTTTCTTTTAGTTTCCCGTTGTACCCATTTATTAAGGGAGGTCGTATGTACGCCCTAAGGGCATTGTCATCCTTTTATGTTTTGAATCTTTGTAAGAGGCTATTTATAGCCCCATTGTTCTTCTTTTCAAGTTAATGAATGATTGATTAAAATATTTCTTCCCCTTGCATGAGTTATTGTAAGAGCTTGAGAAATCGGAGAGAGATCTCTAGGAGAGGGAGAATTGTGCATCACCCACCAACCTAGACGAGTCGGGTTCGTGGTTCGACTTTCTATCTCTTCCCCTTCCCCCTTTCCCCTATCACCGCCGGCCCTAGCTCCCCTCCATCATCCTTGCCCAAACGTTCATCATCACCAAACCCCTTCCTCACGTCCACCGAAAATCCCCAAGCCACCTCCACCTAACTGCCGACTCCCCTTACCCGAACCCCAAGCAAGCTGCCGACCTCCCTAGCCCTTGCCTTCCCTTGGATTCATTTCCTACTCTAGATTGTCATAATTTGGACAGATTTTTGAATTCAAATTCACCCAATTTGAAATTTAAAATCTTTCCTAAATTATAAAATCTATTTATGGAAAGTTTCCTAATTTAATACCCAATCAACTCCTAATCAAATTTAAATTAAATTTGATTGAAGCCACTTGCCTTGTGAGGAGCTTTCTTATTTGGAAGGTGCTTAATGTGATGCCCCAAGATCTAACTTGGAAAGAATGTCAATCTATTACTCAAACAATTTACCAGAGTTATCTAAAAACTTTCAATTAAACAGTCTATCAAACATCTATGAAATTTAAAACATCAATATACAAGTCGATTCATCTCAAAAGGTCATGTACAAAACTCAGGAACTACACTACAATCACCAGTTCTGAAATCTATCCTGAGTACAAAAGAATCACTATCAATCAAAAGACAAAAACCTGAAGATCTGGATCAATTCCTATCTTCTGCTCCCTTGCCCTGACCTGAAAATATCAACCACATATAATGAGCTTTACAAAGCCCAGCAGGTCACCTAATACCTATAACTGAGATCAAAGCACGGCTATGCTATCAATATGCATGTCATTCAATCAAATCATATCAGTCGATGGTCAATGAGTCTATGCAATACGGAAATCCATAGTCAATAAAATCAGTCAATGCAACGGCAGGCGAATCGATAAATCAACTCAATAAATCCATGACAATCTCGAAGAAATCCATTCACAAGAGGAAATCAATCAATCCGTCAAATCAATCAAGTCGTCGAATCAATCAATCCGTTAAATCATTCGTGTCGAATCAATCGATCAAATCAAACCAAAGCAAAATCAATCGGAAAAACGATATGATGAATCTCAATCTCAATAAATCCATAGGCAGTAGTAACAATGAATCTATAAGCAGAAATCAATGAATCTATAGGCAACAGTGTCAATGATTCTATACTATTCATGTCCATGATATCAATGCAATATCTATATCCATTCATTTCCATATCAATGCTCAATGTCGATGCACAGCAATCAATCAGTGAAATCAATGAAATCGTACGATCTAGTAAATCCAATCAAAGTCGATAAAGCAGGAATCTATAAATCAATACAGTAAACATGCAATTCAATACTATATACTGGACAAGTAAAATCAACTGGTCATGTTGCTGTTGTAGAATCCGTTGCTGTTGTAGATCCGTACGTTGGTTTCAATGAATAAGAGTCGTCACTCTTTTTGCCCGTCGGCCGCCCGTCGGCATATCTATGAAACTCCTTATGACTCCCAATCGTTATATCAATGATCAATGGTTTAAAGGAAAGCCCGTCGGCCCACCATCCTGTACAGGTCAATATCAATCTCCAACCAACGTTCAACCAGGTTCCACTTGCGTTTCAGTATCAATAGTCAATCAATAATCAGTTCAATAATCAATCCATAGTCGATGCAATAATCGATATTAAATCAATCCAGTACAATCATATCAATAGTCATACACATTTCAATTCAATCTATCAGTTCCAGAAAATTCGAAAATCATACGAAAATCGGGCAGCGTAACGACAGTCGGTCAAATTTACACAAAAATCCTGCAAAAAGACACGATTTCCAAATTCTTCCAAATTACAGTAGAATATCTATAACATCAATACAAGACTATTGTCCTATAGAAATCAAATCAAATCAAGTCCTGATATTTTTCTATTCGATTAAAATCACGTAGAATCAATTCCGACCGGTAAAATCGTCGCAGAAAATACTCAAATCGTGTACAATAGTCATATCTATAACATACCAAAAGTTGTGCAGTGAAAGTTGTGTCAAATCAAAATCACGTCGAAAAGTCGACTACGAAAACACAAAACAGATCACAACTCGGTCAAAACTCAATATCTTTGAAAACAGAAATAGGGTTCGGAGTCCTTACCACGAGATCTTCACTTTTCCCAACAGCGACGTCGGACGAAAAGCGCTCCGCGGCCTCCAAAACCAAGTTTCCTCTTTTTCCTTTTCTCTTTCTCTCTCCTCAAATCAGATATTTTGATTTTAAATGATTTTCTCTCTCATCAAAACGAGCTGATTTTCTTATATCAGTAAGCAGATCGGCCCGGCCGATCGCCAAATCATCCCGGGACGATCAGACCAAAAAAATCGTCCTGGACGGTTCCCATGACTATTCTCAGGCCGATATTTTCTACAGTGCAGATCGGCCTGGACGATCCCACTATCGTCCCGGACGATTCTGAGAGGAAAAATCCAAATTAGAGAGGAACAGTAAGGGAACGAGGTCTCACACTTAACTCCTCCCCAATTCCCTCCCTTAGCCACTAATGCCGCCGGCCCCTTTAGAGTAGGATTAGGAATTCTTTCCTAAATCCCAACTCTCATCTTTTGAAATATTTCCAAACCTCAAACCTCCTCTTTGGCCGAAATTTTCAAAGCCCACCTCCCTTAATTACTTTCCAAATTCTAAACAATAGGGTTTGAAAATAAATCCCTCATCCACCCCTCTCCTTGCCGCCGCCCCCCACCCCCTCTTGCTTTTCTCTCTTCCTTTGATTTTTCTCAAATTAGAGAATGTTTAGGAGGTTAAGAATTCTAACTCCCTCCATCCACTTCTCCCTAAGCCTCCACCCCTTGGCCGTCCACACCTTGTCACCCCCACTTCAAGTTGAAGAGAAACTTCTTTCTTTCCAACGGAGTTCAAGGTTACTAGCAATCTTCGGAAGAAATCATCATCTAGCATTCATGAATGGCCGATCCTGACATTAACTGCGGACTTGCCTACGACGAACACGGCTTCGTGCGCATTCTCCATTCAACCTTCTTCGACGTCAACCCGAGGATCGACCATACGGTTGAGGACTACATAGAACGCATATTGGAAACCTTGACTGAAGCCATTGAATAGCAATTTGAGATCGTCGAGTGGAGGATTGCAACCGATCCTTGACGAAGGTTTTCTAATTTTCCTTTTTCTCGTATTTCTTAAGTCTAATCCTTTCTTGTGATTTGATTATAGTCATGAAGGACTCGTTTGCCCGATTCTGCCGAGCTTAGTAAACGTAGGGAATTGAGTGTACTTCATTATTTTCTAATCTTATTGTTAGATTAGAGATTTCCATTGAAAGCTACTACTTTGCATGATGTAATTTTCCTACGTTATTTTAATGATTCAAATCTCTTGATGTGTAACTTAGCCTAAACGAAAGTGACCGCTCTTACGTTTTGATTCATCGTTTTACTTGCTAATAGTTCTATTTGTTATTTCTCTAATCAATAAGTTGTGCAAGCTCTTAATAAATTCATTGCAAGCATCGTAGTCCTACATCAATTAGCCACTTGACGAAAATGGAAAACAAAAAATGAGTGTGTAAGTTTAGTCCAAGTCATACAATAATAGTTAGGATCACAAACAATTATAAAATTCAACATAAACAAATATAGAGGATTTCTAATAACATCCCTAGATTAACAACGAGATTAGATACATAGAAGTCCATCACTCATTCCCTACGTTTACTAAGCTTTGGTGGAGATCTTTGCAAGATTATTTATGCTTGATACACAACCACAATCGAAGGAGAACATGAAGGAAAATGAGGGGGAAAGTGTTCACCTTGTCTTGGCGGGGTGGTGATCTGCCAATGAACAGTGGAAAGTTGTTCTTCGATGGCGTTTGAAAGAGTAAATATGATGCACTCCAAGTATTCCTCGATAGAATTATCTACCTCCGGATTGACGTCGAAGAATGGTGATTGGAGGATGTCGACGAAGCCTTGTTCGTTGTAGATGAAGTTGGAGACGCGTTTAGGATCGTCGATAAGTGGCGTTGAAGTACTATGAATGATGCACTTTGTTGTCCTTGAGGATTCTCTTTGCGAGAAAGAAGTTTCTCCAAGGAATCCAAGAAGACGAAGGGATGAGAGGGTGGTCGACCAAGGTAGGAGGCTAGGGAGAGTTTAGGTTCAGATTTTGGTGGAGTTAAGGTTAGCTTAGAGCCAGCTAGGTTAGAGAGGGAAGTGGGGAAATATGATTCAGATTTGAAAGGTGGAGAATGGAGGGAAATTAGGTAAAGCGTTTCCTTAATTAATCCTCTTGATTTGGGAGAATTAATGAGGGATTGGAGAGAGAGAGAGAGAGAGAGAGAGAGAGAGAGAGAGAGAGAGAGAGAGAGAGAGAGAGAGAGAGAGAGAGAGAGAGCGGGGCGACGGCTAGGAGAGAAGGAAGGAATTTGAATTAATTCCAATGGGAGAGACTTTCTTTTGGAAGGAATTTAATTAAGTGGGGACAAGGGGAATTCGGCCTTAGGGCTTTAATGTGTCTAGGTTCAATGTATTTGGACCTAGGGCTTTAATTAATCAATTAATTCAGATTTGATTAATTGATTTGATTGTGATCCCTTTCCCTAAATAAGTTTATCCAATATGAAAGAATTTGAATTTTAAATTCGTTTGAATTCAAATTCAATTCCCTTCCAAATTGGGGTTGACTAAATAAGGAAAGTGGGGTTGATGGAGGCCGGCGGTTTGGGTGGGGAAGGAGGAGGCCAGAGGCTATGGGGGCTCTCGGCCACGTAGAGGGAGGAGGAGGGGTGGGGTTGGTGTGGGCCGGCGGCAAGGGGAGGAGGAGGAGGAGAAGAAAGAAGATAGTAAGGAAAACCAAGAGCTCGCCCGATGGTGGCTGTTGGGTACTTCGTTGGGCCTCTCCTAGGCTTCACCATTCTAAACTCTCTCAAATCCTCCCAAGTAACAGAAATTTTCTGTAATAATTTCATTACTTGAAAAGAAACATAAGGGGCTTATAAATAGCCTCATACAATGAAAGAAAACTAAAAGACAACGTTGCCCCTAGGGCTTAAATATGACCAGACTCTTAAGTAAGGGTAAAAACGAAAAATGTAAACAAATAAAACAAATACATATAATGTATAAAAAATAGATCGGTCCGATTGTGGCCGTAGATCGTCGGCCACGTCTCTGATATACTTTCGATGATAGGATGTCCCCATCTAAAGGCATGTTAGGTTTACCTCACGAGAGAAAAATCTAAAGTTTTTCATTGTTCAAAATTTTCAACAAACTTATAAAATAAGTGTTTCAAACCTCCATCTAAACCATCTGCACTAACAACAAGAAAGAATATTTCTCCCATGAGTTTACTCAATATTTAAATAAAAATATGATTCACCATTAACGTTCTTGTGTTCATACCACTCAACAAAATGGGATGTTTGGCATGATCTATCATATTCACAATCCCAAACTTCTATTGGGTGGAAGCCATTCTCATATCTACCTAGCTTATCAATCATCAACCATCCAAGACACTTAATTTTTGAACTCTTATAAGTGTCCTTCATAATCTATAATCTCCATTCGAAATTATTTGGTTGTATCTGAAAATTAGGTGCATTATAAATACAAAATAAAGGAATATCAATGCATTCAAAAAACTTAGTGGTATTCATTGTTTATAAAATAAACTATGAAGTTTGATTATTTGTGTTTGGTGGATGATAGGAAACGCTTGTAGGAACAAAAAAATTTCTTGCTAAATTTAAATTTCAGCACATGCAAAAACAGATTGGAGAAGAATTTGGAAGAAATACCTAGAATTAAACATCTTTAATTGATAAAAAATGAAAGAAAATGAAAAAAAATATAATAGATCCTCAATTGGAGAGGAGGATCCATCTCTCCCAATCTCTAGCCGGTGGCTAGATCCCAAACAAACCCTAGGAACTCTCCAAAATTTAGCAAATATCAAGATAACCCTAACCCTAGACAGTCTCATCTATTTAAATCATACAAATACAACTCCGATTTACTAAACAACCCCTCCCTAAATCAAAACCTGCCTAATCCGCTCCCTCCTCTTCAAGGACTGGGCACCACAAGGCGATCGGTGGCTGGTTCAGCCGAACCTCCTTAGGCCAGTCTTGCCGATCTAACAATACCCCCCTCCCAAAGACCAACCTTATCCATAAAGTGGAAAGATGAATCATTCTTCAACTTCCTCGGTATCACAAATGGTGAGAACCTGAAGAGTTTAATCCTTACATTTGTGTCATGGTGTATACTTTTCCTTAGATCTAAAATAAATCACCTTCGCCCTCTTCTCATGTAACTCCTTTTTTGTGAGCTTTTTGAAGTTATCTCCAGGTCTTCCACCTGTAGTCTTCTCCTTAGGGATCTCCCGAAGAGTACCCGTTGTCGACTTCTTGGGTGCCAAAAAGGTGGTTGTCATCCTACATGAGCCTCCTGAGCAGCTGCCTCCCATCCCTCTCTCTAGGTGCCTCTGATCCTCAATCAATTGAGCTAGCTCCATAGCCTCTCCCAAATCACAAGGCCTCATTACTCTAATTTTTGCTCGAATCTCTTATTTGAGCCCTTTCATAAAGTTCCCCTCCAGTACAGTCTCTAAGAGTCAGTTCAATCTACTAGCTAGCTGCTCAAACTGCTCACGATACTCCATCACTATCCCCTTCTGTGTCAGGGTGAAAAACTACTCATTGAAGTCCTCTCCTCGGCTGGTTTGAAAATGTTTTAACAAGAAATACTTAAACTCCCTCCAAGTCCGTATGGCTAGTTGGCCTTGTATCCCTCCACTGGTACCATGCCAACACTTTCCCCTCCAAGCACATCCCCACTGCCATTAGTCTCTACTCCTTCGTCAACCTATTGACGGTAAAGTACATCTTCACCCTGTATCCACGTGCATCCTCTTCCTCAAAAATAGGCATATTCAATTTCCTCACCCTCATATCTCCTCCGTTACCCATGCTTCCTCCAAAGTTTCCCATTCCCCAAGGGGTTGGTTCCCCCCAATTGTGCCAATCATCCATTCTCCACTCGCACCCAAACCTTTCATCACAAGCCCACATTCTCCTTTCAAATTCAGCACCACTTCGATCATATTCAACCCTTCTCCTTTCAAATTTGACACCTCTTCGAGCATAATCAAGCCCTCAACCTTTAACCCTCTCCTTTCAAACTTGACACCTCTTTGATCATAATCAAGTCCTCGTCTTTCAAATTCAGTCCCTCTCCTCTAAAATTCAACACCCCTCCACTCATGGCGATGTTTTGGTTTGGCCCTCGAACAATTTCTTCAACATCTCCTCTAGGATGGAACATTTCAAGTCGATCTTCTGATGAATACCTGAAATCATTTTTTAAATTTGAAACTTGAGTTTGGAGATATGAAATTTTAAATTTCATTAGTCCTTTATCCCTATCCAATACTTCCACCTTTCATCCCGCCATAGGTCATTGGATCTTTGTTAGACTCAAAAATTCGGATTTCCAATCCAAAACTACAAAATCAGCAGTTCAAAGAAGAAAAACTACTACAAAAATCAGCCCAAACAGCCCCAAAACTGGCCCATACACCGCTTTAATACCAATTTGATAGGAAACGCTTGTAGGAACAAAAGTTTTCCTTGCTGAATTTTAATTTCAGCACTTACAAAAATAGATTGGAGAAGAATTTGGAAGAAATAACCATAAATAAACCTCTTTAATTGATAAAAGATGAAAGAAAACGAACAAGATACAATTGATCCTCAATTAGAGAGGAGAATTTGTCTCTCCCAATCTCTAGCTGGTGGCTAGAGCATAAACAAACCTAGAAACTTTCCAGAATTCAACAAATATCAAGATAACCGTAACCCTAGAAAATCGCATCTATTTGCAGCATACAAATACAACTATGATTTACGAAACGGCCCCTCCCTAAATCAAAACCTGCCTAATCCCCCCCCCCCCCCAAATCATATATTTAAATATCGTTAAGTTAGTCTATGAAGAGGTTTGACATTTTACACAAAAAAAAGGATACGCTAAATCAGATTGGGTGGGAGAGGAGGCTAATAAAACTACCTCAAGATTTTGCACAAAATTATAAGAATATCTTGTCAATTGATCAATTAAAAAATAAATTGTGGTGGCGAGAAGCTATGCTAAAGCAAAATTTGTGTCATTGAATGATGAGTTTGACCAGTTATTTGGCTAGAGAAGTTGATGGAGGATTAATTATATAAAATACATCTCTTGCAACTCTCTATAATGACAATAAATCAACAATTAGCATTATGAGCAATCTTGTTCAACATGAAAAAATGGAGAATGTAAGAATTGATGGGTCATTTATAAAAAGAGAGATTGCAAAGGATGGTGGAATAAAACTATCTTATAATCCTACAATCTTAAAACAAGCTGATAATCTAATAAAAATCCTAAATAAAGGACCTTTCGAAGAAATATTGAGAAAGTTAATAAAGCTAAATATCTATTGGTAAATTTGAGGAGGACAGTTGTAAAATTAGGAAAAACTATTTATTTCTACACTAAGGTATTTTGGAATGAAAGTTAAGATTTGCTTGAATTCAAAAATACTACATTTCAGTTGTTGCCACCCCTTTCATTTTGACTCCTTAGTTGGAAACATGGCAATGCTTAACAACCTTAATTCACACCTTCAGCAAAAATAAAATCGTCAATCCATGCTTATAGCTGGTCTACTGCCTATTTAGCCCATCATTGATTTCCATGTGTGCTGATAAAGAATTTGATGTTATCCATTATTTGTACATTGCCATATTTACTCTAATTGGACCATCTATTCATCCCATAGATGTACCTCTAACTAATCTTAGAATTTGCACCATATATGAAAGGAGGTGGACGAAATGTAATTTACTTATATTCTATTTTATTCACTTTACTATTTTATGAAAAAGTGTATAGATATCATGTAATACAACATAAAATGCAAGACAAACAATTCTCACAGATTTTACATTTTGTTCATTTAGCATAGAAAATAAGCAAAACAGAAGAGATATTGGTGAAGTCCTGCATAAAAAAGGTTAAGTAGTTAGGATAGGTTTTAACAAATTCACGCACTAAACAATCAGAAACATGCCTAAGTTATGTGAAGTCAAAGAAACACAAATGGCATGCACCGATCTATTTGAGAGTTAATTGGAACAGCCTCTTTAGCTCTCTCGCAATCTAATAGCATGTTTAAACTTCAATCCAGTATATTCGGCGAGATGATTAGTTAAACACGTTCATCATTTCCATACTGAAATGCTTCTATCCAACAGCTACAATCACCATTAAGACCGGATTATATAACAAAAAACAAAGATGGGATTCCGTTGATTTCTAAACGGGCCTTAGAGATCGTCAAACGTTAATTTGAAATTACAATAGCCAATAACAAATTAATTTGGGAACGAATCAAAAAACAGATATAGGCAAAATCAACTCACCATAAGCTCCGGCAGAACCCCCGTTTGCTGCAGACAAAAACAAATCATCGGATAAGAAGAGAAACTCCTCAACGAAACAAGAAACCGAGAATATCAACAACAGCACAAAATAAGAGTATAGAACAAACCTCATCGTAGGGCTTGGCATCAACCGCCACGGACTCCATATGCAGAGCGGCGTTAGCACGGAACGGATTCGAGACGGCTTCGAAGGACCTCAGAGCCGAGGCTGAAAGCAAGGAACCGGGGAGAGGGAGATCGGATTTAACGGGGAATCGGAAAGACGGAAAGAGAGAAGAATGGGATAAGGCGGTAACGGCGACGGCTGCAGGGAGTAGAGAGGCCGTCGTTAAGGTTCTTACGAAGGATGCCATTGCCTTCGATTTTATACCACTTTAGGAGACGATAGCTGACTACTTTGAAGTGTGAAATAGTTTGCCGGTCAGAAATGGAAGAGGCTGCGCCAAACATGGGCTGTGGAGTCTTATGTAAAAGGCGGTTAATTGTCTCATCGAGTTGGATCTGACCCAATTACTGGTTTATTTATTGGCATATTAACATCATTTTATCATATTTATTTTTCTAATATTTAATTATTTATATTTAACTATCGAATATTTTATTATATTTAATTTTTAAAAATTACAAAAAAATTATTTTAGGAAATAAATAATAACAAAGCCATCTCAAAAGAAGTATAATATATAGGGCTGTCAAAATCGGGTCACAGGTTCGGTCCAACCCGAAAATGATCCAACAATATTTTGATCAATCCTAACACGACCCGTTTATGGAAACGGGTCAGTTTTTAGTACTTGAACCCGACCCGCTTCGGGCTCGGGTCAATCTGACCCGCTTCGGGCTCGGGTCAACCCGACCCAACCCGTAAGTCTTACACCTCATTATTATAACTCACATGCTTATTAAGCCAAATCCCATAACTTCGGCAGTCTGATCCTCCGGCAGCGACAGCCGGCCAGGCAACGACAACATCAGCAGACAAGCGGCGACACGACATCAAGCAAATGGGCAGACACGATAGCAAGCAAGTAGGGTAGGCGATCGGCTCAATGCAATGTGATGCGACACGGGTTGCCGGGGCATGCAACTCGCGCAGCGACGTGGGCAGGGGCATTCAGAGCGGGCAAATGCGCTTTTTCGAGACATTCTCGGATTTTTAGGTCAACCCGAACCCAACCCAGTTTTTGAAATGGTCGGTTTGTTGAACCCCAGCCCAACCCGTTTTGGATCCGGGTTGACCCAAACCTAAATTTTTTGTGTCGGGTTAGAATCTGATTTTTGGATCGTGTTCAATATTGACATCGCTACGTAATATATATCCAATCCATTCAACAATTATAAAAATTTTGATTTTCTTATTGAATGACTCTTTATATAAAATTTTTATTTTTTCTAATGTTATCTTGTAGTGTCTTAAAATGTGATTAACAACTTCCATGTGGTCATTAATAGGGTTGTTCATGAATTAGCTTATAATACTAACTGGAAACTCAATAGCAGGAGAAGTGCAATAGAGCTAAGTGAATTTGTATAGAATGTGTTAATAGATAGCTTTATCAATGAGTGTGCTATTAGTGGTGATATATCATCAAAAAATTATCTTGACCAGGCACAAATCTCGAGGCAAAATCAGCCCAGAAACTTTAAAAATTAAATCTGGGTTCACCTAAACTCCAATTTCAGCAAACTAACTAAGCGTCTCGGAAATACGAACCCAACGACACCAAATTCAACTCAATCCAAGTCCAAATGAGCCCAAATCAAGCACCCGAAGTGTTGTTGGAAAGTTCATACCATAATTTGAGTTACTAAACGGTCTCTGATTTTAACAAGCTTATAGTCGAATCGAACGGCTCGACGAGACAAATCCAACGAGCTCAAGATTGCTGAATTCCAACATCATTAAGACCTTCAAATGTCTGAAGAACGGTGCACGATTAAGGGATTCAATATCAACCGTCCATTCGACCACTCCCTACTTGCCCCTGATCTCACACCTATTTACAAGCTATGTCACTCCATAAAATCTATAAATAGACCCCTCAATTCTCATGAGAGGGGACCCCAAGCAAGAAGAAGAGAAGGATAAGAGGGAATAACTCCTCCTCGACCACCGCCGGAGTTCTGCCCGATGCCCGAGTGACGCCAAAATTTTTTCGGGCGCCTGAGTGACGCCGGAATTCTACTCAACTTCGGAACAACGTTGGAACTCTGCTCAACTTTGTAACTGAATCTCAAATTAGAAGAGATTCATTGTGATCTGATCGTCCTAACTTTGTGGACGAGTCAACCTCTTGTATCTCAAACAAAATACTAGTGGAACTATTTCAATTGGTCGAGGCCCCGTGGTTTTTTCCCTTTCAGGGTTTCCACGTAAAAATCCTGGTGTTTTTATTTCTTTTCTGTTTGTGTGCTGGATATTCGTACAACGCTGAGACGGAAATTTACTAACTCTATCACCACGTATATCCTAGCCCGCAACAAGTGGTAATTCTAATTTTTTTATTAAGTCTATTACAGTTTTTATGGGAATATTTTCAAGCATTCATGCTTCATTAAGTATGTAGAGAATAAATTTCATAACAATATCTATTTTAATAGTGTCACTTCAATATAAAAAAAACAATAATTTAGATTCGCAAGTCTTTAATTTTAAATTCTCTACGAGAAATCCTAAGTTTTTTTAGCCTGCTAATAGAATTTTAAATTCATACCGATGGGTTAGGTTCATGCTTGACTTGAAATTAAGCTTAACTTGAACAAGAACTATTGATCGTATGAGTCAAAATATTTGACCCAAACCTACTGAAATCAAACGTGCTCCCTTCGACTCATTTATTATCGAGCTAATGTAATTTTTTTTATTAAGATGACTCAATTAAGCCAAATATGTCTTATTTAGACTTCTTTTGAGATCATTTTCTTACTACTTTATGAATGGTCAAAACAAAATATTAATTTGATAAAAAATCGAAAAAGTCTAAATACTAAAAAGTAAATATCATAATTTGGGATTTTAAACAAAATGGTACATCTAATCCTTATAAGAGGGGTTTAAGGTTTAGGCTAGAAAAGAATGGGACAAAAAAATTAAAATATGTTTACTAAAAAACTGCTTTAAAAAATAGTAAGAAATATGTCTCAAATGAAACATTAATGATAAATAAGTAGATATAATCATAAAAGGATATAATAATATAGATTGTTTTTATGTCATGATGTAATTTCACATTTGAAATTTAATCATTTACAATTTCCTTTTTTGTGAAATCATTATAAATCTAATATCTATAGTTTTGTGGTAGCACACTAACGTACAACTCAAATCATAGCTTTATAATATTTTGGATAGTGTCCTTATGATGATATATTTGGGATAGCTGCATCATTTTATAAAATTAAATTATCTTTGTGATTGTAGAAAACATATTTTCATTATAATTTTTTTTAAAAGTAGTAAGAAAACAACAATAAATTAGTAGCCAAATAAAATTATGATTGATGTTCGAAAAGCAAAACAATTAGAAAACTGTCTCAAATAGACTTTGAATAATATATGCTATTATTTTATACGTGCTTAATATTTAATATGAATGTATTATCAATAAAGATATATATATTTTGGTTGATAAATATTTGAGGCCAACTTGTTTCTTATGTGATATAATCCTCTTCTTGTATTAGATTCAACTCTTGTGAATTATGAATCATAGAATATAGAGTATAGCACCATTGTCTTACCACTTGGCTTGGAGCACGCTATCATAATGACCAACAACTTTAAAAGAATAAGGAAGACAATAAAAGAAAAGATATTAGAAAAAGTAATGAAAAGGAAAAAGAGAAAGGTAGATCCAAGTTACCAATGCCCATAACTATTCCCCACCATGAACCTCAATTATAGCCACACTAGAGCTCTACTAAAGCGGCATCACATGGAAATAATAAATAAAACAGCCACAAATAATAGTTTGTATATTTAGAGTTTTTTTTGAGGAAAAATTACAATTTGCCGCATTCGGATGCGTTCGAAGGTCAATTCCGATGCGCCATATCACCTAATGCATAGTGTATTGGACGACGTGGCGCATCATGATTAGCCTCCGAATGCGTTCGGACACTGCACATAAGAATCTATCCTATTTGGGAGAGCTTTTTTGTTGTTTTTTTTAAATAACAAGTGGACTTTTGTTTTCTTACTATTTTCTCGATCACAATTTTTTTTTTAGAAATTTCAATAATGAAAAGTTGATTTTTATAATCAAAATTATTAAGTTACTTTCTTCACAATAATTTTACAATCAACTTTATGAAACACTACAATAATCTCAAACAAATCTTTAGTTGATTAACCTATGAATTCATTTATTTCCCAAATATGTAATTAATTATGTTATGAGTCCTAATTTTAGAAAAATATAATGATAAAAACATAAAATTTTCTTAATACAAATATTTTTATTTTGATATAAACTATTATTTTGACATAAATTATTCATAATAAAAATTTAACATAGAAGAAAGTGGTAGCCCAAAGTTATATTTTTGTGATATATTCTAAAGAGATGTTAACCGGCGAGTGAAGTAAGCATTTATCTACAACAATTTTTCTTCGGCGCAAAAATCAGCCCTCCGCGTCACTAGCGGGACCCCACATTCGCCGGCGAAATTTTCCGGCAGAACAGCTAAAACCCAGATTCTCCGACGAAGCCTTCCGGCTGCTCGACAAACTCCACAGATCCGATGCCGTCGCCGTCGACGGCGTCGATCCGCTGGCAGCGCACATCGCCACCGCCCTTACGCTCTCTATGAGCGCCTCCGTTCTCGATTCGTGAGCCAAGATCTCCGCCAGCTCCGCCGCGCTTATTGCCAGCTTCACCTGTGAAAATATTTTGCATTTTGTGAGCCATTTAACTTCATATATACGCCAATAATTCCTTTATAATTTATAGGATGTTTTCTAACTGAAGACTATTTTTTTTTTCTGCTGAAAATAAAATTTAAATTTTTATTATTATCAGCGGCGAAATTAAAAATTTTAGTGAAAGAATTTGCTCTAAGAAAAAAATTTTACATTTTAAAGATTAAATTATCAAAATATCAACATAAATTTTTTTTTTTAAGTTTGGCTATCACATCATTTATATCATTTTTTTCATAAAAAAACAAAAAAAAGGCTAAAATTGAAATATTTTTATAGTTGTATCTATATTAATGTACATCACCTTCCACACCGCCGCCGCCATCGCCGGCGCGCCGGCTTCCGGCTTCGGCCGTGGACAGAAGACAGCAGCGTGGCGGTCAAAAGACACCCGGTACGGTGCGGCAACGGAGGGGAGAAGGGCGGTGGCTCGTGTAGTGAGGGGAAGAAGATAGTAGAGCTCGCCGGCAGCGAGCTCGTCGGTGTGTAGGAGAGGAGATGAGAAAAGGTCGTGGGATGGGAAGATGGCGTAGCCGGGGAAGGCGGCGGTGATGCGTTCGGCAGTCACCGGCCCTGCGAGCTCCATTACACCGCCGTCGGAGGTGACTACTTTGATCGTCGGCGAGGAAGCGCCGTCGCGGCCTAGACCGGCGAAGGCGCAGTTCCCCATCGTCTTCTGGTGTTTAAGAAGCGTACGCGTTTTACAAATTATATCGTGCGATCTTTCGGTGGAAAGGAGCGAGAGTGGAGCATCTGCTGCTTCTTTTAAGCAAGTAGCCAAGTAGGGGCTATGAAAGAGACGCTGAAATGTTGGAGCCATTAACGGAATATCGGGGGCTGCTTAGAAATTCATTGAATAAAATGTCGGAGCTTAAGTGGCTCTTTTTGCTAATTTATTTATTTTTTTAATTTAAAAAGCATGTTTTGATTCATGTTTTTAAATTATTTTATTTTAAATTTAAATTAAAATAAGATATGAAACCTTTTTTTTTAATTTCAAATTAAAATTAAAAATAAAAAGTTATCCCAATTTGATGGGATGTTTTTAAAGTACATGAATTTTATAAAGATAAAATAATTGAAATACATGTATTTTAAAAAATATAGAAATTATATGATTCCATATAAATCACATATACAAAAATATATTATTATTTATTTTGATATATTTCAAATGTATTAAATACAATGAGGACAAATTTAGACGCTGTTGTTACTCTTTTCTAAACACAACGAAAAGCAAAAGCTCCTATATTTTTTCTCGACACTCTTAATATTTCAAGCCAAACATCCCCTCGATTTAAATCTCATTGTCAACATATATGGATGATCTTCGTGAGATTAGTAGCAAAATTGTTGACTTAACATAGATGTTTTGCCGAGTTTATCCTTTTTTTTTGCCGTTGGGTCATATGGTTTTAATTTATTTGGCATGTATGTTAATTTCATCGGTTGTGAACTTATAATGCAATGATATAGGATGCTTATATTTTCTTGAGTGAATATGTTGTGCTTAGACATGCCATTGATTATTATAAGTCATATATATATAAAAAATTTCATGAAATTTAATTTTATGTTTTATGCATATTTGATTTTTTGTGTTATATTTATTTATGTATTGGATGACTAAAAAATTTTCTTGAATACATATATAATATCTATCAAAATATAGAGCAAAATATTTTGAAATTTGCATTTGGATGATGGGCTTTGATACATTGGTAAACTACTAAAGTACATGATGATGATGATGATGATGATGATGATGATAGATGGATAAGTTATATCACCTATGAGATTATGATGACCAAAATGCCCATCACTTGATTAATTTTGGATATTTCAGAATTTTAAAGGATGAATAATTAAGATTTCGTTTGGGACAACTTTCTTACTACTTTATGAAGCAACTTTTTAATATAAAATTTTTTTGAACTATAAAATTTTCTACTAAAAACTTGCTTTAAAAATAGTTAAAAAATATTTAATTATAATAATTAAGAATCACATTTGAGCTTCACTCCTTAGCAATAATGAATGGATTGATAGAGATTATAGGATTCATGATGATGATTGGTGTTGAAGATCTGAATCTAAAATGATTAGTTTTAATATTAACGTTTAATTTGTCCTAAATTTGATTGTCATATTCATTTTTTTTTTCTAATTTCACCTTTTTTAAATAAAAGAAATTTAAATAAAGGAATTTTAACTTATGATCATTTAATAATTTATCCAAATTAGAAAACAGTGGGGGTACCCAATCATTCTCCATCTCTCCTAATGCTTTATTTTCCATGAACAAATTCAGTTATTAATTTAAAGTTTTGTACCTTGAATGGAAGGCAAACAACCACTTAATTTGTCCAACTCCAAACACATTTCTCTTAATTATGACTTGATTTAGGACTTCTTTTTTCATGCTTTCTAAAATGATTTTTTTGTGTTTTTTTAAATTAAATTATTTTTTACTAGAAAATTATTTTAGAAAGCAATGAGAAAAACTGTCCCAAATAAAACTTATATGAGACAACTTTCAAAGTTAATCCTATGCTTTTTTATTTCTCAATAATTTTGCTCTTTAGCATACATAATATATATCAAAATATAGTACAAAATACTTTGTGAAAATTGCATTTGGTTGAAGGGCTTTTATATATTGGCAAAATATATGCTGACTAATAGTCGAATTATATATCATCTACGGGATCATGGTTGGCCAAAATGCCCATAACTTGAGTAACTTTAAGATTTACATTTGATCTTTAATTATGGGTGATAAAGAATGAATCGATGGAGATCATAGGCTTCATTGTTAATATTGTTGGAGAGTTGAATCAACTTTAAAAATAATTTTGATTTTTTTTTTAATTTAATTATCAAAATTTTATCAAAATTCTAATAATAATCTCCATAAGTATATATTTTATTAAGGTTGATGAGTGGTCTCTTTATGTGAAGAAATTATTTTGTGCAGACATCGAACCGTTCAAAGATGAATGAGAGTGTCACATCACCTCAGTACACAGCAGTACACAACACCGATACACAATAAAAAAAATGACGCGACGTACTCTCATTCAGATGATGTCTGATGTCCACATAGAATAATTAATCCTTCATGTGACCAAGCAATGTAGGAGCTAAAAATATTTGTAGGTTTTCACTTAAATTTGTTAAAAAAAATTTAAAAAAAAAAAAGTAAAAATAAAAAATCTCTCTAATGATAACCCGCAGCAGTCAGCTCCGTTGGGCCTTTGCTTTCTTTAAGCGGTGTCCGCTTTCGGCAGCCTTCCCGCGCACGAGGCAGCTCTCTCTCTCTCTCTCTCTCAATCCAAGGCCGAACATGAAAAACTGACCCGAAAAACTGACCCGGAAAACGACCTTGTGTCACCATCCAATATCAATCTGCCATTTGTCTCCTCCGGAGCACCCTGCATTCTGGTCGCATACTTTGCCCAAAGCACGTCGCACCTGAAAAACACCCAAAATCTTACCCGCTTCAGCTCCCGTGGGTCCCACACCTCCGACCTCTGTTCTCCTCCATGGCAAAGATGGCTTTAACTTGCACCGAGACTCGATTCCCTCGCTCTTTTCCTCTTCTTCTTCTTCTTCTTTCTTTCATTGGAGGCTCGTAAATGCTCAAGGCAAGATAAGCAAGAGCCTTTACTTCTTCATCTAGTACTCTTCGAAGGTTTCATCAATGGGGAAAGAAGGCCGGAGCTCGTGGCTTGCAGCATTCAAAAGAGCCTTCAGATTTTCTCCGACCAAAGATGCTGATACAGATAAGGAAGATAAGGTGAGAACAGAAGAAAAAGTGGGGAAAAATTCATTTTTTATTACCCTATTTGTCACCATACATTCTTTTTTGTTGCAGAAGAGAGAGAAGAAAAGATGGATATTTCGCAAATCTCCCGCCGGCGAACACCCTCTGAGAACTTTATTGGCGACGGCCTCCGTGCCGCAGGCTGCTGCCTTGACGGTATCTGTTTCAGCTGAGCAGAGGCGGCGAGCCATTGCCGTGGCTGTGGCTTCAGCAGCGACAGCGGAAGCGGCAGCGTCCGCCGCCAAGGCTGCTGCGGAGGTTGTTAGACTAACAAGCTCGAGTGCTTGTCTTGGTAAGGAGGACGCCGCCATTGTCATTCAAACAGCTTTTCGAGGATATCTGGTAAGAGGAATGCTTTTACAGCCACACAAATCACAAGATAGGAAAGTGATTCAATCAAACTTCTAAAAATGCGTCCAAAAGTTTTTTTAATTGAAATAAGATTTAAAAAGTCATCATTTTTAAGCTCATTTTCAAGTTAAAAAAATTTGAGTTTCAACTTTTATAGGGTTAGAACGCCATCTTAATTGTGTACTCCTAATTTTAATAATAATAATAAAACAGAAAATCAATTTCATTGAATTAAATTACTATTTTTAGCATTAAAAATAATAAAAACTTAATGCCTGGATGAGTGAAAAATAATTTTATTGAATCCAAGGCTTGGAATAAATACAAAAAATTAATAAATTTCTCTGAAATTTACTTCAATCCAACTTTTCTTGAACTGAAATCAACACTTGAAAACTCATTTAATGTTCAAGAGCCAGTCTCTTGAAGGAGAGCAGCCCGCCATGATTTGGTATATCACAAGCCTCTTTCTCCTCTAATTAACTGTCTCTCTCTCTCTCTCTCCATGGAAGGCAAGGAGAGCATTAAGAGCGCTGAAGGGGCTCGTAAAGCTTCAAGCTTTAGTGAGAGGGCACAACGTTAGGAAGCAGGCAAGCATGACGCTACGATGCATGCAAGCTCTTATCCGTGCTCAGGCGAGGATGAGGGATCAGCGTCTCAGACTCGCACAGGAAGCCGCAGCTAGCTATGGTAGAACAGAGAGAAGAACTAATGTAATATTTAACATTCACCTCTTTAATTACTTTCTCAACTAGTACTGTATTGAATGATACTAATTAATGGCTATTCTTTTGCAAATTCCTTCAGGTTGGAGATTACGGAAGTAGCTTTTTCGAAGATTGGAGAGAACGACGCCGGAAGCTTACAGTTGAAGAAATTCGAGCTATGATGCTTTTGCAGAGCAGCAAGGAAGTAACTTTGAAGAGCGAGAATAAAGCCTTCTCTCATGCTTTGATCTCCCAACAGGCATATAAAAATCCTTTATTTTATATCACTTATTAATGTTTTTCTTCTTTAGTAACAGAGTTTCTAATAAAGATTTGATCTTGTTGAGAAAGATTTGGAGAGACAGATCAGGGTTGGTAGAATTCGAAGAAGAAGCGGGGCAGAGGGATCGCCGGACAAGGAGAAGAGCTTCCACGGGTCAAAGAGATCACATCAAGACACTAGAGGTCGATACTGGATCAAGACACCACCAAGCTTCTTTATCTCCTTCGACTCCATCTCCATCGAGCGCTCGGAGTTTGCAGATGAGGTCGGCGCCGAACTACATGGCGGCGACGGAATCAGCGATTGCGAGGTTTCGGCCGCTGAGTGCACCGAGGCAGAGGCCAATGACACCGGAGAGAGAATCGGTGAGCTCGGCGGCAAGGAAGAAGCTACTGTTTGATCCTTATAATGAAAATGATGGTTTGAGTGGGAGGTTGCAGAGTAGTCCGAGTTTTAAGGGACTCAAAGGGTTGAGAGTGGCCTCGGATCAGAAATCGAAGGCGGCGTCGACATGGTGTGAGCAGGAGAGCAGCGGCTGGGAGAATTGCTCGTCGGTGGCCGCAGCAGGCGGTCGGAGATGGCTCCGGTGAAAGAGAGAGCAGAAAGAGAAAGAGAGAGGGAATTGGAGGTCAGTAGTGATGGAGAATCTTTGCTTTTTTTTCCTGTCGTCGGAGGTGGATGGGACATCATTCGGGAGGAGTCACATCCTTTTGAGAGAGATCATAGGACTTTAGTTTTAGTTTACAGTGTTTGTTTTTTAATTAAATGATTTGGATTTTTGAAAGTTATTTAAAGCGTTTTTTTTTTCTCAACATAAGATCAGTTTTTATTTTTATTTTTTATAATTTGATTGTTTAAATAGAATTTCTTTGCTGTCATATCTAACAAAGATAATTTATGATGCTTTGTTATACTAATTTTAAATTAGTCATAAGATTTATAAAAAAATTAAAATTTTATGATTATTTTTTATTTTATGTATATTCTGATATCTGATTTTTTGTTTGATTTGCACGAAGAATGATATGATAATGTGACTTATGAGAGTTGAGAAAATTCTTTTTAAATATAAATTTATTTAAGGACTATATTTATGTATTTTTAAAACCATTTTTAATAGTTTTATGACATCAATATTATATCTTTTAAGTAAAAAAAAAATGAAAAAAAAAGATTATATCTTTTAAGATAGGTGCATGTTCTCTTTGCTCATGAGAAAATGTAGGAAGTAGCATACATGATAGGTTTCTATGCCATTCAAATAAATTCATGAAAAAAATTATACATGATAGGTTTCTTATTTTTTCTTAAATCAGTTTATTAGTACAAAATTTTTTTAACTAAAAATTTTGTATTAGAAAACAGATTTATAAAGCAATATAAAAGTTGTTGCAAATGAAGCCTAAAATTTTATTTTTATTGATGAAAAATGACTTTAACACTAGTCATAAATATTTGCACACAGCTGTATTATTGAAATCAATTTTGAACATGAACTAATTTTTCTAACACAGTTGGATCATCATAAGTATTTTTTTTTTATCCATCATATATTTACATCTTCACTTATCATCATTAACATTTTTTAAACATTTGGCTACTAGCTTAAAGGGACCAGTCACCCAACATTTGGGCCAATAATTCTCAATAATGGTTCAATTTTCTAAGTGTTATGTTCATTTCTTTTGTACATAAACCAAACACATCAATCACTTATGGGTTGGTTGACAACTTTATTCAAATAGAAAACATGAGCTCCTTCATTAATGCCTTATCATAAATAAGAAGTCTGATTAAAATAATGAATTTTTAAAACATAATTTTGATGAAATTAAACATGATAGAATGACAATATATTGGCTCTGTGCGGTTGTTGGACGCAAATCTACGTCCAGAGGCAAATCAGGTGCAGCCACGTCAGCGTTACCGAGTGATACCGAGCAGTACGGAACCATGGTACATAATGAAGGGTGATATGACGCATTCTAGTTGGTCTCAGAAAGTCGTTCGGCATCCGCACATAATATTTTTTACATCGAGATGGTGGTGCTGATGATGTCAAGTGATGAAGATGATGATGAGATCCCATGTCTTAGCTTACTTAATATGACATTGTCTAGTTTTGAAGATTTAGGGTTTTGCTTGTTTCTGTAAATATTTCATGGTTGTCATGTTGACAGGCTTTAATTCAGGAAGCCATTTAATTGTTTGAGAGTTCCGAGGTGCAAAGATTTTTACCCTTTGCACCTTCTGCTTGTTTGGTGCAGCTATTGATAGGTTTCTCTATTTTTGGTTGCTTATGCAACTCAATAGCTCATTTGAAATGACAATATGTATAGCTGTTCACTATTAAATGGAGCCTGAAATGTTATAAATAGCCCAATAGGGATTGTTTTCATACACTATTTCTGTGTAATTTGTTGGCTTCTATGTTTCTTCAAGGTTTAAGTATAACGGGACAATAGAAGATAAAATAATAATAAAAAAAAGCTTTTAAGATGTAGAGTTTTCTACTTGTATACAAGGGCAAATTCAACCTTAATTTTCAGAGGGGCAAAAAGTGTAGAGTTTTTTTTTGAAGTCGGCTCGACCCCTATTTGTTCATATCCCTGATCATTGTACGTTTCACAGATATGTCGGGGGTTCAAGGGGGCAGCACCCCCGGAACAAATTTTGATTGTAAGGATATTTTTAGATTTTATTTACTTTTTATCTTTGTATTTGGTTCAGCGTTTGATTATGCTTGGGGGGGGGGGAATTTCCCCCTCTTGGCATAGGGTGGATCCGCCCATGCTTGTATATGAGATTAAGGCTTCATTTGGGATGGCTTCCTTCTTGATAAATTTGTTTTTTAGTACAAAAATTTCTTAAAATTAAGAAAAAAGCATCAATCTAAAGTTGTCCCAAACAAAACCTAAATTGATGATTTTTCAGCAAGGCATTTGTGACCCTTCTGATATGGCAGTAGCAAAGATTGATCTATTTATTTATTTTTTAGGGATGGAGTGTTGTTTTCTAGACTCTTGTAATCTTTATTGGACAATAAGTATATTTTACCTTTTATGTGATCAAATTGATGAAAATTATCATGCATGTGGATGATATCAGTTGAATGCCTAACTTACATTTCTCATGTTCTTTGACATTTCTTTGAGCTTTTATGGTCAAGAAATCAATTGAATATCTTTCCTTTTATTCATATTAGTCTTGGCTTATAAGAAAGATCAATCATTATTATTCGCTGACCATTTTCACCTTATTACACTGACAATTTTTAACTTTGTCATATGTTGTCCACAATAGCATCCAAGTACCTACAAGGGCTATGCATGTCGACCATATTATATTAAAACCATTCAAAATCTTGAAGAAGCGTATTTGTAATTAACAATGAACATTAGTGATATCATTTCAACTGAGTTAGATTCCATGAGTTCTTCCTTTTCGAATTTTCCACATAAAGGCTGGACATCTCTTGCATCCTCTTTTATATGTTTGTATGCAAGATCCTTGCAAAAATATTAAAACATTAAGAGTTGATCTTTGCATGCTACGTTGTGAAAATAATATAAAACAACTAATGTTCTTTGATTAAAGCTTATGAATTCAATTGAGATTAATTAATTAAGCCAAAGTAAATTAATCTCAATTTGACTAGTCCAGTAGAATCTTAATATATATATTAAATACAATCTGAGAACTTCGTCATCATCTGACAGCATTTGCATTAATATCAAGCGAAGAAGTGTAAATTTCCCATTCTCACTGCCCTTTATGTTCTATATATAGAAAATTTATAACACAACAGATCCTGCCCAAAAATTAATTGAATGTTGACAAAGGAAGTTCATAAAGCGTCGTTTGATTCAATGCATAAAATATAAAAGTTTAATGCATATTAACTTCATCCATTTAGACTTCATAAAGCAATTCTTTAGTACAAAAAATTAAAATTTTATACTAGAAAAATGGCAATAGAAAAACTATCCCTCATTTGGGATGACTATCTTCTAACTTCTTAAAGCGACTTTCTGCTAAAAAATTAAAATTTTTATACTAAAAAACTACTTTAAAAAACAGTTAGAAAGCTCTTCCAAAAGAAGCTATAATCACATCATTCAATTTTTTTAAATGTACCAAAAATTTCACTTATGTTAAATACCATTAAACCCTCTTTTTTTTACATCTCTCTTTCTCTCTCTCTCTCTCACACACACACAAATATTTTTACATATTAAACTACAAATCCAAGTATCAGCCACCTTTGTTTTTTACATACAAGCATTGGACTCACATAAACAGCCTGATTGGGATACATCACATATACACACTGTACAATTTCAGTTAAAAACTTCAGAACTAAACTTCTGAAACACTCTCTCCACAGAAATGGGATCAACATCAAAACCAAAAGTCTCTCCACCATACTGCACATACAGATACTCCTTGGAAGACAACGGAGGAGGAAGAAGCTGCCGAATATTGGCCAAATCTGGACTTGGTGGTTGGGGCATGTCCTTATCCATAAGTGAGTAGTAAACATCAGCCATTAAAAGCCAAATAGGGTCAGGATTAATACTGGCAAGTCCTGAAAGTGCCTTTATGGATTCATCTCTCAGACCTGCTACATTGCTACAGGCAATTCCCACAACCAAACCACTCACCTTATTAAATACTGTTTGTAATGCTGGAGCACTCCTTTTATTCGAAGCGATTTCGGCAATCATGTTTAAGATCGCCGACTGAATTTTCATGGTGGAAGTCTCAGCCATTGGATGTTCGGATGTCAGAGAGCTGCTTCGATATGGGAGGAGTAATGGCTGAGAATTCTTCGATGGTGAAGGTCTTCTTTGAAAAGGAGATGAGTTTAATAGTTTCCAGATGATAGGTCCATCGGTATGGAATCGGCGAGCAAAGAAATCTCCACCAGCTATCTGGACCGTTTTGGTCAGTACACCTGCACATCTTCTGATGACTGCCTGAAAAGATTAAAAATGTTTATGGATTAGATGATTTGCTAATCTGAAATTAAGAGACGGCTAAGTAAATGGAGAAGCTGTTTGGGAGAGAACACAGCTCTAGATAAAGAATTTTTGAAAGGATGAATTAGGTTTCAAGCATAGAAAACAACAGTGTGGATGTAGGCTTCGTTTGGGATGATTTTCTTACTTAGTACTAAAAGGCTACTTTAAGAAACAGTAAGAAAGCAGTCCAAAAAGTACTCATGCTTGCTTTCAGCAATAGAAGATTTTCCCCTTCAAGGTCAAGTGCTCGGTTAGTTAGCAGTAACCGGATCCTCGATAAGGATAAAGAGTGAGCAGGTAAATAAATTCAAAATAAATAAGTTTTATTAAAGATTGCATATGCCATCAATCCCAGTAAAGGTTTAGCTCTTTGATGGATTTGCTAAGGAAGCTAAATGAACTTGATCTATTGTTTTGAGCAGGATTGATTTTATTGATTGCCGTTTATTTAAGGGTGAAACTGACTTGCGAGGCATCAATTCCATTTACTCGACAGAGATAGAGAAAAATGCTATAATGCAGGGTCATGTAATTTCAGCAAATAATTAGAAGAGCAATTACAGCTCAAATGAGTAGGATTTGGCCTAAAAACTATTAAGGTCAAATCCAATGTCAGATAATGTCTATACTGATGATACCAAAGGCCGAGTCAGCAATAGACCGACAAAAAACCTATAATGGTCTTCCATAGTCCACAGCCAAAGGATGAGTTAAATTTCAACATTGGATTGAATTCAACAAGGTGTAAGTTACATCATTTAGGGCCAACTTATTTCACTAAAAGTATTTGAAAGTGCTTGGATCTCAATTCTAAAAAAGAGTACCAGTGATATTTATGTTTTGTAGAAACTCATTGCGAACTCAATTTCTAAATTTATGTTTCGTAGAAATGACTTTATTTTTATCATTCTAGCAGTAACAACTTATTACTTTTTTATTATTCGAAGTATGTCCAAACCTATCATACCATCATTTGAATGTTTAGTTTTAAAAATGAAAACTTATTTTCATTAAATTGTAATAAAACATTTGAACTCACTTTCAAGTTCTAATTACTCCCAAACACTTAACAGGGAAACTAATGGAAACCCCAAAAAGCAACTTGAACCAGATTGAAAAAAAACAAAAAAGAAGAAATGCTAAATGAAAAACAATAGAATTTATTTGTACAATGCCTAAAAAACATCCTTTCTATTCCTATCCTTGTACTCTTCGATTAATGTTCTTAGTTATTTTTTTAGCTAAGCATCAGCCTGGTAAGGTTGGCACCCTTCAGGAACAGCAGACAATGGGTTATTTAATGGAGATCCAATCCTAAACTTTTGCAGCACACTGAACCAAATAAAGTTTCAGCTTCAAGTTCGGATTTCATTGGAGCCTTTACACTGCTGACTGGACATGGCAATTTCGTTACACAAAATAATTATGTTTTAATTTGATCATTCATTTGATAGTTTAGGTGAAGCAGAGGCCTAAATTAATAGTTATCCTAAGCCAAAACCGTAAAACTCTATTAGATTGACAATGTGGCTGAAGTTCTACACTTTTTTCGCTACAATACATATTATGCAGTTTAGAATCCAAGAAATTCTAAATCATCTGTTGAACTGCAAAATCAGAACATGCAAACAAAATCATACTAGCTATCAAGTTATTTTTTTTTGGGGGGGGGGGGGAATTAGGGACAGCGCCAAAATACACATACATGAGACTTGAATTCAGGACTTCTTGTTGGGAGCCAAACTCCCAACCAACAAATCAAGGAGAGCTGTGTGAGACTAGCTATCAAGTTTATTACTATAATATCACTCAAATAAACAGTAGTGATATTACAGCAAAAGAGATCATGAAAGCCCCTGCCCAGTCGCACCAAGGATCACTCAGGCATCGGGATGCCTATCATGTATTGCCTGTCAACATTTCCCCAAAGTGTTGATGAGAATGCACACAAGTTCATACTAGAAAAAATAAGGCTGATAATCCAGCGGGTCTATAAGAGTATAAAAACCATGCTGTCTATATATATTTAGCAAAATTCCATGAATAGTTCGTGCAATGATGATTTTAGCCATTATATTTAAAATTAGTATGTGATATCTTGAGGAGGCTGCATGTGGTGTGATTCCTAACACGGCATAAACAAAATTCAAGATAATAGATCGCTATAAAAAATGAAGAAGTAATGTTCACCAATCTAAACGCCTCAATGTTGAACCATCACGGCATAGGGCATATCATAACCAAACAGTTAAATACTTAATACCATTTCATCATCCATATTCCACTTGTTTGCAATCTTGTTTGCTTCATGATGATGTATGCAAGCCAATTAGGCTTGCTCACAAAAACAACATATCAAACTTGCAAACAGATAAATTAAGTGAAACTTAGCAGCAGTTGAAAAGAACATATAGGTCAAGAAAACCGTATTTCATTAAGCATGTGAAGTGCTAATTAAGATTGTACCACTGAAATTATATTCTTCAGGCAGAGAATCAGATAAGGCCAGATTTTGTTCATTGCAGGTAGCAATCTGTTTTCATCAACATCTTCATCTTCGGCATCAATCTCATCTTCAAGTTCATTGAAAGAACATAACTGAATAGCTCTCCCTATTGCAGATTTGCTTTTTTTCTCATGCCTGTAAGCTTCCTCAACCTTTGCAAGACACATAGTAGTATCCTATAAAAAAAATTCAAATTTAGAAATAAAATAATGCATGAGTAATGAATAAAGAAAAGAAATTGAAAAAATCCTTCTTTTGCTTTAAAATTTGTCCCAAAAAAAGTCAGAAAACACAAAATTAGTGATACTGACGTTTTGATTATATCCTATTAAAATTTTAAACCAATGCTGCAAGCAAAACTATATCAGTTTGAATTTCAGCTATTCAAACTGCTAAAGATAAAACTATGCAAGCAAAGTAATGTGATATTCTCTTTGGGGCCAGATAGTTTGTAACTTCGGTTTGATTAAGAAGGTGAAGTTTGGAGTTAGTCATTAAATAAATAAATGAAGGGGCTAAGGTCAGGACGTGGCTTTTCCATTTGCGGTTGTTATGCGAGTCAGTGTGGTTTTTTGGAATTATTGGAGGGTCTATTTCCACAGTTTGAGATGATGCGTGCAACTTTTTTGGAAATTTAAATTTAAGAGGCGTTGTTGGTTTTGAA
This sequence comes from Dendrobium nobile, assembly GCA_022539455.1. Lineage (NCBI taxonomy): Eukaryota > Viridiplantae > Streptophyta > Magnoliopsida > Asparagales > Orchidaceae > Dendrobium > Dendrobium nobile. The sequence continues at coordinate 55,121,477 of CM039730.1, forward strand.
AATTTTAAATTAAATTGGTCATTAATTTGAACTTAAATTAAGCTTGTGCCAACCTTGTCAACTATCCTAACTTATGAAGAGTATAAATAGTGGCCCGAGAAATGTAATTTATAACTTTTTGCTTCAATACAAATTTTCATTTTCAATTTTTAATCTTGTGAGTGTAGTTGAATATATGATTCCTTTGAGTGCGGTACAAAAGTGACCATCAAATTCCGGATAGTCATGTCCTAATGCTAGCTTGAGTATTTGAATTTACTTTCTTCGATAAATTCTTTCAACGTTTTATTTAAACTACATAACTCGTCGTTGTTGGATTCTTAAATTCTTTTCATTTTAAGCAAACTATGACATTTTAGAAATCTAATTTGTAGATAATAATTCGATTTGCTCACTAATTTTAATTATTTATAATTTATTGTAGAAATTCTTAGATATTTTAGATCATTTCATCATAAACTAATCTTAAACTCTCATATTACCCGTTCATTTTAAGAAAGCAAATTGAATTAATTGATTACTAGAGATATGTGAATTTTCAATTTTCATTTGCTTGAAATATGCACCATATTAATTGCATTAGAAAAACTGATCTTGAGCCGTTCTGTATAAAATTAGTATAAGAGCTTCAGGTTATGCTAACATGTCACTTAGAAGAGAAATTAATTATGAGGATTATTTAATCAATTGTAAAATGGATGAAAATTTAAAATTTTTGCAAACTAAATTAGATGAGTTATCAAACAAAGGAAATCATATCTACGATGACATTATTTGATTAAAATAAAATTTGATAATTTGAAAGCTAATAAAATCCATGCAAGTGAATCTCAAGTGAATTTCAATCATAATAATAAACCAATTCATTTGAATGTAAATTGTGTTAGGAGACCGGGAAACCATCTTAATATGCACATAAAAGTATTTAACAATGATGCTTATGGAAATCATAGACATCAAAATTTTGGCATAGCTGATGGCATAATGAGAGAAGTTAAACTTGAACTATCTGCCTATATGATAAATCTAATCTTAAAGCTTTTACTGATAGGTTAATGGATGTAGAAAATTTTTTGAATATCAAATAATGTCTGATTAACAACAAGTACAATTTACAAAGATGAAATAAACCAATCAAAGTAAAATTTTCTAGATGAGTATGGAGAGACAAAGAAAAAGTTAAAAAAAGGAACTTACTAAAAGCAAGGTTAAAATGAAGAATTCTAAAAGAAAAGTATTTGTCATCAAATATTAATTATTTACATGACTAATTTAATTCATTAAATAGATGGAAGAAAATTGTTAATGAATATAAGAATAAATTTAAAGAACTGTTGTTATGTTCTAAGTTTACGTCTAGTTTGAGACATAATAACAAAAGAGATAGCTCATTACTATATTGCATCAATTAAGCATGCTTTCAATTTGCACTAGCCTTTAAATAAATGTAAAATTTCACATTTCTGTGAGGGTTACCACATATTTAAAGAGTTCATCATTTGACTCAAGCAATTAGATTTAAAATGTAAAATTACATCTAAACGAAGTAACACTACAATTAATAAGGATTATAAGGAAAAACCAATTCATCTTTATTTGAGTCTAAGATTCCTGTAAAGCATACTTAAGATCAGACAAATTAGCCATTATTCTTCTGAATGTCCTAATAAGAACTAGTATGAAAATGTGGCAGAAGCCTAAAATAAAATTAATGATTTTGACGAAGCTCATTGTTTTGACGAAGAGATTAGTGATTATAAGATTACTTTAGCCCATAATCCTTGAATGTCAAGGGTTTGATCATAGTTATTCCTTAAAATAAATCTCATTTGAAAAGATTTAAAAAATTTTAAACATATTTTAAAAATTGTGAAGAAATTAAAAGCTTATAATTTATAGCAAAAAGTGTATGAAAGTTGTGCCTAAGTTGTCTTAGACTGCATGAACTTAAAATCTAAATCACATCCACAAATATATAAGATAGACTAGGTAGATAAATTTGGTATATTTGCGTCACAAAGGTGTCTCGTTTTTAGGGGTGTCAATTTGGGCCAACGCGTCGGGTTCGGGTTGAACCCGGAACTGACCCGGCACTATTCGGGTCAACCCGAACCCGACCCGATTCGGGTCCGGGTCAACCCGACTCGACACGAATGACCCAGGGTTGACCCAAAATTGCTAGTTTTCGAGTAAAAAATCGGGTCAATCTTCGATTTTCGGGTAAAAAACGGGCGAAACGGGTCAATCTCGGGTTTTCAGGTCAAATATGAGTTTTTCGTGTCACTTTCGGATCAATTTCGAGTTGTTGGGTCAACCCAAACCCAACCCGATTTTTAAAACGGGTTGATTTGTTGAACTCGAACCCGACCCGTATCGGGTTCGGGTTGACCCGAACCCGGATTTTTCCGAGTCGGGTTCGGGTCGTGTCAAAAATTGACACCCCTACTCGTTTTGATTCAATTTGCTACCTTTGTTGATAGAATCTAACCTAATGTGTTACCCATGGATATTGCTCATGTATGTTGAGTAGACTTGTAAGAATCAAGTTTGCCGGTTCAACAACAACAGGCGAAGAAGACGAGTCAAGCAGGCAAAACCATGGGCACGAATGTAGCCGGTGGAACCGAATCGTGTGACTAAACACGGAAACACGTTCGAATATGAAAAGCCGCAACTCCTCGTATGAGATATCCCAGATTTGCTGACTCCTTTTGAACCGCAAGAATAGGGGGCTGACTGAGAGGAAGAAAAAGGAGAAGGCAAAGAAAAGAAATAAAGAGAGGGTTCAGGAGATTGTTTTCTATCATGCATGTGTTTGATTAGTGGATCCCTTATCACGCATCCTTAGCAACAAGTTGATTTACAGGTGTTATGTTAGGCATGAATTTACTAAATTACTAGTAGGGCACTTTCTTGTAGGCTGAGTTATTTGGATCTGTTTAAAATTAAAATTCAAGATACAACAACAACATCAAGTCTTTGTCCCACTACGTGGAGTCGGCTACATGAATCCTTTTTCTCCATTGTGTCCTATTAAAAGTCAAATTTTCCTTTAAATCTAATAAAGAAATATCATTTCTAATATTTTCTAACCAAGTCTTTTTAGGTCTACCTCTACCTTTGTTAACATAAGTCAAATCTAATCCCTCTACTTTCCTAACCGCGTCATCAGAAGGCCATTGTTTTATGCGACCAAACCATCTAAGGTGACTCTCTCTAATCTTATCTTCCACTGGCGCTACTCCAACCTTTTTAGGTATTGGAAATTTTAATTTAATTGGGTTTTAATTTGAACTTGAATTTAAACTGATCACCTGTAAAATTATCTACTAGCTTAAGTTATGATGAGCCTATATATAGTGGTATGAGGCAAATGATGAACAATTTTTGCCTTGAATAAAATTTTTATTTTTCAATCTTTAGTCATGGAAGTGTAAGTTGGATGAGTGGTTTATTTAAATGCAGTACAAGTTCAAGTATCTGATTGTGAGAGAAGTCATCGCCTTGACACTAATGTAAGGCCAAATATTATTGACTTGTTCAATGCTTTTTCATCTAGATCAAAAGGTAATGATACTTCGGAAATCGTATATGCAGCAATTAATTCAATTTGCTCATGATTTTTTTTCCAATTTATTGTTGAAATTCTAAGATATCTTCAAACATTTTATCATCAACTAGTCTTAAACTCTAGTATTGCGTGTTTTCATTTAAATTGAGTTGTTGAATTGATTGACTATTAAATGATCTTAAACTACATTCCATTATATGAGAGCATATTATGCATCATATTAATTACATTTGAAAACCTACTGCGGAATTGTTCTGCATCACAAACCAAAAGCTACATGCATAAAATTTATAATACTGTGAACATATCAATGCACAAAGGTTTAAAAAAAGGTATTATCAAGCTCATATTTGCACCATACCTCCAAAATGTTGAGGGCAGCCAGACAAGTTGATTCCTCGTGTGAAGAAACCAGAGGAGTTGCCGCCTTTAAGCATGAGGATGCAAGAGATCCAATTGTCCTTCGATATCTTCTCATATCATTCAGCTTGAATAGTAGTTCTTCTAAGTGTTCTAACTGAAGCTGAATGCCCATGAAATTACCATTTTCTAATTCATCAAAAAATAATGATCTGAATAAGAAATTACTCATTGGGGATCATTAAATGTATGAAAACTTTCAGTATTGAGATATGTCGAGAAAAAAACAGGTCCATGACCATATATTAAGAAAAAGATGGTGCAAGCTAACAAATATTCAATCATAAGAAAGTCTATATACCGAAAATATAGTATAATTTTTCACATGAGTATCAAGAGTTTCAAATGCAAATAGAAAATAAGTTAAATTTAAGGAACGTGAAATGATAAAAAATACATATTAGCATGTATGATAAAGTGCCTCAGTAAGTGATGTCATCATCATTATCTTGCTTTGCAGCTTCCAGAAATAAAGGGGGTAGGGGGATCATTCAGCCTAGGTCACAGGAGACTTCTGAACATATTGATGTGAACATATTTATCTGACAATCAATATTCAGTTTCTCAGCAATTGGGGTAAGAGATGATGCAATACGAGAAATAAAATAGTAGATTTCTACAAAAAATAAATAAATGAGCCATATGGAAATGTCATTGTAAAGGACAATGGCAATGAATTCAAGTCCAACCACTAATATTTTCACAAGAAGTGCAACAAATGCCTACTTTTGCTTTTATTTTGATAAGCTTGTAGAGTCTATTTGCTCGTTTGTTGCCACCTCAACTTATTCATCATCTAGCTCAAGGAGATGTGCTCACAGCAAACAATCAATATTAATTTTAGAAATACTAAGATTCTAAATTTAATAATGTGTTATGTGATAAATTTAAATTAAGTATAATTTATATATTTAAACAAAATTAATGAGAATAAAAAATTATGTTAAACGAATTTATTACAAAAGATTTGAGGTTAAAAATTTATAAAAAATAAGTTTAATTTATTTTCAGCTTTATGCTTTATTTTCTCAAATTCAAATATTAACGATAAAATTTAACTAGTAAAATCAACACCAATTAAAAATATTATGTTATATGTTTGATCTAAGCAAATTAAAAAAATTGAAATTTAATCATATCACTATTTTAAATAATAAATTTTGAGGATTTATGATGATAACAGTAAATATAAAAATGATATAATAATAATGATGATGATAATAATAATAATAATAATAATAATAATAATATCATTTAGATGTGAGATGTTTGGAATTATAAAAAGGAAGAGTTTTGCACATTTTTTAATTAATAAAAACGTTATTCAAAACTTAAATAGAGTTTTTTGATATAGGTATCGCTAAGGAAAGCGACATTCAAGTGGCAAACTTATTTTCCAAGAAAAATGGGTGATTATGTTTATATTTTATAGTAATGACTTTCACTCTTTTAAATTTAAAGTATTGATTGTTATGACCCCTTGTATGCATTGAGAAATATTTTTATTAATACCATATTTCTATTGCAAACATCTAAAGTTATTTTCTCTTCTTAGATATAAAATTCTCATATTGACATGAATGTCACTCAGCACTCTTGATATTTAAATCTCATATTCATGATATGATAAGAAAATGCAAGGATTTCAAGCAAATGCATGATGAGAAAAATGTAGTGAATATATTGCATAGAAATGAATGAATGGAATTCATCCCTTTATAGTATTGGTTGAGATGCAATGTACCTGCCTATAAAGTAGAAGGAAAAGAATCACCAACCTTTGCCGGTTTAAGTTGGAAAAGATTCCACAATAATATGTTTTTAATGGTATGATTTAGACGATGCTCCTATGATGGTTCTATTATAAAATAAGGAGGCATAAGGTTTAAGTTGGAAAAGATTCCACAATAATTTGTTTTTAATGGTATGATTTAGATGATGCTCCTATGATGGTTCTATTATAAAATAATGAGGCATAAGAACCCAAGTAATATGTGTTCATATAGGAGGCATAAAGGACTCAATAAATAAATTGTGCTATGCACATCAATGCATAATGACTTGAATGAATATTTGATTGAATTTGTGCATACATAAGAATGCATAAGGGCCAGACTAAGTGAATGTTAAAAACTTTGAAGGCATAAGGGCCAAGAGGGAATTGATGTGATATCTTATTAAATGTTGTTTATTTTTATTATCTTACGATGATACAAATGTTTGCACAATTATGACATTTATATTGTGATTCATGGCATATATAATTAAGACTAAATTTTGTATTGAGACACTATACTTGATAAAGCATAACATTTTATATGATTGAGAAACAATACTTAGTATTGCATATTTATGATTATTGTCGTGGAACTTTATTCAAACATAACATGTTTTATTATTCATGATGTGGTTATAGATTGACATACATATTACTTTCCTCTCCATGCATTAAATATTTTTGTAGATTTCATGCAATCTACTAAACGGTTGATGCTCACTCCTATTTTATCTCCATGTGTTATTTTAGGGAAGAGTTAGGTGGGACTAGGTTGATTAGAGGTTGCAGGTTTCTGATTTTATATATATATATGCTAGACTGCAATTTTTTTTTGATAGATAAAGAGAGATGCATCATAATTGTTGATATGGACTCTTTTGATCATATAGTTTTATGACATGAAATAAATGATGTCAATGATTTCCACCTTACCATTATTTAATAATGTATTACTAGTTAAATGTTATTATGAATAATGGACGGAAAAGAATAAAAACTTTCCAATTCCGCTAGATAGCTACCAATATATTTCTATTAGAGAGAACTGATAATTTTACATGCTTTACATTCTATTCAACTTTACAGGCATTGACTATTGGAGGAGCATCCTTATATAGGATGTATCCCTCTTTTGCCGACATTTTTAATATGAGAAACATTAACAAGTATGCACACCTTAATTAATCTAAAATTTCTTGCATCAAAATAGCGATTATATTGTTGGCTCAAGAAAAACGGCACGAACGCATGAATCCCGCTTTGCAGCCGTAGGATTCCATTTCCCTTAAGTCAGATTGAAGTTAACCAGATTTCCCCTGAGGGTAATGTCAGGGTTTAAAGATCTGGGATCCTTACTTCCTATGAGCGCAAGCCCTCATAGTTAATTACCTCTCTTACTACGTAAGAGAGAACTCTCGATTAAGGATGAATAAATTTTAGATAATTTTAGTCTCAATAGTAGGGGAAATGGAGGTAAACCCGATCAAGATCCCATGGTTCCGTCATCCCAGGTATACCATAGTTTTCAGTCTACCAACACTAACAATCATTGGCCGTAGTATCAAGGGAATTTGATTAGCAGCCATAGGTTGCCTCCTCTCAGGGATCCCGAGTAGACTGAAGTGGTTAAATGTGGGTTTTAATTTTGTTAGGTGTTTTGGGATTTACATCTATTAGAATACCCAGAGATTTATCTAGTTTGGGATTTATGACTTCGTTTAGAAGTAACCCAGGAATTTGATTTGGAGCGAGTCTTATAGCTTCTTTAGGAAGTAACCCAGGGATTTAAATTTAGATTGGGATTTACGACTTTCGTAGAAAGTAACCCGTGGATTTAAATTTAGTTTGGGACTTACTACTTTCGTAAAAAGTAGCCCGAAGATTTAATTTGGAATGAAGCTTATTACTCTATTCATGAGTTGCTCAAGGATATGTCTTACAACCTAACTCTACAGTAAGGCTGCCCGGAGGTTTTAAATTATTTGGGAAGGACTTATGGCTTCCCTTAGGAAGTAGCCTGAAAAGCGGGTCTTACAACTTAATCATTTTAGACTAAGATGCCCATAGGTTAAAATTTAATTGTTTGAGGCTTAGGGTCATTGTTATTTATTTAATAATTTTCCTAAAACATAGGACTTACGACTTTCATAGAAAGTAGCCCGTTTGCGGGTCTTACAACCTACTCCTATAGACTAGGATGCCCAAACATCGGGTCTTATAACTTAGCCCTAAAGGCTAAGATGCCTGAAGGCTTTAATTGCTTTTGCTTGGGTAGGAAATCCTACTATAGAAATTCCACATGCTTTGAATATAGGAATTATAATTATTGTACTTCAAAACATTATATAAAGATGAAATTCTTTCTTGAGGCTTTTGCCTTGATTTTTCAACAAAAGTTATTTCATATGATTAGATTTAGATAGGGACTTACGGCCTCTGCTAAGGTAGCCCAAAGATTTTTAATTGGATAGGTCTTAGTACTTTGTTAGAAGTTGCGTAACGATGAGTCTTACGACTTAAAACCTTAAGCTAAGTGGCCCGAGATGTGGGTCTTACAACCAAGTCCTATAGACTAGGCTGCCCGATTGAGGGGTCTAGAGTTGTATTATCATCTAAACGTTTCCCTCAGAGGTCAGACTTACGACTTCTATTAGAAGTGGCCGAGGGTTTTAATTGGGAGTTAGAAGTTGAGTCAATTTTTACCCAAAACTTCCCCCTAGGGTCGAGCTTGCGACTTTCCTACGAAAGTTACCGAGTAGTTGGTCTTACAACCAAGTTCTTATAAATAAGGCTACCCAAGTGGTTTGAGTTTGATTGTTTGTTTGTTGAGTTGACACCAGTGTTTTGTTTTGAGAGGTTTGACACTGAGTTAGTGTTTTAGTTGTTCTGTGCTCGTAGTCTTTTTCTACTACAGTAGTCCACTATACATGGTTTTCAGCACAGTTGCTCTACTATCTTTTTCGTACTTAACTTTTCTTGCTTTTCAGTATTTGGTTATACTTTAAGTAGTTTAGATTTACTCATTTTCCTGTATTGATTTAATTTATTTATAATGTACTAACTCTTTATGTGCTTGTTTGTAGGTGTTCATAGCCAGTATTTGCAGCAGCCGGGGCTTGTAGTTTGCAGAGGAGTTCAGTTAATGTAAAGTTTTAAGAGTTTCAGTTTATATTGTTGGAGAGTTTGTGAGGATTGTGTTGAGAGCTTGTATATGTCTGATTAACATTATTTCTCTTCCTACATTTCTGCATTTTCTTTCAAAAATTAATTTAATTAATCAACTAACCAAAAATAAAAAAAAATTTAGTTAATTGTATTAATTTCGATCTTTAAAATTCTCAAAATATAAATTTCTCGTATATATAAAAAAAGAATTCATTTAAAATGCTCTAGAACTTTGAAACTTTTCAATTTCAAAGGCTCTTAAAAGAAATATTTAGATTAGATGGACATGAGGAGAATGAGTGCTTGTTGGTTCTCCGCTCCCACGCATTTGACGATATAGGAGACTTCAAAGATTTCAATTAATCAATTATTTTGATTAATCTTAATCAATTTAATTTTAAATCTTAATTAACTAAATTAGTTAATTAATATTTAAAAGTTAATTTTAATATTTCAATTAATTCAATATTCAAATTGAATTTGCCTCTAGATTTTGAGGAAATTTTGGCAACCTCCATGCGTCTCCTCCCCACCGAGGGAGAAGTCGGGACGGCACTGCCATAATTTCTTCCTACCTGGACCTAAAATCAACGGCTTAGGGTTTTCGATTTTAAACTATCTCACCAGGATTTAAGACCGACTGCGTGAGGTCTTCAATTTGGAACCATTCTGATGTGATGCATGGATGGAGTTACACAAGAGTTAAAAGAGAATTAAATTCTAGCTCAACCAATTATATAATCATGTCTCAAAGTTAATTCGATTACAAGAAATTCATGATGTTCAACTTGCTAGGCATAGAAATTTCAACAAGATAGCCAAACTATTTAAATAATTGCAAAGGAAAACATAAGGCTACGACTAGTAAATAAAAATCCCACAATTAATATGGAGTTGTTCACACCTTGAGACCTTTATCTCTCTTTCCTACGGAGACTAGGTTGAGCGGCGGAAGATTGTCCAGACTAGCATCGAGGTTGCCACTAAGATGGAGGTGCCAAGGAACGTCGCCGTGGGGAAGGATCTCGGAGGCGGAGGGGGCACGGTAGATCGACCTTTGATAATCCACGTGTAGACGGAGAAATGTTCGTCGATGGAATCCACTAGCGTAGGCAAGATCCGGTCCAAGTATTCTTCGACGGTGTCGTCGAAGTCAAAGCCGACGTCGAAGAACTGTGATCGGAGGATGTTGACCCTTCCGTTGTTGTCGTACTCAAACCCGTAGTTCCACTCGGGTTCGTCCATGCATTCTTGCAAGTGAAGCCGGGTGGTCGCCGCAAGAAAGGTCTCCAAAGGAAGGGAGAGAGGGGGCTGCGGCTTGGAGAGGGAAAAGGAGGGCCGGCGGTAGAGCAAGGGTGAGGGGGCGGGCTGGCTGAGAAAAAAAACTGAAGTTTAATTTCAGTTTTGTGAAATTGGGAGGGAAAGGATTAGGGATTTTGAAATTCCAATTAATGTAATCAATGCATTAATTGAAAATTTCAATTGGGGAGAGGTTATGGGAGAGCCGGCGGTAGGAAGAGGGGGATTAGGGGAAATAAAACTGAAATTATTTCAGTTTTAAGATGAGTGGAGGGAAATTTATTCAATCCTAATTTGAATTTCAAATAGGATTTGGGGATTAATTGAGCAATTAATGGGATTCCCCATAGGGGGCCGGCGGCATGGCTAAAGGAGGGAATTGGGGAGAGAGGAAGGGGGGTTTCCAAATAGGATTTGATGACTAGGAAAATTTGAAAATAAATCCACTTTCATGTAAATTTTATTTTGGGTTGATTTTCAAAAACTTTCCAAAAATAGAATTTACCAATTTGGAAAGTAGTGAAATTTGAAAATCAAATTTCAATGAGTTGGGGAAGGAGAAGGGGAGAAGTGTTGGAGAGGGAGGGTGGCCAGCGGCAAGGTGGTCGGCCGGTGGGCCTAGGGTGGCCGGCGGTTGGGCTCCAAGGATGGAAATTGCTCACGAAAATTCGGCTCCTTCCCACGGTTGATTATTGCATGCGGGAGATGTAGGTAGAGAAGATGAGGGTAGCATGTAACGACCTCGAGAACTCACTAAGAGATCTCTAAAGGAACTCACAAAGAGATCCAAGTATTGGCACTCACAAAGAGAACACAAAACACATTTTTTTCATTCAATAATCCAATAATCTCATACAAGATACAAGGGGCCATATAAATAGGCTCCAAATAAAAGTAGATCCAAAAGTCTAAAATGCCCCTTGGGGCTACAAGAGCAACTACTACCCTCAGTGGTAAAATGGGAAAACTAAGAAAATAAATGCATAACATATAAACTGCTAGTACAAATAAAATCAATAATAGAGGCTCTCCATCATGGTCGTCGATCTCCGTGGTCGTCTCTGATAGACGCGCCGAAATCTCCTATCGATGACCTCATCACATCCCGGCCGGATCTAAAATACGACAACCCGGGGTCTTTAAATTTAAAACCATCTATCCGGATTAAAAATCAACGGCGCATGTCTTCAAATTTAAAACCATCCGCCCAGATCTAAGATCACGGCGCGGGTCTTTAAATTTTTAAAATCATCTCGGCCAGATTTAAAGTCGATGACACGAGGCCTTTGCTTTGAAACCGAGATCTGCTTGCTTTATTGTTGATAAAAACAAATTACCATACATATTAATGTTATATTTTTACTTATTTAATTCAATATAATTGGTTGGAATAATCTTATGAATACACCAAGCACTTTGAATTATTGTCTCGGCTTACAGGCTTATTTTAATTACTAAGCATTGTTTTATTTGAAGTGACTAGCATTTGGAGCAGATTATGAGATATACATGTGGGTATTTTCTCAACCAAAGTGGTAGGCATGAGCCGCATGAAAGGGAGACGAAGGAATAGCTTAGTTGTTTGAAATTACTTGAGATACTCACACATATTGATTACACGACAAGGCAAAATTGTGAGAGAGCCACGAGTGGGATGGGTCTGACGTTAAGGCGTCGGACTATGGATTGGGGTTTGGCGCTCAAAGAGTTACGAGAAACGAAGCTAGGGTAGACGTCGGACTAGGAGTTGGCGATTGGAACGTTGGCGGCGATTGGAACGTCGAGGTGGGTTGGTTCAAGCGTCTAGGTTGGGCGTATGGAGGTGTCGAGATAGAAGCCTGAAGAGAGAGCGGCGGGTGTGTGGGTTCGATTTCCTGAACGGAGGCAGAGGGTTCGGCGTCTGAGGTGAATCACACGAGGCAAAGAGGCATAGGGGCACTGTGAGGATGCGAAGAACAGGATTTAGAGAAACTGTGAGTCCTTCTCTCTTTATTTCTTTCCCTTTTTATTGAGTTAATCTTTGAATGGCAGTTAGTTGAAAGGAAGAGCGACGTTTGGCGTGGTGGAGCCGAACTAAGAGCGTGAATAGATGCGCCTTTCAAAAGAAAAAAAAATTGATTATGCTATTTTTTTATTTAAAATTCGTCAACATATATCCACAAAATCTGGAGCTTGCTTAAGCCAATCGTAATGCATGCATTGCAGTTTAGAATTCTAGGTACAAGAAAATCAGATGTATGAACAAGAAAATGAGTTAAATAAATAATATTGACAAAGATTCACCTGGCATAGACATCGAAGTATTTTCTACCATATCTTGAGCAGAAGAAACATTCACCATGACATGTGCATTAAACGATTCAGCTACACCAGGCAACCTACAAGACTCAAATCTTGAAGCCTTTGAAATCTCATTCACTGCCTAAGCAAAAAGATAAAACAAACTTAATGAAAAAGGTTATGTAAATTGGAAGATAACACCACTATTAAACAATAAGAAATTCAAAATTTCTATAAAAAATTAAAAATGAAATTATGGGGAAATATAAGCAATAAACCGGTACCATATTCACCTTGAATAAAAAAGCATACATATTTGCATTTCAATGCTTTTTCTTATATATCTGATCAGGTCAACGTGACCATAGCTCCATGTTTGAACTTTTTTAAATATTTTCATTTTTCACAAGAGTCTGAAGGTAATCCTTCAGCTTAATTTGCATATGGATGTCTAACTTCAACCATTAACACTGCTGTCATTTGGCTGAGGGCAACAGCAGCATGGATTGATTCTAGAGAGCATGGTTTAAAATTGCGCAATATGAGGCTCGCCTTGAGGCCCGCATTTGCGCAATTCCGGTAAAAAACGCCTCGATCTTACGCCTCAAGTTTTTTTTATGAGGCTTGCGCCTCAACTTGGTTGAGGCCCGCCCGCCTCACTAGCATGAGGCTTACGCCTCACGCTATATATATTAAAACTTACATAAATCTTGAAGTAAATGCCCGACATTGGACTCTATAGGAGAGGAGGAAGGAGAGAGAGCAGTTCATCATAATGATGATTCAACTGAAGAACCCCTTAGTGATGACAGTGCTGATGACTTATAAGTTCTTATGTGATATGTCATTGCTATTTATTTTTGGAAATTGGAATTATATGTTAATGAAAAGAATATTGGGATTTGGGAAAGATAGAATTTTGAGTTGAACTACATTTCATGTTGTCTTATTATTGGGATATTTTGATTTCACTTCATATCTTATTCTTTTTTATGTTTTATATTATTCACTCATTAGTATATAAAAAATTTATCATTTTATGTTTACGCAATCTTTAGATTTTGAGGCTTACGCCTCAAAACGCCTTGAGGCTTGCCTCACGAATGAAAAACGCCTCAATACCCGATTACGCAATTTTAAACATTGCTAGAGAGTGTTGATATTTATGCCCAAACTCAAAAATCGCTAGAGAATAGCTCGAATTTTAATTCTGCTAAAAATCGAAATAGATTTATTTCGAATATGGCTCATTGAAATTAGTTCCATTGCAAGATTTTGAAAACCAGACCGGACAACGAATCGGAACAAGGAGAGGTTCACGGTTCGACCGGTTCGACCAGTCTAACCGGGGTCGAACCGGATGACGTAATAAATAATAAATATTATTTAAATTTAATACAATTAACATAAAAATAATGTTATCATTCAAAGTATGAGATAAAAAATTAAACTAAAAAAAACTATGAAACATAAAAACTTATATAATTAAGTAAAATAATTATTTTAAAATCTCACGTAAAAGCTAAAAAAAATTTAAATCTCATAATTATAAGAATTTACACTCATAAAAATATGATAATTTTAAATTTGAATATTTTTCAAATTTTAAATTTAATTTATATATAACCATATAATTTAATATAAATTATTATTAATTTATGTTACATATTTAATATAAATTTAATTCTAACATAAGTTTATAAATTTAATATAAATTATTCTTATTTTATATTATATGATTAAATATATTTTACATGTTTATGATATATTATATACAAAAATTATTTTATAAATTTATATCTAAAATCATTAATAAATAAATAAAATTATTAATGATAAATTATTTTTTATTATGTATAAATAAATAAATTTTTATTGTTAACTAATAAATAATTATCACTCACATAAAAATAATTAATTAAAAAATCTGTTTAAAAATAGGTTTTATACCCATTATATATGCTATGAACTCATACACTCCTCATCTCTTTTTTTTTAGTCCCACATCCCTTAGAAACACTTTCTTGCTATTCTTTATATAGCATATTTAGATTCCTTGCATAAAGAGAGCACATGGGGAGGTCATGTGAAGATGTTTGATGATGCTTTGAGGACAAAAATGCTTATTATATAAAATATATTTAACTTTAATTAAATATTTTAAATATATATTAATTTATTTACTTAAAAAATTTGTGAGATTTGAACCGGCCGGTTCAAAAATAACCGGACCGGTTCGCCAGTTGAACCGGCGGTTCTGACCGGTTCAGTCCGATTCGTTGCAGAAGCGGTTTTAGGGCTGAACCGGATCGGCCTTGTGACCGGTTCACGGTTGAACCGGTCGAACCGGCCGGTCCGGTCCGATTTTTAAAGCACTGCATTAAACTCAAAATTGGCTCAAGCTATAATATGTACATATGCACACATGCATTCACACATAAATACAATATATATATATATATATATATATAGAGAGAGAGAGAGAGAGAGTTCAAAATAGTCCTCCAACTATTCACAGCGGTCAATTTAGTCCCAAAATATGACATTTCTATAATTTAATCTATCGACTATATAAAATTTATCTCAATTTAGTCCTAGAGGGCCATTTGGTCTACTAGTGTTATTCTGTGTGGAATATGATTGTGTCGATCAATCAGATTAGGTTGTTGCCTCGGACCTCAATCAATTTTTCGTGCTCGTTGGGTGGTGTGGAGGATTTACCCCTGCTTGGGTTCCCATTTTTTTTGTTCGTACAATGCCCCTGCGTTGTGTACCCAAGCGCCGCGACGTTGTGTTCCCAAACGTCCCTATGCTGATCAACAGAGAGCAGAGCGCCGCAACACTCTAGATTTGGCGCCACAAAGCTGTATGACGCTGAAATATCACCAGACAAAGGCTTGAGCACCACAAAGATCAAAACTGGCGCCGCTGTGCTTCAAGGCATACTAGACAATTTTATTTCTCGTTTTTTTCTTAAGGGTTGCGTCCCTTGGTGTTATTAACTTGACTTTCTCTTGTATTGCGAGTAGTTAGAACAAGAAAATTGTGAGAATGGTGTAAGAGAGAAGAGAAGCATGGAGAGAGAGAGATAGAAGAGAGATATGTACTTATTTCTCCCCATTTCATAGTGGATTTCTTGATGTAGTGTGGCTCCGTGATTATTTTTTTCCAGTTTTAGGTTTTTCCACATTAAATCCTGGTGTCCTTTTAATATCTGCTACTTTTTACTTTTTTGTTTGTTTCATCGCAATGTTTTGCTCCTCATGCCCAACAAGTCGAGGGTTTAAACTGGTCGCAAACAAATAGTTGGGAGGCTATTTTGGGCTTTGACTGTATTTATATATTAAATTTTAAATTTTATTTTATAAATATAATAGTTCTAGCTCAAATCAATTTGACAATTGACTTGAAATTGACCATTTTAAACTTAACTTGGAACTTGAGTCGAATCGAAACCTTTGATTTCTAATGGAGGTAAGCTAGCTCATAATTTACTCAATATCACCACTAAATCCAAATTCAAGTGGTAAAGTACAGTCTTTAAAATCCTTGAACACTTTTTAGACCAAAAGCAATTTTCAATATCCAAAAACCAAAAGGGACTACCCAGTACATGGAACTCACATAAATGCATGATCTGGAGAAGGGTTGATTTACAGTCTTACTCCTATATTTGCAAAGAGCTTGTTCCCATCCCAAGACTCAAACCTAGCACCTCCAAAATATACCATATACAACTTAATCGTTGCTGCAGGCCTGCCTTCTTCATTTATTCCAAAAGCAAATAGCTTAAATGCAATGCTAGAAAAGAGTAATGAAACATGGCAGTAATCATGAATCTTTTAAGTACCCTGTCAAAAATTTTTTGTAAAATTTTTTATATTAACTCAAAATGCTCAAGTACAAGTTTTATGCGTTATCATGTTGTAGTTGCAGTAGTAATTAAAATGGCATAATCGATAAATCCATGAATGTACTCCCTCTACCAGAGACGGTTGAAAATTAAAATGTAAACAGTACATATGAAAGGTATATAAGAGGCCAACCTTTAAAAATGGAACAGTTAGATGGGGATGCTGATGTCTACCAAGGATCTCCAACTCTAATGAAACAGCTCGCATCTACAAAAGATTGATGAATAATAAAAATAGTTAACAAAGGTTTTCAAGCAAAAACTAATCTAATTAAATTTTGAAAATGTGAAAGTTAGAAAGACATATACCGGCTCCTCTAATAGTGGTAAAATTTCATCAGCAGCTCCAACATAGGAGAGCATTGCAGCTAGCACATTAGGAACATGAGGGTTGAGATCCAAATGACGTAATTGTCGACACAAGGAGTCAATAATATAGTCTGCATTTGCTACAACTAAATGCCCTACCTATCACAGAAAAGAATGACTTAAGTCTCCGAAAATTTTAATTTTTCAATATTGATATTATGGTCATACTCACAGTAGAATAGCCAGTATTAGCCGAAAGAACATGCAATGCAGCATCGGATGCACTTCTGATCAGGACATTGGAGCAAATAAGATTTTTAAGCAATAAATACAAGGTTGAGTGCATGAAACCACAGCTTATAAAATCTTTCCCAATAACCTTACTAAAGATGCCTATTCCTTCAATGATTACCTAAGTGTAGGAAATCTGGGTCAGTTCAATAATAAGAATGCAGCATAGAAACATTTTGTATAAGCACAATAATACCCACGGAAAGAATCAGAACTAACAAAAATTGGTTCAGAATTAATACCTGGTGGAGCATTCTAGAATCCCTGAAAACATACAATGACAAATTTGTTTCCGAGTCATGTTCTAGCTGAGAAGAAGTTGGATCTGTAGGGAGTTCCCATACTTCAGATGATGTATACTCATGCAGAATACTCCCAACACAATGAATTATGTGTTCTCTGGCATCCTTCCCTTGATGAACTTTCCAGGATGACCTTCTGGAAGTAGAAAGTCTATCACAAACAAATTCCTTTCTCAGTGCTTCTTCAACAGTTTTCTCAGTTTTAAATAATTTCAAACATGAACTAACTGAATGATCGGCCAATCCATATATTATTTCATTTAACACACAAACTGCAGTACTTGTTTGGCGGAGAAGCTGTCCTGAACTGCATTGGGAATACCAAGATTGCCAACCCTCTTTGTTATATCCTTTCATTCTGACTTCAGAAATGAGTTTTCTCACATGTTCCAAAAGATTATCAATGAGGCCCAACAAAGAAATGTCGCTTCGGTTCCCTACCAAAAGTTCAACATAAAAAGAATAGATCCAAGTCAAATTCAATGGAATTATTAGCAATTATCCTTTTCCAATTTTCATCAATATTTTATATAGCTGCATGAACACATTATGATCTATAAAGCACATACATGGATACGACGACATGGACATAACACGATATGGTACATATGTAAAAAGTAAGCATGACATGTCATGCAGTGGATATAATGTTATATTAACAAATTATTAATAATAAATAAATAATTATTAAGTATTTTCTATTAAAGGAATCACATGGTCAATATATTATCATATGCACATACTTTTAAAAGAAATTGTATAAAACAGGAAACTAACCAAAAGAACAAAGAATGACAAATTCAGCAGTGTTAACAATATATGCTAAAAAAAATTAAGCTTCTAAATGATAGATTATTTCTATGTAATCCATATAATGGTGAATGAAACTCCTCATTGTAACCAAATTCCGTATTAATAATGAAAGTCTTAATTACAAATTCAGAATTACAACTTATTATTTGGATTCATACTGTAACATAAGGCTGATCAAAATAAATAAAAAATAGAGGACTTTCATCTACCTATTGCATTACTCGAGAAAGTAGGATGGAACAATCAACTATTTAAGATATTAGTATTATCTATCAAACTCAGAAGTCATAATTTCCATTATTTTTGTGTGAAAAAAAGATTTGGCTCAAAGTTCTAATTTTAATTAACTGAAAATGCAAGATAATTCTTCCAAATTTGCAAGAAAAGATTTTTTTATCTTGGGAAAAATTAGTAATGTCGAGAAGGCTTTTTTTTTTTGGTAAAATTAGACAATTGTATTACAAATTGATGATAAAACATACCTTATAATTTAAGAATTAAGAAGTATCTTCATAAGAAATAAACATAGCTCACGATATGCTCATCCAAAAAATTTGTGAAACACCTTTTTTTTTTCACAAGAGTCTCTTGTATGTCAATGTGTATTCGGACCGTGTCAACCCATGTCTGAGTCTCATCAGAACCTAATTTTATTTTGAAATGCTTTACACAATTTTGAAAGTGTTGGTCGAGTCCATGTCTAATAATTGTAACAATTGTCCAACATGGACACGGAAGACATTTAGAATTGTACTTGTTTCACGGATTATGATTTGTTAAATGGACATATTTTATGTTTCAAGAAAAGGAAAACCAAAATAAAAAACCACATTGGCAAAGGTAAATTTATATATAAACAATTATACCTGTCATTACTGATAGACCAGCGAGTCTAAGAATTCCGGCAAGAGCCAGGTACAATTTCTGACTCCCAACATTTAAGAACCAAGGAGGCATGCGAGGAAACTCATACTCACTGGGCATGTTCTCTGAAAGACTTCCCATGGACAACTCAGAGACAAGTGGCAAAACATCACCATTAATAACATAGCTTGCATCTCTAGAAAGAGAACTAGCCTTCAGCTCAGCAACTGAGAGTAGGTAACCAACTGAGAGTGGTTTAGATGAAATTAGCCTATCAATGGAGCCACCGAACTGTGAATTGTGTCCAAAAGAAAGCATAAAAAAATCCAAGAAACGAGCTGCCTTCATCTGGGAGTCAAATTATAAGATATTAAGAATAGTTTACTTGAGATGACAATATACCATGCTAAAAAATAACTAAAATTTATATCCAACCGTTAACTGTTAATAGCTAACTTTCTAGTCACTTAAAGTGAAAGAAATAAACAGTAAACACAAATGAAAAAAACTGCAAACCAAGATATATATACCATATACTATAAATTATTAATATTGAAATTAATACATGTTACATAATTATAATGAAATCAATCAAATCATATTGAATCATAATTATTATACATTAATATCCTAACTAATTATTGATTAGTAAATTAATATAATACATTTTTTAATTTAAATTTTGCTTAGATTTACCGTGAGATTTCATATTGCGTTTTTTGGCGTTTGGCAGGATTTAGCTCAAATCCTAGATAAATCCGACCTAAATCTTGCATCAAAACAGGCCCTATAGATGATTTCAATTGCAGCAAAATAATTTATTGAGAAGAATGCTCATCACTAGGAAGAATAATGATATCTCATTTTGTAGAAGGACAAATAAAATGACCAAAATGATCTCTAACTACTTATAGTGGCCAATTTAATCCCAGAATATACATCTACTTGAAATTTTCATAAAATCTAATTGTTTACTTACCTTGTTTCCTCGTGTTCAACAACTCACTCGTATGCAATAGGAATTGATTGAGAATTGTGAAAGTTGCAGAGCGAGATAATTTTTATAATAAATAATTCAATTTATTTATTTTATCATAATGAAATATATTGATTTTAATTTTTTTTGTTTCAAAATATTGAAGTTTTCATTATTTTATTGATTTTATTGAAATTATTTTGTGAAGAAAGAATAAAATATATGTTTCAAATTTCAATTGTTCAATTCTTTTCCTCAATATAATATAGAAAATTAAAATTGAAGAAAAACTAAATAATATATAGTTAAGACTACCTGTTAATAGTATAAAATTAGATATTGTAAAAATTTCAAGACATATATATACCCCATTTTTAACATCATCCATTAACGTCAACTTCCATTACTTTTGATGGAGAAACTATTTTGGCGCCTATTTACAGAGTCCAAGGACTAAATTAAATACTTTATATAAAAAAATGAATAGTGGCGAAACCATTTTGATTTTTCTCAAAGATGATATCTCATTTGTGCTGTTAAAAAATAAGGATATCTCCTTTTTAAGACTATAGGAGATCTAAAAAGGAGATGACAAGAATAAAGATGGTACATGCTCATCTTTAACCGAAAAAGGATATTTAGTAAGGCTTTTTTTTGCAGAAACAAAATAAAAGGAACTAAAAAGGCGACAAGGAATTACTTGCTAAAAATGAAATATTATTTTTCATCCAACAGAAAAATACACATTATCACCAACATCATATTAAATGGTATTCATATACTTACAGGTGAGCAGAAAATGTGGTCAACTACAAGCTCTGGGCCTGCATAATACATTAATGCAAGCAATCTCCGTGCATGTGAGAGGGCAGCTACTTCTTCACTTCTTAGAACCATTTTTGGAAGTCTTTCTAGTAAGCTGTTGATGATTATAACTTAGTAAATGATCTAACTCTATGCTTCTCTTAATGAGAATAAATCCCACTAACCTCGTAAATAATTCAGAAAAGTCAATTTCTCTTAAAATTTTCTTGCCAGAAATGAAGAGAGAATTGAGGGAATCTTCGGCCGCACTAGACACAACATCTGAATCATCACAAACAAGAACACACAAACACTCCTGCATTTTTAATAGAAAAGAAAAATAAGTATTGAAGTTAACTTTTGGTAAGCACTATCACATAAAACAAAGCTACTAGTGATGGCTGCTCTGTGCTTATAAAAGTAAATCAAATAGAAAAAAAGGAAGGCATTCTTGATGGAGTAGAGTTCAAATATAGATGTGGGGGGGGGGGGGGGGTTCAAAACAAGATGAGAATTTGTTTTGACCATTGGGCTTCTGGTGTTCTCGGGTAAGCCTTGGTTGCTTGGTATTGAGCTCAAAAAGCTGGAATTTTAATTAGTTCTAGCTCATAAATGTTTGAGCTAAAGTTTAGCTCAATGATTGGGGGATTTATTGCACTTCCTAGCTCATTAATTTTGAGCTCTTGGTTAGCTCATAATGAGCTGAAGTTTAGCTCATTTATGTAAGTTTAGTGGAAGCTCATTATGGTGGATTTTGGCCGTTTGGTTCCCGTGGATGGCTGCTGGTTTTCCTGTGCTCGGCCCTTTGGTTCCCGTGGATGGCTGCTGGGTTTCCTTTGCCTTGCCCCTTTGGTTTCTGCTGCTGACTGCTTGGTTCCTGCGGCTGGATGCTTGGTTCCGTGGATTTTCTGCTTGGTTCTCGTGGTTGCTGCTTGGATCCCGTGGTTGCTGTTTGGTTCCCGCAGCTGCTGCTTGGTTTCCGCGACTGCTGCTTGGTTCCCGTGGCTTTTCTTCTCTGTTTTGTTGTACTGTTTGGGGGCTGATGTATTTGACTGTTGGCCTTTCATTTCCCTAAATCTAATAGGTTTATTTAATGCTGTTTGGTGGCTATTTTGGAGGGAATTCCATGAGTTCTTCCCTGTTTTTTGTGCAGAATTTTGGGGGGCTGTGTGCAAAATTTTGGGAGCTATTTTTGGACAGAATTTGGACAGCCTTTTGCCCTTCCTCTTCCCCTTAGTTAATTAGTTTTAAATGAACTTTTAAGTGGCTGTTTGGTTTCCCTTTTGTACCTATATAGGAGATGTTTTGAGACTTAAAAAAGGTTGAAAATGTGATTTTTGGAGTAAGAAAGCCTGAGGGTTTTATTGAAAAAGCTTGAGAGCTTTGTCCACTTCTTCTTTTTCTTCTTCTCTATCTTGGGATAACTTGCGAGTTACTCCTATTCTTCGTCTTGGCTTCTAATCCCTTTCTTCTCTACGCAAGTGCCACCTCACCTGTAACTTTCTTATCAACGATTGGCAAGCTCCTTTAGGTTTGTTGTGTCCAAGATTGTAAGGTGTTTGTGTCCAAGTTTGTAAGTGTCTTTATATGATCTAAAAGGTGTCTTTTAGTATTTTGTATCTTTTTGTAGTATTTTGTGCATCTTCTAAGTTATAGGAAGAGTTTTCTTTTTGCAATAAAAAATTTGGGACATCAAATATGGACAAGATGACGATACGTTCGTAACGTTTGTTAAAGCAAAAGAATTCTTCCTGTAATCACATGTCCAAGCAGAGGGTTTTAAGTGATGTTTTATTAGTTATATTAAACCTTATTATACATCAGTGATTACAAATTTTTAATTATGCAGAAGGAATAACTACGACCCTTGAAAGATGGGTTCTACATTAATCAATTTCATAATATAAAAAACAGATAAAATAAGTACAGTGCTAAAAATATATTGGATGTAGCATAAAAAGTGGTAAATTCAAATATATATAAAACCAACAGACACTAGTGCAGTATTGTCAAAGTTATAATAAGCAACCATCTCTAATCAACAAATGAAAATGGAAAAATTCAGGCTTCATTTGGATTCAACTTTTTACCTACTTCTGCTTTCTGAAAAAAGAAAAAAAAAATGACCTGTTTGGGTTCTGGGTGCAATAACAAGTCCGAAAGAAGCTGCGTTCGAAGCCAGAGGAATCCAACCCTGAGAGCATTATCACATTTCTGGTTCATTTACTGCATTCCTCCGATCCTAAAATGATGTAGAACGATATGCCAAGCTAGAGATGGGGACATTGATTTGAGAAGTTAAAAGACTTGCCAACATAGAAATTTTAATTAGGGAGATTTGAATTAACTCCTAATTAAAATTCAAATGAGCATGATTTGAGGGGGGTTCCAAAAATAACTTATCTTATTTTAGGAAGAAATTTCATATTCAAAATAGATTGGAATATGAAATTAAGAACCTCCAAGTTAAGAAAGAGGATTTAAATCAAATCCTCTTATTAAATTCAGATTTATTTGATTGGAAATATGAATTAAAACTTTCCTAACATTAGTTATCCTATTTTAGGAAAGGATTTCAAATTCAAATCAATTTAAATTTGAATTTTGAAAATTTTCCTAATTTAAGATTTCTAATAAATGGAAAGGATTAAATGGAGAATTTGAATTTTGGAGGCAACGGAAAGGGAGATTTGAATTTGAATCTTCTCCAAATAAAGGAGAGAGGGAGAGGTGGGCCGGCCCCTTGATGAGGGTTGATTGGGGTGAATTGATTGTCTTCTTTAATGAGAATCTCAAATTAAGAAAGGAATTAAGGGCCTTTCAAAATTTAAAATTCAAATTAAATTCATGTGAGGGAAAGCCTTCTTAATTAATTCAAAATATGAGGGATAATTTTAATTCCAAATCAATTTTGAAATTTGAAATTCAAATTTTAGGATTTCCCAAAATACCTTGAATTAAATTAAGAAAGGACTAATGGGTCCATGGGAAATAGAATCCAAGGGGAATGGGAGGTTTGACCGGCGGCAAGGATAAGGGAAATTGGCCGGCGGCTATAGGAAGGGGGGTTTGGTGGGTTGGCCTGCGGTTTGAGAAGGTGTTTGGGCCGACGGTCGGGTGTCTTTTGGCCTAGGGTTTGGGTGGAGTTTTCGGCCAAGAGGAGAAAGAGAGATAGGGAGGTTGCGGCTAGGGTTGAAGATGGAGAGGGGTCTGTAAAGGGTTAGCCACAAGGTGACCGGCGGCTTGGAGGGGGAAGGAGGAGGTGAGGGTTAGGAAAAACAAGGAGAAGAAGATAAACCACGAGCTCGAACGCTTCCTGCGGCTGATGGGTAATACTTTTCCCTCACCTAGGGACTTCAAACTACGAGCCCGGACATTTTTTGCGGCTGGTGGGTGGTATGTTGCCCTCACCTAGGGACTTTCACTCTCCTAAGAACTCAAGGACAAAGTGCATGTTTTTCTTTTCATTAATCATCCATTAACCTCAAATGATGAGGAGGCTTTAAATAGCCAACATACAATGAAAAAAAAATGCATAAATAATTCAAAATACAAATAATAACTCAAAATATGGGCTATCATGGTCATCGATCTTCGACTCCTCCTATGATAAACTTTCATGGTCGGATGTCCTCATCATAAAACATATAATATAATGTCTCGTCCCTTCTAATATAATTGTTTTTTTACATACTTTAAATGCATGCATAGTGATGACAACAGAGGAAAGGGGCTCACAAATCGGCTATCACTAGTATCCAATTCACATAGGAAGGAGAGGAGGGACAGGCTTTTGGGGATAATAAAAAAATGGTTGAAATTGATGGGGAATAGGATGACATTGACGACGTACTAGCAATGGAAGTGTTGTCAAAAGTTGGCGCACAAAATATTATAATGAAGGATAAGACATCAAGGGAGTAGAATTTGTTCAAGGTACAACAACATCAAGTCTTTATTCCATTGTGTGGGGTTGGCTACATGAAATTCTTTTTTTTTTCATTGTGTTATGTTAAGAGTCAAATTTTTCATTTAAATTTAATAAAAAAAGGCAATTTATAATATTTATATGCAAAAATCATTCAAGGTAAATCATGAATTTTCCGATTGATGGGTATCACCTTCATCGCATTCTTAATCTCATTCCTAAAGATGGGTAATCAGAATTTTGCAGCTTTTATTCTGCATATAATATTAATGATGCACTATATACTATTTACATATTTGCATAATATTTATTCAGTTTTAAAATTTGGTTTTATTTGTGAGCAGTTTCAACCTGTTCCATTCTTTAGAACACCTAAAACACTAAAACCAAACTGTCAAAATTTGAACCTGGGTTACAAACGGCAGCTAAACTGTAGGTTTACTAGACTGAAATCAACAGTTATTCATAATCAGCTTTTCACCAAAATTTTAGACAACATTCCACATGAATTTTCAAACGGTAACAGCTGTACTGGATGAACATTTAGAGAGGAAACAAATTTTTATTTCTCCAAAATGCATCATGATATCGATTATTTTTATTATTTTTTTACAATATAAAATGGTTTGGTCAAACTTCCAAATCTCCAATAAGAGCCAGGTACATAAAGAGAGCGCACGCTATAAAGCTCCAATGACAAATAGACTATATAGTTAACTCAGAACTCAAAATAAAATATGTAGACCAAGATTAAGATATCACTTGTAGCGTTAAGAAATGCTATCAATAAAAAAATATCTTGGAGATTTAAAAATAATTTTATAAATTAGAATGTCTATGCTGTATGAATAGTTGGACAATAAAAAGCTATTGATTGCCGAGTCAAATGTCCGAAAAATTAGTATATTAAATGCATGAGTGAAATAACTAGGGAAATGAAGTGACAATACATTATACTAGAGAATGGTAGGGGTAGGGCAACTTGAAGATCTGATAGTGAAAAATACAATAAAACAATTTGAGCATGTAAAACATAATGCAAAAGAAAAACCAAAAACATAAGTAGAATAATTAATGTGGCAAGATTAAGAAGAAAAAAAAAAGTAGATCAAAAGTAACCCGGGTGGAAATTATACAAGACGGCTAGCACAAAGCTAACACCTCAAGCAATGCTAGGCAGTATCAAATGAAGAAGGAATTATGAAATCAGTCCCAAATGGAAGGGATGAGACTAATGATGTTAATGTTGAAGGTATTGACAAGTTGAACTAGATATATTTTCAGAATACTCAAAACGCAATACACAATGATCATGGTAATTTTATATTGGGAATATTTCACCCATCAATCAGTTTTCTTAAAACTTCAAATAAAAATGAAAAAGTAAGATCTTTAGTTCTTTTATCTCCCATGGCCAGATTATAGGCCCCACATAGTTCACACGGATAAAAAATGAATAGTTAATGTCACTAAAACCAAACTAGAGAATCTATGGTATTCAGTAGTCTATGAGTAGGTTTTATAGCTATCTGGGTTTAAATCAGTTTCTTACAACTCAATGAAAATAGAAAAAAAAAAATGACACTGGTTATTTTATTGCACAACTGAAATGGAATGGAAGCTTTATAACTTTTATTCAAGAATATAATCCATGGTAAATGCCACAAGAACCCAACAAAAGGTTACTAGTTTTAACATACATAACATCTGATATATTGAGTACATTTTAACCAATGTAAACAGCTCGGACAGAGGACATAAAAACCAAAAAAATGAGATAAAAAAGGCAGAAGTTATGATTTGAAAACTTGGAATGGTGAAGAGGAATTGATAAAACTGAATTTCAAATTTGATCAGCAAATGAGCAAGGAATGCATAGTCAACCCAAATAAGTACAGGAATTCAATATCAGTTATCTATTGCAAGTGTTGTGGAGTAAAATCACAAGAAATTTCAAATTATACGAAATTAGTGATTCATGAAGGAATCTTTGTTCTACAATTACTTTCATATTAGAATGCCCGTGACAAATTCACAAGACTGCATGATAATATTAGAGAAGACATGGGGTGTTCATGAATATGAATTGTTAAGATAATATGTTCAAAGATGCACAAAGATGATTATGCATGTAATTTGAAGATGTTCGGTCCCTGCATACTTTCTCCATTACTGTTGCATTTGGCGGAAGTATTGCTTTGCGGCTCCGACAGTCTTAGTATATCCAATTCTTGTAACCAGCTGTTCATAGAAGGTGATTTTTCTTACAGATCCTTTACCCGGCCGCTGACAGAAGAGGGAACTACACGATGCTTGGAGATGACCGTTTCAAACCCTATGCTTAACAACAGGATTTACCTACATTGCCGCTATTTGGGGGATTATTGAAGATAACAATAATGGAACTGTTGGGAACGGACGACGGCTCCAGGTTTGCTCCTTTTTTTTTCTGCTTATCACCGTGTTTGAGTTGATTTGCTATCCAAGGTGCACAGCTTCTTAGAGTTTGGAAATTA
Source organism: Dendrobium nobile (assembly GCA_022539455.1). NCBI lineage: Eukaryota > Viridiplantae > Streptophyta > Magnoliopsida > Asparagales > Orchidaceae > Dendrobium > Dendrobium nobile. The sequence continues at coordinate 55,148,705 of CM039730.1, forward strand.
TAAATATGTCATTGATAAATATGTCATTGATGAGGACATCAGAGCATGAATCAAAGGCGTGGTCGTCGATCTACGGCCACGACCGCGTCGATGACTTTTGAGTTATTCTATGTATTTGTTTTATTTTGTTATTTGTCTTTTATTGTTATGTTGTAATTGTTTTTCCGTCTTTACCCCTTACTTAAAGGGAGGTCGTATGTAAGCCCTGAGGGCATTGTTGTCTTTTTATTTTCTTGAGTCCTTGTACTTGGCTATTTATAGCCCTATGTTCTCTTTGAAAAGTAATGAATGATTATTATGAGAAAAATTTCTTGCACTTGTGTGTTTGAGAGCGTTTGGAGTTCTTGGAGAGAACTTTGGAGAAATCCCTAGGAGAGGGAAAATCGGATCATCCACCAACCTTGGAGACGACCAGGTTCGTGGTTCTACCTTCTCTATCTTCTTCTCCCCTCTTTCCTCCCTCAACTAGCCGCTGGCCTAGAGCTCCTCCCCATTGGCTTAAGTCGCCGGCCATCACACAACTCCCCCTCTCCATTAGTTAGACCTAACTCCCCTTCCACCTTCACCCAACCTCTTTTCCCCTCACCCCACCCATGGCTCACCCACCATAGCCGCCGGCCTCAACTTCTTTCCCCTCCCTCCAAAATTCAAATCTTTGTTTGAATACTTTCCATAAATAAATGCTCTTGATTTGGAAAGATCCAATTTCAAATTTCAAATAATTTAAGTTTGAGATTTTCTTTCCTTATTTAAGGAAACTATTTTAGGAAAGTTTCTAAATATATACCCCTTTGAATTTCAAATTCATGAGGAATTAATTGAAACCTTTCCTAGAATAGTCTTTTATATTTTAGGTAACTCTATTCATGAGTAAATTCAAATCTATCTGAATTTAAATAGTTACCTAAATTATAATCCTATTTTTGGTAACTTCCTAATTCATAGCCTATTTAAATTTCAAATTAAATTGGATGAAATCTTTCATTCCAAATTTAATTTCTTAATTTAAGTAAGCATTGAATGCCTCCCCAATCTCCTCCTTGGTCATTAAGCCGCCGGCCCCTCTCTAATAAATCCTTGGGATTTATTTCCTAAAATAAAAGCAATCTCTCTTGGAAAGATTTCAAAGTCTACCACCCCACTTGGCCGAAACTCCCCCCTCATGCATCCACTTCTTTAAATCTTTTCAAAACCTCCTATTTTAATTTGGAATTGAACACATCTATGTATTTCTCTGCTGGCCGAAACTTCCCAAAGCTGATATATTAATTTCCTTCTACAATTCTCTCCCAAAATGCTGCCTAACGTTGGGTCTTCTTCCCTTTAAAGCTGTAGCCAGAAATTTCCAGCAATTCTTCTTGAATTCCAGTAGCCTGATGCCCCAATACCAGGGGCGGATGCAGTGTGGGGGCCGTGGGAGCACGGGCCCCCACTGAAAATTTAATTAATGTTTAATTAAATGTATTAATTGCTCTTTAATTAGCATTAAATAAAATAAATTATATAAATTATTTGTTTTATTTGTGAGGCTCTTCATATTCCCAAGCAGCGCTCCACACTTGCCTTCTTTCACTCACGCACGCATGGCACATCAAGCGACCTAGCAAAGTAGCGAGGATTCTCGAATATGAAGGCTTCATGCTCACACCGGCGTCCGACAAGGCTTCAACCAGCAACCGTAGACTGCAAACAGCAAACCGTAAGCGCAAGGGCGGATCGGAGAATCGCGCAGGTTCCGAAGGCCGTAGGTATGTCCGACTTTGAGTTTTTTTTTTCCGTCATAGTGATTCGTTGAATGTGAAAAATGCAATTTTGATGAAAGAAGGCATCGTTCTTCTTTATCAACTGTCATATGAACAATTAATTTGCAGCAATTTGAAAGTGAACTTGTATGTATATTAAGTAGAATGTAAAGATGTTTCTTTTGATTGCAGGAGGAGGTGGTCAGTTTAAGCCAACAAATATGGAACTTAAAAATTAGAACGCTACCAGATTTGAGGCGCAGCTCAGAGGAAGATGCAAAGGCAGATTTTCAAATGACTGACACTAGCTTATGGTCCCTTGATTCATCATTTATTGTAGACGACAAAGAAGAACTAAGGTTCGCGTCAAACATTAAACTGATTTACTTCATATTCAGTTTGTTCTTGCTATCAATCTCCTAACTTTGACACAATTAGTTTACTTTTATGCAGTCTTTGTGGTTATGACGTTTTACTTTGTTGATCTATGTAAATGAATTTTATAATCTATTTGAAAAAACTTTATTAACTATTTACAACTTTTGATGGCTTTCTTAAATTAAATTGAATCTTTGTTAATATAGTTCCATATTTCCATTCCAACTTTCATATGATTTTTTATTAATATAGACAATTAGACATAGTTGCTAGACATAAATGCGAAGATTTATGTAAGTTTTTTGTTTTATTATATATTTAACTTTTTATAATGAAACTAATAATTAAAAAAATTAAACACCCAATGACGATCCTAAGCCCTGATGAAAAAAGTTGAGGATTTTTTTTCTTAACTTTAATGATTTGTGCCCCCACATCAAAAAAATCCTAGCTCCGCCCTTGCCCAATACTACTATTTTAAGAGGACCAACCTGCTGCCACCAACTTCCACTAGTCTGAATCATCATACCACCATTGGAGGAGACTTCCCATGCTGATTAACAACTCACCAATCCAAAAATAGCAAAGTACTACATGGATGGCCAACCCCGACACTGGTTACGGGATTGTCAACAACGAACACGCATTCGCGCATATTCTCCATTCAACCTTCTTCGACGCTTGGAAGAGATCTCCTCTCCTCCAATTGAACCTCCACGAGAAACTACGTCAGAGTTCGTCAACACATCGCCCACTTGTCTCTTGATTTTGATAAGGGTGAACTTCTTCCCCTTTTTATTTACTTTTCTAATCCCTAATCTTGTAGGTGATGGAGATTCACAAGGAATCGAGCTTCAGCTTTGCCTAAGCTTAGTAAACGTAGGTTTTATCTCGCCATCGCCAAAGCTTAGTAAACATAGGATTGAGTGCACTTTTATTTGCTTCTAATCTTATTGTTAGACTAGGGATTTCTGTTGAAGGCTATTCTATTTTCATGACTTGATTTTCTATGTTGTTTTGATAATTCAAGTGTTTAGTGTGCAACTTAGCCTAAACGGAAGTGACCACTCTTATGTTTTATTTGATCGTTTGAATTTGCTAATAGTTCTAATCTTAATTGCTCTTATCAAGAAATCGTGCAAATTCTTATTTCATCATTTTAACGCACATAGTCCTACATTAGTCATTCTGGAGTTTGTAAACAAGAGCCATTGATTAAGAAAAAGAATATCTTTCTATTCAATTTTATGTGCTTAATTGCATGTTTATTTCTTTGAGTGTGGTGTAAGAAAATTATCAATTTTCACAAGTAGTCATCTCCTTGAGCTAGAATAGAACTCTCATTTTCTCGACTTATGAATCTTTTTCTTCAATTTTCTTCTAAACAATTCATTATTGATTTTTTGCAAGTGCAATAGATTTTCGTTAAATCAATTATAACTAGATTCATTTGTAATGCGAATCTCAATTGATGTGTGATTTTTTTATGATTTCAATTTCTCATTGAATTTTCTTAATTTAGGTGATTACTAAATTACTATTTTGCGTATTTTATGGTTCACATCAAAAGAAAAAATCTTCATCTAATTGGTGGTTTTTTTAACTTTGAATTTCCTGAGGCTCAAAGACGTCATACATCCAATTGGCATCAGAGCTATGATTCTAGAAGTAGGATATAATAATTGGATCAATTAAAAAAATAATGACGCAAGTTAAATAAAATTAGGTCGGTAATGGTTCTAGAAAACTAAAATGATTATCATAAGATTCAAGTTTTATATTTTTAAATTCAATGACATATAATCTCAAGTAATTGAATGATATATTGGAAAGTATTTTTGAAAGATGAAACATGTTTAATCCCCAAAAGAGTTGAATTAGCTAAATCAAAATTAGTATGATATGCCCAATCATTTGATGGAGCGTTAATACAAAGTCTACATGAATTAATATGAAAATAGGCATAAAGAGTAGTATTTATCATTCCGTGATTATATGGATCTATTGCATGACTTTTTTAAGAATTCTAATATAATATGATTATCATATGTTTGAGTACCATGGAAGTTTTAAAGGCCAATCACTAAATATTATGTCTTTAGACTATTATGTTATCATTATCAATGTCATTGAACGTCTTAAGGTGAAAAAGATAAAGATGAATTATGCTATATAATTCGCCAAAACATTACATAGCATGTTATATATAGATTTGCATATTGAGGAATATTACAATCATTCTACTCATATTTCCTTTAAGAGAAATCAATACCATCTTCTCTAAAGCTTGTCATGCACACACCAGCGCAAGAATCGTGTTTGATTGAATCTAATCTAACTGAAAAAACTTCAACTTCATAGATATTCTTTTGAATATGTTTAGATGTAGAAGATGTTTTGCAGTTATAATATGAATTTGTACCAATTCATAACTTAAACACATACATGAATAAGAGTCAATATTGGGGTTTGAAAGTGAAAGTAAGCATGAAATCATATGCAAACCAGAGATTTAAATAGAGACTGAGCATATTTTTTTAATGTAAAACTAAATCAATCATATATGTTGTAGTTGATGAACCAATCGAGCAATCTAATAACGGAACAATTGATGGCGACTTATCAATGAAAATTATCCATATGATGAATCATCGAGCTAATATTTATTTTATGTTTTGTTCATGTTTTCTTGATTTACTAATTCATAAAAAGAATCTGAAAGAGTTTGAGTTGCATCAACATCTTAAAAAATTTCCTAATTCTTGACCTCCATAAGTACTTCACACTCATTTCAATCAGATATGATGAAGACGATGGACGCGACTTCACGTGCATCGAGTTTGAAATGTCTCAATCCCGATGAAAGTCACTTGCGCATCACCCATTCACAAAAAAGATTGCATTAACCCATTCATAACGACTAAATTACCTAAAATAGACACCCAAATTACATGGGTCGCCATATGAAGGAGATATGCAAAATTTGCTCAAGCGCAAGATGATCGCAATCATTTTGAGATGTACGAAAAATGAGAAATTTGTGTGATGATATTGAGACAATATATCTGCCACAAGATGTCGTCGATGACCTATCTCTGCCCCACTTCACTCTCTTTTTCACGTCCACTTTCTAACTCTCCCTTTCCCTCTCTTCCACGGTTCCACCTCTCTAATCTATTTCCTTCCCTAACTCACTCTCTCTCTCACTCTCTAACTCCCCCTCTCTTTCTCCCTATACCTCATTCTCTCTCTCCGTCCCATTTAAAAAAAGGACAAAAATAGAAAAGAACAAAAAGTAAAAAAAAAGAAAAAAAGGATGAAATTTTAAAATATATATATTTCAAAAAAAAATTATGTTGGTCCTTGCCGCGAAAATATACTTGCCTTATCATCATCATCATCATCTAGTGTACAAACGTTGAACTAGGGGTGTCAAAATGGGTATTTGGGTTGGGTTTGGATCGAACCTAGAATTGACCCGAGTCAAAATGGGTTGACTAGAACCCGACCCGGTTCTATAAACGGGTCAGAAATTCAGACTTGGACCTGACCCGTGCGGGATACCTGGTTGACCCAACCTGACCCACAGACACGGAACACAACCAACAGAGTCCGTACGCCAACACGAGTTTAGGTGCACTGGTTTGAAGTCCATACGTGATTGCGGGTCCGCGGGAGGGCTCGTTGGCACTGCATGCGGAGGCTGGAGTTCGGACGCAAGCGTGGGTCAGGAGGGCTCACTGGAGCTACGGTGCGGAGGGAAAAGGACAAAGTCTGGATGCTAGTGTGGGTCTGCGGTAGGGTTCGCTAGTGGTTGGTGCTAGGTGCAGAGGGCAAAAGGGCAGAGTCCGAGTGTAGTGCGGAGGGGGAGTCAAGACGCGGGATCGAGCACTGTGGCTTGCAGGCGAGCGTGACTCGCAAGCACGGGATCACGTTGTAGAGGGCGGAGTTTGTGGTGCCTCTGGGTCATTTCAGGTTGATTTTGGGTTTCCGGGTCAGCCCAAACCCGACCCAATTTTATAAATGGGTCGGAAACTCGAAGCTGAACCTGACTCGTATGGAAAACAGGTTGACACGAACACAGAATTTTCCATGTTGGGTCCGAGTCAAGTATTGGGTAGAGTCAAGTTTTGGCACCCCTATGTTAAACTCCAAAACTTATAAAGCTCATAAACTCCTAAGTGCAACGAGTTTGGTTCGACGAGTACAGCTTGTACATGTTTTTTCTTAGTACAGTAATGGAAACTCATAGAACACTTACAACAGCGCATAAGTCCTCAGTGAGCTTTTTTATGCTTGGCAGTGAAATTGACTTGTGACAATGACCATGCAAGTCTTTCTTAGTATAGTGGGCGGGCCTAAATCCCCCGTAAATAACCCAAATCTAAAGGCTACCAAATTTTTTATAAAGTATTTTTATAATGAGAGAAAGAGAGAGATGCCTCTCTCTTTAGAGACAGAAATAGTGAAAGGGGTCTTCTCTCTCTCTATTTAGAAAGAGAAAAAGAAAATGTAAGAGATTGACAGAGAGAGAGAGAATTAAAGGATTCTCTCTCTAAAGAGAGAGGAAGGGGGAAAACTTATGAGAGGGTGAGAGGTAAAGTGCGGGGGAGAGTAGAGTTATTTGTTAGAGAGAGAAGAAAAGGATTCTCTCTATTTAGAGAGAAAAGGAGGGAAAAGCTAGTTAAAGGGTGAGAGGTATAGAGAGGGGGATAGTAGAGCTATTTGGTAGAGAGAAAGAAAGGGGAGAAGAGCATGAGAGGTAGGGAAAGGGCAAAGAGTGAGGGTGAGGTAGACTGTTGTAATGGTTAGGTAGATGGCCGACGGTATTAGGGTTTTGGGGTAATGAGAGGGAGATTTACGGCAAGTTGTTTACCTCGATATGTTGGGGTTGCAAGCAAAGGAGATGGGTTGAGCTATGATGGAGAGGAGAGGTTCGACCTACAATCTTCAATGAGGATTGTCGGCGGCTATAACTTCGACAAGCTAGGATGTGCCAAGAGTTGAGGGAGCAAATGACTGCCAATAAAGAATCAGTCTAAGAATGAGAGGAATGTGTAAAGAATGTAGGATGTTGAGCTAGGGTTGTGAGCAGAGGATTTGCAAGTCCCGGTGCGTGCGAAATAGAGTGAGTCAGTGAGATAGTGTGAGAGAAAAATGAGGGAGATAAGAACAGGGGGAAGAAACTGGACAATCAATTGAGCCTGACGGATACCTGTGGCAAAATAAAATGGAGAAAGACAGCAGCAATCTGGGATTTGCAGAATTTTGGATAGATAAGTGATTTTTTAATGAAAGCTTTGATATGAGATATATATATATATATATAGAGAGAGAGAGAGAGAATTAAAGTGCGGGTTAACATCCTCATACAATTTCTCATTGTTTGCGCATCTTAAAATGTATTTTTTCACTCCAATACATGTAAATTTCATATTTTGCCTTCATGTAGCACCCGGGCAATATGGGTATCATTTCCAAATAATTTTGACATTCGAAACTTATTGGTGCAATATGTTTCACCAACAAGTAACATTTAGATGGTTTTTGCGCGTCGTCGTGTTCGTAGTCCAACCTTCCATTATATTTAATCGAAGTGCGTGCAATAGGTGCTTCGATATTTTTGGTGCTGTAGACAGGTTGGCACAATCAATCTCACCAGCGGGTGATGTTTGAGTAGTCTTGATTGCGGTTGAGGAATTTCGAACTTGCTGCAAGCAATAATGCCACACCAATCGATCATTGTTCTTGTTACGCTTGCTTGAATCAATTGCAAAGCACACGCGGAGGTCAACGGTACTGATGGACAGTGGATCAGTTACAAATAATTTGTAGAAGATCAATCAAAGGCTATAAGTCTTGAATCCAAGTAAATATGGGAAGTTCCCAAAACTACAAAATCCATCAATGATTATGCAACAACCTACACATTTGCAACAACAATTCAAAATAATCAGGCAACCTAAAGAACAATGTCATTCAAGTGAGAAAAAACACAAAAACAATTATAATTTCAGGAAATAAAAGTTGCACACCCTTGAAGGGCCCTGTCAACTAGATTGAAACATATCCGGCTTGAAAGCATTCCATACTTCTATGAATAGTACAACTTTATGATGACAAATAAACATGAAAACAAAAAACAAAAAACAAAATACCTAATAAAACTACTGAGGCAAATTTTTTACTGAACTTACTAAAAGCATTAATCTACTCCTCCGCAGAGTAAAAGTGCAGTTTGACAATAGGCCCATTGTACCATCAACAAGTGCTTTCCTAACCTTCTCAGCAGGATGAACACAAAGCTAACAGAATGAAAAGAGATTGTGAAAGCAAAAAATTTCAGAAACATGAACTCGGAAGTTACATACAATTATTATTCTTATGTCTATATCATAGAATAAATCACAGGAAGCTGAAAGAACATACATGCGGAAAGGTGGCAGACAATAACTTATCAACATGAGTAGAAGTTTGATCTACCCAATCCTTTGTCCGTTGCACATACAATGACCTTGCTCCAGAAAAAGTATCAGGAATTTTCACCTTACTCTCATCTGTTTTTGGAGTCTGTACTGATTGACTCATGGAATTTTCAGATTGATAATGAAGATTGGCAGGCAATTGACGGATCGCATCTAGGACTGTTTGGGTTGATTCATTCTTGTTCTGATAACTGCATGTAATCTCGCTGGCTGACATCTGCAATCCACTAAGATTTACATCATCCCTTAAAACTACTATCAAGAACTCAGATAACCCAAGAATTGCATGTTCAATGCTCCCAGCATTTCCTGCAGCTCCACTTATCATATTCTTCGTCACAAGCAAAGATTTTGTGAAGCGACTAACCATACCCGGAAGAAAAAAACCAAGTGCATCAGCAGTTCCAACCTTCAAAATACATAATGCAATTTTAATTAACCATAAAATCTAGAATATCATGTGGAAAAACATATAACACATTCCTCGGAGATCAACAATATTTACACCAAGTTAGCAGTGCACATAACATGAAACACATTTTACATGCCAATAATTCAGAAGAATATTTCTAATTATGCCAGCTTTTAGGTACATGGTCTTTTCTTCATGCACAATACTCTTTAAAATATTCCAAAGTAAAAGAAATCACAACGTCCCAAAAACCGAAAAAAAATGTAGTTATCAGAAAGATAATATTTCATGACACAAGTAAAATCATTAGTTCAGATTTCATCAATTTAATCAAAGACGTCACATGATATAAGCATAGTAGCACTTAAGCTTTAGGTATTAAAGATCTTAAGGAATGGTAAACCAAGAATTTATGGAGCATCGTCCAGTTTCTCGCATGATAAAACAGGAACAATCAATTTTGTGTGATGAAAAACAATTCAGGCACTCTTCTAGCTTTTCCTTGATGAAGTGTTCGTCATTCTTAATATGCTTAGATTGATCATGTTGAATTGGAATAAATCCATATTTATTATTGATTTGTTGCCACAATCACCTTCATAGGACTTTCTTGCTTGATTCTTAGCTCATTTAGGATGATTTTTAGACATAATAATTCACAAACTCCTTAGGATAGCCTTGAATTTTAATTCAGCATTGAACTTCGCCACTACAGTCCACTTTTTGCTCCTCCATGTCATGAAACTTCTATTAAGAAGTGTGTAATATACTAATATTTTTCTTCCATCCATTAATGAACTTGCCTAAGTTGCATTTTTGTAGGTTTCTAAGGTGAGTTCATTCTTTATTTTGAATAAAACTCCTTTACCTGGTGAGTGTAGTAAGCAATAGGAAGTTTGTAGAAGCAGCCCTCTTAGATCAGACATAAATTGAATGATCATGCCAATTGAATCTGGATATTGGTCATGTGTGAGCAAAACATATGAATCCCCTTATCAATCTTTGATGCATCTTCCTATCAATGGTTAATTCTTCTTTTGCTTACCCTAGTTTTTTATTTGGCTCGGCTAGAGTAACAACAAGTTTCATCCTAGTTTTATGGTTTCCTTCAAGAGGTATGTAACATACCTTTTCTAGAATATTAAAATCATTTGCCTGGAGAATATGACTTTAACTCCAAGAAAATGCTTCAATTTTTCAAGTTCTCATATCTCAAATTCCATTATCAAGTATTCTCCTATTTTATTTTTCTTCCTCGTCATTTATAATGACTAATATCAGCAACATGCACCATGCGTGTTTCAATTCCCTCTTTGATTGAATGCTTGATGAAGAAGATGTAGTGATGAGGACATCAGAGATCAGCGGCTACGATCTGGAGTTTATTTTTTTTATGTGTTTTATGTACTAGTTTATTTTATATTTCTGTTTTTCCCATTTTATCCATAGGGATGGTCATGTAGTGTTGTAGCCCGAAGGGCATTTTAGTCATTGTCTCTTTTCTTTTTATGAAGCTTATTTATAGGCTAGTTCTCTTGTATTTTGGGTTAATGATGATGATGATGAATAAAATTTATGTGTTTCTCTTGTGAGAGTTTGAGGGTTCTTGGAGAGAACTTGGAGAAAGTCCCTTGGTGAAGGGCAACGGATCACACACCAATCCTGGAAGAGTCCGGGTTCGTGGTTTTTTATCTTTTCTTCCCTATCCTTTTTTTTTTCTTCTCTCTTTTCCCCCTCTCTCCCTAGCCGTCGGCCTAGGTTTACCTCCACCCCATAGCCGCCAGCCATCCCAAGCTCCCAACCCCTTAAAGGGGCCGGCCACTCATACATCACCTTCCCTTTTCCAACTCCACACCACCAAGACATCTCCCTCCCAATCCTTGCCGCCGGCCAAGCCCATCCCTAACCATTTCTTTCCTTTCCCTAACCCGCCAGCCATCACCACAGCCCCAAGCCGTAGGCCTTCCCAAATCCTTCCCAACCCGAACTCCCCTAAGTCCCCTCACCACCGGCCTCCCCAAGCTTCCACTAGCTCCCAACCCCTTAATTACTTTCCTAATTTGTCTCACCATTAATTTGAAAAGTTACATCATGTGAATACAAATTAATATTTGAATTTTAAAGCTTTCCCTATTAATAAACTCAAATTAGGAAACCTCCCAATTCTATTAAATATGAATTCAATCTCAGATTTAATGATAATCACTAATTAAATTCCCCCGGGCCCACATACATTGAACCTAGACCCTATTAAACCCCTCCCTACATGGTTGGCCCCTTTATGTCCCCTTTCTCTCTCCACTTTGCCACCTAGCCCTAATTAAATGCATCTTAATTCCCCTTGGCTGCCGCCCCTCCTTCCCCTCTCCTATCTATTTAATTTCCTTCCTTAAACCCTCAAATCAAGCCCTCACTAATCTCTCTTAAACCTGGCCGTCTCCATTGAAGTCCACAATAACGTTTCCCACTGATTTTCAGAACCTGCTAGCTATCCATGCATTCCAGCAGGAGCATCCTGTTGTCCAGAATTTCTGGAGTCTAAACTGCTACCAAGGCTCTCATAGCAGCCGTCCAGAAGAATTTCAGAGCAGAAACAGCAGTTTTGTTGCCCCAAAGTCCTCCAGCTGCTGCCCCAATTCGCCGAACAGGATCCAGGTTGCTGTCCAGAGGAAATTCAGACAAAGGAGGCGACTGTCCGGACCGGAAAGACCTTATAGTTGCTGCCCCAAAGCCCCCAAACCCAGGATTCGGTGAACTCTTTCCATCACACTTTTATTTTCTTAGTTACTTTCAATTTTGGAATTAATTGATTCACTGAGATCGTGTTAGTCCTCCGCTAAAGCCTTGTGAGGGATCATTCATAGTATTAATCTCATTGTTAGTCTAGGGATTTCTTGTTGAAACTTTTCATGTATGCAATGTTAGATTAATTGATTATTTTACGGTCTTAACTCCTATACATGTGATTTAGCCTAAGCTTATTTCACCGCTTTTTGTGTTTTATGTTGTCGTTCAAAATCACTATAAAGACATAATTATTGTGCTCTAAATATTAAGTGCGCAAATTCATTAATCTAATCATCCTTGTATGTACGTTTCACATCATGTAGTCTCCTTAAATTTGCTTGTACTCAATTCCTTTCAAAGACCATATAGGGCCTTCTTTAGTATGCACACCGTATTAGTAGCTCACTTTTTCTCAAATCTTGGAAAAATACCCAAATAAATTTCTTCTTCTAAATTCTCATACAAAAAAGCATTCTTCACATCATATTGTTGAAGATGTCAATTATGCTATCAGTGATATAAGAATTCTTATTCTGCTCACCTTCGCCACAAAGGGAAATATCTCCTAACAATCAATTTCATGTATCTATGTTTAACTTTTAGCAACCAGTCATTCTTTATCAGCCTTGTATCTCAAAGTGAACACCCATCTGAATTTTCCTTTAGGTTATTTTACAAACTCTAACATATAACATATTAGTTTTTTCAATGCATTCATTTCATCTTTCATAGCATTTTTCCATTTGTGTAGATAATGCCGTAGATAAAGTACTTGCAGCATATGAACTGTTTGGATTCCCATTAAAATTTCTATGGAGTTGAGAAAGGTGTTATCAGACATATTTGAACAATGGATGTAAAATACTTTGTGCAATTTTTGCTACTTTTCATAAATATGGACAGCCTTTAAGTCAAGGTGTGAATATGAATTCAAGAGTAGATTTCGCTCCAAGAAGTTCGGCATAGGGATATATTTTTAGAGGTTTTTAGACTTTCTATTACTAATGCTCAAAGTTAATTTAAGAGACAAAACTTGAACATATTTAGTGAAGTTTAGTACTCATGTAGTCAAAAGTGTCATCAATCTTTTTTCGGGGTTTCACATGCTTATGTTCCCCTTAGCTCCAAAGTTTTCTCATATAAGAGATCCTTTTATTAAAGAAAATTATAAAGAAGTCTAGGACATCTTCATGCTCTCAGCTTTTTATAACATTTGAAATGAAAATAATAATGGATGTTTTTTGAATGACATAAGGACCAAAATAATCCCTTGTGTTTTTACGAAGGACCAAATGGTCCACAAATATTTAAATGTCTCATTTTAGTTCCTTGACTTTTTAAATAGGGACTTAAATGATCCCACAAAATGATAAATTTCCTTATTTAAAGAGTTAAGAGACTAAATTAGTATTTTTATATAGCTTGAGACAATTTTGGTCCCTCGGAAATAGTTAGGTGACCAATTCAATCATTTTCTCTTTTATAAATGATGTTAAGAATGATAAAATAATATGATTAATTGCTTTATCTCAAGCCAACTTTTGTAAGGCTGCCTGATGGAAATGAGGCGTTTAAAATTTTATAAGAAAAAAAGAGCTTTAAATTTTCCTAATAAGTCTCAATTATTGTATTTTACTTTTCTCTATAATGTTTTCTTTACTTGGTTAACTTTTTATCATATAGCTCTATTTTGAATCATTTTTATGTTAGTTCATGAGAATTTCTGGCAAAAAATTCTTGCATAAGCAAAAAGTTCATTCCAAGTAAAACCGAACAGTCAAACAGTGCATAATGTACATTCACATTTTTGTCAAGAAAAAAGTCATCACTTCCTTGTTTAACTGACATGACATATTAAAGTAGCAAATAGAAGTTTTCAGGTATCTTCTAACCATAAGAATTTAACAATTGCAATCAATCTAAGGCTATTTGCTACCATCATATCCGATCAGAACAGATAGTAACATAGAAACAGCCCAAACAACAAAACATGGGAGAATATACTTATAGGATCTTTACTTCGATAATATTCAAAATCATAGATAATTCTGAAATTTACAAATAAACGCTCTAAAAAAATTAAATTTAAGAAAATAATAGGCCCATTGGTAACAAAAGAAGGTCAGAAAGTATTGTTCCAATACTGCATGTGAACCACCAACGCAATGGCACAAACCATGATTATGAAGAACGAGTGATAGGGTGGACTGACTGCAGCACTGTCAAATAGTAATTTTATCTACTTTGGAACAGCATTTTAATATTTGCTACTATTAAATTCAGAGAATTGGAGAGGGAAAAAGCTTAATTTATTGCACAAACTTTCCACTATTTATAGATTTATACAAGATATGTTAATAAAGAAACAAATAGTTACAAAATAATGCATAATTGCTCTAATATAATCCTTCCTAGCCATCTAAATATGGAAGGAGATCAACGCAATCCAGGTAAATCAAAATGCCAAGGGATGGCTACGATTTAATAGGTGAGCCTCCCACAGATTCCGATCCTATCCGTGAGATCAAAATGCCAATGGATGGTCAGGACTTAACACTCCCCCTCAAGCTGGAGATAAAGATCCGTCATTCCTACTCTGGTAATCAGTCTCAAAAGGTAGAGTTGTTGAGTCCCTTGGTAACAAAATTTGCAAGCTAATCTTTTGATGAGACATGATCGATATATATAAGACCACTGTCTAATTTATCCTTTATGAAATGTCTGTCCACTTCTATATGCTTGGTCCTGTCATGTTGAATCGGTTTGTAAGCTATGTTGATTATTGATTTGTTGTCACAGTGTAGCTTCATGGGTCATTCTCACTTGATCCTTAGGTCTTCTAGAATTTTCTTGATCCACAGTAGCTCACATATTCCTAAGGTCATAACTCTGTATTCTTCTTCTGCACTAGATCTTGTCACCACATTTTATTTCTTGTTTCTCCATGTAACAAGATTTCCTCCAAGAAATGTGCAGTATCCTGAGGTAGATCGTCTTTCCACTGATGATCTGCATAATATGCATCAGTATATGCTTCTAGGGTTATTCCAGAGTCTCTTTTGAAGAGAATCCCTTTACCTAGGATCCCCTTAAGATAGTGCAGTATTCTGTCTACAGCTTGCATGTGAGTCAGCTTTGAATTTTGCATGAACTGACTGGTCATGCTTACAGCAAATGCTATATATGGTCTAGTGTCGGAAAGATAGATTAATTTTCCCACAAGTCTCTGGTAATATCCTTTATCTACATTTTAATCTTCTTTAGCTTCCCCTAATTTGAGATTTGGTTCTACTGATGTTGGTGTTGATTTACAAGCAAGTTTACATGTGTTCTTTAAAAAGATCATTAATGTATTTTTGTTGTGATATGAAGATTCCTTTGATGGAGTGGGCCACTTCAATTTCAAGAAAATATTTTAATCTACCAAAATCATTAATTTCAAGTTCCTTTGCAAGATATTTCTTTAGAATTACTTTCTCATTTTCTTCATTCTCAGTCAAGATGATATCATCAATATAAACCAATAAAATTGTGACTTCTACTAAGTATGAGTGCTTGAAGAATAATGTATATTCTTGGCTCTGTCGATAACCATTAAGTAACATACATTTGAAAATCTACCAAACCAAGCTCTAGATAACTGCTTTACCCCATATAGAGCATTTTTTAACCTACAAACTTTATTACCCCCAAATTGTTCCTTGAATAATGGTGGAATCTCCATAAATATTTCTTCCTCCAAGTCCCTGTGTAGGAATGTGTTTTTTAACATCCAACTATTCCAGATGCCAGTTATAATTAGCTGCTAGTGAGAATAGGATCTTCATGAACAAAAGTTTCCTAGTAGTCAATCTCATATGTCTGAGTGTACCCTTTCACCACTAGTGTTGCCTTATACATTTCTAGTGTACCATCAGCTTTGTATTTCACATAGAAAACTCATTTGCAGCCAATTGGTTTTTTCCCTACTAGTAGGTTTGTGATCTCTCATGTATTGTTCTTTTTTAGGGCTTGCATTTCATCTTTCATGTCACTTTTCTTATTTTCAACAGATAAGGCTTCAGAAATATCATTAAAAATATAAATATTATTTAGTGTAACCAGAAAATTTTTATGTGAATGTGAGAAGTTATGGAATGATACAAAGTTAGTTATGAGGTACAAGAGAGAATTTTTTTGTGAACTTGTATTTACTTCAATTTCAGGAGACGGTTTGATGTAGAACGGGGTAGGAGAATTTAATCTTAGAAGAAATTAAGCCAGCAGTATATTCAAATCCCAATTCTCCCCAAAGAGAATCAACGAAATCTGGAATTCACTTGATGATGCTTTCAAAATACTGAGAATAACTCTCAGGAAACCTGAAATAGTTCAGGTTTTCTTCTCAAAATCTGAGAAGAAAATGAGCTCTCAAGGTAGGGAGGATGGGTTGGAAGGGATAATAGGAGTTTAGCCGTGAATAGAAGTAGAAGGCTGAGTGTGATTTCCTTCACAAGCTCTGGCCTAGAGAGGTCTACTCGAGCAGGTAGGCAAGGGGCGAGGGGTGGTGACGGGAGACAGCTCACGGGATTGATAAACGGTGGAGATTTTCCAATTAATTCCTGTAGGAATTAATGAAATTCGAAATAGCTGGGGAAGTGGTGAGCTGAGAGGTAAATTAGGAAATAAAATTAAAATCCTAAGCCGTTACGTGAAGAATGGGAGGGAAATCTGAGAGAAAATCTTCATTTCCTCTCTAAGATTTTCAAATTTTGAATAAAAGCTGAACTGACGTTGAGAGGGGAGGTATTTGGGAAGTAATTAAGGGGTGATGAGGTGGCAATTAGAGAGAGACAATGGGGGTGAGGTGGCCGGCCACAAGGAGAGAGAAAGGGGCTTGGTAATGAATAAAATGGGGCCCACAAATTAAAGCATATTTAGAGAGAAAGGGGCTTGGTAATGAATAAAATGGGGCCCACAAATTAAAGCATATTTAATAAAATCTGACCGGAATTCTCAGGTTTCAAATATGAGGGAAGTTTCCTAAAGCAAGGCAATCAATTAAACTTAATTTGAATTTCAAATTGAGATTGGATTACAATTAAGGAGATTGCCTAAATGATGGGGACATCAGATTTCGACACGTGTACCATCGCCGGAGATGCCGATCGACGGTCATGATTCCGAGTCTTTATTTTTTTGTGTTATTTTATTCATGTCATTTATATTTCATGTTTTTCCTTTTTGTACCCCTATGAGGGAATTAGCGCTTGTTGTAGCCCAAGGGCAATATCGTCTTTATGTTTTTCTTTATTTTCGGATAGCCTATATAAAGGCTTTGTCATTGTAATTTTATTATTGATGAATGAATGAAAAAAAATTTCTACTTTGATCTCTTTGTGAGTTCTCCATCTCCTTAGTTCTCTTTGTGAGTTCTTGAGGGGAATGTCGTGGATCTCTTTGTGAGTTCCGATATCATTACAATCTCACTTTGAGATCTTGAAGAAGAGGTGCGCGAGGTTAGGAAATTCCAAGTTTTTTTTTTTTCTCCGCAGATTTCAGCCTGCTCCCAAGCCGTGGAATCCCTCCCCATTCCTTGCCTGCCGCCGGCCCTGTAGCCCGGCCAGAAAATTGGCCGCTGGCCAATTGCCCATCCCGCTAATAAAACCCCCTGCCGATCCCCTCCTCCTCTTCCAGCAGCCACCCGTGGCCCCAGCCCGCCGCCCGGCTTCCACCTTGCCGCCGGCTTCCAATCTTGGACCCAAGCTTGTTTGAATTTCAAATCCTCAATTAAATCAATTTCCTAATTAGTCTTCATCTATTTATGAGAGACATTTAAGAGGATTAATGCTCCTTTTGAAATTCAAATTCTATTCCCTCCTAATAAATCAATTTTGGGAGTTACTTAAGAATTAATCATATCTGAAATTATAATTTCAGATTTGATTGGAATCATCTAGTCAAGCGTGGGCCCCACCTGTTAAACTCCACACCCTCTCTCTCTCCTTGCTCCATGACCGGCCACCCTTGCTCATTAATTCTCTTCTAAATTACATTAATTGCTTCCCATTAAATCTCTAATCCCCCACTAACCGTTGGCACTTCTTTGGAAACTAATTTGTTGTTTTTTCAAATTAGCTTTCCCACTTTTCCCCCCACGTCTCCTCCCTAAAATCCCATTTCAGAAATATGAAATTGCTTTGGTCCGAAGCTCTATTCTCCTACCCGAGCTCCTCCCTGGCAATGACGTGCTTTCTCCCACCCAAGCCATTCCTCCAACTACTGAAATCTGACATTATTTCATAGTGGTGACCCTTGCTTCTCCTCCCAGCCTCTCCACCCTTCCCGTCCACTTCTCCTCTTGGAATTTCTCGCGGTGATTGCTCGTCTTCAACTACATGGTGCATGGCGGATCCCGTTATTGATCACGAAATTGAGCTCGACATCTACGGCCACGTCCACGTCCTTAGATCGCCGTTCTTTGACGTGGGATTTGGCTTCGACAACACCGTTGGAGAATACTTGGAGCGGATCTTGCCGATACTAGTGGACGCCATCGACGATCAATTCTCCGACTACACGTGGATCATAGAAGGCCCTCCACCCGTGCCATCTCCACATCCTACGCCTTCCTCCCCAGCGCTACGGATCTCCGGCACCGTCTCCCTCGGAGTGATTTCATCACTTATGTGGTTCTTCTTCTCCCGACAATCCTAGAAGTAGACAAATGAGCGTAAGCCTCAAGGTGAGACAATCGCTTTGTTAACCGCCGGATTCTAGTTGGCTTTTCATTTGCTTTACTATTTATTGCCGTCGTTATTTTATAGATCTTGCTAATTTAGCGGTAATAACTTGCCTAGATTTGGTTAAATTCTGAGATCTTCTTTGAAGTATCAATTAAGAAAATCATTAAGTTTGATCTCTCACTATTTTAACAAACTTTTATTAATTTTCAAGTGCAATTCTGTTTCATATCATGTAGTTTCACATCACTAAAATTAAGGATTTAATTTAGGAAAGTCAATTATGTCTCATGGGAAGATTTGAAATTTCAAATTTCAAATCCCATAGAGGTTAAGTACTTTCCTAAAATAGATAAACCAAATTAGGAAAGAATTTGAAATTTGAATTTGAATAATTTCAAATTCAAATTAATCCCTAAATTAACCCAACCAAATTAGGAAATCCCAAAAAAAAAGGGGAAAAGGGGAGAAGGTGGCCGGCGGCCAAGAGGGGGATTCGGGTGAAGGTGGCCGAATTTGAGGAGGGAGGTGGAGGAAAGGGAGGCGGCGGCTTGGGAGCAATTGGGGAAGGTGGCGGGTAGGGAAGAAAGACGAGGGGAAAAGATAACGACCACGAGCCACGGACTCTTCCAATGACTGGTGGGTATTGCATTGCCCTTCTCCAAGGGACTTCACATCACAAGCCCGGACCCATCCTGCGGCTGGTGACAACTCTCGATTTCTCTCATAGAAATCTCACTCTCGTCCTCTCTCAAGAAGAACACAAGTGTGGAAAACACAAAATTTTCATATCCAATTAACCCCCCCTCTTACAATAGCTTAAGGCCCTTATTTATAGGCCATAACATGGGAAAATAGAAAATTACAAAAATGCCCCTTGGGCCACAACACTCAAATAAATTAACCTAGAGGTAAAATAGAAAATTACATAAAATAGAAACTAAAATGCAGAAAATAATTCATAAATGACAACTTAAATTAGAGCCGTCGATTTACGACGCCTCCTGTGATAGATGCGCCAGATCTTCGTGCCGATGTCCACATCACGATTCGTATTCATGAATCTGTTTTGGAGCATAATTTGGATTTGTACAGCTTAAATAAACTTTCCCAAACCTCGTATTATCCATAAAAGCTTTTTCTGCAGTTTCCTTGGCTTTGATATTAGGTTTAGGTGGATTGGTTTGAGGTGGAGCTAAAAGGTCAAGAGGGGCAAGCTCACTTTCCTCATATTCCTCAATTTCAGTCTCCCCCTGAAGATGAGGTATGGTGAAATAAAAAATTTTTCATCAAAAGCAGCGTCAACAGATAGAAGAGTTTTCTTGTTAGAGGGATGATAACACTTGTAACTTTTATGGGTGGATGGATTTCCAACAAAGATATATTTGAGAGCTCTTGAATCTAATTTTCCTCTATTTTGATTGTGAATGTGAACATAGGTAGTGCACCCGAAGATTCTAGGTGTGAGGTTGTTATGGGTTCGAAATTCAGAGTAAAAAGAGGATAGAATATCCATTGGTGTTTTTAATCCCAAGGTTGTTGAAGGTGGTCGGTTTATGAGATATGTGGCAGTAAGAATGGCTTCCCCCAGTAGGATTTGGATGCATTATGGTGGAATAGAAGTGCACGAGTGAAGGCCAGATGCTGGTCATTTTTTTTTCTACAACTCTGTTTTGTTGTGGGTATGAATGCAGGAAGACACATGAATGATAACTTCCTTTTGAAAGTAGGAGGATAGAATTTGGTTAAAATAATCTTTGGCATTGTCATAACAAATTTTTTTTATTTTTATCCCAAATTGATTATGGATCATGGTGTGATTATGGGAAGGATCGTGCTCACATCAGATCTACTATTGAGGAGAAAGATCCAAGAGACTCGAGTGCAGTCATCAATGAATGAGACAAACCATCAAGCCCCTAAGATGTTAGGAATCTTTTAGGGTCCCCAAATATCATTAAGAATAAGGTAGAATGGTCTATGGCATCTCTAAATTTTGTTTGGAAAATAAACTCGTTTATGTTTGGCTAACTCACAAGTTTCACAATGAAAATATTCATTTTCCAACTTGTAAAAAAGTTTTGGGTATATATTTTTTAAGACATCAAAAGATGGATGTTCTAATCTAAAATGATAAAGCTAAATAGTAGATTTTTTATTAAATAAGGATAACATATAATCGCCATTATTGATAATAGTGGATTTGTTTAGCTCTTCCGGGTAGTACAATCCATTTCTCTCCTTAGCAAGTCCAATCTTCTTCCCTGATCCCTGGTCTTGAAATAAGTAACAAGTAAGATTATGGGACTTGACATCATGATCACTGGTAAGTTTTTCCATAGAGATTAGGTTTGTAGATAATTGAGGTACGTAGAGCACATTTTTTTAGAATGAGGGACGGAGATAAGGGTATGTCTCCTTAGCCTGCTACTATGGTAAGAGAACCATCAGTAGTGATGATTTTCTTATCACTCGAGCAAGGAGTGTAGTTGATGAAGTGGGTAGTGGAGTGTGTCCTATGATATATGGCTCCTGAGTCAATGATCCATACTCCTTTCAAATGATTTCTAGAGGCACTTATTCCAATGGATATAGAAAATTTACCTGAAAGTGCAAGATAAGAAAATTCAGGTGATTTTTCAAGTGATACCAGGAGTTGTTTTAGCTTATCAATATCTTCTTTGTTGAGCTCTCTGAAACTGGACTATATTTTTTGGTTGGGCAAACTTGTTGTAGTGTTAGCTTGTGATGTTCCCTTTTGTCTACTTCTTTGATTCCACTCATTACTTGGGGGCTTTCCATGTAACTTCCAGCATGTCTCCTTTGTGTCTTGATTTCTTGCAATAACTGCACCAAAGGGAGTCTTTGTCTTGAGGTTTTGAGAAATCCTTACCTCTTTCCTTCCATGACACCTCTTTGGTTATCACCATTGTTGAACTTTCAACAATCTTTGGTTCCACCATTACGCCTCGTCGGCTTTCCTTAACACGACTAAGAGAAATGGTCTCATTTAGTGAGGGTGTCTCCTCTTTGCCAATGATCTGAACTCTAATTTGGTCAAACTCTGTATTTAATCTTACAAGAAAGTCATACACTCTATATTTCACAATAAAGCTTTTTAAGATATCTGCATCTTCTGGATAATTAGTCTCTATGCATCTATAGTGA
This sequence comes from Dendrobium nobile, assembly GCA_022539455.1. Taxonomy (NCBI): domain Eukaryota; kingdom Viridiplantae; phylum Streptophyta; class Magnoliopsida; order Asparagales; family Orchidaceae; genus Dendrobium; species Dendrobium nobile. The sequence continues at coordinate 55,170,399 of CM039730.1, forward strand.
TCAAATTCTTGCCACAAGCTTTGAAGGAGAGTGGCATGTTTAGTCGTGATCTTACTTCTTTGTTTTGTGCTTCCCGCCTTGACTTTAATTTCGAAGATTTGTGCAACATCCCAAGCTTTTGAGAATGTTTGTCTGGCGGCATCTTATGTCTTTTGAGGTAGATAGGAATATGAAAGTATAGCTAATTTTTGGAGTCATGGAATTTTACAACCATGACATGATCATGGAGTTTGCTTCATCCCATGCCCAAAAATTAGGATCTTATTCTTTTGATTCTACCCCAAGGAGGTGATCCATCTTTCCTTTTCCCTTCAAATAGGTCTTCACAAATTGAGACAACTTCAAATAATTCTTCCCATTTAAGTGATAAGAATGTTGCATATTTTGGAGATCTCCTCTTCCGTTGCGCATCATAGAGTCCCCCATTTGGTCAAAGCTTTGGGAGGAATTTGCTTCAGACATTGTGCAAAGGGCAGCAATGAAAGCTATATATCAAGCAAGGAAGCGATAAAGGTTGCATTGGTTATATATAGAATAACAACAACAAAGAAATGTCGGCAATGAAGACATGACAATACAAAAAAATCAGAATTCCGGCAACGACAATGAAGGCTCTGTACCATGTTAAATTCAAAGAATTGGAGAGGGAAAAGGCTTAATTTTATTGAACAAACTTGTCCCTATTTATAGATCTATACAAGATATGTTACTAAAGAAACAAATAGTTACAGAATAATGCATAATTGCTCTAATATAGTCCTTCCTAAATCAGCCATCTAAATATGGAAGGAGATTAGAATGATCCAAGTGAGCCTCCCACGGATTCCCATCTTAGCCGTGGGATCAAAATGTCAAGGGATGGTTAGGATTTAATATGTGAGCCTCCCACGGATTCCCATCTTAGCCGTGGGATCAAAATGTCAAGGGACGACTAGGATTTAAAAGCTACCATAATCATAAAGATGTTTCCAATGGTAAAACCCAATGGTACTAACAAATATGCCTTAAAAATTCTGAAAACTAGGCAAATAATCATGAAAGGCGAAAAAAAATAACTTCCAGATGCAACAGTCAAAACATGAATCTCTGTAAATTTATGAAGCTGATGAAAATATATATTCAGGATAATAAATAGTGATCAAATAACAATCGCCCATGAAGGGTAAGAAATGCTCTCTGTTATTTTGTGTGTTCAAGTTCTACTATGAGAGATATAAACTTGGTTCACCCTTACCTTTGCAACAAGCACACGAAGGGTAAGAAAAGCCTCTTTCCGAAGAGTTGCACTTCCACGATGCCCTCTAGCAGCTTCTTCCTCAGCAGCCTTTACACATATCATCAAAACATAACTAAAAGAAGAAAGCAGAATTCATGTCTGTATATTTACGGCTGAGTTTGATTGATAGATTTGAGCACTTAAAAAGAAAATTAGGAATATTTGTGAACTTAAAATATAGCAAACCCTTATGCTAAAACACTTCCCACGCATAGGCAAAGTTAAAATATATTTAGAATGCCCCTGCTTTGTTTACCTGGAGAAGTAATGATAGCCAGTGGCCTACAGCAGCAGAAGCATCCTTAGATTGAAGAAATGATAGCAAGCATTCTTCTGGTTCTTCGTAATAAGATGACTTAGGTAAACAGTGTTCCAATGTGGCGACCAGCATGGGAAAAATAAAAATTTCTTTGCAAGAGCAAGATCCAAAGGAGCAAGGCTGCAGCCTGAGAAGCATAGCTTTTAAGCATTTAATTATTCCTTCACGAAACTCTTCAGATGCCTCAGATGATGAAAGCAAAGCCCCAGAAGTTAATTTTTTTAGCACCATAACCATCTGAAATACCATAGCTTCAAAACTCAGTGACAGGCGGCAATCAGAATTAGATAAAAATGTTTCATCGTAAACAAGCAGTGGCATTACTTAGCATGTTCATTTGTGCTTGCAGATATTAGCAAACCTTTGACAAACTCATAGTTGAAGTTAACTGAAGGCTTAGCAACTTAGCATTTTAGGTCGTGATTCAACATAATAGGATAATTAACAGATGGAACTTCTAAAACTCATCATAACAAAATATACAACTTATAGATTTTAAATTTACTTGAAGTGATCATCATCACAACCAAACGTTCAGATAAGCTTGCCTGAGCCCAGAGAGTGACAAGGAGAAGAGAAGCTGTCCTGAGCCCTGGGTGTGACAAGGAGAAGAGAAGCTTAACACGGCAGAGTTCTTGAATCATGGCTAACAGTCCAGTCCATTATGCCTCGCACAACAATCAGGTACAACTCAAATCAAGCCACCAATCCAAGCAGAACACACTAATCCCAATAGTCACAAATTAATTAAATCAGCTAAATAAGATAAACTTGGCATCTATTACTTGATGAATTTTACATTAAGATCTCTTGAGTTGTTAAATTATTAATGAATCATTCAGGATTCTTTTATATTTTGAGCACTTTTAAAATAACATGTGTAATGGCATGCGCCATTCACCATTAATAATTATGTGTGCACGGTTCCCTGCATTATCAGCTTGTGCTCTGGCAAATTTGGTGAGAGAAAAATTATGCTTCTTTCTTGGGCATGTTAGTTTTCTAAGAAGGAAAACCATCTTTTTTTGTTATTCTTCCAACTTGTACTCCTCCAAACTTTTGATAGTGGAATTTATACACCTCATCCCATGCATGTAGATCATTCTTGATCAAACCACGTAAATTAAGCGTTCTTGTCTTAGCCTGCTTGTGCTTATTAATTTTTTATCATATTTGATCATGTGGTACTAGTTTTATTTCTTTTAGGTTTGTATCATTAAAAAAGGGCTGATCTGAGACTTCTGCATAACATATTCCCATTCATGATCATTTGCACATCCAAAAAGAAGTTGAAAATATTCATGCCATGCTTCTCATGTCTCAAACACACACATGAATTAGAAAGCTATGATTCATCAAACAAAACATGCAAGGAAACGTGCAATGCTTAATGGGTTAAGATAACACCCCCTCTGGGTTCAATGTACACAGAAAAAGTTGTGATTGCATAGCCTCGATTCCTCTGAGTAGCTAACTTCATTGAATGGTCCTTCTCAACTCCACAATTCAGCAATAAGAAGGCAATAGTTCCTCCACTGCGCTCTTTTGCTCAGTCAAACAGCAACAATGTTTCACCTTAGGAATCTCTCTTATCAATTGATGGAAGTGAAGGGAAATCAACTACAATTATTCACCCATGTGGCACTCATTTGGCTCGCTCTAGTAGCAAAAGACCCCTTTCTAACCACTCTTACATGTGGCAATGGTAACACCGTAGAGGCTACTTTTCCTAATGGTCTGGGGACAAGTTTCCTCGGGTAGACTGGTGGTTAGGGATCACGTTAGACAAGCCTATCCCCCCTAAAGAAAGAGAAGTGCATTGGATACTGTATGTTCTCTTTCTTGAGTATATTTCGTTCAATCGCCTACTGAAGGCTGCACTCGATTGAAGGTCCCTGCTTCCGCTCAGTCGCTCCCAATTCCATTAGATTACGCACAATTACATTCACCAATCCAATATCTAAACTCTACCTTATGATCTTTTGAGCGACACACATCCAAAACAGGAGAAAAAAGCTGATATATATATATATATCAATAATTTAGGCCGTTACAATCAAGTTCATTAACAGCTTCGGCTAGCAGGTACCTAATCATCCAAAAAAAGCCCCACTATTAGCAAAACTAAAGAGCTCCAGCTCATAGTTTCCGGTTAATTAGACAGCCTAGAAGATTTGTATGCCATCTGCAACAATAGCCATGATCTCCGGCAATTCAAACTCCAAATAAAGCTCAACAAACAAGAAAAAAAAATGCAGCAAAGTATATAGATGTCTGACCTGATTCACAGACCCTAAATGGCATTTCGTTAGAAGCCCCTCGAGGCACCTCAACGTGTCTTCAGCCACAGAATCACTAATCACTTGACCACCACCGCCAATTGAATTGGCTTTCTTTCCAGACCTGCACTGAACGGCCGCGTCCAGCAGAAGCAGGAGAGGGAACAGAGTATAACTGGACATAAAATGCAAAAGAGTTCAACAAATGTCTGTGTCATCAACAATCAAAAAACAAAAATCCAGTAGCCAGCTGACAAAATAGCAATATCGAAAAGGAGAGCTTAACTCGAGGCAAGGCTGCAGACCGGCCGCGGGAGCGCGGCGAAGGAAGTCGTACATCTCGGCGAGGAAGGACGAGTTCTTCCTAGGGTTTCGAGTGAGTTCAAGGAGCTCTATGCAGTAAGGTCTGAGGCGTGAGAAGATGCGCTGTCGATTTTCACTCGAGGAGGTTCCGCGCTCGCCCTCGAGTTCTCCCATTCTGATTGTTCGTTACGCAAGGAAGATGGCAAAAGCTAAACCAGATATAAACGGGAGGAAAAAGAATGAAACGGCGTGCCCGCAGTCGCCGGCGAAGCAACGGCCAAACTGTCCGCCGTGCGAAGCGAGAAGTAAGGCGAGTGGATTGCTCCCGACGCCGGAGCGAGGGAATCCGCTGGTCGAGTAACGTTGTGGGCGACTCTCGAGTCTCGTAGTTTAGAACAGATTGTCATGGCCGACTCATCGTAGGGTGGGGATTGGATCATAATTAGCGGGTTGGAGGCGGGTACAATGAGTTGGTTCTGGGAATGTATGCCCAGATACAGCACATTCAGGTCATTGGGTTCGCGGGTCTAGATTGAAATGCGGGAATTTTGCTGACATATATTTTTGCCCAAAATTTTTATTTGAATGGATTTAAATGTATCATATTATTCAATTCTTGATATATCATCAAAATATTATCTTGATTGGGCACGAATCTCAAGACAAGATCAAGTTGAAAACTTCAAAAATAAAATAGGAGATTATTTGAACTCCGTTTTTAACAAACTTACAGTCGAACTGAACGTCTCAGAAATAGAACTCAACAACACCAAATTCAACTTGATTCGAGCTCAAATGGGTCAAAATTGAAGACTTTTAACATATTTGGAAGGGCCAAACCATAATTTTACGGTTTCCAAACGTGACATGTTGATAGTCGAATCAAGCGGCTCGACGAGATTAATCCAACGAGCCCAAGATCGTCAAATTTTGACATCACTAAGGAATTCAAATGTCTAATAAACGATCCACGATCAAGGGATTCAACATCGGTCATCCATTCAAACCACTCCCAATTTATCCTTGATATTCCTCATATTTACTATTCATGTCAATCTCATAAAACTATAAATAAACCCCTCATTTCTCATTAGAGGGGGAAAAGGAAGGGAGCCCAAGCAAAAAAGAGAAGAGAAGGAAGCAAGAAGATAAGGAAAAGAGCTCTCTTTCCACCAGGCTCCTCCTTGACCACCGTCGGACTTCCACCCGGCAGCCGACCAATGCCAGAGTTATGCCCGACTGTTAACTGATGCCGGAGTTCGACCCAGCCGTCGATTGAAGCAGTTCTACCCGACAACTGACTGACATCTTGCCAGACTTTTTGTTGGACTTCTACCCGACATCGAATTTACACCCCTTGCCAAACTTCTGCCCATTGTCGAGCTTTCGTCGGATTTCTACCTAACGCTAAACTTCCACCCGTCGTCGAACTTATATCCGTTGTCACACACTCACACTTCTACTCGATGTCGAACTCACACCCGTCGCCGGACTTTGCTTCTGGCCATCGTAGGACTTTTATCGTACTTCTACCCGACGCCAAACTTCCACTCGTTATTGGACTTATGCCCGTTGTCGGACTTCTACCATATGTCGGACTTCCGCAAGTTGCTGAATTTCTGGCTAACGCCAAACTTCCACACGATTATTTCGACCTCCGTCGCCCGCCAACTACGGTTCTTCCGACCTTCTTCACCCGCCGACTACCATACTTCTGACATCTATCATAGACAATGATCTTTATGACATCTGTCGCTCGTTGACTACGGTCCTTCCGACCTCCGACGCCCGCTGACTACGGTCCTTCCAACCTCAGTCGCCAAACAACGGTCCTTCTGACCTCTGTCGCTAGACAATGTTCTTTCAGACCTCCGTCGCCCACCGACTATGGTCCTTCCAACCAAACAAACACATCAACACTGATTTTCTCTATTCCACCATGTATCACACTCTATATGATTTATATTTATTACATTAAGCCAATGTTTTCCCTCCAATGAAGGGACTCATTTGTAATCAACTACAAATACTAGTGCGTTCATTTAAACTTGGCTAGGCCCGTGGTTTTTTTTTTTCTTTCTTTTCTTTTCTTTTCAGAATTTTCCACATAAAAATATTGGTATCTCTTTAAATATCACACCCTCTCTTTCATTTGTTTGTGTGTTAGATCTTCGTACAATGCTAAGATGTTAAACTTTATACTTCTCTATTGCCGCGAATATGCAGCAATTCTATTGTATTCAGAAGCATCCAAAATTAAATCAAAACTTTATTATCATGCACAAGAATTTGAGAAAGGAAGAAAGATTAATAGTAAGAATAATTATATTCAAATTTGTCTATATGATACTCGACCTCACTAGTAGGCCAAGACGGAAAGTGATAACCAAGAAACCTTTGAGATAATGGAGAGAGAGAGCGAGAATATAAAAAGAGAGAAGAGAGGAAATATTAGAATAGTAAAAAAAATTGTGAGTCTCAAAACTAGCAAAGTATCCACTATATCAATCAAATGGTCCTCCCAAAACTATTCCTCGTGACTCCTATTATAAAAATTTTGCTTTGGATGCGTTGGTTAATTTTATATAAGTTTAATTCTATATTGCTCAAAATATAAGCATATATGAAATGCATAGTTTCTTATTTTTAAATAAATAGTAATTTCATAACCAAAGCTATGAGCATATTTTGTGAGCCAAACAATTGGATATATATATATATATATATATATTATTTTCAGATGTTGTATAACCTCTGCTTTAGCAGGAGCCTTAAGCCAAGAAAGTTGGACAATATAATAATTATTTATTGTTAACATAAAAGGAACTTTTAAAAGGAGAAAGATCGACAATAGAACCTCATATAAGAAACATATTAAAAAGCTATGCAGAGAATCAATAAAAGGGTACTTTCAATTTGAAAGGAAGGCCTTTTTAAAATGTATTACTTAATAAAAATGTTAAAAAAAAAAAATGCAGAACATTAATCAACTAGAGATAAAAAGACAGTTTTGGAATGTAAATTACACGATGATGGGCAATTTTCAATGATATCAGTAGAAACTTGCATGGCTCTGTAAAGCATTTGCAGTACGTAAGATGCTGATGAAATATCAAAGATCAACATGATAACAATGAAACAGCTAAGGAGTAACAAGTAAATCTTATTCAAAACTGCTAAAAATTGTCAATCTTTGCACAACAAAAATACAAAATAAAAAGTCAAAATATGGTTCCTTGATAAAAAACATCTCTATAGCAATCAAATGATATGAAAACTAGATGTTCATACAACAATTAAAACATGTTTACTGGTTTCTTGTTTAGCTTGTTTAATCAATCTTTTCTAACATCAAATGCATAGTATAGGGATGCAGTTTAGGAGCTATTATTCTGTGCGGACACCAGACGGTTCTCCCGTCCTGTTAAGCGCGGGTACCGAGCAATGGGGTGACGTGGTGCATTTTTATTGGTCTCCGGACGCCCTCCGGACTCCGCACAGAATAACAAATATCGGATTAGAATGTGAGGCAGATTGTCTGAGAGCTTTCAGAGGCTATAAATAGAAGCAATAGAATTACATAACCATCATATCTTAGCTCTCCCTCTTTTTTTTCATCTCTGTTAAATTTCTTTACTACATAACCATTGAATTGGTTTCTTTGTTTTATGAGTTGCTTTAGTTACTGAATTAGACAACGTAAAGAATTCTGGAAACCTTACAGGAAACTGCCATACATCATTAATCAATTAAAGAAAATAGCTTCAAAGTTAACATATGCATATTTCAAACAAATCTCTTCCATCCTACGCCATACTGCATGTTTAATCAACTTATTCCTGGAACCAATCCATTCATTAATTCTTGAATTGGTATGCATGAAACTTGTTACCAATCACAACATTTATCTTGAGCAACGTATCGCCCCATATCAATATTTTTGTCATTTATATTCACAAGTAATCAAATACTTCAATCTCATGTAACAATGCATAATACATTCTACCATTGAACATCATAGTAATCGTTATCAAGAATCAAAACTAAAAGTAGAAAAATTACCTAAAACTGCAGTTCATAAACAAGTAAAATAAAATAAATTTTCAATTTCTCAAATTATTTGTTTCAACGCAACAAGAGATGCAATTCACAATAGCAGAACCCAACATATATGTTGTGGTTGGTCCAAAATTTGTTATTTTTTTAGTTAGATTCTTTTGTAGCGTTTCGTATTTCTTGTTTTGTTTCTTATGTAGCTTCTTATGCTGACATTAGAAGTCTTTAAATAAAGCTTGACTGTAATAGAAAATAAATTAAACAATAGAATTTTGATTTTAGTTCTCTCTCCCTCTCCCTTTTCCTCACTCTCTCCTCCTCTCTCAAGAAGCTCAAGATTAAATATTTGTATTGTGCTTTAAGTATGATCCTTTTGGCTAGGATGAGGGTCATCTTGAATTTGAAAAGTAATTTGAGATCTAAGGTTTGTGTTCTTGGGCTCTAGGCTTGACTAGAGATTTTGTGAGCTGTTTCTTCCTCTTGAATTGAAGAAACTTATATCGTTTGTTGTTTTCTATCATATATTAGTGGATTTCCTCATTGTTTCTCTTAGTTTTCCCTGTTTTCCTAAGAAAATCTACTTTTATTTGCTATTTGACTGCTGTAAACAGCAGTTTTCTTCACTGTTTTTCACCCAATCTTGTTAGGTTTGCTTGCGAACTCAAGTATTACCCTTGGGGTTACTTGCGAACTCAAGTACTTCCTATCAGAAGAGCTCCTTCGTCTCAAGAAGCATATCCTACAAGATCATATGTTCAAACTACATAATTGATGCCCAAACTTTATTTATCTTAATATAACAGATGAAGCAATATCCTATAGTAAATATTCTAATTTTAAACGGGCCGGTCCATGGGCAACCGGGCAGACATTTTAAACGGGTTTTCGAGTTGACCCGGCAACCTGTCGAGTCAACCCGAACCCGACCCATTTTTCAAAAGGGTTGAATTCTGGAACCCGAAATTTCCGGGTCGAGTTTTCATGTCGTGTCAAATATTGACACCCCTACTTTAATGATGGTACAAAGTAATGGTGCCTCAACTATCGACTATGATGCATTTGTTCCTAAGCTGATGTTTGTGCATAAATTGACAATATGTGAAATTTGACTTCATAGAATTGCATATCCAATTTTTTTTCCTACTAGCAATATAAGTTGTAAAGGATAGACGTTTCAACTAGCTACACTCACTAATGCTATTAAAATTTTGTGAAGGATATTCGAAAGAGTCACTATCAATAGCAACTTGTTAAGAATTTCCACAAACATTTTAATGTTCAAACCATTAGTTGGGAGTTCAAGCATGAACATCAGTAGCAACGACACCTGTAAACATCAAATCAAGCTTATGTTCAAGTTCGGAATTAATGCCACAATATATAATTTTTTTTTATTTGACACAATCTACAAAGTAAAATTCATTTTATAGAACAAAAAGATATAATATGAAGTTTAAAAGAGCCAAATATATAAACATGCATGCAATCAATATTCACATCTAGTTTTTTTTTCCACCATTCGAAACAACACAGATGCTTACACACAAATTGGGGGCATTAACATTGTTTTACATATTTGAAACAGTAGACAGTTGTGGATGCGAGAGCCATTCATAGGTTGCGAGAAGAAGTAATGGGCTGCAAAAATTTTCATAGTTTTATTCTGCCTCACAACAATTGTTTAATAACTTTGTATAAAACAAAGCAGTAAATAAGCCATCACAAACAAGTCATAAGGCTTCATTTGAGACAGCTTTCTTATTATTTTGTTTTTTAGAATACAACCACAATTTTTATTTGGCCATTGCATTTTCTTGTTTTTAAATTTTTTGTACTAAAAAGCTGCATTCAACAACAACTTTACAAAATTATTTTATCTACAAAATTTTTACAAACGTTAAAAAAGTTGTCCCAAATGAAGCCTAAACTTCATTTTAGAGATTATTTGATTTAATGAAAATGAAATATAAGATAAAATGAATGCAAATTAAAATAAGAATATTATAATAAAAATAAATATGAGTTATTTGATTTAGTACATTATAGATGCAAATGTTTAGTTTTTTAATGGTGCAATTGGAACAATTGTTGGACTAGGGTGATTGACGACAATGGCGGTGATCAACTATAGGCAACGATTTGTGACGGGAACTTTTGGAGACTACAAGCAGTGATGATTGAGCCCCATGCGGACAACTGCAGTCGAAGATATATTAGTAGTAGTTTTAATTGGGAAACAAACACAAATGGATTTGATCATGATGACTCGATTTAAAATTGATACGTCACAAAAAATCACCCTGATTATGAACAAATCTTGAGATATATTTAAGTTGAAATATTTCATAATTAAATTCATGATCACTGAAATCCAATCTTAACAAACTTATAGTAAAGGTCTCAAAAAGAAGAACCCAACAACATCGAAATATGTCAAATCTGGGCCAAATGGGCTCAAATCAAAGGCTTAAAGCATATTTGAAAGCATTAGAGCATTAGTTGGATGAATAAATAATATCCAAATATAACATGCTTATAGCAGAATCAAGCGGCTTAACAAAAAGAATCCAACGAGATAAAGATTACTTCATTCTAACATCATTAAGACAATTAAATGCTGAATGAATGCTTTATAATCGAGGGAATCAAAGTGGATTGGCCGATGACATCTAAATTTGCCTTAGATTTCCTATATATTTTACAGAGCATGTCACTCTGAAAATCTATAAATAGACTCACACTCTCTTTATGAAGAAGATCTTTGACCAGAGATTAGAGAGATCTCTAAGGCATCAAGTACCTAAGAGCTCTGCCCAAAAATTGGTTGTTGTTGGACCTCATCCCTATCGCCTCACCTTTACTCTGTCGCAAACCTCCATCGGACCTCAACCAGGCCTCTAAACGTCGACAGACCTCAACATGGGCGTCCATAACACTGGACCACCCCTTGGCCTCCGATCGTCGTTGGTCCTCCACCAGGTCATCGGTCTCCGTCAGACCTCCGCCCCGCCGCCAACCGTGGCTTGCCCTTCATCGCCGACCTCCGCTAGCCCTCTGCCATCATTGTTGAACTTCCACTTGGTCGTCGTCGTCGTCCGAACTCCATTAGACCTTTACCCAACCTTTGCCACCAGACTTGTGACCCCCGATTGCCTGCATATCTCAATCATCAAATTGTTGTCACTAGTTTACGATCTTTTCAACCCGTGTAGCTCAACCATGGTCATTAAGACTACCAAGCACCCATAAGACCTTCATCTGATTCCTCGTACTATTGTAATTTCATCATCCCCAAGTTAAGATACAGGTCAACTTTTGTAATTTATTTAAATATTGTATAAACTATTCACCTGGGAAAGGTCCTATGGTTTTCTCTTTTATAATTTTTTTTTTTTATGTAAAAAAATTATGGTATCTCCTAGCTCTCTGAAATCATCTGTTAGTCTGCTAGATATATATATTCGTAAATCTCTAAGATGAAAAAATCTCTTATACTATCATCACGAATCTGCGAGCTCACAACAAAATAATTCATTATTTGAAAAAAAAATCAACCTCCATTAAAATTAAGAATTTTAAATTCAAGCTGTTTTATGTCAAGTCATTATCAGGCTTTCATATTTTATTCAAAAATATTTATAATTAAAAAACGATCTTATTTAATTCAAACTCATTGAAGCACTAGCATTATATAAATAATAATTTGAAGTCGTAGAGTATGAGAGTTAAACGAAGGGACAAGTTTCCAGCTCCGTTTTGATTGTGTTATTGTCCTGTTCCAACTAAAATACATGTTAATAAAAATGATCTTAAAATATTTGAAATGTTATAAAAAATATATTATTATTTTTTAAATTTATTTAAATAAATATAATAAATTATTTATATAAACACTACTTCTAATTAAATTTATTTCTTGATATTTTTATATCATTATTTTCTATATTTTCTTAGAGCCTTTCTTCCTCATGTCCCTCTTAATTTTTATATCATTATTTTCTATATTATTTAAAAAAAATGTCTTTTTGTCATTATTATTATTATTGTCATATTTTGTGTGATAATAAATTAAAATAATTATATTTAATTATATATTTTGTAATAAAAATATATGAAAAAATAATATGGGGAGAAAAAAAATATAACAAATTATGCAAAATTTATCACTAAATTAGATGCAATGAAATGTAACAAATATATGTGTACTTACAATTATGATAACACCAAAAACAATGAATCACATTAATGTACAATAATAGATGTGATTATGCCATTCACCAATACAATATGGCAATGCAAATAACTTCAGTTACATCAAAATATTATTGTCATATTTGTCATTAATTCTATGTGCAAGAATAAATAACAAAATTCAGTATGCCAAATATATGCTCATAAAAATGAGTAATGAAATATAAGTAGGTGTGGAATCAATCTTTTATTTGAGTATGAATAAACTCATTATATAGATAATTAAGTATTATAAAAAAGAAAATATATAAGACAAGCTTTAAAGCAACAATTTTATTTTATTATAATTGATGAATTGAATAATGATGATAAATTTTATAATTATTTTACTTTTTTTATAGTGTCACATTATATCATCATTGAGAATTAAGTCAAATATTTCTTTCTCAATTTTGAGAATGCAAACTTGTTTTGTGTTGAAATATTAATACTAATAGAGAGAGTTTAATGTCCTAACTTTTACATGAACATTTATAGACACAAAAAAATAAAATATAAGAATGTAGGAGGTATCAAAGTTTTTACTTGAGAAGCTATATAAAATACAAAAACATGAGGCATAGATTAGTTGAAATAATATGATGAAAACTTAAAGTTACAAAAGTCCGTTCTTCTCCATAATTAGACAAGTCGGGCTATTAAAATTAAACGCACTTACTTGATATCTTGTGATTGCAACACAGATCGTGTGAATAATAGTGGAGAGAGGATGATGGTAGACGAATGATGTCATTCAAATAATGATTTTTAAATAACTGTGATCAAAGAATGACAATTGGACGATGATGATAGGATGATGACAGTCAAATGGTAGGCAATGGATTATGAAGATCGAGTGACAATGGAAGATGGTGATCGTTGATGTCAAATATTAATTAGCTCTCTAGAGTTCTTCATATCTCCAAGCTCTCATGCATGTCCTTTTCATGTGGATATTAATTAGAGGGCTCTTCTTAGTAATTTGAAGGTCTATATTTTAATAGTCTTAGACACAATTTCATAGCACTCAATTGAATGATTTATTTGAAATATTTTAATTATAACTTATTTATTTTGTATTTATTTGTTTTAATGATCTAATAAATCAAGTGATATTAGACTTGTTGAATTTGTCTCGTTGAATCGCTCGATTTGACTATAAGTATATAAGATTCACATGTAATTTGGTCATTCAATTAGTGTGTCAAAAATTTTATTATATTTCAAATATTTGATTTAATTTTATTTGAATTTGAATTAGATCAACTTAAATGTTGGGTTTATCTTATCAAGATGTATGATTCAACTATTAGCGTCAATATCAAATGATTTTAAATCTAATTATAAAAAAATAATATAAATAATATTTTAGGATTGATGCCAGTTAAATGTAAAACACTAATATTTCAAATGCATTTTTTTCTTTTTGGGAACAGGGTATCTACTCGCTATCACTCTCGAAAGGGCGCTTGACGGCATGACTAATTCTCAGCTGACCTAGAAGAGGCACCCTCCCCATAAACCTTTTGACTCTCACATAATTGGGGCCCACTTAAGAGACGTTACCACTCAAGAGGAATAGAACACAGATTTAGAGGTTTCCAATCGTATTGGTCCATCAACCGAGCTAAACATAAGTAAGTAATGCAATATGCTTTCAACACTTAAAAATAAATATTAAACTTTTTTTTCCAGTATAATATTACGATAATTTTTAGGCAGATACGGCCGTCCCTGAAGGTAAATAAATTTCAACAAAATGCGATGAAAATTTTAGGGCACACAAGCTACATGGCAGTCGGTTGCGGTAGACGTGGCACGCGCGCGGAGCCTGAATCAACACCTCACGGCGAGGCCAGGCTGGGAAGGTGGGCCCCACACCACGATTGGAAAACATATCTGAACCTCACGGGCGGCAATTTTGCCCAGCCAAAAACGAAAGTAAGGGTAACTTGACCCTGCGGATCACCGTTTTGCACATCTCTTGGATCTCTACGCAGCTCGCAGTTAATGTACTATTATACCGCTATCTCACTTCTCCGCCGATCCAACGTACCACACCTGATCCCACCATAAATCACTTTCCCTATTCGGTCTCTTCGCTCGCTCGCCACTTCCCCATCTCCATTTCTTCTGCATTCCGACGATGGATACGGCTGCGCTGCTTGCAACGGCGGCGGTATTAGCCGCCGGAGTTTTGTACTGGTTTATATGGGTCATGGGCTCCGCGGAGGTGAAGGGAAAACGAGCAGTAGATCTCAAGATGGGATCGATCACTAAAGATAAAGTCCAGGACAAATATAAACAGTACTGGTCCTTCTTCCGCCGGCCTAAAGACACCGTTGAGTCATCGGAAAAGGTACCAGCCTTCGTAGACACGTTCTACAACCTCGTCACCGACATCTACGAATGGGGGTGGGGCCAATCCTTCCACTTCTCCCCTTCCGTCCCAAACCGGTCCCATCGCGACGCCACTCGAATACACGAAGAACGCGTCGTCGATCTCATTAAAGCAAGTCCCGGGCATCGCATCCTAGACGTTGGTTGCGGCGTCGGCGGCCCTATGCGGGCCATCGCTGCCCGTTCGGGATCCACCGTCGTTGGCATCACCATCAACGAGTACCAGGTCAGCCGCGCCCGTTCACACAACCGTAAGGCTGGTCTCGACGGCGCCTGCGAAGTTGTGTGCGGGAATTTTCTTGAGATGTCATTCGAGGATTGTAGTTTCGATGGGGCTTACTCAATCGAGGCTACTTGTCATGCTCCGCGCCTGGAAGATGTGTATGCTGAGATCTACCGCGTGTTGAAGCCTGGGGGACTCTATGTTTCTTATGAATGGGTTACGACTGGGCTTTTTCGGGCCGATGACCCGAAGCATGTGGAAACGATTCAGGGGATCGAGCGTGGGGACGCGCTACCGGGTCTTCGAGCTCAGGATCAGATCGCTGGTGTGGCGCGAAAGGTGGGGTTTGAGGTTGTGGTGGAGAGAGATCTAGCACTGCCGCCGGCGGGGCCGTGGTGGACCCGCCTTAAGATGGGGAGGTTAGCTTATTGGAGGAATCATGTACTGGTTTCAGTCATGACTTTGCTTCGCCTCGCTCCTAAAGGTGTGGTCGAGGTTCATGAGATGTTGTACGAGACAGCGAAGCATCTCACTAATGGTGGCGAGACTGGGATCTTTACCCCTATGCATATGATACTCTGCCGCAAGCCAATTGACAAAGCTAGCGCATAGTATGGAGGCGAGGTAGAAATCAAGTTCATGTCTTTTTTTATCGAATTCATTGTTAGTTACTTGCTGTGTTATGTGCTTTCCCTTCTTCGCATCCTTTCTGGAAAAAAAATTAGGGTTTTTGGGTTTTAATGATGAAAAAAGAAACATAATTGGGGGTGTAGATTCTTGTGGTCTTTTTGTGCGCGCATCTAATTTATTGTTGAACGACCAATGCTTTGCTCTTGTTCTCTTGATTTTTTCTTATCCGTTCTTAATTATTTATGAAAAGTATTATAAGCTTTGAATCACATAATGAATGGAGATAACGGTTTCGGCAAGGCTCGAGAGGAGGAATAGTCTGTGTTTGTTTGCTTTGGCTTTGCTGGCTTATTGTCTTCTAGCTGGTGCGGTGCACGTGATGGAGAAAAAAGGAGGCAAAGGTGCAACATTCTTTTTAGATTCTCATGTACTTCGCACAATGGTGAGAATATAACTTGGGAACATGATTTGAAATTTTAATTGGGATGATAATTAGGTAATCGGATGAGTTGGCTTTGTACTTTTTAATATATTCAAATGATCATGCTAATGAGGTGACTAGCTGTAATTTGGTTTTAAGATTGATGATCATGCTAATGAGGTGACTTGCTGTAATTTGGTTTTAAGATTGTTGCTCTAGTAAAAGCACCTTGACGAATTAATTAAAGCTAGGAGGATTTACATGGGTATCCAACTGTTGCCACCTCCGAAAGGGCTCTTGACAGCTTGACTAATCTTCCTTTGATCTAGAAGAGGCACCCACACAAGAAACCTCTTGGCCCGCACTTGATTGAGCCCCACTTAAGAGGCATTACCGCTTGAGGGGAATCGAGCATGAGGTGGGGGGTTCACAACCATACTCGCCCACTAACCAAGCCAAGCAACATGTGGATTATGCATGGAATGTAACCCATATATTTTGTAACTCCTATTAATAATAGTTGGGCCCACATAATGGGTTAAAGGCTGGATATTTTTTGTTTTGTTGTTGTATTAAATTATAGTTGGAATAATATTTAAGATGCGCATGTGGCAAGCATCCAACCATCCATTAATCTTAGCAAAAGGTAAATGCCTTCCATTGTGGTGGTGGTCTGATGATGAGATGTCTTGGAAGATGACCCATAGAATTTAAAGCCATTAGAAATACAATTCAGGCCTGCAAAATAAAAATAGCCTCTCCTTAATTATGATATCATAAGATATGATCACATCATATTAGAAATGGGAAATTTGATATACATAAATCTATTATATAACCATAAAATCTTACAAACCAAAATTGAAATGAAGAAAATAAAAGTAGAACTGTAAATAAAAAAAGCAGCATGATATGTTGGGGCGATGATTTCGAAGAAGAGACCACCTAAGAAAGCTAGCTAAGATATGTTGTCCTTACAGAGAACAAGGAAGCTCACAACAGGTTTCAATGAAATTTCCAAATGGTGAGAAAGAGAGCTACTCTCAAGTCACACATGATTTTTTATTGGAGCTCTATATTGCAACATTTTGAAGATAAATTTGTGCGAAGTATCTTCCCAGATTCTAATAAATTAAACAGAACTAGCAAAATGAAGCAGTAAACACTATTGCCTAAAGAAGAAAACAAATAGGATGATAAGATTCTCCAATCATAAATATGGTCATCGAATCTCCTTAAAATGTCACCAATATAAATGCCAGAAAAGAGCCACAACCACCAAATAAAAGAGCACCCAAGTTACAGAGAGCAAGTTTGTCAATAACAAAGTAAAACGTAATTCATAGGGAACATCAGAGGGTTAATTTCCCTCTAGCAATTAATCACCTCAAGCTCAGCAGTTGATAGCCCATAAAAATCAGCATTTCTTAATAATCAACTTACTTGATATTTAATAGAGATGATCATGTGGTGAATAGAGGACCACATGGAAGAGTCGATTCTATGTGTTTTGGCCCAAATATTATAATCAAAAGGCTTGAAATAAGAAGATATAGCTTTTTTATGTTAGAAAAAAAAAAAGAATTATTGTAGGCAAGTACCAGAAAGATGGTTGTTTCAAGCATAAAGTATTACCCCTCAAGAGCTGTAAAGGAGAAACGTTAGACGAAATACATGGGAACGAGTCATTTATGTGTTTTTTTAGGTGAAATATTCTGTGCGATTATGGATACCATAACTGTTTGGAGGCGAATCAAAACTCATCATCTTATTTTTTTGTTGTCTACCACAAATGTGCACTAGTTTACGTGGCTCGTTTTGATTCGCCTCCTAACGATTTGGTATCCTCACAAATATTTTCTCTTCTTTTAGGATAAGGTTGCCAGCAGAACTCTGGATTTTTGTGCTAATTTCTTAAAAATTGTAATTCAGAAAGATGAATTGGCCTGGGCCCTCTTTATTTTGTCTGTTGCACTGTTGTTGGTGACATTAAGCAAATGAATTTTGAATTATTCTATGCTAACGGCCACATGCTGGTTGATGGACTTTTTTCATTTATTAAATTCCATGGTTCGTCTTTACAGTTTGCTTTATCTTTACTTTCGAGGATGTTTCTGATGTCTTATCTGTCCAAATCTGCCATATTTTTATTTAATGAAAGTGTTAGGTCAATATTAAAAAAAAAAATGTGCACTATAGTTGTTGGGTTCAACATCAATGAATAGAAATAATATGAGAAATAAAGAAGTTTTCAATCATCATTGATAAATCTCGAGCAATTATAGAGATTATTAGAATTTTAATTACCATTCATTTTGTGTCACATCTGTGGGAGTAGAGTACAGAAATTTATATTTTGATAATTGTCCAAATGATAATATTAAAATTGCAAGTGTGGGGGGTTCTTTAAAATATTTCATCATGCATTTACATGAAGGCTTAATTTGTACAAAAAAAATTCATTAAAAAAAAACTCCATGGACCCGATGCTCCATGCATGAGTGGAGTTAAAAATTTTCCATTTCTCAATAATTGAGCATGCGCAATGAGTGATCACAAATCCCTAGCCCTGATTTAAGAAGCTCATCCTATTATGGATTCATTAAATCTTGTCAAATTATTTGCATAAAACTTTGATCTTTATGTCAAAAATTTATAAAAAAATAAACTAATTAAGCGACCTTGCCTATCAACTTTATTCTTAAAAATAGGAATCAACACACTTATTCTCTACTCATTTGATATCTTTTTAATATTGAAAAAGTTTGTAAGCTAAATTTTTTTTCATCTCTCAAGTATTTTCATACTTCTATTGAAATATTATCATGTACAAGTATTTTTAAAAAAGATATTATTTTTTTTTTGAGTCTTCTCTAACTTTGATTTTATTTAAAAAAAAAATTAATTGGAAGGTACGATCATCAAAAATATTTTTAATCATTGAAAATGAAGTCATATATTATGACTTGAAGGCTATCAGAAACTGGTCAAGAAAAAGTATTCGTGATATAATATGATTATTGTTATAATTTTCTTGTGCTTTAGTTGGGATGCGTAGAAATTGGGGGGAAATAATTGCAAAAAAAGGTTTAAATCTCAAATCAATGGTCAAATCATAGATATTTATTCATCATTTCATTTTCTTCTGCTTCCTTCAATCCAAAGAAAGCCTTAGAATAAGTGACCCAATTAAAAGGAGAAAATGGGCCATAGAGTTGCTTGAAATCTAGCACATGCTCCATTGAATGCAGTGGCTTTAAAAGTGATGAATTTATTGAACTTTGTCATTTGGTTGGTTGTAGTTAGAAACTTTTTCTATTTCCAGCTTTATAGACGCTTATGAAATACCTCAAATATGATGAATTCATTTTCAGAAATAAATAAAGTGAAAATAAACAAATTTGGAGATTAAGGTTTCATTTGGGGTGATTTTTTTGCTGCTTCTAAAAATAACTTTTTAGATAAAAAAAGTAATTTTTTATTCTAAAAAATTATTTTGAGAAACAATAAAAAGGATGTCTCAAATGAGGCTTAAGATTAATGAGTTATATGTCACTAGAAAATTCACATGATTAAATAGCATCTCAAATTAACATTTGAATTGAAATTTTTGAAAATTAAGTGAGGGTCATATGAAATTTTGTTTAAAGCAAATTTTTAGTTGAACGAGACGTCTTGATTAGATAGATCTAATAATACCAAAAGTGTCATGATCTGAGTACAAAGGAAATCAAATCAAGCCTTTGGAGTATAGTAAAAAATTTCGTGACATTCATTGGATGGTTGATTTTTCTTCAAAAGTTACTTCAAATTTGTTACTTGTATAAAAATAAATATATATTTTGGGACATTTATGTCAGTTAAGACAAACACATATACATTACATATAAATATTTCGAACTCAAAATCTCTTAGTTGATAGTCAAAGTTTTAAACTAATAGATGAATATGAGCTGCATAAATAAATATAAACAGTGGCCAAATTGGAGGATAGTTTGCAATGTAGCCCTGCTCTTGTTCTTGTCTGCATTAACTTTGATGTCACGATGCCATCTATTGGAGGGACAAATCTGAACATGAATTTAAGCGGCTTTCTCTGCACTTGTTTTATATATGTGGGTGGAACACAGCTCACCTTAGCCTGTTGGTTGAGAGCTTAGGCTTCCAACTAAGAGGTCTTGGGTTCGAGTCTTTGTGTATGCGTTGTGTGTGTGAGTTTGCCTTAAATGGCCTAAATGTCCCAAAAAAAATATATGCGGGTGGATCGTGGCATTCTTTTATTCTTTTTATTAAACGAAGCAATAGAAGCGTAGCATCTCTATGTACTTATTACTATATCATTTTAGTTAAGCTAAATTCGTCTAGTTTTAAGCGAGAACCGTTTACACTACAGTCAAGCTCGTTTGACCGGCCACCACTATCATCGGCCACCGCCACCTGCTGTCGGCTATCATGATCACCATCAACCACCTGCCACCACTATCTTTAGAATTTACACAATGTCATTTTACTTTAAATCAAATAAAAAAAAATATTCACATGCATTTACTTTAAATTCATTCAAATAACTCTATAGTATTTATTTTATACTTCATTCCTTTTTTAGCCAATCAAACAAACCATAACATCTAGAATAATCCCTATGCTGCCTAATATTCTTCTTCAAGTTATATGATCTGAACTTTAATGGATGATCATTCCGATAATCCTATGTGGCCTTTTTGAACGACTTGCACTCTCACATTAAATGCTGAAGATGTGCTGCTGTCATCTCTAAAATAAGCTCATCCTGTTGACTAATTATTTTGTGCGGATACCGGACGCCATTCGGAGGTAAATCAGAGCAAGCCAAATCACCTCCTTGCTGTGTACTGCGGCTGTATATCTGTTGTGTACTGAGTGTTGTGGTACGCTTTGATGCGTCTTCAAACACAAAGCTACGTCCAGTACCTACACAGAATGATTTCTCCATCCTATTCCTACTGAAGGCACATTTTAGCATTCCTTTGCCAGACCTCTCCAAAATTGGTGGGCTTGGGCCAGCGAATTGGGCCCTTCGGCTCTATGTGGATTTGCTAGGGTCTCAGACGATTCAGGCTAGCAGAGGAAGCAGTTGGGCCCCACGATGAAAATATCCAAGCCACGTCAGCGCGCGGCGGCACAGCCTTCAAATTGTCCGACAGTTGGGTGGGCAGGAGATATTATGCCTTGGCGTCGCGATATTCGAGATGTGGGACCCGTTGGCGCCCCCATCCCGCAGTATCACGCTGCACCGAGTTATTCTTGATCCATTGACATCATGCCACGTGTCAATAAATATCCACCTATACCGCTCTCGCTTCAAATACACCGCGAATCCCTAAAAAAATCTTTTCCAAAGAAATTGTGGCTCAGGTTTCTCGTGGCGTACGATTGGATCTCTGCGTGGTCTGTGTGCATTTGAGAGAGAGAGAGAGAGAGAGACAGAGACAGAATGGAGTTTGGCATGCCAACCCAAAAGCTCGTTTCGCCGCCTATTATCCCTTCGATGAATCTCCTTGTCTATAAACCAATGGCGAACATTGAAGTAACCATCGTGAAAGTTGTTATTGTCAACGACGCGGTCTGTGAAAGGGTGAGCGAGCCGCGGAATGGAGTCATGAGATGGCGGCTCTGGCTGCCCTGGCTTGCTCCGTCTCCAATGGTTTCATTTCCTGGTGAATGCCCGCTGCATCATCTGATTTGCCCCTTCTTTATAAATTTTTGTGCCTAACCTGATTCTTTTTGCAGAGGACTAATGCATGGATAGATATTTCCAACAGAGAAGCGATGGAGACGACCCCTTCGAAAGAGCTGGCGAAGGTGATTGATTTGTTGAAGCAGCGAAAATATATGTTATTTCTTTTAGTTCGACATTTTTAGCTATTGAAATGGGTGCAGGCAAGGAAACCTTATACGATCTCGAAACAGCGAGAGAGGTGGAATGATGAGGAGCATAACAAGTTCTTGGCAGCTCTTGGGCTTTATGGAAGAGAATGGCAGCGGATACAAGGTATTGACATTGTCCTCTGTTGTGCATTTTTCGCGAACAATTTTACTGATCAGTTCATTGCGGGCTGGTGTGCATCTCGAGCCCATCATTAAACAGTTATGTGGAATTGGTTTTAGTACATTGGTTAGAATTCATTGGGAAGTTAATTTAGATTTGGCCTTCCTGTCAGGCAATATAGCCGATTTAGTTTATGTTTCTATTCTATGTTTCTAACAAATTTCACTCAAGCCATCATGATTGAACAAACTTGTAATTAATTTCAAGTCAAGCTGTCATCTCGTGGTTTGTCTTGGTTTGATTCGACTAAATTACTATTTGAATTACATTTTGAGTTATTGTTAAGAAAGCCTCGAGCTTGCCTTACCATCTTTAAGGCTACTCCTACGAGATAAATCTCTTTCAAAATATATTTTAGAACTGGCAAGCAATTAACAGTGCAGAGAAAAGCTGATCATGTACGCATAAATTCTTCTATTCAAATACATGCCATATAACTCAAAATTGGACGAAACTCATCCCAACTTGTGTCATGATACATCCAAAAAAGCTTGGTTAGTTGAGTCTAGGAAATTCAACTATAACCTAAATGAAACCTTCAATTACCTTTAAATTTATAATAAATGAAAAAGCACATAAATGATTTAGCCTCGAAGAGTTTCCATGCTTTGAATTTATAATAACATGATACTTTAGATAATGTTCTTCTATAATAATATTTTAAATTTCATCCCATGAAAAAGTAAACAGTTCTTGTTGACATTAGCGTGCAATTATAGAACTAACAAGCCTACTTATTGTTAAGGCCAATTGTAGGTGTTTAAGCTCTGTGCCATAAATTAAAAATGAGTCTTATGTGGTGATATACTAATGGATGATCCTCTTTTATTAGTCTTTTTCTGTTAGGTTATTGCGGGCTTTGAAAATTCTGAATTTGCGCTATCTATTTATGTTGATATCCTGATTGATTTTTAAAGAAGCAGATGGTATAGTGTGTGGAGTAACTTGCTTCTTGTTTTTGATAAACTCACAAGAGTCAACACCTTCAATTTTCTGTTTTAACATCAACAAATGGTTTCTCCAATATAGCCCTCCTCCTTCATAGCACTGCCACGAGAGTTCCTCCACCTAGGAGACGGAACTTCTTTGCCTTACTGTCCTGCACCTCTTTACATTCATGAAATTAGTGAGGAGTGGTGGCTTTCAACAGTGACTCCTTATGCAATCTTCATTGCATATCCATGAGCTGAACTACCTTTTATGCATGATAATAAAATTCTTTGTAAGAGCCCATCTGATAGGATTAATTGGGACGACTTGCTATTTATTACGTTAATAACAAGGAACGTGAGAATCATCCATTCACGATTCTTGATCTGAAACTATAATTCGCTACCAGCCAAGGAAGGAAACTAAAAAGTAAAAACCTAGAGGGAAATATAGGAGGTTAAATTTTCCTTTGGAAAGAAAATAAATTGAAGTTGTGCTTCCAACATTGGATGAGGGTGAATTTGCAGCCACACCTCAAAGTCATTGTATAAATAAAAAAATCTACAAATAACATTAAAACAAAGAAACTACTAACAGCTCTTACGAATAAAAGTAAATAAAGAATTAAATGACTAATACAACAATCTATACCTTGGTTCTTTTATTCATCAAGATCCAAGCAAACAAAATCAAGAGTTCCGTGCAGGTAGAGGTGGACCTAAAGAGCCATGGCTTGAAAATATTATAAATAATATTTTTTATTAGATTTAAATGAGAATTTGACACTTATTAGGAACACAACAACAACATCAAGGCATCAAGCCTTTGTCCTACTACGTGGGGTCAGCTACATGAATCCTTTTTCGCCATTGTGTCATGTTAAAAGTCAAATTCTCATTTAAATTTAATAAAGACATATCATTTCTAATATGTTCTAACCAATTCTTTTTAGGTCTACCTCTACCTTTTTTAACATAAGTCAAATCTAATATCTCAACTTTCTTAACAGGATCATCGGAAGGCCTCCGTTTAATGTGACCAAACCATCTAAGACGACTCTCTCTAATCTTATCTTCCATCCACCTAAGCATCCTCATCTCTGCAACACTTAACTTAGTTATTAGGAACACAACGAAGAAAAATGATTTATGTAATCGACCCCATGTAGTGGGATAAAGGCTTGTTGTTATTACTTTATGTTGGTTTTTTTAATAATAATAATAATAATCAAATTTTTGGTTTTTTTTGGATACTTGCTTCAACCAGATATATTGATGTCATGCTGTCACATCGCATGCGAGAATTTTTTTATTTTCGTCATGCAAAGACTTGGTCAATATAGGTGTTAATCTTATATTCTTTTACAATCCCAAACACGTTGACGCAGTTAGTTTCACAAATGGATGTTGATTGGTTAATTTTGACTTTTGGTTTACTCATTTTGGACAGCTTTTGTGAGACGTCATATCTTTCGCTTGTTTCTTTGACCATGTTTGATCAGGTTGACCTTGGAGCAGCTATCGAGGTCAACACATGCAACTTATCTAAAAGCTTGCAAGTGCACTATTCAAATGCAGTGATGAACGTGCAAGTGCATAGTCAAATATATAAAAAGTATGCAAGCACACTATGCAGATGCACTAAAAATCACGCATATGTTATGAAAAATGTAAAAGCACACAATGTAAATGCACTAAAAATAACTCAAATGCACCAAAGAGTGGCTAGAAAGGCATGTAGGCGCATCTTTCATGTTTGTTAAAAATAGTGTGAATGTATTGAAAAATACACATACATCATGTAAGATTATTGAAAATTTTATTACACTGTACAAATGCATTGAAAAACATGCAAGTGTATCATGTGAATGCCAAAAAAAATGTAAAAAACTAAAAATTCATTGAAAGAAATGCACGGATATATCACCAAAAATAGTTTCACCTACATGTGCTTCTACAAATGCATTAAACTCCTAAATTATGTTGAGAATGCTGGATGGGATAAAATAAAAATGAACTTAAATTTAACTCATCTCGAGAAATGTGCACACATTATATAAGCACATTAAAAATTATATGAGTGTTCAAGTGCATCAAAAATACCCAAGTTTGTATGAAAACAAACTGAGAAATGTGCAAGTGTGTCACACATAATCATAAAAAATATTGGAGTGCGAAAGTTAAAATGTCCGTGTGTGCTCCGATAAATACATCAAATGACTAAGCACAAAGTCTCAGAATGATACGTTAACCAGCAGTAAATTGGAATTTGAATTCACCATACGTTGAAAATCATGAAACCTTTCTTGGACAAGGAGCAATTATTTTTTAAAATTCACTAACTCTCTTTCATCAAAAACTCTCTTTCACTTACATATTCAAGCTCTCATTTCTATATGATATTCTCGAGCAAGCAACCCTACCTGTAGGATTATATCATAAGTCCCACTCTTAAAGTCTGATCCCTTGTGTCATCAAGATTGGAGTTGATAAGACTTCTTCCTCTCGGTAAATTATCACAATAATAATTGATAAATTTTCTTATTGAGTAAGTTCCAATCAAATATTCTAATAGAATTGACTAAGTTAAACCTAGCAAAATGAAGACAAAAAATCTCAATTGAGGGGGGAATGCGATTTTTTTAGATTTCCACCCAAATCTTAGCGCAAATCATTATGGGCTTTAAGCCCGACAACAATAGAAAAATCTCAAAAATTATAAAATGTGAAAATGCACTAGTGAAATATACTCATCATAACCTAGAAAAATTCACCCACCACCCGAAATCTTTTGTCGAGATTGGTGAAGTAAAGAATAACATCGGGCTATAAAGAGGCAATGCCTTATCAAGCATATTGACATTTCATTTTTAAATGATCTCTCACCAGTAAAGATGTGACACATGTTTTATAACCAATGATTTTACAGCCAAATAGCACCATAGGAAATGGGTATGAAATAACACGATTAAATTATTATCATGATCAAAGCCCGAAAGGTCATCAATAGCTCCAAAACCATTTAGTAGTGAATTCATGGAATATACTTTTTTTAAAAAAAATTCATGGAATACGCTTGATAGGGTATAAAGTTCTCTATTAGGTAAGTAGCGTAAGCTTGATTTAAATTCATCCCTTTAGACAAACATTCACCTCGAGTTTGTAAAAACCTACCAGCTGATGCAACCAATAATTGTTGACAAGGTTCCTTTAGTCAGGTTGGGTTGACTTTCTTTTTTTGATTCAGTAGAATTGGATCGATGACAACTTGAGATAATTTAGCCATGGGATTTTAATTGAGTTTGTCATCGTTCCTCCCCCCCCCCCCCCTCGGTGCAATTCACTTTAAGCTAAGGGCAATATATTCTCTCGTTAAGCACTTAACATCTTATAACTATGTGTAATCGAAAGTTGTCTCTCGTCACTGAGAAATGTAATTAATTATAGGAGCTTGCACCCTGGGAAACTTGGAATTAAGTCATAAAATTTTCGTAAAAGAAGAGTAAAATCTCTAGGTATCATCTTATTTGCAATCTAATATACCTACTAAAAGTTAACCCAAAACCTGAACTCTCTCAGCAGAATCAAGTGCAAATTTCCAAAGCCCACAAAGTCTTTGTCAATTACCAAGTTGTTCTCTTTTGACTAATCCAAGTGTTTTGACCACCATCTTCAAGTCTCCTGTAAGTGTTGTGGAACATAAGTGACCATTGATGCGCTTTCTGGAACTGAGGAATTATCCGCCCTTACAAAAGAGGCATGTTGTGCTTTACTTATAGAAAGGGGTTTAAAGTTTGTATTTGGTTGTATCATCTTCTAGACCTCCTTTGCTGGGGGTGGTTTTTGTTTTTTTGTTCTGTTCACTGTCTTAGAGATCTAGTGTTATAGAGAAAGTTTGGTTGGAAGAGAATTAAGAAAAAGGAAACTGGAAATTTCGGATTGATTTTCTACATAAATTCAACCTTTAAATAAAAGTAATTACAATATGTATTTAATCTAATCCATTTTCTAAACAAACTGCTCCAAAATAGGAAAACCTTATATAGTGAAAACTGACTAGTTATATTTAAAATTATTCGGCAGTTTCAGCAGCAATTCTTGATGTCTGACCAACAATTGAATCACACCAATGGACTATTTGTGACATTCTCTTCATTCTAAACTGTATGATATTATAATCACTATCACCAAAAACTTATATGGAGAAATTGAATCATTAAAATTCAATGAATACGTTCTCTTTGCTCTTTCCACAATCTGATGTCTAAATTATTATTATAAGCTATTAAAATAAATAACCTACTAGATCTGATCTCCAAATCAGGACTCTTTCAATATCTCGTCTCTTCAGAATGTTTTTCATTTCCTCTTGCTGCTGGACTCAGGTAAAAAAACATGATCAAGCTTGCTAGTTGATACATTCATATTTATTGTAGGCATCCTTAACCTGTATTTCAAAATTGCAACTCAATTCTTATAAAGTCTGTTAAGTCCATTTGTGTAGGAATCGCCTTAAACTAATATCGGCAATGAATCTTGCACCCTCATGCAAAACCACATACATAGATGCTTTTAAATTCTTTCTCCCCACACCTCCGCTGCATGCCTTGACATAAATGAAATTTGGCAGAATAAAACTGACCTACTTTATTCCATTGGGCTTTGTTTTACCCTTCTGTTCAAAAAAGCTTTGGTGACCCTTCAACGGAATGATCCCAATAAGAACTTAAAAAAAACACGAGAGATTAAAGCTGTTAAATATTTTAAGCCACTTAAATTTTACTTGTCAGAAGGGGCTGAAAAATGGCTTAGCTTGACTATAGCCATTGTCTTGGATGGCGTTTTATTTCAGCCCAACGTTGGCACATGAGATAGAAAAAAAATCTTTCCAGGATATTCTGTTTAAAGTTTTTATCAGGATGGAGTTCAAAATTCTTAGATATACTTTATATTAAGTACAACATATATTTAATTAATATTATACTATTCTCAAAATAGGTCTACTAATTTTTGGTCAGGACTTCCTCATTTTCAGATGGATCATATCAGTCATTTTAGCAGTTTAGCTAAATCCTTCATTTTAAAGATCTTGAAGTCTATGAGTCAGTTGCAAATGATGTACTTATCCGATTAAGGCTTTATGTTTATTTCAAAATTCTATCTTGTGTAGACTTTCCTTCATGAATGCCTAGTATGAGTTATCTGTATTTGTTTGAACTTTTTCTAGTGTTTAATGTTGCTTGCCTCTTTGCAGAGCACGTTGGTACCAAGACTACTGTTCAGATAAGAAGTCATGCACAGAAGTTCTTCTTAAAGGTATAATGTTGGTTTTTCTTTCTTTAGAATTAGATTGATGTATTCAACATGATTTTTCTTTAATTTTGTGACCTAATTTCAGCAAAAAAAAAATTCTTAAATGCATCAAATATATTTAATAGAAAAAAAAAGGTCTCAGATTTAAAAACATATGCGTTGTTCAAATTTATGATAAATGCAGATAATCATGCTTATCAGTTATAAAATAGAAGTACGGAAAAAGATAAAGCAACCAAGGCCAAGGAAAATCAGTTGGGTATTGGAGAAGCATTTTAAAGTTATGCCAAAAAGATTTATTGTAGAGATGATTTTTGTACTTGTTAAATTATGAGATTTAGAGAGGAAAAGTCTTATTAGACTTATTGCACAAATTATAGATCTATACAAATATCTAATAAAGAAATAAATAAATTATAGAATTATGCATCATTGCCCTAATATAATCTTTCCTAAAGCAGCCACCTAACTATGATAAGAGATTGGTGTGATTCAGGTGAGCCTTCCTTAGATCTAGGCTTGTCAATATATGACACGATCAGAAAATCTGAAAATTTCGGGTTAGGGTCAACCCGGACCTGAAACGGGCCGGGTTTGGGTGCTATTTTTCAACCCATACGAAATTTCGGGTTGATTTCGGGTCAACCCGGGAAACCCGAATGTGACCTGGTTCGACCCGGCTTGTAAACCAGCCCCCGCTATTTATCTTTTTATCCTTAGGGCTTTTAAGTTAAGCCGCGATGTTCTGTGCAGCGTATTCTACATTCGAGAGTCAAAACTCAAAATATCATTTGTCTCTCTTCGAAAGAGGAACTTTCAAGCTAGGGCTGCTCATTTTCGTGGAGCTTCCTGCCTTCTGCTAGGATATTTTCAACTTTTTCATCCTCTGCAGCTCTGCGCCCTCCACTCATCGTATTCTCTATCAGTATATCTTAAATCTTGCAGGTGTTAACATTCTTTCGGCTATGTTTATGACTTATGAGTCTTGCCCTTTTTTTTTCTTTGTTACTAAATCATGCCTTATTGTTAGAGTATTAGTTTTGAGTTATTCGGTTCTTCCATCCAATTTGAAGCTGTTTTGGTTTTGAAATGCTAATTAGGGCATCACTTTTTGCGCATTTTTATGTTCATTTTGTTAGGGATTTTGAACTTATGATGCGGTTGTAGTCTTATTATGCAGTTACAATAAGATTTGTGTTTTGAAATGCTGATTAGGATTTGAAATGTCGATTAGGGTTTTGAAAATTGAAAAACCGAGTTGTTGTTGACAGTTGGCTATCTTTAATTCTCTATTTATGTGTTATTCTGTTATAGCAATATGCCAATATCTATTATTCTGTTACATTAAACTTTGATACCTGTTATGAGATGTTGGAATATCCATAATGACTGTTGAGTTGGTGACATGTTGTTGGCACTTGGCAATTGGCAATCTCTGATTATCTGTTTTTGGCACTTAAAACTTGCCAATATCTTGTTGGTTTGATATTATTTAGGTAGTTGTTTCATATTGAATTAGTAATCTGTAATCATACATTCATACTTACCTATTACCTTTTTCCTTTGTATAATTTGATTTAATTGGTTCAATAGATGGAGGATTCAAACACCATTCATGAGATTTATATTCAAGAAAATGAGGGAGTTCACATTGAAGATAATGTGGTTGAGGGCCTAGAGGCATCTAATGATGCATGTAATCAAAATTTGGTCATAATTAAGAAGTATAGAAGGATGACTTCCAAGGTTTGGGATCATTTTGAGATGTTATCTAATCCTACAGAGGGTAAACAAATGTGTAAATGTAAAAAATGTGGTGCTCAATACTTAAGTGATAGTAAAAAATGAGACTGGTAACTTAAGGAGACACTAATTTGCAAGAGAAGAGATATACGTGATATAGGCCAGCTCATATTGCAAACCAGTTCTAATGCATCTATTTCTATGACTGATCATAAGTTTGACACTGCAGAATTTCATGATTTATTTACTGTTTGCATAATTATGCATGATTTGCCCTTCCAATGTGTTGAATGGTCTGGTGTTCGAGCACTTCTAACTTATTTTCGTTGGGATGTTCAACTGTTTTCTAGGAATACAACAAGGATTAATTGCAAGAAATTATTCACCAAGGAGCTTTCTAATATTCGATCACATTTGTTTAAGTGCACTAGTAGAGTTTGCGTTACATTTGACCTATGGACATCCATAAACACCAATGGATTTATTTGCTTGACTGTGCATTTTATTAATAATGAATAGATTTTACATAAAAAAACATTAGTTTTTCTTTTATACCACCACCCCATGATGATATAGCTCTCTTTGAGAAATTGCTTTCTTTTTTTTGAATAGAATCTAAACGTTTTAGTATTACATTAGACAATGCTTCCACAAATAATTTATGTGTAGACTACTTAAGAAATCAATTGAATTTGAGAAGTGATCTGTCATGTGAAAGTCAATTTTTTCATTAGAGATGTACTGCACATATTGTTAATTTTATTGTCCAAGAGGGAATCAAGGAGTTTGATGGTTCAATATTAAAAATTAGAGATAGTGTAAAATATGTCAAAGGATCTCAGGCAAGGAAACAAAAAGTTCTAGGTTGTATAAGACAGAATTGTTTGGAATCTAAAAGGGGCTTAAGGCAAGATGTTCCAACAAGGTGGAATTCCACTTTCATAATGTTAGAAAGTGTTATCTATTATCGAAGGGCTTTCCAACATTTAGACTTGGGTGACTCGAACTACAAATCTTGTCAAACAAATTTAGAATGAGAGAGAGTAGAGAAAATTTCAACTTTTTTGAGACCTTTCTATGATATAATGTGTGTTATATCTGGCATGAAATACCCAATGGCTAATCTTTATTTTTCATGCATATCAACCGCTTATGCTACATTGAAACATGAATTGTTAGAGGGTCCTGATTATATAAAGCAAATGTGTATTAGGATGATTGGAAAGTTTGAATAGTATTGGTCTGATTTTAATGTCATTCTTGCAATAGTAGTTATTCTTGGTCCGAGATATAAATTCACTTTTGTAGACTGGCGCCACAGGAGGTTGTATGTGGGTGATTATGTATTTGAGCTTAAGAGGGTGAAGGATAGCTTGTTCTCATTATTCTCAAATTGTACAAGTAATATTGTCAATGTTGTATCTAGGTTAGGAGAAAATGCAGGAGAAATACAACATATTGAATGCACAAGTCATTCCTCTTCCACAGTAATTCAGTCTCAATTTCTTCAGGCAAAACTTGTTTTGTAATTGTGAGTTCCTTATTTCCAATATAATGCACAAATGTTCAATTCTCACTTCTCAAAACAATATTTTGATTCTTTTGATGAGGATGTTAAAATGCCAAAGAAATCGGAATTTGAGATATATCTTGATGAACCAAAAATAGATAGAAAAATTGAGCTGATATACTACATTTCTGGAAAGGCAATCAATATAGATTTTCTGAGATTTCTGCAATGGCTCGTGATGTTTTGAGTATTCCGATAACAACAGTTGCATCTGAAAGTGTTTTTAGCAATAGTGGTCGAATCCTTGATCAGTATCGGAGTGCACTAAAACATGATATTGTTGAGACTTTGGTCTGTGCAAAGGATTGGTTATACGGGGACAAGGGTGTAGTTTTTTTGAACTTTTGCTTATGTAGCTGCACTAGGATTATATTCTTTAATACTTAAGAATTCAAATACATGTTATTATTTGTTGCAGTTATACATGATCCTGAACTTGAAGTTGTGACTGAAGATATCCTCGCTTTAATAGTAAATCAACTTCAAGGAGAAGCTGGGGAAAAATTCTGTTATATGAAAATCAAATCTAATTTATCTTAAATATGGTTATAAACAAATGTTATTGCTATTAAGTGTTATGAACAATTTGTTTATCTGGATAGTTGTCCGTGTGTCAAATGACGTTATTGTGAATTTGTGATTCACTGATTCGTTATTAGTTATGAGTTATCCATGCTGCTGCTTATGTAGTGAGAGTTTGGTGAGTTATTTGATAGGAAACACTTGGATTCCCAAGTGTTTCTCACCAAAACTGAAGTAGATCCGAAGGAAACTGCTGTCCACAGCAGAAAAACAGCAAAAATCTGCTGTTTACAACAGAAAAACAGCACTTGTCCGGGAAAATCTGAGAGAAAAACTAGTAGATGAATAAAAACAGAAAGATACAATTGATCCTCAATTCGAGAGGAGGATCGATCTCTCCCAAATCTCTAGACGCCGCTAGAGCCCACAGAAAATCTAAATCTAAGAGATCTCAAATTTCAGCCAAATTCAAGATACTCAAACCCTAGGAAAATCAACTATTTAATGCATACAAATCAAAAGGAATTCCCTAAACAGTCCCTACATTCAAATTTCCACTCCCCAAAATTTCTTTCCTATTTGGGTCCTGCACACCGTGCGGCTCGCTCGGCATCCCAGCGGGCGGAAGTCTTCCGCTCTGTTCGTGTCTGAGCCGGTCCCGCCTGGACCGGTCTAACAATACTCCCCTCCCAAAAATCCACCTTGTCCTCAAGGTGGAGATATGCGCGTGTTCCGGTGGAGGTGGCCATCCTTGAGGTGACTGAAAATCTTTATTGTATTGCGGAACCAAGGGATGCACGGAATGAGAAACATCCCCTCCCTCCTCCAAACTGATCGCATCCAACCTGTGTAGTCCCACCACATAATCTTCCCCCACCTCACGTATGTCCCTAACCATGGTCTTAAGTGATATGATGGCTTTGGATAGCCCTGTATCTCCCCTTATGACCACCTTTCTCCCATCCACCATTAATTCCATCGTGAGTGCTCCCCAATTGTCCTTGGTTTCCCCCAAGGTTTGCAACCACTTCATCCCCAGGATGACATCAGTGCTTCCTAAGTCTAGTGGGAGAAAGTCCTCTCTTACTTGAATCCCCTGGATGGTCAACACCACTCCTTTACAGATTCCTTGGCCTTTCTCCACCTTCCCTGTACCCATCATCACCCCATAACAACCGTTGTCCACCAATTTTACTCCCAGTTGGTTGACAACCTGAGTGGAAATGAAATTATGGGTAGCCCCACTATCAATTAGCACCACCACCTCACGGCCAGCTATCTCTCCTTTCACTTTTATAGTATGACTCAGAGTGAATCCCATTACAGAGTTCAGAGATACTTCTGCCACATCCAGGTGCAACTTCTCCTCCTCCTCTCCAGATCTGCTCCCACCTCCCTCCTCATCTTCCTCGTCTTCACAGATAAGGAGAACCTGAAGAGTTCGGTTCTTGCACCTATGCCCTGGCATGTACTTCTCATCACATCTAAAGCACAACCCCTTTGTCCTCTTATCCTGCATCTCCTTCTCTGTCAGCCTCTTGAAATTTTCCTCACTCCCTCCTACTGGCTTCTCCCGGGTGGTCTCATTACTGTTGCCTGATGCAGACCCCTTGGGTGCTAGAAGAGTGGTCGTCGTCCTGTAAGAGCCTCCTGAGCAGTTTCCTCGAGCCCCTCTTTCTGCTTTCTTTTGATCTTCTACCAACTGCGCCAGCTCCATAGCCTTTCCCAGGTTCCTCGGCTCCAGTACCCTGACTGCTATTCGGATCTCTGGTTTCAGCCCCTTCATGAAGTTCCCTTCTAAGGCTAACTCTGAAATGTGATCCAATCTGCTAGCCAAGTACTCAAACCGATCCCGATAATCTGCCACAGTCTCATCTTGAGTCAAGGCAAAGAATTGCTCATAGAAGTCTCCTCCCCCGTCGGATTGGAAACGCTCTAATAAGCAATCCTTAAACTCTCTCCATGTTCCGGATGGGCTCCCTCCTGTCACGCCACTGATACCATGCCAGAGCTTTCCCTTTCAGACACAGATCCGCCGCTGTCAATTTTTCATCCTCTGTCAACCCGTTGACAGCGAAGTAACGCTCCACTTTGTAGATCCAGCCATGGCCGTCTTCGCCCTCAAAGATGGGCATTTTCAGCTTCCTCACCCGTGGGCCTCCTCCGTTTCCCCGGTACCCTCCATAACCTCCCATTCCTCGAAGATGAGGTGCTCCCTAAGTGTCCCGGTCCTCCCTCCGGCGTTGGTATCCGAATCCGTCATCATATTCCCCTTTTCCCCTTTCAAAATCAGCACCTCGACGCTGAAATTCAGCACCTCGATGCTGATATTCTTCTCTTCTATCGTCAAAATCTGCACTTCCCTCATATTCCCCCCTCCTGCCTTCAAAATCAACACATTGACGCTGAAAATCAGCACCTCGACGCTGAAAATCAGCACCTCGACGATCATTTCCCATGCTCATCTCCTCTCTAGAAAGTGGCTCAAGAGGTGGCATGTCGTCGTCTCCCTCAAGGATCTCTACATCCTGACTTCTCCTCCTACGCGGGTTTGGATTTCCTCCTACGCCGTGGTCTCCGGTAGTCTCTCTTGCTTCCGACGTCGTCGGATTAGTCTTCATCTCCAATAATTTCTTCATCATTTCTTCCATCGCCGTGAACTTCCCATCCAACCTTTCATTATTGGCGGTGATTTCAAGGAATTTTTCCTCCAACTCTGATTTTAATTGGCCAAATTTGCCTTCCAGAACTTCGATCTTCTTTCCGGCCATCTTTCTTTCTACGAGTCACAAGAAATCTTCCTCCGAATGCCTAAAAACCTGCTGAAATTTCAAGATTTCAGCCGCCGATGGTCCCAAAAACGACGCTCTGATACCAATTTGATAGGTAACACTTGTAGATCTTCTGAAAAATAGCAAAACCAGAGATTGGACTGCTGTCCACAGAAGGAAAACACAGCAATCTGCTGTTTATAGCATTTTATAGCAGAATTTAAGAGGAAATTGGAAAGAAAACTCAAAGCAAGATTTGTATTCCACTAGTAGAAGAAGAAAACAGCAAAGATACAATTGATCCTCAATTCGAGAGGAGGATCGATCTCTCCCAAATCTCTAGACGCCACTAGAGCCCAAAGAAAACCTAAATCTAAGAGATCTCAAATTTCAGCCAAATTCAAGATACTCAAACCCTAGGAAAATCAACTATTTAATGCATACAAATCAAAAGGAATTCCCTAAACAGTCCCTACATTCAAATTTCCCTCTTAACTCCCCAAAATTTCTTTCCTATTTGGCTCCCGCACCGTGCGGCTCGCTCGGCATCCCAGCGGGCGGAAGTCTTCCGCTCTGTTCGTGTCTGAGACGGTCCCGCCTGGACCGGTCCACTGGACCGGTCTAACATTATTTTGGTTTTCTGTTTCGGCTATGGTGCTGCAGTGTTGCATCTTCCGAGTTGTTATTTATGTTGCTTCTTCTGATTCATTATCTTTATTGATTGTTTTGGACCATTGGTTTCTTGGTTGTTCTGTTTTGGCTATGATGCTACTTCTTCTGATTCATTATTCTGTTTACTGTTTTGATGAAAGCATGTAATTGTAAAATATTGAAATATGCTGTCAGAATTCATATATTATTTGACATGATTTAAAATTGACAATAAGAGGCGCGCCTCAGCACAATTTTAAAATTTTAAGCCTCAAAGCCTACGCAATGAGAGCTGGCATTGAGGCGTATGCCTCAAGTTTACTGAGGCGCACCTCGCCTCATGTTTTAGAGGCGTCCGCCTCTTAAAATTAAAAAAAACCTAACCTATTATGTAGCTATTTGGTTTGGCCCCCCATTGCGTCTTCGATCATTTCCGAACCGAAACTAGATTTTTTCTCCCTTCTTCTTTGAGCAACATTTTCCCCTCTTCCTAGGTTCCTTCCATTCGACCAGCATCGGCTTCCTTCCACCATGAGTTGATCTTCACCTATTGCTTGGAGTTCCCTTCTACCGGAGTTGGGCTGGAGTCTCCTTCGACCGACCGCTGAAAGCTCTTCTTCTTCGTGGTTCCATTTATCACCTTATTGTGAAATACAAGATCGGTCTGTTTTGCCATAAGGACCTCCATATTCTGCTGAATAAGATTCCACAATTAGTCTGTCTGCTCGGTATCGCTAGGTACATGCTCGGTACTGCTCGGTACCACTTGGCATAACAATGCTTGGTACCACTAGGTACATGCTCGGTATCGCTAGGTACATTCTCTGTGGAACCCCGCCAGGGGGCAGTGCCCCCTTGGACCTCAGGCTGCTCGACATACTGTTCTTTTCATCATTTTTAGTAATAGTTGTTAGTGTTAGTCTGCTTCTTCATGAGTGCATGCTTTATATAAGTTTTCTTAATGTAGAATAAGTGAATCATTATGTTTATGGGTTTTATATATTGCATTAATATATTCTTCTCATAAAGATGGTCAAAAGTAAGGATAAAGTTGCATCAGGTCATAGAAAAGATCCATCATGAAAACATAGCATTCAGGTGGATGTAGGAGGAAGTGATAAAACATATATCTATCTAAAATGCAATTACCGTGACAAAATTGTGAAGGGTGGTGTGACTAGGATGAATGATCACCTTTTAGGGTCTTACAAGAATGTTGCTCCATGCTCCAAAGTTCCTGATACTGTAAGGGAGGAGATAAAGTCATACATAAATAAGTCTATCACGTCAAAACATTTTGCATAGAAGCAATTTGAGGACAGAGGAGAAATCGTTTGTCATCTACATTAAGGATGAACGGAATTTGAGTACCTACAACCAAGTACATATAAAGAGAAGATATCATTTTTTTACATTAAGGATGAATTCATTGGTGTACATTATGTACAATAGGAGACTCAAAGATAGGAATTTGAAGAAAAAAGGATTAATGGATGATGAAGATTCTTTGCTTTACTAGGATGTGCCATCTGATGATGAGTGGTTTGCAGATGATGAAGTTGAAGTGATACCATCTGAATTATAAGATGAAGATTTAAATGTTGATTTCTTTGATGGTCATAAAGCATCTACATCCACCACAACTTAAGAACAAATAAAAAAATTTATATAAATAATATAGTTTTTTTAGACTTTTATTAATTTTGA
This sequence comes from Dendrobium nobile, assembly GCA_022539455.1. Lineage (NCBI taxonomy): Eukaryota > Viridiplantae > Streptophyta > Magnoliopsida > Asparagales > Orchidaceae > Dendrobium > Dendrobium nobile. Next base: position 55,207,830 of record CM039730.1, read on the forward strand.
TATTGTTAAAAAATATTTAGGGAAGAGGAAGATAAATGATATTGAAGGAGTTGATTGGGAGCATTATACTATATAGGAGAGGAGGAAGGGGAGAGAGCAGTTCATCATAATGATGATTCAAATGAAGACCCCCTTAGTGATGACAGTGCTGATGACTTATGAGTTCTTATGTGATATGTCGTTGTTATTTATTTTTGGAATTATATGTTAATGAAAAGAATACTGTGATTTGGGAAAGATAGAATTTGAGTGGAACTATATTTCATATTGTCTTATTATTGGGATATTTTGATTTCACTTCATATTTTATGCCTTTTTATGCTTTATATTTTTTACTCATTAGCATAGAAAGTAATAACGCATTCCCTACGTTTACTAAGATTTGACAGATAGCTTTGCACGATTCCTTGTGCTTGATTCACAACCTACAAGAGAAGAAGATTAGAGAGGAAATTGAAGAGGAGGAAAAGTTAACCCTTGTCGAGGCACGGTGGTGATTTGCCACTACACGATGGAAAGCTGCTCTTCAATGGCTCTGGACAAGGTGAAGATGATACGCTCCAAGTACTCGGCAGAATTGTCTACTTCCGGGTTAACGTCGAAGAAAGACGACCGGAGGATGTCGACGAAGCCTTGTTCGTTGTTGACGAAGCTGGAGTCAAGATCAGGATCAGCCATGCATCGTAGTGTAGAAGATGTCCCTTTGCCGTCCTTGTAGGTTTTCCTTGAGAGAAAGAAGTTTCTCTCAAGAATCCAAGTAGGGGAAGAGGTGAAAGGGTGGCCGACCAAGGTAGGGAACTTGGGGAGATTTTGGTTCAGATTTTAGAGGTAATATGGGTAGGGAAAAACGGCTAGGTTAGAGAGGGAGGTGGAGTGAAAAAGGGTTCATATTTGAGGGAAGATGGAGGAAGATTGGGAATTTGTTTCCCTAATTAATCTTTTAAGTTTGAAAAGGATTAAAAGGGAAATTTGTGAGAGGGAGGGGCGGTAAGAGAGAGGGAGAGGTTTGAAATCTTCCCCAAGCAAGAGACTTAACTTTAGAAGGCATTTAATGGGTGGGGATATAGGGGGGCCGGCGGAATAGAGAGAGAGGGAGGAGCATGTGGAAATAAATTAAGCCTTCTTGATTTAGAATATTAAATTAGAAAGGAGGGATCTCATTCCAATTTAATAAAAATTCAAATACGATTAATTTTGGAAACTTTCCTAAATTAGAACTTCGTAATTTAGGTAATAAATTCAAATTCAAATGGATTTTAATTGTGAATTAATTGGGTTACCTAAAATATAAAGACCCAATTATGAAGGGCTTTAATTGCAAGCATTAATGGGGAAATCTCAAGTGGGGCCGGCGGCTAGGGTTGGATGGGCTGCCGGTTTTTGGTGTGGGGGAATGTGGTCGGTTGGGAGATAGGGAGATTGGGGTGTTAGCCGAAGGAGAAGGGGTGGGGGCCTCCGACGGTGGGGAGTTTTGCAGGTGGCCGGCGGTGTTGGAAGGGGTGGTTGGGCGGTGTGGTTGAAGGGGAGGGAGGGAGGAGGAGAAGAAAGAATAGGGAAGAAAATAACCATGAACCCGGACGCTTCCAAGGTTGGTGGGTGAACCAATTCCCTCTCCAAGGAATTTCTCTTCAAAGGCTCTCAAGCTCTCACAAGAACTCAATGTGTAGGAATTTGATTATAATTCATTTATTAACTTCAAAAGAAACATAAGGGGGCAATATATAGCCTCAGACAATGAAAGGGAAAATAAAAGACGACATAGCCCCTAAGGCTTACATATATGACAAAACCCTTAAGTAAGGGTATAATGGGAAATGCTACTAAAGCAAATACATAAAGTAAATAAATAAAACAAATACACTCAAAAACAAATCGGCGCGATCATGGCCGTAGATTGTCGGCCTCGTCTCTGATATACTTTCCATCAATGGGCTATTGCAACTTCTAAGTGAAGCAATAAGACCTATTTCTTAACTAACTTATTAGGGAGCTTCTAAGTGAATTTATAAACCCTAAGGTAAAATAATAGATAACTAAGTGAAGCTATAAGTTCTATCATATTTCAAATGACCAAGCTATTTCTAAATGAAGCAGGAAGACTTGTTCTTAACTAACTCATTAGGGAGCTTCTAAGTGTAGTAACAAATCCTAAGTTGAATTAATAAATAACTTTTGAGGGAAGTTATATGCCTTATACTAAATCAAAATCTCAAGGCAACTTTTAATTGAAGTCATAAGCCCTGTTCTAAACTAAAATTTATAGGAAACTTTTAATTGAAGTAATAAATCATATTCTAAGTTAAATAAACAGGCAACTTTTAAGTGAAACCACAAGTTTTACCCTTAATTGGAATTTATAAGCAACTTCTAATTGAAGCCATAAGACATATCCTATTTTAAATAAATAGGCAAATTTTAAGTAAACAGTAAGCCCCTACCTCAAGCTAAATAAATAACTTCTAACTGAAACAGTAAGCCCTATTTCAAAGTTCAAACTAAGGCTTCGTTTGGGACAGCTTTTTTGCTGCTTCTTAAAGCAGCTTTCAAGTACAAAAATTTCAACTTTTGAACTAAAAGGCTGTTTTAAGCAGCAGTAAAAAAGCCGTCCCAAACGAAGCCTAAATCTATAGGCCACTTCTAAGTGAAACAATAAGCTCTATTTCAAACTAAATCTATAGTCAACTTTTAAGTGAAACAGTAAGACCTATTTTAAACTAAATCTATAAGTAATTTCTAAGTAAAGTCATAAATCCTATCCAAACCAACAACACCGAGCAACTCCTAAGCGGAGTCGTAAGCCCCTTCCTAAATAAATTAACGGGTAACTTCTAAGAGGAGCTGTAAGCCTCATCTTAAACTAAACTACTAGGCAACTCCTAAGAGGATCCATAAGCCCCAATCTACATAAACTAACAAGCATTCTAACAAATATAAGCCCTAAACTTAAACTCCAACATACCAAAATTAATAATAAACTATTTCAGCCTACTTAGGATCCCTGAGAGGAGGCAACATATGGTTGATAATCAGAATCCTTGGACGTTGCAACCAATTGTCCGTTAGCATTGGTAGATTGAGGTTTATGATATTACTAGGATGACGGAACTATTGGATCTTGATTAAGTCAACCTCCACCCCCTAAAAATGAGACTAAAACTTAAGATTTTGAAGCTATGCCAAAGCAACTAATCCTTAATCAAGAGTGCTCTCCCAAGCAATGGGAGGGGTATTGACTAAGAGGGTTTGCGCTCATAGGAAGTAAGGATCCAGTCTTAAATGAACTCCGTTATGAACATCAGGCGGAATTCAATTAATTAAAAAATTAATACACCTTAAGAAAAATGGAATCCTAAGCCTAGGTGGGTTCGTGCCCAGTGCAATTTTTCTTGAGCGAATATTCCCAATCAACATCTCATAGTTCCTTTGTCTCTAGTTATCATGTTTTTCAATGTACTTAGTCAGCAGTGACAGTCGATTCAACCTAACCAACAAATCCTTAGCATCACATAGGTTGCTTTTTCCAATGGAATCTTATTGACTTGGGGTGGACATTTACCTAAGAGAATGGATTTAAGTTGGCCTTAGCTAATAGAAAACTTCATACCCTTATCACTTACACTTTATCATTCACCACTCGAGGATATTTTAACTATTGTCGAACTTACATGCTCTCATTTTGTTGTGGAACCATCCAATATGAAGGCTCAGTCATAACCGTTTGAAAGTAGGTTGATGAGTTGATTTTATTTTTTTGGGATTTCCATTATCCTGAAATTAGTGAGTTTGCTTATTTCCACTTTCACCTTGAAAATGTAGTTTAACATCTCATCACGCATTTCATACTCAACCATTTATTTGACTTACCATCAATTGAGAATCGAAATACACCACCGTTTGTGTCGTGCCTATCCATGTAGAGAGTCACAGGCTATTGAGTAAGGCTTTGTACTCAGCTTGGTTTTTTGTTGCTGTAAATTTTATGCTTGCCACTTGTATGATTATTACACCATTTGGGCTCTTTAAGACCATGCCTGCCCCTAGGCCTGCTCGCTTGATACTCCGTCCACATACATTCCATGATTATTGTTGGGCATCCAATACTTCTTACTCGTAACTTGCAACATTAAAGCCTATCAGAAAGTTACCAATGCATGGGCTTTGATGGCTATCTTTGGTTGTGTGTGTAATTTAGAACTCGCTTAACTCTATTGGACACTTAAATAATCTACCTGAGTGGTCCAACTTGATGCGTACAACTTTGAGTCGGTGGTAAGTGATTACCTGGATCGAGTGTACCTGGAAATAAGCTCATAACTGTTGAACAAAGATGATGAGGGCCTACGTAAGCTTCTCCATGATATGATATCTCTGTTCAACACCCCTCTTATCTTGATGACATAATTGATTGGTCATTTCATGTAGGACTAAATGCGTATGTTGATGTTTTACTTTTGAAACTATATGCCTTTTGAAAGAGCAAGAACAATTAGTCAACTTCTTTGATTTAATCGGGGATTGAAAACAATAAAGTAATGATTTAGATCAAGCAATAGATTACACAACAAAGATTTAGAACATAAAAATAGCCAATCAAATTCAATTTTGCTTAAAGTGATGTTTTCAATAGAAATTATTAAATTAACAATCAGAATAGTCACTATGTAAAATCCCTCACTCAACTCTTGGATGATTGGTGAAAACGGATAAATCTTACACAATCTTTATGACGCCAAAATTTCATAATAATCATCATTACCCTCCCCAAAGAGGAGGGGTTATAAATAGCCAATGTTACAATAAAGAAATAAAAGACACAAGTGCCCATAAGGGTCACACACAACTACTCCCTCAAGTGAGGGTAAAAATGAAAAATTGCGATAATAAATTAAATACATATAATAAACCTAATACAAATGATAGCTCAAAAATAAAGTGGTGCGATCGTGGCCGTAGATCGTCAGCCCCTTCTCTAATAGACTCTCCATGATCGGATGTCCTCATCATCATTACTTCTTTCTTTCATTCTTTGTGGACAAGCACAGAATTGATCGCATTCTTGCCAACTCCCAAATATAGTAACAAGTCCTCTCGTTCTTTTGAACTCTAAAGCAAAGGTTGTGAGGAGAGATTGAGTTTGAGTTCTTAGAAGGCGAATTTGCACTCCTCGCTCCATATGAATTTTTTTGCATCCATCAACACCTTGATGAACACTGCCATTGCCAGGTCCCAAGTCCTGGATGAGAAAAGTGGAGGGTTGCGTTAGGTGGTCGACAGCCAGCGTAAAACTTGTCGAACAAAAATGACATGAATCCTTTAAGAAATTGTGTTAATGCTAGGGCGTCCCCTGGAAGCGACGCGCTGTATGGCCTGAATACAGTGACAAGTGTGCAAGGGCCGCTGCACCGGCGCCCGGGTGCAGTGTTAAATAGGCAAGGGTTCCCACATCAAGGACGGATGTGGGCAAAGAAGCTAGTCCATGAAACTAAAATTAGGATAGGAACTTGGAATATAGGTTCCCTTACAGGAAAATTAATGGAATTAATATATATTATGATTCATAGGAAGTTAAATATTTTGTGCATTCAGGAAACTAAATGGGTTGGTGAGAAGGCTAAGGAAATTGATAGTTTAGGATTTAAACTTTGGTATTCGGGTAGGAGTCGTACTAGAAATGGTGTAGGTGTTATTATAGATAAGAGTTTAAAGAATAATGTTATAAAAATTAACAGGATTGGAGATAGAATTATAGCTTTAAAGATTATTGTTGATGATAAGATTGTTAATATTATAAGTGCTTATGCTCCTCAAGTAGGTTTGTATATGAGTTCTAAATTAAATTTTTGGAATGACTTAGAAGAATTAATACAAAAGATACCTCTTGAAGAAAGAGTTTTGATTGGAGGAGATTTAAATGGACATGTTGGTAGAGAGGTAGATGATTTTAAAAGCATTCATGGTGGCCATGGATTTGGAACGACGAATGAAGGTGGCAAGACCATATTGGATTTTTGTTTAGCTTATGATTTTTCAATTGTTAATACCTTATTTAAGAAAAGAAATGAGCATCTCATCACTTATAAAAATGGATATAGTACAACACAGATTGACTATTTTCTTATTAGAAAACTAAATCGTTTAGATTGCAAAGATTGTAAAGTTATTCCGAGTGAAAATTTATGTACCCAACATCGATTATTAGTTTTGGATTTTAAGATAAAGGGGCATAAAATAAAAAATAAAGTAAAACGATTTTCTAGGATTAGATGGGGGCATTTAAAGAATATTAACAAAAATATTTTTGGAAATAAGATCTTAGATCTTAAGATTTTGTCTGTGCATGAGGATGCTAATATTATGTGGAAAAAAGTGGCTAGTGATATTAAGAATATTGCAAAAGATATCCTTGGAGTATCAAAGGGAAAAGCTCCTAATAGTAAAAGTAGTTGGTGGTGGAATCCAAATGTGCAAGAAAAGATTAAAAATAAGAAGCTTTGTTATAAAAATTGGTTTAATTTTAAAAATTCTGATAATTGGAAAATTTATAAAGTGGCTCGTAAGGATGCTAAGAAAGCAATATGCGATGCAAAGACATTAGCTTTTAGTGATTTATATAATAGATTAGATACTAAAGAGGGAGAAAGATATATGTATAAGTTAGCCAAACAAAGAGATAGGAATAGTAAGGATTTAGTTCAAGTGAAGTGTATTAAAGATGAAGATCAAAAAATACTTTTCTTAGAAGATGATATTCAACAAAGATGGATGAGATATTTTGCTAAACTTTTTAATGAAGATTGTGAATATAAGATTGACTATAATGACCTTAGCACCCTAAATGAAAATAAAGATTTCTGTTTTTATCGGCGTATTAGTAAAACTGAAGTTAGAGAGGCTTTAAAGAAAATGAAGGGTGGAAAAGCTGTTGGACCTGATGATATTCCAATAGAAGTGTGAAAATGCTTAGGAGATGAAGGAATTTCATGGCTTACTAAACTTTTTAATACTATTTTGAAGACTAAAAAGATGCCAGATGAGTGGAGAATGAGTGTGTTAATTCTTATTTTTAAGAATAAAGGTGATGCACAAGATTGTGCGAATTATAGAGGTATTAAGTTAATGTGTCATACTTTAAAACTTTGGGAGCGAGTTATGGAGCATAGGTTGCGGCGTGATACTAATGTTTCTCATAATCAATTTGGATTCATGCCGGGTAGGTCGACTATGGAAGCCATTCATTTATTAAGAGGTTTGATGGAGAAATATAGAGAAAATAAGGAGGATCTACATATGATATTTATTGATTTAGAAAAAGCATATGATAAAGTTCCAAGAGAAGTGCTATGGAGAGTTCTTGAAAAGAAATGAGTCAATAATGCTTATATTCAAATCATTAAAGATATGTATGCAGGAGCTATTACTTGTGTTCAAACACAAGGTGGTTTGACCAAGTATTTCCCTATTTCGGTTGGGTTACATCAAGGATCAGCCTTAAGCCCATATCTTTTTGCTTTAGTCATGGATGTTCTCACTAGACATTTGCAAGAGGATGTACCTTGGTGTATGCTTTTTGCTGATGATATTCTTCTTGTTGATAAGACTAGAAAGGGAGTTGAAGGTAAACTTGAATTATGGAGGTCAACTTTAGAGTCTAAAGGTTTTCGCTTGAGTAGATCTAAAACGGAATATATGGAGTGTAATTTTGGTAGTAATAGACCTAGTGAGGGGATTGTGACTTTGGGCGATCAAGTCATTAATAAGAGTACACGTTTTAGATATCTTGGATCTATTGTTCAGAGTGATGGTGAAATAGATGGGGATATTATCAGCAGAATTCAAGTTGGATGGTTGAAGTGGAGGAATGCATCAGGCTTGTTATGTGATAGAAATGTACCCCTCAAACTTAAGGGAAAGTTCTATAAGATGGTAGTGAGGCCTGCAATGCTTTATGGTGCCGAATGTTGGCCATTAAAAGAGAAGCATAATACTAAGTTAAGTGTGGCAGAGATGAGGATGCTCAGGTGGATGAGTGGCTTTACCCTTAGAGATAGGATACGAAATGAGCATATACGTGAAAAGGTTGGAGTAGCTCCAGTAGAAGATAAGATTAGAGAGAGTCGCCTTAGATGGTTTGGTCACATAAAACGGCGGCCTTCCGATGACCCGGTTAGGAGAGTAGAGGTATTAGATTTGACTTATGTTAAGAAAGGTAGGGGTAGACCTAAAAAGACTTGGTTAGAAAATATTAAGAATGATCTTTCTTTATTAGATTTAAACGAGAATTTGACTTTTAATAGGACACAATGGAGAAAAAGGATTCATGTAGCCGACCCCACGTAGTGGGATAAAGGCTTGATGTTGTTGTTTGTTGTTGTTGCATCAACACCTTGATGAAAGGCAAGCACCTTTCACCCAACCTAGATATGAAGCGATTAAGGTCCGCATTTCCCAGGGAGTTGTTGCACTTCCTTATGAGTCCTAGGCAACGATATCTCTAGGATTGCTTTTTACTTTGTCTGGGTTGACCTTTATGCCCTCGGGTATAAGTAGGAATCCAAAAAACTTTTATGATCCTACACCAAATGTACACTTTAATAGATTGAGTCACATATTGTATCTTTGGAGAGCGACAAATGTCTCCTTCAAATCTTGAATGTGATATTTTGGTGACTTTACAACAATAGATCATCTACGTACACTTCAACATTTCGCCCTTTTTTTGTGTACCTTGGAGATGTGATCCATCATTCTTTTGATAAGTCGACACAGTGTTCTTTAGCTCTAAATTGTATCATCTTGTAGCAATATAGACCTTCACCTATGATAAAGGATGTTTTCTCGCAATCGTCGGGGTGCTTTTTTATCCGATGGTATCTAGAAAATGCATCTGAGAAGCTCAACACCGAGAATCCAATTGCTGAGCCAACTAGTAAGCCAATTCTGAGGAGTGGGTAACCATCTTTTGGGCACTTCAAGAGTTCAAGTTAAGATTAGTGAATTCGACGCACATCATCCCACTTGTCAGTCACCTCATAAACCCTTACAATATTGAAAATCTAGTCAGGATACTATATCTTCTGATTTCTTAATGAAGCCGACGTAGAGAAGCTTTTTTACTTTCTATTTACTTGGCTTGATGAACACAATGGATGTCTTTCTTGATTTTTTTTATTTTATAGGTCTAGCATGTCTTTTCACAATAAGTTTGTTGCGGAAGATTTCTTCATCAATGCCTGGTATCGCCATTTCTGTCCATGCAAAGACGTTGAGGTCATCTCTAAAACTAATTAGCTTAGATGAGCTAGCCCCGATGCTTTGAGTTGAATGAGATGCTTATTCTCAGCTTCCTCTCTGGCTCACCCGCACTAGTTGGGACCTCTTCCATTGCTGTTATAGTCTCTAACCCTGGTTCTTGTTTGACAGCTATAGCTCCTCCTCTGGGGAGGTTGACACCCCTATCGCCTTTAGGTAACATTTGTTGGATTGTATGAGGTCAACTCTCACTATGTTTACTCGGCTGCCCGTTAAGAATTTGATCAACACGTGATAGGTTGAGACAACTACCTAGATTGTATTCAGGAGAGGTCTCCCAAAGATGACGTTATACATGGCTAGGGCATCTATAATTATGAAGTCCGTCATTACAATGTAGAGCTAGTTACTTCACCCCAGGTAATTGAGCTGGCGAATTCCATTGATAGCTCATCAACTGAGCTGACGATGAGTCACTTTAAGAGGGTGCCTCCCGCTAAATGGGCGAGCTTACCAAATTTGGGGAACGTGTGTGAACCCCTACAATTCCCCCCTAGACGCGACCTTCCAAGGGTTGTTTTATCAAGTTGGGTCGAATCTGGGAATTGTGTTATATTGGGAAAATATGATGTCGTCTAATCTATAGAGTATAGCTTATTTCAGGAGCATCTATATGAAGACAAACATGCTTGCACATAATAGTTGTTTCTTGTGTATGTGTTAGGAAATACTTGAGTTCGCAAGTAACCCTAAGGTAATACTTGAGTTCGCAAGCAACCCTAGTCAAAATCAACCCAAAACAGTGAGCAAAACCAGCAGTTTTACAGCAGCTCCGCAGCAGGAAATGCACCCAAACAGAGAAAAATAAGGAAAAGAAACAAGGTTTCCACTAGTAGATGCAAGAAAACAAAGAAAGATACAACGTCCTTCGATTCGAGAGGAAGAACAACTCTCCACAAGTCTCTAGCAAACCCTAGAGCCCAAGCACACTATGAGATCTCAAACTTTTCATTCAAATTCAAGATGAGGACCTAATTCCCCCCTTTCCCCCTCTTTAACTCTCATCCCCATACAAAATCCCTAAACAACCCTTCTATTCAAATTTCCCCCCTTTCCATTCAAATTTTCCCTCCAACCCTTGAATTAACTCCATGTGGGGCCCGCCTAGAGTAAGTAAGGACTGGAGGGGCCCGCCTAACGGTATGTCACTTCTTGTTTCTCTGTTACTATTAACTGATCCATCCATGTTCATTGGGTTTGATCTCTCGGTATGGTATGATTAAATTATCAAGTAGTTAAGCTTATTAAATTATGGCTAACTATTTAGTATGCTTGATTATGAATTAATTATAATTTTAATTAAGAGCAGTAAAGATTGAAAATTTTATTTTGATTTTATTTTACCAATTAAGTATATGTTAATTACTTCGTGTTGATAATCCTTAGAAGTTTGTACTCGTACGCTAATAATAAATTAGTGATTGTGATGACAACTTAAATTAATTAGGGGACTAAATAAGACTTAATTAGAATGATAATTACTTGTTGCATCCTGGAATATTCACGCAGAGAGAGAAATTTATAGTTTAACGCCTTAGCTTTGTACTAAGATCAAGCACACAATCAGATAAGAGAAATGGTGCAGTATTTAAAGAAACACCAAGATTTTTACGTGAAAAATCCTAAATATGGGAAAAACTACAGGGCCTGACCCAGTTTGAATGAATCCACTAGTATTTCCAGTTGATTGCAAATGAGGCCCTTCCTTGGGGGAAAGGCCTTAGCTTGACGTAAAAAATATACATCATATGGAGTGCATTACATGATGGGAATAGGAAAAATCACTATTGATGTATTTGTTTGATCGGAAGGACCATAGTCGGTGTACGACGGAGGTCGGAAAGATCGTTGTCGGGTGACGGTGGTTAAAGGACCGTAGTCGGCGGGCTATGGAGGTCGGAAAGACAGTTGTATGGCGATGAAGTTCGGAAAGACTGTAGTCGGTGACGGGGGTCGGAAAGATTGTAGTCGACGACGAAGATTGGAAGAACCATAATCGACGAGCGACGGAGCTCGGAAGAACTGTAATCGGCGGGCGATGCAGGTTGAAAAGACCATTGTATGGCGACGGAGGTCATAAAGAACGTTTTCTGGCGATGGAGGTCGAAATGACCATAGTCGGCATGTGACGGAGGTCAGAAGGACCATTGTCGAGTGGAAGTCCGACGGTAGCCGGCAGGTTACAGAGGTCAGAAAGATCATTGTCTGGTGACGGAGGTTAGAAGGCACGTAATTGGTGGGCAATAGTGTCCAGAAAGATCGTTATCTAACGACGGAGGTTGGAAGGACCATAGTCGGCAGGCGATAATAGTCAAAAAGATTGTTATCTGGTAAAGGAGATCGGATGGACAGTAGTCAGCTGTCAACAGAGGTCGGAAGTCTGGTGATGGACGGAAGTCCGACCTCAGACAGAAGTTCAATGATGGACGGAAGTCCGGTGTCAAATAGAAGTCCAGTGGAAGTACGAACGACAGGCGAAAGTATAGTGATGGGCAGAAGTTTGGCATCGGATAGAAATCCGACGACAGGCGGAAGCCCGTGTCGGGTAGAAGTCGGCGGGCTATGGAGGTCGGAAAGATAGTTGTATGGCGATGAAGTTCGGAAAGACTGTAGTCGGTGACGGGGGTCGGAAAGATTGTAGTCGACGACGAAGATTGGAAGAACCATAATCGACGGGCGACGGAGGTCGGAAGAATCGTAATCGGCGGGCGATGCAGGTCGAAAAGACCATTGTATGGCGACGGAGGTCGAAAGGACCATAGTCGGCATGTGACGGAGGTCAGAAGGACCATTGTCGAGTGGAAGTCCGACGTTAGCCGGTAGGTTACAGAGGTCAGAAAGATCATTGTCTGGTGACGGAGGTTAGAAGGCACGTAATTGGTGGGCAATAGTGTCTAGAAAGATCATTATCTAATGACGGAGGTTGGAAGGACCATAGTCGGTAGGCGATAATAGTCAGAAAGATTGTTATCTGGTAAAGGAGATCGGATGGACAGTAGTCAGCTGTCAACAGAGGTCGGAAGTCTGGTGATAGACGGAAGTCCGACCTTAGACAGAAGTTCAACGATGGACGTGTAATATCTCGTTCCCTTACTGTTCCTCTCTGAATTGGATTTCCCTCCCAGAATCGGCCAGGACGAAGTTGAGATCGTCCAGGCCGATCAGTGCATGGAAAACAGCTGATTTCTGGTGTGTTTTCTGGAAGAATTCCTGTACAGATCGTCCGGGCCGATCGTGAGATCGTCCAGGCCGATCTGTACTGTAGAAATGATCGGCCAGACAATAGCCCTGGGTGAGGTCCAGGACGATCAGGATTTGGTCTGATCGTCCCGGGACGATGTGAATATCGGCCTGGCCGATCAGTTCACAGATATAAGAAAATCAGCTCGTTTTGAAGAGAGAGAAATCATTTTATAAAATCAGAAAATATCTGAGGAGAGAGAAAGAGAAAAGGAAAAGAGAAAAGCTGGTTTTCGGAGACCGCGGAGCGCTTTTCGTCCGACGCTGCTGTTGGGAAAAGTGAAGATCTCGTGGTAAGGACTCCGAACCCTGTTTCTGTTTTCAAAGATGTTGTGTTTTGACTGAGTTGAGATCTGTTTTGTGTTTTCGTAGTCGAACTTTTGACGTGATTTGATATTGACACAACTTTCACCGCACAACTTCTAGTATGTTATAGATATGATTATTGTACACGATTTGACTGTATTCTACGAAGATTTTATCGGTCGGAATTGATTCTACGCGCTTTTAATCGAATAGAAAATTATCAGGATGTTTTCTGACTTGGTTTCTATAGAATAAAAGTCTTGCATTGATGTTATAGATATTCTATTGTAATTTGGTAGAATTTGGAAATCGTGTCTTTTTGCAGGATTTTTGTGTAAATTTGACCGACTGCCGTTACGCTGTCCGATTTTCGTATGATTTCTGAATTGTCTGAGATTGATAGATTGAATTGATATGTGTATGATTATTGATATGATTGTTCTAGATTTCTTTAATATTGCTTATTGCATCGATTATTGCATTGACTATTGATTGGATTGATTGATTGATCCTGAAAGACAAGTGGGAACCTGGTTGAACGTTGGTGAAGATTGATATTGACCTGTACAGGATGGTGGGCCGACGGGCTTTCCTTTAAACATCGATTATGGATTTCTACAACAGCACTATAGATGGGAGTTATAAGGAGTTTTATATGCCGACGGGCGGCCGACGGGCAAAAAGAGTGACGACTCTTATTGATAGACCAACGTGTATTAAACGGACTACAACAGCAACGGATTCTACAACAGCACTATGGATAATAGCCAGTGAACCTGGTTGATCATGACTAGTGTTTGTGCTTGTCGAGTAAGACCATTGCATTGTATGATCTTGCATCGTATGGATTTCCTGATATGTATTAATTTATTGATTTCCGATTGATTTATTGATTTAATGGATTTATCGAATTGATTTCTTATCGTACGGATTCATTGATTTCATTGATAATCGTCGAGCATTGATACTATTGACCATTGATTATTGTTATGGACATAGATATTGTATAGATTCATTGATGATTGATCGCTGAGCATTGATATGGACATTGATAGATATAGATACTGCATTGATAGCATGGACATGGACATCGTATAGATTCATTGTATTGCTGCCTAGATTTTATAGATTCACTGTTGCTATTGTTCTACACCGTATTGACTGTTTTATAGATTCCTTGTCTCGTATCGCTTTTCTCATTTGACTTCATTGATTAGATCGTATTGATTTGACCGTATTGATTTGATTGACGGATATTGATTGATTGCGTTGATTTATCGAATTGCCTGCCGCTGCATTGACTGGCTTTATTGACTATTGATTTCCGCTGCATAGACTCATTGACCATTGACTGATCCAGATTGATAGATTGACATGCATATTGATAGCACCGCCTTGCTTTGATTTCAGTTGTAGGCTTTGGTGACCTGCTGGGCTATTGTAGCTCATTATATGTGGTTTAAAAATTTCAGGTCCGAGCAAGGCAACTGGAATGGAGTTCGATCAGAATGTCAGACGAATCCTTTCGCTACACGGATCTTGGGGTCGTTACAATTGGTATCAGAGCAAGTGTAGTGAAAGGATTTGATTGATAGTTTGATAGAATGAATCCATTCTATTCATTTTGCATACATAGTGATTGACATTTGATTGATTGCATTGTGTGTTCTGTATGGATTTCGACGAGTTTTGTTTTGGGATTTGGATTTCGATCGATTTGGTTTGCTTCGTGTTTTGCTTCGTACCTTTAGGGAAATGTCGGGACGACATTTTTCTAAGGTGGGGAGATTGTAATATCTCGTTCCCTTACTGTTCCTCTCTGAATTGGATTTCCCTCCCAGAATCGGCCAGGACGAAGTTGAGATCGTCCAGGCCGATCAGTGCATGGAAAACAGCTGATTTCTGGTGTGTTTTCTGGAAGAATTCCTGTACAGATCGTCCGGGCCGATCGTGAGATCGTCCAGGCCGATCTGTACTGTAGAAATGATCGGCCAGACAATAGCCCTGGGTGAGGTCCAGGACGATCAGGATTTGGTCTGATCGTCCCGGGACGATGTGAATATCGGCCTGGCCGATCAGTTCACAGATATAAGAAAATCAGCTCGTTTTGAAGAGAGAGAAATCATTTTATAAAATCAGAAAATATCTGAGGAGAGAGAAAGAGAAAAGGAAAAGAGAAAAGCTGGTTTTCGGAGACCGCGGAGCGCTTTTCGTCCGACGCTGCTGTTGGGAAAAGTGAAGATCTCGTGGTAAGGACTCCGAACCCTGTTTCTGTTTTCAAAGATGTTGTGTTTTGACTGAGTTGAGATCTGTTTTGTGTTTTCGTAGTCGAACTTTTGACGTGATTTGATATTGACACAACTTTCACCGCACAACTTCTAGTATGTTATAGATATGATTATTGTACACGATTTGACTGTATTCTACGAAGATTTTATCGGTCGGAATTGATTCTACGCGCTTTTAATCGAATAGAAAATTATCAGGATGTTTTCTGACTTGGTTTCTATAGAATAAAAGTCTTGCATTGATGTTATAGATATTCTATTGTAATTTGGTAGAATTTGGAAATCGTGTCTTTTTGCAGGATTTTTGTGTAAATTTGACCGACTGCCGTTACGCTGCCCGATTTTCGTATGATTTCTGAATTGTCTGAGATTGATAGATTGAATTGATATGTGTATGATTATTGATATGATTGTTCTAGATTTCTTTAATATTGCTTATTGCATCGATTATTGCATTGACTATTGATTGGATTGATTGATTGATCCTGAAAGACAAGTGGGAACCTGGTTGAACGTTGGTGAAGATTGATATTGACCTGTACAGGATGGTGGGCCGACGGGCTTTCCTTTAAACATCGATTATGGATTTCTACAACAGCACTATAGATGGGAGTTATAAGGAGTTTTATATGCCGACGGGCGGCCGACGGGCAAAAAGAGTGACGACTCTTATTGATAGACCAACGTGTATTAAACGGACTACAACAGCAACGGATTCTACAACAGCACTATGGATAATAGCCAGTGAACCTGGTTGATCATGACTAGTGTTTGTGCTTGTCGAGTAAGACCATTGTATGACATTGTATGATCTTGCATCGTATGGATTTCCTGATATGTATTAATTTATTGATTTCCGATTGATTTATTGATTTAATGGATTTATCGAATTGATTTCTTATCGTACGGATTCATTGATTTCATTGATAATCGTCGAGCATTGATACTATTGACCATTGATTATTGTTATGGACATAGATATTGTATAGATTCATTGATGATTGATCGCTGAGCATTGATATGGACATTGATAGATATAGATACTGCATTGATAGCATGGACATGGACATCGTATAGATTCATTGTATTGCTGCCTAGATTTTATAGATTCACTGTTGCTATTGTTCTACACCGTATTGACTGTTTTATAGATTCCTTGTCTCGTATCGCTTTTCTCATTTGACTTCATTGATTAGATCGTATTGATTTGACCGTATTGATTTGATTGACGGATATTGATTGATTGCGTTGATTTATCGAATTGCCTGCCGCTGCATTGACTGGCTTTATTGACTATTGATTTCCGCTGCATAGACTCATTGACCATTGACTGATCCAGATTGATAGATTGACATGCATATTGATAGCACCGCCTTGCTTTGATTTCAGTTGTAGGCTTTGGTGACCTGCTGGGCTATTGTAGCTCATTATATGTGGTTTAAAAATTTCAGGTCCGAGCAAGGCAACTGGAATGGAGTTCGATCAGAATGTCAGACGAATCCTTTCGCTACACGGATCTTGGGGTCGTTACAATTGGTATCAGAGCAAGTGTAGTGAAAGGATTTGATTGATAGTTTGATAGAATGAATCCATTCTATTCATTTTGCATACATAGTGATTGACATTTGATTGATTGCATTGTGTGTTCTGTATGGATTTCGACGAGTTTTGTTTTGGGATTTGGATTTCGATCGATTTGGTTTGCTTCGTGTTTTGCTTCGTACCTTTAGGGAAATGTCGGGACGACATTTTTCTAAGGTGGGGAGATTGTAATATCTCGTTCCCTTACTGTTCCTCTCTGAATTGGATTTCCCTCCCAGAATCGGCCAGGACGAAGTTGAGATCGTCCAGGCCGATCAGTGCATGGAAAACAGCTGATTTCTGGTGTGTTTTCTGGAAGAATTCCTGTACAGATCGTCCGGGCCGATCGTGAGATCGTCCAGGCCGATCTGTACTGTAGAAATGATCGGCCAGACAATAGCCCTGGGTGAGGTCCAGGACGATCAGGATTTGGTCTGATCGTCCCGGGACGATGTGAATATCGGCCTGGCCGATCAGTTCACAGATATAAGAAAATCAGCTCGTTTTGAAGAGAGAGAAATCATTTTATAAAATCAGAAAATATCTGAGGAGAGAGAAAGAGAAAAGGAAAAGAGAAAAGCTGGTTTTCGGAGACCGCGGAGCGCTTTTCGTCCGACGCTGCTGTTGGGAAAAGTGAAGATCTCGTGGTAAGGACTCCGAACCCTGTTTCTGTTTTCAAAGATGTTGTGTTTTGACTGAGTTGAGATCTGTTTTGTGTTTTCGTAGTCGAACTTTTGACGTGATTTGATATTGACACAACTTTCACCGCACAACTTCTAGTATGTTATAGATATGATTATTGTACACGATTTGACTGTATTCTACGAAGATTTTATCGGTCGGAATTGATTCTACGCGCTTTTAATCGAATAGAAAATTATCAGGATGTTTTCTGACTTGGTTTCTATAGAATAAAAGTCTTGCATTGATGTTATAGATATTCTATTGTAATTTGGTAGAATTTGGAAATCGTGTCTTTTTGCAGGATTTTTGTGTAAATTTGACCGACTGTCGTTACGCTGTCCGATTTTCGTATGATTTCTGAATTGTCTGAGATTGATAGATTGAATTGATATGTGTATGATTATTGATATGATTGTTCTAGATTTCTTTAATATTGCTTATTGCATCGATTATTGCATTGACTATTGATTGGATTGATTGATTGATCCTGAAAGACAAGTGGGAACCTGGTTGAACGTTGGTGAAGATTGATATTGACCTGTACAGGATGGTGGGCCGACGGGCTTTCCTTTAAACATCGATTATGGATTTCTACAACAGCACTATAGATGGGAGTTATAAGGAGTTTTATATGCCGACGGGCGGCCGACGGGCAAAAAGAGTGACGACTCTTATTGATAGACCAACGTGTATTAAACGGACTACAACAGCAACGGATTCTACAACAGCACTATGGATAATAGCCAGTGAACCTGGTTGATCATGACTAGTGTTTGTGCTTGTCGAGTAAGACCATTGTATGACATTGTATGATCTTGCATCGTATGGATTTCCTGATATGTATTGATTTATTGATTTCCGATTGATTTATTGATTTAATGGATTTATCGAATTGATTTCTTATCGTACGGATTCATTGATTTCATTGATAATCGTCGAGCATTGATACTATTGACCATTGATTATTGTTATGGACATAGATATTGTATAGATTCATTGATGATTGATCGCTGAGCATTGATATGGACATTGATAGATATAGATACTGCATTGATAGCATGGACATGGACATCGTATAGATTCATTGTATTGCTGCCTAGATTTTATAGATTCACTGTTGCTATTGTTCTACACCGTATTGACTGTTTTATAGATTCCTTGTCTCGTATCGCTTTTCTCATTTGACTTCATTGATTAGATCGTATTGATTTGACCGTATTGATTTGATTGACGGATATTGATTGATTGCGTTGATTTATCGAATTGCCTGCCGCTGCATTGACTGGCTTTATTGACTATTGATTTCCGCTGCATAGACTCATTGACCATTGACTGATCCAGATTGATAGATTGACATGCATATTGATAGCACCGCCTTGCTTTGATTTCAGTTGTAGGCTTTGGTGACCTGCTGGGCTATTGTAGCTCATTATATGTGGTTTAAAAATTTCAGGTCCGAGCAAGGCAACTGGAATGGAGTTCGATCAGAATGTCAGACGAATCCTTTCGCTACACGGATCTTGGGGTCGTTACAGGACGGAAGTCCGGTGTCAAATAGAAGTCCGGTGGAAGTACGAACGACAGGCGAAAGTATAGTGATGGGCAGAAGTTTGGCATCGGATAGAAATCCGACGACAGGCGGAAGTCCGGTGTCGGGTAGAAGTTCGGTGACAGGTAGAAGTCCGACGACGTGTGGAAGACCGATGTTGAGTAGAAATATGGCAATGGGCGAAAGTCCGAGGTCGGGTAGAAATCTGACGATGTGCGGAAGTCCGACGTCGGGTAGAAATCAGGCGATGAGCAAATATTCGGCATCGGGTAGAAATCCAGCGATGGGTGAAGGTTCATTGTCGAATAGAAGTCTGACAAAAGTTCGGTGACATGCATAAGTTCGGTTACGGGCGAAAGTCCGACGTCGGGTAGAAATTCGGCGACGGACAGAAGTCCGATGAAAGTCCGGCAACAGGTAGAAGTCCGGAGTCGGGTAGAAATCCGGCGACAGGAAGAAGTCCGGCTTTGGGTAGAAGTCCGGCGAATGTCCGGCGACGGGCATAAGTTCAACGATGGATGAAAATCTTGCATCATATAGAAGTTAGACGGAAGTCCGACGATAGGCAGATGTTCGGCGTAGGGTAGAAGTCCAACAAAAGTTCTACGACGAACAGAAGTCTTGCGACGGGCAGAAGTTCGGCTTTGGGTCAAAATCCGGTGTTGGGTGGAGGTCCAGCGTCAGTCCATGGCCAGGTAGAAATCTGACATCAGTTGGTGGCCGGGTGAAATCCGACTTTAGTTGGTAGCTTGGCGAAAATCCTGCGTTCCGTCGTGTAGAAATCCGGCGACAGTTGATGGACGACGGAGGTCGGAAGGACCGTTGTTGGCAGGTGATGAAGGTCAGAAGCACCGTTGTTGGGTGGAAGTCTAAGAATCATTGGAAACCAAGTGGAAGTTCGGCGTCAATCAGCGGCCGAGTTTAAGTCTGACAAAAGTTTGTGGTCCGGCAGAACTCTGATGTCAGCCGTTGGTCTGATAGAAGTCCGACGTCAGCTGGTGGTCGGGCAGAGATCCAGTGTTAGTCGGTGGTCCGGCAGAAGTTTGGGCGTCAGTTGGTGGCCGGGTAGAAATCCATCGTCAGTCGGTGGTCGGGAAGAAATCTGGCGTTAGTCGGTGGTTTGGCAGAAGTCCGGGCGTGAGTTGGTGGCCGGGCAGAAATTCGACGTCAGGTGGTGGTCTGGCATAAGTCCGGGTGGTGGTCGAGGAGGAGCTAGGTGGTAAGAGCAATATCTGATCTCTCTTCTTACTTCCTTGTTGGGGTCTCTTTCCATGAGGAATAAGGGGTCTATTTATAGATTTCTGAGAGTGGCATGCCCAGTAATATGAGGAAGATCAAGGGTAAATTGGGAGTGGTTTGAATGGACGTTGATGTTGATTCCTTTGATCGTGGACCGTTTACTGGATATTTGAATGTCTTCATTATATCAAATTTTAGTGATCTTGGGCTCGTTGGATTCGTCTCGTCGAGCCGCTCGATTTGAATATAAGCATGTTATGTTTGGAAACCGTTTGGTAATCTAAATTATAGTTTGAACCTTCCAAATGTGCTTCGAGACTTTGATTTGGATGCATTTGGGCTCGGATTGAGTCGAATTTGGTGTCATAGTGTTCGTATTTCTGGGACGATCAGTTCTATTGTTAGTTTGCTAAAATCGGAATTCGGATGATCCCAATTTTAATTTCAAAAGTTTCCAACTTGATTTTGCCTCAAGATTTGTGCCCGATCAAGATAATTTTTTTGATGATATATCAATACTAATTACAACTTTCCGTTTCTAAAAAAAAAAATAAGCGCATCATCCAAATAAATTTTATTTTAAAAGAAAACAAAAAAATAAAAATAAACACGGCCTAAGCTTAAAATAAAAATTCATTTTACTGTAGAAATCTCACAGTTTTCCTTAGCTTTAAATAAATAAATGTTGATTATGATGCTGCAAATAAACCAAGCAAGCAATCATGTGATCATTACTTTCCCTGCTTCGTTGCCATATTATGCTCGATTAAATTTTTTGTCTTTTGGAACGGGGGTATCTACCCACTGTCACCCCATAAGAGGCGCTTGGTGGCGTAGCTAATCCCTCGGCGAGCCTACTAGCAACCATCCCCACAGGTGCAGGACCTGCAATTATTTTCTCTCCACTTAAGTGGCCACGTCGCATCAGAAGGGAATCAAATATGGGTTGGGGGGATCCCAACAATGCTCGCCCACCAACCTTGCTAAGCCCGGTGGGATATGCCCGATTAAATGATTTATTTTCAAGAAGGTCAATTAATGATCTTTTTTGCAAGTTTATTTATTGGAAAGATTAGACGATGTTTTTTTTTCCTCGTATAATTCACTTGTTACTAAATTTATTTGGTACTACATTCTTTATGATTTTTAATAAAGAGAATTTGCTGCTTTCTTTGGATATATGTAGTTGCAGAAAGGGATTGGTGGCATGTGTCTTGGACATCCTCATGGCATAGAGATCCCTCCCCCAAGACATAAAAGGAAAGCATCCCATCCATCTGACGAGGAAAAGGTGAACAACTGTTCAATAAGTTTGGCTTGGCCGAGCACCGATAAAGTCGCAATGGATGCTAAGGGTAAGGTATAAATGTCAGGCCGTATCTTCTTTGGATATTGTTTTCATATGCATTTTCTGTTTTCAGATTTTAATGGAATGTTGGCAAGTTTTATAGAAACCAATGGAGCACGCAACTGATGAAAGCATGAATCAGGCATTTGGAAAATGCAACTCATGTGCTTCTGTTTATTGTGGAAACAACAATGCTTACTCTTTCTCAGAGCGTTTACCAATGACCGATGAGCCAGTAAAGATGACTGGAAAATTTTTGCATTTGTTTGAAATGAATGGGAACTTCACAAATCCTCAGATGAATTTCACTCCAGTAGAAGAAAGGTATGAAATGCTAAAGAAGATGGATGAACCATTCACATCACCAAAGCACACTTTACAAGGTGAAGAAAGGTACCAAAACATAGTTTCACCTCAAATTAATGGTGCAAAATGTTCTGGTGAAGGAATATCTGCATCATTTATTGAACACCAAGATGAAGATGTAGATCTTAACCTGTTCCTTAATCCTACAAGATCAATAAAATGCATGTCAAAAGATCCAGCAATTTCTTCCACCCATCAGGCAGTTCCATCAACTTTATTTTATGATGAATTTCATAATGATGAAAATGCTTCTACTGCATTGAGCTGCTTAACCACCAACTCATTTCCCAAGCTTCAGGCAGTTCCATCAACTTCATTACTGGCGCATCCTGTTGTGGATTCCTCCATGATTTCAGATACAAATATCGATGTTGGAGGAGCTCAAGAGAAACATGGCAATATAACTCCAAGCATATCATCTATTATTGCAGCCACAGTTGAAGCAGCTGCTGCTTGGTGGAGATTTAATGGGCTATTGCCGTCTCCTTTTCAGTCAAGCATTTCTTCAGCAACACAAACAATGATGCAGAATCTTACAAAGGCATCCAAAGATCTTGAGGGTTATAGTGACACCAAAGGAAACACAAAATTGCAATCTTGCACCACATTATTAGAACCATCATTATCTCCAAAAACAGTTCAAGAACTGAGAGTTGAAAGGACTGAAAAACTTCCCAACCAATATGTGCTCTCATCAATAGGTAGAGGAATTAATGAAGTTAATCAGGTTCCAAACAAAAAAAAGGATGATCTTTCGTCATGTGATTCGAACACATCTCCATTTACTGAAGCAGTTAACATTAGACAGCTTAGGAATGCTGGAAGATTAAACAAGCCATACAATGCGCGTCCTAAACAGGTTGTCAGCTATCAATCAAACTAACAATTTGATACAGGATCCGGTTATTAATACTCATCTGTTGAACAATTTAATTAATCGTCTCATTTTTGTCAGGGTCCACTTGCCTTTGAAGCTCTTTTCTCTCAAAAGGTGCTGCCCAGAGCTTTGGAGCTCCGCACATGGATTATGATAAATCGGACTTGAATCTGAAGAAAGAAGCAGCTCTTGGATTGCAGATTGACCTTAACAGAAAAATATTCACTGAAAATGATTGTAACTCTGCCGAGGAGGAAGAAGCTTCAAGCTTAATCTTGAGACCAGAGGAACGAATGGAGTAAACATTGATCTATCAGCAGAGTTTGTCTTGAACAAGTTATAGCCATCCAGTGAAGAGGTTGCTACAGCAAAGTATTCTCCTTTTTACAGGATCAGATAAGTTGCCTGATGGAACAGAATACTCATGACATATTCCACGAATTTAGTCTCAAAACTTAAATAAATCATGGAATTCTCCATGCTTAAAAACTACATATATTTATTCCTTCGCTGTAATTTGAAAGTTGTTGATTTCGCTTTAGAAAGAAAAATAAACATACTGCAAAAACTGTTTGAAGCCTGAAGTGCTGTATCAGCAGCATGCTTTTATAATTTCCAAATTTACAGTATCATTGCAAGTAGACTACAGATGTTAAAAACCAAAAAGAATTTACTGACAAAAAAATTGAAGAATACACGACGCTTCACCAAAAAAAAAAAACTGAAATTTCGCACACTGAATGCCCAAGAAACCGGCATCAGAATGGAGGATGTCGGAGTCAGAAGAAACCGAAGAGGACAGAAAACCCGAGAATGATGAGCCAAACAATGTGGATGAGAAAGAAGGCTTGGCCGGATACGAGGCCGTTTCCGCCATTGCCGACCTCGCACGGACCGTTCTTGGCCACTCGCACCCCTGCACAAGCCGCATCCGGGCAGCCGCACCAGTACGTCACGCCGTTCTCGCCGCAGACGGGGTCGGATCGGAAGCATTTCACGGGGCAGAACTTGTCGCCGTCGTGTGGGACCACGCATGGGCTGTCGTTTCCATGTCCGGTTGAATCTAGCATCTCCGATCCAGCGGAGGAGAGATAAAGGAAGACAGTGATGAGGAAGAGGAAGAAGAGAGGAGAGAGAGATGCGGCCGGCGACATGGAACAGAAGGATCGTAGCGGCTTTGACTCTGCGGAGAGGTTATCGGAGGACTGACCAACTATTTAAGGACCGCCTTATTTTTGTTTAGAGAGATCGTTTCGATGACGCGGTTTATTTTTTTGACCTTTTCAATCTCTAAAACCAGTCGTCGTTAAATAAAAAATAAAAATAAAAATAAAAAAGGTTTTGGTGGACATGAACTTGGTATTTTTATGCTGTTTAATTTTAATATAGGCATAATTATAGGAAGGGAAATTTGAGTTTACTAGAAAAATTGTTATCAAAATAAAAAAATAAATCTTATAAAAATGTTTTTATTTATTTATTTATATGAATTAAAAAACTATCAATAGAAATAATTATAATAATACTCATTTGTGTAAGTATAGATTCTGTTGAATTTAATTTAATAGAATTATAATAACATATTACAGTTTGTGGACAAATTGCACAATATACATAATAATATAATATTATAATTATTCAATGGATTGATTTTCATAGAAATGTTATTTGAGGTTAAAATTAAATTTTGATGCTTTAGCATAATAGTTTTGGAGAAAATAATCTCATTGAGAATTTAAAAAATAATTTGAATCGGCTAAAGGAGAATTTATCAATAAACATGACAAAAAATATTTCTTTAAAAAATATATATTTTAATAAACTGTGAATCAAATTGACATTTTCTCTAGCCTGTTGAGGTTGAAGTTTCATAAATTAATGAATAATTATAATGTATTTTTTAACCTCAATAAGATCTTTATATTTGATAATTTATCCAAGAGCAGTATATATTCTTAAAAATTATCTTTATTTATTATATTTTGATTGGAAGTTAAATCAATTTTTATATATAGAAAAAACATAACCAAGCAACTAAAATATATTAAACACTTTAGAGCAATCTTCATCATGATCATGTGTTGTGTTGAAAAAAATTGTAACTCTCGATCATAGAAATAGTGTAATAATTTAAGCTTGAGATGCAAAAACTTATTACACAATTCCATCAGCACAATTTCGGAAGAACAAATTTACAATAACATAATATATAACAAGTAAATTAATTAAAATTATCATAATATATTTTCCTTCTGATCTTAATCTTCAACTATCTCACCCTCAAATTTTTAACAGGTAATTTATGAGTCAAAATAGTCACTTATTATATTGTCAATAAAAAAATTAATATAACCTAGTTTTCTTCAATTAAGAAGGTATCTACTTTATTTTATAAATAAAGTAGATTAACAATTGCATCAAATTAGATGGCAAAAAACATGCAAATAAACACAAACGCAACCATGGGCGGATCCCCATATAAGTGAGGGGGGGCAAATGCCCACCCTCAAATTTTTTTTTTTTTAAATTTTAGAGGGTATTTTTTGGAATATTTTGGGTATTTTGGGCATTTTGCCCCCTCTCAAAATTTTTTTTTGCCATAATTTTATCAATCCTAATCATTTTTGCCCATCCCCTACAAAATTTTTTTTTTTTGCCCACCCTAAAAAAAGAAGTTGGATCCGCCCCTGAACGCAACTCATATTACAAAGCAGTTAAAAACCTACAAGAAAAAAATACTTTATTTTATATTATCTCTTATGAAAAAGTATTTATTATTTTTTATAACTATATTATTAATTCATATAAAATTAAGAGCTATGGAATTGTATTAGCCAAATAATAAATAATTAATAACAATAATTCTGAGATTGAGTGATAATTCTATCTCATTTATTTATTTTATATCAAGAGGTATATCCAAAAGTAAGGCTTAAGAATCATTTTAAAATTATTTTAATAGTTAGGTATTGTATAAACAAATGTCAAATTTGACAAGTTAGAAATTTTTGTTGGCATTGTCACTGATTGGCTTTCCAGCGTAAACGATTCATTTTTCTACGGTCATCCACTAAAGAGAAAATATTGAAGAAATAGGGAAGAAGACATCAATAATCTCACATATGGTGATGGTGTCAATGCATAACCTTTTTATTTTTTTACTTTAGTTTTTTTAATGGTTATAAAACATATATGAACATCTTCAAATTTAATTATGCTTTTACAGCTGTCAAAATATTCATGGCTAATGTCTCCTTGAATTTCAGTAGACGTTAGAAAAAGTGTATTAGCTTCCTTTCGAGAAAGAGGAAACCTAAATAAAACAAAAATTACCACTTGTTTAGGCTTTGTTTGTTTGAGCGTTTTTTTGCCTTCTCCGTTTTCGAAAACGGAAGATTTTTTTTTCGTGTTGTTTGGTTCGTCAAATCACGTTCCCAATAACTCCTTTTTTTCATTTTTCTGCAGTTTTGAGAAAGCTTTTTATATGTGCTTCTCCGTTAGAAAACTCCATTTTATGAACTAATGTTTTTTAAAACTGTGTTTTACAAAAGCACAAAAAAAACAAACGAAGCCTTAGTCTTCTCAATGGGAATTTACCTCAGCCCATAAGCCATAGTCTCGATTCTTATGTGGAGATCAAAAATAGAGAAAAATATTTTTTTTGTGAGTTGTTAGAGACTTTCTATAAATGAAATCAGTAGTATAAAAAATGAAATATTTTTTTTACTGAAATCTTGATTACTTGCTAACCTCTATAAGGGTGAAAAGTGAAACGAACAAGAGGAGCGACTGTTAATAATTTCTGAGAGACATCATATCAAAAAACAAAAGAAATGGATAAAAAAAGAATAGGAGAAAGAGGAGAGACATGCCAGTTGCATAATCTGACATTAGGAAAAGATCTAAACTTGTATGCTGAATAATAATCCAGCATTAGGAAAGGATTGAAGCAACAACGATAATGTTGTGCTGAGAGTCTATGGGACGAGATATGAGACGGTGGAGTGAGGGCTAGGTAATTGCAACGTGAAGGTCGATGTAAAACAATTGTCGGGAGTGAGCTGCTTGTTTTGTCTCTCATGAGGGGCTTTGTAAGAGAGAGGGAGTTTACAATAATTTTGAGTGCACGAATTATATCAATACGAGAGAATAGGAAGGGTGCACATAAGAATCCCAAAGGTTGAGATGGAATGCTTGGACAAGATTTTGTCATTTTTATTTTTATGGTTGAGATTTAATATAGGAAGAGTAGGGAATACGAATAGCGGAATATAAATGGGTATTAATCAATATGAAAGAATACTAAGAAATATTAGAGAATTTAAATGATTTCTTCATTTATTTAGGGGATACGAAGAGAGGAATACAAAGGGGTATTTAATTGAATGAAGACTAAGAAGCGTTAAAGAATTTAAATGATTTATTCATTTATTTGATTAAATAAAAAATTTGTTCATATGAAAAATAATAATATATTAATTATTTTTAAAATTATCAATTAATCATGATAAGATATTAAAATCAAAGGCTAGTATTCTATTTGAATAATAAAAATGAAAGGCTAAGATTTTGTTTGGGAGGAAACTCAAACGACTTTTATAATAGAAATATAGATGTAAAATTCTTTAATAAAATAATGAATTAAAATTTATACTTTAATTTTTTAATTATTAAAATTATGATAATTTAACAATTATTAATGAATTATGTTATTGATTACTAGGATAGGTATAGATTAAAAATATAATGCAAATAAATATATTAATTAATTGTATTTGAATATAGAAATAAAAGCAATTAAAAGCTTTAGCATTCCAACAATTAGCTCTTACTTAAATTCAATTAAAATGTCATGTATTTAATTAAATAAATAAAATTAAAAATCAATTTAATTGGCAAATAAAATGAATGGTTTGGATACATATTTGATTAATAAAATGAAAGGATAAGATTGTATTTAGGAAGAATCTCAAATCACACGTATATAGTAAAATATAGCTATATTAAAAAAAAGCTCGAAACTAAAGAATTATATTTGTTATTTTATTTCTTGGATAAACAAATTTGAAAGTTTTATTCGGACAAAAATATAAATGTTATATTTACATCATATTATATAAGAGGGAAGACATCTTGCCCTATATATTGTTCTTGTTCTCTCATGAGGGACTGGGCCAATGCAATTGAAAAATGTTTTCATTCATTTTTCATATAAATATATTTTTTCAAGTCTTTATCGTGCAGTATAGCCTATAAACTCAATTTTTTTCTAAAAAATACATATGCTACAAAACAAATTAATGGCATTATATGTGATGAACTGTAATTAGAAGGATCTAAAACAGATTATAAATAGAAGACATAATGAAGCATAGACTAAGAAGACATTATGTGCGATGAACTTTAGAAGGATCTAAAAATATTATAGATAGAAGACAATCTGCAAATTTAATACAAATTCACACACAAATCAAACATACAAACTTCGAACACGAAATCTCTTATTTGATAGCATAAACTCTCAACTAACAGATCATATATATGATGAGAATACACCATACAATTACTGTAAGAGCAGCTATACTTTATTTTGACATAAGTGGATACCATTTCCTCCTTCAAAATGATCTGAAAATAACAATTTAAATGTGTAGTGTCAATTATAAAACTCAATAGAAAATTCTCTGCATATATATATTCAGATACTGAAAAATCTAATTTGCATACATAAATATTTCTTAATTCCTTTTCAAAAAATATTGTCTGCATCTTTTCCCCCTTCTTAACTCTTATTTCCATCTTTAATTTGCACAAAACTTAAATTATGTAAGAAATATGTGCTTATTAAATGAGAATTATTAACAAATAATTTGCATTAATATTTATTATAATTATTTGGATTCATTTCATTAATAACTTCTTGCCAAGCTAATTTCCTAAATTAAGCTTAACTATGAAAGAAACTCTATATAAATTAAAATATTTTATTTCAGATTATTGATAAAAATTTACTAAACGAATCTCTAAACAATCTATATATCCTTAGCTAATCTCAGAATAATAATAATAATTTTAAGCATTTATTTAGTGTTCAGCAATCATCTTTTGAAAAAAATACAGTAGCAGGGTTAAGCAAAACATTAAATTTTGACTGTGATATATATAATGCAAATGGATTTTAGTTGTGTTAGTTATTGTAGAGGTTATGAAATAATTAAAAAATTATTATAAAAAAAAAAAAGTGAAAAGGGAGATATTCATACATATATACCATTAAATTCTTATGTATTTACATATATCCACATTTAAATCTTTATATTTATATATATAACACCCTATTCTCTAAATCTTATCAATTATCTGAAATTAAATCTATATTTTTATGTATTTGTTTATGTAAATTAATCACTAGAATATTATTTAAGTATTAGATATACAAATATTCAAAAATTGTGAGGTATGTATGTAACTCCTTGATAAATAAAAATATTCAATAAAGTTGTTATCATGATATAGCCAATTAATATGAATTTACAATATTTAATACCTTCAATTTGAGAAAAATACTACTTGTAGCCAAACAGTCTCTTACATATTTTCATACTACTTCCAAAAATTCAAATTTAAATTAATTTTTAAATAATAAAATATGTTAAATGCATCATTTAAAAAATATATATAGTTAAATAAAAATGAGCCGACTTGAAATTTTCTTTTTCTCCAAAATTCTTCATATTTAGGGAAGTTTTTGCTCTCTTATCTTTATTTCTAGAGAAAAAAATTTATATCTGAATATCTTCATAAAAATTATATTGTAATAGATTTAAAAGTTATTATACTTATTTTAAAATTAATATTATATATATTTTTATATTGCATTAATTTTAGTCCATCCTCATAATTTTTAATGAAGATATTCTAATAAAATTTATATTCATATATTTGCATGAATTTTTTAAAAATTTAATAAAAATATTTATTTTTTATTTATAACGCAAAAAAATTTAAGAATATAATATAAGCAAAAACTATGTATTTTCTATGTAATTAAACATCAGATACTTAAGTTTAATCTTAAACTATATAATATTTTGTTATTTTAATTATATTAAAATAAATTTTATGTATATAGTTTAATATAATTAAAATATTATATAAATAAATATTAAATTTTAACATTAAAAAAATGTTTAAAATGATTGGTTGATTCATTATAAAAAAAACAAAATATTTCACAACTATATTAAATAACTGTTTTGATACATCAACTCTTTAGAAAAGAACTAAAACAATTTTATTATGAAATTATTTTGATTCATTTTTAAAAATTTGAGGAATTGCAATAATTCTTTAATATAGTTGAAGGATATTTAAATTCTTAGTCGATAAAAAAGAATAGTTTTAGTAATTTCGCAAATACTAAATACGCCTAAAAATAGTATTATTAAAATAAAAAAAAATGAAATTTCGCAAGCTAGTAGAATTGTACCAGTTCGTGGGGCTGGGGGCATCGGCCGCAGAGGATACAGCGGCGGACGGAACACCCGAGCTGAGCTCGCAAGGCCCGATCTTGACCACTCGCACCCCCGCACACGCCGCATCAAGGCAGCCGCATCCGTACGTCACCCCGTTCTCTCCGCAGACCGGCTCGTATCGGAAGCAGTTGATTGGGCAGGCCATGCTGCCGTCGTCTGGGACGGGGCATGGGCTGTCCTTCCCATAGCCGGTGGAATCGAGCACCTCTGATTGAGCTGCGGAGAGATGGAAGGAGATGGTGAGGAGGAGGAAGAAAACAGGACTGAGAAATGCGGCCGACGACATGGAGCGGAAGAGGGAACTTCGCGACTTTTGAATCTGAGGATTGAGGAGGAGGAGATCGGAAACCTAGTCGACTCGATTTGGAAAACTCTCGTTTCCAATTGCTCCCTTGATATAAGGTAGAGGTTTTCGTCGGCTTCTTTGTTTTTAACGATTTTTTATTTATTTTTAATTTAATTTAATCATTTGGAAGATTGTTTCCAAAACGTTTAGCTATTTTCGTCTTCAAAATCACAATTTGGAAGACTTCGTCTCCTCCTCTATTCAAAATACTTGATCCCTTGTATTTTTTTTATTTGAAGTGATTACTCTTTCTCTTTAATTCACATGTAAAGACAACTTTGATCCGATTTGTACAGCTGATTCATGGATATCTTTTTTTTTTTTTTTATATACAGATCCTTTTATCTTGTAGAAATGGTATGAGGACTCAAGCCCATTCCTGAAGAATTCATCTCTATCCTCTTTTGGAATTAAAATTCTTTATATGCTAGAGCCCTGCATTGGGTAACTATACTCACACCCACCCATGTACCCATCCATACCCAATGGGTATGGGTGGGTATGGGTACGCCCATGGCCTTGTGGGTGGGTACTCAACATCGGGGGATAAATCGATTTACGTTGCTAATCACCATATATCTTATATTACTTCAATCCTCACTACGTAGTATGCTACATTTGACCACGCTGCGACTACGATAAATTCTGATATGCAGCTTGAAAGTTTGCAATCAGAGCAAAGGGCAACAAACCTCAAGGCCATCAGTCCATGGCAAACTGAGTTCAAAAACATGGAAAGTGGGTGGGTATAGGTGGGTACGGCATCCCAAAAGTCATCATGGGTGGGCATGGGTACGTGGGCGAAGCCCGTTCGAATAAAGCATGGGTACCCAACCAGGACCCCATGTAGGACTTTGTTATATACCCATATATCTGTTGAATCCAAAGTTATTCTTGGGCAACACCCAACCTTACTAACAAGTTTAACTAGCTAGAATTAGAGAACAAGATGAGAGAATCAACAAATATGGAGAGTAGATGAGTGATTAAATGATTTTTTTTTAACAATAAAAATAGTATAAAATTCAAAATGTATCTCTTGACCCCTTATATATAAGATTAAGAGGGTTACATGGAAGACTACAGATCAAAATTAATATGTATGTATATATATATATATATATATATATATATATATATATATATATATATATATATATATATATATATATATATATATATATATATATATATATATATATATATATATATGATATAATAAATATAAACTAACACATGCATATGTAAGCTTAAAAGTACACACATGGCACTCTAAGATGAGTGTCTTGATCAAGTCCTTAGAAATGGGTATTTTGAATGAATCAATACAAGAGGGTCCCTTAAATAAGGAGAAATTATTCTGTGCAGACAACTGACAGAGAGAACAGTGTAGATTTGTTGCGCTTTTATTGAGTATTTGTTGCGCTTCTGCAAATACTTAGTAGGCAAATACTCGATAAAACTGCAACAAATACTCAATAAATATTCAATTATCAATGTGTTTTTATTGAATATTTATTATGCTTTTGCAAATACTCAATAAAAGTGCAGCAATTATTAAACAAATACTAAAAAAAATATTCATAATTGAATATTTATTGAACTTTACTGAGTATATTTATTTTTATTTCAGTCCATCATTAAAATAAAATAAATACTCGGCCTCTACAAAAATAATTATTTTCATACAAATTTAATTGAGATGCCACATAAGCCAAAAAAATAATTTAATTCTTAAATAGATCACGATTTTAATTGGCTCAATTATTAGATTGCGTATAATGTATAATACTTTACTTATATGTAAATATATGAGCCCGCATATAAAAAATTTCCAACAATAGTGACATTATGTGTGATAAACTTTAAATGATCTTAAAAGATTACAGATAGAAGACATAGTCTGCAAATTTAATACAAACTCACACACAAATCACACTTACAACTTTCAAACTCAAAATCTCTTATTTGATAGCATAAATTAACTCACAGCAAATTCAATACAAACTCACACACAAATCACACATAAAACTTTCGAACTCAAAATCTCTTATTTGAGGAGAATACACCATAAAATTATTGTAAGAGCAACTAAACTTTATTTTGACATCAGTGGATCCCATTTAATTTCGTCCTGCATAATGATCAGAAAATAATAATTTAAATTTGTAATGTCACTTATAAAACTCAATAGAAAATTCTCTACATATTCAGATACTGAAATATCTATTTTGCATTCCTAAATATCTCTTAATTCCTTATCAAAAATATTGTCTACATCTTTTAAATTCATCATTAAAAAAAAAAAAAGTATAGTTAAATAAAAATGATGAGCCCCCTTGAAATTTTCTTTTTCTCCAAAATTCTTCATGTATACGAAAGTTTTTGCTCTCTTATCTTTATTTCTAGAGAAAAAAATCATAAATGAATATCTTCATACAAATTATATTATAATATATTTAAAAGTTATTATACTTTATTTTAAAATTAATGTTATATATATTTTTATATTGCATTAATTTTAGTCCATCCTCTTATAATTTTAATGAAGATATTCTAATATAATTTATATTCACATATTTGCATGAATTCTTGAAATTTTAATAAGCATATTTATTTTTTATTTATAACACCAAAAATTAAGAATATAATACAAGTAAAAAATATGTATTTTTTATGTAATTAAACCTCTGATACTTAAGTTTAATATTAAATTATATAATATTTTTAATGTTTTAATTATATTA
Organism: Dendrobium nobile; assembly: GCA_022539455.1. Lineage (NCBI taxonomy): Eukaryota > Viridiplantae > Streptophyta > Magnoliopsida > Asparagales > Orchidaceae > Dendrobium > Dendrobium nobile. The sequence continues at coordinate 55,241,245 of CM039730.1, forward strand.
AATTATTATATATATGATATAATTGTAATATTAAAATAACATATAAATAAATTTTAAATTTTAAAATTAAAAAATGATCGAAATCATTCGTTGAATCTTTATAAAAGATCAAAATAGTTGTGCAAATGACTATTTTGATCCTAGAAGAACTAAAATAATCCTATCACAAAATTATTTTGATTTATTTTTAAAAATTTAAATGATCAAAATATTTTGTTAATATAGTTGAGGATTATCTTAAATCTTCATTTATAATAATAAAAATAATTCCTAAAAATAAATTTATTAAAAGTATATATATATATAAAAAGAAATTTCGCAAGCTTGTAGAATAGTACCTGTTTGTGCGGCATCGGGCTCAGAGGATACCGAATCGGGCTCAGATGATATCGCAGAGGACGGAACACCCGAGAACGATGAGCGGAGACCGCATTTGCCTTTGCAGACCTTGCAAGGCCCGATCATGACCACTCGCACCCCCGCACACGCCGCATCAAGGCAGCCACATCCGTACGTCACGCCGTTCTCTCCGCAGACCGGCTCGTATCGGAAGCACTTCACTGGGCAGGTCATGTTGCCGTCTTTTGGGACGGGGCATGGGCTGCCCTTCCCATCGCCGGTTGAATCGTGCGCCTCTGATTGAGCTGCGGAGAGATGGAAGGAGATGGTGAGGACGAGGAAGAAAACAGGACTGAGAAATGCGGTCGGCGACATGGAGCGGAAGAGGGAACTTCGCGATGAGGATTGAGGATGATGTCGTAAACTTAGTCGATTCGATTTGGAAAATTCTCGTTTCCAATTGCTCTGTTGATAAAAGGTAGAGGTTTTCGTCGGCTTCTTTGTTTTTAACGATTTTTTATTTATTTTTAATTTAATTTAATCATTTGGAAGATTGTTTCCAAAACGTTTAGCTATTTTCGTCTTCAAAACCATAGTTTGGAAGACTGCGTTTCCTCCTCTATTCAAAATGCTTGATTCCTTGGATTTTTTTTATTTGAAGTGATGACTCTTTCTCTTCAATTCACATGTAAAGACAACTTTGATCCGATTTGAACAGCTGATTCATGGATATCTCTTTTTTTTATACAGATCCTTTTATCTCATAGAAATGGTCTGAGGACTCAAGCCCATTCCTGAAGAATTGAACTCTATCCTCTTTTGGAATTAAAATTCTTGATATCATCCCTATAATAAATATATACTAACACACACATATGGACTAAGCTTAAAAGTACACACATGGCACTCTAAGGCAGAGTGCCTCGAGCAAGTCCTTAGAAATGAGTATTTTGAATGAATCAATACAAGCGGGTCTCCTAAATAAGGATAAATTATTCTGTGTGTTTTTACTGAGTATTGCTGCACTTTAAAAAATATTCGGTAAAAGTGCAAGAAATATTCAATTATGAATGCATTTTTATTGAGTATTTTCTTTGCTTTTGCAAATACTAAATAAAAGTGCACCAATTATTTAGTAAATATTTAGTAAAAATGCAGCAAATATTCAATAAATACTCATCAAATATTCATAATTAAATATTTGTTGCACTTTTACTTAGTATTTGCAAAAGTGCTACAAATACTCAGTAAAAGCACAATAAATACAAACGATTCTCTCTGTACGATGTTCGCACAAAATAACTAATGCTAAGATCCCACAAGAACCTGCTATTGTCCTTAGCTCAATCAACAATGAAGATTTTATTGAGGAACCAAACGTACACAACTCATTATGTTTGAATTGGATCCTTCAATTTTCATCTTTTTATTTTAATCATCATGTTGAGTCTCATTACAATTAATTGGGGCCAATTTCATTGGAAGGGACCATTCATGGAGAGCTCTTTTACATGATTAATTATTATGTGCAAACGTCGAATGCCTTCCGAAGACAAAAATAGATGCGTCATTTCAACCGTTTGCTCGGTACCGCTAATGTGACGCATTTTAGTTGGTCTCAATATGACGTTCTGCATCCAGTCTCCGCACAAAATTGTAGGCCAAAGTTGAGATTAAAGAGAATGCCAAAGTTGAACCCAAGTTAGAGCCATTAGTCGATCTCTTGAAACACAAGCAAGAGGTTGCTTTCACCTCATTCATCAATCCAGTTGCTGCCTCCGGCTTGTCTCCTTGCATAATAAATGAGCTGATAGAAAAAGTTGTTGAGGAGAAGTGGGATGAGCAGCATGAGCTTGGAAAACTAACTTGTAACATAGATATATATCTACAGTTACAATGTTTTAGATAATACAAATCCAGAAAGTAAAAGCAGGAGTTCAAGTTAACATTTAGCAACTAGCACAGAATAATGATATGGATTCCAGGTTCTTAAAGCAACCTCTACCCAACCATTTAATTTCCCTTTTGCACATCTCAACTACTTCATTCAGCACACTTGACACCAGAAAGATACACCTGTGACTGTATGACGCTTCCCCCAACCATGAAACCTGGCATCACCATGAGTCCAACCTTAGGTCTTTGTTCGCCGTCACTTAAAATAAGGTTTTTTATCACACTTTCCATGTATATCTCTGAGTATTCAGTTCCACTCCTCACCTGAAAAACCTTGGCATTTGGGTCAAAAGAATAAGCCAGTCTGTGCAACAACCAGATGGACTTTGCCAGCTTCAGGAAAGCCTGGTAGAACGGCGTCCTCGGGTGCCCGCCGCTCATCACATAGTTTCTCTGATCAACATTACCAAAGAAAGAGCTCTCCATTTTTGGGTGGATGATTAAGAGGTATTTATTCCTGCAAAATCTTCCAAAAATTGAATCAGGGTTTTGGCTCAATACATCCAATGGATCCATGGCCCGAATAGCAAGAAACTGATGGAAGAAACCTTCATTTGACACATTAAGATCGCCTGTATCAACACAAAAGCTTTCCTCTTCGAAACCGCTGAACATTCTCTGGCATATATGTGCTTCAAATGCATACTTCTTGTGCGCCCTTCTTGCATAAACTACAGATGCTTCAATTGCATTAGCAGCTGCATCTAGATCCCAGCCAGCAGCTTTCATCATGTTAATCAATGGTTTTGAGAAATCATGAATGGATTTGTATGCATTTTCTACCGTAGAAGCAAACAGACTGGGTGTCAGTTCAATGGAGAAGAAGTTATCTTCCTCCGAATCTCCTGGTTCTCTGGACAGCAAGCCCCTCTGCTTGAGCTTCTTTTCAAGCTTTACCTTTCTCTGCTGTGACTCCTGGATTTGCTGCTGCAATTGAAGGATCTCAGTTTCTCTATTCTGAATCTGTGATTGAAACTTTTTAACCATGACTTCATAGGTCTTGAGTAAGCTTTGCTGTTCTTGAATTTCAGCAACTAAACGAGAATCCTGAGGCGAGGATGATGTAAGTTTTGGTTTTTGCTCTCGGTAGGCATGCTTGAGCTCGGATAGCTTCATAAGCTCTTCGATAACAAGTTTATCAGCAGCCTGGATCTTCTCAGGATCATAAGGAGTATGAGCATCCTGCAGCTGAATGTATGCAGCTTTCAAAGATGAAATATTGTTGAATATTTTTGATACCAGGGACTCCATTGGCTCTTTATGCCGATTTGCTGCCTCTTCCATTGGTTGTGGATAAACCTTCTGGTTACTATTATCATGGCCTGGGTTTTCTTTTGGTCCTGTGCGTAGCATAGCTGGCTCCTAACAAGCAGCAGCTATCTCAACTTTCTCTGATTAAAACATTAAACATTTACCTACAAAAGGAAATAACTGTGTTCTAGTAATTCTGAAAAAGCAATTGGTTATAAACAACTCAAGATGCTTGCCATACACGAAATGAAAAACAGTTCTTAAGCAAGAAAACTGTGAGCTGCAAAGACTGTATCACAGCTGAGCCTTTGAAATAGTTGAAAGTCTAAAAAATAACCACCTAAATGTGCTCTTATGTGAATACACAATACTGGAAACTACTTTTCAATCTCTACAGTCATTAGGAAAAATGATATTGGCATGCCGCTAAAGGAAATTTAGCTTTGTAATTTTTCATATAATCCATAATATCAATCTGTATGTTTTTCATCTGTTCTGTTAAATTAAAACATGAGAAGCTAACTAGCAAATGATCCTTAAACCAAATGTCATGAAGCGCCAAAGCAAATCATATTTGCACTTTAATTTTCAGGGAAACATCCGCTAGAAAGCATACCATCAAAGAAATGCCGGAAGAGCTAGTACCATTGTTTTCCTATCTATCTTCCACTTTTACATGTCACGTGCGGCGTTGAGCCACACAGCATGGAAGATCATGCAAAGCACTAAATCACGCTATCTATATCATTTGAATCCTTTAATACTAATCTCATGCTAACGTATTTTAGAAAATTAATATTGAAGTTATGAAGATTCAAGTTACAATGAAAAGCTTTGTTATTTATTGACATCATACATATACTTATATATAGATATATAAGAAGAATTTAAAAAAAGAAATTAAAAAGAAAATTATCCTCAATTATAAGGATACTAACTATTTTCCTGTTATAACACTTGTTCTCAAGCATATTTATCAACAAGTTTCAATTTGTTATAAAGATGGAAAAAATGAAGACGTCTCAAATCCCTTATAAAGATATCCACTAACTGTTCTACATAGGAGATGTATGGATGGAGTGATGATCTTTTTTATAAGATTTCATCTCAAATGAAATGACAATCCACTTCAATAGTTTTAAATCTTTTACGATTGCAATATAGACAGCTGATTATCATAGTTATATAGCATAGGTTGTGTTACAGGGAATTACAATTCTTTTACAAGAGTTCAAATCCACATCATTACGCTAACAAAATTAGTCATAGCCCTTTCAACTTCAACATTAGGCTTAACTATAGAAATTTGTTTCTTAATTCTCCAAGACAATAAGTCACCCACAAAGTACTACAATGGTAGAAGCATCTGATACATCAGCAGTCCTTGGGGGACCCAGTAAAATATTAATTCATTACGTGAGAAGAGAAATTAAGAAAGGGATTAATTAGGAAAGATTTCCTAATCGAAATTCAAATGGGAGAGGGAAATATATTAGGAAATGGGGATTGATTTATTAAGGAATTAATTATGAAGGATTTTCTAATTGAAATTCAAATTTGAGAGGAAAATATATTAGAAAGAGGGGCTGATTTAGGAGGGTAGTAGGAGAAGCTTATTTCAGTCGAAGTTTAGAGTTTATTTTATTTTATGCAGATTTTGATTTAGTTTTCCTGTAGCTTTTTTCTTTGAGGGCTTCCTCGTAGCGTCTAGGTTGTTTTGGAGAGCCGATCTACCTCTCAATTTGTATATCACATGTATCTTGCTTTCAAATTGAAGTTATAATCCACAATCAGCTATTATTATTAGTATTTCTATAGTTTTTTCATTGCTCGTTTGCTATTTTTTGTTTCCAAGGCGTATCAGCATCATTCCCAATAAGAATGCCATCAACATACATAATCAGAATCACTATGTTAGAGGAGTAATGAATAAAAATAGAATGCTCAGCTATGCTACTATGAAAATCAATATCAACAAGAAACTTGCAAAATTTGTGAAAGCAAGCAGGCCTGTGCTCCAACCCATACTTAGCTTTATAAAGCTTACAAACTCTATTCTCTCCATAAGCAACATACAATGGATGTTTCTATATATAACTGATTTGGGAGATATCCTCATACTGAAAAGCATCGATAGCATACATTTGGAGCAGGATCCATCCTTGATTAATGGGAATAAAGAGAATGGTAGCTGTCGACCATCCATTAAGCTTAATAGCGTTTAATAGATAAATATGGATAGAACTAGACAGTCAAGGCTTAACGATATGAAATGAGTTTAACTCTAAAAGGTAGAAAATCATCCCAAGTATGAAGATCAAGAAGAGCCCCAACTTCAATATTCACCCATGAATTAGAATGCAACGAAATTTTCTAACTAGTATTGAGAATAGAGATGATAGACTGAAAAAAGGAAAAATGAAGAAATCATTATAATAAATAATCAAATGACACTTGAATGTAATGGGTGGCTGATATAATATTGTATTACTTTTTATAGAGCAGCCGGGAGATGTAAATCTAAGGGCTTCTTGTGCAAGTGGATGTCGTGTCGTAGTAGATGTGATGGAAGAAACATTTGAGCAAGATGAAAGTAGAATACATTGGGAAGATGTGGTGTGGGAAGATGAAAATTGGAAGATGTGATATGATAAGATGCAGGAGGGTCTCAAGGGGATGGCTCATGAAAAGTGGCATCATAAGAAATATAGAGTCAACATGCAGATGGATCATAACACCAATAACCTTTATAAGTATGAGAATAGCCTATAAAGATACACTTAACAGCATGAAAGGATATATTATCACATCTTGGACAAAAAGAGTGAATAAGCATAACCAAAGTTTCTAAGAATAAGATGAGCAATAGACGTTTATGGATAAACAATTGAAAAGTGGGTGGATGACATGGGATTGATAAGTAAAAACTTATGAAAATGACATCTGCCCAAAATTATCATGGAACATATATGTGAAATATTAAGAAAAGAGCAGCATTGAGGAGATGATGCCAACGATCAAGCACTCCATTTTATTAGGATGCATAAGTGTGAAATCAATATTGCATAAAGTAAATGACATTATCGATGCAGAAAGTTTTAAGCTGAATGGTAAACAAAACTTTTATTTCTTGATATGCTTGCAATAACTTCTAGCTCGCAATTCAACAAACAGGCACATGTACTTGCGGTATTGTCATAAATAAAATAAAAAATTAATGAAAGAGCAGGAACTTAGTCCCAAGCTATTTGAATGTATCAAATTGAAATGTGCACTATTATGAGAAGATGTTGACATAGTAAAATAGACAATGGTGCTAACCATATTCAAGGGCGTCACATTTAAATTTGAAAATAAAAGGAATGTGAGTAAAACCCCGGAGATGTTGAAGGTGAGGGTGACCTAAGCTACAAAGCAACTATTCTAATGAAAGAGCAAATGATTGGGCAAGGAAATAAGCACTGCACTGCTTGTTTGTTTATAAAGCCTAACCAACTTGTTTGTTTCCCTAAGAATCTATCCTAGATCTCTAGCCATGGATCTGCTGCCAATTACATAGAGCCAGCCGTGGATTCATCCATATCCAGGTTCGTCCTGCCACTGGCAACCATATTTGCCGGTCTTCCCATCTGTCCCTAGGTATCAAGAAGTCCAAGAAACATGTAGCCGAACACAGGAAAAAGTTATTTGTACTGCACAAGACTACATCAGGTCTCCATTGTCCATATTTTCATTTATACTATACTTCTTTCCCAAAGAACAGTAATCTACTGAGAAATTATGGATCTTCTTCAATGACAGTCTCTCAACCTCACATTCTCTCTCTCCCAAATGGCTTGGACTCTCTCACACGCAATGAGACACTTCTCTATTTCCAAAGTTCTCTCACGCAGGAAAAATGTCTCTGCTACTTAACACAATCCCTCGGGCCTGTGAAATAATTAAAGTGGACTATTTAAATAAAATCCTAATTTTCAATTTAATTCTTCTAATCATAAAGTATGATACTAGGTTCGTATTGTCCGATTCGTTCAACTTCCGTTCAGTTCATCCTATATGATATTTAGTCATACAGCACAATCAGTTATACTGAATCAGGGATCGTCTAGGATGAACCAAGGCTCGACCAATGATCTCTATGCTTAATCGGACTGTACTATTTAGATCATACGGTATGATCTCCAATCAAGATTTGATCTTGATTCGTCTCATTAATCTATATACAAAATTAGGCAACATTCATTAATAATCGTACAAAACAAAGTAACTCGTACAATACGATTAATTCAAATTACAAAATTTAAATGTCTAATTTTGATAACCAAGATTCGACGGTGGAGATTTATTAAAATACTTGATTGTCTTGTACAATTATAAGTCATACAGTACGATTAGGTATAATTAAATTTACTTTAATTAATTTAATTAAATAATTGAATAAATTTATGTATAAACATACAATATGATTGGGATCATACAATACGGTTTAACAGACACCAATCATATGGAAAGAACCATTATAATAAAAAATTCAAAACGTAGCAAAATAAGCAATCATTTGGTTCACAGTCAATTGAGAATTATGTAGTAGATCATATATTCTTTTTGAGAAAGGGAGACTAACCAGTATGAGTACAAGTAGAATCAAGAAATGACAACAGTTGAGACACACTAAACAGTTAGAGGATAACCAATTCTTTTTCCTAATAGCAAATTAGGTGAGTGATTGGTCCTTTGACAATGTTGACAAGGTTAAAAAGAAGAGTAAGGTGCTATGAGGAGGCGAGGTACAAGGTAGAGCGGGCAAGCTAGGGTTAAGAAAGGTTATGTAGTCATGTGCGTTGTGAGTTGAGCAAACACAAGGTCGAACAAAGAAAGCTATTCACAAGGTCAAACAAAGTGCGGGAGCAATCACAACTAAAAGGCCATAAGAGCTGGGATTATGGGGAAAGATTGCAAAGTTAAGTGGGATTATAAAAACAATAATGAGAAAACGGATGACTGGTGCTGGTATTAGCCCCGCTCTAATACCATATCAATGGAGAAGATCTTCTATTATTTATCATTCTTCCATACATGTGCCTACATATAGGCAATTAGGAATAATAAATAAAAGTGAGATATTTTAGAGGTAAATTTCCTCAATCATGAAGATATATTACAGTCATAAAATCAACTTCCAATCTTGCTACTTTTCTATGATAATAGACCCAATATGAGTAAACCACTTTTGGTAGCTTTAGCCAGGTAATCTACTCAAATGGTTATTGATTTCAAACCTTAACCTTGTGGCTTTGAACAAAGGTTAATTATGCAAGAACTCAAAAGTGTGAGCACATTGGGTCTCCTCACTCTCAAGAACATCATTAGGCTTACCCCAGCAATTTGGGGTGGATATTTCAAATTGTCAGGAGGACCAATTTGGGTAAGACTAATGATGTTGTTGAGAGTCAAGAGGATATTTAAATAGACATGTTGATAGAGATATAAAAGATTTTAAAAGTATTCATGAAAGCCATGGGTTTAAAACAACTAATAAAGGTTACAGTATCATATTAAATTTTGCTCATTTATGATTTGTAATTACTAATATAACTTATATAAGAAAAGAACATCTCATCACTTATAAAAAAGGATTTAATAAAACTCATATTGATTATTTTCTTATAATAAAAATATATCATATAGATAGCAAAGAATGTAAAATAATTCCGAGTGAAAGTTTATATATGTAGGGTCGTTTATTAGTTTTGAACTCTGAGATCAAAGAACGGAATATGAAAAATAAAGTAAAACATTATTCTAAGATTAAATGAGGTCATTTAAAGAACACTAATAAAAATTATTTTGAGCATAAGGAAGCTAATGTTGTGTGTGAAAAAGTAGTCAGTGATATTAAGAATATTACAAAGGATGCGCTTTGAATATCAAAAAGAAAAGCCCCTAATATTAAAAATAGTTGATGGTGGAATCAAAATGTGTAAAAAATTAAAAATAAGAAGCTTTGTTATAAAATTTGATTTAGATGTAAGAGCTCAAAAAATTTAGAAAAAAAATAAAGAAGTTAGTAAGAAATCTAAGAAAGTAATATGCGATGTAAAGAATTTAGCTTTTAATAATTTATATAACATATTAGATACAAAGGAGGGCGAAAGATGCATGTATAGGTTAGCCAAGCAAAAAAATAAAAGTAAAGATCTAGTTCAAGTGAATTGCATTAAGGATGAAGATCCAAAAGTATTTTTATTAGAAGATGATATTCAACATAAGTGGATGATATATTTTGATAAGTTTTTCAATGATGGTTGTGAGAATATGATTGACTTTAGTAACCTTTGCACCCTAAATGAAAATATATATTTTTATTTTTTATTGTCGTATTAGTAAAATCGAAGTTAAAGAGGCTTTAAAAAAATGAAGTGTGTAAAAGCATTTGGACCTGATGATATTCCCATAAATGCGTGAAAATGCATCAGAGATGAAGAAATTTATTAGCTTACTAAACATTTTAATATTATTTTGAAGACGAAAAAAATGCTAAATAAGTGAAGAAGTGTGTTACTTCCTATATTTAAGAATAAAGGTGATGCACAAGAGTGTGGGAATTATATAGGAATTAAGTTAATGTGTCATACTTTAAAACTATAGGAGAGAATTATTAAGCATAGGTTACGAAGTGATATTAATGTTTCTCAAAATCAATTTGGATTCATGTCAGGTAGGTCTACTATGGAAGATATACATTTATTAAGAGATTTGATTGAGAAGTATAGAAAGAATAAGGAGGATCTACATATGATATTTATTGATTTAGAGAAAGCATGTGATAAAGTTCCAAAAGAAGTGTTCGGGAGAGTTCTAGAACATAAAAGGGTTAATAATGCTTATATAAAAATAATTAAGATATGTACACGAGCTATTACTTGCATTCAAACTCAAGCTATTTTGACCAAATATTTCTTATTTCAGTTGGATTACATCAAGGATCAACTTTAAACTCTTTTTGCTTTAGTCATGGATCTTACTAGACATTTGTAAGAGCGTGTACCCTGGTGCATGCTTTTTGCTAATGACGTTCTTCTTGTTGATAAGACTAAAGAGGGAGTTGAAAGTAAATAGAATTATGAAGGTCAACATTGGAGTCTAAAAATTTTCATTATAGCAGATATAAAACCTAATACGTGGAGTGTAATTTTAGTAGTAATAAATATAGTGGGGGATTGTGACTTTGGGCAATCAAGACATTAAAAAGAGTGCACTTTTCAAATATATCAGGTCTATTGCTCAAAGTGATGGTTAAATAGATGGGGATATTCTTAGTAGAATTTGTGCCATATTTTTAAAGACTATTGATTTTACTTAATAATTATTTATATCTCAACACTCCACCACCAAATCTCATTATCAATGTATGATCTATTTCAGGACTCATTTAAAGCTTCTACAGCAATTAACAATGAAGCTAGCCATCATATCTCAAAACAAAATTGGTCAACTAAATAATTCTAATTTGTCTTTCTTAGTAACATATCTAAGCTATCTTGAAAGATTAATAACTTTAAACATTTCAAATTCCACTACCTTATCATAAGACATAATTTATTTTAATTGTTTTCATTAAACTCTTAAGACACACACACTCACACACACACACACATATATATATATATAACCACACCTCATGTTGTGTGATCAAAGTTCCACCTAAAATCCCTTTACAATCTGTACAAGAAATATTTTCTTTCCTCTTTTATAATAACCAAATATTCATTTCATTTCTTAAATTTTGTTCTCTATTGCAATATCATAGGTTATTGCAAAGTATAGCTTCCATCATTTAGCCACCACGCCTCTTACTGTGAATTCTACTATAACTAATGTAGGCATTTAAATAACCTCCAAAAAGTATATTTTGTTCACAGATATACATTAAAGTAGTTCAACCATCTCTTCTCAAAATTAATTTTTTAAACTATATTCTAATCCAACTATTGTAGAATAAGCAGTAACCACATTCATCATTTCCTTATCGATAACTATCTTCATAACAATTATCGTATCATTAAAGTATTAAATCAACAATTTATCTTTCAACTCTTTATCGACTACTAGCCCAATCACAATCCTATCGTTAACTTTCCAACATAAAATAACTTAAAGCCTTCCCTAATATCCATATCTTTTCTCCTTTTCAAATAATTTATTGTAAACAAGCATATAATTATGCTTCTTATCATAGTGAACATCAATTATCTTGCCTTATCATTCAAATTTCTCAAATTGCATGTGGCAATTCATCGTTGGTTAAACCTAATCAACCTTCATAATTATCTAACCAACTCATGTTTAGTTTTCACCATAATCGAGTTAAGTTATGGTGCATCACATAAGGGTGATGTCCTAGCTCACTTGCCTATGTCATACTACAGCCGAGTTAGGTCATGGCATGCCGTTTCTAAGGAATGCACTAACAATAACAAAATTTGAATTTGAATTCTTTTCACTGTATTAGATATAAGTTTCACAAATGGCTGTCAACAAAACATGAACCCTCAATCTACCTCAACTGTGCAAGGGACCAGCAATGGCAATAATCAAATAACAATATATCATAGAAAATAACAATAATAATAATAATAATAATAATAATAACAGCGATAGTAATTAAAATAATAACAATAGCAAACTTTTCGAAATAAATTTTGAAGAGGCTGCAATAATAATAGTTGGTCTAATAAAGAGACCCACCAATTAACATAAGTAAAATTTAAGGCAACTCAAGTGTCGCAAATGGCTCTAGCATAACCAAATAAACAAGCCCGATAAGCCTTATAATCAGAGGACAAGTTAATTTAAGCAATAAGCAAACCAAACAATCAAACCAAGGATGGGGTAGTAACCCCCCATGAATCTCATAACTCGCCATACAAGAAATTGCAAACCATAGTATCAAATCAATTTTAACTTTCACCCTGAAGTCCAAAATCGAATTGATCCCTTTCCCTCGTGTAAACACTTAAATTGACCATGGCCTTTAAGGTCCACAAACCACACTTCAATTTTTCGAATCCTCATATGAGTTAAAGATTCAAATTTGGCTCACCCAAACTTCGTAAACAGCATGAACTCGTTTTACTACTAAATCCAAATACATCTCAGAAAATTTCCCTTCAATCACCTCTAAAGACTATATCCTTGCATCACCCAACCACATTTTTTTTATTATCAATTTTCTCTTCAGAAATGCATGCACTTTCCCCAACTTCTATACGGTAGAGACCCCTCTAATTCCATGGATTGAACTGAAGTAGACCTCTGGCATACCGAGAACGCCCTGCCATAATAAACTACGTACTTGTGAATAGCATCCCTCTTTTGGTAATGCTTAGCAGCTACTTTCCTTTTCAAAACTTTATATATCAAATTTAAATTGGCATGTGACAAATGACAAAGTATTGTGATGCACATGCACCTACGCCATGCTCCATAGCTTCAAGAACAAGGGAACACACTTGAAGAGCAAAATATATCTACTAGAAAAACACTTGTCCATCTTTCTAAGCCTGGCAGTAAGTTGATTTCATACCAAACATCATTGCATGGAAATAGCACGAAATTACCAATCCATCCAAAATTTGTGAATCAAAAGCTGGCCATGTTTACTATTGATTTCATCTAATCAGTGGCATAAATACATGAGCATGAATGCATCACAAAACAACATGGCTTAGAAGAGTGAAGCTGAGATTCATAATTTATTTACAAACAAGACTAATTCTTCACCATCAAATCCTCAAGTATTTAGCACCATTACTTAAGAAAAATACTTCATCATTATAAACACCAAAGCACTAAATTGCTTCTTCATATAAAGTATTTAAGCAAAAAGTATTTTACCCAGAAAAAGTTTCTATAAGCAAACTCAGTTTACATGGTCTGAATTGTAGTGTTCTGATGGCTGGTTCAGGATTAACATTAAAAAATTAAATAGTTGCATCTTATTATAAAATTCATGCAGAAGGGAATAACATGAACTAAAGCAAAGCAACAGTACATTACATCAATCATTAAATGTAAAAATTTATAATAAATATATCAAAATGTTAAAAAAATGAATGAATGGCATCGTGGCATCAACTAATAAAATAATTTCTCTTATTTAAGGAAATAAATTCGTCAATAACCAAAATGGCTACTTGAGTAAAATGGATTGGGGTGGGATGTGAACCTTTAACATTTAGATGAGAAGGGACAATACCACTCTACTAAAAGTTGGCGCTGATGCCATCATATAAATACACAATGAAGAAAGCTATGGATCAATGGTACAAGTCACAGTAAAAAGTGAAACAATGATATAGAATTGGATAGAAAGAGAGAAAAAAGTTTCATGGTGCATTGAAAATAGAAATCAAAGAAGAAAAATGAGACCTTAAGAGGAGAAAGGCATGAAGTAGGTGGCTAGGTTCAATGGTGTGAATTGCCATAATGTAAATAGAAAAGACAAATTAGGAGAGTTAGTTGTATTTCAATAGCATGAAAAGGAGAAAATAATGTGATTGACAATGAAAGCAGCAAGAAAAAGAGGGCAAAAGCGAAGAAAGAAGATAACGATAGATTACAAGAGGCATGATGGTAGGTGCAAAAAAGAGACTTTCAATGTCATAGTCGGTGTTAAGAAAGAGAGAAATGGAGAGAGAGAGAGATTGGTTTGAAATACTTTTGCCCTCTATAACTATTACCAATAGGCTTTCTAACCTATGTAAGCACAGCTGGAAAAATATGTGAGCCATGCGAAGGGTTTTCTTTCAAGAAAAGTTATGTGATCTAATGCAATAAATTGTGCAAAAAAAAAATTATAAATAAAATGCACGGCAAGAGTAGGTTGAGAAAGGAAGAGAGTCGATAAAGTGTGAAGTGTTATGGTGGTGTAATTCCCTCTATACATGATGCAAACACTCTCATGTGAATCACTAATACGAATGTGATTCTCCATTGATCCATTCCTTACCACATTTATCAATAATTCTGATCTTAATTTTGTTAAGTATGACTGCTAGTTTCAACTTCGTCCACCACTTATTTTCTTGCTAAGAGTATTAAAACATACACAAATCTTACCACATGAAATCCCTATGCCAAAAAAATGGTTAGAACCTACAAGAAGGCAGATTTAGGCCATCTCCAATCAAATGTCAAACCAGCGTTTGTCGTTCGGGCGGACGCCAAAACCTGCGACATTCTTGTGACGTGCACAGTGTGACGCCAATATTGGCACGGCACTATTCACTAACGCCATTTTTTTTATTGGTGAAAGAATATATCCAAAATATTCTTTTTTAATGTTATGAAATGGAGTTCAATTGGAGATGAGTTGCTGCATTTTGGAGTGTTAATGTATTTTGAAGTAAAAAATGAGTTTTTCGGTTGGAGATGCCCTTATACAGTAGATGTATCAATCTGATACCACAAAAATTTCATGAATATAATCCTAGTTCAATCAAGAATAACCAAAGAAAATGTTTTGGAAGACCTTAATGTAAATGATATAGATGATAGACTCCTGGCATGCCAAAGTACATTCTAAGCCACCATGAGATTACTTATCTCTTTCTATGCTAATCAAATGCTCTTCTGTCCTTTTTTTCCTAAACTCCCTCTTTATCTCTTTATTCTCATCTTGACCTCCTCTCTCATAGTAGTTAACTTTCTTTCTCTTTCAATAGAATCTCCATATCATCATGCCTCATCCTTGATTTCTCATGTTAATCTCTTTATCTTCCACCTGGCACATTATTGAAAGCATTTTATAATCCAAATTGGGATGTCACACGCTAATGTATTATTTGCTATCCAAACTAAAACATGCTCTCGTACAACATTTTTTTTATTAAATCTGCATTTCATTCTACTTTAATATAGTGCAAGAAATTTTTGTTACAAGTTATATGCATCCTTAAGAAAAATTTTCTAATCATGGATAACAACTAGTTACAAGTAAAAAGAACCAACTCAAAAGTAATTATCAATTCCTTTTTCCTTGGAATTTCATGGGGCTAATATATATACACACGCTATATGTGTGGTAGTATATAAGATTAGGCACAAAAAGCTACGCAAGTATTTAATTGGCAGAACAGTTATTTGCAATGAATATGCACTAATAACGTAGGATCCAATAAATTAATGTTAGGTAAGAAACAATGCTAAAACCTGATATTGATTTATTAACATGTAAGAGAACAAATTGTGAAAATTAAGTTTATTACATTCACACACAAGAGATCATTGAAAGTATAAAATGGTCCATTAGCTACATTCAATAAGTTCACTTCACTCAAACTGGAGCAAGGAAAAGCATAGTTTAAGGACATGTTAAGCTTGATGTGATGTTATCATACAAGTTAAATGAAAAGTTTGGAGAACAACAAGCAACCTCCGTCCACGATAAATAATTGCTCTTTCTCAATTTAGCCTTGAACCCGCAACAAAAAACAAAACAAGAAATGTCATTTGAGAAGTACAGCAACTAGATACCTAAGTAAAACTTCAAAAAATGTGCACCGACACCCACTATTTCCAAACCCTTCCCATCAGCTGAGATGACCGGTCTCTCTTTCAAAGATAATGGCCAATACAAGAGCACACATTACGTTTGTTTTGTAGATATAAATAGCGCCCCCCCCCCCCCCCCCCCCCCCCCCCCCCCCCCTATTTATCTACCCTTCCCATCACATGAGACACCAGCCCACATACTGACACAAATATAGTTATAAGCATACATACACACACCATTGTCTTTCTTGCCTCCTTTGTTAAGGCTTTGAACCAAAGCTTGATACATCAATGATCAGATTTATTTCCAACCCAAAAACTTAAGCAATTAAGCCTATGGGTGAGGGCCAACCACTTGACATTTCTACACCAACATATGTATCAAATTCCTTATGTGGGACTAAACTCAATACCCTCACATACCTTAAAAACCTTCGCCTCATATGAGAATGCTCGACAATAATAGAAAGCGGACAAAACTCATATGAGGCACTGAGAGCCACAAATGCCATGAAACACTTAATCCCAAACAAAACATTGATTTTAATACAACTTGTTGTGAGGGTGAGCCAAAGGGGGGCTAAAATTGTGTCAATGTTCAAATTAATTTTCAACCCAAAATATTAAGCCTACAATAACCACTTGGCATTCCTACACCAACATATTTTGAACTCCCAATGTGGAACTAAACCCAATGCTCACCTGTCCTAACATCCTCGCCCTCTATGGTAAGACCAGCTGAAACTATAACCCCAAACTCACATTTTTCTTAACAAAATTTCAATTTTTGTAGCCTTCTCTTTAAGTTGTACACATCTGATTGAATATTTTTCTTCCCTGTCTTTATTCTGAAGGTCGGGAACTATTTTTCACCACTCATTGAACACCAATCATCGCACCAACTCCCGGGATATCCACAAAATAAAAAACCAAACCTTTGCCAAAAGAAAATACCTTCCAAGCTTTCAGAAAAAAGAGGGAAAAAAAAGGTACATCAAACCCCACACCTTGAAAGAGAGATACCCTAAGGGGCTGTTTGGCAACAGGATTTATGCTAAATCCTGCCAAACGGGACTTGAGCAGCTGGTAAATCTCACGGCATAATAAATCCTCCGTTTCCCGCTTTTTGCCGCAAATCCCGGATATACTTAATCCTGGAGTTCGGCGGATTTAAGGGATTTGGCCGCAGGAGCACGCGAAAGGGAGAAAGATAGTTACCTTCG
Organism: Dendrobium nobile; assembly: GCA_022539455.1. Lineage (NCBI taxonomy): Eukaryota > Viridiplantae > Streptophyta > Magnoliopsida > Asparagales > Orchidaceae > Dendrobium > Dendrobium nobile. The sequence continues at coordinate 55,258,569 of CM039730.1, forward strand.
CAGCGAGAAAGCTCCCTTGACCCCGTCGCTACTTCCGATCGACGAACTGTGGCGACTTCCGATTCGACAGGAAGAAACGTTGTTGAAGTAGGCGAAGAAGCCCTTCAGCCTACTGCACGCGAAGCAGGCGAAGAAAAGGAGACGGACAAGTAAATATCAGAAATTACTTAGGCTATAGAAAGTGAAGAAGCAAATCTTATACTGTAATTAGTTAGGAATTAATCCAACTAATTTAATTAATATAAATAGTTAATTGGATAATTAATATTCTCAATAATAATTAGATAATTATTCTAAACAGTAATAGTAATTATATAATTAGTTAGGTTATTAATATTTATGATAGTAATTAGATAATTAAATTAATTAATATTCTTAAGCTATATATTAGTTAAGTTATATAATATTAGATAATTAATATTCTAAATAATAATTATATTATTTGTTAAGTTATTTGATAATTAAACTAGTTCCTAATTATATTATTAATTTGTAACTGATTGATGATAATTAAAATAAAAATGAGTAAGTATCTTATAATATAAATTAAATTTGAATTTTTAATGAACTAAATATCTTAAATATTGAATTATGTTGCCAAATAATTTTCAGTGTTAAATTTTAGTAGGATTTACTAAATTCGCATTTGCAACATTTACTAAATAACATGCTCTGTAGCCAAAGGCAATCACCACAAGTCCAGTAGCCCTATTCCACATGGTCTTAGATAATTGGAAATGGAATAACTCGTTAAGGGATGCAAAGTAGGGGCAAGAAAAAGTAGTGAGATCAAAGCACCATGGATTGGGAGTTGAAATTGAAGCAAGATAGTAGTAAGGCAATCTGTAAGAACTTGATATTTGTGAAAATAATTTTAAAATGAAAATATGAAAAAAAATCTAAAATTTTGAATTGGAAAACAACGATGTTGTGTTTGTGAGAGCAGTGGTGCTAGGAAGCACTAGGAAACTGCTATTGCAGCACTGAGCTCTCTGGAATCTATGAAAATAATTCAGCTCAACAGCAATGAGGTGGCGCAGTGCTATTTTACATGCATCATTCCAGCACTAGGTAATGGGAGTGCAATTTTTTTATATATTTAATGTTAAATATCCTTGCCATCATACCTCCCCCTTCCCTCATTTTGTTCCTTGTTGGGAAAGGAGTCAAGGAAGAGAAGAAGAGAAGGGGAACAGAAGAGAGAGGATGTACTCAAGGGATTTTCAGTCCATTATTCATGCTACCACAATTATTTTTTTCGTAGGAAGTAACTATGCTCTTACTACAGTTTTCAATAATTTTAATTTCTAAAAATTTAATCTTTCTCGAATCCACAGAAATAAAATGTTTTCTACTAATTTATCAAACTTTTACATTGTAACTTTTTATTTATGATAAATATGATTCTTATGAGCATCTTAACTCTAATAAAAATTAATTTTTACTAGGTAAATATATAGTTATGATTTTATAAAAAAAAATGAATGGTGTTCAAATTTCCCTATATTTCATAGATAATTGCATTTCATACATGATATTGATTGCATAGAGACAATGACATGACTAATGCAAGATAAATGTGTTATTTGCATGTAAGCAATAAAGACTAATATTTATTGATATTATAATTAATACGGGTTGGCTTTTAAGACATAATATTCTACACATGAGGGTGAGCCGACTGACTTTCCTTAAAGTAAAATATTTGTGGTGTAATATTGATGTTAGCATGTAACCAATTGATTGAATTACACTTACAAATAAAAAGTGATGACTCTTCATTGATTATTAAAAGCCAACTATGAATTGACTTAAGATGATGAACAAAGATATTAATATAAAAATTGATGACCAACTGGTCGATAATTTTAATGGAATGATAAAAATATCATATTAAAGCTAGATGTCCTACCTTGTTATTCATAATTACATTCATAATTGTATTTATATGATAAATATGAATTTATTAATAAATATAATTAAAGCACAACTGATAAAATGAGCATTAAGATTGATATAATATTTCATAGCATATGACAAGAGGATTGATATATATATATTGAAACAGTGCACTGATAAGTATGCTGGTATTGTACATTGATATAACATATTGACATTCATGTATGACATATGATTGACAGATATAAATGGCATAATGATTAATAGAAGCATGTGATATAATCATCAGCACAAACATAACTAATAGATAATTGAGGCTTATTTCACTGTACATTATTTATTGATAACCCTTTTACCAAAAAATCTTGTTTCACTTATCGTATTGGTTTTAATATTGATTGATATTGATTTCATATATTGCTTATTGTTCATAACATTAATATTGACTAGAACTAGAGCATGCATATTGATTATTTTACCTTGCATTGAATGTAGTGATAAGTTTTAGTTACTTATTGAACTATGCGCTCATTAATTAAGTGATTTTAATATGATTTTAAGTAAATGTGTGGAGCCTCTAGACTAAGGCTACCTAGTGATGATAATTTAGTTTTTATTTTCATCTTTTTGGTTATTAGTTTGGACTTCAAATTTTAATCAATATGTAAATATTAACTGTAGTAATGTAATTAAATGTTCTATTATTTGTATTTTTCCTGAATGCAATTAGTGAGCATTGGTTGTCAAAGATATGATTGTTAATGAACTTAAAAATACAATAAAGGGAAAAGAATTGAAATTCTTTTATTTTAGATCACTAGGCCTTACACAATCCAACCTTGAGATTCCACAGAGTCGGGAGATGAAAGAGGTTGGACTTTGGAGTTTTGTCGATGTCGGTCTCTTAGAGATCATTAGCCAAGCACACATATCACGCAAGGAACAGTTGGATTTGAAGCATGCCTAGGGGTTGTTTGACAAGAAGTAGAATTTAGTAAAACTTGTAAATTTGGATTTCATATGTCCAAAGTATATAAAAATTCTAAAAACTATTTTGCAATATAGTTGTTAAATCTTGTAAAATATTATGATAATGTTTGGCAAGGTAATCCAGGATTCAAGGCGGTTGATTCATTTAAAAATTAAATTTAATGTGCTATGCATTTAATTAGTGTGTTAAGTATGAGTTACTTATTAATTTTAATTTTAATCAACATTAATAATTAGTTATAATGATAAATAATATAATTAGAAATTAGCTTAATTATCAAATAATTTAATTATTGATTATAGTACTATTTATCAAATTACTTATTTAGTTGCTTATTTAATAAGTATATGATATCTAATTAATTGGTTCATTATTTTTTAAAATAACTAACTATTTACTAATACTCTTGCTAATGATTATTTAATTAAGTTAAATTATATTATTTAATTATTAATATTTTAAATTATGTTATTTATTTCTAATTTAGATAGAGCTAGGTCATTTAGGGTTTGCTTTTCATCTTCATAATTTCTTTGCTACTATTGCTTTTCCTCGTTGACATTTCTTCATTGTTGCTTCGGCCTCGTGTGCTCCATGTGAAGTACTGTATTGAAAGAGTCGTTGAAGAAGCTTCTTTGCCTCCTTTAATGATGTCAAATCAAAAGTCACGACTGCAGCTTGCTTGTTGTGAAGGTAACCATCTTTATCTCTTTCGTGCACTTCTTCGGCGAAATCCCATAAATACGTCAAATTTTGGGATTTTTAGGGGATGCTTTTCGAGATCTTGAGCTGGGAGAAGATGGAGATTAATAAAAAAATTAAGTTATTAGATATAAAAATAGAGTAATTTTAAATGTTGTGTATGTAAATCCTCCTAACTTATTAGATTGTATGATTGCAAAAGTATTGCCTAACATGTTTATTTCCAATAATGGAAATTTGTCATAATGGCAAAATTGTAAAAAAAAAAACTATCCGCTACTTATTTTCTTGGAGAAATATATCCAAAAGTTTCATTTGGACCAAAATATCCCCACTTTTGGCTGCATATTATTTTTTATGTATGTTGCAACTTGCATTGGTTTGAATAAGATTCGAACAATATTAGAACCATATAATAAGTTTCTTGTTCATATTTGATACATGTTTGCTCGAACTAGCCATGTATTAGTAAAGTTCAAATTTGGTAAGAACATTGATCAAAGAAAGTTGGAGCAATATTATTAAAATATGATTCAAGTATGAATCAATATATGTGTGAAACTTTATTAGAATAATGATAAAAGTTGGTTCAATCATGATAAGCTCATCATTCAAAAAATGTTTGAATATAGTTCAAATATTATTCAATTATAATTCAAGAACTGTTTAGTCATGGCTCGAAGGTTATTTGACTATGGTTAAAAGATTGTTTGATTATGATTCGAGAATTATTCGATCATGATTTAAATAAGATGTATAACATAGCAAACTATAAAGTTGATACAACATAGTTAGTACAATCACAACAAATGATATTAGGAGATATAATACAATAATCAAAAGACAACATAGAGCATTTTGAAAAATATAACACAGTGCAATTTAATTGTGCAATTCAAAATATTTTAGTCAATATCCATAACACAACTAATATAAATTAAGAAGTAATATAAATGATATTAATAAAAGAATTATTGTACATAAAATTGATAATTTACATCAGAATAATAAATAAACTTATGGCTCTAAATTATTATAAAATAAATCTACATATAAAAGATTCCTTAATAATTGAATGTTATTAAGTGCAACTTATGAAAGATTTCTCATTGAAGTCAGTTATCTTATGTATTTTTTTTGCATATTATTTATAATTATCACTACAAATAAGATATAAAGCAATCATCATACATGTACAACAAATGTTGTAAATTATTTATACTTTTTGGCTGAATTACGTACCTTACTGTAGATCTTGGAACTTCATATGTAGTGGTAAAACTTCATGTAAGGAGATTAAGGCAAGTTCATATTTTTTATCAAATAATTCTAAAAACTCAATAAATCTAGGTAAGACCTTGTAGAACACCATCATCATTTCATGTATCACAGTCTTAGAAGGTTATAGACATCATGCAAAATGAGATTTTACAATTCAATGAAATTAAATCCATATTATTGAAAAATATATGAGTTTTTAAATCAATTGGTGACTTGAAAAACTTCACCTCCTCTTCAATAGCATAATGAGTATCAAATTAGGTAACTCGAAGAAGTCATTTCTCTTAAGCTTATATGAAGTGGAGAGAGTCTATAATACTAATCAAATGATTTATCATACATAATGATGTTAGATCCATATATTTTTTTTATAATGCTAGTTTCATTCTCTTGTTAGCAAAACGAATCAATGTGCTACAAAAATATAAATTGAAGTTAGTATAAATATTAATGGCACATGGATCAATGGTGGACAATTGCTCCTCACCAATCAAGCAAAGGGGATAAATGACATTTGGATTGATAGGCTTGTGCCTCTTCCCCAATGGGTGGGTGAAAATCCTAGTTTATAAAGAATAAATGTGTTGCACAAATATAAATTGAAATTAGTATAAAGATTAATGGCTTGTTGATGCATGGAGGACGATTGTGTAATACATGCAGTGGCAACACACTTGCACATGTTCTAACATGGTATGGTAAGAGCAATGAAATTAAACTTCTGCATTCATGTCTTTTGCATTTATTTGTGAGTGTTTTGTATACATATGAGTGTGAATCTATTCTGAAGTGGATCCTAGAGGTCTGTGTGCATGTTTGTGAAATTTGAAATTATTCCCTTGGGAGCACTGCAGTGCTAGGTTGGTAGCGCTGCAACATTGAGCTCTCTAACATTTTTTTTTTTTGGAAAATGAACTAATGCTACAACGCTGTAGGGTTGTGCTCTATAATGGGGATAATGAGGCGTTGCAGGGTAGAGCGTTATGGCACAAGGTGAAATTTTTATAAGAATATCAAAATCCATTACACTCATTTTACCAAAAATTATTACTCCCCCTTTTAAACTACTAGAGAGTGAGGGTTCTAGTGAGAGAAAGTTAGTTTTTGATGATTCTGGTCCATTTTCTGGTGTCGTCTTAGTTTAGAAAGTTGTTCGTGTTGAGGTTGATTACATTCTGCCCATCTCAATTTGATATATAATATTTATATAGATAAGATTGTGGTTCATATGAAATTGAATCAACCTGTCCCTTAACCTTCTTGAGTACTGATAATTTGAAGATAAGCGCTTTGGAACTTCCTTATGTTTGAAGCCATTGATATCCTTGAAATTGGTGACACTCACAGCATGTCAAAATATTATGTAGATATGTTAGCAATGCTTAAAATCACATCATAAAATAACTTGGATTGCTCTAGAGAAATGATTAGTTGCTTTGTTTGTTTGCAGGTTGGCACAATTGTTTACAAGAGAACAATGATTTTGATTTTGTTCTATGAGATGTTGAAACATTGTGATGATGGATCATTTTCAGGAAATCCAAGTTGGCGAAACAGTGAGGAGTTTGCCATATTGTCAACACATGTTTCATGTACACTGCATTGATAGCTATCTTGTCAAGAATGGTTGTTGCCCTCTATGCATGAGAGATATCTGATCTTCTTATACAATATTATTGCATGATCTATAAATTCTTTTTTTCAATACAACTTCACTTCTTTACCCGTTTATGCTTGATAAAGACTTACTTTAAATATTTCAACACCAATATATATATATATATATATATATATATATATATATATATATATATATATATATACTCTCAAATGACTTGAAAATTTCTCTCATTTGGGAGTTCTCTTTATCAGAAATCGCTTCTTCTCGAGTAGCAAATTTTTTGACAAATCAAGTTCCAAATACCAGAGATATTGAAGAGCTCGCATCAAGTAGAGATTATTGATTTTCTCCATCTTGGGTACCCAATCATGGTTGAGGTCCAACCACTTATTGAGTCATATTCTTCCTCTTCAGGATAGCATTTCTCTTGTCTGAGATATCAATCACTTACACTCTCTAGCACGAGTAGGTTGAGTAATTTCTTGGCAAAGAGAGATAGTCCAACCAACATCCTACTCTGCTAGAATGATGAGTAACAAGCCAATAATGATTATATATAATTACTTTTTGTTAACTAACTCACTGAGCCTGAATGAGAACCTGAACAAATATTTCACATTTCTTCTTTATTGTTGATGTCAAAGATTTTGATAAAATTATAATTTCTAGTCTCACCTCTTTGAATGAGATAATTAGATTCTTTCCTCATGCTTTAGGTGCTTCTTTCAATACCAACAAGAGATCCATTATATTTTATCAAAAACTTATTGGTAAGTAAATCATTCTCTTCATAGTTAAATTGAGAATCTTTCTACCTCTTGTTTCATGGTTAAGAAAAATAATGAAAACTTTTCTCATAGAAGAGACCATAAAATACATTTTTTTCCTGTATGTCTTTAACTACTTTATACTAGGATTTGCGTTTGTAAACCAATTGCATATTTTTATTGCTTAATTTAATGCAACTATTAATCTATTTATTATTGCATCAAAAGAAGTAGAGGCTTTGTTAATTAAAGAAAGTTAAGTTACACTAATTGTTATTTTGACTTTGCTATGGTAGTTATTCGAAACTCAGTAATTGGGCAACCATGTGAAAGTGGATGAGTAGGAAATAGTGTTTCCTCAAGGCAATAATTTGTTTGCTTTTGTGAACTAACTCACCATGAAGATGTTTCATGTGATATTTTTAGTCTCCATAATTAATGCAAACTTAGTATTCTTCACTCTCTTGAATCTTTTCTAGAGCTATTAACATAACACAATGGAGAAAAAGTATTAAAAAGACTTGGTTAGAAAGTATTAAAACTATTATTATTTTATTATATTTAAATAAAATTTTAACTTTTAACATAACACAATGGACAAAAAGTATTCATGTAGTTGGTCCAATGTAGTAGGAATGCTTGTTATTGATGTTGTAGTACTTTACACCTTGGGAAAGTTAATTGTTTTATATATTTTGCTTGATCTTACCTGAATTCTGAGTTGCATGATGATTTAAGATTTAGAGCAGCGTTCTGCTTGAAGCTTTGCTTGATTTATGTGGTAGCAGAGTTTGCTTTTACTCGCTTTTAAACAACATAATCAATTTTTTTTTATTTTCTTCTGTTTAGGCTTTCTGTTAATTTTCTTATGCACATGCTTTATGTTAATAGTTGTCTTATCAATTCAATGGTTTCTTAAATTTTTCCAGGCTTTGATGAAGTTCAGCTGGAGGGCTTGGTGGTGAACTGGAAAGAAACGAAGAAGAAAAGGTTGGAGCTTGAGTGCATCTAGCGGCTTGCATCGTCGTGGGTATATGACGCCACTGTAGCGATGGCGGTTTCGATTTGAGTAGAGAGATTTCGGGCAGAGCACAGGTAATGATTTCACCCCTTATTCTTTTTTTTTTTTTTTGGTTATTTTATTGTATTACAAAGGTCAACGGAGAGGAAGGGTTTGTCTGTTATAACCTGAGTTGACAAATGGATCTTATTTATATATTTAGTTGATATAGTAAATTAATAATGATTGATTTCTTATATATTGAAATGATCAATTCTTCTGTAATTTTTTGTTTGAGAGTAATGTGTAATTTGAAGAAAATGATTTGTTTATTAAAATACTATCATTTCTTAATTTTGTCTGATCATTATTAAATGTCAAATGTCGAACTACTGAAGAGTCTTTGACTCTTTTGACTTTTCATTTGTTAATTGTGCAAGCACTTATATTGAAATAGAAGGAAGAAATCTATATTATCTTTTTTTAAATATTTTTGCCCTCATTTTTTTATCAGTGTTTAAAAATATGTTATTTTTCACTAATAAAACTAATTATCCCAAATCTCGACTGCAATTTGTTCTTTTCGAAAATTATTGAAATATTTTAAGTTACAATATTGCATCAGATTTCCATCTACGTAACAAACTCCATTTTTGTGAATTGCACTAAGTGTCATAATAATTTCTGTTTACAATTAGCCTTTTCTCACATAAATAGGCACTTTCGTTTTAAGTGAAATTTCCCTTCACAATATTGTGTTGGGAAAATAACCCACACAGAATCTACAAACAAGAAAGAGAAAATGCAGCGAAAAAAAAAAAAAGACTCAAGATTTAATGTGGAAAATCTAAAAAAGACCCTAATGTCACTCAAAACTAAGAAATTCACTATGAAAATTGGGAGAATTTGTACACATCTCTTTCTTTCTTGCTCTCTCCTTGTCTCTTTTTATTTCTTACATTGTTCTCTAAATATTATAGATAAAGAGACAAACATAAAATGAACCACTAGGCGCAACACTTGCAACATTGTGGCATCAGGTTTGGAGTTCCATGACACTCCACTCTATATCTCTAGTCTGATTGACAACATAATATCGTCAAAATCTAGAGTGTTGTGATGCTTCTCTCTGTCTATCTCCAACCCGACTATACAATGTCGCAGTGCTATACAGGAAAAAAAATGGGTTCCCAAAGCCCAAGCACATGGAGGACCAGTGCAACTCCTCAATGAGCTCAACCAACATAATTGAGGTCCCATACAGTAATACAACTTTATTGCAATTAGATTCTACACAGAGCTAAAAAATTGTTCTAATTGTGAGTTAAATTTTTCTATTTGGTAAAATAAATTACCAATTTTGTAAAAAATCTAATTATTTGATATAAATTCCTCTTAACTAACTGATAATTATCTTATGCCCTAATTTAAATTCTCACATAGAATACTATCAAAATTTTAATTGTTGTTTTTTTCCTTTAAAAAATAATATGTTATGTCGTGGAAAAGCTGCAAGCATATTCTAACTTTTCAGTACTCATCATTAGTTGTTATGTTAAAGCTACAAGCAATGGTGGAGCCAAAAATTTTAATCATAGGGAGCCTAATTTAAAATAATTTTGTTTGTTGTCTCATTTTGAAGGTTATAATACATTAAAATATTTCTGTTTTCCATCTCATTACCAGAGCCAAGAGCAGCTAGCTGTAAGATCAAAACTATGAATGCAAATAACATGACCCTTATAGCTTATAAAACACAAATATCTGCCACGGGAGGTCTTCGTTTGGGGGGAGAGAAGAGTGAAAGGGAAAAACGAACCATTGATAATTTTCATGTATACATGAAAAGATGTTGGCGACTTCTCTGGATTAATAAATAACTTTAAAAGGAAGAATTACAAAAATTAGTGCAGTTTCATCGTTTTGCATGCGGCCAAGTTCTTCCCTCCAACTCTATGTCAAAATCTCTTTTCATCATTCCGTCCACAATGAAAAGTTATTCCTCCCTCTCTTTCAATATTTTACCCCATTAGTCTTTCTTTCTCTCTATACCTAAATCATTACATTGTCCATGTAGAAGGTGGATTCAAAACTGGAAATGGAAAAATCTTGTAATAAATAAAATGAATGGGAAAGTTTTATATGTGGGCTTATGCCAGCCATTGTTCATTAATTGTTAATAATATGTATATACTCCTTTTGAATAAGTGATTTTTTAAGTGGGGCACGTGCCACGCCTTTCCCCCCTCCTGTCTACAAGCCAAATCCGACGGCCGACACCTTCCAAAAAAATTGGATTGATAGGAATGCAATTAATTTATAAGATAATATCAAGGTAAAACTTAAGAAATAAGTCAACAAGTTGGTAATATAATAAGAAGCCCGAGAAATAAACATTTGTTTCCTTCTTTATAAGTTAAACCCTAATTTGATTTTTTCTTCCACCACCTAGTCTTCCCTTAAAACAATGACTTATATTCTAAACTAAATTCCTAATAACCTCATTGTGCATAATAATCCACCGCCTATAAAGCCCCACCTCCACTTGGCTTACTCCTCCAAATTATCCTAAGCAGAGCTTCAAAGTTCCATTCTCATGGCCACTTCTTCTTCCCTACTCTCTTGTTATATTCTTCTCAACCTCTTCTTCTTTTTGCTTCTAATAAAGGAGAGTTTTCTAGTATCAACGCGAGAGCTTGCCGGAGTACACCATGTCATTGACGTCAAGTCACTATTTTCGAGCAGCCCCTGCTCCGTGCCTGATAAAAGTTTGCGAGCAATTTCAATAATTTCTTAATACCCTATTGGAGACTATTTTTTTCATAAATTAATTAGAATAATAATAAATCATGAAGCAATTAAACTCATTTGATAGATATCACAAGCTTAAGCTCATTTGATAGATATCTCAAGCTTAAACCTTATGCAAAAGTAAAAAAGCAAACTCAATACGTACTTAATTAGTTGTTTAAATTGTGACAGGCACAAGCCCTTCCAGGCTCAACGTGGTCCACCAGCATGGCCTATGCTCATCCAGGGCGTGCCAAGACAAGCTTTGCCACGTGGAGCTCCTCCGTCGGGACCAAGCCCGCGTCGACTACATTCACCACCACGCCGCCAACACCAATGCCCACCTCAACCCTGTTGGCGGCTCTCTTTTTGCAGGAGTTCCGACAAGCATCGGCCGTTCTCTTGGTACCAACAACTATATCGTTGACATAGGCCTAGGCACCCCTACCAAGTCCTTCTCAGTTATGTTTGACACCGGTAGCGATCTCACTTGGACCCAATGTGTCCCCTGTGATAACTGTTATACCTAAAAAGACCCATTTTATGACCCAACCCAGTCATCCACCTTCACCGACATCTCATGCAACTCAAACTATTGTACCCAACTTGATCGACATGGTTGCTCCTCTACCTCCACCTGTCTCTACGAGGTAGAATATGGTGACGATTCTTATACTAACGGCTCCCTCATTCAAGATACCTTGACATTCTCCTCTGATACTATACACAACTTCCGCTACGGTTGTGGACATAACAACAGCGGGAATTTTGGACAATCAGATGGGGTATTAGGCCTTGGTCGGGGGGTTGTTTTAATTATTTCCCAGACAACTCAATTGTATGACAATGTATTCTCATATTGTCTACCATCAGGGCCCAACACAATTGGATATCTCGAACTAGGTAGCTCTGTCCCTGGTGTGGAGTATACATCGATGCTAACCAACCAAAACCTACCATCCTTGTACTTCCTCAAGCTCATTGCCATTTCTATTGGGGGTGCAAGGCTTGTCCTTTCACCTACTGTATTCACCGGCCCTGGAACCGTGTTAGACTCTGGCACAGTGGTTAGCCACCTGCCACCCACTGCCTACTCCGCCCTCCGTAGCATTTTCCGACAAGAAATGATCAATTACCCAACGGCACCGCCACTGTACAATCTCGACACATGCTATGACCTCACTGGCCACTCAGAGATAGAAGTGCCGGAGATATCGTTGATCTATGATGGCGAAGTGACAGCTAACTTAGATGTCATGGGGATAGTTTACGTGGAAAGTAATTCTCAAGTGTGCTTAGCCTTCACTGCAAATAATGATGATAGTGAGATTGTAATCATTGGTAATATGCAACAACGCAAGTTCAATATAGTCTATGATGTGGGGAACTTAAAAATTGGCTTTGGGGCTCATGGTTGTAGCTAGTGATGGATAGATCGAGTTGATAGGGTTAAATGCAATGTATTGATGTGGCTAGAATGAATAGGTTTCTTCATGTTGGCTATAAAATCGAGGCGAGTGGGACAATAAATGTAGTCATGAAAAAAAGTTTAGTTGTATCCACATTTTATGAAATAATTAAATATCAAATGAAAACAACTTTATATGAGTTGATGAAAACCATTAAGATGTGCTTAATTTGGGTGATGGCATTAATTGTTGGAGGTAGAATTTTGATTATCAGAGGTAAAAAGTCAATTTTCTTCGTAGAAGAGCTTATACTTAAAAAGAATAAAGACCGCTAGCTTGTTGTGATGATTTTTGTTCATTATCAGGCTCTTACAAAGTGAAATCAATGCATATTTTTCTTCAACTTAACCCTTATGATTACCATTTTGGCTTCAATTTTTATTTTTGTTATGGTATGTAAATGGAAGCATTTAAGGCTTGTGAGTTTTGCCAACCCATTGGGCCATAAAACTTAACACCTTAAAGCTTTGATGCAACCAATCCCATATTCCTTAAATATGGGGACATTTAGGCTAATTTAGGAAAACTCACATTCAGATCACATACACAACGTTAGAACATAAGACCTCTTGTTGATAGCCAAAGCTCTCAATCAATAAATCAATAAGAGTAGCGTAATGATCAATTATGTGATTTATATTTTTGTAATTTTAATGAATTTTTTCCTAAATATTATGCACCCACACAACAAAATTCTGACTCCGCGATCATATGCATGCATCATGTATGTGTATGTTCATCCATAATTATTATACAATTGTAAAACCTATGATACAACAACAACAACATCACCTATGATGATCCATAAAAACAATTAAAAAAAGTTCTAATCTCTAGCTCATGCTTTAGTGAGTGGGGCCAAAGCCGTTGACATTAAAGCCCTTTCCAAAGTGTCTTAATGAAATTTTGCACTTCATCTGATGAGTGATATAATTTGATATGTTCCAAAAACATTAAGCTTTTATAGTAAAATAAAAGGATGAATTAAGGGGGAATGAGCAGACTAATGCTCTCACTTGAAATAATTTTTAATTTTTTATATATCATACAATTTCAATTATATAAATAGAATTTTTATAAAAAAGTTTAATTTAAATAAGAATTATATTTTATGAACCCTCTAAAATTTTAGAATTTAAAATTATAAATAGCTATTTAAGAAATACTGATAAAATTTTTAAAATAATTAATTTGTGTGTTTGATTAAAAAAAGCTATTAAAGAGAAACTCTACATCACCAACAAGCTCTCTACAATATTGATTAAGAGCAGTGTTATGATACCAAGGCACTGATTTTGTTCTTCGATGGACGTCTGCTCATCGAAGACTACTAGGACTAAGAACGTGCCATTGAGACCTTCCTTGAGTACATGGAGGTTGAACCGGACAAACAAGTGAAGTATGTTGCTTTTAGGTTGAGAGAAGGTGGTAGTGCTTGGTTGGTACAATTGCTGCAAATGAGACACAAAGAAGGGAAATTACATATTTGGAGTTGGTATAAGATTTTGAGCAAATCTTTTACCTTAAATATCCATATTGTGTGCAAGGGGCTCATTTTGTAAGTGAATATAAAGAAGAATTCTACAGGTTGAATGCATGGAACAATCTGAATGAATCTCATATTCAAATTGTTGCACGACATATTGGGGCCTAAATGACATCTTATTCAACAAATTGGAGTTGAGCTAAGTGTGGTCATTATCTCCGGCTGTTAATTTTGCGTAGTAAGACAAAATGCAACTCAACCAGCATTCAAAATCGCACTCAACTCGTCACCAGTTCACTGAATTAGCTGTGGAAGGTAATAAATAAAATAACCACCGACTAAAATGCATGTAGCTCCGCCACAAATCAAATCTCCCAACCATCCAAGCTGCGATTAATCAGGATAATAAATTAACCCAAAATTTACAGTACATACCTGTTAAGCCCAACACACTCAAATATTTTCAATGTTTCCAATCCAGGAATAAATTTAATGAGTGCCCGAGTTTATAGAAGTTACAGATGCTGGAGATAAAGAAAAATGAAGAACAAGCTAACAATGACATTGACAGAAATGTGATTTTCAATGTTTCCAATCCAGAACACATTTAAAAGATCATTTTGGTTGCTAGGAAAACACTACAAAAAACATCTATTTCCAGCGAAATTTCCGACACATCATAACTCGCCGGAAGTAGCAGTGGGATTACAGGAGGATTTGACGATGGAAATCTTCACGGTATTTTCCGACGGTCTTCCGGTGAAATTTCTGCCATAATTTTACTAACAAAAAATCTACCGTTAAATGACGTCTTTTTTAAGTTAGCCGGCGATCTTTTCGGGCAGAATGTTTGCCAAACTTTTACCGGCGGGATTGCCACTGGAATACCGTCTTCTTGTTTAAAACCGGAGGTTTACATGTGGAATTTCATCGGTAAAATAACGACAAATTTTTTTCCAGAATATACCACTACTCAATCTAATTAGGTGAATTTTCTCTCATGCATCCATTCTCATGTGAAAACCCTCTCCCATTCATAGCTCTTTCTGACTGCTTCCAATCAGCCATTCTCGATGATTTTACTCTGTCTAACCTCCTTGCAAAGGTCGTTCATCCTCTCTACTAGCCTTTCATCAGTGTTTGGTAAGTTTTCTCTATTGATTCACTCTCCGATTAATTAAACTGATATTACTTGCAAAATTATGATGGATGGCTCCGTCGCCAATTCTAGAGGAAAAATTTGTCGAAATTTCCTACTAAATATTTGTAGGTAATTCGGCTCAAAATTCGTGTTTTTCTACCATCATCATGTCGAAAATCGGCCAGAACATCGTTGGAAATTTTTCCATAAAAATTTTTTCATTGTAGGCCACTTCCAGATGCGCGTTTCACTGGAAAAAAAATCCTCACGAAAGCTTTTTTTTTTGACAGATTTAGGATATTTTTCGTTGTTAAATGACCCAAAAAAATAGATGTTTTTCCTGTAGTGAAAACTAATATATTGTGAATGAATCTACATACAAAATTCCATATATGGACTATCATAGTCTACCGTAAGCAATTTCGACAGCTTAGCTACAAAGGCAAGAACGAGCATCAAGAGACTACAGGCTAACTTTGTGTATTTGTTTTTTTGGAGAAATATATCTTCAATCAATTCACTTCATTGGCTTTATGAGTGATGGTGAATATAACAATGAGGACCACAACATATCCCCACCTTTGTTTGATTATTTTTCTCCAAGACATACAAACAAGTGTGATTAACTTTAAATTTAAAATGAATTTTTCTCTGTTCACTCTAGAACTTAAAGAGGGTTTGGGGAGAGCCCTAACATATATTTTTATATTAAATCTAAAATAATTATGAAAGGAAAAGAAAAAAAATAACAAAAACCTTTGAGATATAAACTGTTTTTAAGACCTCAATCCAATAATAGTAAGCACATAAAAATTTTGATTGTTGTAGGATAGAAAATTTTAACTAATAGCCATGCCATGATTTTTATAAGAAAAAAAAGGATAAAATATAAAAATTCTTGTGGAATCATTAAACATATACAAAAAAATTTCAAAAAATAACTTTATATATATATATAATTCTACAGTTCCATTTTTTTTATAATTGTTAATAGATTTTATAATTTTTCTTCCCAAGAAGATCACGAGGCACTATTATGAAAAAAGTACTCCCATAATTTTCTATTAACTATAAATAAATAATTTATTTTTAATTGTAGAGCTGGTCATCAAACTTTATCAAGGGTAAAAACATCATAATTTCAAACTTAAAAATTTGAAATTAAAAGTATCCCAAAAACTACTGCTCTTGCGTGCAAACTCTTTGTAAGATTGTAGATAACCCTTTGTTTATAGCATAAACGTTATTTCCAATTTGTGGTTTCTTTTTATGGATGCATTTTCTAAATGCAAGAAGTTCACTTGGGGCAATTTTTTTAAGGTTTTATGTTTGGACACATAAGGTAAAACTGTTAAAGTTGCATTGTAACAAATATACTTGCAAACATAAGGTGAAACTGTTAAAGTTGCATTGTAACAAATATACTTGCAAACATATAGATTAATGATCTAGGGCTAGTAGTATCTCAGCTTGCATTGAAACAGGCTTTGCGAGAAGAACCACTCAAGTATGTCAACGCATATATATGCTATTTGAGTTGTTGGAATTCACCAATAGTCATAAACATGAAATAATACAGAAATGTTGTTATGGCATCCTCGATCACTCACCCAACAAGCTGGCCGTTGATAGGATAGGCATCAAAGTCATAGGCATGATAAAAATTGTCTTAGAATCATAAGAGGAGAGGAGAGGAGGCCACCACATGCCACAAGATTGCCACCACCCCTAATAATATAGAGCATCCTTGCAAGCGAGGTTGCTCATAATCATATGACCACCTATTCTACGAGTGGAAGTAGAACCATGACTTGTTTACCCGTCAAGGAGGAATATAAGGTCCCTACTCAACAATATCAAACCATCACTCATTTTATTGTGTTCATGGTTGAGCTATGCGGGCTCAAAAAATTCGAGCTTTAGAGCCCCTACCTCTCTATGATATATTCGGGAAGAATTTTAACAAATTATGTTTCAGGAAAAATTTTTGGATGGCAGATTAGATAGAGATAAGACACTACCTTGAGATTTTGCACTCTTAGCGAGGACGTTGATATTTTAGTTCTATTTTCCTATAGGTGCAAGCCCCTATAATTAATTATCCCTTTCAATAATAAGAGAGCACTTTCGATAAGGCTAGTTATTGAACATATACTTAGTATCTAGATATATTTTATTGATTATATTAGTGTAGTTACTATCTATAATACTATAGTATAGATAGTATAGATTTTCTTATTGCATTCTCTGTTAGCAGAATTGAACGGAGAAAATAGGCTTTTAATGGATTCATTAATAACTTAAGATATTTTATAATAAAATAATAATATAACATAAATATAATAATATAATTTAAATTATTTTTTATATAAATTTTATATAAATCTTTTTGGAGCTTTAAAAATTATAAAAAAAATCATAAAATAACTAATTTTATTTTAAAAACTTTGGTAAAATTAGTTTGCAAAACGGACGCCTGGGGGTCCCAAATCCGTAATTATACTGATAGGTGTCAATTTTTTAAGGATTTTCACTAGTCCCAACAAATGATGAAAAATTCGTATAGTTAAAACACATACAACACACGATTTGTGATTTGAACTTAAATTGACTTTCACTAGTGCCAACAAAGGTAGCACTTATATAGACTTTCATATGACAATACCACTTGAACTAATAGTAGAAAGTTGGTACATGCAATTAATAATCTCAACAACTTTATAGCTCCAGACAAGTTGTTTCATAGCTCGCAAACTGTTCGATCAAAAACTTCAACACTTTACACAACTAACATGAAATGACAATCCTCTACAAACAATAATATCATAGAAGTTAATGTAAAGCTCGTATGATGTGTCAACTCTTTACAAAAAGTAGTGTCTTATAAAATAATATAGCTCACATAATATTTCAAAAAAAAAAAAAAATCTTTACTTTATATTTCACAAAGAACATTTAATTTCATGGTTTGGTCTTCTATACTCAATTAAATTGAGAAGGGCCTCTAAATTAATATATCAATATTAAATTTCTCATTGCATATCAAGCAAGTCGTTATCTTTTTAAACAACTACCAGTCATTACCTTTTTCAACGACTAGCCAATCATTATCTTTCTTGACGACTAGCTAGCCATTACCAACTCAACCGACACTATCCGCCAGACCTGCTCGACCATGCCCACAGACCCGACCCAGACATGCTCAACAATGCCCACAAACCCTACCATAATCCAACTCAAACTCCCAACCTTGCCAACAGACCCAAACCAATCACATAACCCGGCTGCAAAACTAGCCAACCCACCAAGCAAGCCCACCATAGTGCACCCATGGCCAGGTCATGAAGCAAATCATTAACAAAGTTCACGAATGGCATCACCATAAATTTTTATTTATTTATTTTTGTTTCAACCTATTAAATTATTTATTGTTTTCCTTTTGAAAATAATATCCTTTAAAATACTTGTGGTGAGTTGACAAACCTTCCTCGAAGGAAATAAAATTGAAAGATAAAACAAACAACAGTTACATAAAAAAAAAAAAAAACAGTACACGTAAGTAAATAAATTGTAAGCAAGTTAAGATAAGTAGAATAACCACTCTTAAGTCAACACAAAAAAAAATCCAATTTATTCATCCCAAGCAGTTTTCTAACAATGGTTCACACACACAAAAGAATCAAAACTAATTCACATATGATTAAACTGAAAGAGAAATATGAAAATATGTGAAAGACTATGAGCATCCCTCAAACATATTACTAAAAAGGCAAACTCTCTTTTCAATCAAATTTTTAAAGAGCATTGATACAAAGAATCAACCTAAGATAATTGGGTCGTGTTTTCGTTGTGGTTATATTTACAACAACCCAAAAAAGAAAAATATTTTAAAATATAAATTTTTTAATTTTTGTCTCAACTAGAGCTCTTTGAAGCTATGCTTGTGAGCCTTGCGACACTAAGTTTGAGAACATTGACGCAAAAGCTACTGCTACGGCTTCTGCTGCGGCATTTGAGTCTCTATTTCTATAGTAAATTTGAATTATACATGCAGTACTGTGACGTTGAGTCGGAGCATTGCAGTGCTAGACCATTAATAATATTTTTATATATTTTTTATTATAAATATCCATTCCACCGTCACTCTCACGTGCCTTGCCCGGGAAGAATTCAAAGGAGAAGAAGAGGGAAGAGGGAGAAGAGAAAAATAAGAGGAGAGAGAATGGTCTTCGAGTGATTTTTGTCGGTCGTTTCTTTTATGAAATTTATTTCAAGAGCTGTATGTAACTATCCTCTTACTTCTGTTTTGATGATTTTAATTTCTACTGATTCTCTCTCTCTCCAAAATATGATAAAAATGCATTATCTCCTAATTCCGTAAGTTTTCACCATGTAATTTTTGATATGTTATTGATTTGATTATTATGAATAATTTGATATGATTTTAGTGTATTTTCACTAGTTAGATATGTGTGTAAATTTTTTTGGATAAAATTAGCAGAAAAAATGTATACTGAAATTGAAGTGAAAAGTGGCGTGTTGTTATCGCTACGATGAACTAAATTATAAGATGTGTTGAAATGATTGATATGAACTAGAATGTAATACTTAGATGTGATATTGATTTATGATGTAATTTACATATACTACTTTTATAGAAACTTATATGCTAATCATCATTCAATCGAAAGAGGGAACATAAGTTCTCTACTTTCGAAAAATATCATCCTCAATATTTCTATATTAATCCAAGAGATGGAACACAAGTTCACAACAAAATTTTGAAATCAAAATGGTTAATCATTATTCAAATAGCTAAAATTAGATATCACTTCAAATCAATTCAAATCCTAGTAAAAAAACTTAACTTGCAAAATTAGAAAATAACACAAAATCATATTAATCGCATCATCAGGAATGTTATGAACCTATTTCATTGGTTCCAATTGTCTACGTATAGTTTGAACATATCTCTATCCATGTCCCAGCAATGGACATTATGCCATCTTAACCCCATAATCACCACACCTAAAATATTGTCATGTCACTTTGTAATAGGGTTTTATGTGATTATTTCCATACCAAATACACTACGGAGTGGTAAATGCTTTAACAGTCTTAACAATCATTTTCTTACTAGTTTCCCCCTTTTTCTTATAGCTTTGCCAAAATTGTTTCATCAATCGATCGCACACTATCTGAGCAATCATATCAGCAAATCTTTTCATATTCCCTAAAGTCAATAAAAACACTTCAATGTTGGGTTCAAATTTATTTCTTTTTCTTTTTGGATTCATTTACTTGATCATTAAATAAATCTTAAATTCAAAATAAATTTTGCAAACAAAATAAAAACATATAAAACAAATCCTTTGAAATAAAATAAACCTATGAACACATCAATATTGTAATAATCAATAATGCAGCTCTGATCATAATAAAATTCTTTGACTAACTATTACTCTGATATCAATTAGTATATTAGTTTCTATGAGAGCAAAATCAATGCAATACATCATTTCAGTCAGATTAATATCATATTTCAGTATCACACCTTAGTATTACATTCCAACTCATATGAATCATTTCAACACATCTTATAGCTCAGTTCATCATAATAATCACAATACATCTATTTTTACTTCATTTTCAGTACTTTTTCTATGCTCATTTAACCCAAAAATTCCTATACACATATTTATTTAATGAAAATGCAATAAAATCATATCAAATTATTTAGAATGATCAAATCTATAATATATTAAAAGTTACATGATGAAAGCTTATGGAACCATGAGATAATATATTTTTATTAGATTTTTAAAAAAGATAAAATTAATAGAAATCAAAAGCATCGAAATAGAAGAAGATAATTACTTAGAATATAGTTACTTTCGTAAAAGAAAAAAAGGATGAAAATCACTCGATGATTTTTCTCTCTCTTCTTCTCCCTCTTCCTACTCCTCCTTCGGTTTCTTCCAGAGCAAGTCACGCAAGAGTGGGGGAGGGTGACTGTGATATTTACAATAAAAAATATCTATAAACACTATTAATGACTTCACGCCATAGCGCTGCATGCAAATTTCATAATTAATGCAAAAGTGGAGACTTAAATGTTGTAGCGGTAGTTTTTGGTATCGCTGTGATCTCAAACCTAGTGCTGTAGTGCCCAAGCCCTCTAGTTCAGACAAAAAAAACACATATTGTTAAAACACTTTTCAATTTTGGTTTGTTACAATATTGGACATAGGGTTACTGATTGTTTGAAGTTTAGGCTTGATAGGCATTCTAAGGTGAGAACTAAGAGTCTCACCAGGTGAGGAGACTGAGAGCAGCTCCACTTTGTATGATTCTAAGGGTCTTCTTGCAAAAGTGGTGGTCAATCTACAAGGAGTTAGATTTATAAAGGCCAAAGAGAGTCTGGAGGCCGGTCCTATTGCTCTAGCCCCAGTACATGCCATATTGTATATTTACATATCTATAATTTTATGCACGTTATTAAGACACAATATGATAGAATATTCATTAAAATTTCTGAAATAATATGGCAACTTTATTTCAAAATGGTGTTGTCCATTTTGTTGAAATTTAACAATTTCAAAAAGTAAAGCAAGGCATTATTTTTTTATTTACAAAAATTTTGTAAACAAGACAAAAATATTTCACATTTGCATTTAAAATTATAGATTTAGAAATTTATATAAATTTATATAAATGTGTTGTACATTTTTAAATATATTTTCTTATTTATTAAATCCAATTAAAATGTCAATTGATGTAAAAATTTAAAATATAATATTCTAAATTTAAAATATTATTCTAAACAATGATTATTTACATTTATTTTATGGGATTCCACCCAATAATTTATTAGACTCTCCTCATTGCATTTCTTCATTTCACATATATTTTAACAAAACCCTATGCCTTGCATTCGTGGCTGCTTGGGCAAAATTATTTGCTGGCCCGAACCTCGAATATGTCACAAGAGGGAGATTTTAAAGCAATTTTCTTATCTGTGCTTTTCGTTTTATTAATGCTAATAAATTTTTATTGTGTTTTAATTTTAATTAATGCTAATAAATTATAATTTTTAAATTAGAAAATAAATTAATTATGAAATAACTTGATAATTTTAATTGTTTATTTTTAATTATTAAGTATTAATTTTAGAAGCATAATACTAAGTTAAGTGTTATAGAGATGAGGATGCTTAGGTGAATGAGTGACTTTACCCTTAGAGATAGATACAAAATGAGCATATACTTGAAAATATTGGAGTAGCTCTAGTGGAAGATATGATCGGAGAGAGTTGCCTTAGATGGTTTGGTTACATTAAATGGAGGCCTTTTGATGACCGTATTGGGAAAGTTGATGTATTAGATTTGACTTATGTTAAGAAAAATAGAAGTATACGTAAAAAAGACTTGGTTATAAAATATTATAAATGATTTTTCTTAATTGGATTTAAATGAGAATTTAACTTTTAACATGACATGATGACAAAAAAAATTCACGTTGCCGGCTCCACATAGTGAGACAAAGGCTTAATGATGCTGTTGATTAATTATTAATTTTGACTATCATTATTATCTAATTATTATACATAATATAATTTGAATCTAATTTAATTATCAATTAATTTAAATAATTATTAAATAATTTTATATAAATTAGTTAAATTAAGTTAACTGTTGCTATGTTATAGTTCTCTTTCGATGCCCATTCCCATTCTGCACTCTCTCTATATCCGCAGGTTTGCTAGGGTTTGCTTTTACTCTTCTCCGGCTGTCCTTTGCCCTTCGACTTCGCCTTCTTGGCTCGAGAGATAGAGTTTTGAACACGTCACTAAATAACTTCCTCGCCTCTTCGACGACGTTCCTTCCTGTCGGATCCAAAGTCACACCTCCTCGCCGTTATTCTGTCGGATCGGAAGTAACGACGACGACGGGAGCTTGCTCGTTGCGAAGGTAGCCATCTTTCTTCCTTTCGTGCGCTTCTTCGGCCAAATCCCGTAAATCCGCCGAACTCCTCGATTTAGTAAATCTGGGATTTAAGGCAAAAAGAGGGAAACGGAGGATTTAACTCGCTGCGAGATTTAACAGTTCCCTAAATTCTGTCTGCATAAATCCTGTATCCAAACAGCCCCTGATGGTTTTGAGTGGTCTACATGAGAATGCTTATTCATATCATGTATTGCTATATCGTTTAGCTCTGTTGCGATCGGTCTTGATAGTCTGTCTAGCACAACAATAGGTTGTACAAATTCTGCAAACCTTTTTGATATAGTCGATTCTTTATCAAATAGTAGGCCATTGCTAACTTGCTCTGTAAATACAATACCAAGCATCCTTGATGATTTTCAGTTATGCTAGTGTTTGTTCTTGGTGTTGGTATTTTGGAGTGGTTAGTGTGGCTCCTAATGTTGGTGATTGTATTTGAACTGATTGCTGACTGGTTTATGAAAATGAATCCATACGCAGGAGAACCCTCTGTTCCATTTTTGGGAATATTTTAAATTTTATTACTCATGACTTCAAGTACTCTTCCCAAACAATTTTTGTACTATTATTTATTTGAATTAATAATGCGAATTATGTTTTGAGATGTTGGATGTTCATCTTTTTGGCATGCTTGGCACCATAATACTCACTACGTCTTCTTTTCCTACCAGATATTATATATGGACTTAAATGCATCTCCTTTACCTGAAGATGATGAGCTGCCTACTCAAGAACCTGTTGAGGATTTGATATTAGATCAACCAATAAATGAGTCATCCGTTCAGACCTTGCATAGAGTACATATCTTTCCTTCCTTTTGTTTTATTGCATTTTATTGAATTCAATTTTTTTTAATGAGAATTTGTGTGATCACATTGAAGTTGGGCTTGTTCTAGCTATTAAACCTCTCCCAATCCTTATCATGTTTTATCAAAAATTGTTTTACATCTTTCTGATGTTTTTAATTATGTTGAAGGTTGTAGTTCCCCTTGCCCAAAAATTTGAATTTCTTAATGTTAATTTATCTTTTACATTCAAATTTTTTTTTTCATAAATTTCCGTTCACGTTCATGGATAATTCCTCATTATCTCATTTTATACATGCATGCCCACACATTCACAATGATCACTATTGTTGAGTAGCTCTGGAAATTGCAAATTCACCTTAGGTAAATTTTTGACGTTCATTGTATATGCAATTATTGTTTAAATTGGATTCTATTAAGTCATTTGTGGGACTTTTAGTTGAATAATAACATAATAGGAGATGATTGGCTTGCAACATGCTTTATGGTAGAAATATGAATTTACTTTGAAAATCTTTGCATATTTGAGATTTTCTTAATGTATTTTTAATTTTATCTATTATTTATCTCAATTGTTTTTAATTTCACAACAAAAGTAACAACACAACATCAACTTTTTATTCCACTATGTGTAGTCGACTACATGAATTCTTTTTCCTATGTTGTGTCCTGTTAAGAGTCAAGTTCTCATTTAAATTTAATAAAAAGTCATTAATAATTCTTTCTAACCAAGTTTTTTTAAGTCTGCTTCTACCTTTCTTAACATTGGCCAGATATAATACATTTACTCTCCTAACGAGCTTATTGGATGATCAACGTTTTATATGACCAAACCATGTAAAGCTACTCCCTCTAATCTTATCTGCCATTGGAGCTACTCCAAACTTTTTACATATATACTCGTTTCACATTTTGCCTCAAGTATAAAATCACTCATCCATTTGAGCATTCTCATCTCTGTAACACTTAATTTATCTTTTAATGCTGCATCATAAAGCATTGTAGGTCTCATTATCGTTTTATAAAATTTCCCTTAAGTTTGAGGAGAGCTTTTCTCTCACACAACATGCCCGATGCATTCCTCCATTTCAACCATTTAACTTAAATTCTACTAATAATATTCCCATCTATTTTTCACCATAACCTTGAACAATAGATCCGTGATATTTAAAACGTGTACTCTTATTAATGACTTGATCGCCCAAAGTCACAATTTCCCCAATAGATTTGTTACTACTAAATTATACTCCATGTATTCGGTTTTAGGTCTACTCAAATGAAAACCTTTAGACTCTAAGGTTGAGCTCCATAATTTAAATTTTACTTCAACTCCATCTCTAGTTTTATATATAAAAAAAGAATATCATCAACAAAAAATATACACTAGGGTACCTCTTGCAAATTTCTAGTAAGAGCATCCACGACTAAAGTAAAAAGAAATGGACTTAGCTGATCCTTTGATGTAATCTAACTAAATTAGGAACATACCTGGGCAAACCACATTGTGCTTGAACAGAAATAACAACTCATGCATACATATCCTAAATGACTTGAATTTAAGCATTATTAACTCATTTCTCTCAAGGGCACTTCTCTTGGAGTTTTATCTTATGCTTTTTCTAAGTCAATAAATATCATATGTAGATCCTCCTTATTTTCTCTATACTTCTCTATTAAACCTCTCAATAAATGTATAGTTTCCATAGGTAGACCTATCCGACATGAATCAAAATTAATTTTGAGAAATATTAGTATCACGTCATAACCTATTCTCGATAACACTCTTCTATAATTTTAATGTATGACATATTAACTTAATTCATCTATAATTTATACACTATTGTGCATCACCTTTATTCTTAAAAAAATGGAATCAATACACTTCACTCATCTAGCATTTTTTAATCTTCAAAATAATATAAAAAAATAATAAGCTAAGAAACTCCATCTCTTAATCATTTTCACACATCTATTGAAATATCATCAGGTTTAAGTGCTTTTTCACGCTTCATTTTCTTAAAGCCTCTCTAACTTCGGTTTTACTAATACGATGATATAAAAAAAAAAAATTATGTTCATTTATGGTGCCAAGGTCACTAAAGTCAATTGTATTCTCACAATCATCTTTGAAAAGCTTATCAAAATGTCTCTTCCACCTATTTTGAATATCATATTCTAATAAAAGTACTTTTTTGATCTTCATCTTTATTGCAGTTCATTTGCACTAGATCTTTACTTCTTTTATTTTTTTACTTAGCTATCCTATGCATACATCTTTCATACTCTTTCATTTCTAATATATTATATAAATCATTAAAAGTTAAATTCTTTGCATCGTATATTGATTTATTAGACTCACGGATCACTTTATATCTTTCCCAATTTTTGAGTTTTTACATTTAAACAATTTTTTATAACAATTTTTTTTTTATTTTTCTTGCACATTTTGGTTCCACAAGCTATTTTTGTTATTACGAGTTTTTCCTTTTGTGATACTTCAAGCACATTCTTTGCAACAATCTTAATATCATATACAACTTTTTCCCAAATACTCAGTCAAAATCTTAAAATCTTGAAACTTGTTAGTGTTCTTTAAATGCTCCCATCTAGTCCTAGGATAGTTTTTTACTTTATTTTTCATATTCCGCCCCTTCATCTTAAAGTTTAAAATTAATAAACAATGTTGAATACATAAGCTTTCACTCAAAACAACTTCACAATCCTTGCAATCTTAATGATCTTTTTTTTTACAACAACAACATCATCAAGCCTTTATCCCACTACGTGGGGTCGACTACATGAATCCTTTTATCCATTGTGTCTTATTAAGAGTCAAATTTTCATTTAAATCTAATAAAGAAAATGTCATTTCTAATATTTTTTAACCAAGTCTTTTACGTCTACCTCTACTTTTCTTAACATAGGACAAATCTAATACATCTACTCTCTTAACAAGGTCATTAGAAGGCCGTTATTTTACATGACCAAACCATCTAAGGCGACTCTCTCTAATATTATCTGTCACTAGAGCAACTCCAACCTTTTCACGGATATGCTTGTTTCGTATACTATCTCTGAGAGTAAATTCACTCATCCACCTGAGCATCCTCAAACAATGTATTAAAGGATTCATTTCATGATTATTCGATAAGTTTTATGCTAACTATCGAGTACCTAACACAACCCTCCATTTATCTCATCCAGAACTTGGGACCTGATAATGATAGTGTTTTACTATGCCCATTCTTATAAGTGATGAGATACTCATATTTTTTCTTTAATAAAACATTAGCAATTATAAAATCATAGGCTAGAGCAAAATATAATATGATCCAACTATCTTCGTTAGTCGCTCCAAATTTATAGCCACAATGAATACTTTTAAAATCTTCTAATACTCTACCAATATGTCTATTTAAATCGACTCTAATAAAAAAATTCTTTTTTCAAGAGGTATTCTGATGAGGACATCCGACCTTGGAGATTCTTACAAAGGCGTGGCCATCGATCTACGTTCACGATTGCACCGCTTTACTTTTGATTATCATTGTATTAGATTTTTTATTGATGTATTAGTTTATTATGTTTATGAGTTTTATTGTACATTTTCTTTTATGCCCTCACTTGAGGGTCTAGTTGGTCTTTTGTATTTTCTTCATTGCATTGGCTATTTAAGGCCTCCTCCTTCTTTGAGTGGATGATGAATATTATTAAAAAAATTTCAGCAATTGTGTTTTGAGAGCTTGGAGAGTTTGGTGAGAGTTTGAAGTACTTAGGTGAGGGTAGTGTATTACCCACCAGCCGCAGAAAGCACCCGGGCTCGTGGTCCACTTCTTCCACTAACCTCCTCCCCTCTCTTCTCCTTAAACCGCTGGCCACCACCTCCCATATCCCTCACTCGGCCGAACCTCCACACCACCACCTCAAACGCTAGGCAGGCCGGCCACCCCTTCTTCCACCCTACAAGCCGCCGGCCCCCATCTCCCCTCCTCCTCTTGGCCGAAACCCTACACCCTTCCTTTCCCCTCCTAAGCCGTCGGCCTAACCTAAACCCTAACCCACTTTTCCTAGCCGTCAACCCTAGCTCTAGCCCCTTTACCTCCTTATTCTTCCTAAATTAAGTTGTTTTAATTTTGGTAAGTTTTGAATTCAAATTCAAACGAATTTGAAAGTTCAAATTCTTTCCTAAATTATTTAGCTTAATTTTGGAAAGTCTTCGTTCAATCAAGGATTTATTAAATCTGAAATTGGTTGGGAATCAATTCAAATTCCCACATTTATTGAATTTGGACAACTCCCTTCCCCTCTCTCTTTTGCTGACCCCTCTCTCTCTCCTAACTTAATTAATTAATTCTCTAATTGGACATCCTCTCTTCTCTCTCCTATCTGACCTAAATACCAACCAATCAAGCCCAATTAAGCCTTGATTTGGCCGGCCCCCATCCCTCCCTTTTTCAATTAATTAGGACATTTAAAACTCAAACTTTCCCTCCCCTTTTCTCCACCAAATCTGAACCAAAATTCCCTAATTCTCCTAATCTTGGCCGGCCCCTTCCTCCCCCCTTTAAACCACTAAAAATTTGAGCCAAATTATTCCCTCCCCGCCCCCGCCCCCGCCCCCGCCCCCTCCCCCGCCCCCGCCCCCTAAGCTTGGTCGGCCACCATTCACCTCCTCCTTGGGATCCTTTAGAAATCCCCTCTCTTGCAAGATGATTAGTCAAGGGCAGAAAGGATCTTTCCTCCACCACACCAAAGCATCCTTCTCCTCGTGAATGGCCGAACCGGATCAAGTCCACGACTTTATCTACAACAATTAAGGTCTCATCAACATCCTCCGCTCGCCGTTCTTGGACCTCAATCCAAAAGTCGATAACTCCGCCGAGGAATACGTGGAGTGAATCCTATTCACTTTTGCAAGTGTCGTCGATGAACAACAATCCTCTGTTCAGTGGCAAGTATCATCCAAGTCTTGGCGAAGGTGAACTCTTCCTCCAAATCCTATATATTCCTAATTGCTCTCAATTGTGGTCTTAATTGATTCATAAAGATTGTGTTAATGCCCTCCGCTAAGCCTAGTCATTTAAAGAGTTGAGTGAGTGATCTCTTTCGTAGTGACTAATCTCATTGTTAATTTAGAGATTTCTCGTTGAAAATCATTCATGTATGTTATGCCTAAATAATTGATTATTTTGTGATCTTATCTTCTAGTTGTGTGACTTGGTCTAAGCTAGTTTCACCTATCTCGTTTTCTTTTATTATTTAAAATCACTGCAAGTTTAATAACTAACGTTGCTCTCAAATAAAAACGTGCAACTTCTTATTTAACATTGCCTAAACATTTAAGTCCTACATCATATTCTTTTTATTAATTATTCTAAGTTATTTAAAAATTTTAATTTTGAACATATATGGAAACCTACTTGAGGAGTGTACATACTTACAATATTAATAATCGTAGCATCAACCATAATATTTAAAGCTATAATTCTATCTCAATTCTATTAATTTATATAATATTATCCTTCAGACTCTTATCTATAATCATACCTACACTATTTTTAGTGTGACTTGTACTTGAATACCATAGTTTAAATACTAAACTATCAATCTCCTTTATTTTCTCTCAAACCCATTTAGTTTCCTGCATGAATAAAATATTTATCTTCCTATGAAACATAAGATATATCAATCCATTAATTTTTCTATAAGAGAACTCATATTCCAAGTTCCTACCTTAATTCTAGGTTCATGGACTAGCTTCTTTTGCCCACATCCTTCCATGATGTGGGAACCCTTTCTTATTTAACACCGCTCCTGTGCGCCCATGTAGTGACCCTTGCACACTTCTCTCTGTATTCAGGCTATATAGAGCGTCGCTTCCAAGGAATGCCCTAGCTTCATCACAATGCATTAAAGGATTCATGTATGGCTATCGATTACTTAACACAACCCTCCATTTTTCTCATTCAGGACTTGGTACCTGACAATGCCAATGTTTGTTTTTAGCTCTCATAACTCTTAATTTAACTTATCATTTGCCATATGGCTTATGAAAATAAAAGCATCTTGTAATGGATGGTAGAGTGGTCATCAATAAAATAGGTGCATAAATTTATATTGATGATTTACATGGAAAAAAATGGTTGACTAATGTTAACATGATAGACATTGTGCAAATCGATTTGTATATAGTAGAGGTGATGCCTCTTGTAGCACTTGATATAAATTAATGACCATGATAATTAATAAAACATGTACTAAGTGATCTGGATAGGATTAATGATGACGATAGGGGGTGCAAGTGAGCTGAGCTGGCTCGAGATCGACTCGATAACGAGTTTGCGAGTCGAGCTTACCGAGCCGTGAGCTCGAGCTCATCTAGTAAACGAGCTCGAGTTCGAGCTTGGTGAGGCTTGACTCACGACATGGCTTGTAACAATAAAATAATAGGAATTTTTTCTTAAAATATTCAGCCAATAAATTTTTATTTAAAAATCAGCCAAGATTTTTTTCTCTTGACAAAAGCTGCTAGCATATCTAATCTTTGAAAAAAAAGCTCACCTTTCAAAGAAAAGCTGTCTTTCATTAACAACAGTGCAACAATGTAGAAAAAAAAATTAAAGCTGCATGTTCCCAAGAAAAATATAAAAAAAAATCTAACTTCTTCTCACTCGATAGATAGCAGTACACCTTCTTGGGAGGCATGCATTTTTTCTTTCCGGTAGCTGTTCTTCCTCTCCGTTGCTATTTTTGCCGAGATCTCACGAGCGGCTCGTGAGCTCTTTTTTATCATCATGAGCTGAGCTTGAGCTCACTCTTTAGTTTGAGCTCATGATTTAGCTAGCGAGTCGAGCTCGAGCTTGACATGACTCAAGTTCGACTCGACTCGACTCATTACGTCCCTATGGTGGTATCATTGGTAACTTGATGAGTTTGTTTTGGAAAATTACCATGGCCAAAATCAATGTTTTTGTTTATCTCTTTAAGGTG
Source organism: Dendrobium nobile (assembly GCA_022539455.1). Lineage (NCBI taxonomy): Eukaryota > Viridiplantae > Streptophyta > Magnoliopsida > Asparagales > Orchidaceae > Dendrobium > Dendrobium nobile. The sequence goes on from CM039730.1 coordinate 55,289,515, forward strand.
TACTTTTTACTCCGTTCGCCCAATGAAAAATTTCGTCTTCCACCTTATTGAAGCGGCATGAGTAGGTACTATTTGGCATTCGATATTATGAATGCTTGCCATTTTTTGTATTATTCTTACCAAAATGATCATATTTTGAGCTGCGGGAGTTGTAAATTACACATGCACATGCATATACTTATTAGGCATATGCTTGTTGAAAGCTTTCTTTATAGAGTTTGAAAAGCAGTTTTTGTGGTTTGTAATGCTGTGGCTCAATAGTGGTTATTTGATTACATTGAAAAATCCAGACCTCTTAGTTTTAGTAATAACAAATCGTTGAGGTATGCACCGTAATGATTCTAAGTGATACTTTCCTTGGTTGCAATTGCTTTCATTGTGGGTCTCTTGAATGACATCTTTCCTTATTTGCTTGACTGATTGATTGGCTTAATTGTCAAAGTATATTCCCATGCTGGACCCTTATTATTGATATTCTTACTTAATTTACTTTTTTATCGCTACATGCGCAATATGTTTATTAATAGTTTGTCATCAATTATGCAGGAAAGGGAAGAACGGCGCCGTCGGTTGAAAAGAGAGAATAGAGACGAAGTTCCCAGGCAGCATGCACAATTTGCCAGGAATGACTTCATGATTCAAAGTAAAGGATCTAGATATGCTGGAAAAATAAGACCAATTCCACATGGTATGTAGTTGGCAATTTTCTTAATTTCATGAGAGATTTGTGTCAATTCTTTTTTTCTGCTTTTTATAGTTTTCATATTTACTTTTGAAATGACGGACACATTTATCTTGGAATCAGGTGGCAATCTTGTTTATTGGTGTCCTCCCATGCATTTTTATTTATTGAGTGCATTTTTTTGAAGATTTTTGAGTTTCTGGGGTTCACTAATGATAAGGCCATACCCTTTTGATTTCATGTCATAGGTCCTTATGGTTTTCCTTTATATTATGTGATTTTAACCATTATGATGTTACCATCATACTATAATTTGTCTAGGTACTCTTTAACAATCTCCCCCCTTTCTCTCTCTTTCTTGTTCAATCTCACCATGTGCTTGGGCTGGAAGGGAAGGGGGTTAGCTGTAGCCCTCCCATCATTTCGTCTCCTTTTTTAATTGTCCACACCAATCCTCTTGCTTTCTATCTCTAACAAGTAACAACCATTCAACATGCCCAGGGTTTTCCATTACCCTGTCCATTATCCTCTCTAACTACCGTTAAGGTTTGTTTAAGAAAGAGGTTGGCTCCATTGTACCGTTCCTTTCTATCTCTATTCCTCTACCTTTCTCTTTTTCTAACCCTGACTCAACCCACCCATTGTGAGTGGTGAGGGTGATGAAACCAGGCTCCATGTTCAACACCATCTCTCCCCCCAATTCCCCACCCCTGGTTAAAACGGGGAATGGGAAAGATAAAGCCATCATCATTGCTATCTCTATTTCTATAATCCCTCTGTTGCATATCTCAATCTTATCTTTTTCCATATGAAACTAATCATTGTTATCTAGGGTAGTTTGGTCATCATCATTATTTTCTGTTGGCAACATTTAGTGGTTCTCAAGTCTCAACTTAATATGAAGATCAAAAGAAGACCCTCACGATCCAATTTGGCTCTGTTCTCATTGTGTTTGTTGCTATATACTAATGATCCTCAATTCAACTAGCTGTGCGAGCTGAAAAGGGTCCAGTTTGGCTGAACAGAAGTGGGGATCTCATCTGGAATTATTCATCCATGATTCGTGTTGGTTCAACAGAATGCACTCTGTAGAGATTATTTTTTGGGTTTATTTGACTCGATGTTATCCGTACAGTGGAAGCAAGGTGTTGTAAGTTATTAGGATATTTATGTTATTTGTCAAATACAAGATGCCGGATTCGATCTTATTTATATAAATATGTTAGTGTTATCTAAATTATTACTGTTTGGTTCAATATTATTGAATCCAGTACAATTGTGGTGCGTAGTTATTTTCCTGCAGCGAGTCAGAGGAGCGCTGCTTGCAAACTATACATATGTGCAAATGATTGAAGAATAGCTTTTGCAGTGTTAGCTAATTAAAATTTTAAAATCTGGTAGGCAGTCAGGAACTGTGATTTACTAAATCAAAGGTGATGTTTGCTAGTAAGTTGAACTTTGTATAACTTAGAATGATTAGTTTAATGTTATAATGAGAATGGTCTAGTTATCCAATTTTGATTATAGATCAAAGGTCTCAGCCTGTTTAACTGATTTAATACTTCCTTATTATCCATTTTAGATCTGTACAAATTGACCAATACATGTTATATAATTCTAGGTGGTTTCAAATTGATACTACATAATTTACTGACCTAAATTTTTATATTTAGTTGCATGACAATGAAACCTTTAAATCACATAAAAAAATATTACTAATATTAGCTTATTAAAATAAAACACATATTTTCATGCTTATATTTTGGCCATGATTTAGACACTGAAGCGATATATAAGTCAATATAAAGATTTATGTGTTATATGCAAATACATAAGAATTTGGTATGCATGCATGTAAATCTCTCATAATTCTAATACAAAATGAAATACAGAACCAGTCGTTATTATCTCAATCCACCTGAAAGTCTCCTTAACATTGAATGATGGAGAACAAGCAAACTTTTGATAAGGTTTGAGCATTATCGACAATTTATAACTCATCATATGGTTGGTTTTTGGCATTTATCGTAATAACCACACTGGCCACCGGCAGAGCTACATTGGTGGCTTTGGGGGCATGGGTACCCACGGCCCATTAAAAAGAATTATTCTTAAGCTAAAGCAGCTTATTGGGGAAATAAAACCAAATAAAATATTAACCAAACCTAAATCACAACAGCTTCTCACTGAATCACATAGCAAACTTTAATAAAATATTAACTTCTTTTTTAATTTTCCTTGTTAACCCCTCCACCCCCATCTCTCCATTTATCAGAGATGTTTAAATAGCTTCATGAAAAAAAAAAAAAAATGCAGGTGTTTTGAAGCTTTCATGTGGCCTAATTATTAATACTGATTATGTGGAAGTAGCTAACATGGTAGATAGAGAAGCTGGTGACTTGTTTGCTTTAATTAATTTAATTATTTATTTTCTCTTCCCCTTCATTCTCCTCCTGTTTCTTCACACATTGGCGTAAACTACTTTTTTTTTTAATTCTTTTGTTTCCTCCTCTCTCTCTATCATTGACTCAACCTTTTTTCCCTTTTAATTTCCTTCTCTCTTTTTCATAAGAATAAATAAATAAATAAAAAATAATATATATATATATATATATATATATATATATATATATATATATATATATTGAAAACTAAAAGTAATATTATTTTAAAAGCTAAACTTTTTAAACTAATTTAAATGTTTTCCATGCAAACATCAGATTAATTTTTTTATTATTATTATCCAAATGATAAAGATGTAGTTGAACGGGATACCATGGTTTCTCAAAATCAATTTAGATTCATGTCAGGTAGGTCTATTATGGAAGCTATACATTTATTGAGAGGTTTGATGGAGAAGTATAGAGAGAATAAAGAGGATATACACATGATATTTTTTTAATTTAGAGAAAGCATATGATAAAGTTCCAAGAGAAGTGCTTTAGAGGGTTCTAGAAAAGAAAAGAGTTAATAATACTTATATTTAAGTCATTAAAGATATATATGTAGTAGCTACTAGTGTTCAACCACAAGGTGGTTTGATCAAGTATTTTCCTATTTCAGTTGGATGGCATCAAGGATTAGCTTTAAGCCCATATCTTTTTGCTTTAGTCATGAATGTTTTTACTAGACATTTACAAGAGGATGTTCCATGGTGTATCCTTTTTATTGATGATATTCTTCTTGTTGATAAGACTAGATAGCGAGTTGAAAGAAAACTTAAATTATGGAGGTTGACCTTAGAGTCCGAATGTTTTCGTTTGAGTGTAATTTTAGTAGTAATATATATGGAGTGTAATTTTAGTAGTAATATATCTAGTGTGGGGATTGTGACTTTCGGCAATCAAATCATTAATAAGAGTACTTGTTTTAGATGTCTTGGATCTCTTGTTCAAAATGATGGTGAAATAGATGGAGATATTATTAGTAGAATTCAAGTTGGATGATTGAAGTGAAGGAATGCATTGGGTCTATCGTGTGATAGAAATGAACTCTTCAAACTAAAAGAAAATTCTATAAGATGGTGGTGAGATCTACAATGCTTTATGGCGTAGAATGTTGGCCATTAAAAGAGAAGCAAAGTTAAGTGTTGTAGAGATGAGAATGCTCAGGTGAATGAGTGACTTTGCACTTAGAGATAGAATGCAAAGTGAGTATGTACGTGAAAGGGTTGGAGTAGCTCTAGTGGTAGATAATATTAGAGAGAGTCACCTAGATGTTTTGGGCACATAAAACGTTGGCCTTTCGATGACCCGGTTAGTAGAGTAGATGTATTGGATTTGACCTATGTTAAGAAGGTAGAATTATACCTTAAAAATCTTGACTAGAAAATATTAGAAATCACATATTTTTTATTAAATTTTAAAGAGAATTTGACTCTTAACAGCTCACAATGGAGAAAAATGATTTATGTAGCCGACCCCACGGTGGGATAAAGGCTTGATGTTGTTGTTGTTGTAAGTTTTTCTTTATTATATAATTTTTCTTCTTATATTAACAACTATAACCAATTTTTTTTCAATCCACCAATGTCACTCTCACGTTCGGATGAAAAAGTTTGAGAGTATTTTTAAAGTAGAAAATTGTGCCATAATAGAAAAAAATCGAAGCTCCGCCATTGAGTACCCTCGTCTAAGTACTAAGGTAATTGAACATGGATTTTATGGAGTTTCATACCACTAAAGATCTCCTTTATGAGTCTAAATGTTTGACTCCTTATTTTCAACAGCACTAATCTAAATACAAGCTTAGTTCGATAGCCATAAAGGTATTCGACCATGAAATGGGGTTTGGGTGAGTATAGTTGTTCATATATGTGACTCATTCCTATTGCTCCATTATATCCCATGATCAAGGTGATTGACTGAATTTTGTGAAACAATTACTTTGCTTTACGTCACTTCCATCCAAGTTATTATCTTCTATTACAACTATGAGGCCCATGCATGTTGGAAACACGGAGACTCTATACATGCATAAGAACATTTGTTAAGGGTTTTGTTGTTCAATTGATATTTTGACAACAAAACTTGTATTGAGTTTTCTTGGAAAAGGAGTGCAGATACAATTGAATTGAATGGCTAGATTTTCATTCTGGTTTTGGTCAAGAAGAAGATTTTATAAAAAATCTTTAACTTTTTTGGCAAATCCAAGAGTGAATAAAGTTATTGCTCAGAAGAGCTTGAATGTTATGATCTTTTTACCAACCCTTAGATGCAAGGGCTATATTTTGTATTCTTGGTTTGTGAAGATGAGTTAGGTTTTCTATTTTCTTATTCAGACTGTGTATGATTATTCACGCACTTACAAGGATTATATGGATATTCCCAGAGGAGCTCATTTTCTTTGTGATTGCTTGTTGAAGGGACAAGGATATTAGATATACATAATGTTAGAATGCTAGGTAAAACTCTCTTACATCTTGATTTTTGAAAGCTTGATGTAATTGTTGTTAGTTCAAAGCTTCTAGTTCACTTTTTCTAAGAAGCATTTGTTGACCTTTGTGTGTGTGTTTATGGTTGGTTCGAGCATGATGTAAACAACAGATTTTGGATGATGTCACGCAAAGTCTCTCAAAACATCATCTGTTTGCGATCGCTCTTATGCATACGAAATGTTGAAATTATCAAGAAAAGACATCCATATTGCATGGGTTATTGCACGAAGGCGCAAAATTTACCTACTTATGAGGCAATGAAATGGAAATCGAGTTGCATGAGGAATGAGAGATTGCAGGAGACGCCAATTCACTTTCAATTTGTCCTCTTGTATGATATTTTAATTAATTTTTAAAAAAATAATGATAAATAAATAAATAAATAAATATAGATAATCTTATAATTTCCTTTCCCTGCCCTACATAGTTGCCGTTTGTCTCATCTCCTTCCTATAGAAGGAAAGGATAATAATAAAAGAAATTTAATCTTATAGCTTCTCTAATTTTTTAACTTATATGAAGCATCAGCCTCACACACCTCACATAGACCCACCTCGTTCCTTGCTCTTTGCTACAAGAAAACCACCAAGGCATACTTCCTTTATGTGCCACATTAATCTTATCTCCTCTTAGCCCTTTACTCCAACTCATGCTGCTACTATCCCTTTTTAAATCCCATCATCTCGGCCGGTCAGTTGGTCCCCGAACCTTTGACTTCACCTCTGAAGCCCTACCAATTTCAGCTAGCTCCCCAAAACGTTGCCCTTCTTAGAGCAGCTAGACCTTTGACCTCGCCTCTTACCCTCTCCGCTCCTCACTTTTAGAACCCCGTCAAAGCTTTCGTAGCCAACGCTTGGTTGACCACTGTCGCATGATATTGACCATCACCCTTTTTTAAGTATGCTGTGAAGGTCTAGCACTCCCGATGATGCTCAGTTTGTGGTAGAGATATCAATAAGCTGTTAAAATTCAAGTTGAAAGGACTCATTGGGAACAAAACACTAATAACTCATTAAATAAGACATACACTCACAATAATAGGACAATTGCCACAAAATGAGAATGAGCACTAGGCTGAAAAGGGACCTATGGGGGACTTGTGATTAACGAATTTGCTTGCCTATGGGTGTGAACAAAACCTCTCTATCGGTCTCCTAGAGGAAATTCTGTCCAATGCCACTAAATATTAAATACAAAAGGCAAAATATCATCTTATAATACACTTAAAGATTATTAATCGTCTTCCACGCCATTGAATCTGCAACAAACACATGTAAGCGAACATCATGTATATATTAAACTTCAAAAAGAAGCTTTGTGTTCGTTTAAACAACAAATACCAATGCAAGCTATCAAATACATATATTTTAAGATCTTGCACGCATCAAATTATGATTATAAAATTTCGTGTGCCCCTTTGTGAAGCATTCACTTATTTCGAGAAGATTGCCATTTTCTTGAGAAACTTGCAATTACTTTATGGAGAACATAACCATTTCAAAAGCAAAAAAAAAATGCAACAAGCAAAGTTCATTGAAAAGCTTGTGAATATGCTATGTAAATGTATAAAAAACATGCAAATGCATCGTGTGTAGATGCACTGAAAAGTATGCATGCATTTGAAATAAAAATTAAAGTTCTCTGCACGTGCTCTGTTAATTGTGATAAAAATTCGAATACTAAGTTTGAAAATGTTGCATGAGGTTAAAAATAAGTTGAATAAAAATACATTTTTTGAACAAAAATATATTCTTTTGAATTAAAATTCCTGTATGTGTCATGAAAAACTTGTTAAACCCTTGAATATAAAGTCTTAGAATACTAAGTGGGTTTAAAAGCAAGCTGAACTAAAATCTTTCTTTTAAATTGAAATATCTATATGTACTCCGACTAATGTGCTAAATATTCAAGCACAAAATTTGAGAATGTTTCGTGGGTCAAGAATAACTTCATTTAATCTCTTCTCGCTTTGAAGGCAATCACTCTACAAAGCTTTTGCAATCACTTTAAATTTGCAAAGTTCTTTAAAAAATTTCAAGTTCACTCATATGCATTTTGAACGATACACCGTACTCCTAAATTTGAGGTCTTAGAATACAACGCTGGTTAAAAATGAAATGAGTGCAATTAGACTCGATCCTTTGCAAGCAAGCTAACAGAGTCGGTTATGTCAAAATAACAAAATGAAAATATTCAGATACTCCGATGATGGCCGCGTTAATAAAAAATATCAACTAGGGGGGATCTTATTCTAAAAATGCTCTCGCTACCAAATTTCAAAGATAATAATTCAGGGCTTAAATGTTAATGAAATTTAAAAATTCAATACTTGTAAAATCTAAAATGGTATTCCAATTGAAGTCCAGCCCTTATGTCTTAATGTAAAATCCATCCACTCTTCACGATCGTTTGTCGAGTGTGATAAATTTAATAGTAAGTTTTGTTCATAAAAGACAACGTCTTGTTAAGCATATTGCTACAATTCATTCTCAAATGATCTATCGCTAGTAAGGATGTTGTATATATCATCTAACCGATTGTTTTTTTTTTTACCAAATTGCATTAGAGACAAATGGTTATTGATCAGTGCTCGTGAATTGGGTGCATTTGCTGTCTAATGATACTATTAAATTTTTGTCACTAGCAGAGTCTGCATGTTTCCCAATAGCTAAAAATTCTTGAGCAATAATCAAATGACATTTGATCAGGCACAAAGCCCTCTATTAATTAAAGGTTGATTTTAAGTTTTCTCTTTAGACAAACATCCATTCCATGTGTAAGAGATACCATTTGACGAATCAACCATGGTTGCTGATATTGATCCTTGAGCCAGGTTGGATCAATTATGTTATTTGATTAAGTAAAATAAGGATCATGACAACCCGGGATGATGAAAACCATAATGTTTTGATTGGGTTAGTCATCATTCCTCCACCATCCGTTTTAAGTGTTGGATGGTAAAATTTAAATCTCAATATCAAGTTTGTTGCTATTATACTCTTGATATTTAATGCCTATCTAATGATTTGCCTTAATTAAAAGTTTTTTCTTGCCTCCAGGAAGGGAAATTCTCATGGGGGCCTGCTTTTATGAGAAATCTGTAACTAGATTATAAGGTCCTCATAAAATAAGGGTGAAATCCTTGAATAATATCTTATCTTAAATCTAAAAAGACTTCTGAAAATTGACCTGAAACGCCTCTTTAAACTCTCATAGTGAGAGGCCGGGGGAACGAATTTACAGAGCCCACCACACTAATTATATTTCTTTATACAAATTTTGCTTGTAGCTTTATTTCAATTTGTAAGTTTCCACTACTTGTCTAGCATGTGGTACTTGGATTTAATGCGACCTGAAATGGTATTTATTGTACTTTATGCCCAATCATTTTGGGTATTATATCAAGAGAGTCCATTCTCCTTTCATAGGTTATTTGTCCTGTGCTCGTCCAGTTCAGAATTTTGTTGAGAACATGAAGTAAATCACAAGCACTAGTGTTAAAGAACAAATAGTTTCATAAAGGCCAACTTAATTTTCTTTCCTAAAACGGGAGCCCATGGGGAACCCACTAACTCTATCCATCGTCATTCATATATGATATTTACCAGTACAATTAGGTGAGGCTGCATATCTCTGAGATGAGGACCATCACTAAGCTTTTCCCTAAGTGAGGAGAGCCTTGCAGCAAGGTGCCAGACACTGAGCCAAGCCACTTGCTTTGATTAGAAATATGTCAAATAAAAATGATAATTTTTTAATGGTGAAAAATTTAGTTTGGGTGATGTAAAAAGAGCATAAACAATTGGAGAAATAATGACGCATTGTTTGAGGATTCCTATTTCAGGAAACATTAAATGTTTCTATATACACATCCTTTCAGATGGTTTCATCCACAAAAGACCCTTATAAAAATTCCTTAGTGAAAAGGAGAGGGTGTAGTTTAATGATAGTGCAAGAGGCTAATTGATTACTATTTGAAGCTTCAAGTACTTTCATTTTATGTTCAGGAGTATTATGAACTTTTCATTAAATGATTTTTGTTTCAAAGTCCTACTTTGACCTAGGAAACTCACTTGATCTAGTGGCTCTCAACAAGGTAGAAAAAAATTGTTGGAGAGGTAGTTTTTCTCTCTTCATTAGACTTTTTTTTTTTCCATTTGGCATTTGGTGATATGGATGCATTTAGCTCAAAAATAGTTTGAAAATTTGATTAGTTTTTTGACTTGATTGAGCTAAGATTGAAGTCAACAAGCTAGGGGTGTAAATGCGTCGAGCCGAGCTCGAGTCACCCCTTGCTTGAGCTTGATTAATTAATCGAGTTCAAGCTTGAGCTCGAGCTTTATTCTATGAGTTTGAGTTGGCTCATGAGATTACTCATTTATTTTGAAGAAGAAAAATGATTATTTCAAATTTTTAATAAAAAGGTTAAAAAAAGAGAAATTAGATGAAGAATAATAAAAAATTACTTATTATAAGAGAGTGAGATATAATTTTTATATTTTTTTAACAACTTTGTACTAAAAATCCTTAATGCTAATATATTTTAGGTGTATTTTATATTGATATTTTTTAAATGAACCGGCTCGCGAGCTAACGAGTCGAGTTAGGGTTGGCTTAAGCTTGGTTCATTAGCTTATTGAGCTCAGCTCACGAGCCATTTATGGAGTCGAAGCTGAGCCAACTCTTGAGTTTGCTTGACTCACACCCATACAACGAGCTATCTAACGAGCAAAACCCGACTTAGATGGATCTTGGATTGAGCTGAGCCTAGATTGGATTGAACTACTATGTCTATCACTTTATCTTACCATTCCATTAATTTTATCTGTGAATAACTATTTGAATTAATATTTAACTATCACATGTATATCATTTTTTTAAAAGTTAAATTCAACTTTAAAACTATTAGTATTTATTTCTATGAAACGATGTATGTTAACTATATATATATGTAATTTTTTCTTTTAACTTTTAATTATACTTTATTTCTATTTTAATTTACTTTTTTTTTCTAATCTTTAATCATTTTAACTAAAGTGAAGTCCTTGCAATGCAACTTATAATTTCATTGTTTTTATTTCTATCATCCGCTACAATGGAGGGGGATCTATTATATCTATAAAACCATGTTATTAAATCTTAATATGAAAACTGTCACCATTTCTTCTATGTTTAAACCTTGCAGGTTGGTTGGATTGCCCTCCATTTGGTCAGTGCTTAGAAGGAAGTATTGTTCCTTCAAAAGTTCCTCTGGATGAAACCTATAATGATGCAGTTATTCCTGGAAGAAGATATTCTTCAAAGCAAGTGATTAACGGCCAAAGAAGATTTGGTCGTGAAGTTAGTATACCAAATAATTTCACTAATTTTGATGGTTTTCTTTGGCTAAGGACAGATGGATATTTTTTCTGCTGTGGTTTTCATGAAAATAAGTTTTGCATGTTTCTGTAAGCAACACTTCACATTTGAGGTATGATTTAGTTGTTAGGTGGTCCGTAGGTAGAATGATTTTATACTGCCATGTGTAGCATTGTATTTTATTGCTACATATAGTTGGTTTTCCCTCCTATATTCGTGATCATAAAGATTTCCCTTAATGATTAAGAGGAGAAGATCAGCGTTAGGTTTGATTTTGGTTCCTAAATTGTCAACTATCATAATTTGTCACTATCCCCATTTTCTATTCTTTGAGAAATACCAATAGAAGTTTTATGTTTTTGTGCTGACAGTCACTGAACTGTACTAATTTCTGCTTTTCAAATCCTTGAAGTTCGTTGTCTCATACTTCTCAAAGAAGAATCTTGCACTTTTCTGTCTTTTAGCCCAAGAAAAGTTTATGTTAAAATGTGCCTATTATTTTATTCTTAGGAAGGTTTCTTTCTTTTAGATTTGGCATAATTAGTCATCATTATTGTCAATGTCTCATCAATGTCATGATGTTCATCCCATAATAATATTTTAAATCGCCTTTGAAAAAAATATGAAAATAATATGTGATGAATTAGCTTGCAATTTAATTTATGAATGAGGTTTTTAGCATTGAACCTTTTGAAAAGAACACTCAGATAAGTAGTGGCTTTTACTCTTTCCAGGCTTATGTTTTTTTGGTTATGTGCATGCCATTCATGCTGAAGGACATGACCAAGAATTGAATGTGGTTAACCTGTCTAGTTTATGCACAAATGTTCAAGTTTCTTTGAATTGGTTGAAGTTCTGAGAAATAAAATCATCATTTTATATGATCAGTTTACATGCATGGCTATAAAATTTCTATTAATTATTTACATATTAGAACATAAAGTTATGAATCAGTGTTACATGAAAAATATGCCGTGAATGGAAAAACATGGCTAGTCCTGTAATAATATATGCTTTTGATGTGTTAACCTTGTTTTGTAATGCATTCAAAAGTGTATGTTTATGCATTTAGAAAATTTCAGTACAAGTTTTAACTGCTGACCATGAAACAAATTACATTTCTTTCATTGGGTTTTGGACATCTGTAATTATAACCGAGAAAACAGCTAATATACCAAGTGATCTTATATGTTAGATTTACAGATCTAATTAAATATTATATTTAATCATCGCAAATGACTAGGATACAAAAACATATTTGGATTGCGTTTCTATTACTTGGAAGACATGATTTATTTTCCCAAGATTTTTTCAATCATAAATTGTTAGGTCTACAGGTCTACATTTTTTGGCTTTATAAATGGTACCGTACGTTAATAAGACTTCCAAGTGGCTTTTTGTAGCTGTACAGTGTTGATATGTGGTCTTTGTCGCAGCTGTTGTTTCACAGAAAATTTAAGTAGATATATTTTCCATTTATTTGAAAGTTTTAATAGTAATACGCCATGGTACTGTTTAGCTTAAAGATTTCTTCACGAGGAACTGACTTTGGAGTTCTAGTATATGAGAATGGTGTATGTCTACATCTTCTCTCGTGAAAAATATCTTTTTTTGTTGAGCTTATATGAAAGCACGTGCAACAGGTGCTCATGAAGTGAAATTTTTTATGTTCTTTTAGACTTGTATAATTCTCAAGTTTTAAGTCAATTTGTTTTTTGTCCTTTCTAAATATCAGTTGATGAAAACATTCCCACTTATTTTTTAAATAAATTGTGACGCAGTGCATGTGATCTACCTCAGTCCTTATTATGAATCCTTAGGGTTTTTAGTATGATTTAATGTGTTAGGTCATCATCTTTATTTAATATTAAGTTACTTTATACGGGTTATAGTTGCTTTAGTTGCGTTTGTCATTTACAAGTTGTTTTGTATTTTTCTATTTTGCAAGGGTAGTTTTTATTTTTTTATTTTTATTTTACTCATTTATTTAATCTACTACCTAGCAAGGTTTTAAAAATCGGATCAGACCGGCCAGTTTGACTGGTTGAACCGTGAACCGGTCACAAGGTTGGTCCAGTCCACTTTGCAAGTAGCTTATGCATCAAACTAGACTGAACCACGTTGAATCGGTGAATTGGTGAACTAGTCGGAACCGACTGATTCAATTGCCACATTATTTAAATAAATAAATTTATTTTGTTACATATTAAATATTGAATAATATTCGTAATTAAATAAATTAATTTATATATAAATTATTTAATTTTAAAATTGCATGAAATTCTTAATATATTTATTTGTCCCAAAGCATCACGAAGCATCTTCACATGGCCCCATCATTTCATGCGAGTTCTTAACACATGAAAACCCAACAAGCTAAATAAACAACAACAATAAAAAGTTTCCAAATGATGTGAGACTAAATAAATGAGTTGGGGTTTATGAAGCTCACAACATATTTATTAATATTTTTAAACAGATTTTTTGATTAATTATTATAATGTGAGTTATATTTAGTTTTTAGTTAATAATAATAATTTATTTATACACTGTAAAAATATTATTTATTTATTTATTAATGATTAATTATTTAACATAAATAATTTTTAGATGCAAATTTATAAAATAAATTTGGTATATAACCTATCGATATAAAATATATTTAAACATATAACATAAAATAATAATAATTTATATGTGAATTAAATTTATGTTAAATGTGAATCAAATTTAAAAATGAAATATGATTAAATTTAAAATTATAAAAACTATTGTTTATGCATGATTTTTTTTTTTTAAATTTTTTGGTCACAAATTTACTTTATTGCATGATTATTATACCCTCATTATTTCATTTAAATAAAATTTAAATAATTGTTTATATTTATTACATCATCCGGTTCAACTCTAGCGAACCATTGAACCTTGAACCTCTCTTTGTTCCGGTTTAATGTCCGGTCTAGGTTTCACAACCTTGCTACGTAGCATCATGTAATTCAAATGTTTATTATAGAAAATAAAGTTTTCTGGCATCTTCAATCAGGATTGAATGCTCTTTTCTTTGATCATAGGATTCTATCTCAATTCGTTTTTTAATCCTGTATATCTCCTGCCTCACCACGTTTGGGGTATCCATTCTTGTAATTTTCTAATTTCCTTATTCTTTTCGTCTCCTTGTTTATCCCTTTACATTGGTCTATTTTTTTTTATCCATAATCGAAATATCCACTTTTGGTGCAGTGGACAAAGTATCTTCTTTAATTTTCATATGGAAGGAGGGACATTTTCAACCTAGATGACAATCTTTTCTTTTAACCTCAGCTATGATGGCTAACAAACGGATTTATTTGGTTTGCATAAAAGAGTCAATATTTGTTAGGTCCTTTATGAAACATAGCTTTTAAATTCTTAACTAGTCAAAGCAATCTAATGGATAAAAAGGACAATCTTACTAATGATTAATTGTTTGTTTCTATCAAACCATCTTCATATGATGTAAGTTTTTTGTAAACAAGCTATATAATCATAATATAAAAATGGTTACAACTTTAAGAACAATACAATTGAGACAGGAAATTTAGAATGTTATTTGGTTTTCATAAAGATTGCCAGTTTGTCACATTTGTTAGAAAAAACATACAACCATGTTTCAAGTATACTGGACTAAAAAATGTGATATTATTATGAAGAAAAAAAATTCTTAAATGCTCTTCTATTAGCTTACAAAATAAATTTGAATTCATAAAAATATGAAGAATATTTGATTAGGAATTGCTTTTAAGAGATTTTAAAGCAGGGTTGCGTCTTGATTTAAGCGTAAAAAATTTTATGGGTTGGTTCTAGATCTAGAATATAACAAGGTGCTCCAATAGATACAGGATTAATGATGCCTTGAGATTTCTCTTCCTCGAGGCTAATGACATATCATGGAATTCCCTTTAAAATTTTGAACTCTTTTTTTCCTTGTGGACTTAAAGCCTCAACTTCTAAGACTAGTTTATACCGTAGGGCTTGCTATTTTATGGAAATGACTGGGCAAGATGGAAGATGCTGTGTTTTTTCATGAAATTTCTTGTCCAAATTTGTTGCAGGATTAGAAGTTCATTCATGAAACATGGTGAAATGATACGAAGGTTATCAAACATTCCATTTCTCGTATAAAATTATGCTGTTGTAAGAGCAATCAATTTAAGGAAGCAACGATATAGTAAGTGTATGTATAAATAGTACGAAAATGTAGGAAGCAATAATATTTGAACCAGTGTTATGAAAGGAGAATGCTATGGTTGATATATAGCAAAATTAGGAAGGATAAATTGAGGAATAATTAAGAGTGACTTTTATTGAAGATATGGTGCATGCGCATGTACACCTAAGGGTCGAAATGTTCATATCAGACAATAGATAAAATTAGCGTTTAAGGATTTTGAAATAGGTAAAGCTGAGTTATGGAAGTTGTTCAAATTGATTTGCAATGAATATGTTTAACATCTCACGCATCACTTGGCACAAACAAATTAAAAATGACGATTGATAAAGCCAGACACAAATAATTGAAATGAGGCTAATGATGATGGTGATAGAATGAGCAGCGGTAAATTATGTTAGAAAAAAAACAAAACTACATATTTGTTTGGTATGTCTATGATATTATATATTGAATGTTGAACATATTTTAAAGATATAAAAAATGGTTTTTGATAAATATTTTATTATTATTATTTTTAAAAGATGTTGGGTAGAAAATTAAAAAAATGATGAAAGAATTCATGCCATTTGCTCAGAAATGTTAAGAGTTAACATCTTTCTTTTTATAGAACTTGTAAAAGGTTTGTCATGTTTAATAATTTATTTGTATTATTTTATTTATCAGCCAGAAAGATTGTTGACATCTGAATAGAAGTTCAGAATAAGTTGATTTGATTTTTTTTCTTGACCAAATTTCAATTCTTTTTTATATAGTAGCAATTTTCTTTTAGCATGTTCGTTTAGAGCTGAGGGGAACAAGAGGAAGAGTAAGGAGTAGAGAAAGCAAAGTTGTCAGTTGAACTTTGATTGATCCTGCCCAACTTCATCCATATGCAAGAACCTCAAGTTATAGCAGTTTTGGAGCCTAATGTCTATCAAAATATAATAAATTGGTTGCTAAACTTTTAATAAAACACAGAATTTTGTAATGCCCTTCAAGAAAATCCATAAATAGTTTGAAAACTCAACTTATGTAATTGAGACAATTAATGCTAAGCATGTCCTATGAATTTATTCATTTGATTCGTTGGGAATTTATTCATTCTAGAACAAATTACCCAGAAGACTCCGAAGACTTTTGGCCATCTGATATGAATTAGGGAAATCTTAAAAGTAATACTTTTACCTCTTGATGTGGTCCTTATCTGAGGCATAAATCCTTTGAAAACCTTAAAAATACTAGTTTGACAATAAATGCTTAGAATTTTTATAGAACTTGTCAGTGTGATTCTTAGTGTTACAGTCCTCCGAAAGCTTGAAAACATTATCTAGGGGATCGCCATTTGAGTTTTAACCCTTTTGGTATATCTTGTAGAAAGGACTTAATGAATTTTGATAATTCTTTATTTTCAATGAGCAGGTTTTATGATCCTCCGTTTTCAATAAATTTTGTGAAATATGGCTTTTTTTAAGTGTTGAAAATTCAATGGCACTGAACAAGAATTTGCTTGACCGGTAACATGAATTTGTTTGGCTCTAACATTTTTTGTTTCAATGGAAAAATATGAATTATCTCCTTGTTCCTTCACATTTGAAAGCTTAAGTACACATGGCTGCTATTATACTTGTAGAAGTACAGATATTCTACGTGAAATGCATTTCTATGTTGATACTCTTCCGTGTGCATGCAATTTTGTCAAAACTGATTAAAATTAATCATATTATCTGAAGCTTGACTTCTTGACAGCTTGGTTTGGTCGTGGATTTGACAAATACAACCCGATATTATTCTCCATTAGAATATACAAAGCTGGGCATTAAGTATATTAAGGTGAGAGAAAACGGGGTTTTTTGATTCTATTGATAATTTTCTCATTTTTAGACAATAGTCGGCTTTAAAGATTAACCATTACAGATCGCATGCAAGGGACGTGATGCTGTGCCAGATAACGAGTCTGTGAATAAATTTGTTTATGAGGTAACTTTTGTTGAGTTTTAGTCAGCATATTTGGAACACATTCATGCTAAACTTCTGAAGCTTGATTGCACTTTTGTGTTGTATGTTATCTTTTACCTTTATATGCTGATGGAATCTAGTTGTCCTTTATGGATTTTTGTACTGGGAGTTATGGAGCTGTGCATCTTAACGATAATAATAAATTTTGACACTTAATCAACATAGTGAACTTGAGAGAAAAATGTTTCATCTTATGCAAAAATTAGAGAAATATGTGTTGATTTTAACAATGAAATTTTAGAACTAGTCTGTGAAGAAGTATTACATCAGATTACTATTAAGAAAGAAAAAGAAAATACATCAAATTAAGTTAATATAAAGCATAGAGAGTAATGTCAATTGTAGAATGGATCATGAAAATATACAAACGCCATGAAAGTCTAGAACGCCAAAATTATCAGGGGAATTATTACATGTCATTTGGAATCTAATAAATCTGGGTAAATGGAGAAATACTTTCAATCAGTGCCTTGATGAGAAAAATACTAGCTGAAAATTTTTATCTGTTAAATCAACAAAACTTTTGATAGATTCGTGAGATTGAAATGAACTAGAATTATCATAACCCTCCTCTTGAAAACTTTAAATTCTTGCATTGGTGATTATGCTTGTAGTATCACATGGAGAAGAAACCGTTGGAGTAGCAGTAGGATTTATAATAGGTTGACAAATGTCTTACCCAGACTTGGCTTTAGATAAATTAGAGTTCCCAACTTCCAAAACTAGTGGAAGAGGCTACCAATCAATAATGCATCAATAATAAATGAAGACACTAACACACGAGATGAATCTAGAGTAACATCTTGGTCATGAGAACACCCAATATGGAGACTTCCTTTGATCATGAGTATTTACAGTCCAGTTATTCTATGCCCATATCTTGATTACGAGTGCTAACTTCCATAGAAGAAACCTTAGAGGACGATTTCTTTAATTCCCAATGGGCCTTGAAGCAATAGAATATGCCCTCTATTATATCTTGTTAAAGGATCTATGTGGGTTGGCTAAGGAACTTGTGTTATTTATAGCTTTGAAACCTATAGGTGGTAAGATTGATCGATGTCCATTCCTTGCCTTGTCATATTTTTAGGTGGCTGTCAATTGCCAATTGAAGGGTTAGAATAGATTATGGGAATACATCACGTGTTTGTATGGTAGTTTTTGAGGATGAGGAGATGAAGAAGCTCCTTTTGCGCTCAAATATCATGAATCAATAGCCAACTTCCATGGGCGAAATGTTTTTAATAAACGAGGTTTGGGAATAGTGAGTAGGCTTTTGGTAGTGGGGTCACAGTGGTAAGTGGGTTATGTTGGAGATGGGATTAAAAGTATTGGCACTGATTATATTTGTTATTCTTGAATAATGCAAAATATCTGAGTTTCAGACCCCTTTTGATGGGCTTTTTGAGTTTATTTTTTGTGCATTGGTATCATGTGCACTTCTGATATTTTTTTCTCTTCACTATTTGAATACATAATACTTAGTGTTTAAATTGGAGTATTAACATGTTTTGTTATCAATTCCTTTTAATTTTTCTATTTTTTTCTTATTATTATTTTAGATGTATTATTATTTTTTTATTTTATTTTATTTTATCTTATTTAGATGTATTATGTGCCGTGTTCAATTGACAGCTTGTTCTAGGTACTCTTGCTCATCTATTGATGATTGCTATTTAATCTTTGCTTTAATTGTTTTATTCTAGGTTATGCAGTTTATTGGCCGCCAAAAGCATTCTCGTAAAGCTGTACTTGTTCATTGCACTCATGGCCATAATCGCACTGGCTTTATGATTGTCCATTATCTTATACGCACTAAATTGTGTTCTGTTACTGAGGTATGCTATTAATTTTCAGATTTAACTATTATGTATTTATGTGCTCGGTAGTTATGTGAGCAATACGACTTAGTTTCTGCTGCTGGTTTTATCCTTTGCAGGCTCTTGATCTATTTAAGGTGGCACGTCCTCCAGGAATCTATAAAAGGGATTATATAGAGGCATTGTATTCTTTTTATCATGAATGCCCTGAAAAATTGGTTTGCCCTCCCACTCCTGATTGGAAAAGATCTTCTGATCTTGATTTGAATGGCGAAGCTGTGCAGGATCAAGATGATGAGGAGGATGGTGATAATATTGGTCTTTTACATGTAAGTTTTGAATGATATGTTGTGTCTTCCTTAAAAATCTTATATTCAATTCACGGTTAAAGCATTGACTTGTTTTGTGTACTTAGTACAACGTAATAATTGGAATAGTTGGGTGGTCAAGTAGGATATGGTAGACTACTTTTAATTGCAAACTTCATATTCTTCTCAATTATTTTTACTAGGTTATAGCTATCATATTTGTTCATGCGTTATAACTATTATGACTTTTTATATCTATACATGACTACTTATTTACATTTGTATTTCTCCTTGAAAGCTTCGTAATTCTTGCGATTTAATGCAACATAGTTAAATGCAAGTTATATAATAAGTTTGATAATAGGGAAAAATGAGATTTACAAAATAGCTAAGATATGAGATAAAAGATCTAGGTGGTCAAGTGAGATGCATTAATAGTGAAGATAATGAGATTTTGGTTAAATTTAATAACGAAGATATCAAGAAAATTTGAAAAGAAATTACTAAATGAGGACCTAAAAAAAGAACAAATTTTTAAAGCGTACAATGAACAATATTGTGAATTATATTATAGATTGATTTAGAAAAGTGAAGTTGAGATTTCTTTGAAAAAGTCATAAAAGTAAAACATGCATATGCATTACTATTGAGTTTTGGAGAGTTACGAGGAATATTGTGGTGATTTGATTAGCAAATGCTTAAAATAGAATTTTGAAGACTAATAGAATGGCAAATGATTGGAGAATTATTTTTTTTATCAATATTTAAGAATAAGGTTGACCATTAAGGTTATGCTAATTACAGAGGAATTAAACTAATGAGTCAGTATAAAGTGAAGCTATTGTAGAGGTTAATGCATCCTAAGCTTAGATTTTTTTTTTTTTGGATTTTGGAGAGTCAATGTAGTTTCGTGCAAGTAGGATCTATCATGGAAGTGATTTTTGGGTTAGAAAATTAATGAGAAAATATAGAACCAAATAAATGATTTTGATATGTTTTTTATTGATCTCAGGAAATCATTTGATCTACTACCATGACTATTGAATTGTTGTGCTTTAAGCAAGGTTTAAAATTGCGCAATAAAAAAGTTGCGTTAAGTAAAAATAAATATTAAAAATAATTTCTTATATAATATATAAATAAGATGTTAAAGGATGATATGTTAACTTTCTATTGAATTATGAAGTAATAAATTAACATACATATCTAATAAAAAATTGCACATGACGTAAAGTGGCAAGTGATAAATTATGTGAAATAAATTAAAATCCAAATATTACAAGAGCTAAATAATATTAAATATATGACTGACAAAAAAGTATCATATAATATTAAATTCAACTCCAAATTCCTTCTTTTTCAGTTCCCTATTCATCTATATTTAATTCCTAAAGAAAAATGAAATAGTTGACAAAAACATAAAAATCATCTGCACTGTCGTCACTGAGGGGGTTTTATTTGAGTAATCATATCAAATTGATCTCTACCCTGTCTCATCCTATGGAGTCTAATCCCTCCCAATTTGCTTCTTTTTCATTTATTTCCGCCATCTTCCTTTTACATAAATATTTTTTATTCACATAAAGATGAGATTAATACTCTTAAAAATTTAAAGAAGGTGGTGGTGGTGTGTGGGTTTTAAGTGATCTTCGGCAGCGGTTACGACGGTGGCAACTATGGAGAAAACGGAGGACTGGAGGTTAAGGCAGTCGAGAGGAAGTTGTGGCGGCTTGGGGATGCATTAAATCATGATTTGTTTGGGGTTTTAATTTAGGATTTAGATAATTTTTAATAAAAATATATATGAATAGGGTGAGGTGTAAGCCTCACATCAGCGAGGCGTGGTGTGCCTAAAGGAGGGCATAATCCAAGATGAGGTGGCAAGCCACATAAAAAAAGTTTGATGCATAAGCCTTGGTGCATTTTTCACTGGCATTGCGCTGAGGCGAGTCTCATATTGCGTAATTTTAAACAAGAAAACGTTTGCACCAATGTTAAAGATATATTGATACTATTAAAGATATTCATGATGAAATATCGACTAATATTAGAAGTATTTGACTATCTGTGTAGTGACTCGAGTTTTCAACCATGGTAGATTTATTTAAAGGATTAAAATATCATGTCCATATCTTTTTGTATTGGTTATAGAGATGCTTTAAAAGGATATTCAAGGCAAGGTGCCTTGGTGTATATTTTTTGTTGATGATATTGTTTTTATTAGTGAGACATCCATTTAAATAAGTGGGAAATTATATTAATGGATTAAATGTTTATAAGATAGCAGCTTGTAAATGAGGTGAGGCGTAAGCCTCAAGTGGTTTTGAGGTGTAAGCCTCAAAATTAAAAAAATGCATAAAGTAAAAATGAAGGCTAAAAGTTAATTTTTTTTGTTAAATAATCAAATAGTATGTTGAAGAATGACATATTATCTCTTTATTAAACTATGAAGTAGCAGTTTGACATGCAAATGAAGAACAAATTGCATAAGGCATAAATTGACAATCGATTAATTGCATTAAATAGAGTTAAATTACAAACATGACTAGCAAAATTACAAAACAACATAAAAATAGGATCTACATAGAAGTATCATATTACTCTAAGTCATGAAGTTCAACTCCAGATTCCTTTTTTCCCAGATCCCTATTCATCCACATTTCATTCTTTAAAAAAACATAAATAGTATGACAATTTAGAAGTCATCTGTGCTGTCATTATTGAGGGGATCTTTATTTGAGTCATCATTGTAACAAATTGTTGTCTCCCCTGCCTCTATCACTTGTGGAGTCCAATGACTCCAATTTAATTCTTTTTCATCTATTTCAGTCATCTTCTTCTCCCATAATTATTTTTCATCAATATAAATATGAGCAGAGTACTTCAAAGTAAATAAGCTTTAACAAAATAAAATTCTTTTTATATATCTTTTTTGTTTAGTTCTTTCCGTGGTTGGATTGTGGTGGATGCAAATGCTCAATTTTATCACCATCAAACGAACCATTTAAGTTATTGTTGGATTGGGTTCACTTCCACAGTAAATCTTGGGTGTTGTGTATAGTAAGGGAGGGTATCCATTCATATGGTCACAAAGGATAGTGTCCATGGTCATTTGTTGCTTTCATGTTTCTGTGGGCTACAAATATGCTGCATTTAGGGCTCCGAACTGCCATGTTTATTAATATAGCAGTTCTAAAGGATTTACAACTGAACTAAAATCGAATCATTCAAGAGGTAAGATTTGGGGGAAGTTTAAAGGTCTTGTATGAAATTATTCTTTGTAGAGGTATGACATCTATATGTTTTAGTAAATCAGTCATTTATTTGCTGGTCGAAAGGGCCCATGTTAACCTTTAAGGACAGACTTATTTTCTATACTTATTTGTTCGAGTGTAAATTGATCTAATGATGTTGAGATAATATATCACAACAATCAAATATCAAGCATAAACATTAAGTTCAGTTTGTGAAGTTAAATATGAAGCATGTGGACACTGAAGGTTTGGATCTCCATCCTCTATTAGTATATTCGACCACCTCCTTCAAAAAACTATAATGTAGATCATGGTCAATCATGATGAACCTCAATTAAGGTGTATTAGCAAATTGTCGAACCCTCTCTTCAAGGAACTCAACATTTGCTTAATTATAAGAGTACTTCACTTTTCATACGAGTCATGACCAAAGTAATAATTGATGTAATTAAGACAATTCTCCTTCCTTATAAGTCATGGACGAAACTAGCTTAGAGTATAATGCATTGTGTGCTTTAATTTAATGCTGCTGCATTTCCTTCTTGTAATAGCTGGCCCGTCCAAGTTATGAGTTCTTGAGGTGTATTTTTATCGGCTTATAACTTTTCATTTTGGCTTATTTGAAGTCTTTTGGTTATGTCTATTAAAGTAAGTATCATTTAGGTGAAGTCAATGATTTAAGTAATAAAATTTGTGTGTTTGTTTTGAACTCCTTGACGATGGTTCAATGATTATATCCTTCTCCTTGAAGTCTTTTGGTGGGGCCTTCAAAGACCTTTGTCATTACTAGTTCTAGGGTGTGGCTACAAAGTAATTCATCTTTGTGATTCTTTGAAGTAGTTTTGTGGGGTTACAAAGTATCATAGCCATCCCCCTCTTTTTTTCCATTGCAACCATCCCTGTCTTCACTAGAAGCTCTCACAAGCCTTTTTACCCACAATTGCCAACCATTTAGAATCCTCATAAAATCCATTACGTCCATCAAAATATCATAATTCCAACCCACCATCAAAATATTGTAAAACCCGATCACAATACTCTTTCACCTAAATGAACATCACAGAAAAAAGTTCAATGTGAAATTGATCCATTAGCATTTACTAACTCACTTCCAACTGGTTCTTTTTTGCACCTACAACTAAATATAAAAAATGATTACTTATCTGTTTGAGCATACCTTGGTTCAGCACAGTGTCTGTGTGTAAGCTTTTTTCGTTCATGTTACACCTAGAGTTTTATTGCTTTATATCGAGTAATCATGTTGCTTTGTTTGGGATCTAATTGGTAATTCCTAGATGAAGTTTTACATTTCTTTTCTCTTCTGTGTTTCATTCATTCCTTGGTGTAAGTTTTTCCCTACTTTGATTTTATTTATCATCTTTTTTTTTCAGCCCGGATTTGGAATTCAGCATTGTGGGTTATTTTTTTAGTGTTATCAACTAGATTGCCTGTTTTTAAATCACAAGTTATTCACTGCATTTTCTGCCACTTTATTTGTATTTTTCAATCTTCACCATGCATCTCTATTGTTATTTTGGTTTGTTTATTCGTTGAGGGGTATAAATCATAATCTCGTTTCATGTTAAATTTTTTTTACTATCAACTATTTGGTTGATTGGTATTGTGTTCGATCTCTCAATTTGAGGTATAAGATTTAAATCATAAAAAAAAGAACTATTTTTAGATTTGAATTGTAACTGATAAAGGTATTGTGATGAGCAGTTCTGCTCTTTCATTTGTCAAATTCTTTATTATGTTCAATCTTGTTTTTAATAATTGTTGAGGCTACATAACCTTGATGGAAATATTCTTAGGTACACAAATTCTTAAGGCTTAATTCCTGATCAATCATATCATCACCATAGCCCAATTATGTTGCATTGGCTTTTGAGTCCTTTGCCATTATTTAATTTATATTTATTTGTGTAATCCATTTAAGTTGAACCTTAAGTTAAATTTCACTCGGGAAGTTTGAAGATTAGATATATATGAAGAAAAAATGAAGATGAATTACTTTCTAAGGTTTAAGTTATGAATTATTAGTTTATGCATTTGTCTATTTTGCCTTGCTTCCTTAGTTATGCATGAAACTTTTTATGGCTGTTTAAGCAGTGATTTTGTTGCTATCTTCTGTGATTTGGATTATATTTTTTGTTTTCAGGAGCAGCATGTGGAGAACGGTCCTATAACTAACGATGATGTTTTAGGGGATGCCGTATGCTATGATGAGCAAGAGTTTTTGCGCCAAAAATGCTACTCGCTGTTTGAATTGTCTCCCACCGTATGCTTTCTGCCCATGATTCGTATTACTAGTTGATGACACACTTTCTTCAAGTCATTCGACTGCATTTCTTTTTAAATACCAACATTTGTTGGTTTCTGGATTGTTCAGCTGTCTGGATTAATTTTCATGACATTCTGATCTTCAACTTATCTTTATTAAAATGAAAATCTGTAAATTGAATTCAATGTTTTTAACAGAAGAAATTATGGGTTTATTTTTTAAATGTCAAATCCTCCTGTTTACGTTGTTTTATTCTAAAGGATATTTGTCATTATATTTTACAAGGAAATATTTAATATTTGAAATTTATGTTGTTATTGTCTTTTTTAGGGGAAGGGAACTTCACAATTTCCAGGATCTCATCCTGTATCTCTGAATAGGTATACTTTGTTTCCCTCTCTTTTACTTGTAATTTTTTATCAATCTTAGTACCCTTTGCTTGGTTTGAACTATGCTATTTGTCCTCGTGTAATTGTAGACCTTATTTGTGTGTAAATCTTGGTGGAAGTATGATTAATATCCAGTTTCAATGATTAATGTGCACTTATTATGACGTGGAGTTCAAGTTTGATTTAAAATTTTAGCTTAAAGACTCTATACATCCCCTCACACACACACACACACAAGGAAGAAAAAAAAAAGTGTAAGGTTGCATGCAGTGCCAAGAAAACCATCCAAGGTTGATTTATTTGACAATTTGCACTAGATTGATTGTACGCCTATGCTGTTTTTTGTTGATACTCTTTTCCTTTCCTCCTTACTAGCACTATTGTTTTGGGATAACTAACTAATGGGGACATCAGATCGTGGAAGGTTTATCAGAGACGTGGTCGTCGATCTACGACTATGATTGAGTCATTGTATTTTTGATTTGTTTTATGCATTTTCTTATTATGATGTTATATTGTCTTTGTTTCTTTTAGTTTCCCGTTGTACCCTTTTTTTAAGGGAGGTTGTATGTACACCCTAGGGGCATTATCGTCCTTTTATGTTTTGAGTCTTTGTAAGAGGCTATTTATAGCCCCATTGGTCTTCTTTTCAAGTTAATGAATGATTGATTAAACTATTTCTTTCCCTTGCATGAGTTATTGTGAGAGCTTGAGAAATCGGAGAGAGACCACTAGAAGAGGGAGAATTGTGCATCACCCACCAACCTAGACGAGTTGGGTTCGTGGTTCGACTTTCTATCTCTTCCCCTACCACCGTCGGCCCTACCTCCCCTCCATCATCCTTGCCCAAACATTCATCATCACCAAACCCCTTCCTCACATCCACCGAAAATCCCCAAGCCACCCCCACCTAGCCGCCGGCTCCCCTTACCTGAACCCCAAGCAAGCCGCCGGCCTCCCTAGCCCTTGCCTTCCCTTGGATTCATTTCCTATTCTAGCTTGCCATAATTGGGACAGATTTTTGAATTCAAATTCACCCAATTTGAAATTTAAAATCTTTCCTAAATTATAAAATCAATTTATGGAAAGTTTCCTAATTTAATCCCCAATCAAATCCTAATCAAATTTAAATTAAATTTGATTGAAGCCACTTGCTTTGTGAGGAGCTCTCTTATTTGGAAGATGCATAACTCCTCCCTAATTCCCTCCCTTAGCCACTAATGACGCCGGCTCCTTTAGAGTAGGATTAGGAATTCTTTCCTAAATCCCAACTCTCCTCTTTTGAAATATTTCCAAACCTCAAACCTCCTCTTTGGCTGAAATTTTCAAAGCCCACCTCCCTTAATTACTTTCCAAAGTCTAAACAATAGGTTTTGGAATTAAATCCCTCATCCACCCCTCTCCTTGCCGCCGCCCTCCCACCCCCTCTTGCTTTTATCTCTTCCTTTGATTATTCTCAAATAAGAGAATATTTAGGAGGTTAAGAATTCTAACTCTCTCCATCCACTTCTCCCTAAGCCTCCACCCCTTGGCCGGCCACACCTTGTCACCCCCACTTCAAGTTAAAGAGAAACTTCTTTCTCTTCAACGGAGTTCAAGGTTACCAGCAATCTTCGAAAGAAATCGTCATCTAGCATTCATGAATGACCAATCTTGACACTAACTACAGACTTGCCTACGACGAACACGGCTTCGTGCACATTCTCTTTTCAACCTTCTTCGACGTCAACCCGAGGATTGCCATACGGTTGAGGACTACATAGAACGCATCTTGGACACCTTGGTTGAAGCCATTGAAGAGCAACTTGAGATCGTCGAGTGGAGGATTGCAACCGATCCTTGACAAAGGTTTTCTAATTTTCCTTTTCTCGTATTTCTTAAGTTTAATCCTTTCTTGTGATTTGATTGTAGTCATGAAGGACGCGTTTGCCCGATTATGCCGAGCTTAGTAAACATAGGGAATTGAGTGCACTTCATTGTTTTCTAATCTTATTGTTAGATTAGGGATTTCCGTTGAAAGCTACTACTTTGCATGATGCTATTTTCCTACGTTATTTTGATGATTCAAATCTCTTGATGTGTAACTTAGCCTAAACGAAAGTGACCGCTCTTATGTTTTGATTCATCGTTTTATTTGCTAATAGTTCTATTTGTTATTTCTCTAATCAATAAATTGTGCAAGCTCTTAATAAATTCATTGCAAGTATCGTAGTCCTACATCACTAACTCTCGAATTCCACTTTGGGGCTGGGGTGTTTTTTTTAAGATGTATAACTGTTGTTTGTGGTAGTTTGCTGCGTTGGTTCTACATGGGAAGAATGGACTGCTTGGAACGTTTCCTCATTGACTTGCTTTTGCATATTTTGGGAAGGGAAACATTCTAGGAACCATTTGACACTTCTTTGGTCTTGGTTTTGTCATCTTAAAAATTAGAGGGAAGACCAACCCCTGTCTCAAGCTTCTTTCCTAAGTAAGAAAGCTCTTGTAAGGATCTTCTTATCATGATGATTTTATTTAAATGGCTAATTAGTAAGCTTTGCAATTTTGATTTCCAGCAAGCAAAAGCAATGATCTTATTTGAAATAAAAAAGATGAAATACATGGACTTAATGCAGCTTGAAATTAAAATGTTTAGAAGGCTGTGTAAGAATTGACTGCATGGAAAGAAAGTTGGTTTTCAATGGTTTGTATGTGTGAAAGAAATGGTGATAAAAATGCTTATTTTTCGTTGAAGTGAAGGGTCAATTGTAGTTAGCTAGTATTGTTAGATGAGGATTTTTTGAATGGTTGGGGTTTTGTGGAATTTTATAGTTGAGTTCCAATAAAGTTTTTGAAGAGGCTTGGAGGGAGGTGAAAGTTGCTTACTTAATGTGGGTGATATCGATATTGTGATTGAAATGGATGGCTAACTCAAGGATGACTTGCACATGAAAAATTAAACAATGTTAAGTAGCTTTACATGAAGGGTGGGACTTTAGCATCTAGACCATAAAGGGTAATATAATCCTTCCTAATTCTGCTTCTTATCCAAGGAAGGCACTCAACGTTAGGTGAGCTTCCCACGGATCGCTACTTGCAGCCATGGGATTAATGCGGGATTGAGAGGTTGGGATTTAACATATACTAAGTCAAGGATGGCCTAAATATAACACATTTAATAATAATAATAATTAAACTTACACTAAAAAAGACTTAAGACTGATATCTTTAAGGTAAACATCTCACTCATAATAAAAATCACATTCTATGTATAAAGGTTTTGTTTTAATAATCGTATGTTTTGTCTTGTAAAAGTTTTCCTTTTTTTTTTGTAAAAGTTTTCCTTAAATGCTCTTAACTTCTCAATTACTAGAACTCTATTACTTGGAATGTGGCCTTAGCTAGCAG
Organism: Dendrobium nobile; assembly: GCA_022539455.1. Taxonomy (NCBI): domain Eukaryota; kingdom Viridiplantae; phylum Streptophyta; class Magnoliopsida; order Asparagales; family Orchidaceae; genus Dendrobium; species Dendrobium nobile. Next base: position 55,318,138 of record CM039730.1, read on the forward strand.
GATTTCCATGCCCATGAAACAAACATCATGGAATCTAATTTGGATCATTTGATACTTGAACATTTTTTATTTGTGAAGTTAATTTTGTTTTTTTTTTTTAATTTTTTTTTAAAGTTAATTTTGATTAATAGCCCTTTAGTGACTTGAATTCCTTTATTTGAAATTTAGTAGTCATTCCATAACCTGCTATTATGGTGTTCACCACTCGTATCTATGCATTTACTATTTTTTGTCGATGGCCAATAAAACAAATTTCTTGATGCTCAATTGGATGCCATTTCAAGATAATAATATCATAGGTTTTTTGTCTATTTATTTATTTATTAAGTGCTTTGTGACTAAAATTGATGCGAACATCCAACCGTCTATGCCTATCTGAGGAGCAGAAGATCGACGGCCGTGATTGTCCCACGTTATCTTAAAATTTTATTTTAATTATGCATTATCTGTTTTTACCCTTTCTTAAGGGTCTAGTTTTATATAAGCCCTAGGGGCATATTCGTCTTATTTTAGTCTTTTAATTTATGAGGCCTATATATAGAGGTCCTTGCTTTTGTATTGGCATGATGGAGTTTTAATAAAGAAAAATTGTTCTGTACTTTTGTTATTTGGGAGGACGTTAGTGAGAATTCCTATGGAGGGAATCATATTTTCCACCAGCCGCAGGATGGGTCCGGGCTCGTGGCTTGAAGTCCATTTGTGAAGGGCAGCACATCACCCGTCAGTCTTTGGAAGAGTCCAAGGCTCGTAGTTATATCTTTTTTTTTTTTCCTTTGTTTTGTTTTTCCTTATTTCCCTAAACCGTCACCTCCTCAAGCCCTTCACCAAGCTGCTCCCCTCTTCCCTCCATTAGCCGGCCCATCTTCTCTCCCATTCTCTAATTATTTATTCCCTAATTTACGGCCTAAGATTAGAGAATATTAATTACATCTTCCCTCTTTTATTCTTCTTGTTTGAAATTTGAAATTGTTAAATCTCTCCCACCAAAATCTACAATTAATTTCAGATTTTGAAATTATCTCCCCCACCTCCTGTTCTACATCAAAAATGCTCTTTATTGTTGACCATCACTTAAAACTAAATATGTTTATGGTACAGTTGTAATTCATCTTAATTTTTCTTCTATCATCACTTTATCTTATAACTTTCTTGCATAGATTTAAAACCAATGGATGACTCATAAATTCCATCTTTAATTATTAGGTTTAGGCTAACAATGATGTTGATAGAAGTGGGTAACTTACATATGTATGTATATATAATTAGTTTTTTCTCATTAAGAATTATGATGTATGATATTGACATAGCAAGCTATTCTATAAGTCTGAGTTAATAGAGAAGGTGAAACCAAGGATTTATAGCCTTTGATCTTGACATGCATCTATGGTTATGCCCAAAGACATACCTAACTCAATCATGAACCATGATCAAATAGCCATGTATTTGTCATTAATGTTCTACGATGAATATCACTGTTGAATGTACGGTCTCCCTTCCGCACCCCTCTCATGTTGTGGCCAATTGTGTATGCATGGATTCAAACTTATAGGTTGAGCCAAACGAGAGAACCATGTTGTAGAATTAATTATTCCATAAGCTTGATTTGATGAAGGTATAATGAAATCTGTATAGCCAATAGTTAAAGTACAAATTAATGGTTCCCCGCAAAAATAGCCATTATTTAATCATCAATCATAATCGATGTATTGTAGGAGGCAATCATCAACTGTAACCATGATGAATATCTAGAAATGCATTCCTCTCCATTTGACATTCTCTCCTTCTCTTTCAACCTTATTTAGGGGAAACTAAGTTGTCACACAGTTTGAACTTTGTGTTCAGGCGTGATAAAAATGATGTAGAGGCTGTTAATGCAACTAACTACTCTAGAAGCATGTGCTAATGGAGAGGGAATAAAAAATGATTTGATGTAATCAAAAAATATAGGGGAGCCTATATTTTTTTATCACGAAAAAGAAATGAGACTCTTCCTATAAAATAGAAGACACAAAATACCTTGCAAAGAAGATATAACTTAAATAAAAGAAAATTACAAAAACTCTTGCAAGACGACTAGCAAACAACACAGACACCCTAAAGTTGCTGCGCTTGGAGAAGAATGATACAGGTGGAGTGACACTTGCGGAGAGACGAAAGAGGTTAGAAGCCCGGGAAAAAAGGTTGGAAAGAGCCCGCAGGATTTCCGGAGGGGATGAGAAAGAAGGGTGGAAAGAGCCCGCAGGATTTCCAAGCAACCCGCAGGTTAACAGATTTTTTTTTCCAAAAATCAAATATCATTCAACTCTTTAAAACATTACATAACCCCCCATATATATAGGTATGAAAGGGAATACAAAGAGACACATTACATTAATTTTGACACAATAAACTAAGCATTAAAACATATAAATATCCCCCCCCCAAGCTCACGGTTTCGCACGGACCGAGAGCCACAGCCACGGGAAACGAAGGAACCGCACAGACCAAAGAGCCACAGCCACGGGAGAAGGAGCCCAGCCGTGAGATCCCAAGAGGCAAACACAAAATACTAAAAGCCATGAGGAAACCAAGGAGTCACCTCATGGGAAAAGACATTTCTTGGAATTCCAAAAGCCGGTTTGGAATTCCAAGAGACCTACATGATAAAAACATAAAAAGCATAAAAAGTACATTAAATATAAAGATAACTATGAGCTAAAAATCCTAGCTAATAATGAGCTAACCCCTAGTTCAATAAATGAACTAAAGCCTAGCTCATAAATGAGCTAAAATTCTAGCTCAATTGGATTGAGCTAGTAGACTCAAGGGAAGCCAAAATCTGAATTATTTTGGACTTGTGTTGACCCCCCTTTGTCTACATCAGACTCCCCTTCTTGTGAAACTCATCTCCCGATGAGTTTGCTTTAGATTTCTTTCGAGGAGTTGAAGATGGCGCTTCCATTTCACTGATCAGATCTTCATATTTCTACATGATCTCGTCTCGCTCTCTTAAGAATTTGTCTTGTAAGCGCTGCTTTTTCTTGAAGTACCTTTCTGTCTGAATGTGCATCCACGATTGAAGCTTGTATAATTCATACTCCAGTGGATGTGTTGACTTTGATGGAATCCACCTATTCATATGATCTTCATTTTCAACTGGCTTGCTTTCTTCTATCTTTTTGTCTTTTTTTTCATTTTTTTGACAGACTCAAAAAAGACTCAAAAATTACAAGACTCAAAATACTAGATCTAAAGAAAACTCTAGACTCACAATTTCTTGACTTGACAAACTCTGACTTGACAACAAAACTAAACTTTGACAAAGTTGACAACCAAAATAAATTTGACAAACTCACAAACCTAGGACTTCCTAACTTGCTCTGATACCAAATGATGCGGGCAAAAACTATAGGCTCCCTATATCTTCTGCTCGACAAAAACACAGGCGGACTTCTACCGACGAAATTGAGAAAGAGACGAGAAGAGGGACGAACAAACTCTTACATTTCAAATTAAAGAAACAAAAAGAAATTAAAAACACAAACTCGACTCGATCTCAAAGACACCCTAAAGTTGCTGCACTTAGAGAAGAGGGATACAGGTGGAGTGGCACTTGCGGAGAGACGAAAGAGGTTAGAAGCCCGAGAAGAAAGGTTGGAAAGAGCCCGCAGGATTTCCGGAGGGGATGAGAAAGAAGGGTGGAAAGTGCCCGCAGGATTTCCAAGCAACCCGCAGGTTAACAGATTTTTTCCAAAAATCACATATCATTCAACTCTTTAAAACATTACATAACCTCCCATATATATAGGTATGAAAGGGAATACAAAGAGACACATTACATTAATTTTGACACAATAAACTAAGCATTAAAACATAGAAATATCCCCCCCCCAAGCTCACGGTTTCGCACGGACCGAGAGCCACAGCCACGGGAAACGAAGGAACCGCACAGACCAAAGAGCCACAGCCACGGGAGAAGGAGCCCAGCCGTGAGATCCCAAGAGGCAAACACAAAATACTAAAAGCCATGAGGAAACCAAGGAGTCACCTCATGGGAAAAGACATTTCTTGGAATTCCAAAAGCCGGTTTGGAATTCCAAGAGACCTATATAATAAAAACATAAAAAGCATAAAAAGTACATTAAATATAAAGATAACTATGAGCTAAAAATCCTAGCTAATAATGAGCTAACCCCTAGTTCAATAAATGAACTAAAGCCTAGCTCATAAATGAGCTAAAATTCTAGCTCAATTGGATTGAGCTAGTAGACTCAAGGGAAGCCAAAATCTGAATTATTTTGGACTTGTGTTGACCCCCCCTTTGTCTACATCATGATTTATAGCCAATGTTCTTGTAGCATTTGTTTTAGGCAATGAGATGCCTGCTAATGTGTTCATCAAGGGATGGGCTAAAGGAACAACACTTATCCTAGCGTATTTAAAAGATAGCCCCTCTACTTTTTTAATGGGATATTCATCATTCTTGCTCTTTTTCATGCAACCTATTTACAGGAATAGAAGTATTTAATAAGTGTATTTATTTTTTGGCCTCATGTTTATCGATCTTTTCTTTCTTGTGAATCACATTTGTCTTATTGGGAAATCAATTTAATTCAATAACTCATCTAGTTTATGTTGCTACCAAGGTCATCCCTTTTTCCAAAACATGTTTAGTATGTGTTGACATTTTTAATAGAAAAAATAATTTTTATGGTGTAGAGTGTGTTGAATTAATTAATGTGCTTTACATGGCTAAATCATCAATTCATTTTACTGATGGAACAAAGGATACGTGAACAATTTTCTTGGTTAGGGAGGTAAAATCTTGTTGAATGGAGTTATTGCTTTGCAATTTTTTGGGGGAAAAAAAGGAGTTTTCTTTGGAAGGAGATCAAGATCACATGGTTATATGCATCTTGTACTTCTGGGCTACAAAGACCCCCATTGGGAATACAAATCAGCTTTCTTGTGCTCATTTCTCGAATGTCAATTATGTTCAATAACAATATGTTAGTAGTGCATCCAGATGAGCACCATAAGATGTAACCTCATCTCTTTTTGGGAGATTGATAGCAATCTTATGGATCAAACTTGGATTTATATGTGTGCAAGCCAAGTGATTCGATGTTACAAAATTTACATTTCATGTAAACATACCCCTTCTTTTTGCGCCTTGTGTTGATACTTTAACTTGAGTGCAATATTTTTACGTTGGATATTTTCTTTTTGCGTCACTACCTATTCTAACAAACAAAAAAATTAGTAGGAATAATATTCAATTAAAAAATAATGAATTTAATAGTAACGACTTGGTTGGAAACATTTTTTCAACCTATAGGAATTTTTTCTAAAGCCTAGTTATCTTAATCTTGTAAACTTGTAGAAAACATTGTAATTCATTCAAATGAGAATTATATATTATTTAATGAAAACATGGTCTACAAATAGTGGTAACGGAATTGTTATAAACGAAATGAAGCAAATGAGTAGTTTAATTACAACAGATTTATCAGTAATTTATAAATCCTAAAGGAAAAAAGTAATTTGAGAGCAACTTTTAGTCTTTTTCGTCAATTCTAGGGCAATTTAAAACCAGAGAATGTTTTACTAAAAGATGCAGACAAATATACAAAAAATAGAAAGAGTGGTTATTACTAAAACAAAGGATCAGAAGACATTTAAACTTTTTTAGTTTGATAGTTTAAAGAAAAAATAATCCCAACCATCCAAAATTTATTTAATGAATGAAATTGGTAATTGCATTGTTTGCAATCTGAGATGATCCAAATCCATTAGATAGATGTTGACACACTATTGACTTTAAAAGACTTGAGAAAGTGATAAACAAGTTTGCATTTCAAGAAAAGTAATGGAAAAAGGTACAATAACAATCCATGATAAGAGGAGAACATATATTTACATCAATGAAAGAAAGTTCTCATTCTTGTAAAAGAAAAAGAAAGCCACAGACTCTCGATCATTCATCCTTCTACTTGATGTCAACTCTGATGCACGCATTTTCTTTTAAAGACAAACTTGTTTCTCTCCCGTGATTTGGATCTGCATGAAGATGAACCTCTCGGGCGACCATACTCAATGCCCTAAACCTTAATAGTTTAATGAGGAAATGAGTGTTGTTGCTGACCGAAGCGATAATTAGTTTTTAAAAAAATATAAGTATTATATCATAAAACATATATTAGTATTATATTTATATAAATGCATTGTGACATTGCCTCAATTGCCTTCTAGCATAAAGTCTCGAGGCTTATGCCTCAAATGAAAAGGGTACGCACCAATGAGGCTAAAGCCTTAAGGGATTTTTTTTGCGCCTTAGATGAAGGCGTGCGCCTTGAACTTTTCTTCAACAATGATAAAAATGAATAATCCTTTTAAAAGTTAAATTAAAGAGGTAAAGTGAAAGTGAATAAGATCAAAATGAAGTAACATAAAAGGAGGGAGGCTGAGGGTAAATAGAAAGTAAGAAAGATGAATACATAACCTTGGATGCAAGGGGTAGAAAGAGTAGATTATGAAAAAAGATTGACTTGCAGAAGTGATAACCCCTAGGAAATCAAATTTTATTTGTTTATCGTCTATCATGAAATACGGCCCAAAAGCATATATATGTTAGTATCTATCATTTTGTGAAAAATTAAACTCAATAAAATTGATATACTTAGAAATATATGTCGAATAACAAATTATTATTTTTGCTATTGAATGTCTGAGTTGTGACATGAGCTATGACATTAAGAAGATAATCATGATGAATGACACAAAATGAATGTCCAAATTTTACAAAATTATAATAATGGCTTGATACTAATTTTTGAATTAGGTGTCCCATGGTGCGGTTTGCGTCTTATTCCTTATGGATATTCTATTCTATTTGCATGTTTATTTTGAAGGTAACTTTTAAGATTTAGATTTGAGAATGATTTTTACAAAACAAGGATGTTTTTGTCTTACTTTTCGAATACAAATAGTTGTGTTTTAATGTATGTCCTATTATCGTCATAATTTTTAATGGTACGAATTACTAAAGTTCCTAGTTGAACTTCATGGCTCTGATTTGAATGGCGAATGTTTGTGGTTGGCTTTATAAGCAGTCAAAAATTACGGTTGCGTTTTTTATTAAACTTATTGTTTGTCATGCTTTGAAACAATTTGAAACTATTAATGACTACGAGGGCATCCCTTATAGGTTAGGTTGTAAAGAAAGATCCATTAGTAGTACTGCAAATTATTGTTTTGAACCCTAATGGCAATGATAATAATACGGTGGTTTACAGAGGCATGCCTTAATAGGTTGAGCAAGGATCCATATGCTTTGTATTCTTGGTTTCATGGACAGTGTGGATGATGATTTTAAGGTGTTTTACAGAAGTGAATGTAGTATGTTAAAAGTATCTATGAACTCCATGACAAAAATATACAGAAAATTATCATGATTATTATATTTTCAGGAACTGAAGGTCCAAGTCCATTGTATTTTCCAATATTATACTTAGCCATTGTTTTTCCGTACCCATAATCTTATTGGAACCTATGCAGAGACAATTTACAACTTCTGAGGCAGCGCTACTATTATGCCACATGGAAAGCTGATGGTACCAGATATATGATGCTTATTGCCTTACATGGCTGCTACTTGATTGATCGAAATTTCTGCTTTCGGAGGGTACAATTACGTTTTCCATTGAAGGTTGAGTTTGAGGTAGGTACGTACCTTATCTGAATCATAGAAAAGTTAATGTTGTTTGTTCTAACTCGATGTTCTACAATTTGTAATTAGAAGCTAGCAATTTTACTTTTCTCATTGCAAGGGTTACCTTTTCCATCACTACACGTTAATTGATGGGGAAATGATTATTGATGCTGTACCTGATATTGGACTGAAGAGGAGATACCTGGCCTATGATTTAATAGCCCTTAATAATCAGTCCGTTATAAAGGTTAGTCAGTATTTCAAAATGTTATATTTGATTACTTTGAAAATTCTAGACAAAATTTACCACACTTCGAAGCTACTCTCTCGAAGGCACACTCATAGGACTTAGATTGGTTTATATCTACTTGCATAGTTGCCTCTCTTTGTTGTGGTTACCAAATAGTTGAACTGGTTATTTTAAGTATGGCTAGTATTTATAGAAGAGCAGATCCTTTTTATCGCTATATTTTTGCATTTAAGCTATTTCTGCATCTTTTTTGTATTTGTGATCATACAATTTTAAAATTGAATATTTGTACATATGTGTGCATTTTATAACGCATCAACATGCACTCAACAAATATCGGTTTTTTTTATTGTTCTCACAATTTGTTTTTTCTTTTGTTGTTACAAATGGTTGAATTGCTAATTGTAAAGAGTCTATATGCTTGATAGTCCTAAGTTTGTTGGAAAGTAGGTTATATGCGTTCTTACATATTTCTTTTTCCCTTGGTGGCCAAATAATTGGATTATTAATTCTTTAGTTGATGTGGAATTCATGTTGAATTGTCTTTGTTTTGTTGGAAGTTGAATTTACACCAGACATTTTATGCTGTAGGCTTATGCTTTATGTGAGGAGTCTGAATTTTAAAAGGAAAAATGGTTTTTAAATTGATATCATATTTAAGCCATGATTGCTGTCAGGCTCGAGCATAAAAATATAGAAATGTTTGATAGTGTATACCTATGCATTTGAATTAGATGTTTGCTACATAAATTTGCTGTTCAATTAGTTAACATGTTTTTTTTTTAATGAACTTCTCATAACTAGAGAATGTGTGCATGAATGTATGATATGTTATATTCAAAACATCTTCCATTCTTTAATGTTTATCATAAATGAAATTGCGTATTGCTCATATTTAATGTGTATGGAAAACGGCTCCTTTGATGCTACCTGATCTGTTGATCATTGATATTGCATCAGTTGTTCTTACCCTTGTATTCTACTAGTGTTACAAGGTTCACCATAGAATCTGGTATACATTAGGGAATGCTCTAACAATTGTCGAATTGAAGGAAGAATAGACAATGGGAGCAAGTGTAAAAAGGTTGGGAATTTAGGTAGAAATGTAATGAGCTATCACACTTGTGGTGGCCTGCCCCTTCATTGTGATGTCCTAATTGACGATTACAATAATGACTGGCCTCATTCTATATAAACACTAGCACAGGGACATGGAGGGGCTGCGTTGATGTTGTAGGTAATTTTCTATACATGTGAAGCCGGACATGGTAGGGATGTTATGTAGTTGGGAAGTCATGACCATCATGTTTTAACTCTCAATTTTGTTATGTTTGTGTTGCTGCTTTTATCTTCTGTGATGCATGATACAAAGGTACTCTTTACTTTGATAAAGATGGGCTATGACCAAGGCTAGAAATGTAACGAGAGAATATGATTATGTACAGGGGAAGATGGGGGTGAAAAAATTGCATGGCTCTTTTCAAAGTGCTAAGTTTTTCAAAATTGAAAATAACCATGCATAGATCATTGTGTCACATGCAGGAAACCATCATTTAAGGATTAGATAACAAAAATCTGCTTTCTTTGTGAGTCAGCATTCTGCATACTCACTGTTTTAGACGTCTTGGCCTCAAAGCCAAGTTGTAAGCCCTATTCTCTAAGCAAAACTACCTTCGCTACTCTCCATATAAATTGAGGCCAAATTTCATAGTTTTGAAAGTATTTAAGTGCGTTAGCTGGTACCTCTTTGCCTCTTTCTAGGCAAATCAATAAATTCAAAGGTCGGGCTGGCTATGCCTCATGTGAGGTATAATTTATAAGTCATTTTGCACTCCATTAGACTTAGATTCGAGGCATTATCCCTTAGTAGTTCTCACCTTGGTTTTACGGTCTGAGGTAGTTGTTGACTTCAGTTACTTCATAAGTTCTCATTTTCCGAGCATTTCTTTTAACATGCGTCGTTAGAATGTAAGCCCCATCATTCTAAATTAAAATGATCAACTTAAATAAAGTTTGATTCTAAAAGGTAAAACCCAACATAGGATAGTCCGAGCACCTCTGAGCTTCGTCAAAATCAAGTGCTCATTCTCCCTTGGCTCTCATTCCAAGAAATCTGATTAAAGGTGATCATCCTCCCTTGAAATTCTTAAAGACCAAAATCTTTAAATAAGAATTTCATGACTTTAAAAATGAAAACATCAGCCAATATTTTAATGGCTCTTAAAAAAATAGGGAAACCACTAGTGCAATAAAAAAATTTCTTAAGTACCAAATACTTGAGATATAATTAATCATAGGGCTTTCTTATGGGACATCCATATCCTAGAATAAAATAAACCTCATTCAATTAAATATTGAATGGGAGAAAATCTCTCTTAAAATTAAAATTGTAAATTTTGCTAATGTGTCCGTAGGGAAATAAAATTTTTATCCTTCGGGATAATATATTATTTTCTATGCCGTGCTTGATCCCAAAATATACAATCCATTGAGGATGACAAAATTTCTCCAACAATCACAACATATCATCAAATTGTTATTAGACTAGGCAGGCAAATTCACAACATATCTGTATGTGAAAATTGATGTAAGTACCGAAAGGTTCAAACCATCTCTCCTCATATCTTATAATGTTTTAATTTCCAGCATCTTCTAATATATTTCTACCCTTCAAATGCTAAACCACTAATTGGAACAATATAATCTCAAAACTCGGTCATAAAATAACAGAGTTTCAACATGAGTAAGTATTATTATATTGAAGATGACTGTGTCACCTATGAGGTTCTACTTAAATGATTGTATCACCTATGAGGCTCTACTTAAAATAGCACCATTCACTTCATAGAAATAAAAGGAGAACTTGGACTACAATTCCTGAAGGACGTAAGATTTTAATCAAGTGCCAATTCAAATGCCAATTCAGAAAAGAAAGGAAGAACTAGAAGCTATTTAAGAAAAATAAAGGATTAAAAGGTTAGCTCAACTGCCAATTCGAAAAAAAAAGGAAGAACTTGAAACCCATGTATCACATAAAAAAACAAGATACTAATTTCAATTTCAAGTAACCACAATAGGGATGAAAGAACCCAAGCCCTTTCCAGGAGAAGCAAAAAACTATTGTTTCAAGGTGGTGATACAGCAACTGATGACTGATTATGTGATAAGCTAGCCACCCTTTAAAGGTTCCACCACATAAAGCTCCGCTGAATGTTCAGACACTTTTTCAAAATTAATACTCACCAATTATCTGGAGGATTTCTTTGAGGTTCTTTGATGGCAGTGTTGAAGGAGGGTTGTGAGTGTGAGATGGGAATTGGTAGCTTTCCTTCCCAAATGCACTTCTATAAATGTCTTTTTTACGTCAGAATGGTAGATTTGGGAGAAGCAGGTTGTTTTGTAACTTTGTTCTCCTATTTCACTTTCTTTGAGAGAGAGAGTTTAAGACATCACACAATTGATAGTAACTGTCTATGATGTTTTTAACTAGGCTTTGTTTGGGTTCTTTTTGTGGTTGCTGTGTTTTATTTTACAAAATAAAATTACTTCTTACAGACACAGATTTGCTGCTTTACAAGTGCGTTGCTTATTATTGTTAAGTGCGAGGCACATTAAGATAGGGCTCTCTGTTACATGATATCTTAAAAAAATAGAATAGAGACATGACATCCTCTTTGATAGCTAAAGCAGAAGGAATGACCGATGGATAAAAGTCATAATATCATGAAACATATGTGCCTTAACAAACTCTAAGTTGTCGACTACATATTGTTTGCCAACAGGTTTTTGCACGAGTAAACTCAATGTTTTTTAAGATTAAATTAGTGCAGGCTGAAACTTCCTACTCATTCATGCCTAATCCATCTTGTTAAGTTTAATTATCCTTCTAAGTTCAGATGAACCAAACTTTATTGGTATCTATTACACAGAATTAGATTGCCATATCATTTACACTATTTATGTTTGTACATTAATATAATTGAAATTTGGTCTTTTACATAGATTAATGTTCTTGTACCGGATATTACAGTTGCCCTTTTCTGAGCGGTGGAAATTACTTGAAGAAGAAGTCATTCGGCCTCGAAACAATGAAAAGAAGTATATTGACCGTGAAGGAAAGGGGAATTTAACATATAGATACGAAATGGAGCCATTTGGAGTACGGACATGAACTTGAAGAACTGGTGTTTTATTTATTTATTTTTTTTACTTTTAGTATATCTTGATTTTTTTTTCAGGTCAGGCGGAAGGATTTTTGGTTATTATCAACTGTTGGTAAACTTTTGAAAGGGTTTATCCCTAGTCTTTCACATGCATCTGATGGGCTTATATTCCAGGTACAGTACCATTTTGTAATTTTACTCTGAAATATTTGGTTTACTGGTAAATATTTTTTCACGATTTCTTGTAAATGTTTTATTCTCCGAATGATAAGCTTCCATTACTGTTTCCTATACCTAACTGTCTCGAATTATTTATTTAAAGGGTTTCCATAAGAATATATATTTGCTCCTACTTAAGAAGGTCTAACATGTGTTTTAAGGGCCTGAACCGGGGTGAAATTATCACTATGTCAATTTTCTAATCCCACCGTTGGTTGAAATTATCTATAACTTTTATCTAAGTATTTATTTCTTTTCCTCGGAACTGATGGAGCCTTTCTTAATTGATCTTTTGGTTGTAAAACTAAATTAATTTTTTTATTCTTATTTAATTTATATCCTCTACTCTAACTTCATGAGTAACTTTTGAGATTGTTTACCCAATAATTACTGCATTGCTTTATATTTTCTTTTTTCCTTTCATATTTGTATCAAATTTTTGCACTACATTTAATTTTGCATATCTTAGTACTTGGATTATCATTAAAATGGGTTTTTATCAAAATTATGACATTTCTCTTATTCCACAAAATTTTGGTGCAATTAACTTTTGTCTTCATTAATTTACCGTTTTTGTAGAGTTAGTTTAAGGCACTTATATTTATTATGGGTTTCACTCATATTGATGTATGATTAGCTTCACATCAACTATCATTTACATGATATTTATTAGCTAACTTGAAAAAAAAAACATTCTTTGTGTTTCGTTGCCTGGCATAGTGGCTAAAGCTATGTTATGTTGTGTCATGGCTAACTTTTGAATTTGCGCAATACTTTTCTATCAATTATCATAGTACAAAATAGTCTTTAAACATTTTACTTATAAAACCAATGTTTAGAAAGTTGAATTGGACCGGCTAGTTCAACTGGGATCCGATCAAGTTATTGGTTTGATCAGGTATGAAAACTGCATTTGCATCGAACTGGTTTGGCCAGCCGATTCGATCGGAAAGTCGTTGAACCGATTCTGATTTTTTAGAACGGCCAATTCTACAAAATATTAAAATTTATTTTAATAAAAATTTAAATTATATATTTTATTTTTATTAAATCTTTTAAAAATAGTTTATTCTCATATGGAGCTAAATTCAACCACAATACATTTATGCAGTCTCACATAAGAGATTTTGTTGCTAGTTGTCTGTACTTAATATAAAAACAACTATTTAAAACTTTCTTATGACGTGGGACTAGAAAGTTGCATGAATATTGGATGAGTTAGACTGTGAATTTGGGTTGGGTTGAGCTGCAAATTTGAGCTACCTGTAATGTGTATTATAAAAGTTAATAAGAACTCTTTGTATATTATAAATTTATAGATTTTCATTAAATATTATTCTTACTATAAATTATATTTATATTACATGTATATTATAATTTTTTTAATTTGTAATATACTTAATGCCCATATATCTACATTTGTAATATGCATATACTTATATTCACATTAATTGTTACTCAAGATTTGTATCGAGCTTTATGTCATTTTAATTGAGCTTGTTCAAGAGCCTTGATGCATGCAAATTTCATTTTAATTTTATTTTGAACTTTATTGTAATTTGAATTTTATGTTTTTTTATATTTTTTCTACCCTATGATGGAAGGCAACCAATGATCATGTGTAGGTTGTGCTCTTGGACATGCTATGCCTTTGATGTGCTAGTTTCTTTGGTGCCATGGCATGTGGGCTAACTTGGGTTTGACTCAAGTTCTTTGGGCGTGGCTTGGTTGATTCGGGTTTGGCTGGCTTGAGATTGTTGGGCTTTAGTTGCCTTTATTTGGCTTTTTTTTGTTTCTGTGCATACCGGGTTCATTTCCCCTCTTTTTGCCTTTTCGGCTCCTCTGCCTGTCCCGATTCTTTCCCTGGCGCCTGTTCCGTTCGCAGCTGTTCCTGTTTCCCGCGTGCCTCTTCGTGTACTGCTCTAGCCGGTTGTCTTATTGTCTTTTTCCTCCCCCTTTCTTATTGGTTTGAGTGGTGGTGATGCATGCAAAAATTTGGGAGAGGGCCCCAAATTTTTGCAAGCAAGCAAATGATACTCTTCCTATAACTTAAAAGATACTCAAAACACTACAAAAATAACATAAGATAAAGCGACAACATGACAACATCTACACAAAACAAAACACAACTTTACTCTTATAAAAGAACTTACAAGACGCTTACAAACTTTGATGACATGAAGATGACTTAAAACATTGATAACATGACACAACTTGAACCATAAAACAAAACCTAATGATGCTTCATTCCATTAGAAGAAGGATACAGGTGGGGTGATCACTTGCGGATAGAAGAAACAGGTTAGAAGTCAAGACGAAGTGGAGACAAGCTCGCAAGCTTTCTCAAAGAGGGAAGTTGGACAAAGTTCACAAGCTTTTCCAAATAACAAACCCGCAGGTTATGGCTTCCAAAAATCACATTATAAACTAACTTAAAACATCATAAAACATCTTCTATATATAGGCATGAGAAGGGAAACCAAACAGCCCCAAAATCTCTTCAAATACCTTAATTAAATGAGGGAAATGAAAGGCCAACAGCCACCACACAATAGTCCCCAAAACTGCACAGGAAACAGAGCACCAAAGCCACGAAAAAAGCCCCCAGCAGCCACGGGAAAACAGCCCAGCACATGAACCAAGCAGGGAACCGAGGAGCGTGCTGCAGGAACCAAGGGGGAAAGCACGGGAATTCTTCCCAGCACAGGAAACCAGCAGCCAACCACGGAAACCCAAGGGACAGAGCACGGAATTATTTCCAGCACAGGGAAAATCAACAGCCATTCTCGGAAACCCAAGGGACAGAGCACGAAAATCACCCAGCATAGAGTAATGAGAAGAAAAAAGGGGGGGGGGGGGGAGGAGAAAAGACGAAGTCGAAAAAGGGGGGGGGGGGGAGAAAAGACAAGTCCAAGAAATAATGAGCTAATTTTTTTAGTTAAATAAATGAACTAAAAATAGCTCATAATGAGCTAACTTTTAGCTCAAAACATTAATGAGGTAGAGAAGTTAAAGCCAAATTTTCATCTTGTTTTGACCCCCCCTGCCTACATCAGGTGGCTGTTTGGCTATTTAGTTCCCTCTCTTCACCTATATAATGGGGCTGATTTGTGGCATTTGGAGCTGATTTTTGGTGAGTGATAAACACTAAAACCCGAGGGTTTCTTCTTTGATAGCTTGCGAGTTATGTTCCCCTTTCTCTCCTCTATATAATTTCATATCGGGCTTCTTATCTATTTCTTCTCTCTACAAATGTCCACCCCATTTGCATCTTTCTT
Organism: Dendrobium nobile; assembly: GCA_022539455.1. Taxonomy (NCBI): domain Eukaryota; kingdom Viridiplantae; phylum Streptophyta; class Magnoliopsida; order Asparagales; family Orchidaceae; genus Dendrobium; species Dendrobium nobile. The sequence goes on from CM039730.1 coordinate 55,333,738, forward strand.
CTAAAGCTTTTGAAGGTGTTGGCTGCCCGGTTTGTTAGCATTTGCAAGAGGAGTTTGTGGTGGACGTTGTCCCAAGTTGCTGTGGTGGACCTCTTGTTTGCATGTCTTTGAGCATTAATCATTTTACCTATTATTTCGATGCATGTGAGGTGACCACTAGCTGGTTGTTCTGAGGGTAATTTTTGTTTTTAATTTTCTTTGTGTTTAACTTCCGTTTGTTTTCAAGTTTGTTTGGTGTTGGCTTACTTAATGTTGAATTGAGTCGGGTTCTACTTCCCCTAGTGTTCTCCTTTGTTTGGTTTTTAGTCTGAGTTGCTTGCATCAAGCCTTAATTGAGGTAATTATGTAGTCGCTTTATATGGAATTTATATTATATTTGAATAATTTTTATATTTATTTTTTCGTTTGGTTCAATCCTGGTTGAACCATTGAACCTTGCACCTATCCTTTTTCCGATTCTTTATCAGGTCCATTTTGCACAACCTAATGTAAAACATAATTTATTTTTTGAAACTGATGAAGTTTTCTCCACCATCATTTCATGCATAACTTAGTTTGATTACCTAATAATTACTGCAATCCTTTGCCTTCTTTCTCCATAAATATTTGTCTCAAAATTTTACCTTTACAATAATTTTGCATATCTTGGTATTTAGGATCTGTTATCCAAATTATTTTAATGTTTTCTAAAACTATTTTGGTCTCAATTGGTATTTCATTTGGACCTAATCTGTCATAAAATTTCTAATCTAACCCAAATTGATTTCTATACAACAATTTATACTTCAATTGTTGTTTTTGCCTTTATATGAAGAATTATTTGTTTAAAACTCTCATTTAATAGATTCTGATTGCAACTTTTGATCTTCTTTAGAACACTTCTTTAGTGACGTTCAGTTTAAAGGGTCTTTTATCTTTATTCTTAATAAATCTTGATCTCCTTGCTCTTGCAGTAGTTTTTTTCTCTTATTCGCCAACCGATGACGAGCTCTTTTTGCAAATGAAATAGAATTGTAACTTTTGTTCTGAGAAATCTCTGTATATAAAATTTTGACCGGTTCCATGCAAGCTTCCTTATAATTATTGTCGTACGGGTGCTTATTTTTAACCATTCTATAGAAGTACTTTTTACTTAATAAATTTTTGTAGCTGCTCAATTACCAAGCCTCCTATTTTCTGTTATTAGATTCTCGTAGAGTTTTTTATTCTTTCTTAGTAGATTCTCGTAGAATTTCTATGATGCTACAAATGCAACTACTCTTCTGCAAGGACCTTTTTGCAATTTTTTTTTGAATAAATGCTGACAACCTGATTCTCCTCCTGTTCTTTTGCTATGTTTTGGTCGATAATTATTTGATTGCAGTAATTACACATTTACACTTTTTGGTTAATTAACCTTAGTAGAACACTTGCCTACCAAATAGCATTTTTAACTTGAAAATCTCTCTTTGCATTTCATGTTTAGTTACCCGGAGTCATTTATAAATTTCATATGAAACTTGGTTATTTTTTGTTGTAGTATTTTTGTTTATTTATAGAATTTTTATATTGCAGAGTTTTAGATTCTCAGTACGTAATAGTTACCCCCTTGTGTTCAGGGTTGGGATGACCCATATGTTCCTCGCACGCATGAAGGTCTTTTAAAGTGGAAATATCCTGAAATGAATTCAGTTGACTTCCTGTTTGAGGTGTTATTTTAAACTCATTGTTGTAGTATTTTATACAGCCATGTATTTCTGAGGCATTCAACTAAGATTTTTGAAACTTTCTATAAACTCAAACTTTTTTTTTTCTTCTGTTGCATGTCCACAGATTGGGACTGACAATCGCCAATCAGTTTTTCTTTATGAGAGAGGAAAGAAGAAGCTTATGGATGGTTACAGAGTAGCTTTTAAGGGTAATATCCTTTGTTTTTTATTTTCAGTTCCAATCTCTTTGTTATGCTTATTTCCTTGTACATTCATCTATTCTCTCAGTAATATTTTGACCATTTTTGCGTTTTCTGTAAACATTTTTGCTTTCGTAACATATATATGCACTCATTCCCATTTATTTATTGCTACAATTAGAACAACGATACCCAAATTACAACTCTGCACTAACCCAATAGAGAGATTCGGTGTTGTTATGAACTTCTTGAATCTCAGATGCAGGATTGTCTTAAGGCCGCCCAGGATGAACTGTGGACATCAATGTGCTCTTTAGGTGCATAGCTTTCCTCATATTTCTCACACAAGTTTAGAAACATAATTCATAGCATTTTCAGATGTAGAGGTCACTCGTCTTGTTTTGGTGATTGCATCTTCACTGGCAATTTTTGTGGCACTGAAACTTTTGAGGCGAGAGGTTATGCGTAGTTGGTAGTCCAACCAATTTGCATGGCTTGCTTTTGTTTGTTAATTTATAGGTTGTATGATGCTTTATTTATAGTTTTCATAGATCTTGCTAACAACTCGCTGCTTCTAACTGTTAGGCAAAATGTAAAATGAAATAATTGTTTTATTAGGTGCATGCTGTAAGACTTAATGGAGTTCTCTAACTCTTTGCATAAACTCGCATCATAATTTATGTAAAAGAAATCGAAACGAAAACTTGAATTTACATAAGTCTCAAATCCACAAGATCTTAAAAAAGATGATTTTCACAATCATGAATCGTAAGAAAAACATACCTTGATTCATTTTGAATTCGTTGAATTTCGAACTACGGTTTCTCTCCCTTCTCCCTTCACTTTCTTCTATCATGAGTTTTTCATCTATGGAGCAAGATAACTCCTCCTTATTAGAGAGAGAGAGAGGACCAATAGTTATTTCATACATAATAACCCCTCATGAGAGTTATTTTACAATAACTCTTAAAATAACTCATAGGAGTTATTTTACAATAAACGCTCATATGAGTTATAACTCATAGGAGTTATTTTATAATAACTCAAAGGAGTTATTTATAATAACTGCTCATAGGAGTTATTTGATCAAACGGTCCATAAACGAATGATCAAATTATCTTTTCTTGACCAATAGGATTTAAACATGAATAATTAAATTGCAATAATTCAAATATATGGGCCACATAATGGTTTATATAATTAAATATATATTCTTAAATAATTATTGCGACGTCTCGCATAATTAATATATTTAATTATTCTAACATTCTCCCACTTGGCCCATATGAAATTATTCAATTAATAATTTAATTAACATAAGCGCAATATATAAATCTTTTTTTTTTTAAATTGGTCAAATCATAAATTCATTGTTAAGTACAAAATTAATACGAATCATGGCGGTCATACACCATTAGTTCGATGCATTTCCTTCCATGTATCACGATATTAATCTTATACTTAATATGAAGCATAATAAGATACACACATAATGGTCCATCAATAATGTCTTTATAAAGACAAATCCCATTAATATTCACATAAACATTTATGTGTACACATCATAATAAACAGGATACACTAATTATCAGAAACAAACTAAAAATAGCTCAAAGTATCAAAAATATAAAGAGCAAATAAACATAATTTTAATAAGGATTTTCAGTAATGCCCATCCTAACAACATGTTCATGAAATGTTTTTGGTGGCAACCCTTTAGTTAATGGATCCGCAATCATAAAATTGGTGCTAATGTGCTCAAATGATACTCTTTGTTTCTGAACTTCTTCTTTAACGGCAAAGTATTTTAATTCCATATGTTTAGCACCCTTTGAATACTTGTCGTTTTTAGAAAAGAAGACTGCTGCGGAATTATCACAATAAATTTTCAGCGGCTTGGCAATACTGTCAACAACTCCAAGTCCTGAAATAAAATTCCGCAGCCATAATCCTTGAATTGTGGCCTCAAAATATGTCACAAATTCAGCTTCCATTGTGGATGCAGCAATGACGGACTGCTTCGCACTCTTCCAAGATACTGCTCCTCCACTTAAGAGAAACACATATCCAAATGTGGATTTTCTAGAATCCAAACATCCAGCAAAATCTGAATCTGAATATCAATCACCTCAAGGTGATCAGATCTTCTAAAAGTGAGCATGTATTCCTTTGTTCCTTGTAGATATCGTAAAACTTTCTTTGCAGCTTTCCAATGATCAAGCCCTGGATTACTTTGATATCTACCCAACATTCCAACAGCAAAACTTATATCTGGTCTAGTACAAGTCTGAGCATACATTAAACTTCCAACAATAGATGCATAAGGAATTTGTTCCATTTCTTTATGTTCTAATTCATTCTTTAGGCATTGCATAAGGCTCAATTTATCTCCTTTCTGAATTGGAACAATGCTTGCTGAACAATTTTCCATCTTAAATCTCTTAAGAACTTTATTAATATATGCTTTCTGAGACAATCCTAATATTCCTTGTGATCTATCACGGAATATTTCAATTCCTATCACATAGGATGCCTCACCCATATCTTTCATTTCAAAGTTATTTGAGAGAAATTTCTTAGTTTCATATAATAAACCAAGATCATTAGTAGCAAGCAAAATATCATCAACATACAAAATCAAAATTATAAACTTGCTCCCACTGATCTTTAGATATATACACCGATCAACAGTAATTTCTTTAAATCCAAAAGAAGTGATGATATTATTAAACTTGATATACCATTGTCGGGAAGCTTGTTTAAGTCCGTATATTGATTTCTTAAGTTTACACACCATGTGTTCCTTTCTTTCAACTGAAAACCCTTCAGGCTGATCCATATAAACTTCTTCCTCTAAATCTCCGTTAAGAAAGGCTGTTTTCACATCCATTTGATGTAACTCTAAGTCATAATGAGCTACTATCGCCATAATAATTCTTAATGAGTCCTTAGAAACTGGAGCGAAGGTCTCTTTGTAGTCAACACCATTTTTCTGAGTAAAACCTTTGGCAACAAGTCTAGCCTTATATCGTTCAATATTGCCTTTTGAGTCGCGTTTGGTCTTAAAGACCCACTTACACCCAACTCTTTTGGAACCTTCAGGCAATTCAACGATGTCCCAAACTTTATTATGATCCATTGATTTTAACTCTTCTTTCATGGCATCTAACCACTTATTAGAATTTATGCTTTCTATGGCTTGTGAAAACGAAACTGGATCATCATCAATTCCTAAGTCAAAATCTGATTCTTGAAGATAAACCATATAATCATTCGAAATAGCAGATCTTTTAACTCTAGTAGATCTTCTTAATGCTATTTCTTGTGGTTCATCAATTATAGGTTCATTGGTGACAATTTCATTTTGGGATGTATAATCATTTATTTGCTCATCCTGTATATTGTCAAACTTTTCAACAACAGTAGGAATAACAACTTTACTAGAAGTGATGGGCAAATGAATTTTCACCCCAACTTCTTTAACCTCTACATTACGAGGTTCTATACTCCCACTAATTTCATCATTTTCAATGAACCTAGCATTTCCAGTTTCAACAATTTTCGTACTATGATTAGGACAATAAAATCTATACCCTTTAGATTTTTCTGGATAACCAATGAAAAAACCACTGGTTGTTCTTGAATCCAGTTTTCTTTCATGTGAATTATAAATTTGTATTTCCGCTGGGCAACCCCAAACATGCAGGTGCTTTAAACTAGGTTTTCTTCCTGTCCACAGTTCAAAAGGGGTCTTTGAAACTGCCTTACTAGGAACCCTGTTTAACAAATACATAGCGGTTTTTAAAGCATGCATCCACAAAGATAAGGGTAAAGAAGAATAACTTAACATACATCTAACCATATCCATTAAAGTACGATTGCGTCTTTCTGCAACACCATTTTGTTGTGGTGTGCCAGGCATTGTGTATTGAGCACAAATGCCACGCCTTTCAAGAAATTTAGCAAATGGACCAGGACATTATCCAGATTCATCAAACCTTCCATAAAATTCACCACCTCTATCAGACCTTATGATTTTCACTTTTCTATCTAATTGCCTCTCAACCTCATTAATAAACACCTCAAGGACGTCTACTGATTGAGATTTTTCATGCAATAAATAGATATAACCATAACGTGAAAAATCATCAATAAAGGTAATAAGATATTTTTGACCACTAAATGAAGGCACATCAAAAGGTCCACATATATCAGTGTGTATGATTTCAAGAAGCTGTGTGTTTCTTGTGGCTGCTTTCTTAATTGTGTGTTTAGTAAATTTTCCTTTAATACAATCCACACAAATACCAAGATCAGTGAAATCCAAATCAGGAAGGATTTCATTCCTCACTAATCTTTGTATTCTTTCTTTGGATATATGACCCAAACGTTTATGCCACAAGTAAGCAGAATTTTCATTCATTAAACCACGTTTTGTTCCAACATTATGATGCAAGGTTAATAAAGTCTCAGCAAATAAATTATCAAGTTTTAATTTATATAAACCATCGCAAAGCATACCAGAACCAATAAGTTGATTACACTTAAATAAACTGAAACATCCACTTCCAAACTTAAAATAAAAACCAGCTGTATCAAGTTTCGATAAAGAAACTAAATTTCTAGAAACAGAAGGTACATAAAGAGTTTGAAAAAGATCTAAATGATGTCCAGTATCTAAAATCAAACGATATGTTCCAATGGCTTCAACTTGAGCTTTGACTCTATTTCCCATAAAGACAAACTTTTCATTTGGTTTTATGGTTTGGGTCGTAAGAAATCCCTGCATCACATTTGAAACATGAGTGGTGCAACCAGAATCAATCCACCAAGTATTATAAGGAACCTCAGCCAAATTTGATTCGAAACATACAAAAGCACTAGGCTTACCTTTCTTTTCAAACCAAGCCTTACGTTTCAGGCAATCTTTCTGATAGTGTCCACGCTTGTGACAGAAATGACATCTATCATTCTTTGGTTCCTTCTTTTGGATTTGGACAGATGACACATTAAGCTTTAGGTGTCCTTTATTGCCCTTTGGATTTTTCTTTCCTGATTTTCTTTTAAAATCTGGTTGATCTATGAGATTAATTGAGTGAATTCCTTGTTTCTTAAGCCTTGATTCCTCCTGAATAAGCATACTCTGTAATTCAGTCACATTCCATTTATCTTTAATAGTATTATAATTAATTTGGAATGGACCATATTCAGGAGGCAATGAGTTTATAATAAACTGTACAAGGAAGCTTTCACTCACTTTCATTCCCATAGTATTCAATCTTGCTGCTATATTAGTCATTTCTGTAATGTGCTCATAAATAGTACGAGAACCATCAAATTTCATGGTGGTTAACATACCCATTAAAGTTCCAGCACGTGACTTATCAGCAGAGTCAGATTGAGAAATATTCTCCACAGACTTCATAAATTCTTTAGCATTATCTGTTATTGGAAGTGTTGGCTTAATAATGTCTGCTACAGTTATCCGCATAAACATTAGGCTTAATCTATTTGATCTTTCCCAAGCTTCATGAAAAGATCTTTCTTCAGCACTGCTTATATCAGTAAGAGCAGTAGGCTTATCATTAAGTAGTGCAAAATCCAGATCCAAAACACCTAAATGAAACTGGATTTGTTCACTCCATTCAGAATAATTAAGCCCATTGAACTTTATAATAGATGAAGCTTGCGAATGAAGAATTACAGAATTAGATGTTGCAAAATAAAATACAAGACTCTCACATATCGATGATTTAAAAATTAAATTTAAAACATAAAACAGATTCAGATAACATTTCATTAATCAATAAAATGTATATTGAAGTTCTCCTTTGGGTGATACTACAATATACAATGATAATCATAATTGATGCTTAAATAAAATTATCATAATTGATAATTATACATACTCCAATTAAATATATTTGCTATCTTTGGATATACTAAATATATTTAATTAAGTATGATAATTTATCACATTTATATCCAATAGTACAAAATGACTAATCAACCTTTGGGCGATTCTTAAATATTTTGTAGCAATTTGAATGTTAATTACTCGTGATAAAAATTTTATAAAACATTATGTCATTCTGTTAATAGCATCGCATACTCACGAGTAATTAAATATTATCTAATTGATATTTATGAAAACTTTCTAGTTTGACCACTTTGGTGATTAACAAACTATGCTTGATAAAAATATCAAATTAAATAATTATGATGATGATTATTTCAAATAAATGAAATACATAAAGAAAATACTTAATGTATACAATCACATATACAAACAAAATTTCTTTAAATGCAGAAAAATGGATTTACGTCATTAACTTTCATATGACAAATCCATTCATAATGAAATAAATAACATAAATTATTTTCAAAAGCAAAATAGAAACATAATTAATTTGTCATGAATTAATCGTGACAAAATATGATTCAATAATTGAAATCGATAACAAATAATATGAATTCGATTTCATTAGAAAGAATCATCGAAGAAATTAAAGAAAAAAACTTAAATGGAAAATCACTAGTTTTCAACCATGCTCTGATACCACATGTAAGACTTAATGGAGTTCTCTAACTCTTTGCATAAACTCGCATCATAATTTATGTAAAAGAAATCGAAACGAAAACTTGAATTTACATAAGTCTCAAATCCACAAGATCTTAAACAAGATGATTTTCACAATCATGAATCGTAAGAAAAACATACCTTGATTCATTTTGAATTCGTTGAATTTCGAACTACGGTTTCTCTCCCTTCTCCCTTCACTTTCTTCTATCATGAGTTTTTCATCTATGGAGCAAGATAACTCCTCCTTATTAGAGAGAGAGAGGACCAATAGTTATTTCATACATAATAACCCCTCATGAGAGTTATTTTACAATAACTCTTAAAATAACTCATAGGAGTTATTTTACAATAAACGCTCATATGAGTTATAACTCATAGGAGTTATTTTATAATAACTCAAAGGAGTTATTTTATAATAACTCAAAGGAGTTATTTATAATAACTGCTCATAGGAGTTATTTGATCAAACGGTCCATAAACAAATGATCAAATTATCTTTTCTTGACCAATAGGATTTAAACATGAATAATTAAATTGCAATAATTCAAATATATGGGCCACATAATGGTTTATATAATTAAATATATATTCTTAAATAATTATTGCGACGTCTCGCATAATTAATATATTTAATTATTCTAACACATGCTAGTCGGTTGGTTAGTGTGTGAATGTATAATGAGATGCTATTTGTTGCATTTATTATTATGAATGTATTTATGGGTATATATCATCATCATTAGCCTTATCCCAATTGTTTGAGTTTAATTCAAGGTTGTGAAAACCGGACCGCACAACGAACCAGAAGGAGAGGTTCATGATTCGACTGGTCGAACCGGATGACGTAATAAATAATAATATATATTAAAATTTAAGAAAATTAACATAATTTAATATAAATATATGAGTATTTAATAATATTTATAAAATTTTTAAAATATATAATAAAAATTTATAAATAAAAATATCATTTAAGAATAATATTTTTATATGTTTATAATTAAAATTATTTTTAAGAATAATATTTAATATAATATATAAATTCATAATATTAAAAATTAACGATCATTAATATAATATAAATATATGAGCATTTAATAATATTTTATATTTATAAAATTTTAATATATATATATATATATATCATTTAAGAAGAATTTTTTTATATATTTATAAGAATAATATTTAATATATTGTATAAATTTATAATACACTAGCCCAAATTTATAGCCCAACCAAGCTTAAATTTGAAGTCCAACTTAGGGGTGTCAATATTTGACACGACACGACAACCCGACCCGGAAAATCCGGGTTGGACCCGACCCGTTTGATAAACGGGTCGGGTTCGGGTTCACAGATTTGACCCGTTTGATAAAACGTGTCGGGTCGGGTTGACCCGGCGGGTTACCGGGTCAACCCAAAAACCCGTTTAATTTTAAAAAATAAAAAAAAATGTTTTTTGTACTCATTTCCCGATGCTCATTTAATGGATTCCTCAGCCACTCCATGACACGATGCTCATTTAATGGATTCCTCAGCCACTCCATGACAAGCTGTCAAAGTGTCAAGCTCCATATCCTTGCTCCGCCCAATGAGATCATTTTTAGGCAAGGATTTGTTTCACGTGCTCCGGCCTCCGTGCAGCTCAAGCGGCTGCTTCTGACCCTCCTGCCTCCTGCAGTCCTACTTTAAAAAAAAAAAAAATTCTTTAAGTACAAACGGGTCAGGTCAAATTTGAAAAAAAAAACCCTTTAAGTACAAACGGGTCGCGGGTCGGGTCGGGTTCGACCCGAAATCGGCGGGTTGACCCGAATTGACACCCCTAGTCCAACTAAGCCTAAATTCACATTTTAAAATATTCATGCAACTTTTTTAGTCCCACTTCATAGGAGTTTGAGGTAATTGCCTTTAACCCTTTCAATGATGTAAAGTACACCCTTTTTCCTAAACATATTAATATATTATGTGTGATACTTGAAATAATATGCATATATTAAGGGATAATTAATCATTATATTTAATAAAACATTTTAAAAAGTTAAAAAAATTTAATAAACAAAAATATATTATTTAACATTTAATTAAAACATATATATATATATATATATATATATATAACCAACTGATTCTTTCCAAACTGGACTGGTTCAGTCTTTCCCCGGTTCCATCCGGTCCGATGCAAAGCCGATTCTGTAGGCTGGATCGGACTGCTCACCAGACCAATTCACGATTGACTTGGCTGGTCCGGTTCGGTTTTCAAAACATTGGTTTAATTTTATAATTTTTTTTTCCATTTATTCTTGCTGAGTGTTGTTTGAGGTACTATAGTAATAACAACAAACCTTTATTCCATCATGTGAGGTCAACTACATAAATATTTTTTTCTCCATTGAGTGTTGTTTGAGATGATAACCTTATTTTTTTTGCAATTCATTGCAAATAAATTTTTTACCATGTAATAATATTAGAACTACCCATTCATTAGAGGAAGGGCTGACCTGAGCTTGAGATTTCGTGGGTGGAGGTGGCATGGGTTTATGAGGGTGTTTGGGATTGGATTGGGGACAAAGAGGTTGGATCAAGGGCGTGTTGTTGTGCAGATATATAATGCTTCTTAGTTGTGAGGAGAAGTGTCATTGAGATTTGATAATCTTTTCTCTCAAAAGGGAAATCTCTTTATTGTTATCTTATAGAGGAAAACTTTATATATAATAGAGTAAGGAGCAACCATGATTTATACCACTTATTAGATATGGAGAAAAGTTATATATTGACATTTTCCTATGCTAAAAGATAACTAAAAGGGAGGGTGTATGCTATTCTACCATGATCTTCAATGTTTGAATGGAAAAAAAGCAATTAAAAAAAGCTTTCTCAATAATACAAGAAAATCAACTAAATGAATGTAGAGTTTTGAATTATGATGCACCGACACTTTTCGTCAAAGAGTTATGTAGTGTCTGATATGTATCGGACATGACATACATCCAACACGCATCTGACACTTGTCAGATATGTCGAAGACATGTCCATTTAAAAAATATTAAAAATAAATCTAACACACGTGCCAAACATTTAATGAAATTTTTTTAAATTTATTTTATTGTATCCCAATTTTTATTTAGTAAAAAGATAAAAATTAAAATTTTATTTACTCTCCAAAGCCCCAAAATCACTCGCACCCAATGCCCCATTCCCTAAACATTCTCCTTTTTATTTCGGGATTGTTACATACATAACACTTCAAACTATTAGAAATACATATTGAACATCTAAACTTTTGTATTTACTAATATGTCACCTAAAACCTCCCTTTTCATCTATTCTAACACTTTGTTTAAGCGCTGTCAGAAATCCCTATCCGCCTCATTTTTGTGTGCGATTACTCCTTTCGTCGAGCGACCGTCTGTCTTCCTCGCCTCGCCTTTTCCATCGAGCAGTCCTCCAGTTGGTCGTTTGTCTTCCGAGGAAAAATTCGAGAGAGACATTGAGCAACCATCGCATTCTGGTGTTTGTCTTCCACAAGTAGTCCTCCACTTGCCTATTAGTCCATCGAGTATGAACCCCGCCTTCCAGACAACGAGCGACCCTCAATTTGGCCAACTCATTTTGATTCACTTTTTTTACTTTGGGTAACTCATTTATTATTTGGATACAATGAAATGAATTCGAGTAATTTTTGCTTCATTGTCCTCAAATTTGGTGGATGTTTGAGTGAAGTGTAGGGTCAGAGTTGAATGAAGTATGTGGGTGGAACTTGGAAGTCAGAAATCCTTAAAGCTTCGAAGAGATGAAATCAATTTAATGTTTTTAAAAGAACGAGTTGAAGCACTTTGTCATTGGCTATGGGGTTAAGCTTTTGACTTACACTATCATGTCAATGGAACATCCCTTAAGAATTATATGTTGGTTTCAAGCAATTCATATATAGTTGACATGCTTAGCAGTTCTTGTGAAAGGAATAGAATTGAGGCAGTGGTTGTAGTGAAGTATGATGAGGAAGATATGTCTCAATCACAAAACATTGAATAAGTAAAATACATCAGTTCAACTCGAAGATTAGAGAGAACAATGATATTATACTAGATAACATGTGTAATGATTTCTTTATACCTCAAATTGATGAGGTAAATAGTCTACATGTTGGCGCGCGGTTTGAGGATTCTCAAAGTTTCAAGCAAGCAATTAGATCTAATGTAATTTTAAAGAATTTTTCTATAAAGATAAGGCTAGTGACAAAACCAGAGTAATTGCTACTTGTGCATATAGAGGTTGTCCATGGAGAGTACATGCCTCATTATGTCATGATGGCCACTCCTTCAAAGTTATAAAAATAGATTCAACTCATTTATGCCTTGGAGCCAATAGAGATGGAAACAAGCAAGCTGCTACTAGTTGGGTAGCTCATAAAAACAAGAAAATTGTAAAGAAAAATCCTGATATCACGCCAAAGGATATCAGCAATAACTTGGAGACAACTTATGTATTGCCATTGCCATATATGAAAATTTGGCGTTCAAGAGAGTTAGCAAGAGATATAATGTTTGACTCTATCGACGATAACTATATGTGGGTGCTGACTCTGAGGTTGGAGTTAATCAACAAGAATACTGGCTCTCTCATTACATACATGTGTGATAGGAAAAGCAACGCATTCAAGTGATTCTTTGTTAGCTTCAAAGTTTGTATTAACGATTTCATTGCTAGATGTAGATATTTAATTGGGATTGGCGCTTGCCACCTCAAATCAAAGTATCTTGGCGTACTACTATATGCAAACTGTTTAGATGGCAATAATGGTCTTTACATAATAGCGTATGCTATTGCTGAATTAGAATCTAAGAAATCATGGGACTGGTTCATAAGAAACTTGTCGGATAGTTTTGGTTGTGAAATGGAATATTTAGCCTTCATATCTAGCATGGAGAAGTGCCTTTGTGAAGCTATAAATCTTATTTTTTCAAATGCCGAGCATAGAGTGTGCATGAGACACCTGTGGAAGAATATTAAGAAACTATTTCGTTGCGAAGATGACAACAAGCTTCAAAATTTTGTTTGGACGGTCACAAACTCTTACAAGCTACATGATTTTCATATGAAAGTTGAGGAGATATTTAAAATTAGTCTGCAAGTTTACTCATACTTGAATTTGTTGTCGTGCAAGTGGTTTAAGACGACTTTTTCGAAGCACATAAAAAATCACTACAATACAAACAACATGTCAGAATCTTTGAGAGATTTCATGGAAGGCACGAGGTGGACATACAAAAGAAGGAATGTAGTTGTGGAGCTACTCCAACCTTTTCACGTATATGCTCATTTCGTATCCTATCTCTAAGGGTAAAGCCACTCATCCACCTGAGCATCCTCATCTCTGCCACACTTAACTTAATATTATGCTTCTCTTTTAATGGCCAACATTCGACACCATAAAGCATTGCAGGCCTCACTACCATCTTATAGAATTTTCCCTTAAGTTTGAGGGGTACATTTCTATCACATAACAAGCCCGATGCATTCCTCCACTTCAACCATCCAACTTGAATTCTGCTGATAATATCCCCATCTATTTCACAATCACTCTGAACAATAGATCCAAGATATCTAAAACGTGTACTCTTATTAATGACTTGATCGCCCAAAGTCACAATCCCCTCACTAGGTCTATTACTACTAAAATTACACTCCATATATTCCGTTTTAGATCTACTCAAGCGAAAACCTTTAGACTCTAAGGTTGACCTCCATAATTCAAGTTTACCTTCAACTCCCGCTCTAGTCTTATCAACAAGAAGAATATCATCAGCAAAAAGCATACACCAAGGTACATCCTCTTGCAAATGTCTAGTGAGAACATCCATGACTAAAGCAAAAAGATATGGGCTTAAGGCTGATTCTTGATGTAACCCAACCGAAATAGGGAAATACTTGGTCAATCCACCTTGTGTTTGAACACAAGTAATAGCTCATGCATACATATCTTTAATGATTTGAATATAAGCATTATTGACTCCTTTCTTTTCAAGAACTCTCCATAGCACTTCTCTTGGAACTTTATCATATGCTTTTTCTAAATCAATAAATATCATATGTAGATCCTCCTTATTTTCTCTATATTTCTCCATCAAACCTCTTAATAAATGTATGGCTTCCATAGTCGACCTACCCGGCATGAATCCAAATTGATTTTGAGAAACATTAGTATCACGCCGCAACCTATGCTCCATAACTCGCTCCCAAAGTTTTAAAGTATGACACATTAACTTAATACCTCTATAATTCGCGCAATCTTGTGCATCACCTTTATTCTTAAAAATAGGAATTAACACGCTCATTCTCCACTCATCTGACATCTTTTTAGTCTTCAAAATAGTATTAAAAAGTTTAGTAAGCCATGAAATTCCTTCATCTCCTAAGCATTTCCACACCTCTATTGGAATATCATCAGGTCCAACAGCTTTTCCACCATTCATTTTCTTTAAAGCCTCTCTAACTTCAGTTTTACTAATACGCCGATAAAAACAGAAATCTTTATTTTCATTTTGGGTGCTAAGGTCATTATAGTCAATCTTATTTTCACAATCTTCATTAAAAAGTTTAGTAAAATATCTCATCCATCTTTGTTGAATATCTTCTTCTAAAAAAAGTATTTTTTGATCTTCATCTTTAATACACTTCACTTGAACTAAATCCTTACTACTCCTATCTCTTTGTTTGGCTAATTTATACATATATCTTTCCCCCTCTTTAGTATCTAATCTATTATTTAAATCACTAAAAGCTAATGCCTTTGCATCGCATATTGCTTTCTTAGCATCCTTACGAGCCATTTTATATATTTCCCAATTATCAGAATTTTTAAAATTAAACCAATTTTTATAACAAAGCTTCTTATTTTTAAGCTTTTCTTGCACATTTGGATTCCACCACCAACTACTTTTACTATTAGGAGCTTTTCCCTCTGATACTCCAAGGATATCTTTTGCAATATTCTTAATATCACTAGCCACTTTTTCCCACATAATATTAGCATCCTCATGTACAGACAAAATCTTAAGATCTACAATCTTATTTTAAAAAATATTTTTGTTAATATTCTTTAAATGCCCCCATCTAATCCTAGAAAATTGTTTTACTTTATTTTTTTATTTTATGCCCCTTTATCTTAAAGTCCAAAACTAATAATCGATGTTGGGTACATAAATTTTCACTCGGAATAACTTTACAATCTTTTCAATCTAAACGATTTAGTTTTCTAATAAGAAAATAGTCAATCTGTGTTGTACTATATCGATTTTTATAAGTGATGAGATGCTCATTTGTTTTCTTAAATAAGGTATTAGCAATTGAAAAATCATAAGCTAAACAAAAATCCAATATGGTCTTGCCACCTTCATTTGTCGTTCAAAATCCATGGCCACCATGAATGCTTTTAAAATCATCTACCTCTCTACGAACATGTCCATTTAAATCTCCTATAATAAAAACTCTTTCTTCAAGAGGTATCTTTTGTATTAATTCTTCTAAGTCATTCCAAAAATTTAATTTAGAACTCATATCCAAACCTATTTGAGGAGTAGAAGCACTTATAATATTAACAATCTTATCATCAACAACAATCTTTAAAGCTATAATTCTATCTCCAATCCTATTAATTTTTATAACATTATCCTTTAAACTCTTATCTATAATAGCACCTACACCATTCCTAGTACGACTCCTACCCGAATACCAAAGTTTAAATCCTAAACTATCAATTTCCTTAGCCTTCTCACCAACCCATTTAGTTTCCTGAATGCACAAAATATTTAACTTCCTATGAATCATAATATCTATTAATTCCATTAATTTTCCTGTAAGGGAACCTATATTCCAAGTTCCTATCCTAATTTTAGTTTCATGGACTAGCTTCTTTGCCCACATCCGTCCTTGATATGGGAACCCTTGCCTATTTAACACTGCACCCGGGCAACGGTGCAGCGGCCCTTGCACACTTGTCACTGTATTCAGATCATACAGCGCGTCGCTTCCAGGGGACGCCCTAGCATTAACACAATTTTTTAAAAGATTCATGTCATTATTGTTCGACAAGTTTTACGCTGGCTGTCGACTACCTAACGCAACCCTCCACTTTTCTCACCCAGGACTTGGGACCTGGCAATGGCAGTGTTAGTAGACCCAAAAAAAGGCGAATTAAAAATTTCTTAGACATCAGAAAGAAAACAAAATTTGGACACGTGTAGTCGTTGCAATTTATGGGGCCATCATAAAAGCACATGTAAGAATACATTAAATGTGAAAGGTGCCAAGGTGGCAATATTGGTAATGAGATTCTATTCAATGATTAGCTGCCTACAACATCGACTGCTCGTGCAAAACTGAATATACGTCGTCCAAATACTGTCATTGGAATATGTTACAACGAAACTGTAACCTGCTGCATTTTGTTATTAGGAGATTTTTTTAATGCTACCAGATTTTTTGAGTACTACCACATTTTCTGAGTAGCAGCACTTATTCTGAATGCTAGCATAATTTTGGTAAAATAGCTAAATGCCTCTGTTTGAGGACCAGCACTTATTTTGAATGCTTCTGTAGATAAAACTTGCCAGCATCTATTTTTTAATGCATTTGCAACTTCTGTTACTGCTATTACTGCTAGGACTTTTCTGTTGTATCTGAAGCATAATAACAAATATGTTTTGCATCGACAAATATGCTAAAGCTCAAGTAGTCATGCTAAATTTGGATCCCAAGCTCACTATTTTT
Organism: Dendrobium nobile; assembly: GCA_022539455.1. Lineage (NCBI taxonomy): Eukaryota > Viridiplantae > Streptophyta > Magnoliopsida > Asparagales > Orchidaceae > Dendrobium > Dendrobium nobile. Next base: position 55,350,978 of record CM039730.1, read on the forward strand.
CTATCTGCCTTGCTGTCCGTCATCTCGCTTGGCTATGGACAGAATTTGTGGTGCAATCTCTGGATTTCATGGCAGCCACCGAATGTATTAACAAAAACCATCAACTACATTGTACAACTGTCATAGCTAAAGGAATGTATTAATGACTGTATAGCAATTATGTATTAACCACAGAACTAATCCGTTATCTCGCTAATCTTATAGCAATTATGTATTAACCACAGAATTTGGATCCCAAGCAGAAGCAGAACTTGAGCTTATGGATATGTTCTATGCCATTACCACAATAATGACTTGAATATTATTCTAGCCTGCATTCCACAGAAAGGATTTAATGGAATCAAACACGAAAGATAGTAGCCTGCATTCGACAGCATTATAGCATGTATTAACTAGCATTCCACTCACAACAGAGAATGTTCATTAACAAAAAAAACATATATTAACAATTACAATTACAATTTCTGGTGTATCACCACAGTTACATTCATCTATTCTTGAAACCAAATTAAGGCAATTTTCTCATAGTTACATGCGAATCAACAACAATTACAATTACAGCTCATGAGCAGAGATTTCACAGCAATTGCTATAATCAAAATTAGGATAATCACGATTAACAACAAGAGTTTATCTGTAAAAGCTCGGCTCTAATTGAAGCAACAAGAGTTGGGTTGGTTTCGACAACATTTGCACTTCGGTAATTCATATCATGCAACAAATCATTTAGTTCATCACACCACCGAAAAAAAACCACAATCGTCTTCTGATATGTTTCGGGAGCATCTGTAGAATTTCCTTCTACTACGCGATTTGTATGATGTATATATTGTACATTGCAAATAGCAATGACAATATATTTGATTACTTGTGTTTCTGATTGGCGTCGCCAAGGAGCTCGAAGTCATTGCAGAATGTCTTCATGACTTGAGAAGCAATAGAAATACACATTCAAAATAAAGAACGAAAAGTCTCAGCAATGCATAGGATATCATATGAAAACAACAACAACAGGAAGGGAAAGTGAAGAAAACCGGAGAAGGACACAACAGTGTATGACCTTCAACAATAACTACCACAAGGCTACATAGAAAACTACGACAACATCAATTGACGAAGGGCACAAACAACAACAACATGAACCTTGAAGATGCGAGGCGTGCGAAACACTCGAAGGGAACAAACTACACATAAGACATGGAGAACACGGAGAGAAAACCTTGCCAACCTAAGAAGATGCTAGGCCAACGGAATATGTGAGGCCCGCGAGACAGTCAAAGGAGATGAACATGATGGAGAAGGCGATGGGTCTGGAAGGCGAAGGCACTCGCTCGCTCGAGGCTGATTGGGTTTTCTCATGGGGTTAAACGAAGTGTTAGATATAGATGAAAGGGGAGTTTTATGTGGTATATTAGTAAATACAAAAGTTTAGGTGTTTGATATGTATTTCTAGTAGTTTGAAGTGTTATGTATGTAAAAATCCCTTTTATTTCTCTCTAGCAGGTTGCAACTAGGATTTCACAATAATGTTTGATGTTATCTCAATATCAACGTTCAATGCAATCATAACATAAGTATTTCAAAACTATCTCAACATCAAAGTTTGATGTTGTGTTAATATTGAAGCTCAACACCAGTAATTTCTATGCCCACATGCAAGCCCCTCATGTCATCTTGACATCTCATCTTTATTCAATGTTGTCTTAACATCGACGATCGACGTCATCCCAAGATCGACAACTAATTCCATCTTGACATCAATGCTCAATGCTTATTGCACAACAACGATGCCCGACAATTGAGAGCATTGTCATCTCCCTCTTGTTGCCGAACACAACATCGACGCCTCGCATTTTAATATTAATCATTTTAAGCACAAATTTTAGAAATTATTTATTATTTCTTAATTATTTTTAATAATTTTCTTACTCAATTTTATAAACTATTTTTAAGATATAAAATTTATAATACCATATCCAACCCGTATTCGTGTCTTATATTTTTAATAAGTAATGTGTACTGTGATCATGTCGTTGTGTTTGTGTTTGTGCATCATAAGTTTTGAAGAATACATTGTTGCTCTAGTTAGTCTGAGTGAGGGTGCTGTACTGTGTAAACGAGCCAATACTTTGTGCTCAACACTCTTAATGTTCGCAACAATCATGTTTGATGTCGATTTTTTTCCAAGTATCCTGTTTTTGATATTTTGAACTAATGCAGTGAGTTGACAGTAAGTTAAACTTGAAAATTGAACAAGAGCGGACCAAAAATACACAACAAAATCAAAGCAGACTTTGTCCTGATAGATTAGGAGGTATGTTTTAGTGGGTTGTTGTCGATCCGAATAGGGTTGATAGTTGTTGGTTTCTCTATCGAATATCACTGTTTTAGAAAAGTGGGAACTAACTTTCATCTTGCTGGCAATTGTTAAAAGCTCATCGGAATATTAACTTCAAATAGTTCTTTAATATTCTTTTCCTTAAAAGTTAGGATGCTCTTTTTGTTGGCATTTATCTAGTTCTTGTTTGAAATTATAACATGTGCACAGTTGGCTTTGAAGTTCTTTGAGCGCACTATTTGTTAACTTGTGGAGTTTTTTCTTTATAATCTCAATTACCGCATCCATGAGAATTGAGATTTATAATGTGGTTATCCTGTAGATGATGATGATTTACAAGATTATTCGGGTAAGATCATCGAGTGTTCATGGGACCAAGAGAGTGGTTGCTGGGTTTGTATGCGTGCCAGAACGGATAAATCTACACCAAATGATATCAATACTTGTCGGAAGGTAATCTATTCTTTCTTTTCTTTCCTAAACTAGCTCAGTCCTTCCAGGCCAAATAACCTGACCCAATTATTTTTTATTTTATTTTTTTTCCGAGCTCTATTTGCTGTTTAGGGTTTATCCTCAACTTTCTTTTAATGTACACGAATCACACAGGTAATGAGGAGCATATCAGACAACATTACAGAGGATGTGCTTCTGAATGAGATATCGGAGATAGTGCGCCTCCCAATGTATGCTGACAGAATAGAGAAGGCTCATCAGCTCCAACATCGTCGTCGATGATGATCGTCTAATCATTTATATATGGCGGCGATCTTAAAGCTTCTTGTTTATCCACTCACACAACCAGAAGAGAATTAGACCTTTATTAGTATTACGGTTTGGTTTTCCACTTGTTAGCTTGTAATTACTTGTAGGCCCTAAATAGTTTTTCCCTATTGTTAACGCTCGCCAATATTATTATGATTTTTATCAAGGCTAGGTGCTTCTACTTTGGCTGTACAAACCAGTAGCTGCTATGTAGATATAATCGTTCATTTCGCCGTGTAAATTAGCCTTCTACTTTGTGTTCTCTTGCCTTCACCGTCGATTTTAGTGTCGTTGTATTGTAGTTCTAAATAAAGAGATGGGGTTTGTTTGCCATACTTTTATTCTTGTTTTCAAGTTGGTGATATATATATATATATATATATATATATGAATGATCCGATCCCCAGCTTTTCTTTCCTCTCCTGCTGCGTTTTGTAATTTGCAATTCTTTCTCTTGAAAGGAAAAGCTGAGGAAATATTATGGGCGTTGACCAAACATATTGAATATATTATGTCTTAGAAAATTGTTTAGAAATTACCATATTTTAAAGTTTTGAAAATTGCAGCTTAATTTCAATTTTATTTGTTTATGCAAAAAATTAATTTATACAAAAAAAAAAAGAGAGGATGGAGTTTCTACAAAGTGAGAAATTTAATGATATTGTTAGGAAATTCCCTCCAAAGCTTTATGATTTTTGGTCTCAAACATTCTACATCAGCAAATGTTAAGCTTTTGAAAATAGCAAGGATGTTATAGTCTGCGTATTTACATATATAAATGATTTGCATTGCCATAACTATTAATGTATTAGCATTCAGGAATTTATCTCAAGTTGTGCAACAGTTTTTATATAAATGATGCAATTATGTCATAAATTATTCTGTGATGTTTTGCATTAGTTTAGGTGTTTCGGCAAAAGACCATACATGCATTGGTACAATAAAAACTAACGAGGCTGGAGTGGGTACATCTCTCTGTACTCCCATAAGGTTATTATTATTATTATTCTTTTTTTCTAAAGGTGAAAAGATATATATTATTTATTTTGATTTTCTAGATGATTTGATCTCTTTTTTTTTTCAAATATTTTGGGTGTGAAGTATTTCAAATATAGGGGTTTTGAGAATATTAGTGTTACGTTTGAAGTAAAACAAATGTTGTGTAAAATTTTAGTAAATTTGGTATATTTGAAATCTCTTATATTTGAGCGAGTTCTAAATATAATAGAAATTCATCATCTTGTCAGTCATCAATCATTGTTAACCACCACACCGACCACTGCCACCACTGTCATAACCACGTTAATCACCAACGTTGTCGACGCCAAACACCGCCACCAACGCTGTCGCCACTCTATACAGTTGTCAGCTGCTACCACCAACCACCATCAGCCATCGCTCACCACCATCCATCACCACTATTGCTGATCACAACCTTTTTTGGACTTTATATTGCACTCATTTTAAAAAAAATTAATCTCATACATTCATTTTATACTCATCCAATTAACTCTTGAAGTTATGTTACATTTTTTTTTTTTTTTCAGTGAACCAAAGAGCACCTTAATAATAATATTGGATGTAACTCATTAAAATTATTTTTTTAATCATTAAATAACTAATTTTATTGTAATTCGATATTTCTAAATTCATGTTATTGAAAATTTCAGAACTTTTTTTAGTAATTTTTTTTTATTGATCCAATTCAATTTATTCATATCACATAATCATATACTCTCTTAAAGTAAAATAAAATAATTATTGGTTCCAAATGAAAGACATTCATCGCTAAATATTCAAACTTATTATTTGTTTGTTGATAAATTTTATGTTAAAGCTTCTTCCAAACAAATAAGCAAATTTGTGTTTGGAAGGGCTTCTCATATCGTCTGGGTATCCTCAGCATCATTCTTCTCTCTCCTTCCCCCTCCTCCTCGATTCCCTGCTCTTCCGACCTCCTGCAGCTGGACAGGCTTTTTGTAATCAAGCAGAAGCTCACTGGCTTTTTTGCTTGATCGCGCTCGAAGCTTTTCTTAGACGGCCGAAGGGAAAGAGTGCTGTTCGCCATCCCGCAAAAGTGGTGTTGCGCTCTGACCGGTAAGATCTCGCCGCCCCTCCCCTTGTCAACCTAACTTCGTTATGTACATATCAGATGCTTTGCATATTATCATTTTTATCATCTATTTTCTGCTTCCTTATTGTTCACCTTTTGTTTGTCCTCTTTTGGAATGATTTTTTTTTTTTTTCAAATTAAAAAAGAAACCCTAGAGCCTTGGAGCTTCAAATTTGATATTGTGCAGATGGGAATTTTACAATCCCTACTATTCTATAACCTAAATATGACTTTGCCTTGTCCCCTTACTTACTATTCAGCATTTGTGCTGCAGGAAGACTTGTTGGGTTACAATTTATCTAGTGAAGTAGAAAGCCCTCTAGGGAAATATTCTTAATCAATAAGTTGAAAAAAGGGGGTTTGATTTCAATCATATAGACGTTCAGTACTACCAAATACAATTATTAACTGGTCTCATTTGGATGATGATAGCGTTAGCGTAACTCTATTATTTTACAATTAATGGACCATATCTGTTCTGTATGATCCGACTAGTTCAACCTTGAACATCTCTGGTACTTTGCTCACAATCGGATTGAACTGTACAGAAATGGCGGTTGAACTGAGCTGTCAATTTATTTTTTAGTTAAGCACCTAAATTTAAATAATTTAGAATTGTTATGTGCTGTAAAATTTGTGATAGTATACCTGGAGTTTAGTGCCTTAGTGTTATTCAAAAAACAAGCATGAACAGAAAAAAAGCCATAAGAGACTAGAAATCTTATATAGAAAACATGAAAAGGGACAAAAAAATCATGAGGTCTGACCCAATTGTAACTTTGGATCTTGACAGACAGAAGTCTGGAACGGTGACTGCGATTTGTGTAGGTGATCTTCGGCGGTGATAGCCAAAAAATTCAAGAGAGCTCTTTACTTTTCTTAGCTCTTGCACCTCCTCCCCTTTGTAGAGAATGAATCTCTATCTATAGGCTTTTTGAGATTGACATTTTAATAAATTTGAGAAAAATTTGAAGCACTCCATCGTAAAACACATATTAATCCCCTTAATCAGAGATTTGAATGTTTTAATGATGTCAGAATCAAGTGATCTTAGGCTCGTTAGATTCTTCTCGTCGAGTCGTTTAATTTGAATATAAGCATGCTATAATTGAAGGTCGTTTGGTCAAACAATTAATGTTAAGAAGTTTTCAAGTATAATTCAAGTGCTTAATTTGAGCTCCATATGGAGTCGGATCGGATCATTTGTAGTGTCCATATGTTTGTCTCATTAGTAAAAATAGTTGGAAATTAGCAAAAGTATTGATTTTAGATCTTAAGATTTTGTCTGTGTATGAGGATGCTAATGTTATGTGGGAAAAAGTGGTTAGTGATATTAAGAATATTGCAAAAGATGTCCTTGGAGTATCAAAGAGAAATGCTCCCAATAGTAAAAATAGTTGGCGGTGGAATCCAAATGTGCAAGAAAAGATTAAAAATGAGAAGCTTTGTTATAAAAATTGGTTTAATTTTAAAAATTCTGATAATTGGGAAATATATAAAGTGGCTCGTAAGGATGCTAAGAGAGCAATATACGATGCAAAGACATTAGCTTTTAGTGATTTATATAATAAATTAGATACTAAAGAGGGAGAAAGATATATGTATAAGTTAGCCAAACAAAGAGATAGGAGTAGTAAGGATTTAGTTCAAGTGAAGTGTATTAAGGATGAAGATCAAAAAATACTTTTCTTAGAAGATGACATTCAACAAAGATGGATGAGATATTTTGCTAAACTTTTTAATGAAAATTGTGAAAATAAGATTGACTATAGTGACCTTAGCACCCTAAATGAAAATAAAGATTTATGTTTTTATCGTCGTATTAGTAAAACTGAAGTTAGAGAGGCTTTAAAGAAAATGAAGGGTGGAAAAGCTGTTGGACCTGATGATATTCCAATAGAGGTGTGGAAATGCTTAGGAGATGAAGGAATTTCATGGCTTAGTAAACTTTTAATACTATTTTGAAGACTAAAAAGATGCCAGATGAGTGGAGAATGAGTGTGTTAATTCCTATTTTTAAGAATAAAGGTGATGCACAAGATTGTGCGAATTATAGAGGAATTAAGTTAATGTGTCATATTTTAAAACTATGGGAGCGAGTTATGGAGCATAGGTTGCGACGTGATACTAATGTTTCTCAAAATCAATTTGGATTCATGACGGGTAGGTCGACTATGGAAGCCATACATTTATTAAGAGGTTTGATGGAGAAATATAGAGAAAATAAGGAGGATCTACATATGATATTTATTGATTTAGAAAAAGCATATGATAAAGTTCTAAGAGAAGTGCTATGGAGAGTTCTTGAAAAGAAAGAAGTCAATAATACTTATATTCAAATCATTAAAGATATGTATGCAGGAGCTATTACTTGTGCTCAAACACAAGGTGGATGGACCAAGTATTTCCCTATTTCGGTTGGGTTACATCAAGGATCAGCCTTAAGCCCATATCTTTTTGCTTTAGTCATGGATGTTCTCACTAGACATTTGCAAGAGGATGTACCTTGGTGTATGCTTTTTGCTGATGATATTCTTCTTGTTGATAAGACTAGAGAGGGAGTTGAAGGTAAACTTGAATTATGGAGATCAACCTTAGAGTCTAAAGGTTTTCGCTTGAGTAGATCTAAAACGGAATATATGGAGTGTAATTTTAGTAGTAATAGACCTAGTGAGGGGATTGTGACTTTGGGCAATCAAGTCATTAATAAGAGTAAACGTTTTGGATATATTGGATATATTGTTCAGAGTGATTGTGAAATAGATGGGGATATTATCAGCAGAATTCAAGTTGGATGGTTGAAGTGGAGGAATGCATCGGGCTTGTTATGTGATAGAAATGTACCCCTCAAACTTAAGGGAAAATTCTATAAGATGGTAGTGAGGCCTGCAATGCTTTATGGTGCCGAATGTTGGCCATTAAAAGAGAAGCATAATACTAAGTTAAGTGTGGCAGAGATGAGGATGCTCAGGTGGATGAGTGGCTTTACCCTTAGAGATAAGATACGAAATGAGCATATACATGGAAAGGTTGGAGTAGCTCCAATAAAAGATAAGATTAGAGAGAGTCGCCTTAGATGGTTTGGTCACATAAAACGGCGGCCTTCCGATGACCCGGTTAGGAGAGTAGAGTTATTAGATTTGACTTATGTTAAGAAAGGTAGGGGTAGACCTAAAAAGACTTGGCTAGAAAATATTAGGAATGACCTTTCTTTATTAGATTTAAACGAGAATTTGACTTTTAATAGGACCCAATGGAGAAAAAGGATTCATGTAGCCGACCCCACGTAGTGGGATAAAGGCTTGATGTTGTTGTTGTTGTATATGTTTGTCTCATTGAGATGTTCATTTCGAGAATAAGTTTGCTGAAATCAGAATTTGAATGATTTTGAATTTAATTCTAGAAGTTTTCATTTCAAATATTGCCTCAAGATTTGTTTGTCCTCTTTTGGAATGATTTTTTATTCCCAAATTAAAGAAGAAACCCTGGAGCCTTGAAGCTTTAATTTGATGTGCAGATGGGACTTTTACAATCCCTACTATTCTATAACCTAAATATGATTTTGCCTCGTCCCCTGTCCCCTGTCCCCTGTCCCCTGACTTACTATTCAGCATTTGTGCTGCAGGAAGTCTTGTTGGGTTACAATTTATCTAGTGAAGTAGAAATCCCTCTTGGGAAATATTATCAATCAATATAAGTTGGAAATGGGGCGTTGATTTCAATCATATAGACGTTCAGTAGTAACAAATACAAGTATTAACTGGTCTTATTTGGATGATGATAGCGTTAGCGTAACTCTATTATTTTACAATTAATGGGCCATATCTGTTCTGTATGATCCGACCAGTTCAACCTTGAACATCTCTGGTACGTTGCTCACAATCGGATTGAACTGTACAGAAATGGCGGTTGAACTGAGCTGTCAATTTATTTTTTAGTTAAACACCTAAATTTAAATAATTTAGAATTGTTACGTGCTATAAAATTTGTGACGGTATAGCTGGAGTTTAGTGTCTTAGCATTATTCAAAAATCAACACGAACAAAAAAAGCCATGAGAGACTAGAAATCTTACGTAGAAGACATGGAAGGGACAAAAAAATCACGAGGTTTGACCCAGTTGTAACAATCCTCTATAGAATTGTAGATAAAAGAATCACAGTCGAAGAAGGTGGGATTATTTATAATTGCGAATAATTAACTCATTCATGTTGTAGGGATTACAAAATTCGGATGCTCATAAGTAAGTGGACAATTATAAATCCAACAACAAGGTTGGATCTTGATAGAAGTTTGGAAACGGTGATGGTGATTAGTGAAGGTGATCGTCGGCGGTGATAGCCAAAAAATTCAAGAGAGCTCTTTACTTCTCTCAGCTGTTGCACCTCCTCCCCTTTGTAGAGAATGAATCTCTATCTATAGGCTTTTTGAGATTGACATTTTAATAAATTTGAGAAAAATTTGAAGCACTCCATCATAAAACATATATTAATCCCCTTAATCAAAGATTTGAATGTTTTAATGATGTCGGAATCAAGTGATCTTAGGCTCGTTAGATTCTTCTCGTTGAGTCGTTTAATTTGAATATAAGCATGTTATAATTGAAGGTCGTTTGGTCAAACAATTAATGTTAAGAAGTTTTCAAGTATAATTCAAGTGCTTAATTTGAGCTCCATATGGAGTCGGATCGGATCATTTGTAGTGTCCATATGTTTGTCTCATTGAGATGTTCATTTCGAGAATAAGTTTGCTAAAATCAGAATTTGGATGATCTTGAATTTAATGCTAGAAGTTTTCCTTTCAAATATTGCCTCAAGATTTGTGCATATCATATAAATTTTCTAGAGTAATCAAACTAAAACAATTTAAATTTATAAACCCTAAATCCTAACCTCGTAATTCCTTAATTGTGAGTTTCTCTTTACATTTCTGAATATAGAAAAAAAATGTGAGTGCATTTAGTGATATTACATAATGTATGCTATGACTTGCAATATGTTTATTTAATAATGTATACCATAACGTCACAGGAAATAACATTCGTTGGCTATATAGTGATACATCTCTCGTTATAGTAACATCATTATCACAGTTGATGTTATATGAAGCCATTGTGTACTATTTTTTTTTTCTGCCTCATTGCTTGTTCACATCGATTTATAAAGTTATAGTAGTGTTAATATTTTATAGGAGTTTTACAGAAAGTATGTATATTCAGAATGAGGGGAATTACTATTGTAAATTAATTTGTCCCCATATTGCTTATTAGATAATTTCTCAGTGTACCAATTTGATTTCTGCTTATCACTGGAATGAAATATGGGCTGTATTATTTGAAAGCTTGCTTCTACTCATTTAACAGTAACATTCACTCCATAAATTCGATTTTGATTATTCTGTTTTCATTCATAAATTTACTTTTGCAGGGGAATATTGGGGCATGGCAACACAGCTGTTAGTGTTGCCTTGTCATACAGGAAACAAATACCGATCAAGAACTTTTTTACTTTCCGTCTTACAGAGGACTGTTAGAGACCGTAGCTGCAGACCTTGTCCTCATTTTTGCTTCATCTGTCTAGCTACAACTTCAGTTAACAATTCAAGGTTTGTTGAAATAGTGCTTTTGAATTCATCTTTCCAAAATTCCAACTGGCAACCATGGTGCTTTTCTGGCACTAGGTTGTTACTGGTGTACTAAAGCAGTTTGCCTTGGCACTTTTAATTTATTTTAACTGGAGGGAGGGAGGGAGGGAGGCTGGATTTGCAAAATTGGAGAGAAAGTTGAAAGATGGCTAAGTGATATTTCATTTTAGAGGAGTTCATGTTTGTGATATTTTTATGCTATTTAAAAATTAGAATGTTATATTAGTAAATTTAAAAATTTATATATTAGATATGTAAATATATAAGAATTTAATATAAATCATTCAAATGAAAAATATGTTCAAATGCAGGAAGCTTATAGTCAAGAGCATGGTGGATGAAACCAGATCAGGCCCTCCAAAAAACAACAAAGAAACCACTAGGCTGATCAGAAACATCCAAACTTTACTAAGAAAGTTAAGCAGTAGAATTAATGAGCTTAGAAGAGGTATTTCAGTGAAGGTTCTGTTCTTCTTGTTGGGATTTTACTGTGCAACTGCCTTTGCTACTGTTATTGGGCAGACTGGAGATTGGGATATTCTATCAGCTGGTTTGGCTGTGGTGGTGGTTGAGGCCATCGGCGCTGTAATGTACAGTGCTTCTTCTCGATTTTTTGACAAGATGAGGGATCTTATCACCATGTTTAATTATTGGAAAGCTGGGCTCACCTTAGGGTTGTTCTTGGATTCATTCAAATATGAGATGGACACACTACTAGAGAAATTTAATCCCTTCTATATTGATATGGATTTCTTTCACACACTACTGTAAAAAATTTCATCATTTTTTTTCAAAGTTTATCTGCTGCTAGCAAATTCAGTTGCATTTAAAATAATAATATGCGTTTCTAAACTCTCAAGGCTGCTCTTTATTTCAAACTTTGCTTTCTTGAATGTGTATTTATGAGAAGAAAACAGGCCTTGAATCATATAAAATGTGATTTCATTCTATTAAACAGCCATTTCAGATATTTACTTGATAGTTGATCAATTACAGGATGAAGATGAACTCAACCAACTACTACTGACAAAATTACACCTCCATGTATGGCTGACGCCAGAAAGAAAAGTCTAATATAGGAATGTCAATTGTTCCATTGCAGCCAAGCATGAGCAGTAAAGAACTGCTCATCTCTAATGATTTTTCTTCATGATTGGCCGAATCATGTCAAAGGCTGGATCATACGCAGTAATGAGCTGCTTATCTCTAATGATTTTTCTTCTTCATGATGGTTATAAATTTGCCTGAAAAGTTTCAGCAATCATGTGCTAGCCTAGAAATTATTCATCCAAAATATTATTCCACTTATGCTGGAGAGAGGAAGTACATGTGCGTGTTTATTGTATTTGCTTCTGAAGCTAGAGAGAGTTTTCCCTATAAAGAGCATGGATAACACCACATGGATTTCTTTGAGGTCGCCACATGGATTTCTTTGAGGTCGCCATTGCTACTCAAACCTGCACGAGGAGAAAGTTTTAAGTCATTTGATACCCAAATTAAGCAATAGAGGAAGAATCAAGAAGAGCAAAATTTCTAAAATAACATGGTAGTTTTCTCAAATTTTAAGAGGGCCACTCCCAGGAACAATTATTACGTCCTCCGACCGGATGCAGAGGAACATCCGGTTGTAGACAAAATCGCGCCTATATCGAGGTGTACCGAGTTTTTTGTATCCGGTCAACCGGACCAAATAAAATTCCCACTCCCAGCGCCTTTCTTGGATCCACAACCAAACTTTTAGGCTCCAGTGATGATGGAAACAATCCTTATGTCTCTAGTATATATAAAACCATCTTGACCTTCGCATTGCAGGGTGAGAAAGATATAAGTTTTATTAGTTATATGATATTCTATTTAATGAAAGTATGACAAGACAGTTTCCTACAAACCCTGATTATTTTAATTTTGAATATTTGAGTTAGTTTGCAGAACAAATTTCATTTGTTATGAGAAAATTATTCCATATTAAATAAATTTAAAAAAAATCAATAAAATGTCACCCAAAAAAATAATGTCTAGTTCAAATTTTTTATGCATATACTAAATTACTATATTTTATCAACAACAATGACATAAGTCTTATCTTAAATTTTGTTTTGGATTTATAAGTTCTTTATTGTCAATTTACTCCCATTGAGTGGTTGCAACTTGCAAGCTATGAATATGAAGCACAGACACTCAAAAAGCCTTTCGTGTTCATGTCAGATTTGGACAAAGTATAAATAATGTACAGCTATAATTGGGTTATGCAATACAAGTCAAGAAATAGATAAAATTAAATATAGTTTAGGGTTGGGAGATGGAACAATTTGGTGGTTTTAAATGGCATCCAGAGGAGTATGTCGAAATAGAGAAATCCAAAGGTAGCTGTATAAAACAACTACTGTGCAGTGGGGAGGTGCACAACCTTTGAAACAGGAGAGGAAGCCAAAGAAGTAGGATGAGTTCAATGAGGAAGTGATGTGCCCCCTGTGGTCATTATTAATGACTATGGAATCTGACAAATTCAGTTGGAGAGGCGCGACTAAAATCGACACACTGGTAGCATAGATTTGGGTTAGTGAAAAATATATAGTGGCTGGCTACTCTAACACCTCTTCCAAAGATGTTTATGGGGTCATGAACATCAAGTTTGAGCGGGCAAAAGCTAGCGTTCAGTAGTATGGAAAAATCTAGCAACCTTGGAGGCAAAAAGGACAATATGGAGCAGGCACACGGTGACAAAATGGAAGCAACTTCATATCAAGTTTGGGCGGTGTTAGGTTACTAGAGAAGCTCTAATGTCATGGATGTGAGAAGTAGAGTAGAAAAAGGTTGGTACGCTGAATATAAAGGCAATTATACGAAGGGAGAACAAAATGCAGGGGGGAGATCTTGCAATTTGGTGGTGCAATGCAGAGGGAGGCAAGATCTCAACCAAGAGACTCAACAAGAAGGTGAAATTCAACTGGGACAAACAACCATGAAAAAACCCGTTGCTAAAGAATGAGTGAGAGTGTGCGGTATTGGGTTGAAGCTACTGCCAAAGCTATGGAATAACTAGCAGATGATTGAAGATGATCCGAGAAGTATCTACAAGGGACACTTAGACCCGGAAGAGCATAATCAATGATATGACCCATTTCGTAAAATAAGTAAGCATATATGAGCAAGCTGAAATAAGCGCACAAGCATGATCAAATTAAGAAAATAGGATCAAACATTAGGGCAATGGAGTTGGGGAATATGCTGTTGAGACTGAGGCGCTTGAGGACAAGGCAAACGACTCTACCATTGGTGGAGAGGGATCCAAAGGAAATAAAAAGGGAAAGAAACACCATGGAATTTAGCTCCTATACATATTGAATTATTTCTCTATTGAATCATGTTTAGGGAAAGCATATGCCCTTACATAAAGCAAAATAAGGGAACAAGTAATACAAAATAATAATGAGAAAATATCACATCAATAAATAGTGAAGATCCTTAGTATATATTGTTTTACATTTGTGATAGTTTGATATGGTAATGCAATGAATTTATGAAAATACAATAGGTTTAATCAATAATTTCCTATAATTTGAAAATTTTATGATAAATAACATATATAGAAACGATGAAAATGATTTAAAAATAAAATCATAAAAAGAAAGAGCGTCCACCACACTGGCTCTCGAGTATATGAGCCCATATAGTGGCACCAGGGACATTTTGTTAACAGGATTACTGATAGGCATAATATTGATCCACAAAAGTTTCTTAAAAAAAAACAGAACTAATTTAATTTCAAAGCTATAAAAGTATTATTTGACAATAAATTTTTATGTCTAACAATAAAAATAATCAAAATTGTTGAAACCACTGGGGCTATCAAAACAGACACAGTAGTAATGGGACTGAAACTGAAATAAACTTTGAAGACCTTATTTTTTGTTAAAACCCATATAACAATTAACAAATATTGGCTAGGAGAACAACAAACAGAGCATTAGTTTTGATTAAAAAAAAGAGCTGATGAGGACATCAGGCCTGGTTTATCAAAGGCGGGGCCGACGATATACGGCCACGATCGCACCGATCTACTTTTAATTATCATTGTATTAGATTTATTATTTTATTATGTTTAATGAGTTTTATTGTACTTTTCCATTTATGCCCTCGCTTAAGAGCCTAGTCATGTATATGCCCTAAGGGCAATTGAGTCTTTTGTATTTTCTTTGTTGTTTTGGACTATTTAAAGTCTTCCCCTCCTCCTTTGAGGGCTAATAGATAATATTATGAAAATTTATGCACTTCTGTGTTTTGAGAGAGTTTGAGAGCTTTGGAGAGAAATCCTTAGGTGAGGGAATTGGATCACCCACCAGCCGTAGGAAATGTTCGGGCTCGTGGTTATCTTCTCTCGTGGTTATCTTCTCCTTCTTTCCTCCCTTCTTCCTTCTCCCTTGAGCCGCCGTTCTCTCCACTAGATCCCCTTCCTTAGCTGCCGGCCACAATTCATCCACACCTCACCCGTCGGCCCTACTTCCCCCTTCCCTCCCTCCTTTCTTTCCAAATCTCTTTTAGGTAAAGAATTGAAGACTCGCCCAATTTAGATCATCCTAAAATAAATACTTACCCTAATTTGGAAAGATTTCAATTTTCAAATTCAAATTTATTTAAATATGAATCCTTTCCTAAATTAAAGTTAATCTAATTTGGACACTTTTTAAATCTCTTCAAATTTGAAATTAATTAGAGATTTTCATATGATTCTCTTTCTTTAATTAATTTCCTATGTTTGGAAAGGGTTTCAAATACCCAATCAATTCCCCCCATGCATGGCTGGCCCCCTCTCCCTCTCCAATTCAATTAATTAATTAGATATTTCCCTCTAATCCTCTTTCCTTAGTTAACATCCTAAGTTTGGAAAGGAATTTTCAAATTCCCCAATCAAACCCCATGCATGGCCGGCCCACCCTCTCTCTCCAATTCAATCAATCCACATTAACTCCCCATAAATTCCCCATCCAATCACAAGCAAGGCTGCAAGGCTGCAAACTATTATTGATTCAACAAATTTACTTAAGGAGTTCCAACCCTTCTAGAGTGTAAGATTTAATCATTTAAAAAATAATACAAAGAAAAAAAAACATTTATCCTCATAAGTATATAATTATAAAGAATAGTATTTTGAAACCATACGACAGTTCCAGCTTGTTCCTGAGATAAATAACAATCAATAGATAATTTCATACCTTAAAGAAGTAAATACAGGGTAAACCTTCTCAAAAATCTCTTCCATTGTTCCAACTGCTTTAATCTGTATAAAAAAGTCAAGCAATGCAAATAAACAAAATGGAGTAAAGGAAACGCTTGCCAGAAAAAAAAAATAAAGGATGCCATCTCCATCTAGTATAATGAAAAAAAGATACAGTTAATCAATTGCATAACAGAAAACAACTTCATATTTTACATTCTTCACTCATTCAGACTCATTCAGAAAGAAAAGTTCTCCAGAAATCTGGATCAAAAGCAAGTTTTTGTGATTCAATACAAGGCTGAGGCCACACAAAACCACCACAATAACACATCAAGCTTTTATCCTACTATGTGAGGTCAGCTCCTAAATCCTTTTTCTCCATTGTGTCCTATTAAGAGTAAAATTCTCATTTAAATCTAATAAAGAAATGTCATTTCTAATATTTTCTAACCAAATCTTTTAGGTCTACCTCTACTTTTCTTAACATAAATCGATTATAATACATCTACTTTCCTAACCAGGTCATCAGAAGACCGCCGTTTTACATGACCACACCATCTAAGGCGACCCTCTCTAATCTTGTCTTCCAGTGAAGCTACCCTAACCTTTTCACGTATATGCTCATTTTGTAACCTATCTCTAAGAGTAAAGGAACTCATCCACCTGACCATCCTCATATATGCAACACTTAACTTAATATTATGCTTCTCTTTTAATGGCCAACATTCTGCACCATAAATCATTGCAGGTCTAACCATCATCTTATAGAATTTTCTCCTAAGTTTTAGTCGAACTTTTCTATCACACAACAAGCCTAATCCATTCCAACAAGCCTAATGCATTCCTCCACTTCAACCATCCAACTTGAATTCTACTAATAATATCCCTACCTATTTCACCATCACTCTGAAAATAGACCAAAGATATCGAAAACGTGTACTCTTATTAATGACTTGATCACTCAAAGTCACAATCCCTCCACTAGATCTATTATTACTAAAATTACACTCCATATATTCAGTTTTAGATCTACTCAAATGAAAGCCTTTAGACTCTAAGGTTGACCTCCATAATTCAAGTTTATCTTCAACTAACTCTCTAGTCTTATCAAGAAAAAGAATATCATCAGCAAAAAGCATACACTAGGGTACCTCTTGCAAATGTCTAGTGAGAATATCTATTACTCAAGCAAAAAGATATGGGCTTAGGCTGATCCTTGATGTAAGCCGACTGAAATAGGAAAATACTTGGTTAAACCACATTGTGTTTGAATACAAGTAACAACTCTTGCATACATATCCTTGATGAATTGAATATAAGCATTATTAACCCCTTTCTTTTCTAGAACTCTCCATAGCATCTCTCTTGGAATCTTATCATATGCTTTCTCTAAATCAATAAATATCATATGTAGATCCTACTTATTCTCTCTATACTTCTCCATCAAACTTCTCAATAAATGTATAGCTTCCATTTCTCTTGGAATCTTATCATATACTTTCTCTAAATCAATAAATATCATATGTAGATCCTCCTTATTCTCTCTATACTTCTCCATCAAACTTCTCAAAAAATGTATAGCTTCCATAGTAGACCTACTCGGCATGAATCCAAATTGATTTTGAGAAACACTAGTATCACGCCACAACCTGAGGCCACAGAGATGAATAAATACAAGGGAGGCATTCAGAGATAAAATATAATCGCATGACATCATACATTTGTCCTACTGACAATTTCATTAATCCCCAATGAAGATGGAAATATAGACAAAATTGTATATTATAAAACATTGCAAAAGACAACCAAAAATCTCAACAAATTGTTCTGTTCTTGTTAAATAAACAAGAAACACTGGATGGATGTCAAGTATTGCCATGATAAACTTATGCATCATTTAAACAAATGCAACATCGTATGGGTGAACAAACTATATGGCGGATTTTATGTAGTAGGAGAGGAAAATTACGAAATGTAAGAATTTGCAGAAAGTATGCAACAAAAAAAAAGCAGTCCCACAACCATTTTTCCATGAAAAAAGGGGTATAATTATGAAGCAAGTGTGGTGATTTACATAAACAAGTGCATATTTGAGTTGTTACCTCTGGTGGAATGCTGAAAACAGGAACTTAATTCCAATAATTGATCAACGAGTACTGATGAAAGACCAGAGAAGCAAAGAGAGAAAAAGGGGGAGGGAAGAGAGAAAGAATACATTCATGATGGCTTCAAATCAAGCCTAAACCTGACCATGACACATCACAGGAATCAACTACATGGAGCTCATACCACAGCTTAAATCACATCCAAGAAAAAAAAAAGCATTAACTGTGACCAAACTTGGGCCCTAAACAGAGAACTTGAATGGAATGTATTTGCTCAAGGACAACAAATAAGTACACATAAATAGAGTTCAATAAAGTGATGGCAGTAAGGCAACATAATCACAGTTTGGGAAGTAAAATCTTAAAGAACCTTAAGAAACTGAAAGAGGAAGCTGCAGGTGTTATGCATGATATTGTTTTTCTTCTGCTGCCCTCTTAAAGTTTTATGTTTAACAGAAAAAAAAAGAATCTGATTACACAGGTAATAAATATGGTATTTTAGTTATACACTACAATAAATGCTTAATACCTTCTGAAGTTTTCCCTTGCTAGAGTAGTAGTTAATAACAGGAAGATTCAATTTATCAAAAACCTCGAGGCGTTTCTTTATTGTCTCAATGTTATCATCAATTCTGCCCTACAAAAAATATAAGACAGCATGCTTAGAAGAAAAGCAATCACATGGAGTCAAAAACCCAAATAATCATTTTATTATATTCTAAATAAATATATCTTGTTAATGGAATATGACAAGTCAACCTGATTGCGACTAAGCAGACGCTTAACCATTTCCTCTTCGGGGCAGTCAAAGAAAATAACCAAGTCTGGTTCTACTCCAATCTGCATCACTTATCAAATTCATACCAGGGAAAAAAAATGAAAGAGAATTGGAAACCTTTTAATAGAACAGCATGAACTTAGAGATACTTGACAGTCTTCAAAAGTAGCATATAACAACTTAGTGATAAGCTTTACACACGCCCAGCAAACAACTATAACGTGATTATATGCATGGTTAGAAAAAAGGCCCTGAGTAATATAATAATTTTTTAACACGAGCCGTTCGAGTAATATAAAGTATGAGTAAGTATCATTCCCATGGAAAAAATCAGTACGCAGATCTTATAAGTTAATTACTAATTCATTTAATGGCAAGATAATAATTTTTTTTATGGCAAAGAAAAGCAAACTAAAGATCTTTTTTTTTTTAAGTTAAAATGAATTCTAAATTTATGATTGATCTGGTACATATGTGTGATGTAAATAGGTTAATCAATGTTTAATTGTAGATCAGAGCATAAATAATTTCGTGTCTCTATAGAGATCATTGAAATTCTAGTAAACATATGACGAATCTCACACCTTTACTGTATGATACACATCTCTTTAGAGATTCCAAAACCCTGAAAGTCATATGTCCATGCTTTCAAGTATTTTGTTCTAGCTCTTCTTATTGTTCCACTATGCTTCCCCATTGAAGTCATATATCAGTAGGTTTTAAATTTGAGAATGGTCAATCCACATCTAAATTAAGCATGAAGAACACAACAATCTTTCTTGCACAATATAGATCTTAGACCTAATCTACATTACACATCCTCATATCAAATCATAAATTCAGAATAAAAAATAGCCAATAAAATCCATTAAAACACAATTAACAATCACAAACTTCAATTGATAATTAAAATGAAAGTTCAAGAGATAGGGTGAGAAAGATGAACAAGGATTTCCTTGCAAAGGAATATAAGTTCTCCAATCAAGAATTGCTCCTACTCCACTTGCACACACTCTCTTTCCCTCTCCTCTACTAAAAATAGAAAGAAACATGAGAATAATAAAACTCCCCTTGCATAAATTCGGTCCTCTATTCATATTACAAGCATAAAATTAACTCATATAACTTATCACAGCACCCTGACAGGATAGTTTGGTGCTTCGACGCTCCTCACTGAACTAGCACTGTTGTGTTAATGAACTGTGCTGCCACGGTGCTATGATGAATTGTTGCATCCCTTTGTTCCCTAACTACAATAACTGCACTGTCGTGGTACTCAAAGTGATTTGGCGCCAAGTTCTCTGTCTTTACCTCTATTTTTTCTCTCTCTACAAGACATGTGGCGTTGAGCTCTTTGTTTGACCTCAAAGTTCAAGCAAGAGCGTTGTGGCGCTACAATGTGTGGTGCCATGGGGCTAAACCAAAGTTTGCTCTAATTGGCTTCCTTCCTAAGGATTTCCTACTCATAGTAACAACTTAAGCACTTTTTCAAACAAAAATTCATAGTCGTAAATGTTATAATTTTCAACTTAACAAAATTTTCCAAATTTAAATCATTACTTATCCTCAAATAATCCATATACATTTGATTTTTGTCAACTCAGTTTGTTAAAATGCAATCTTTTAAATTTAAATTCAATGAATAACAACAATAGTGATTTAAACATTTAACCAACTTGTTAATAATAAAATTAATATAACCGACAGTTCGTTAGCAGTTTGACAGGGACTGCTTTCGAATGGTACGCTGAACTGCCAAACGATTCCCCTCTCTAGACACTTCTTCGAGGTTGGTGAGAACCGTTGAGTGCTAACAACATCTATGCTGATTGGCTTGTTCGGGCAATCCTTTGCCGAGTCATGGTTGTTTTTGATGACCGTGACCGGTTTTAGGGTACCTGAACGGACCAAAGGAAAGAACACTCCTCCCGCCTCAATTCCTGATTTTCCTTCGCTGTGCGAACAAGGTCTTGGAACCGATTTCTTTTTTGACAAAGAAGACTCGAGATTGAGGCACGTAGTGTCGGATGAGATTGTGAATCTATTACACTTATAAGAACTGCTTGTTAAAGAGGTAGTCTGACAAAGTTCAACCTTTGCTAGATATATTCTACCCTATCCAGCTGCCTCTATCTTTCTATAGAAGTCCACTTCCATGAATCATTCGTACATTCATGTGCGTCTTGAAATGAAAGCCTTACTAAAGGAAAGTCGTCCAATTTCAATCGAATACTATACTACCTCAAAAGGTTAAGAGCCCGGTCTTTTTACTTTTTCTCATCAATATTCCCCATCAGCAGTTGGACAGCATGCTCTTCCTCCAGCTGTTGCTGGCATTTCATACTCATGTTTAGCGGGTAATGTACTTTGTCACTGACTCATCCTTTCTGATATCGAGACCGTTTTCTTTCTTCATTCTCCATCATTAAGGTGGTCTTCCCTTTGATGACTTTTGACCCGGGAACGAATTCAGTATGGCTGACCGGCCCGCAGTCTAGACTGCATCTCGGGAGTTTGAAGACCATCCCATTTCCACAAAAAAGAAATTCCGGAAATCCTTGAAAGGAAAGCTAAGAGAGAGAGTATTCCATCCTTCGGACCATCTTATACCGCCACCTCTTACATCCATGACTTGGTGGCAACAACCAGAATGATATATTATTTGATCGTTTCATTCAAGTAAGATAGTTGATCGAGAAAGCTCCGCCCAAAGGTACTTTCACGAAAGTTGGTCAACGGTAGCCTAAGAGTGACTGACTAAGGGCACTTTCACAGTAAAGAAAGCCATTAGAAATCCAACTGTTTAGTAAAAGAAAAGACTGAGCGAGTCACCACCTCTATCATTTTGAAGAAGGCTCCGAACTCACAGGGACGACAACTGGCTCAGGAATAGCATAGCTTGGAGAAGGCCTGGCACATTGGTATTTGCGACTTTAGCCCTGAGAGACTGAGGCCGGAGAAAATCTTCCGTTCCGAAAAAGAATCTGACAGTTTAGAAACCTTCCTCCTGGGATGAATTGCCGGAAATCATCGGGTGGGAAATTCACTCCAGAAGAAGAAGTGAACAGATTATGGGTCCCTAATTGGACAGGCGGCTAGCACTACTACGACTGGCACTATGACTCGTTACCTGGAAGTGCCTCGAAAGGGCTGCCGGATAGATTTGTGAGGTGGCTGTGCGTGCTGTATGAGTCTTGCTCGTGTAGTGTTGGTGAAAAACCTTCCTAACACAGCGGTCTCTTCCAAGGTCTTATGTCACCTCTAGTCAACGACGGTGGAAACTTCCAGGAAAAAACTTCGAATTGGGAGGGCGATCCTCCCGGTGAACTGACCGTACCCCAAACCGACACAGGTGAACTGGGGCCCTGGCTAGAGGCGTTGAGTGTAGGGTCCGTTGAAACTTCGGCCGCTGCCAAGACTGTTACCCGTCCCGCTAGTTAGTAAGGGCTCTGCTCATCTAGCGGGACGGAGTAGAAGAAGGGAGGAGATTCTCGAACGAAGAAATTGACTCATATAATTAGTATTCTTTTTAAACAAACCTGCCTGGGCTTTTTTTTTTAAACAGAACTTTTAAGGGTGTATGTGAAATTTGACTAATATAATTAGGTCTTGATAATTTCAAGCTTAAAGGAGTTTCAAATTTATTTAATATTTCAAACATGATATAAATTTGTTAATGTACTATAAATACTACAATTTGCTTAGGGCAGGACCTCTTTAGATAATAATTTTTAATTTTTCAATAATTAGCTTCACACTTTTTTTGCTTTTTTTCTACTTTTTGAATTGGCTTTTGGTCTTTTTGTTTTCTTTTCCTTTTTCCTCTTTTATTTTATTCTCGCTAAATACTTCTTAATGATTTTGAATACTTTTTCTCCGTCCATTTATTAAATATAATTTAGTTCAACCTAAGGTTTATTAGAGGTTTTTTGATTCCATTATTACACGTATATAACATGCCCTAATATATAATATGCCTTTATTAATTAATCCTGAGAAAAATAGTTATATGCTTAACTGCTTTTAGAAAATTCATTTATTAGAAGTAGTAATTTTAATTAAATTATTAGTTGTTATTAGGTTTACTTAAATTGTTATTTTGCCAACATAATGTCCTATCAATCACTAAGTTATTATTTATTTACTTTTTAAATTTATAAGATTATCATAAATAAATATAAGGTCTTAAATTATTATGAATTGGCAAGTGCATTAAAAAAAATAAAGGACAAGTAAAACACAAATAGCACAAATATGAAAAATATCTATTTCATTAACTTTTCCCCCAAAACTTTTACATTAAAAAAAAAACAACTAACAAAAATAAAATACTCCCCTCTCACTCTTCTTCGCCCTCTTCTGATTTTTCTACAGCTGCTACTGCATTGGAGCCACTGTAGCTGTTATATGATGGAGCTGTTGAAAATTGGATTGGATTTAGATTTGCAATGAAGTTGCAGTTCTAAAAAATCTTAAAAGGTGTGAGTTAAACTCAGCACAATATTGAAACTGTCTATATTGTTGGTCCATAAGGTGAT
This sequence comes from Dendrobium nobile, assembly GCA_022539455.1. Taxonomy (NCBI): domain Eukaryota; kingdom Viridiplantae; phylum Streptophyta; class Magnoliopsida; order Asparagales; family Orchidaceae; genus Dendrobium; species Dendrobium nobile. The sequence goes on from CM039730.1 coordinate 55,374,472, forward strand.
CCATCTTATGATAAATTTCTGGCTTTATATTTAGGGCCCCATACAAATTATTAATAGAGACACTATCAATGGGAACTCACTTCCTCCTAACATAAACCTTATTGTTTTGGCACTCGTTTACATTCATGAAGAACTCCCTAACAATAGGAACTACACATGTAAAAGGCTCCTCACAAATTTCTCCCAACCAATCCCTCTGTGCAATCATAAACTCTATTGACCTCCCAGATTTCTAAACCCTCTTTTAGGGATCAGTTGCTTTTGCACTGGAATAATTGTACCTGTCTTCCGCTTCAGTGCTTACAAACTTGTGAGAATCATAGGAGGAGATGCCCCTCCTCTTCTTGGAAGTGATCTTGGGTGACATCTCACTAAGAACAAAGAAGCTAGAAGCTAAGGAGTTTGAATGATTTTAGAATTCAATGAAACAAATCAACGTTAGCCCCCTATTTATACTAGTTTGAGTGTTGCGGCGCTGAATGCTTAAGCGTTGCGATGCTCCACAATCAAATCGTCGTCGGGTTGACAGTTGACACCCACACAGCCTAGTACACTCTAGTTTATTTGCTAGGACAATGGATCCTCATTTTAGGTTAGGATCATTCTTGTGGTTTGAATGTTGGATACATTTATTGATGTGATGTAATTTATGATTAATGTATGTTTTTGAATGATTAATTGTCATATATTTTGAATGATCGATCATCTCTACTTGAGAACTTGACTCTTAATAAGACACAATGGAGAAAAACGATGCACGTAGTCGACACAGCATAGTAGGACAAACGCTTGATGTTGTAGTCTTCTCTGCTAAATGTTATAGTATTGTGATCAATGATGAACAGTTAGGTGCCTTATGATTACGAGCACTATGATATGTTTACTGCCAACACCATTTTTTTGCAAATGGTCATGCTTATGAAGGGTTATAGAAAAGGGCTAAAATTCAATAAAATTTTCTATAGGTGCTTATAAATAAAAAATTACTTAGCCCCCTAAGAATTTTAAAAGCATGGTTAAAAACAGGTAGCATTTTCCGATATAATTCAAAATAATAATAATGTGAATGTTTATAAGATTTTTCATCTTAAAGAAAATGGATCAGAATCTTCTATAAGTGATGTCTTTTGGAAACATTTTGGAAAATGATCGTTGCTAAAGAATTTAAAAAATCTCATAATAAGACTTGCATCTTTTTAGAAGTAGAATCCAAGTTACATTTAAAAGAAATTTACAAGGTTGCCTCTTTATGCAGTATTGTAATTAAGGGTGCGTTTGGGACAGCTTTTTACTTGCTTTGCTTTATAAAAAGTTAATAAAGATCCGTTTGGGGCATTACGGCAGAACGGAGTTTGCAAAATTTTCGCGGCTCGTGACTGCTTTTCGCAACCTACGAACACCTCCCGCGGTTCAACAACTTCTCGTTGTTTCGAATAATAAAATGACGCAAATACCCCAATTTGCGTAAGAGGATATGTGTTCCGCCTCAATCATTTTCGCGATTCTCATCAGCTCCTCTATCGCAGCTCTGTAATCTCCCATTCCCACGCTCTGTCGTCCGGCGATCGCTCGTCTCAGCTATCGGAGATTGCTCGTCACTTCGATTCCAATTCTCGTCTCCGCTATCACATCGCTCCTCGTGGTAATCTTCCCAGGCTACATCGCATAGTTGATCGGAGATTGCTCGCCCGCTCAGGTATAAGCTCCTTAAGCTAATCTACCGTGGTTTAGGGTTCTTATTGCCTGCCATTTTTGTATTATAAATTTCCTCTTTGATTTTCTTTCTTCTTTGATATTTTTGATAAGCTTTCCATTGTCTTATGATATGATACCGATAAAAGTGCTCTGGTTTTCATTATATAAAACTGCTCTGATTTTCGGACCTTCATTCGGTCTTATGGGATGAAGTTCTGCAGCAAAGCAATTATGGTTATTAGAACCGGAAGAGGATTATATATCCGAAACTGTTTGAATTTATATAGTTTTTATTATGTTTTTGTTTCTGCACAGTAAAAAAAAAATCGGAAGTGATGTATATCTGTAATGCTCTGATTATATCCATGATGCTCTGATTATGTTTTTGTTTCTGTATGGTAACAAAAAATACTGTTTGAATTTATGTTATATCATCCATATTATTTTTTCCCGAGCCCGAGCTTAGGCATTAGCCAGTGCTTGTATGCATCTGATGGTTACAGTAGCCTGTTTTCTAACCAAATGCCCTCTCACCAATGCTTGCATCTGAGGTTTTTTTGTCAAACTACTTGATAATTTTTTTTCATTAACACTTGATCATTCATATTGTTATATTTATGCAGGAATGGAATGTAGTGAGAATGCAAGTGAGTCACCCGATATTGTAAAACTCAAAAAAGTTATAATTGCAGCTTTATGTCTTATAAATGAATATTATGAGACATATATTCACAAGACGCCGTGTATGACCTCGTCGTATAGAGGAGACAGTTGGATTGGAGAGCTATGTGCAATTACAAACAGATAAATATTATCTTGTATGTATTTTTGTATTGTAATCAATCTCATTACTTGTTATTTAATTAAATAATGTGCAATTACAAACAGATAAATATTATCTTGTGGATGCTGGGTACCCGATGCAACGAGGGTTTTTGAAGCCATTTTCTGATACAAAGTATCATATTCCTGATTTTCAAAGAGCGAGTCAATCCATACGTGGGAGAAAAGAAGCATTTAACAAGCGTCACTCTTCACTACGAGGTGTGATTGAGAGATCATTTGGTGTTTGGAAAAAGAAATGGGTTATATTGCGTGATATGCCTACATATCCATTTAAGAAGCAAGTGAAAATAGTGGTGGCTACAATGGCATTACATAATTACATACGGCGTCATCCATCTCGTGATGATCCAGAATTCAATGTTTGCGATGAGGATCAATCATATATACCTCCAGAAGCTTATGAGTATCGGATTGGCCAATCATTAATTGATAATGAAGGAGATATGACAAATCATGAGGCAGAAGACGGCGAAGGTGCTGAAGAAATGATACAACTACGGGAGCAAATCACATCTACATTGGTTAATGAAATGAATTAGAAACCATCTTATTTTTTTTTTAATTGTTGTATGAACATTTTAGTTTTCATATGATTTGAGTAAATATTATGGTTTTTTATTGTCTGGTATTAGTTCATAACTGAAGTTGTGATTTTATATTATTATGTTTACATCTTGAACCAAAGAAATTTTCTCAGAGCTGTTATTATGTTGCTCCAGCTTGAAGGATGGCAAAGAAAGGCGTGTTTTTGTTTCTGAATTTATGTTGCTCCAGCTTGAAGGATTTTTTGCTATTTAGATACAAATCAGTGCCTTTTTTTTTCTTTCAATTGTTTTTCTGTGTGCTCTTTTGGTATTCTGCATGATCTGTTGACTTATGGGTCTGAATATTATCTTTGTTGTTTAATCATATTCAGAATCTATTGAAGTATTATGCAATTGTCTTAACTTAAGAAATGGTTTTTTGTTTGGTGATCTTTGTTGACTACTTCATGTACTTACGCATTTTCAAATGTAAATTGATTTTATTATTAGTACTGTTTTACATGAAGTTACTGAGCTCATTAACGAGCCTACTTTATTCATATCCTTGCTCGGAAATCTAAAGATATTGAGCTAACTGGAATGCTGAAGGAAATTTATTGAAAGGAAATGTAGTTGTAGTCATTAATTTAGCCGTCTTTTTTTTTTTTAAATGAGGGTAGTAATGTAAATTGTTCTTCTACAGCTGCAGCAAAGCAGTTTTACAATTATACTACCCAAACAAAAAATACAGTTTTCTATACAGCAACTTCAGAAAGCAGCTTTCTGTAGAGTAACTTTACAACCTGCTTTACTGACAGCTGCAGCCGTCCCAAACGCACCCTAAGTGGCACTTTCCACAATGGTTGTAATTAAGGGGCATTCCATTAACCAATCAATAATAAAATGTTAATTGCATTTAGAATTAAAAAATAGATATTCTTCATATGTCTGGGACCACTTAGGATTTCTAAACATCGATTCCAAATACTTAATTAAATAACACAATAACTTATCTTGCGTTTTCATAATGATGAATATTATGGTTTTGAAATTGGTTAAGTGGGTTTACCTGACATTCCACTAAATGTTAGATAATAAGTTCAAAAGAGTCGGGTATCTCAAACTCTTTATAGAGTCAAGGATAGAAGTCTCAATTGTATTTTGTTAGATTAGGTTCGAGCTACTAGTTTGTAGTGCTCACTTTAGTTTTAAGGTTGATTCTATACATCACAAGTTATTACTTTCTGGGCATTTTTCTAATCTTGTGGTTGCGAAATGTAAACTCCAAATTTCTAATAAAATGTCAACTTAAACTCTAAATTTCAATCTCAAAATTATAAAACTCAATAATACGATAGCTTGAGATACTTTAGAGTTTCTAAATATCGTACATCACTTCTTCTCCTTCAACTCTTTAAAAATGAGAATGTTTCAAATTTGAACCAATGCCTCTTGAAATTTTCAAACAAATATATGTGACGTCATAGGATGTTCCGCAGGTCAGTGAGTAAAGCCAAATTCAAACCCGATCCTCCTAAGTGGGTCAACAGAAGTCAACACAGTTCGAACTGCCAAACAAATATATGGTTGCAGCATTGGCCGAGATATTTGTTTTGATGCATTCACATTAGGCCTTCAAGGCCTACAATCAAGAAAATTCATCAATAAATGGATAAAGCCTACGAAGAACCCAATCATCTATTCACAAGAGACAGTCGAAAAGGTTCAATCCATAAATGAAATTGCTCAATAATACCTTAATGATGGCCGTGTTGAACATAGAGCTCAACCGGAGAGGTTAATCCCAAATAATTAAAATACCATCCAAATGCCTATGAAATTCAAAAGCTCTAAAAATACCAAAAATCTAAATATTTAAAATTGAAATAAATCACCAAAATGTTTAAAGCAAAACACATCCATCATCTGCAATAATTTATCGAGAAATACCTTGATGATGGCCGTGTTGAACATAGAGCTCAACCGGAGAGGTTAATCCCAAATAATTAAAATACCATCCAAATGCCTATGAAATTCAAAAGCTCTAAAAATGCCAAAAATCTAAATATTTAACAACAACAACAACATCAAGCCTTTATCCCACTACGTGGGGTCGGCTACATGAATTTTTTTTCTCTATTGTGTCCTAGTAAAAGTCAAATTCTCGTTTAAATCTAATAAAGAAAGGTCTTTCCTAATATTTTCTAACCAAGTCTTTTTAGGTCTACCCCTACCTTTCTTAACATAAGCCAAATCTAATATCTCGACTCTCCTAACCGGGTCATCGGAAGGCCGCCGTTTTATGTGACCAAACCATCTAAGGCGACTCTCTCTAATCTTATCTTCTACTAGAGCTACTCCAACCTTTTCACGTATATGCTCATTTCGTATCTTATCTCTAAGGGTAAAGCCACTCATCCACCTGAGCATCCTCATCTCTGCCACACTTAACTTAGTATTATGCTTCTCTTTTAATGGCCAACATTCGGCACCATAAAGCATTGCAGGCCTCACTACCATCTTATAGAATTTTCCCTTAAGTTTGAGATGTACATTTCTATCACATAACAAGCCCGATGCATTCCTCCAATTCAACCATCCAACTTGAATTCTGCTGATAATATCCCCATCTATTTCACCATCACTCTGAACAATAGATCCAAGATATCTAAAACGTGTACTCTTATTAATGACTTGATCGTCCAAAGTCACAATCCCCTCACTAGGTCTATTACTATTAAAATTACACTCCATATATTCCGTTTTAGATCTACTCAAGCGAAAACCTTTAGACTCTAAGGTTGACCTCCATAATTCAAGTATACCTTCAACTCCCTCTCTAGTCTTATCAACAAGAAGAATATCATCAGCAAAAAGCATACACCAAGGTACATCCTCTTGCAAATGTCTAGTGAGAACATCCATGATTAAAGCAAAAAGATATGGGCTTAAGGCTGATCCTTGATGTAACCCAACCGAAATAGGGAAATACTTGGTCAAACCATCTTGTGTTTGAACACAAGTAATCAAGGCTTTTAAAATCGGATCAGTCAATGAACCGGAAGAAGGAGGGGTTAGTAGTTTAATGGTTCGACCGGGGCCGAACCGGATGATGTAATAAATAATAAAATTAATATAGTAATATGATGATCTAACCTTAAACTTAAACACAAATTCATCGTATCATACAAATCAAATATCTAAATTAAAAATAAGTTGGAGGTTATTTTATAAATAATATAATTCATATTTAAAATAAGATTAGTTCACATATATATGTTTTAAATTTAATATAAATAATTTATAATTTATTTTATATATCTAGATATACTTTATACTTATGAAAAGTATACAAAATTTTTATTTTAATATATATATATATATATATATATATATATTAGATAATTAAATAAATATATATATATATGTATAGTGAACTTGAGAAGTGAGAACTTTTCTTTAGGTTTTAGTCCCACATCACCTAGACAATATATGTTAGCATTGTTTTTGTCTATATAAGCTTTTTTGCTCCTTTAGTGAAAGGCACATGATATGATGGGCCATGTACCATGTCATAAACATTTTTTATTCTTGTTTAATTAAAATATATAAATTTTAAATTTATTTGTTAAGTCAAATATTTAATAATAAATGTATTAAATATTTTATTTAAAAAAAATATTAGCCAAACCGGTTTTTGAAAATCGGCACCGGTTCGCCAGTTAACCGGTTGAACCACCGGTTCAATCCGGTTTGTGGTTGAAGAGATTTTACAAAATTTCGGACCGGCCGGCGGACCGGTTCACGGTTCAACTGGTTGAACCGGCCGCCGGTCCGGTCCGATTTTCAAAGCACTGCAAGTAATAGCTCCTGCATACATATCTTTAATGATTTGAATATAAGCATTATTGACTCCTTTATTTTCAAGAACTCTCCATAGCACTTCTCTTGGAACTTTATCATATGCTTTTTCTAAATCAATAAATATCATATGTAGATCCTCCTTATTTTCTCTATATTTCTCTATCAAACCTCTTAAAAGATGTATGGCTTCCATAGTCGACCTACCCGGCATGAATCCAAATTGATTTTGAGAAACATTAGTATCACGCCGCAACCTATGCTCCATAACTCGCTCCCATAGTTTTAAAGTATGACACATTAACATAATACCTCTATAATTCGCACAATCTTGTGCATCACCTTTATTCTTAAAAATGGGAATAAACACACTCATTCTCCACTCATCTGGCATCTTTTTAGTCTTCAAAATAGTATTAAAAAGTTTAGTAAGCCAAGAAATTCCTTCATCTCCTAAGCATTTTCACACCTCTATTAGAATATCATCAGGTCCAACAGTTTTTCCACCCTTCATTTTCTTAAAGCCTCTCTAACTTTAGTTTTACTAATACGCCGATAAAAACATAAATCTTTATTTTCATTTAGGATGCTAAGGTCACTATAGTCAATCTTATTTTCACAATCTTCATTAAAAAGTTTAGCAAAATATCTCATCCACCTTTGTTGAATATCGTCTTCTAAGAAAAGTATTTTTTGATCTTCATCCTTAATACACTTCACTTGAACTAAATCCTTACTACTCCTATCTATTTATTTGGCTAACTTATACATATATCTTTCTCGCTCCTTAGTATTTAATCTATTATATAAATCACTAAAAGCTAATGTCTTTGCATCGCATATTGCTTTCTTAGCATCCTTACGAGCCACTTTATATATTTCCTAATTATCAGAATTTTTAAAATTAAACCAATTTTTATAACAAAACTTCTTATTTTTAATCTTTTCTTGGGATTCCACCACCAACTATGTTTAATAATAGGAGCTTTTCCCTTTGAAACTCCAAGGACATCTTTTGCAATATTCTTAATATCACTAGCCACGTTTTCCCACATAACATTAGCATCCTCATACACAGACAAAATCTTAAGATCTAAAATCTTATTCTCAAAAATATTTTTGTTAATATTTTTTAAAAGCAAAACACATCCATCATCTGCAATAATTTATCGAGGTGGACAAATTCAAATATTACTTCAGCTCACAAAAAGCTAATGTCTGATCGAGAATATCACTATGATTCACTCTCAAACCATCTCCTGTCAGTAAGGACGTGGAACGTGTTCTCTAACCGGCGGTTTTGTAGCCAAATAGTACTGTAGGTAAAAGGTTATAACCGAGACCCTCTAAATCAGGTGGTTTGCCGCCAAATGACAACACAAGATCTCGTAAGCTCCCCAACAACATTAAATCCTTCAGATCTGAATCAATAGGACAAAACCCCACTATCAGCTAAGGTGGATTCAAATTTATTCCCTTAAACAAACATTCACTTTAGGTTTATAAGATCTTTGGACGAAGCAACCCATGGCTACCGATAAGGATTCTTCTTGCAGGTTGGGTCGACTACCTCCTCTGACTAAATAACCAGGGACCACGATGGCCCGGGACAACAGAACCATGGGATCTTGATTGGGTCCATCATCGCTCCCCCCACCATCCACTTTAAGTGCAAGATGGTGAAATTTTCAATTTTAAATATTAAATCATCAAATACAAACCAATGCTGCTACTATATGCAGAATATCATATATTTACAGATGGAATGTATTCATTTGACAACTAGCCTTAATCGAAAGTTCTCTCTCATTATCGGGAGAGGTAATTAACTATAGGGGCTTGCGCCTATAAGAAACCAGAACTCAAATCATAAAGTCCTCGCAAAATGAGGGCGAAATCTCTGGGTAGTGTCTTATCTACAAACCCAATCTGTCTTCTGAAAATTTACCCTGAAACCTAATTCGTTAAAACTTCCCCAAAAACAGGGGAGGTTGGGGAGCAAATTTTTGGAGCCCATAACAAGGGTTTTTGAAATCATTTTTTGATACAGTATCATATTCCTGATTTTCAAAGAGGGAGTCAATCCATACATGGGAAAAAACAAACATTTAACAAGCGTCACTCTTCACTATGAGGTGTGATTGAGATATCATTTGGTGTTTGGAAAAAGAAGTTGGTTATATTGTGTGATATGCCTACATATCCATTAAAATAGCAAGTGAAAATAGAGGTGGTTACAATGGTATTACATAACTACATATGGCGTCATCCCTCTTGTGATGATCCATAATTCAATGTTCGCGATATGAATCAATCATATATACCTCTAGAAGCGTATGAGTATCGAATTGGTCAATCATTATTAGATAACAAAAGAGATGTAAGAAATCATGAGGCACAAGAAGGCAAAGGTGATGAGGAAATGATACAACTATGGAAGCAAATCACATCTACATTAGTTAATGAAATGAATTAGAAATCATCTTTCTACACAAACTTCTCTAGCGGCATTGTTCATATATTTTACAAAATTAGAGTAATATAATATGATTGATATATGATCCTTAGCTTTTTTTTAATTGTTGCATGAATATTCAAGTTTTCATATCATTTGATCGTTATAGAGGTAACTTTTTATCAAGAAACATTCTAATTTTCATGCTAAAGTTCTTTAAGATTTTCTCAAAATAAATTTTTGAGATGTCTCTGGCACATATTGACTTTAATGTGTAAAAAAAGATGAACTATATACCATTATAATATTTGTATTTTTGAGCATTGCATATGAGGTGAAATCATTATTTATTTATTCAAAATATATAGATGAGGCGAAATCTATAATTCAATGTTTGCGATAGGGATCAACTTGGTTATGAAATGAATAACAATTTAAAGATGAGAAACTATGCATTTGATAGGAAATACTTGGTTTCAAGTAGTTCCTAGCCAAAACTGAAGTAGAACCAGGAGAAAACTGCTGTCCACAGCAGTTTAATAGCAGGAAACATAGAAAATCTGAGAGAAAACGCAGTAGAACTCGTAGGGAAACGAAGCAAACACTTTTATTTCAATAGAAGATGAAAAGCACTTGCAAGATACAACTTTCCTTCAATTCGAGAGGAAGGAAAAACTCTCCAACGATTTCCAGCAAAGCCAAGAGCCCAAGAACAACAAACCCTAGATCTCAAAAAAATTCAAATTCAAGATGATCCCTAATTCTCTCATAACTTCCTAATTAAAGCAAAAGGAAAGATACAAATTACATAAACACCCTCCTCATTCAAAAATTCCCTCAAACGAAACGCTCAAATTCCGCCTAGCCCGCTCTCTTCTTCCGCCGTTTCTGCGATCGAGTTCCACCCGGCTTTGGACCGCCGGGTGTAGAACCGGACCGGTCCAGCTGGGACCGGACCGGTCCAGCTGGGACCGGTCCAAGCGTAACATTACCGTCCTCCCAAAGAATCACCTTGTCCTCAAGGTGAAAATCAGGAAACTGATTTTTCATCCTCTCGTATGGCTCCCACGTGGCCTCGTAGTTAGGAAGGTTCATCCACTGGATCAACACTTCCTTAGTTTTATCTTCTTTCTAGCGAACACCCCTCAGCTCCAAGGGTTCCATGATCACCTCTAACTCCTCCGTAAGTGTGGCCGGCAGCTCGGGAATGGTGATGTGATCACCAATGGCCTTTCTCAACTGTGAGACGTGAAAAATCGGGTGTATAGTCGCCGATGGGGGTAGTTTCAGTCGATATGCTACTGCCCCAATCTTTTCCATCACTTCATAAGGACCAAAGTACCTTGGAGCCAGCTTTTCATTCCTCCTGTTGGTGACTGTCTTCTGCCTGTATGGACGGAGCTTCAAGAACACCTTATCCCCTGCCTCAAACTGGATATCTTTTCTATGCCCATATGCTTGCTTTTTCATGATTTGCTGCACCCTCAGCAAATGCCTCTTTAACTCTTCTAGCACTCGGTCCCTTTCCTCAAAGTACTCCTCTACTGACGAAACAGGAGTACTACTGCTCCCAAAGTGTACCAAGTGTGGGGGATCCCGTCCGTACAACACCTTGAATGGGGTCATTTGTGAAGCCGAGTGAAATGACATGTTGTACCAGTACTCAGCCCAGGATAGTCACTTTGCCCATAGCTTTGGTGTCTCTAAAACAAAGCATCTTAGGTACGTCTCCAAGCTCCTGTTGACTACTTCCGTCTGGCCATCCGTCTGTGGGTGGTAGGCTGTGCTCCTCTTGAGCACTGTTCCCTGCAATCTGAATAACTCCCTCCATAAATGGCTGAGGAACACCTTGTCCCTATATGATACGATCGCCTCTGGTACTCCGTGCAGTCTGACCACTTCCCTGATGAATACTGCAGCTACTGTCACTACGGTGTAGGGGTGTCTGAGTGGAATGAAGTGTGCATATTTGCTAAGCCGGTCCACCACTACCAGTATCACTGTGAATCCTTCTGAGCGGGGCAGCCCATCTATAAAATCCATAGATGTCTCCTCCCACACTCTTTCCCGGTAGAGCCAATGGTTGTAGTAGTCCTCCTGGAGACATGGTCATATACTTATTCCTTTGACAGATATCGCAACTTGCCACCATCTTCTCAATATCCTTGTGCATCCCTATCCAGTACAGCTCCCCCGCTAGCCTCCCTGTATGTCTTCTGTACGCCTGAATGGCCCCCCACTGCACTCCCATGAAACTCCTGGAGTAGGTTTGGGATGTGGATCTACGACCAGGGTATCACAAATCTCCCCTGATACAGCAATTTGTCTCCCTCCAGCGAGTCAGTAACTCAATCCTGATCTTTCCCAAACTCTCATCTCTAGCGCTTTCTTCTCTAATGGCCTCCTAATCAAGCATCAGAGGAACGAATAAGGCAACTGTCTGTAGTTCCTCCATACATCTGGATAAGGCATCTGCCGCCTTGTTCTCCACTCCTGGCCTGTACTGAATCTCAAAATCGTACCCCAGTAACTTAGACAAGCACCTCTGATGCTCTTCCGTCACCATCCGTTGTTCCAGAAGAAATTTCAAGCTCCTATGATCTGTCCTGACAATGAAGTGTCTTCCAAGTAGGTAGGGCCGCCATTTCTGGATGGCCAACACGATGGCCATCAATTCCCTCTCATACACTGATTTCATCCTTGCTCGAGCAGTCAATATCTGGCTGAAATAAGCGATGGGCCTCCGATTTTGCATAAGTACTACACCCAATCCGTATCCGGATGCATCGGTCTCCACAATGAATGTCTGAGTAAAATCTGGCAAAGCTAGGACCGGCACTGTAGTCATTGCCTTCTTCAAGCTCTCGAATGCTGATGCGGCTGCTTCTTCCGACAAGAACCCATCCTTCTTCAGCTGCTCCGTAAGTGGCCATGCTATGGTGCTATACCCCTTTACAAGTCTTCTGTAATAACATGTCAATCCCAGAAATCCCCTTAGCACCTTTAGGCTTTTCGGTAGTGGCCACTGTAGTAACGCCTCAATTTTGGATTGATCCGCTGCCACCCCTTCCTTTGATACCACATGACCCAAGTACTCTACACTGGCTTGTGCAAAGCAGCATTTCTTTAAATTTGCCCTCAGCTGATGCTCCCGCAATACCTCTAACACCTTTTTTAAATGTTCCCAATGTTCGACCTCTGACCTGCTGTATATCAGGATGTCGTCAAAAAATACTAACACAAACCGTCTGAGATATTGTTTGAAAACCTTATTAATCAGGGCCTGAAAAGTAGCGGGGGCATTGGTGAGACCAAAAGGCATCACCAAGAACTCATAATGGCCTTTATGAGTTCTAAAAGCCGTCTTGGGAACATCTTCCTTCCTCATTCGAATCTGGTGGTAGCCCGATTTCAAATCTATCTTGCTGAATATCACAGTCCCGCTTAATTCATCCAACAGCTCGTCGATAACGGGTATAGAAAACTTGTCAGGTACAGTCTCCTTGTTGAGTGCTCTGTAATCCACACAAAATCGCCAGCTGTCGTCCTTCTTTTTCACCAACAGAACGGGACTAGAGAAAGGGCTGATGCTGGGTCTGATGATCTCTGCTTACAGCATCTCTCTAATCAACCATTCAATTTCATCTTTCTGGAACTGAGGGTAGCGGTAAGGACGTACACTGATGGGTGAAACCCCGTCCCTCAACACAATAGGGCTGAAACACCTCCTGGAACTGCTGAATCAGCGGTTGAACAGAGAGGGGTATGTCTCCTCCCTCCTCCACTCTTGCTCCCTCCAAACTGTGCAACTCCACCAAATAGCCTCCTCCCTCCTGCTGAATGGTCCGGATTAGGGATTTGAGAGAAACCCCAGCTTTGGTCAACCCGTCACCCTGAATCATCCTCCTTCTCCCCCTTATCACCAATTCCATCCTCAGTGTCCCCCAATTGATCTTAGTCTCCCCCAATGTACGCAACCACTTCATCCCTAGGATGACGTCAGTACTTCCCAATTCCAAGGGAAGGAATTCCTCATTCACCTGGATCCCCTGAATCTTCAGCACCACTCCTCTACAAACTCCTCTACCCATTTCCACATTTCCCGTGCCCATCATCACCCCCATAGCCTCCTATATCCACTAGCTCCATTCCCATCTGGTAAACGATCTGGGTGGAAATGAAATTGTGGGTTGCCCCACTATCGATCAACACAACCACCTCGCGGTCAGCTATCTCTCCTCTCACTTTCATAGTGTGACTCGGGGTGAATCCCACTACAGAGTTGAGGGAGACTTCTGCCACATCCAGGTGCAGCTTCTCCTCCTCCTCCTCTTCAGTCCTACTCCCACCTCCCTCCTCGTCTTTCTCGTCTTCACAGACTAAGAGAACTTGAAGAGTTCGGTCCATGAATCTATGCCCCGACATGTACTTCTCATCACAACGGAAGCACACCCCCTTTGCTCTCTTTTCTTGCATCTCCTTCTCTGTCAACCTCTTGAATTGTCCCCATTTCCTCCCCCACCAGATCTCTCCTTGGGCACCTCCCTCTGGTTCCCTAGGGCTACCCCTTTGGAGGGTAATACAGTAGTAATCATCTTGTACGATCCCCTTGAGTAGTTGCCTCGAGCTCCTCTTTCTGATCTCTTCTGATCTTCCACCAATTGTGCAAGCTCCATAGCCTTGCCTAAGTTCCTTGGCTCCAACACTCTGACAGCTGTTCGTATCTCCGGTTTGAGCCCTTTCATGAAATTGTCCTCCAGGGCCGATTCTAAGATGTGATCCAAACGGTTAGCCAAGTACTCGAATGTCCCAATAGTCAGCCACGGTCCCCTCCTGAGTCAGAGCAAAGAACTGCTCATAGAAGTCTCCTCCCCCATCGGCTCGGAAACGCTCTAATAAACAATCCTTGAACTCTCTCCAGTTCCTGATAGGCTCTCTCCTGTCTCGCCACTGATACCATGCCAACGCCTTTCCTTTCAGACACAATCCTGCCGCCGTCAGCTTCTCATCATCTATCAACCCGTTGACTGCAAAGTAACACTCTACCTTATATCCAGCCATGGCCATCTTCACCCTCAAAGATGGGCATCTTCAACTTCCTCACCTTCGGATCCCTTCCGTTACCCCGGTACTCTCCATAACCTCCCATTCCTCGAAGAGGAGGTGCTCCCCAAGTGTCCCGGTCCTCCCTCCGATGATGGTATCCGCATCCGTCGTCATATTCCCCTCTTCCCCTTTCAAAATCAGCACCTCGACGCTGAAATTCTTCTCTTCTTCCGCCAAAATCTGCACTTCCATCATATTCCCCTCTCCTGCCTTCAAAATCAGCACCTCGGCGCTGAAATTCCTCTCTTCTTCCGCTAAAATCAGCACATCTTCGATCATTTCCCATGTTCATCTCCTCTCTAGAAAGTGGCTCTAGAGATGGCATGTCGTCTTCTCCCTCAAGAATCTCTACATCCGGATTCCTCCCCCTAAGCGGGTTCGGATTTCCTCCTACGCCGTGGTCTCCGGTAGTCTCTCTTGCTCCCGACGTCGTCGGATTAGTCTTCATCTCCAGTCATTTCTTCGTCATTTCTTCCACGGCCGTAAATTTTCCCTCCAACCTTTCATTGTTGGTGGTGATTTGATTTTGAAAATCAAAAAACCTTTCCTCCAAATCGGTTTTCAATTGACCGACTTCGCCTTCCAAGACTTCCAGCTTCTTTCCGGCCATCGTTCTTCTAACGGATCCCCAGAAAATCTTCTTCAAGAGACGATAAACTTGCTGAAATTTTAGAGTTTCAGCCGCCGGTGGTCCCAAATCGATGCTCTAATACCAATTTGATAGGAAATACTTGGTTTCAAGTAGTTCCTAACCAAAACTGAAGTAGAACCAGGAGAAAACTGCTGTCCACAGCAGTTTAACAGCAGGAAACACAGAAAATCTGAGAGAAAACAGTAGAACTCGTAGGGAAACGAAGCAAACACTTTTATTTCAATAGAAGATGAAAAGCACTTGCAAGATACAACTTTCCTTCAATTCGAGAGGAAGGAAAAACTCTCCAACGATCTCCGGCAAAGCCAAGAGCCCAAGAACAACAAACCCTAGATCTCAAAAAAATTCAAATTCAAGATGATCCCTAATTCTCTCATAACTCTCTAATTAAAGCAAAAGGAAAGATACAAATTACATAAACACCCTCCTCATTCAAAAATTCCCTCCAACGAAACGCTCAAATTCCGCCTAGCCCGCTCTCTTCTTTCGCCGTTTCTGCGATCGGGTTCCGCCCGGCTTTTGGACCGCCGGGTGTAGAACCGGACCGGTCCAGCTGGGACCGGTCCAAGCGTAACAGCATTTCATGTCTACTTATATTGAATTCTATGTTTTTGTTTACATACAATATTAATGCATAAGAATTTGTTGTTTTTATGTTTTATTAAACATAATTTATTACTGCATATAAGTAATAAATTATGATTTTAATTTCCAATGTAATTTGCTCTGTAAGGCGTTTTATGCATTAATACTATGGTTTTGATTCCCACTGTAAGCAGTTTTACAGCCTAAACACCCAAGAAATGATATTCGAAACGTTTGATTTCCACAGGAATTAGCTGCATTACAAAATAATACAATTTCAGCAAAGCAATTATTCAGAATTAAAAAAAAAAAGGATAAACTGTATGTATTTCTTCATGAATTGTTTAAAATGTATGGGATTGTCTTGAACATTGTAACTATATCAGTAAAATGATATCACGACAATATAATCAATATAAGGAAAAAGGAAAAGCCACAACCAGCAACAAAAAAAATATTCAGTCATCACAAAGCGCATTGGAGCGAAAACTTACTATGCTTTCAAAAGCAATGCGATTTTCATTGGTTCGTGGAAAGCCATCAACTAAAATTTTCCGATTCTCACTCAACTCAATTTCTCTGCGAATCAAGTTGATAGTTATTTCTGATGGAACAATGTTCCCTTCCTTTATAATGTCAAGAATCATTTCCCTGCATTCCAACGCCAAAAGATCAACGTATCACATAAATTACTTCAGAAATGCCTCATCCTAGAAGTTGCTGGCCTAAGAGCATACCCATTTTCACAACCAGATGAGATTTCTTTTCGCAACAGCTCTCCAGCACTTAGATGCGCAAATCCAAACGTTTCTGCTATTTTTGCACATTGTGTACCTTTGCCACTGCCAGGACCTCCTGTAAGATGCATGTCTCAGAAAAAAGATAAAGAAATGAAAAAGTCTGAAAAAAAAATGCATCCAAAAAAGAATACCTTCATTTAGCTATTAAGACAGGACTTTTGAGTGAAAAGTTTAAATTTATAGTGAGATAAGTAAATAGAAAATATTATATATATATATATATATGTACCACTCAGTTCTTATCTATTTATATACCTAACATCTAAATTTTATATTTACTTATACCACACCATAATGCTAAATAGAAAACCACTAACATTAACATATTTTAAGTGAAATATACATTTTCATACATATATTACGATGTCATTTAAACAATAGTGTGTTGTCTAATTAAATACAAAGATTAAAATACTAAATACGTAAATACATACGAACTGGCCGGCATTTATATATATACATACACACTAACTTTAATTGCGCATGCACCAAGTGCACTTTAATAGGTTAAAAATTTAATAATACGAATTGTTTTTTGTTCATACGTACTTTCACGATAAGAAACCTTTGGGAAGAATCATTGCTTGTAAAATTATTAAAATGTTAATATTCGATATTTTAAATTAAATAAAATATGTTTCAAAATGAATGAGTAATTAAATTTGATGTTATTTTGTAATAAATAATCAAAAACTATTATTAAGGTAATAGATTGTATCTTTAAAGTGCTTACATTAGATAATTGAAATCAAATAGTATTAAAACCAAATATTAAAATAATGTATAATATATTTAAACTATATAGTTTTTTGTTAACTAATAAAATAACATTTGTCAATGACAACTAATATAAATAATTTTCAGAAAATTATAAAATATGAATGGTTGTAAAGATCAGGAGAGAGTTCTCCCATCACCGCATTTGCATGCCATCATTGCTGCAAAATCGCCACAACATTTAAGAATCTAATATACTGCATCCTAACTCCAAACCATTTTATAAGAAGAAAAGAAACAATATCTAAAATGAAACAATTTCAAAATGGAGTGACTTTTTAGAGTTGAAGAATATATGCCTTCAGTTGCAAATTAATTGAAAAAAAAATAAAAGAAATAAAATATTATAGAAAATAGGGAAAATAGAATGACTAAAAATTTTAAACAAAAAATATATATATTTGGTGGAGTTTTTATGCTTAAATAACTTGGATTATCACTATAAAATAATCCTACGAGCATATACAGGGTCCATAAAAATTTTTTGATATAGTAAACTCTAAATGAGGAGTAATGACAAAATTATCCGATGATTTTCATGATTAGTCATGGTCTCCTGACATTTATATATTTCATACATGCATGATCAAGTTTTAATACATACATAAAAGTTGTTTTATGCTTTGATTTCTAACCCTTTGCATTTATGCTACCCGAGTTCATCTATGCTTAAACATACGAACCATCAAATTATTTTTTTAAACTTTTAAATTAAAAACTAAGATCATAAATTAATAAAATCACATGCTACTTTCTAAATACTAATAATAATAGTATATATAATTGAGTTAAACTTGAATATACCTATACATTCACATGACTAATAAGCATTCATTTTTTAAGCACATAGTTGTTTGAAAAGTTAAAAAAGTTAAGAATGGAAAACTTATAGTGAAAAATTGTTGAGAAGCTAGTTGATGGGGACATCAGATCATGGAAGGTTTATCAGAAGCGTGGCCACCGATCTACGGCCACAATCGAGTCATTGTATTTTTGATTTATTCTATGTATTTTCTTATTTATGTTGTCGCATTTTGTTTTTTTATTTAGTTTCCCGTTGTACCCCTTTTATTAAGGGATGTCGTATGTAAGCCCTGAGGGCATTGTCATCTTTTCTATTTTTTTGAGTCTTATGTAAGAGGCTATCCTTGGGAAGACAACGTCATCTAGCATCTATGAATGGCCGATCCGGACACGGATTATGGACTTGAGTACGACGAACACGGTTTCGTGCATATTCTCCAATCAACTTTCTTTGACGTCAACTCGAGGATCGATCACACAGTTGAGGACTACATAGAGCGCATTTTGGATACCTTGGTTGAAGCGATTGAAGAACAACTTGAGATCATCGAGTGGAGGATTGCCGCCAATCCTTGACGAAGGTTTTTTACTCTTCTTCCTCTTGTATTTCTTAAGCCTAACCTTTCTTGTGATTTGATTGTAGTCGCAAAGGAATTCGTCCGCCCGATTCTGTTAAGCTTAGTAAACGTAGGAATTTGAGTGCACTTCTTTGTTTCTAACTCTTATTGTTAAACTAGGGATTCTTGTTAAAACTACTATCTTGGCATGATGTTATGTTCTATGTTATTTTGAAATTTCAACTCTGTTGGATGTGCAATTTAGCCTAAACAGAAGTGACCTCTCTTACGTTTTGACTTGTTGTTTATTTGCTAATAAGTTTCTTTATTATTTCTCTAATCAAGAATTTGTGTAATTTCTAAATAAGATCATTGGCAAGCATTGTAGTCCTCCATCACTAGTGATCTCTATTAAGAAGACTTATGATTGAGATATTATTTTTACCTCAAAAGCTGATTTTAACAACTTCGTTGGAGCGTTTTGTATGTGTAAAAAAATACTTACAAGACCAAAGTACACTTACGAATTAAGGAATATTTAATTTTATTTTTAAAAGTGATAAAATAATTTCATAATAAATTATTTAAAATTAATAACCTCACGTAATCTCAATATTAAGTACACAAATCACAAATATTTGCGAAAGCATCACTAAAATAAAAATAAGATATAGCATCAAATACACATCACAAAAGAAATTGATCAAACCATATGCTAAGCACAATGCATCTTATTAAAATTTTGCACATAACAAAAGCAAACACAAAATTAACTTACAATTTTGTAGGTCAACATATTTGCTTGAGATATTCTACATCTTACAAGCAATGATTTTTAGCAGCAGTAATAACAACATTAAGATTTTATCCTACTACGTGGGGTCGGCTACGTGAATCGATTTTCTTCATTATATTCTATTAAGAGTCAAATTCTTATTTAAATCTAATAAAAAAAAATATCATTATTAATACTTTCTAACCAAGTCTTTTATGTCTATTTTTTTCTCTTAACATAAGTTAGATCTAATACATCTACTCTATTAATTGGGTCATTTTTTAGACTAAGATTTTATGTGACCATACAATTTAAGACGGCTCTATCTAATCTTATCTTCCACTAGAGCTACTCCAACATTTTCACGTATATACTCATTTCACATTCTGCCTCTAAGAGTATAGTCATTCATCCACCTGAGCATCCTCATCTCTGCAACACTTAAACTTTATTTTATGCTTCTCTTTTAATGGCTAACATTATACGCCATAAAGCATTGCAGGTCGCATCACCATCTTATAGAAGTTTTCCTTAAGTTTGAAGGATACTTCACACAACATGCTTGATGCATTCCTCCACTTAAACCATCCAATTTGAATTCTACTAATAATATCCCCATTTATTTCACCATCACATTGAACAATAAACCCAAGATATTTAAAATGTATATTCTTTTTAATCACTTGATCGTCCAAAGTCACAATCCTCCCACTAGATCTATTACTACTGAAATACACTTCATGTATTTGATTTTAGATCTGCTCAAATGAAAACCTTTAAACTCTAAGGTTGATCTCCGCAATTCAAGTTTTCCTTCAACTCCCTCTCTAGTCTTATCAACAAGAAGAATTTCATCAGGAAAAAGCATACACCAAGGTACATCCTCTTGCAAATGCTTAGTAAGAACTAAAAACATCCAAGACTAAAGCAAAAAAAAGATAATGGGCTTAACGTCGACCCTTGATGTAATCCAACTAAAATAAGAAAATTTCTAGTCAAAACACCTTGTGTTTGAACACAAGAAATAACTCCTGCATATATTTCCTTAATGAATTGAATATAAGCATCATTAACTCATTTCTTTTCTAGAACTCTCCAAAGCACTTCTCTTGAAACTTTATCATATATTTTCTCTAAATCAATAAATATTATATATAAATCCTTCTTATTCTCTGTATATTTCTCCATCAAAGTTCTCAATAAATGTATAACATCCATAGCGAACCTACCCAACATGAATCCAAATTGATTTTGAGAAACTTAAATATCATGTCGTAACATATGTTCAATTACACTCTCCCATAGTTTTAATACATGACACATTAACTTAATCCCTCTATAACTCGCACCCTAGTGCATCACCCTCATTCTCAAAAATAGAAACCAACACACTCCTCCATTCATCTAGCATCTTTTTAATCTTCAAAATAATATTAAAAAGTTTAGTAAGCCAAGAAATTCATTCATCTCCTAAGCATTTCCACGCCTCTATTAGAATATTGTCAAGTCCAAGTGCTTTTCCATGCTTCATTTTTTTAAAAGCATCTCTAACTTTGATTTTCCTCCCTACATAGTGAGATGAAGGCTTGATGTTGTTGTTGTTGTCTAATTTTGATTTTACTAATACGACGATAGAAACAAAAATCTTTATTTTCATTTAGGATTTTAAGGTCGCTAAAGTAAATCGTATTCTCACAATGATTATTGAAAAGTTTATTAAATATCTCATTCAACTATGTTGAATATTATCTTCTAATAAAAGCACTTATTGATCTTCATCATTAATGCACTTCACTTGAACTAGATCTTTCTTTTATCTTTTAGTATAGCTAACCTCTGCATACATCTTTCGCCCTCCTTAGTATCAAATCTATTATATAAATTATTACAAGCTAAACTCTTTGCATCGCATATTGCTTTCTTAGACTCCTTGCAGACCCCTCTATATATTTTTCTATTTCCTGAGCTTTTAAATCTATACCAATTTTAATAGTAAAGCTTTTTATTTTTTTATCTTTTCTTGTACATTTTGATTCTATCACCAACTATTTTTACTATTATGATGGATGCAGGACATGTATGAAAATTTGATTTAGATAAGGATTTTGCACACTTATTGAGTAAGAGCTAATTAATTAAAGCTTTATGATGATTCAAACAATGAAATAAAACCAAAGAGCGGTAAACACAAGCTTAGGCTAAGTTACTCACGAAAAGTAAAAACCCCACAATAATCAATTACTCTTGACGTTGCATACGAGATGGGTTTCAACAAGAAATCTCTAATCTAACAATAAGAGTAGTGCTATGAAAGATCTCTCACACAACTCTTAATAAATGCTAAGCTTTAGCTGGAAGATTTAACACAACTTTCCATGAGTCAATTAGAGCTACAATTGAGAACGACTAAAAGATAAAGAAAAGGAAGAGAGATCACCCAAATAAATATGCTGAACAAAGCTCCAGTGTGGTGTTTATATGCTTGAGAGGAAGTAGACAGCAACCTCGATTCTTCTCAATGTCGTTGGAGAACAATCTGAACTTTAAAGCCAATGAAACAGCGATCTCTTGAGTCCACAAAGTCTGGACAGCAACCTAGGTTAACTAGGGAATGCTGGGCAGTGGTTAGAGCCTTCCGGATAGGAGTTGCGGTGCAGGGAAGCCTGTAGGAATTTGTAGACAGCAATCTAGCCTTTCTGAATCAGCAATTTGGCAAGGTAGTTGGGCTGGATTCTCAGGAAAAGATGTCTCGAACCTCTGAATGGCAAACAGGGATTCGGTGGGCAGCTATCTAGAAAGAAAGAACAGCCAGCTGGAGGAAAATCTGGTGTTTAAATTTCAGAGTTGGTATGGGAAGAGAGGAAATATTTGAAGTTTGGAAATTCCTTATTTTGGGGAATTGATGGGACAGCAAGCATTAAAGGGGAGAGGTGTGATTGGGGCCTTAATGGGAAAGTGGGGCAGCAGCTTGATGAGGTGGAGGGGATTGGGGAAAGTGGATTGAAAGGTTGCCATATTCAGGTCCACAAATTAAGGAGGAAATAAATCAAATTCAATTTGAATTTGATTTTGGCTTGATTTAAGGAACTTTTCTAAAATAGATTTATAAATTAGGAAAGATTTAAAATTTCAAATGGATTGGGAAGTTGGAATTGATGCTTTCCAAGTTGGGAATTTATGTAATTGGCAGGTGATGATGGGGGAATTTGAATTGTCGAGGAAAGGGAATTAGGGTTCGGATGGTTGGCAGCTAGAGTTTGACTTGTTATGACCGGCAGCTGTGGGGTGGGGCTTTGGATAAGTGGGTTGGTGGTCGTAGTGGGGGAAGGAGGTGGTGGCTTGAGGTGGTGGTGGTGGGAGATGTGGCCGGCGGCAAGGTGGGGTGATTAGGAAATCTGGCGGCTAGGAGGGAAAGAGATTGAAAGAAAAGAACGATAAAACAAATCACGAACCCGGCCGTCTCCAAGGTTGGTGGGTGATCCATTTTCCCTCCCTAGGGATTCTGATACGCTGCCGGCCCAGGAGGGGCCGGCTGGACCGATCCAGCCAGGACCGGTCCTGTGCTACTCACGCCGAAACAAAAAAAGGGGGGGGAGGAGGATTCCCTAGTGGGCCCAGTGTGTGGTAATTGCAATTAGGAGGGAATTTTTGAATTTGGGGGGCTGTTTTAGGAAGTGTATGATTGTCCTTTATGAGGAATTTGTTTAATTAGGAGTTTTGGGGGGATTAGCTCCTCATCTGGAGTTTGAATCGAATTTGAGATCTAGGGTTTGAGTTCTTGGGCTCTAGGCTACGGCTAGAGATTTGGAGAGTTTTTCCTTCCTCTCGAATTGAAGGAAAGTTGTATCTTGTAAGTGCTTTTCATCCGTTATCGAAATAAAAGTGTTTGCATTGTTTTTCCTACGTTTTTCTCCTACGTTTCCTCTCAGATTTTCTTGCATTTGGCTGTTTTTCTGCTGTGGACAGCAGTTTTCCTTTGGATCCTCTTGGTTTTGGGGTGAAACACTTGGAAATCCAAGTGTTTCCTATCAAATTGGTATCAGAGCATCGATTTGGGACCACCGGCGGCTGAAATTCTGAAATTTCAGCGAGTTTATCTTGTCCGGAAGAAGATTTTTGGAGATCCGTTAGGAGAGCGATGGCCGGAAAGAAGGTGGACGTCTTGGAAGGCGAGATCGGTCAATTGAAAACCGATTTTGAAGAAAGATTTTTTGAATTTCAAAATCAAATCACCACCAACAACGAAAGGTTGGAGGGAAAGTTCACCGCAATGGAAGAAATGATGAAGAAATTATTGGAGATGAAGACTAATCCGACAACGTCGGAAGCAAGAGAGACTACCGGAGACCACGGTGTAGGAGGAAATCCGAACCCGCGTAGGGGGAGGAGGAATCAAGATGTGGAGATCCTTGAAGGAGACGACGACATGCCACCTCTAGAGCCACTTTCTAGAGAGGAGATGAGCATGGGAAATGACCGTCGAGGTGCTGAATTTCAGCGTCGAGGTGCTGATTTTCAGCGTCAAGGCGTTGATTTTGAAGGCAGGCGGGGGGAATGTGAAGGTAGTGCAGATTTTGGAGAAAGGAGAGAAGAGTATCAGCGTCGAGGTGCTGAATTTCAGCGTCGAGGTGCTGACTTTGTAAGAGGAAGAGGGGATTATGACGACGGACTCGGATACCAACGTCGGAGGGAGGACCGGGACACTTGGGGAGCACCTCCTCTTCGAGGAATGGGAGGTTATGGAGAGTACCGGGGTAACGGAAGAGATCCGAAGGTAAGGAAGTTAAAGATGCCCATCTTTGAGGGTGAAGATGGCCATGGCTGGATATACAAGGTGGAGCGTTACTTTGCTGTCAACGGGTTGACAGATGATGAGAAGCTGACAGCGGCAGGATTGTGTCTGGAAGGGAAAGCGTTGGCATGGTATCAGTGGCGAGACAGGAGAGAGCCTATCAGGAACTGGCGAGAGTTCAAGGACTGTTTATTAGAGCGTTTCCGAGCCGATGGGGGAGGAGACTTCTATGAGCAGTTCTTTGCTCTGACTCAGGAGGGGACCGTGGCCGACTACCGGGACAGATTCGAGTACTTGGCCAGCCGTCTGGATCACATCTCCGAATCGGCCCTAGAAGAGAATTTCATGAAAGGGCTCAAACCGGAGATACGAACAGCCGTCAGAGTGTTGGAGCCAAGGAATTTAGGTAAAGCTATGGAGCTTGCACAATTGGTGGAAGATCAGAAGAGATCAGAAAGAGGAGCTCGAGGCAACTACTCAGGGGGATCGTACAAGATGACTACTGCGGTATTACCCTCCAAAGGGGTAGCGCCAGGGGGTCAGAAGGAAGCACCCAAGGAAAAGACGGGAGGAGGAAATGGTGGACATTTCAAAAGGCTGACCGAAAAAGAAATGCATGACAAGAGAGCAAAGGGGTTGTGCTTCAGGTGCGATGAGAAGTACATGCCGGGGCACAGGTGCAAGGACCGATCTCTTCAGGTTCTCCTCGTTTGTGAAGAGGAGGAAGACAAAGAGAGAGGTGGGAGTGACCCTGAGGTGGAGGAGGATGAGAAATTGCATTTGGATGTAGCAGAAGTCTCTCTGAACTCAGTAGTGGGACTCTCCTCTAGTCACACTATGAAGGTGAAAGGAGAGATCTCTGGTCGCGAGGTTGTGGTGTTGATAGATAGTGGAGCAACACAATTTCATTTCCACCCAGATAGTTGATGCATTGAGAATGGAGCTAGTGGATACCGGAGGTTACGGGGTAATGATGGGAACCGGGAAGGTAGAGATTGGACGGGAAGTCTGTCGAGGAGCAGTACTGAAGATTCAAGGGATTCATGTTGTGAGACCTCGTTCCCTTACTTTTCTCTCTGATTTGGATTTTCCTCCCAAGATCGTCCAGGACGATTTTGGACATCGTCCAGGCCGATATGTACTGTTCAAAATATCGTCCTGAGAATCGCCCTGAAAGCAGTTCAGGCCGATGTGATTTTGTTCTGATCGGCCAGGACGATGTGGCGATCGGCCAGGACGATCAGACTAAAATTATAAGCAAATCAGCTCGTTTCGAGGTGAGAGAAAATCATTTTTAAAATATCAGATATTTTGAAGAGAGAAAAAGAGAGGAAAAGAGAGGGAAAGGTTGAGTTTCGGAGGCCGCGGAGCGCTTTTCGTCCGACGCCGCTGTTGGGAAAAGTGAAGATCTCGTGGTAAGGACTCCGAATCCTATTTCTGTTTTCGAAGATATTGAGTTTTGACCGAGTTGTGCACTGTTTTGTGTTTTCGTAGTCGAACTTTTGATCTGATTTTGTATTGACACAACTTTCACCGCACAACTTTTGGTATGTTATAGATATGACTATTGTACATGATTTGAGTATTTTCTGCGACGATTTTACCGGTCGGAATTGATTCTACGCGATTTTAATTGAATAGAAAAATATCAAGACGTGATTTGACTTGGATTCTATAGAATAATAGTCTTGTATTGATGTCGTGTATATTCGATTGTAATTTGGAGGAATTTGGAATTTGTGTTTTCTGCAGGATTTTTTTTTGTGTAAATTTGATAGACTGCCGTTACTCTGCCCGATTTTCGTATGATTTCTGATTTGTCTGAAATTGATAGATTGAATTGATATGCATATGACTATTGATATGATTGTTCTAGATTGCTTTAATATTGATTATTGAATTGATTATTGATTGATTATTGAAATGATTCTTGAATTGACTATTGATACTAGAACACAAGTGGAACCTGGTTGAACGTTGGTTGGAGATTGAATTGACCTGTACAGGATGGTGGGCCGACGGGCTTTCCTTTAAACCATTGATCATTGATATAACGATTGGGAGTCATAAGGGGTTTATAGATATGCCGACGGGCGGCCGACGGGCAATAGAGTGACGACTCTTTTTATTGAAACCAACGTATGGATATCTACAACAGCAATATGGATTCTACAACAGCAACATAGCCAGTTGATTGTACTTGTCCAGTATTATTGTATTGAAATGCATGTTTACTGTATTGACATACGGATTTACTGTTTTATCGATTTCTGTTTTATTGATTTGATCGGATTTACTGTATTGTACGATTTCTTTGATTTCATCGATTGAGTGCCGAGCATTGATACTACTGAGCATAGATATGGATATGGATATTATAGATTTATTGATATTGCTTATAGACTCATTGATACTATTGATCATGCATTGTATTGACTTGCTGCATTTGATTTATTGATAGGATAGATTGAGATTTATCGTATTGCTTTTATCGACTTGATAGTATAGATTAGACTTGATTTGATTTGATTGATTGATTTGACGGATTGATTTGACGGACGGATTGATTGATTTGACGGATTGATTTGACGGACGAATTGACTGATTTGACGGATTGATTGATTTTCTTCTGTGTACGGATTTCTTCGAGATTGACGTGGATTGATTGAGCTTGGTTTATTGATTTGCCTGCTGCTGCATTGACTGGTTTTATTGACTATGGATTTCCGTATTGCATAGATTGATTGACCATTGACTGATATAGATTTGATTGACTGACATGCATATTGATAGCATCGCCGTGCTTTGATTTCAGTTATAGGTATTAGGTGACCTGCTAGGCTTTGTAAAGCTCATTATATGTGGTTGATATTTTCAGGTCAGGGCAAGGGAGCAGAAGATAGAAATTGATCCAGATCTTCAGGTTTTTGTCTTTTGATGATTTTGATTCCTTTGTACTCAGGATAGATTTCAGTACTGGTGATTGTAGAGTAGTTCCTGAGTATTGTACATGACCTTTTGAGATATGAATCGACTTGTATATTGATGTTTTAAATTTTATAGATGTTTGATAGATTGTTAATTGAAGGTTTTAGATAGCTCTGGTAAATTGTTTGAGTAATTGATTGACATTCTTTCCAAGTTAGATCTTGGGGCGTGACACATGTAAAGGAAGACTTCCTTCCCCTGGAGTTGGGGAGTACGGATGTCATTCTTGGGATGAAATGGCTGCAGACATTGGGAGAGACCAAAATCAATTGGGGCACACTGAGGATGGAGTTGATGGTTGGGGGCAAAAAGAGGATAATTCAAGGTGAATCCGGACTGACCAAGGCAGGGGTTTCTCTCAAATCCCTCATCAGAACCATTCAGGAAGAAGGGAGAGGTTACTTAATAGAGTTACACCGCTTGGAAGGGGTTAGATTGGAAGAGGAAGGCAATGTTCCCGCTACAGTACAGCCGCTCATACACCAGTACAGCGAGGTCTTTCACCCTCCCCAGGGTTTACCTCCTCAGAGAGAGTTGGAGCATGCCATAACTCTGAAAGAAGGTGAGACTCCGATCAGCGTCCGTCCTTACTGCTACCCACAGATTCAGAAAGATGAGATTGAAAAGCTGATCCGAGAAATGCTGGAGGCAGAGATTATCAGACCCAGCAACAGCCCTTTTTCCAGTCCAGTCCTCCTGGTCAAAAAGAAGGACGGAAGTTGGAGATTTTGTGTGGATTACAGGGCTTTGAATAAAGGCACTGTACCAGACAAGTTCCCAATTCCAGTGATTGACGAGCTGTTGGACGAGTTACATGGTGCAGTGATGTTCTCTAAGCTAGATCTAAAATCCGGATACCACCAGATCAGAATGAAGGAGGCCGATGTTCCAAAAACGGCGTTCAGGACACATGAGGGACATTATGAATTTCTGGTAATGCCCTTTGGATTGACTAACGCTCTTACAACCTTTCAATCCCTGATGAATCGGGTCTTCAAGCAGCACCTCAGGAAGTTTGTCCTGGTTTTTTTCGATGACATCTTGGTGTACAGCAGAACTGTGGAGGAGCACTTGGAACACCTGAGGGTGGTATTGGAAGTACTTCAGGAGCATCAGTTGAAAGCCAACTTGAAGAAGTGCAGTTTTGCTCAGGCAAGTGTGGAGTACTTGGGACATGTGGTTTCCCAAGAGGGAGTGGCAGCGGATCAAACTAAAATTGAGGCAATGCAGAGATGGCCACTGCCTAGGAACCTCAGGGAGTTGAGGGGCTTCCTAGGTTTGACGGGATACTACAGGAAGTTTGTGAAGGGGTACGGTACCATTGCATGGCCCCTGACAGAGCAGCTCAAGAAAGACAATTTTTTGTGGGGAGAGGCAGCCACTCAGGCGTTTGAGAGGTTAAAAGAAGCCATGACGACGGTTCCTGTTCTAGCTCTTCCAGACTTTGGTCAGGTCTTTGTAGTAGAGACGGATGCATCAGGATATAGGCTAGGTGCAGTGCTGATGCAGAATCACAGGCCAATAGCTTACTTCAGTCAAGTACTTTCAACCAGGGCTAGATTGAAGTCAGTGTATGAAAGAGAATTGATGGTCATTGTCTTGGCTATTCAAAAGTGGCGGCCATATCTCTTGGGAAGGCACTTTATCGTGCGAACAGATCAAAGGAGCTTGAAGTATTTGCTAGAGCAAAGGATGGTAACATAAGAGCATCAGAGGTGGCTATCCAAACTACTAGGCTATAACTTTGAGATCCAGTATAAGCCGGGGTTGGAGAATAAGGCAGTCGACGCTCTATCCAGATGTGTGGGGGAACTCCATGAGTTGGCTCTATCTGTACCCTTGATGGTAGACTGGGGAGCCATCAAGGAAGAAAGCAGGTTAGATGAGGAATTGGGAAAGATCAGGGAGGATCTAATGAAGGATGAGAGTAGCCATCCGGGATACTGCCTTGAGGGGGAGAGACTAGTGCATCAGGGGAGGTTCGTTCTGCCTCGAACCTCCATTCACATCCCCAACTTGTTGCAGGAGTTCCACAGTAGCGCAATTGGAGGCCATTCAGGAGTTCAGAAGACATACAGGAGGCTAGCAGCAGAACTCTATTGGAAGGGGATGCGTAAAGATGTGGAGGAGTTGGTGGCAAGGTGTGAAGTGTGCCAGAGAAACAAATATTTGGCCATGGCGCCAGGAGGGCTGTTACAACCATTGGCACTTCCAAACAAAGTTTGGGAGGAAGTGTCCATGGACTTCATCGACGGATTACCACTGTCAGAAGGATACACTGTCATCATGGTGGTGGTGGACAGACTTAGTAAGTATGCACACTTCGTCCTTTTACGACACCCTTACACTGCAGTGTCTGTGGCAGCTACATTTATCAGAGAGGTTGTCAGACTGCATGGGGTTCCAGAATCGATAGTGATGGATCGAGACAAGGTATTCCTTAGTCAGTTTTGGAAGGAGTTGTTCCGATTGCAGGGAACAACCCTCAAGAGAAGCACCGCCTATCATCCACAGACAGACGGGCAGACGGAGGTGGTGAACCGAAGCGTGGAGACCTATCTGAGGTGTTTTGTGTCGGAGACCCCGCGGAGGTGGGCAAAGTGGTTGCCTTGGGCCGAATACTAGTACAATACCTCGTACCACTCGACTTCCCAGATGACCCCATTCAAAGTGCTGTATGGAAGGGACCCTCCACACCTAGTGCATTGTGGGAAAGGTAGTACTCCCGTGTCGTCAGTGGAGCAATATTTGGAAGAAAGAGACAAGGTACTGGAAGATTTAAAGAAACATTTGATGAGAGCCCAACAGATTATGAAAAAGCAGGCAGATTCACACAGGCGAGACATGCAGTTTGAGGTAGGGGAGAAGGTATTCTTAAAACTACGACCCTACCGACAGCGGACAGTGGCAAGAAGAAGGAATCAGACATTATCACCCAGGTACTTTGGGCCTTATGAGGTGATGAAAAGGATTGGTGCAGTGGCGTACCGACTGAAGTTACCCCCATCAACTACCATACATCCAGTTTTTCATGTATCACAGTTGAGGAGAGCTGTTGGGGAACAGGCAGTTAGCACGGATTTACCGGTGACACTGACGGAAGAGTTGGAAGTGATATTAGAGCCTCTGGAGCTTACAGGCGTAAGATCAGATAAGGATGGCAACAAAGAAGTGTTGATTAAGTGGAAAGGCCTTCCAGATTTTGATGCGACGTGGGAGCCAATGGAGAGAATGAAAGAGCAATTCCCTTCTTTTCATCTTGAGGACAAGGTGAGTTTTTGGGAGGGAAGTATTGATACGCTGCCGGCCCAGGAGGGGCCGGCTGGACCGGTCCAGCCAGGACCGGTCCTGTGCTACTCACGCCGAAACAAAAAAGGGGGGGGGGGGATTCCCTAGTGGGCCCAGTGGGTGGTAATTGCAATTAGGAGGGAATTTTTGAATTTGGGGGGCTGTTTTAGGAAGTGTTTGATTGTCCTTTATGAGGAATTTGTTTAATTAGGAGTTTTGGGGGGATTAGCTCCTCATCTGGAGTTTGAATCGAATTTGAGATCTAGGGTTTGAGTTCTTGGGCTCTAGGCTACGGCTAGAGATTTGGAGAGTTTTTCCTTCCTCTCGAATTGAAGGAAAGTTGTATCTTGCAAGTGTTTTTCATCCGTTATCGAAATAAAAGTGTTTGCATTGTTTTTCCTACGTTTTTCTCCTATGTTTCCTCTCAGATTTTCTTGCATTTGGCTGTTTTTCTGCTGTGGACAGCAGTTTTCCTTTGGATCCTCTTGGTTTTGGGGTGAAACACTTGGAAATCCAAGTGTTTCCTATCAGATTCCTCCAAAGCTCTTTCCAAGAACTCTCAAACTCTCTCAACACACAAGTGCAATAAATTTTTTTCATAATATTCATTCATTCCTTAACCTCTCCAAAGGAAGAGGGTGACTTTAAATAGCCAAAATACATGAAGGGGAAATAACAAAGACACTATTGCCCCTAAGACATACATAAGACAAAGCCCTCAAGTGAGGGTAGAAAGGGAAAAAGAACAATAACAAATCAAAAACATAAAATAGATCAAAATAAATAGGCAAGTTCGTAGCCGTAGATCAATGATGTCCTCATCATATGAACTTTTCCTTCTTATACTCTAAGCACATATTTTTGTGGCATTCTTAATATCCCTAACTATTTTTTCTCACATAGTATTAGCTTGCTCATACACAATCAAGATCTTGAGATCTTGAATCTTACTCTCCAAATTATTTTTTCAGCATTCTTTAAATGCTCCCATCTAATCATAAGATAACAATTTACTTTATTTTTCATATTTTGTCCCTTCATCTTAAAGTCTAAAACTAATAAGAGATGTTGGGTACATAAACTTTCACACATAATGATTTTACATTTTTGCTATCTAAACGATCTTTTTTTAATAAGAAAATCATTCTGAGTTTTCCTATACTCATTCTTATAAGTGATGAAATGTTCCTCTCTTTTCTTAGATAGCCTTCAGTGCGAACCACCAGAGGTGTGAAATAATGAAGACATGGTCACGGACAAGAAAGGTTTAGAGCATGCTCAATATATAAGGGCTTGTAATTTAACAAAAACTTCAGGGGACAAAAACTGAATAAAAAACCATTAAACCATGGATCATAGTCTCCCTATCACAGAACATGAGGAGCATTTTGTGCTAGCGATGCTGTGGTGCCGAGGCTAAAATCCAAATGGGCAAGCAACATAGAAAATCCTTCTCTAAAAGGAAAAATAGATTACGCTAAAACCAAAAGAAACCCCCTGGCATCCTCACATGATGCACCCCAATATGCATGCACGATCACCTGTTGATTGGTAAAGTTCTGTTGAATATTGTCGCATCTTTCTAAAAGAAATAGAATTAATACAAATTATTTTCTACCTTGTATGGTCCCCTCTTGATTAATTTCAGCTCTTACTTAACAAAGAAGACTGGTGATTTCTTGCTAACAGCCATCCAATGTCCCTTTGTTGGCGGAAATCCCTGTTGGAGCCTTCTTGTAGCTGGGAGCATCCCTTTTTTGAAAGTATCCCTGCAGCTGCTCCATCTTCCAGCACACGGTTTCTCTTATATAGAAGGCTACTGGATCGGGTTTTATTAGGAGCTGATTTTTAGGGATTCTAGCTAATATCTTAAGTAGTGCTTTTTAAAATAAATCATATTGGAATATTTATATTTCCATTCATACTAAAGAGAGTGTACTTCTTCCTATTTTTTCACCTTTGTGACCCTCTATTATAGGGCCAAGTTTCAGCCCATGCTCAAGCAATGCAGTATTCCACTAATGTTTCTCTTGTCTTCTCCCCTACATGCTTGTTCTAAAATTATTTCAGAGATAGTTTCTGACTATCAAAGGCTGACAGCTACAAGAGGGCCGCAACTAGATCAAGTTAAGATGGAGAGAAGATGGCTTCTTCATCAATCTTACCAAGCCGCACTATCATTTTGGTCCATGGAGTACTCACCTCTTCAAATCACATCATACAAACTCAATAAAAAAAGAAATCTTCTTCCAATGATCTCCCTAAATTCCAATGGTGATTCAAGGAAGATGAAAGATTGGATACTTAAACAGTACCATCCATCAACCTGAAGTAGTTGACCATTCATTTCCAACATTAGATAACAACAATGCCTTCTAGAAAAGAACACATTGTATCCAAGTACTTACACTACAGTATTGCACAAGCAATTTATGAGAAAGTAAGCATGGTGTAGTGAGATCTTAAAAACTCTACTAAATTGTGTGAATTATGCGATCATGCTCATAATCTCAAACAAGGAAGCAAGACTGGATATTTTCAAGTCAAATGGTTGATGATAGAAGTGTAGAAGTAAATACATCAAACTTGTGTAGAAAATAAGAGCATATAATTTCTTGTAGATCTCAATAAAAACCTAGATGAAGTTTGAGTAAGAATTCTAGAGAGTTGTAGATTCCCCAAAACTGAAGTAGCATTCACTGAGGTATCACTGAGGTTAGAAGAGAAGAAAGCAGACAAAGAGTAATGCTTGGAGGTACTAAGAACACTTCAAACTAAAGGGTTCACTCTTTCGCAATTCTGGAGAAAGACCTAGAAAATAACTTAAGACATGAAAAACGAGGTAATCTTTGCTCGTCTTTAAAAAGAATAATAACACAACAAAATTGTATGGAACTTCGCAACAAGCCAATAAAATGGGATCAATCTTGGAAATCAACACAGACATTCACAGTCATAAATTAAAAGCGATGAACTAAAGATGAAAATCAGTGATAATCTTGGAGTCATTATCTTAAAGAAAGAGCAACTAAATTTCAGACAAATTACTCCCTTTTAAAATGGTGCTAACTCTTCCCCTTTAGCCCAGATAGATAGATTTTCTCTAGCTCTTACATGTACCAAGGAAGGATAGAAATCTTCGATCATTGACTCAAGAACTCTAAATCATATAACAAATTGTGCTCACCTATTGTCATCTTATAATTTCTCACCTAAAAACCTCAGAGTCAACCAGATCTCTAAACAAATCATTCATTCTTCTTGAAAAGATAAATCATACCCTACATGCATAAGTAGATTCGCAATAATATGGAATATGAATAATTTGTTTTGATCTTTGCTTCAACCAAAGACTTGTATGCTTTCTTGAGTTTTATAAGGATATGAACATCTTCTTTTATGTCATTTCCCAAGAGAGGAACATCTCTTTTTGACTTGGTGGGGTACCAATTGTTTTTAGTAAGACGTGGCATTGTCTTCTTTCTTCCTATTTGATCCTTCTCAACATTTTTTTAGATTGCTTTGCGGTCGTCAAGGTTGATGCCGTAACTTTGGACAATGATAGGAAGTGGATGTTTTTTTCACAAAATCAGCAAATGAAACACAAAAAATTGGAAAGAAAAATATTTTGACGCATTCTAATCTCAGAGTGTGGATATTAGCGCATTCATCATAGCACATATAGGAAAGTTTGAATGTTTCGACACACATGCACTATTTGTAGTGTGCTTGTATGATAGACGTGCATAAATTTTCTCTGATTTTGAAGGTTGATAAATATTCTAATCCCCGATTTATCCCTACAATCGTCCCATCTTGTAGCTTTTGTTTTGTTTTTAAGGTTACTATATGGGGGTTTACTAGGGGCCAATCCCTTGGGATGCTAAATACTATATTAAATAGTTTTTTTTAAAATTAAATGTTTTTATAATATTTAGATTTCCTTCCATTCTAAAGAGAGTTGACTTCTTCTTTACTTCTCATTTTTGTAACCTCTATTTATAGGGATAAGTTTCAGCCTACTCGAAAAATGAAGTTGTTAGACCGGTCCAGGAGGGTTGGACCGATCCAGCAGGTCCAAGAGAGACCGGACCCTATTTTTAGGAGGTGAACTCAAACTCCCGCCCCCCTTCAAACTTCAAACTTCAAACTTCTCTTTTCTCCTCTTGTACATCCTGTTTCTAACAAGTTCAAAGATTTCATAAGAAACCAAGAAGGAAATAATCTTTAAATCACTAAGAACACCAATCAGCAACTCAGCTCAGCACGAGAAGTTTGAAGCAAGAAACAGTACTCGACCATTAGGAGGAAAAAGAAAATTTATCCCATACTGTAATGATTATGCCCAAATGCATGACAACATATAACTGTTGGTAAAGTGCTTTACAATCGTAGTCATTATTATACGTGCTTACTTAACAAAGAAATTTGTTTTATGTAAAGCATGTTCTTCCCATGGAATTCATAAACTGAGTATCAAAAACAATCTAAGAAAAGAAATAAGAAAATATTTTTCAGTAAAAAATAGTTAGAAAAGTATGACAAAAACAAAATATAAATGGCAATGCTATTTCTTAAACATAAAAATCCTGCCTAAATACAGCGAAACTGGTGCTACTCTACTCAACTTACCTAGGACAAAGGTTATAAAAGGTCTGACTTGTTTAGAAGTATCACCCTCTTTAACCTGCAAAACAGAGGTGATATGATTACAGCCTAAACTAATCCAAGAAAGATAAGTGGAGCAGTTTAGAATATAGTTCTCATGCAATCCATTGCTTCACTCGAAATGCAGCATAATGGTTTTATGAAATATTTGCTTGCTCAGAGAAGGTTGTAGACTATCTTGTTTGAGGGTTTGAGTCATGAACTTGACTGGATTTATTCATAAATAGGTTTCCCCTCATATCAAACAAAGGTTTATTTAGACCTAATGTTCAAGACTTCATATATGAGTGCAAGAAACCATAGTTAATCACCCTACCTATTGTAAAGCACCTCGAGTACAGATGTAGCTCGACTCCGCATTAGATGTAAGTTTATGCATTTAAACAAATGATTTTTTTCATGCTTTTCCCCTTAAGAGAGGATATCCTTAGAGAATTCGTGGTGGGTAAGAGTGAATGGATCTTCGAACATTTTTGCAACTGTCAAGTTCCCTCCTTTCCTCTTTCTTATGTATTAGGTGGATTCTTATACTCCTTTCAATTTCTAGCTATCATGCCTCTAATTTTTATCATTACCTTCATATCAGGGCTCAAATATGGGGATTAACTTCTGTTGATTGCAATATATATCACCATAATGGAAGCGGGGAATAAAACTTAGGGTAGAGAGATGTGTCCCCTCGTATTCATTGGGTGTCCATTAGCCTAGGCTAAACTTGCACTCAACCACATTTGACACTTACATAATAGGAACTTTCGAGTGCAATGAAAATGCAGCTAGACCATATCCATATACCATCTTCTCCATTAATT
The DNA here is from genome assembly GCA_022539455.1 of Dendrobium nobile. NCBI lineage: Eukaryota > Viridiplantae > Streptophyta > Magnoliopsida > Asparagales > Orchidaceae > Dendrobium > Dendrobium nobile. The sequence goes on from CM039730.1 coordinate 55,410,457, forward strand.
TGAGCTTTTTAATAATCAGTTGTATTAACATGTCTTATGAAATTTAATTTTAAAGCTAATAAATAAATCTAAGATGCTCAATGCTCTCTGGGAGTTCTTCTAGCTTTCTAGCATTCAAATTAATTAGTTATTTTATTTACAATTAGTCTAAAGTACAAATAAGTATTGAGAGAATCTCATTATACGTTTAATTAGCACCAAAATTCCTAATTACTTACTAAAAATTTAGTCAGTTAACATTTTAGTTATTTAATATATTTCATTGAGTTTATTATAGTTTATGTGTTAATTCACCTTTAATTAATAAACATTATTTTGCTAAATTAAACTCTATAGTCATTCACCTTGATTTATTATTAACTACAGCTAATTCCTAACTAGGATAACTAAGTGATAAATTAATTAAACCTAAATAATTTATACCAAGCTTAATCAATTACTTATATCTAAGCTAGTTAATCAAGACATTCATAAATGTAATTCAAATCCCTTAAATATTCTTGCTTGCATCCAAATAGCTTACTTAAACTAAAGATGACGGCATCGAAATAATTTCTAGGATTTAACACCCATAAGACTAGTATCATAATCAAAATTTACAGATCAACTAAATTCGGCTTGCATTCAAGCAGCCACTTAGGCATCATTTAGCAAAATTTGACCATGCCTATCAAGTACAGTGGCGGCCTGGCATGACTTCGCAAGGTGTGGCAGGGGGAGAGATCCGCTGCCACGCTAAACAAAACTTGACAGCAATGGCATAAATGTGAATACACTTCACAGATCACCAGGTATCAGAGTTGAGATCAAGAATTTCAGAGGAAGTTATAACTAATTCGAAAATATGATGCCCAATGTAATAAAATTAATCTGATTCGAGATAAATATTCACAGTAAATGACCCCACGGATTAATACAGTTCATCTTTAATTAAAATTTCATCGACCATAATCCGAAGTTCTGAAAAAGACTGGAGAAAATATTGCATTTCACCTTGAAAGGAATAAATATATGTAGACAGTGACCTTGTGATGGAGATGGTGAACATGAAGATCGATATAGTTGCTGGAGGCTGTCCACAAATATGAAGGGATCCAATAACTGAACAAAGCCGGTCTCCTCCACATCCCGAATCACCTTAGGTTTCTACTCTTCTTCGTTCTTGCTCCCAAAGTTTAATCGGCTCTGACTAGAGAAAGACAACTGGGTTACAAGATTGGCTTTTGATTTAACCTTTGCAGTGAGATAGTCAATCTTCACATCATAAATAAAGTTAAACCTAAAAAATGACTCAATTTTCCCCAAAAAAAAATTTAAAATTTTCCCCAAAAAAAAAAAGACTCAAAAAGCATCAAAGCAAAGCACAAAAATCAAAACAAATAAAAATTTAGATGATAGCATCACTATCAGCGGCACGTCAACATACTGCGATCGCTCAAACATGGCTACATCAAGCAGCTTGAAAGGCTAAGGTATTAGATAGTTTACCTTATTACCAGGATCCGCTTTCCGCCTTCTTTGATCTAGACTGGAAAGCAGTGCGGCCCCGAGCGACAATAAGGCATTAGATAGCTAATACAATATTAATATTAATGACTATTTTTAATATTATTATTTTCCTGAATAATATTCAGATCTATTATTTTAATTTTACATATTAACATCTCAAATATTAATTTTACAGTTATACCACTCAAATGTGAAGTTTACCTCAAATATAACACTCCGTCTACTGCAGAGCTTACGGCGTCTTCTTCCAGCCGAAATTCACCTTTTTTGCGTGTTAGCTCTTAACTTCTAAAACCTCCTGGTGAAGTGAAGAAGGTGAGCTCGCATCTAGAAGGATGTTAGAGTTCGCATCTCAAAAAGAAGTTAAGTTTCGTGTAATTGTCTATAATTTCTCGAGTGAGAAGTGTGCTCTCAGCAGCCGACCATCTAAGTTGGTAGGGTTTGTAAAGGGTTATATTCGATCACAGTGGCCAACAATTCCCTGAATTCATAGTTACATCCATTTACAGAATTTGAATCCTGTAATTTTACTTCATAGCTAAAGTTTTTGTTTTCGGATTTGTGAAAATTAGGTATATGTTGCTATGCTTTGTCTTGTTATTCTCCAACGAATTTGCTTTGCCTTGTTATTATACATCTGAGTTGATAGGGTATGAGGAATAAAATTTTGTTGCATTGCTATATGTGCTTATTTTGATAGATTTTGTGAAGTTTTTAATGAGTTCTTCAAATTCATTTGTTGTCAAAGTGAGGCAGCAGCATTCCCAAGTTTATTGTCATTGTCATATTAATTGTGTATTGTATACTTGTCACCGAGAACTTAATAGTAAAAGACAATTTTATACATATATTTATAATTGAAGTGATGATGATTGCAATTACTTTAAATGGGTGGATGAACAAGAATAAACATCTTATGTCACACATTATAAATTTAAGGCCTTCGATGCAAGGAATTTTAAGAAGACTGACTTGATTCTCCTTATGATTAAAGTTTTTTTTGCGATTGTTCTTATCGACACTCCAGTCCGGGTTTTTTTTTTTTTACTAGTACTATGTTGTGTTGAGGTAGATTTGATGTACTGTTTTAGAGGACAACATGTGTTATATTTGTAGTATATTTTGTTATTACCCAAGGTTAATAGTTCAAGCATTATGTTTGCTTGAGCTGCTTTTTGGCATATATTGTAGTGGTATGTTGTGTCTTTACTGAATTTATGAAATGAAAAAAATATGATGTTTATTGGAGAAATTCTAATTTTGTTTAAAAGATTTTGAAGTTAGTTGATAGCTAAATGTTGCAGTTGTGTACTATAACTTAATTGTTAAAGTCTCTAAAAAATTTTGGAGCTTAATTGTTATAGATCGTCCCGATAGTTTCAGTGCAGATCTTCACTAGTGATATTTACAAGCCTGGAGCTTTAAAGTCTGTCCCAATTTTATAGCCTTTTTGTCGTCTCTGTATTGCAGATCTTCAATGAGATACAACGATTATGCGATAAAAGAATGGATCACATAGCATTTACTGGAAACCATGCCTGACATTAACTATGATAGATATGCAATAGAAGAATGGATTGTTTGATCTCATTTAACTTATACCATTATATAAATTTCAGAGGATGGATTTGTTGATGTTGTTGCATATGAATTTGTTGCCTTCAAGATACGGTACACAACTATTGTAAATGTGACATCTGACTCAAAACATATGACCCAAACAATATTACTTGCCCAATTTGCATCGAAGAGATAGCCCATGATAAATGGTTGCAATAAGATACAACAACCACAACAACAACATCAAGCCACTGTGGGGTTGGCTACATTAATCCATTTTCGCCATTGTGCCCTGTTAAAAGTAAAATTCTCATTTAAATATAATAAAGAAAAATCATTTCTAATATTTTCTAACAAAGTCTTTTTAGGTCTACCTCTAACTTTCTTAACATAAGTCAAATCAATACCTCAACTTTTTTAACCGGGTCATTGGAAGGCCTCCATTTAATGTGACCAAACTATCTAAGGCGACTCTCTCTAATCTTATCTTCCATTGGAGCTACTCCAACCTTTTTATGTATATGCTCATTTCATATCCTATCTCTAAGGGTAAAACCACTCATCCACCTGAGCATCCTCATCTCTACAACACTTAAATTAGTACTATGCTTATCTTTTATGCTCCTCTTGCAAATGTCTTGTGAGAAAGGTTGCAGTAAGATAGCGAAATATTATTTTAGTATCAATTTGGTTAATAATTGTAGGCCGATGCATTAATTGGGAGAGTTTGTTGACAATCAATGCAATATTTGATCTTGTTAGAGTGCGATATTTGAGGTCACTAACTATATAAGTATATTCAACGATATCAATGATGGCAATGCCATCAAGCATAGTAGTTATATGATTTGGTGACATTAGATGGTGATGCCTTTTGCATTTGCCATAATGGGTTCACTCTAAGGGATCATGTATGTATTTGTGTTGACATAGAATGCTATCTTGAGTGGTGGGGATAACTTTAAGACAAAAAAAATATGAGAGATAATCAAGATGTTTGATAGGAAATTTTCAGTGCCATCAATGAGATAACCATGAAAAAGGTGTCGTTGACATCTAGTTGTTCAAGTGGCCAATATTTTACATGAACAATGCTTAAAATGGCTCAAATAATTGTTGTCTTGATGACTATACTGAATGTTTTATGATAGTCAATACTTGGCGTTAAAGAAAACCTTTGGTCAAAAGATTAGCCTCACAATGATTGATAGATCCATCTGAATCACATTTGATTCGAAACACCCATTTGCAACCAATCAAATTTTGAGAGGCATGAGGAACAAGAGTCCAAGTATTTTTTCGTATGAGTGCTTTGAATTCCTCAAGCATAGCAGCGCGTAGGGGTGTAAATGAGTCAAGTCAAGCTCGAGCCATTCTTGATTTGAGCTTGAGCTTAATTAATTAATTGAGTTTTAGCCTAGTTTAATGCATTCGAGTCAACTCAAGAGCTGGTAAATTTATTATGAAAGAGAAAAAAATATTTTGATTCAAGTTGTTATTATAAAAAAAAATGATAAAAAAACATGAGAATTTAGAATAGAATAAAATAATAATTTTAAATAAAGAATTGATATTTAATTTTTAAATAAATTTAGTAACTTTGTACTCAAACTCTTAACTGTTAATATATTTTAAGTATATTTTATTTTAATATTTTTTAAATGAGCTAGCTTGCAATGTAAGAAGTTGAGTTGGAGCTGGCTTAAACTTGACTCAATAAATATTTATTAAGTCGAGCTCATGTAAGCTTATGAGCCAATTTGACTCACTTAAACCCCTTAGTACTGTGACATTAAGAATATTGAATAGCTTGTGAGACCGAGTTTGGTCCAAAGATGGGAAATGACACAAGGTAGGCAGTGAGGCTAAGTTTTTTTTTGTTTTCTTCTTAGGTTAATAAATATTAATTTTTTATTGGATTTACATTTGGTGGTTGCTGTTTGAGAGAGGATATTATGGCTGAGAAGGTGGGTTGGATGGATTTTTTGGAATAAGGATTTGAAATAGTGGAGGTATGGAGAATGTTGTGGCTATTATTATGAGGAATGCTACATGCATGTAGGTGAGAGATGAGATTCATGAGAAATATTATTATTTGCATGGGGTGAAATATCAGAATTTGTAGGGCTCAGACCTGATATATGATTCCTTGGAAAGAAATATTTTCCAGTGAAATATCAGTCCAATTCTTTGAAGAAAAGTGAGAAGAAGTTTGATTTGGGCTAACTAATAAGCAGTTATTAGAATGTACATTTATGATGGGGTCCACTGATGCTAAAGAATAGGAGTGCTTTCTTTGGTCATTGTTGCGTCCTGGAGTATTCGCGGCGGTAGAGAAATATTTAGTTTAACGTCTTAGCATTATACGAAGATCCAGCACACAAGCAGATAAGTGAGAGGGTGTAGCATTCATAAGAGACACCAGAGTTTTTTACGTGGAAAACCCCTAAAAGGGGGAAAAACCACGGGGCCTGGCCCAGTTTGAATGAATCCACTAGTATTTGCAGTCGATTACAAATGAGGCCCTTCCTTTGGAGAAGGCCTTGTATTGATGTAGCAACTATACATCATATAGAATGCATTACATGTTAGGAGTTACATATAGATGTTTGTTCGGTCGGAAGGACCGTAGTCGGCAGGAGACCGGGGTCAGAAAGACCGTTGTCTGTTGATGGAGGTCGGATGGACCGTAGTAGGCGACAGAGGTCAGAAGGACCGTAGGCGGTAGGAGACAAGGAGTTAGGTGTTAGACCTAGTGTCACTTGGAAGATCGGGTGTTGATGGTCTGGCCTTGAGCAGAATGTCGGGCCTTTAGCAGAAGGCAGGGCCTGAATGTCGGGCCTGAACGTCGGGCCTGAATGTCGGGTCTGAACGTCGGGCCTTCAGCAGAACGTTGGGCCTTCAGCAGAAGGCAGGGCCTGAATGTCGGGCCTGAACGTCGGGCCTGAACTTTGGGCCTGAACGTCGGGCCTTGAAGTGGTGGTTCGGCGAGGTTCCGGTGGTGGTCCAAACTGTTGCGTCCTGGAGTATTCGCGGCGGTAGAGAAATATTTAGTTTAACGTCTTAGCATTATACGAAGATCCAGCACACAAGCAGATAAGTGAGAGGGTGTAGCATTCATAAGAGACACCAGAGTTTTTTACGTGGAAAACCCCTAAAAGGGGGAAAAACCACGGGGCCTGGCCCAGTTTGAATGAATCCACTAGTATTTGCAGTCGATTACAAATGAGGCCCTTCCTTTGGAGAAGGTCTTGTATTGATGTAGCAACTATACATCATATAGAATTCATTACATGTTAGGAGTTACATATAGATGTTTGTTCGGTCGGAAAGACCGTAGTCGGCAGGAGACCGGGGTCAGAAAGACCGTTGTCTGTTGATGGAGGTCGGATGGACCGTAGTAGGCGACAGAGGTCAGAAGGACCGTAGGCGGTAGGAGACAAGGAGTCAGGTGTTAGACCTAGTGTCACTTGGAAGATCGGGTGTTGATGGTCTGGCCTTGAGCAGAATGTCGGGCCTTTAGCAGAAGGCAGGGCCTGAATGTCGGGCCTGAACGTCGGGCCTGAATGTCGGGCCTGAACGTCGGGCCTGAATGTCGGGCCTGAACGTCGGGCCTTCAGCAGAACGTTGGGCCTTCAGCAGAAGGCAGGGCCTGAATGTCGGTCCTGAACGTTGGGCCTGAACTTCGGGCATGAACGTCGGGCCTTGAGGTGGTGGTTCGGCGAGGTTCCGGTGGTGGTCCGGCGAGGCCCGGCGGTGGTCCGGCGAGGTTCCGGTGGTGGTCCGGCGAGGCCCGGTGGTGGTCCGGCGAGGCTCCTGCGGTGGTCCGGCGGTGGTCGAGGAGGAGCTTCTTCCTTGGCCCCTTCTCCTCTTGCTTCTTGCTTGGACCCCTCTCTTGTGAAGAATGAGGGCTCTATTTATAGATTTTCTGGAGTGGCATGGTCCGTAAATAGGTGCGAGATCAGGGGCGAATAGGGAGTGGTTGAATGGACGACCGATATTGAATCCTACGAGCGTGCACCGTTCGTTGGCATTTGAAGGCCTTAATGATGTCGGAATTCGGCGATCTTGGGCTCTTTGGATTCGTCTCGTCGAGCCGTTCGATTCGAGTATAAGCTCGTCAAAATCGGAGTCCGTTTGGTAACTCAAATTGTGGTTTGAACCTTCCAACAGCGCTTCGGGTTCATGATTTGGACCCATTTGGGCTCGGATTGGGTCGAACTTGGTGTCGTTGGGTTCGTATTTCTGAGACACTCAGTTCGACAGTAAGCTCATTGAAATCGGAGTTCATTTTCTCCTGAATTTAATTTCCGAAGTTTCCAACTAGCTTTTGCCTCAAGATTCGTGCCCAATCAAGCCAATTTTGACGACGTATCAGTTGCCCCCCTATTTTCGGACGTCGAAGCTCCATGAGTCCGAAAATATTTGTCACGAATTTTAGAGAATTTTTCCGATTGAGTCAGAATTGATCTTGCGTGTGGGGGCCTCGGATTGCTCCGAAAGTGTCGAAATTGAGTCCGGAACGTCGAAAAACGTGCTCGGGACCCCAAAAACGTCGAATTTGGTCTTCCCGGGGCGAAAAACGGACCCAGGACGGACTGGAGATTCTTTCTTCTCCCTCTTCTCACTCTCTACTTCGAGAGATTAGGTGGAGTTTCGATGTTTGATGGTTAGTGATGGAGGTCTGATAGACCGTTGTAAGGAGGGAGGTTGAAATGACGGGCATACTTCCATCGTTGGGGAGAAGTATGATGAAAGGTAGGAATTCAACGTCGGGCAGACATACAGCGTCGGGTGGAAGACCGACGAAAGTCTATTAACTGGTAGAAGTCCGACATCTGGTAGAAGTACGAAGTCGGGAAGAGGTGAAGCGCCAGGTACAAGACCGACGAAAGTCCGTCGACGGGCAGAAGTCCGACGACAGGGAGAGGTCTGACGTGGTGTAGAAGTACGGCTTCGGGCAGAAGACCGATGAAAGTTCGTCGACGGGCAGAAGTCCGACGACGAGTAGAAGTCCGCTGATGAGCAGAAGTCCGACGACAGGGAGAGGTCCGACGTCGTGTAGAAGTACAACTTCGGGCAGAAGACCGATGAAAGTTCATCGACGGGCAGAAGTCCGACGACGAGTAGAAGTCCGCTGACGAGCAGAAGTTCGACGACAAGGAGAAGTCCGACGTCGTGTAGAAGTATGGCCTTTGGCAGAAGACCAATGAAAGTTCGTCGACGGGCATAAGTCCTACGACGAGTAGAAGTCCGCTGACGAGCAGAAGTTCGACGACAAGGAGAAGTCCGACATCGTGTAGAAGTACGGCCTCGAGTAGAAGACCGATGAAAGTTCATCGACGGGCAGAAGTCCGACGACGAGTAGAGTTCCGCTGACGAGCAGAAGTTCGACGACAAGGAGAAGTCCGACGTCGTGTAGAAGTACGGCCTTTGGCAGAAGACCGATGAAAGTTCGTCGACGGGCAGAAGTCCGACGACGAGTAGAAGTTCGCTGACGAGCAGAAGTTCGACGACAAGGAGAAGTCCGACATCGCGTAGAAGTACGAAGTCGGGAAGAGGTGAAGCGCCAGGTACAAGACCGACGAAAGTTCGTCGACGAGTGGAAGTCTAACGACGAGTAGAAGTCAGCTTGCAAGCAGATGTCCGACGACGGGGAGAAGTCCGACGTCGGGTATTAGTTCGACGAAAGTCCTGCAAGGCAAAAGTTCAGCGACAGGAGGAAATTTAAAATCGGGTAGAATTTTAACATTGTAGAGAAGTCAGATGGAAGTCCTTTGACGACATTCTGGCGATGTTAACCAATGATGTAAGACCTATCCGAGGTTGTATGTCAGAGCCTTTGCTCGATGACGTTATCCTATATTTGATCCACCAATGATGTGAGACCTATCCGAGGTTGTATGTCAGAGCATTTGCTCGATGACGTTAAACCTGTGTGGAAGAGGTCGAGAGAATCCACCAAAGGAGTAAGACCTTTCCGAGGTTGTATGTCGGAGCCTTTGCTCGACGACGTTAACCTGTGTGGAAGAGGTCAGGAGAATCCACCAAGGATGTGGGACCTTTCCGAGGTTGTATGTCGGAGCATTTGCTCGACGACGTTAACCTGTGTGGAAGAGGTCGGGAGAATCCACTAAGGATGTGAGACCTTTCCGAGGTTGTATGTCGGAGCCTTTGCTCGACGATGTTAACCTGTGTGGAAGAGGTCGGGAGTATCCACCAAGGATGTAGGACCTTTCCGAGGTTGTATGTCGGAGCCTTTGCTCGACGACGTTAACCTGTGTGGAAGAGGTCGAGAGAATCCATTAAGGATGTGAGACCTTTCCGAGGTTGTATGTCGGAGCCTTTGCTCGACGACGTTAACCTGTGTGGAAGAGGTCAAGAGAATCCACCAAGGATGTTAGACCTTTCCGAGGTTGTATATCGGAGCCTTTGCTCGACGATGTTAACCTGTGTGGAAGAGGTCGAGAGAATCCACCAAGGATGTTAGACCTTTCTGAGGTTGTATATCGGAGCCTTTGCTCGACGATGTTAACCTGTGTGGAAGAGGTCGGGAGAATCCACCAAGGATGTGAGACCTATCCGAGGTTGTATGTCGGAGCCTTTGCTCGACGACGTTAACCTGTGTGGAAGAGGCCGGGAGAATCCACCAAGGATGTGAGACCTTTCCGAGGTTGTATGCCGGAGCCCTGCTCGACGATGTTAACCTGTGTGGAAGAGGTCAGGAGAATCCACCAAGGATGTGAGACCTATCCGAGGTTGTATGTCGGAGCCTTTGCTCGACGACGTTAACCTGTGTGGAAGAGGTCAAATCGGATCCCCCTGGGATCGATTTTGCCTTGATTGGGAGGGGGCGAATGCCGCGTGTATCCCGAATCAAATGTGAAGAATGGTCTATTTTTAGACCGTTACTGTCTTTTTGAGGTCGAGATCAAGACATTGCCCAAGGAGTATGAGTCCTGTAGGGGACTGTATGAAACTTATAAGTGATAGAAAGCATCCTTGCATTTGCTTGGATTTTTCTGAAATATCATCTTGATGTTAGAAGTATTAGAGGGTCTTTTTGACCATAGTCGGAGTCAAGGTTGCCCCCCAGTCCGGATCTAATTCCTATGAAATTGGTGAAGTAATGACTGATGTCAGTAAGTAGACATGAACTTCTTTATGAGGTTGGAGCAAAAATTTGCCCCCCAGTCGGGAATCACTTTCCCACAGACGGCGCCAAACTGTTGCGTCCTGGAGTATTCGCGGCGGTAGAGAAATATTTAGTTTAACGTCTTAGCATTATACGAAGATCCAGCACACAAGCAGATAAGTGAGAGGGTGTAGCATTCATAAGAGACACCAGAGTTTTTTACGTGGAAAACCCCTAAAAGGGGGAAAAACCACGGGGCCTGGCCCAGTTTGAATGAATCCACTAGTATTTGCAGTCGATTACAAATGAGGCCCTTCCTTTGGAGAAGGCCTTGTATTGATGTAGCAACTATACATCATATAGAATTCATTACATGTTAGGAGTTACATATAGATGTTTGTTCGGTCGGAAGGACCGTAGTCGGCAGGAGACCGGGGTCAGAAAGACCGTTGTCTGTTGATGGAGGTCGGATGGACCGTAGTAGGCGACAGAGGTCAGAAGGACCGTAGGCGGTAGGAGACAAGGAGTCAGGTGTTAGACCTAGTGTCACTTGGAAGATCGGGTGTTGATGGTCTGGCCTTGAGCAGAATGTCGGGCCTTTAGCAGAAGGCAGGGCCTGAATGTCGGGCCTGAACGTCGGGCCTGAATGTCGGGCCTGAACGTCGGGCCTGAATGTCGGGCCTGAACGTCGGGCCTTCAGCAGAACGTTGGGCCTTCAGCAGAAGGCAGGGCCTGAATGTCGGTCCTGAACGTTGGGCCTGAACTTCGGGCATGAACGTCGGGCCTTGAGGTGGTGGTTCGGCGAGGTTCCGGTGGTGGTCCGGCGAGGCCCGGCGGTGGTCCGGCGAGGTTCCGGTGGTGGTCCGGCGAGGCCCGGTGGTGGTCCGGCGAGGCTCCTGCGGTGGTCCGGCGGTGGTCGAGGAGGAGCTTCTTCCTTGGCCCCTTCTCCTCTTGCTTCTTGCTTGGACCCCTCTCTTGTGAAGAATGAGGGCTCTATTTATAGATTTTCTGGAGTGGCATGGTCCGTAAATAGGTGCGAGATCAGGGGCGAATAGGGAGTGGTTGAATGGACGACCGATATTGAATCCTACGAGCGTGCACCGTTCGTTGGCATTTGAAGGCCTTAATGATGTCGGAATTCGGCGATCTTGGGCTCTTTGGATTCGTCTCGTCGAGCCGTTCGATTCGAGTATAAGCTCGTCAAAATCGGAGTCCGTTTGGTAACTCAAATTGTGGTTTGAACCTTCCAACAGCGCTTCGGGTTCATGATTTGGACCCATTTGGGCTCGGATTGGGTCGAACTTGGTGTCGTTGGGTTCGTATTTCTGAGACACTCAGTTCGACAGTAAGCTCATTGAAATCGGAGTTCATTTTCTCCTGAATTTAATTTCCGAAGTTTCCAACTAGCTTTTGCCTCAAGATTCGTGCCCAATCAAGCCAATTTTGACGACGTATCAGTTGCCCCCCTATTTTCGGACGTCGAAGCTCCATGAGTCCGAAAATATTTGTCACGAATTTTAGAGAATTTTTCCGATTGAGTCAGAATTGATCTTGCGTGTGGGGGCCTCGGATTGCTCCGAAAGTGTCGAAATTGAGTCCGGAACGTCGAAAAACGTGCTCGGGACCCCAAAAACGTCGAATTTGGTCTTCCCGGGGCGAAAAACGGACCCAGGACGGACTGGAGATTCTTTCTTCTCCCTCTTCTCACTCTCTACTTCGAGAGATTAGGTGGAGTTTCGATGTTTGATGGTTAGTGATGGAGGTCTGATAGACCGTTGTAAGGAGGGAGGTTGAAATGACGGGCATACTTCCATCGTTGGGGAGAAGTATGATGAAAGGTAGGAATTCAACGTCGGGCAGACATACAGCGTCGGGTGGAAGACCGACGAAAGTCTATTAACTGGTAGAAGTCCGACATCTGGTAGAAGTACGAAGTCGGGAAGAGGTGAAGCGCCAGGTACAAGACCGACGAAAGTCCGTCGACGGGCAGAAGTCCGACGACAGGGAGAGGTCTGACGTGGTGTAGAAGTACGGCTTCGGGCAGAAGACCGATGAAAGTTCGTCGACGGGCAGAAGTCCGACGACGAGTAGAAGTCCGCTGATGAGCAGAAGTCCGACGACAGGGAGAGGTCCGACGTCGTGTAGAAGTACAACTTCGGGCAGAAGACCGATGAAAGTTCATCGACGGGCAGAAGTCCGACGACGAGTAGAAGTCCGCTGACGAGCAGAAGTTCGACGACAAGGAGAAGTCCGACGTCGTGTAGAAGTATGGCCTTTGGCAGAAGACCAATGAAAGTTCGTCGACGGGCATAAGTCCTACGACGAGTAGAAGTCCGCTGACGAGCAGAAGTTCGACGACAAGGAGAAGTCCGACATCGTGTAGAAGTACGGCCTCGAGTAGAAGACCGATGAAAGTTCATCGACGGGCAGAAGTCCGACGACGAGTAGAGTTCCGCTGACGAGCAGAAGTTCGACGACAAGGAGAAGTCCGACGTCGTGTAGAAGTACGGCCTTTGGCAGAAGACCGATGAAAGTTCGTCGACGGGCAGAAGTCCGACGACGAGTAGAAGTTCGCTGACGAGCAGAAGTTCGACGACAAGGAGAAGTCCGACATCGCGTAGAAGTACGAAGTCGGGAAGAGGTGAAGCGCCAGGTACAAGACCGACGAAAGTTCGTCGACGAGTGGAAGTCTAACGACGAGTAGAAGTCAGCTTGCAAGCAGATGTCCGACGACGGGGAGAAGTCCGACGTCGGGTATTAGTTCGACGAAAGTCCTGCAAGGCAAAAGTTCAGCGACAGGAGGAAATTTAAAATCGGGTAGAATTTTAACATTGTAGAGAAGTCAGATGGAAGTCCTTTGACGACATTCTGGCGATGTTAACCAATGATGTAAGACCTATCCGAGGTTGTATGTCAGAGCCTTTGCTCGATGACGTTATCCTATATTTGATCCACCAATGATGTGAGACCTATCCGAGGTTGTATGTCAGAGCATTTGCTCGATGACGTTAAACCTGTGTGGAAGAGGTCGAGAGAATCCACCAAAGGAGTAAGACCTTTCCGAGGTTGTATGTCGGAGCCTTTGCTCGACGACGTTAACCTGTGTGGAAGAGGTCAGGAGAATCCACCAAGGATGTGGGACCTTTCCGAGGTTGTATGTCGGAGCATTTGCTCGACGACGTTAACCTGTGTGGAAGAGGTCGGGAGAATCCACTAAGGATGTGAGACCTTTCCGAGGTTGTATGTCGGAGCCTTTGCTCGACGATGTTAACCTGTGTGGAAGAGGTCGGGAGTATCCACCAAGGATGTAGGACCTTTCCGAGGTTGTATGTCGGAGCCTTTGCTCGACGACGTTAACCTGTGTGGAAGAGGTCGAGAGAATCCATTAAGGATGTGAGACCTTTCCGAGGTTGTATGTCGGAGCCTTTGCTCGACGACGTTAACCTGTGTGGAAGAGGTCAAGAGAATCCACCAAGGATGTTAGACCTTTCCGAGGTTGTATATCGGAGCCTTTGCTCGACGATGTTAACCTGTGTGGAAGAGGTCGAGAGAATCCACCAAGGATGTTAGACCTTTCTGAGGTTGTATATCGGAGCCTTTGCTCGACGATGTTAACCTGTGTGGAAGAGGTCGGGAGAATCCACCAAGGATGTGAGACCTATCCGAGGTTGTATGTCGGAGCCTTTGCTCGACGACGTTAACCTGTGTGGAAGAGGCCGGGAGAATCCACCAAGGATGTGAGACCTTTCCGAGGTTGTATGCCGGAGCCCTGCTCGACGATGTTAACCTGTGTGGAAGAGGTCAGGAGAATCCACCAAGGATGTGAGACCTATCCGAGGTTGTATGTCGGAGCCTTTGCTCGACGACGTTAACCTGTGTGGAAGAGGTCAAATCGGATCCCCCTGGGATCGATTTTGCCTTGATTGGGAGGGGGCGAATGCCGCGTGTATCCCGAATCAAATGTGAAGAATGGTCTATTTTTAGACCGTTACTGTCTTTTTGAGGTCGAGATCAAGACATTGCCCAAGGAGTATGAGTCCTGTAGGGGACTGTATGAAACTTATAAGTGATAGAAAGCATCCTTGCATTTGCTTGGATTTTTCTGAAATATCATCTTGATGTTAGAAGTATTAGAGGGTCTTTTTGACCATAGTCGGAGTCAAGGTTGCCCCCCAGTCCGGATCTAATTCCTATGAAATTGGTGAAGTAATGACTGATGTCAGTAAGTAGACATGAACTTCTTTATGAGGTTGGAGCAAAAATTTGCCCCCCAGTCGGGAATCACTTTCCCACAGACGGCGCCAAACTGTTGCGTCCTGGAGTATTCGCGGCGGTAGAGAAATATTTAGTTTAACGTCTTAGCATTATACGAAGATCCAGCACACAAGCAGATAAGTGAGAGGGTGTAGCATTCATAAGAGACACCAGAGTTTTTTACGTGGAAAACCCCTAAAAGGGGGAAAAACCACGGGGCCTGGCCCAGTTTGAATGAATCCACTAGTATTTGCAGTCGATTACAAATGAGGCCCTTCCTTTGGAGAAGGCCTTGTATTGATGTAGCAACTATACATCATATAGAATTCATTACATGTTAGGAGTTACATATAGATGTTTGTTCGGTCGGAAGGACCGTAGTCGGCAGGAGACCGGGGTCAGAAAGACCGTTGTCTGTTGATGGAGGTCGGATGGACCGTAGTAGGCGACAGAGGTCAGAAGGACCGTAGGCGGTAGGAGACAAGGAGTCAGGTGTTAGACCTAGTGTCACTTGGAAGATCGGGTGTTGATGGTCTGGCCTTGAGCAGAATGTCGGGCCTTTAGCAGAAGGCAGGGCCTGAATGTCGGGCCTGAACGTCGGGCCTGAATGTCGGGTCTGAACGTCGAGCCTTCAGCAGAACGTTGGGCCTTCAGCAGAAGGCAGGGCCTGAATGTCGGGCCTGAACGTCGGGCCTGAACTTCGGGCCTGAACGTCGGGCCTTGAGGTGGTGGTTCATCGAGGTTCCGGTGGTGGTCCGGCGAGGTTCCGGTGGTGGTCCGGCGAGGCCCGGCGGTGGTCCGGCGAGGCCCGGCGGTGGTCCGGCGAGGTTCCTGTGGTGGTCCGGCGAAGCCCGTTGGTGGTCCGGCGAGGTTCCGGTGGTGGTCCGGCGAGGCTCCTGCGGTGGTCCGGCGGTGGTCGAGGAGGAGCTTCTTCCTTGGCCCCTTCTCCTCTTGCTTCTTGCTTGGACCCCTCTCTTGTGAAGAATGAGGGCTCTATTTATAGATTTTCTGGAGTGGCATGGTCCGTAAATAGGTGCGAGATCAGGGGCGAATAGGGAGTGGTTGAATGGACGGCCGATATTGAATCCTACGAGCGTGCACCGTTCGTTGGGCATTTGAAGGCCTTAATGATGTCAGAATTCGGCGATCTTGGGCTCGTTGGATTCGTCTCGTCGAGCCGTTCGATTCGAGTATAAGCTCGTCAAAATCGGAGTCCGTTTGGTAACTCAAATTGTGGTTTGAACCTTCCAACAGCGCTTCGGGTTCATGATTTGGACCCATTTGGGCTCGGATTGGGTCGAACTTGGTGTCGTTGGGTTCGTATTTCCGAGACGCTCAGTTCGACAGTAAGCTCATTGAAATCGGAGTTCATTTGCTCCTGAATTTAATTTTCGAAGTTTCCAACTAGCTTTTGCCTCAAGATTCGTGCCCAATCAAGCTAATTTTGAGGACGTATCAGTCATAATTTGATTTTTCATTTTGATGAAGAATTATTGAGTTTGCGGCCTCGTTATTGAAGGAGTTATTTTGGCTTTTAAAAAAGATATAAGGATTGTTTGGTTTGTTGTAAAACGGTGTAAATTATTACAAATGCAGTTGTTTTAAAAATATTGACATTTGGTTTGAAGTAAAAAGAATGCTGAGTAAATTTTTGAGATAAATGGAATTCAGTCAATTCACCATCTAGTTCAAAATTTATTGTATTTAGAATTCCTCCGATTTGAGCGATTTTTAAATACATCGGAAACTTATTAGACACCATCACCTTCCAGCAACCACCTCAGGCCATCCTAGGCTGTTGCCAACCACAAAACATGGCCGACCATCTCCTCATTGCTTTCACCTGTTTTACTAGAATCATTCCTAGGAGTGTGACTGGAAGCATAGCCTGTAAAGAAATATTGGTTCATTTTTCTTAGTGTGGCTAAATCAACATGTCCTGTTTGGCTGAAACCCACATAAGCCCTATGTCTGATCAAAATTCTTTGATTCAGTTCACAGTGCTTTGATACAAATTATTGGAATATGTGTTTTGTTGTGTATAAAGGGATACATTAACTATATAAACTTTGGATTGACAAGTGTTTCAGAAGTTCCATGCTAACAAAATGATGTCTCTAATTCTGTTGGATTTAATAAGTAGCAATGAAAAATCAGTTTTTGCTAACGAAGAAAAAGATGCATCTGCTTGTTATTTTATTTCAGACTTATTGACATTACTTTTTGTTTTGATTCTCGGGGATATGATCTTAAGAAAAGGATTTACTTTCGTGGCAAGTGTCTTTCTCTTTTACTTTCATAGAACCATGAACTAATATACACATTAGTTTTATGTATTACTGTTCAAATTGCAACTTTTTGTTTGACAAGGCAAGTCAGCAAGCTTTAAAACAAGGCGTTTATAATGCTACACATTATTTAATATATTATATTCATATGCATTATCGTGTTTATATTTTGAATGGCAAAATTGGGAAATGAATTATCCTATTGAGCAATGGATTTTCATTATCTTATATTCGATGCTAAAAATTATCATATTTGATTACATGTGTTGTACATCTGGAGACTCTCAACCTAAATTCAAAAACGTATTAGAAAAAAAAAAAAAACTATATCCAATCTAAAATGCTGGTCATATATATTCTCCCTGGAGTTCTGAATATTTTCTTATCCTCTTCTATTAATGCTCGCTCATTTCTAGCATTTATCTGTAATCAGCTACATCCAAAAAGCCTGA
The DNA here is from genome assembly GCA_022539455.1 of Dendrobium nobile. NCBI lineage: Eukaryota > Viridiplantae > Streptophyta > Magnoliopsida > Asparagales > Orchidaceae > Dendrobium > Dendrobium nobile. The sequence goes on from CM039730.1 coordinate 55,427,655, forward strand.
TGCCAAGGCTCAAGCTGTTAATGCTACGAAGGCAATGAAGTCAAGGGCTTCAACTATTAAGAAAAAAATTCAAAAATATTCGAACTTCTGTGACTTTTCACCCTCCAATGACATTGAAGAAGCCTTGGGAGCCAAAGTACTCTAAAATTAGTGCTCCTTCCAGAAACAAGCTGGGTCATACCAAATCCTCAAGTATCCTCTAACAACAGAATCCACCATGAAGAAGATTGAAGACAACAACACTCTTGTCTTCATTGTTGACATTCAAGATGACAAGAAGAAGATCAAGGCTGCTGTCAAGAAGATGTATGACATTCAGACCAAGAAAGTTAACACTGATCATGTTAGCGGCCTTGCTTGTCATTCTCTGTTGCAATTAAGAGCAATTTTGTTTTACAATTCAATATCTGTAAATTACATTTTATTTCTATTCTACAGGCTTGATGGGACGAAGAAAGCTTATGTGAGGCTGACTCTGAATTATGATGCACTTGATGTTGCAAACAAAATTGGTATAATCTGAAGTTATCTATAGAATGTATTGTTTTGTTAATGAACTAGACTATAGCAGGCCGAACAATTGTTGAAGTTGTTGTTTGTTTATATTGCAATTATACATCATTCTTAGTTTAGTTTGGCTGTCGGTAAATCTTTTAGTTATATTGTTTCTCTCAAGATTTAATTGATCGTTTCAAATATTTGGTTCCTACAGACTTCACAGTAGAATAGTTTACTTTTGTAAATAATTTAATGATGCCGTTTGTTTGGATGTTAATAAAGTTGTGATTGATTTTCATATAATGATTTCATATATTCTTTTTTTTATAGATAAACATTAATATAGCATGTCATAAATTAAGTTTAAATTTTATTATATAGTTCTTTATTTTTAACATTTTTATTTACGTGCACCATGTGCACGTGCATTTATACTTTGTAATGGTATAAATGTCCAACTTAAAAAAAAAAAAAAAAAAAAAAAAAGATGCGAAGAAGTTTCATAATTTGTTTAAACATGTACAAAAGCTAAACCAAAAATAAGATGTTGGCTATAAAAAAGGTGGGTGGATATAACCAAATATCTCAAATGCATGCTTGGTTCAAAGCTACCCGCCGGAACTTCTGTAAACTTATTGGAGCTATAAGCAACTCGTCAAAGTGCACTGATGAACCCAAAGCTCAAGTGAGATGATGCATTTCATCAAACATCATGTAAGCAACTTGGTCCAACCAATAGGAAGCTTCATCTGTCCAGCTTCCGACCTTAACCATCAAATTGGAGACTTCTCCCAAAACTGTTAAAATAATATATAATAAAAGAATTTACCATCTATGAATATAACTACTTCAAAATAAGACTTCAAATTATTGAATTTATTTTAAGAGAATTCTAATATAAATAAAACAAATATATTAAATTATGCTTTGAAAATCATTGAATTTGTTTGTCCTCCGAACAGTTTCTTCGAAGCAGAAACAAAATTCTCCCGTAGATTCCTATTTTTCTAATATATATATATATATATCTTTTATGGCCGGTAATTGCCGGTTCACGGGTTTGATCACAGCACGACCCAATTTGACACGGTCCAAACATAACCCGATACGTCTATTCCACCGTCAGTATCCACCGTACTCCGCACTCCATAAAGCAACAATGTTCCGGCGGAGTACCGTATGCTTACGAGATAACATTCTATATATATCAACGCAGGAATGTACTCACCGGGACGATAAGTGTGCGCTCAAACCGCTGTGGAGGATACTTTCTGATGACTGGTCAGAATAAGCTAACAAGCATCGCCGTCTCCGGCGAGTCTATGCCGGAGGAGGCTGTAGATATTGCTGCCGGGAAGGCACAGATAGACGGTGGCAATCGGGAAGCGGCCGTGGCCGCGGCCGAGGTGGGCGAAGTAGTTATTTGTGATCAAAGGAACGCGAGCGGGTCAGATGCCATGGAGGTAGAGGTAAGTTAAATAAATAAAGCTCTAAAGTTGGAAATCTCATTACTGTTTTCTTTTTCTTTTTAATTTTTGCTAAACGGCAATCCAAATTAAAAGGCCTCGTTTGATTGGATGGGGGGAGAAAAAGAAGTTTAGAAAACTCTTTTGTTTCAATAATGAGCTCTGTTACGTAGCTTGGAACGTCAGTCGAAGAAAGAGGATCTATCTCAGATTTTTATTTGATTTTTCTTATGATTCGATGCGAGCTCCGTGCCGTGTTCGTCTCTCTGCAACCAACCTTCAGTAATTTAACTACTTTTTTCTCTCATTGTAGATTGATTCAACTTTATTGCCTATTATTATATCCTCTAAACACCCTTTTGGCAAGAATTAACAAAATATTTATTTTTTTTATATTACTTATTTAAAACAAAGCAAATCTTTGAATTTTTTTGGGAAAAATTTTAAACTATTTATTGTTAGAACTTCAATAATTTAATTAAATATTACGGCAGAAGGGCTCAGTACTTCAACAACATTCGTGCTGTAAAATATTCAACAAAATTCTCTCTTTCTCTTATTTAGTAACATTGATGAAATGATCTTCGTATTCTTAAGAGAATCCAATAACAATGATTGTTCTCTAATGAAAAAAGTGTCACTCTCATGGTCATGTCATCGTTGCACAACAAGCAGGGCAGACAGGAAAAATAAATTTATGAAATGCATAATTTTAGATATAAAATAAAAAAAAAATTTACAAATTCGATAATTATAATTATTGAAAATAGTTAAAATATTCTTTTTTTTTTAAGGGAAAAATTTTTCTTTGTCTCTTCTTGATTCCGATCTGAGAACAAGCAACTTTTCTCCTCCTTTTTTGAAAATCAGTTCAAAATAAGAATTATTCATCCCTTTTTTATTGCAAAAACAGCTTATCGCATCTGAATCTACTTCCGTTCCAATGGGGGACTCCAATACAACTGAATGCAAAGTTCTCCCCCTACAATCTCCGCCTCCACGACCAAGCAACCACCGCAAGATTTCATTAATCCCTCTCATCTTTCTCATCTTCTACGAAGTCTCCGGTGGTCCTTTCGGCATTGAGGACACCGTCGGCGCCGCCGGCCCCCTCCTCGCCATCATCGGCTTCCTCATCTTCCCCTTAATCTGGAGCATCCCCGAGGCCCTCATCACCGCCGAGCTGAGCACCATGTTCCCCGAAAATGGCGGTTATGTGATGTGGATATCAACAGCTTTTACTCCTTTCTGGGGATTTCAACAGGGCTGCGTGAAATGGTTCAGTGGTGTGATAGACAATGCATTGTACCCAATTCTCTTCCTAGATTATCTCAAATCAAGCATTCCTGCTCTCGAAGGAGGATATCCGAGAATTCTTGCGGTCATAGCACTTACTATTGCCCTCACTTATATGAACTACAGAGGCCTGAATGTAGTTGGCTGGGCTGCAGTTTGCTTGGGCATCTTCTCCCTATTGCCATTTGTTGTCATGGGCTTCATCTCAATCCCAAAGCTGAAACCTTCAAGATGGGTAGTTACAGATTTGCACAATATTAATTGGAATCTGTATCTAAACACACTGTTTTGGAATTTGAATTATTGGGATTCGATTAGCACTTTGGCCGGAGAAGTGCATAATCCTGGTAAAACACTCCCAAAGGCACTATTTTTTGCAGTGATCTTAGTTATTACAGCCTACTTGTATCCATTACTGGCTGGCATTGGCGGGATTCCTCTTGATAGAAATCTATGGACTGATGGTTACTTCTCCGACATCGCGAGAATTCTCGGCGGAGTGTGGTTGAGGTGGTGGGTTCAGGCTGCTTCCGCGCTGTCGAACATGGGTATGTTTGTGGCCGAAATGAGCAGCGATTCGTATCAGATTATGGGAATGGCTGAGCGAGGAATGCTTCCGGAGGTTTTTGGCAAGAGATCCAAACATGGAACTCCAGTAATTGGCATATTGTTCTCAGCTTCTGGTGTTGTGTTGCTCTCCTGGTTGAGTTTTCAGGAGATTGTGGCTGCTGAGAATTTTCTTTACTGTGTTGGAATGTTAATGGAATTTGCGGCCTTTGTAAGGCTGAGGATGAAATATCCGAGCGTTCGTCGTCCTTATCGCATTCCAATGGGGACTATGGGCTGTGGTCTGATGCTGATTCCGCCGTCGGCTCTGGTAATTGCTGTGCTGGCTTTCTCTACATTGAAGATTGTGCTGATCAGTTTGGGTGGTTTGGTTGTTGGCTTAGTTCTGCATCCTTTCTTGAAGTTTGTGAGGAAGAAGAGGTGGCTGAGCTTCTCAGTTATGCCAGGCTTGCCAGAATTTGAAGCAATATAATCAATCATGGAGGATGATTAAGACTTGAGTTTTTTTTTTTAAATGTAATTTTTTAAAAAAAGAAGATGAAAGATTATCTTTGTGTATGCATGCATCATATGATATCAATTTAGAGCTACTGCTGAGCAATTAAAAGGAAGCCAACATACCCTTTTGTCATCTTATTAACTTTTTTTTTTTTTGTCATCTATGCATCAAAACTAACAAGTCTAAGATTTCTTAATTTTGATATCATTCCTACCCCAAATGATAACATAGTAGACTATGATCAAGAGGTTTAATAGAAGCCGCCCGATTAAGTGTTCTATATTTTAATTATATTTATAAATAGTGTCACTTTAAGAAACTATGAATGAATCCTAACTTACTATATGATTAAAAAGAGGGGATTTGATATGAAGTTTGAGCTTGGATTTTTGGGTTGAGATTCAGAAAGGTTTAAAGGCTTGAAATTTTTTTTAGCTCCATCGAACTACCATCATCCGACCAATGCCATCAAACCATCATATTTAGACCTTAGACAATAGGTGCTATCTAATCATCACTATCGGTTCATTGAAGTTTAATCAATGTCATTGGTCAACATCGTCAGATCATTGAAATTCAACCACAATCATATGAATTCCAATACTAAACTATCTTCCAATCATCATAACCTAACAACATGATGACAATTATCATTTGACCGCCATTTTTTAATTACATGCTCTCACCATCATCATCCTATTACAATTCTTTCTCCATTGTTCAATTATGACACTCCAATTTTGAACAAAATATAAGATATGAAAAAGATAAAATAAATAAATAGTTAATTAAATATTAATCTAGCATTTAAAAAGTTTATTTGAGCTAATAATAATAGATATATATACATAAGATAAATTTATAAAAAAGGAGTTTGTTTTAAACTTAAATTAGCTTAAGGAGGAGGTTAAAAAAAATTAATATGAGCAAATATGAAACTTAATTATTCGGTATCAATAGAAATCGAAAATTCATTATCCGGTATCCGGTTTCTATTGAAACTGTAACTTTATTATGTGATTTCTACTTTCATTGGAAACTAGATTTTACTTCTCTGATTTCTATAAATTCTTAATTTTATTTTTAATGTCAGTTATTTTTTTTATATTATTTTCTCTTATATATATAAAATTTTTTGTCTTATATTTTATTTTAACTAAATATAAAAATTGATTATGTTTTAAAAAATAAATTTAAATTAATTTTACTTTTAATATTTTTTTATACTGTTTTGCTTATTTTTTAATTATAACTTATTAGTATATTTTCAAAATTAAATTTTTATTTTTATTAAATATTTAAGAAATTTAATATTTTAAGAGAAATTAAATTTATTTTTTTTATTTTTTAAATAAAATAATAATTTGTTAGATTCGTCTCGTTGAGTTGGTCGATTGAAGTAGTAAATAAGTTAAAATTTTAATACATAATAGTAAATAAAATTAAACTAGAAATTCATGCATAATAGTTTTATTTTAATTACAATTATTTTTTGATTAAATTTATTTTGTATTCATTAATGTTTAATTAAATATATTTAATTTATTTTTAATAATAAGTAACATTAAATTTATCTAAATTTAGTAATATTTTATAATTTAACAAATAAGCAAAACACTGAAATGGTGTAAAAAATAAAATAAAATAAATTGCATTTAATTTTTTTTAAATGTAATTATTTTTACAATTGTTAAGGAAAAATGTGATTAAAATTTTTATTTTCTTTAGTTTTTGTAATAAAGAAAAAGTGGTTTACGTTTTCTAGGAAAAATGTTATTTAAAATTTTTTTTTTTAATAATTCTATTGAAACTACTGGAATAGAGTATCAATTTCTATTGAAACATGATAATGAAGTTGCAGTTTCAATAGAAATTGTATAATTAAGTTTCATTTTCAATTGAACCGAATAATTAAGTTCCGGTTTATGAATATGACCTTCTGTTTTTCTTATTTATTTATTTTAATTTTTTTTTATTAACTTAAGTTAATTTAAATTTAAATAAGCTACTTTTTATAAATTGGCCTATACACAATTTATAGATTTTTTTTTTTAAAATAATTTTTTCATTTAAAAATAATAAAATGAATGTTAACAAAGCAGTTTGTGAGTCGTTGGTGTTCAAAGGGCAGCGATTGAGCTAGCTCCATCCCTGGAGATGGGAAACCCTCGAACTGCCTCGAAGAAGAAGAATGAAGGGGCCGACTCTGAGCTACACGCTGCTGCAAGGGCCGGCGATCTCCCCGCAGTTCAGTGGATTTGCAGCTCCGACCCCCCCGCTGTCAATTCCAGGGACAAGCATTCTCGAACTCCGTATCCTTGTCTATCCTCTACTCTGTTAACCTTTTTCTGAGCTTTAAATGAGTACTGTGTAGAGACAGGCTTCTTCCATAGGTCTTTTATTTGGGGTTTTGTTATATTCATTTGATTTCTTAGGCATCTTCCATAGGGCTTTTATTTGGGGTTTTGTTATATTCATTTGATTTCTTTTTTATAGGGTTTTACTGGCACCAACCATGCCATGGTTTCGAAGTATGCATGATTACGATTTGTTTATCTTAGGTGCCAATTGGTCGTTTGAAATTAGAAACCGTGTTCTGAAAAATGATTAATTTACTAGATCTTTTTCGTTTGGTTAGAATCAATATTATTTTTTCAACACTGCAAACATCTTCAAAATCCCACATATCTGTTGATTTCAATTTCATACATAAGATGAGCGAAAATTGAATCATTGCTTTCTTTATCTGGTTTTTCTTTGACTTTAAGTTCCTGCAATTGCTTGAATGCCTTTATAAGGACCAATGAGCAAATGCAATTTCAGAAAAAAATTGAAGATTTTAAGGCCGATTCCATATAAAAGTAGGAAGGACTGTGCAACTAGAGTTATTTAATTGTTTTATAGGAAATGGGAATTATCATTCTTCAAGGAGTTCGTTATTAAGAATGTAGTGGTAAACTTGAAGAATGCATGATGTGAAATAGAGGAACCATTACCGAAGTTATGAGATTGAGTTGATTTGATGGCATTAGGGTGAAGGAGTGATGTAGGGGACAAGTACCTAATATGTCGTCACTTGCCTTATTTGTATTTATTTGGACATGTTAGCATCTATCACTAGTGTTGCATTACTAAAGTATTCTTTTATAAAAGATTTTTCTTTTATGAAACATTCATGATTGATTTATTTTGATTGCATTTTGATTACATTCCTTTTATTATTTCCGTTATTGTAAACATTTCTTCATAAATAGAGAATACTTGTAAGACAATTACAATGATAGGAATATGCTTATGGTGGTGGATAGTTTTTTCGTGAGATTAATGGCCGTAGAAGACTATGGATCTTTAGTTTAATATTTAAGGAAGTATTTTGGTGTTTTGTGAAGAACCCTTTATAATTAATATAATACATTTGCACAGGTTAAAAATAGTTAAAAAATAAGTAGTCGTAGTCATTTGTTGTGTAAGCTATAGTGATGTGGACATCGACCAGAGGTTCAGACATGTGTATCGCCGTAGACAGCGCAGATCGACGGCCGCGATTCAGAGTTTATATTTCTAGTTATTTATGTATTTCTTTTATGCATTTTTCTTTTATTTCCTATTGTACCCTTAGTATAAGCTGAGTCATGAGTGTAGCCCTGAGGGCAATAGAGTCATTGTATTTTCTTTTGTGTTGGGACCTATATATAGGTCATTTCATGTTGTATTATGGTTAATGAGGATTGAAATGAAAATCTATTTTGTTCTTCTTTGTCTTCTTGCATGACAGCTTGAAGAAGAGAGAGAGAGAGAGAGAGCTCCAAGGGGGAGCAAATCGCAAGGCCCACCAATCGTTGGAAGAGTCCTCGATTCGTGGTTAGAATTTTCTATCTTCTCGATCGTGTTCCCATCCATCTCCTTTCCCTCTCCTCCACAAGAAATCCTTCTCCCCATATTGTCGCCGCCCCTGTGAGGAACCCGCCGCCGACCGCCACCCAAATTCCGGCCGGCCACCTTGCCGGTGACTCCCCTTCATCCACCCGACCCCTTCCACCCACAAGTTTCAAATTTGAAATTTGAAATTTCAAAATCTTTCCTAATTTGGAATTCCAAATTTGGAAAGTTTTTCATGACAAATTTAATTTCAATTTAAATTAAATTGAAATCTTTATGTCATCGCCACATCATCACCTCCAATTGGAAACCTAGCTCTCCACTAATTCCTCTCCCCCTTCCCCTATGCAAGCCGCCGGCCACCCATGGAGAAATTCCCATTAATGGTGTATTTAATGCCATGACCGTTTTTGAAATCATAATTTGATTTCAAAATCTTTCCCTCCTCATTTACTTAAAACTGAAATTAACTTTCAGTTTTAAGAATTTTAAAACCCCTCTCTCCCTATAATAGCCGCCGACCACCCCCTTTGATGAGCCCCATTAATGGCTCATTAAAGCCCTAATTACTTTGTTTGAATTTGAAATTCTCTTCAAGTAATTCCCTCCAAATTTACTAAAACCTGAAATTAATTTCAGATTTTAGTAAATCTCTTGCTTCATTCACCCTACCTAAATTCCTCTCCACCATACATCCCCCCTCTCCCAACCGTGGCCGAGCTCCCCTTTTCCCCTTGGAAATCCCGCCGGCTCCCCTCCCCACCTCCTCCTCCTCCTTTCAACTCAAGGACTCTCCCTCACCGCCTCCTAGCTCCCTTCCCATCGGAAGAATTCCTCTACATCAAGTATGTATGGCAGATCCGGAGTTTGAGTGGGGATTAGTCTTCAACGCCGACGGAAGCATTAACATCCTACGGTCTCCGTGCTTCGACGTAGGATTTGAAGACGAAACCACCGTGGAAGAGTACTTGGAGAGAGTCGTCCCGATCCTTGCAAGCATCTACGACCGACAACTTTCAAAGCACACTTGGAGTCTCGAAAGCCAAGCATTCACGCCCTCCTCGTCACCGTCAACCTCTCCGTGGCTAAAGGCCATTGGTGTGGCCACCGTTTTCGTGGCATCGTTGAGTTTGCTAAAGGCCTTCTCCCGCTAACCCGAATTGAGTGTGAGTGATCAAGGTACTCATTGTGAAATTTCTAAACATTAGTCGTGAGATTTTATTAATTTTCCGCATTTGCTTTGTTGTGAACTTTTGGAGATTCATCATTAATTGTGCCTAAATACTAGCTTGAAACTGCTTATCATAACATTTCATCAATGGAAAATGCTTGAATCTTAATTTACGAAAGGCCTAATCTTACTTTGGTAAACTTTGTGATTCTTAATGAATTTCATGTGCAATTCTTGAATGTTTCACATCATATAGTCATGTTATTGATTTCTCTACTTGACATGCCTATTTTAAGTTATTTGCTTTGTTTTATTTTGAAATTAGTTTTTTCATTCATCATCTTCCATCATTCTCATTTGATGATAGCTACTTCTCAAATTAATCTTAGAAAACAACATAGCAATATTCATTATATCTAACATATTATCCAAACAAGAATCAATAAATATATATTTGATGCGCATATGCAACATTCCATCTTTTTTCATCTACAAGTTGGGACAACACTAAATTTTAAGCAAATCATAAACTTTTCTCTAAAACCAAATATGTTTAGATAAATCCATTCTATTATAATAGGGTAAATTAGACAATGATAATTCCAATAAAAATTCAATGCATTTTGTATTAAGTATTAAGTTGCAATAGTTTAGTTTATTAGGAATCTCACTAGGATAAGTATCTTAAAAATTAATCCATACACGTGTAACATCAAACAAAATCATATTTAGGCTCGATATCATTCAATTTAATAGCTGCTATGCTACAAATGATACTTTTTTATACATGTTTAGGCATGATATCATTCAATTTAATTACCCTACATTTATTAGCATAATGACAGTTGTGATGAAACTTTAAACATGTTTTTTAGAAATATTAGACCTAAATCCATATGTATATGATTTCCTTCTGATGACCTAATTAACTTTAATATTATTACCCTTATAGATGTAGTAGATACAATGGATTGAACTTAATTGCTTTGATGAATGATGCGCTCTCAGAATATATAATAATTGTTTTAGATGATGACAATAACAACAACAAGCCTTTATCCCAATATGTTTGGTCGGCTATATGAACCCTTTTTTCTCCATTGTGTTCTGTTAATAGTCAAATTATCATCTAAAACTAATAAAGAAAGGTCATTTATATTATTTTCTAACCAAGTCTTTTTAGGTCTACATCTACCTTTCTTAAGATAAGTCAAATCTAATACATCTATTTTCCTAACAGGGTCATCGGAAGGCCGCCGTTTTATGTGACCAAACAATCTAAAGCGACTCTTTCTAATCTTATCTTTCACTGGAGCTACTCCAACCTTTTAACGTATATGCTCATTTCGTATCCTGTCTCTAAGAGTAAAGCACTCATCCACCTGAGCATCCTCATCTCTACAACACTTAATTTAATATTACGCTTCTCTTTTAATGGCCAACATTCTGCACCATAAAACATTGCAAATCTCGCTACCGTCTTATAGAATTTTTGCTTAAGTTTGAGAGGAACTTTAGTTGGATTGTTGAAGTGGAGGAATACATTGGGCTTTAGAAAAAAAAAATGCTGAAGTCCAATTCAAGTTGAAAAACATGCTAAAATGATGGAATATGTTGTGTTATCTCTCCCTTGATATCATATCTTTAATTAGACTTAAATTTATAGTTCATGATTTTAGGATCTTTAATAATCTCATTATTCAATAATAATTTTTTAACTCGTATTAATAAATTAGATAGATATATCGAGCAATTGATAAGACAAAGGCTAGTATTTCTCTTTTAGTAGTTTTTTAGTTTCAACTTTGGTGGTATCGAGTCCCCTTCCTTATATTTCCTTTTTTTTTTAAATACTCACCCAATATATCTTAAATTGTCAGTCATTTCATTTTTGCAAGTCTCCTTGTTGCTCATCTGACATAGTTTGTCATTCAAATAAGTTATCCAAATCTAGCACCAAAATCAACAAAAACTATAGAATCTGTTTTTTCATCGAAGTAGGCATTTTAGCTTTGACCACTTTTTTTGTTTTGTCATCATTTCTGTTAAAATTTTGATATCTATAATTCTCATAAGCCTCATTATAAACATTTTAAATTGTCTATCATGATGGTTTCCTTGCCCTCCTCTTCTAGCTATAGATTCAGTTGAATGGACATGTCATTGTGATTTGAATCCTACTTAAGATTCACATACTTCTAATTAAAATACATGTATTGCGATGCAAAATAAATAGAATGTATTTCTTTTCTTTGGTTGCTTTATTGCATTAAAAAACAGAAGGCAATGTCAATTTCTTCTTCCTTAAAGTGCACTTCTACAAACGTCCAATTCCCATCCCATCAAGTTCAGTTAAGCATTTACGTTTAAATTCATACTCCTCTCCACCACCTCAATTCCCCAGAGCTCTTCCATTTACATTCCCTCCAGTTATTCATAAACTCCACTTCTTTTTGTTCTTCCCACAGCATTTCGATGGCTTGTATCCTTTGCTCATGAACTGATTAAAGTGAAACTCGAGAACAAAAAAAATCCTCCACCGACAAAAATATTGATGATTGAACCTAATCAACGGAATGCGAGCACAAGGCAAGCATATGAGCAGTTGACAGAGTGGGGTTGGGAGCAGGTGGAGCTGGCATGAGAGCGGGAGGTGATGAAAGGCCACAGGCAGCCCTACATTGTGGAGATTGAGGTGAAGCTTCTCAACATGGAGATGGAAACTGAATTGGAGAATGAGTGAGAGTTGGGAGTTCGAGTGTATAGTCAAGTTGGTTGCATTTGAAATGAAAGGAAATGAGAATTTTAAGGTATTCTAAGTACTTAAAAATTTTACTTTGCTCTTTACCTCACACCACCACAACAACAAGCCTTTATCCCACTATGTGGGGTTGGCTAAATGAATCTTTTTTCTCCATTGTGTCTTGTTAAAAGTAAATTTTCATTTAAATATAATAAAGAAAGACCTTTTATAATATTTTATAACCAAGTCTTTATAGGTCTACCTCTACATTTCTTAATATAAGTCAAATCTAATACATCTAATTTTCTAACCGGGTCATCAGAAGGCTGTTGTTTTATGTGACCAAACCATCTAAGGCGATGCTCTCTAATCTTATCTTCCACTAGAGCTACTCCAATCTTTTCATGTATATGCTACTTTCGTATCCTGTCTCTAAGAGTACAACCACTCATCTGCCTAAGCATCCTCATCTCTACAACACTTAACTTAAGATTATGCTTCTCTTGTAATGGCCAACATTCTGCGCCATAAAGCTTTCCCGGTCTAATCGCCATCTTATATAAAACTCCCTTAAATTTGAGTGATACTTTTCTATCACACAACAGGCCCGGTACATTCCTCCACTTCAACCATCTAATTTGAATTCTACTAATAATATTGCCATCTATTTCACCATCATTTTGGACAATAGACCCGAGATATCTAAAATATATATTCTTATTAATGATCTAATCGCCCAAAGTCACAATCCTCCCATTATATCTATTACTACTAAAATTACACTCCATGTATTCGTTTTTAGATCTACTCAAACGAAAAATTTTAGACTCAGTTGACCTCCATAATTCAAGTTTACCTTCAACTCCCTATCTAGTCTTTATCAATAAGAAGAATATCATCATCAAAAAGCATACACCAGGGTAGAACATCTTGCCAATGTCTTGTGAGAACATCCATGACTAAAGAGCAAAAAGATAAGAGCTTAAGGCTGATCCTTGATGTAATCCGACTGAAATAGGAAAATACTTGATCAAACCACCTTTACCTCACACCAAATACCGGAAAAAAAAATTCTTGCAATTCTTTGGCTTTACGTCCAATCAACCCTAAACTAATTGATTTTGAAAAGTAGTTAAAATTTCATCCATTTGATGATCTATCAAATAGCCTGTATCATTTGATCTACTTTATGTCTGATACTAATTTAATCAGGTTAATTTAGGTTTAGTTTTCTTAATTTAGGTTTTAGGAAGATGATGAATGAATGTAGATCACACAAAAAAATTTATGATTCACTGCTCATTGATCACTAAAGACATAAAAAACTTGTTTTTATTAGATATAAATTAGAAATGAGAAATTTGAACCCATGTAACTATCAAATAAAACCAAAAGAATTATTGTGAAATTTTGACCACGTAAAAATCAGCCTTCAATATGATGAGGTCATCGATAGGAGATTTCGGCGCGTCTATCAGAGACGACCACGTAGACCGACGGCCATGATGGATAGCATCTATTATTGACTTCATTTGTATTAACAGTTTTATATTATGTGTTTTATTTCCTTAGTTTTCCCATTTTACCCCTGAGGGTATTAGTCGCTCTTGTAGCCCCAAGGGGCATTTTAGACTTTTTCGTTTTCTTTTAGTTGAGGCCTATTTATATGGCTTTTGTATCATGTATTGGATTATTGATGATTGAAATGAAATTTCCTCTTGCTTGTTCTCTTTGTGAGCTCGACATAGAGATCTCTTAGTGAGTTCTCACTTGCTCTCTTTGTGAGTGCGTTTGTATTTCTCAACGGAGATTGGAGATCCTTCATCCTTGTCTTCCCACCACCGAAGAAACCAAGGAGCAAGAAGAAAAGCAACCGGCCGAACCTCACCTCACCCCGTCTCCCTGAAGCCAAGCCGCCGACCACCCAACCCGTGCCAACCGGCCACCTTGCTGCCGACCACCACCTTGACGGTGACCTCCCAATTTCCCTCTCTCCATCTTGCTTTGAAATTTGAAACTCCCACTTTCAAATTTTCTTTCCAAAAATAGAAATTCCTATTTTTGGAAAGTTTTGAAATAAAATCAATTAGTTAATTTTAACTTTATTGTATTTTATTTTAAAACATCCTAGTCATCAAATCCTTTTAGAAAACCCCCACCTCTTTCCACAATTTTCTCCCTCTTCCCCCATGCCGCCGGCCCCCTAGAGGAAATCCCCATTAATGACTCAATCAAGCCTTAATTCCCCCTTGATACTCAATTTGAAATGAGATAATTTTCCCTCCTCTAATACCAAAACTGAAATTTTCAGTTTTTATTTCCTCAAACCCCTCTCTCTCCCCACCGCCGGTTGCTCCTAATTGAATTTTTGATTAATGCTTTATTTTCATTAATTGGAAATTCAAAACCTTATTTTTCCCTCCCAATTACATTAAACTGAAATTAAACTTCAGTTTACTAATTCAAAACTCCCTTTCTCCCTTGCTCTGCCGCCGACCCCCCCCCCCTCTTTCCCTCTCCACACCGCCGGCTCCTCTCCCTCCCTTGGGAGATCTTCTTGTGGCGACCACCCGGCCTCGGTTGCAAGGATGCATGGACGAACCCGAATGGAACTACAGGTTTGAATACGACCGCAACGGAAGAGTCAACATCTTGCGATCACAATTCTTTGACGTCGGATTTGACTTCGACGACACGGTCGAGGAGTACTTGGACCGGATCTTGCCGACGTTAGTAGATTCCATTGAAGAACACTTCTCCGTCTACACGTGGATTATCAAAGGACGATCTACCGTGCCCCCGCCGCCTCCGAGATCCTTTCCCTTGACTACGTTCTTTGGTACTTCCGTCTTAGTGGCAACCTCGATGCTAGTATGGACAATCTTCCGCCGCTCAACTTAGTATTGTAGGTAAGAGAGATTAAAGGCCTCAAGGTGTGAACAACTTTGTATTAATTTTGGGATTTTTATTTGCTAGCCTTGCTTTATGTTTTCATTTGCATTTATTTGAATTGGTTGGCTATATTGTTTGAGATTTCTTTGCCTAGCAAGTTGAACATCTAGACTTCTTTATATTCGACTTATCTTTTAGTCATGAATAATTAATTTGTTGAGCTAAAATTTAATTCTCTTTTAATTATTGTGTAACTCTTTCATCGCATCACATCACAATATAACTTTTAACACAACAAATAAAAATTTAGTCGTGCAAAATTAGATCAAAATGAAGAATTTTAGCAGCGCTAATAACAGAATACGTAGAAGAAAGCATATAAAAGGAGGAGATTATTGAAGTGAGAAAGATCTTGGACGATATATGCTACATCATTTACTTCAGATAAACTTTAAGATAGAAACTTTCATTAAAAAAAAAAAGGCTTTTGAAGTCCATTTTAATTCAGACCTTCGATACCTTGTTTTGCAAATATTTATATCCTCTTTGTTCCGCAGATATTCTCCTGGTCAAGGAAAAAATGTGGTGTCTTTTGTATTATAACAAATTGATATCATTTAAAAAAAAAATTCTATTCATGTTTCCTTGATTTGAACCGTCTGAATGACATTGGAGGCTTCATCTCGCTGCTTGGTCTGGACATGCTGAGATAGTAAGTTATCTGTGCAAGAATAAAGCTGATGTTGGAGCCTCCGCCATGGATGATACTGGTGCCATCCATTTTGCTTCTCAGAAGGGTCATACTGAAGTAGTGCGAATCCTGCTTTCTTCTGGAGTATCTATTAAATCTATCAATAGAAAAGGCATGAGTCCTCTCCATTTTGCAATCCAAGGTTCACATATTGAATTGGTCAAGTATCTAATCAGGAAAGGCGCAAATCTCAGCTCAAAAAATAAAACTGGTGAGACTCCTCTCGATCTTATAAAATCCGAAGAAATGCGATCGTTAATCAATGAATTGGAGCAGTCTTTGAAGAACAAAGATCAAACGACAAGAAGAGGGACTGATGAGTTTCCATTAAAGTCATCGAATGCAGAAGATGTCAAAGATGTTCATGCTTATAGTTCATCTGATCAGGTTGATACTGATATAGATGCAGATGAAAAAAGGGAGAAGAGGAAAGGCGACGACGATATCACTCAGGATAGCCTTCCAGTTCCAGATGCGAAGAAGAGCAAGGTATCTCTTGCGCACCTTTTAGCTGAAGATGACATAGAAGAAGAGCTTTGAGAGAAGATGACTTTATACGAGAATGAAAGTTATTGCTGGTATCTTTTTATTCCTCTACCTTCTCTTTTTTTAGAGTTTTGAACAAACTATCACAACTATATTGAATTTTGAAAGATAAAACAGTTGTACACTTATTCATGTAAGCTTAGAGCCCATTTTGCAAAGTTTTTGGTTGCCAGATTTTGCTTTTCTATTTTAATTACTAACGGGCTTAATTTAAAATTGCTTAGTCTAATAATTGTCCGAAAATTAATTGTAAAATTTAAAATGTGCCTTCTTAAATTGATGATTTGCGTATCAAGAAACCAGAAAACATGTTTTTTCAACGGTTTAAATTCTTAAACTGATAAATTAATTAGTCATTTTGATTAACTTTACACTAATCAAGTTTAAGATATTATGAAATATATGTATGTATTATTGGGTCAACATTTGTGATGGTAGAGAGAGTTTAATGTCGAGGGAAGGCCTAGCGCGCACACGCATAAGAGATTAATGTCAATATGCCAATCTGTCAATACTTCTCATCCTTTATAGAAGACATTGATAAATATAAATAACACATTACAAGAAACTTAGCATGCATCCTAGTATTGAAGTTGGGAATTTGAGTTGATGTTGATGGTGTTTATTGATCTTGTAAGCGATGAAGTATGTTGGCATAATTAGTAATAATAAGTGATGAAATCAATAGATGTTGGAGCAGCCATGTGATAATAATCAAAATATTATAGGTTGGTGGATCGTAGTAGGGCTATAATGGCAGAAAGATAGTAGTCATCTGACCATGGTCAGAGGATCACAATTCGACCACGATGTTTATAGGGTTATAGTTGGATTACAGAGGTTGGAGAATTTTATTTGGGTGACGGTGGTCGGATGATCGTATTCGAGCGAGGGTAGTCCAAGGGTCATAATTTGTGGGCAATTAAGGTTGAATGATTTTAGTCAGACGACTGTAGTTAGAAGACCATAATCTGATGATTGTGGGTCAAGGATTATAGGTGGCGGATAATGGATGTTAGAGGATTGTAGTTGACAGGTGATGGATGCTGGAGGATTGTAATCGATTGAGGGCGGTTAAAGGACCATAGTCAGTGATGGTGGTTGAAAGATCATTAAGTGGGTGACAATGATTCAAGGATCATAGTTGAGTGATAGTGTTATGAGGGTCGTAATCGAATAACAATGATTTGAGGATGATAGTCAACGAGCAAAAGGGGTTCGAGGACTATATGCGATAAGTGACTAAGGTCAAAAAAATTATAGTTGTGTAATATATTGTAGTCAAACGACAATAAAGGTTGAAGGACAGTAGTGGTCTATTTATGGAGGATTGATGATAACAGTGAAAAGTGTAAAAATTTTATTTATAAATTTTTGAATAAAAATGATCCATATTGATTTTATTGATCATAAAATATTCATTCAATTAAATCTTTACTTATGGCACAATTAAGCTATTTTATACCCATTAAATTAGTATCAATTAATCAAACGCTTCATTATAAAAAACAAAACATTACAATATATCGTTACATAATGAACCTTCGTTTGATGGCAAAAATTGAGCTGAAAAGAGCATCGTATATGTTGTCTTATTACAAAAAAGCTCTATATTTTTCGAGATAACAATAACATGCACTTACTGAGCATGTACATTTTCAAGTTAGAAATGGCACATGTAGCGGCACGTCTAACGGCACTGGTCAAATATAAAAAATAAAAATGAATACAAAAACGTTATTTTATTCATATAGAGATAGATAGGGATACATTTAAAATGGCAAGAACTCTTGGCCAAATGGTAAGAGATCCAGCAAGGTCACAGGGGCTCTCTCTACTACAGAAAGCGAAGGCACCTTGCAGCTGTGGCCGTTGAGGTCGCTCATTCAATGGCGACAGTGAAGATCCCATCTCAGGTGTTCAGCAAGAACAGACAGCAGTGGAGGCCTCCACCTTGCAGCTGAAGAATAAAAAGGTAACATTCTTCGGGCATGAGTACTACTACTTATAGGAGTCGAGTTTCATATTTAACCAACAGAACTATATATACCGAATAAGGAATACAAAAAGTGGGGGATTAAGAAGAACAACGAAATCAAACAATACATTCATCTCAAGTTCAAAATACACTTAAGCAAGACAAGACTATTCTGTCTTGCAAAATCTGTCAGCCAAAATTTGAGATGAAATCAGTAGACATACAGTACAAAAATAACCATACGTCTGTGGATTCGTCTCTACGGTTGTCTGGCCGTTGCTGTAAAAACAACTTTTTCTTTATGCACCGTAACTAGAGGTCTCGCCATAAAAATCTGCGGACCCATCAGACAAAAGGTGCAAGGATCAAAATTCTCATAACAAGTTGGAACAAATCCAGAAAACCACAGTAAAACAAACAAGATTCTTATAAGAAAACATCTGTCAAACAACATGGATAAAATGAAACAAATTCCTTACAGTAGTGTAAATTTAATAACCAAAACGAAGTAGCATAATAAGATGGTAAAATTCACTTAAAAACTAACAAAGACCCCCACACAAATCAATGCACAAAATTGCTATTATTCTGCAAACAGCTTCAATGCTTTTCTTCGAAAGATCAAATTTTAATCTTGAATTCATGATATCTCAAGGAACCCAAAATTAATCATGGATTACAAAACATATAACTTCATTCTTCAGGCATAACTGTGTAGGATTTGGCATTGATGTTCAATCAACACAATATTTTTTAAGAAACAGATAAGAATTATCCCACCACAGCTATACAAGATAAGTAGTACCAAAGAGGCAATTAAGTCGAACTAGGAAATCCAGAAACTTTCACCTCAAGTTCCAAACACACTTAAGCAATGCAATTATTGTGCTTATGTAAAAAATCTTTCAGAATTTGAGATGAAATCAGTAGACAAATTATACATAAACCATTTGTCTGTGGATTCATCTCTACGGTTGTCTGGCCGTTGCTATAAAAATAGCATTTCCTTTATGCACCAGAACTAGAGGTCTCACCATAAAAATCAGAGGACCCATCAGACACAAGGTGCAGGATCAAAATTTCAGATGACGAGCTAGAACAAATCTAAAAAAAGCAGACAATCAAGCAGTTTTTCCCCAAAGATTACTGGAAATTACAATCTCAGGTATTATATATTTGTTAAGTAGGAGCATGCAAATGTAATCATTTCAAAGAAATAACTAGTGCAAGCTTTTTAGAGCTTGTATTTCATCGGTAGATTGCAGAATTATCTAGCATTTGTGGAACCGTACCCGCAGTTGTCTGGTCACTAACTGTAATCATTTACATTGATTGCTCAAAGGCCACAACACAGCATAGAATTCATGAAAGCTAATCATGCAGAGATGCATTACATAAAGTTAATGCAGATGATTTGGACAACCCAAAACTCTAGACAAAAACTCTGAAAGACCCACTACAATGTTGAAACTATTACAAATCAAAAGAATATGATTCAGTTCAGCTTCGCTCTTAAATGAGCGGCTCATCAATGGCTTATCACTATATTACTAGCCTCATCGAAATGGTTAAAAAACAACTTAAGCAATTAATCTCTAGATAAGATAACAAATTAAGTGGTATTAACACCAGAAGGGAAAGGAAGAAGTAGCTTACTTTGAACGGCAAGTCATCTAAGGAAGCATCTATCCAAGGTACATCCCCTAGGAAGGCAACTACTGTAATAAAGCACGGCCCTCCGCAGTTAGCTGTTCCATCATAACATCCAAAATATTCCCAGTTAACTTGAATCCCTTCTGAAAAACAGAAATCAGCTCAGTCATTCATCCACGGCTTATATTTCCGTGACGAATCCATCAGCGAAGAATTTGTAGGAAGAAAACCTACTTAGAAAAGAAGAAAAGATTGATATGCGTTCTCATATCACTTGCCTGCCGCTTCTTGCTAACCTGCGTAAGATGTAAGAAGAGAACTTCTTCATAGCTCCGTCTCGGAGACGGCCGACGCGAGAAAAACAAAACCCTAGGTCTAGCGAGTAGCGACGCGACGGCTGAACAGAGAACCAAAATATACTTATATAGATGCAGAGAGAACCAAAATATGGTCGGATGGCCGCAGGTCCAGCTTTACCCGGTTCAGACCGGTTAGGTGGAATTGCCAAAAAAAAAAAAAAAAACATTAAAACTGAGAAATTAAGTGATATGGAGGGGCCAATTGGTTGAATAAGTATAAAATAAATATAAATAATTATTTTAATTTAAAATAAAATAAACATAATGTATAGTATAATGATATTGGATAGAGTTGATTTCGCATTGATTGCTGCAATGACTGCAACTAACAAATGGGGGTCAATAATGATTGTGTTGATGGCTTGTCACCGCAATGATAGAGGATTTATATTGTATTTGAAAATTAATCAACTCTAATTATTTACAAATACTTCAAAATTAACTTACACGGTGAATTATGATACTTTAAAATTCTATTATGCATTTTTGTGCTTACTTTTGATCAATCAACCATTAATATTTTTAAAGTCCCGTATTTAGAATAATTAACACCCCTCTTGCTTCATACCATCAAAATTATTCTCTCATCAATCAACTCTCTTTTTTAAATAATTTTTTTATCACAAAATAATTATGATTTGATGATGTAAAACAGCTAATTTATGACAGCATTTTTTTCTTTAATCTAATATTCTAATTTATGAAAGCATCTTATCTTTTTATTTTTTTTTTATTTTTTAATGAAAGCATCTTATCAGTTAAGAGTAAGTTTCACTTTAGGGTTTGTTTGATCATTCATATTTATAAGATATAATTTAAAATTTAATGACCTTATGGTCACTTAATCAAAGTCATAAAATGGCATAGGTGTAGATATTTATGTGCTTATAATTTAATATATTTATAAAAATTGTTGCGTTCTAAAATTTTCATCATGATAAAAGAAGGATTGATGGTGTTAAGTGTTGAACAAAAATTTCTTTGAACACAAATAAATTGAAAATAACAACTAAGATATGCAATATTTTTTAAATAAAAGTTTAGAAAAAGATAAAAAACCAATGAGCCTAACTAATTTAAATAATTCAATTAGAGTAAAACTAGGATTACAAATGATAATCTTTATCATAGTTAGAGATAATTTTAATATAATATATTAAATATTTACTATGGAATATATCACAGTAGAAGTCTTGATATGTCTAAGTTATTCTTATACATTGGTGAGTGTCTAACTTGATTAGAGAATTGAGGATTGAGAGAGCGGGTATCAAACATCAGTTGTCACGACACAACCCGACCGGGACGGATCCCGCTCGCATCGGGCCACGACGGAGCCATGAAATTCAGGATCTGGCTTTGGAATTTGCTTCAGAACTTTCTTCCAAATCTTATACAAACAAAACAGGACACATCAAGACTTGAGACATGGCAAAACGTCAATGAGCATGCTTGACGGGTTGAGTATAAGAGGTGGGATCTATTTGGTGAGTGAGGTCGAATATTCTTTTTGGCTTTAGATTGTTAGTTTGAAACCGAGTTTTCATAGGATGCACAGGAATAATAGGCCTGATGGAGGGAGAGGTCATAGATGGTGTAAAATGATTTGAAAAAGAGTTTAAAGGTGAGGAGATGGATGGAGTGGGATGATTAGAGTTTTATAATGAATTTGTAGAGGATTTATTAGGTTGGAAAATGTGAGTTAGTGATGAGGGTACAAGTAGAAGAGGTGGAATTTGAGTGTAGGTTGGAGTGGAAGTTGAGGGAGTGGGGCCCGATGGAGGATGCTTGAACGGAAATATTTTTTTGTTGAAGACAACATGTTGAGAGACATAGATGCAATTTGTGATAATGTCAATGCAATGGTATCCTTTTTTGTGATAGCCTATGAACACACAGGGTAACGAGAGAGGAGATAATTTTGACTTCACATAGGGACGAAGCCATGGGTAACAGAAGCATCCAAATGTTTTAAAATGTGAGTAGGTAGGAGGTTGATTATATAGTTGTTGAAATGGCATGTGATTTTGAAGAGTAGGTGTTGGAAGACAAATAATTAAGTGTATAGCCGTGTGTAACGCCTCTACCCAAAGATTAGAAGGAGCATTTGATGAATGAGTAGGCTTCGAACAATTTCAAGGATATGACAATTTTTTCGTTATGCTACACCGTTTTGCGTTGGAGTATACAAATAGGTAAATTGTTGTTGGATACCCCAATGTTTGCAATAGGTATTGAAGGAGTTGTTTACATACTGTCCACAACCATCCGTGTGGACGGTTTGAATTTGAGTATTGAATTGGCATTTAATAAATTTATGAAAATTAACGAATATTGTCGTAACTTTCTTCCAATTTTTTAAACATTAGAAAAATCCAGCAATATTTAGAGTAGTCATCAATGAATGAAATAAAATATCTATAACCTTGGAGAGAGACAATCGGGGAGGGTCCCCAGACATCAAAATACACAAGTTGAAAAAATGCAGTAGTATGGGATATAGATTGCGAAAAAGATAATCATCTGCTCTTGGCAAGACAATATGTATTACATGTATTATTTAATGAAGTACATATAATAGGATCAGACCGAGCTAAATGTTGTAAAACGGTGTGGGCAGGATGTCTAAGATGGTTGTTCCACATGTCCATAATGATTTCAGCATAAAGCAAAGCAAGATGCGGAGAGTGGGATGTGGATGGGACTATGTACAAACCGTTATGGTAGGGCCATTGATGTAGAAGGTGATGAGTCTTCGAATCCATGATTTGATATCCATGAGACGAAAAAGTAACAACATAGTCGTTATCGGTGGTTAGCTGATGAATAGAGAGAAGATTAAATATAAGATTGGGAGCATGATGAAGTTTGTTGAGATAGAGATTACCTGTGGGAGTTGGCAGAAGTATTTTACATGTATTATGTATCGGAAGATGGTGATTGTTACCAATAATTACTTGAGAAGAACCTATGTATGATTTGGTTGAGCTTAGTTGAGACGGGTCGGCTGTGAGTTGAGAGGATGCCCCACTATCAAGAAACCAATTAACTTGATGAGTGCTATCTTATGCAGAGAACAACACTGAATTAGTTGGATTATCAGAATATGTTGGATCTATTTGATACCAACACCGAAGGGCAAAATGCCCCATTTTATTGCAGATCTGATGGACGGTGTTACGGTGAGGATTTTTGTCTTTGCATCCATTAGAAGAAGAGGGACGACGACCTTTATTTCCGCAATATTGATTTTATCGTCCTCGACCGTGACCACGAGGCACTGTAAGAGAAATTGAGTTGTCCGTTAGTTGCAAAGATTGAAAATCTTTTGTGGCTTCATGATTCAAGATTTGTTTTTTGCTGCATAACAAACTGTAAAGATCATCAGGATTTAATGGTTGGAGGTTCGTTCGGATTGCCGTTTTGAACGACTGATACGAGGATGGAAGACCGTTTAGTGTGTAGAGGATCACGTCTTTCAGATCAAACATGTGTCTGGTGGCTTGGATCACATCAACCTTCTATTTTATGTCCAGGAGATACTGCATCATGGATTTATCAACCTTTGACATGTGATGCAGTTCATTTTTAGCTGGATGATTCTTGACCGTGTCGTAGCTTGGAGAAGATGCGCAAGAGTTGTCCATATGTCATGACAGTGTGTTAGATCAAGGACATAAGGTAAGATTGAGGGCGAAATCATCGAATAGAGTGCTGTTGCGAGATGTTGATCAGTGAGAGTCCAGATTTCATGCGGAGTCGAGGAAGTAGGGGCTATTGAATCAGTTGAAGCGTCGTGAGGCGGAGGACATGAAGATGTGCCATCAAGGAAGCCTTTGAAGCCACTGGCATTGAAAACCTTTTCCACCTGAGAACGCCATAGTTGATAATTGTTTGTAGCAAGGGAATTGGGAACCAGATTATTGATATTATTCATAAAGAATTTGAGTTGAGAAGGGATGGTGATTGAAACAAATAGAGAGTTTGATTCGATCGAGGGGGTGGAAACGAAGGAGCTAGCCATGAAAACAAAAGATCAAAGGATAGAGAGGAAGAAGGGGAAAGAAAAGAAAAAAATGATAATCTTGGCAGAGAGGCTCTGATACCATGTTAACTCAAAATGCTTTGAAGCAGGAGGAAAACATGAAAGAACTAGCATATAAAATGAGAAAAGAAAGATTGTCTTGCATTACTGTTTTGTACAGTGGGTATACAATGGTATATATAGAGGTTTTGTAAAGAACCTCCGTACATATCTTTAACAGAAAATGATAGTTGTACAAGACTACCTATTACATTTTTAATTCTTTATTCATATTCGTTAACATAGACAACATAGATCCACAATGGATAATTTTTTTCATTTTTGAGATGATGGGTTGATAGCTTGCTACTACCAATTTCCATAACAAATTTTGAGATGTTTTGAATTTTTTGAAGCTCACGACATGATTCGACAAGTGTTATTGTTTCTTATTTGTAATTTTTGAAGGGGAAATTCTTTTTTGGGATGCTTGTGCCATTTAAGGTTAAGTAAGTACAATGATGTCTTTATGCATTATATAGATGGTGCATGTATTTTTATGCATGTAAAAATAAAACTCTAGTATATGTGATTTGCAAACCCTAGGGGATGTAACACCCTAAAATCTAATGGAATGATTGGATTTTCTTAAACCCAAAATTAGTTCTCTCATATACAAATAATAACAAACAGAGCTACTAAATCTCTTTAAAATATAAAAATAATGTAATCAACTTTTATTTGATCAAAATATAATTATAATAATCCAAATCATATGAATCTATACATCAAATGATTAAATATTGGATTACAAAATCATGCCTTAGAAATTCATCTCCAAAACCCTTTGCCATCCTGAAAGCTAGAAGCAAAATTATAGTGAATTACAATATATAACTCAACAGGCCACACAAATTGGTCTAAATTTTTAAATTCTTTTATTAAATATTTTTCAAAATATTTAAAAATAATTCAATATAATTTAATAAATCATTGTGATAAATATAATAATGAAAGTGTAGTAATTATCTAGATTTACATAACATTATTGAGTAGATAAATAAAATGAAATTCATATTACAAAACAGTTCATATCTCAAAGTCTTTCATATCACATTTTTCAGACCCATACAAAATCTCAAAAGATTTTGCCATCTTATAACTCCTTTTTTCTGCTTATAGCACCAAAACATGTATAGGCATCAAAACATGATATTTGTCACTAGAATATGACTTTTAGCTACTAAAACATGTCTTATAGGTATCAAAATATTAACATGTCTTATAGGCACCAAAATATTCCCTGACACATAGAATCTCAGAAGATTCTTGCCCCTTAATTATAGGCTTGCAAGATTTAGAGATCATTTGGTCCCCCTATTAACACGATGAAGATTTCAACTATAGTTTAAAGTGCATGAGTTTAACTTAGTTGGACTTGGATTGGATCATAGTTGGTAAGACATTGGATTTGTTTTGTCGAGACATTATGCTCGAGTCTATAAGCTTATCTAAATCAGAACTTTGCTGATCCTAAATTATGTTTGATGAAGTAGAATTTCTGTTCTGTTGATTAATAATTAAATAGTTATAATATTTATTATATCATTAAAATAAAGAATAGTTAAAACTAAATTGAACACTTGTTTCGCTCTAGGCCCCACAAAAATTTTAAAAAAAAATATATATATCATTAAGTAATTGGTGGGCCCTCATTGATGAGTGATTGAGCATTCTCCAACGGCCCTCCCTAACGTCATTTTCAAAGGCCATGCAAAGCGGTTGAGTTCACATTTATGAACATGCACATGTGAGTGTTTGGTGAAGTTGAAACTTATCAAAATCACATATTAATTAATCACCTCTTTTTGCTTCAATTTAGAAGTCCATCGATCATCAGCCGACTAAAATATTCCTTCAATCAAACAGGCCTCCACTGCATGGGTATGAAATTGAGGACTATTCAAATTCCAATTCCTACAAACTTACAATTGAATTAAATGTCTCAAGGAGAAAGGTTAACCTATCAACTCTAAAAGTGGTCAAATCGGATTCCAAATGAGACCAACATGAAGCACTTGAAGCTTAGTAAAAAGTTTATGGACTTTAATTGGATGATCAAATGATCTCCAAATCACGCATGCTATATTTTGGGCCATCACTCACTAAAAGAAGAGGAGTTTATACCGTGTCTTAAGATTCAAGAGAACTTAAATGTTTTAGAATCACAAAATTCGAGCTGAGTGTCATCCCTAACCCTTTGAGGTTAAGTGAATTACTGTGAAGAAGTGGAACTCAAATAACATTTAGATTTAAGCTAGACTACCGCTATCAGATCACCACTTGATTGCCATTATCAAATCACCCTTAAGCAACACGTGATTGTCATTGTCAGGCCATCACCCACCACTATCACTGGAACACCACCCAACTATTGTCATTAGATAACCAATGGATCATCATTGTTGGAGCACCGTTATCAAACCACCACTTACCAGATTGTCAGCAAAGTTATAAAAATTAATAGTATAAATTTATATAATTTAATAAATCTATTTAATTATAAATATATAAATATATTATTCTTAAATGATATTTACACTTATAATTTGAGATTTTTACATACATAACACTTAAATTAATAAAAGTATCTATTCAACACCTAAAATATCATATTTACTTATATACCACCTAATTCTCACTTCTATTTATATCCTACCACTCCGTTAGGTCTCCGTAAAAAAGCATTAAAAAGCCCTACTTTTGCCTTGGCTTGCCTTCAATCGCGCGAGGAAAGATTTCGGTGCCGCTCCATTGCTTTTGCACGCATTGGCTTTCCTCTGGTCGAGAGAGGGATTGTCTTCTCCATTGCATCCGAAGGTCTCGCACGCCTCTGCTTCCCTTGGCATCGCATCTTTTAAGGTCAACAATGTTACATTTTGTCTTCTAACACAAATCAACATTGGGGTTTGACAGGATTTTGGAAATTAAGTTTTTCCAAAATTTCTTACAGATTTAAGTTATTCCAAAGTCTTAGTATTTCTTACAGATTTAAGTTTTTTCCAAAATTTCTTACAAGTTTCTTTCTTTTACTGGAATAGTTATTTTGTCTAAATTATTTGCATTGGGTGAGTTGTTGTATGATGAACAATGACTTTAGGGATAATTTGAAACAAACTTTGTTACCTTGTCCTCTAAGAATTCAAGGAAGGATTTGCGCTAGCTATAGTTGAGGTTGTAGCTAATTTATGATTATTTGTATATGTATGAGCACGTAAAACCAATAAGATGAGACATGGTTTATTTGTTTAGAACCGCACTAAAAAACTCTAAATATTTTTTTTCTAAAACATGAAATTTTCTGTTATTTTTCTTTGATTTCATCTTTTAGTTGAATATATCTAGTTTTTTATTTTGACATCAACAATGATTTAGAGCTCTTCAGCGATGTCGATTAGAAACCCAAGTAATTGAATTAATTGTCATTGCAATTTGCAATGTACAGTATACACGTCACACAAGTCACATAGTGAAGGAAGAAAATTCTACAGATGCTCTCGGAATCGATTAGAAGACGATTGCAACTTCTTTCGTTGGTGCGAAGAAGTAAATGATTTGCCGTATGATTCGAATTCGCGTTGTGCTGAAGAACTTGCCAAAACAAGCCTAACCCATATATTGTCATTGAGATTTGAACTTTTACAGATAAAAAAATTATTGGTTATAATCCTAAGTTTGATTTAGATATCGCTATGAAAAATTTGTTTACCAGCTATAATTGTAATTGTTAATTAGGACTGAATCAATTAGATGTAACTTTTGTTGACCCTATTTTTGACCTAGACTTGGGTCAAAGGGATGATCTGGTCAAATTGACCAAGCTAGGCCCCAAGGCCACTTTCTTTGGGTTCCATAGGTCAAACTGAGTCTCTTGAGCTCAGACCTATGCACTGGGTCAACTTGGTTGACCAGGTCAACCCAGGTTGACCCAAACTACATCTGTTTGATTTCAAATCAAATCCAGAGCTTCTCAAGCTCAATTCTCTCCTCCATTAGACTCAATGGGTCAGACCCAACCCATTGGGCCTAGACCTGTGCCCTGGATCAACCTGGTCGACCAGGTCAACCCAGGTTGACCCATTAAGCCCTATTGGCTCAATTCAAGTTCAAATTCAATTTCAAACATCCCTTGGTCTCAAACCCTCACCCCTTTTGGCCTATTTGACTAGGTTGACCAAGTCTTAAATAGGTCAATTTGACCTTTTTAGGTTAAATTAAAGCCCTTGAATCCATTCAAACTCCTCCTTAATGGATCTTGGATTGAAACCACGGCCATCATAGCTTGATTTCACTCCTAATCAAGCCTTGATGCAATCTAGACCGTTCCCTTTGAGTCAAAGGCTTTAAATATGGATTTTAGTGTTTATTTAGGGGATATCTTGCAATTATTCTTTCTCTAGCTCATCTAAGCCCGAGAACTTTCGTTTGAAAGCTTTCCTAACTCTATCCCATTTTCCCCAAGTCAAACTCAACGTCTAGACCTCACCGGCGGCGAAATCTCCGACGAACCGAGGTCATTTCCTTTCCAAGCTTTCTACTCGACTATCCAAGGCATTTCAAGCTTCGAGATCAACTAGAGAAGGAAGCGTGGACAGTCTACAAGTGCAACAAGCCCAATATCTTTTGAATCCACCTTGTGGATTAGGTAACATCTCAAACCCTAGTCTAGGATACTTATGGTTAAATAACTTCATGTAAAGTGCATTTTAGGCCATGTTTTTATACCCTATGGACGCTCTTCATATATAGTATCTATGTTTAAAATTTTATTGAATTTGATCGAGTTTTTTATGAGAACGAGGCAAAAACACCCCTAGGGCTCAGTCTCTGTTCTTTGTTCACCGGCGACAAATCAAGCCCATTGATTCCGCAATCAATGGGCGTGATTTGGCCTCTCAACGATTCAGATCAACCAATCGTTTCAAAACAGCGGAGATCCAATGGTCGGGAGTGGAGTCCGACGTGGATTATTGGACTCGTTCGCGGCAATGATTGCGACAATCATTGCCGCAATCATCGGTTGGCAGAGCAATGATTGCGCAGCCACCAATGATTGTCCGCGGTTCCGCAAAGACAATCTAAGGCTGCCACGTAGCACGCCGATGTCGCCGTTTTAATTAAATCGTTTTAATTATTTTAAAATCCTTTTTTATCTAGTTTTATTTAAAAATTAATTTAAAATTATTTATAAATTAGAAAAATACGTATAATATATCAAATTTATCATATTTTAATCCTCTTTAATTTAAAAATAATTTCAATTAAAAATTATAATTTTTTTAAAATATTATTAAAATGTAATTTTACTATTTTATTATTATTATTATTATTATTTAAAAAAATCAAAAAATTACTTTCATATTATTCAATTTTAAAATCATGTTATTATTTTTTAATTAGTTAAATAGCTAATTACTTAAATCATTTAATTAATAATTAATTAATTTTAAAACTCAATTATTTTCCAAAATTTAAATTTCTTTTAATTATTCTAAATTACAGAAACTTTAGGTATTTAATTTCAGATAGTTTAATGATTTTTTTTAATTATTTTAAAATCCCTTTTAATACATTAAACTTAAAAAATTCATAAGTATTTCATTTCAAATCTGATTTTTGCGTATAATATATCGTTCTTTTCAGAAAATTA
Source organism: Dendrobium nobile (assembly GCA_022539455.1). Lineage (NCBI taxonomy): Eukaryota > Viridiplantae > Streptophyta > Magnoliopsida > Asparagales > Orchidaceae > Dendrobium > Dendrobium nobile. The sequence goes on from CM039730.1 coordinate 55,457,687, forward strand.
TGAATTGGATTTTAAAACTACTTTCAGAAACTAAAAATTATTTTTTTGGTTTATTTTTTTTACTATTTAGGTATTTAACTATTTAATTAATATTTAAATAATTATTATATATATTGTTTTGAAATTACAAAATTATTCTCAACCCTTTTTTTAGCCTCGTTTTGGTAACCAGTGAATCTCCCATGAGTATGAGCATTGACCTATTTTGAATTATACTATTTTGAAACTTACATATTTATGCGCTATAAGCACATGCATTTTAAATCATTTCAAAATTATATTTACCCTAAATTCTCTAATTTTTCGGATATTCACTCTTGAAATTTTAAACATAGGCTATGCTTATGAATGACATTCATGGGGAGGTGGAATTAGTGGATGATTGGATTTCAAGCATTCACTAATTACATCGTTAAGCATGCTTAGTCATTTTTTCATCTTATTTTGTATGCATAGGACGCACGAGCATTTAGCCTAGGCCCTCCTAGATCATATGATTGGTGTGTTAACTATTTTTATGCATTTTCTGCATGTTATCTCAAGGGTTAGTATCAAAACACTTGATTTAAATCTATAACGTAGCAACACCCTAAGGACAATAATTAAGAATTCATATATCAAACTTAGAAAAATTATAGGAGCTAGGATAGATTCCTGGTTGACATGAAACTTTAAACACTTAAACATAGTGACATCTTAAACCTCCCATAATTTTTTTGAATTTTTAGGAGCTTTTAGACCCCTTAATTAACAAACCCTAATTTAACCAGTTAATTAGGCCTCGAGAGTTTCAAAAAATTCTAATAAATTTATTTCAACCCTGAAAATTGCCCACCATACCTTAAACTCTCTAGAATTCAGCCCTTAACCTTAGATAATTAAGGCCCCTTAGTTGGACTTTAATCTGATCATTAATTCAACTTTAATTAAAAATCATCTTTTTGCCTTAATTAGATAATTAAGCAGTGGTTACTCAATGAAATTGGTTAATTTATGAAACTGGTTTCATTAATGTTTGGTTTGCTCTCAGTAAATATTTGCAATGACAATAAATTGTGATATGGTTAAGTTGTTCTTTGATATTAACAATAAAGCTGGTATGAGAGTAAATATGATCCTTGGCCAATGCACTGGCTCACCTGCTAATGGCAGCCAGATTTCCAAATATGTTACAACAACATATCAATTAGCAGGTTTGTCAATGCTCTCAATTTTTGTTAATTAATGTTGCTAATGAAGGGAATGCTCTCAAGTTATGCTAATTGATATCACTTGCTTGTTTCTTGCTCTATTGACCCCAGGGCATAAATGAGTTGATTCAATTTTCCTGACTTTGAAGGAGTGCCCATCATGACACAATAAAGCACGTATTCTCCAATGACAACCTCTATACGCGCAAGTAATAATTACTCTGAATTTGTCACTAGCCTTTACCTTTATAGCATATTTCTTTCAAATTGCAGTATACCTAACTACTTGCTTGAAACTTTGGGAATCCTCAAACCACGAACCAACAAATAGGCTATTTGCTTCATCAAATTGGGTATAAAAAAATCTTCGCACAAATCATCTACTATAATATCATTATAGTCTCCAATATTCGAGCTGAACTGTTACATTTTGTTTGACTGGTTGTTTATTTCTATTTGAATGTTCTGTGATTGGGACATATCTACCTCGTGATGTTTCATTGCACCCGCTATCTCAAATTTATTCCTTTCATAGGAACTACTCAGCATGTCAACTAAATCTGAGTCGCTTGAAACTAACATGTAATTCTTATGTGAAGTTCCAATGACATGATAGTGTAAGTCGAATGGTTGTCCCCATAGCCAATGACAAAGTGCTTCAACTCGTTCTTTTAGCAATATCAAACTGATTTCATCTCTTCGAAGCTTTAAGATTTCCTGACTTCCACTCATATACTTCATTCGAATCTGGCCTTGCACCTCACTCCAATATCCATCGAATTTCAGGACGATGAAGCAAAAATTACTTGAACTCATTTTTGTGTATGGAAATAATAAATGAGTTAAAAAAATTATTAACATGAATCAAAATCAGTAAGCCTTGGTGAAAAAAAAAAGTCCTTGATTTGCTAAGCATTGCTTAATTTGTAGGCGGTTTTGGAGGCTTCCATTTGGCAGGATTCCTATGTTAGCCGTGTAATAGAATTTCGGTTAACAGTCGGCACAAAGCAAGCATGACCATGCGGCATAGAGCAGGCGGCCACTAGCTAATAGAAATTTCACCGCATTTTTACCTAGGGCACGCGAAGTGAATCGTGCTTGAGCGTAGAAGAGGCGACAAAGGAGAGCCGGGAGTCATACCTGCTCGAGTGAAGAAGAGGCGACGAAGCTTCGCCGAAGTTTTGATGCGGGAAAATCGAGCGGGTATAGATGTCGGGGAGAGGGGCTTTGAGGGAACCTCTTTTATTTATACGTGCGCTAATTCACACATTATGTAAGTTGAAATAGGAAATATGAATAATATATTTTAATAGCTTCTTAATCAATACATTTAAAATATCATTTTATAATATACACCTTCAAAATATAAGATATTATTATATTACAGAACTGCCCCCTCGGTGTGTGCCACCTCTTTTTTTTTAAATTTTTTTTTTGGGAAATGGCGAATGCCGCCGCTTTTTTTATTTTTTTTATTTATGTGAAAAAGAATATGCAAAATTAATAATTAATTGTTAGCACTCAGAAGTCAGAAATCAGAAGATCATAATAGAAATAATGAAGGTGTATGTAGGTTAAGAGAGAAATCTTTTACATTGTGGTATACATATATTATGTACATAATGTGCATCACATTTGTATATAGATATCATGCACATTGCATGCACCCTCACATATTTGAACAGCCCATTTCGTTTGGACTCCACACATAATAATTTCTATTAGAGTTAAGAGAAGTTCTAAGAAGTAGAAATAAATGCGTGGTGATTGCTACGTGATACCCACTCGCCAGTCGCCACAAAGGGGCATGCAAAGGGGCCCAACCAACCCTATTACTGTATATAGCACTATTAATTCATCTGATCGATGCTACGTACTTAAATTGAATGCAACATGGGGGGTTCAAGTTGTTAACCCTCTCTATGATTGCGTTGAAATTATTCATAATGCATGCTGACAGTTCCTTACAAAAGAGAATTTAAATCGTTTATTATTGGCTTTGGCTATGCAAATTTTGATCCATGATATCCATAGATGATAGATTGAACAATGAGATTTTGATGGGATTCATTAAATAATCAATAATTTTAAGAGGGGTTAATTTACATACATACTACAATTTTTTATATATTTAGATACAAAGGATCTAAATCTTTCTATTTATTTATGTAAAATCATAATATATAAATTGCATCAAAATACATGATGAAAACGTGTATTTCATTTTAAATAAATTAATAATGAGGGTATTTGTTGAAGGATTTAAAGATTAGGATATTAAATAAATAAATGTAAAGTTTTAAATATTGGATATATAAATACATACAAATTATATTATATGTGATGCATCACCAAAAATTGTCTTGATCATGCACAAATCTCGAGGAATATTGAAGTTGGAAATTTTTAAAATTAAATTTGGGATCATATGAACTCCAATTTAAGCAAACTTATGGTCAAATTGAATGTCTTGAAGAGATGAACCCAACGACATCAAAATCGGGTTCAATCTGAACCCAAATGGGTCCAAATCGAGGGCCCAAAGCTTATTTGGAAGGTTCAAAACATAAATTGGATTATCATATGATATCCAAATATAACATGCTTATAGTCGAATCGAGCAGCTCGACAAGACGAATCCAACGAGCTTAAGATCACTTAATTCTGACATCATTTAGGCGTATAAATGCTTGACAAACACTCTATGATTGGTGGATCGATCAATATGGGTCGTGTGATGGAGCATTCCAAATATGCCCCATATCTAGGGCATGTCACTCTAAAAAATCTATAAATAGACATATACTCTCTACATGAGAGGCTTGGAGCTTGGACCTTTAGCTAGAGATTAGAGAAGGCTCTGAAGCTTGAAAGATCTAAAGCTCCACCAAAGTACCATCGCGGGCGAAACTCTATTGACCGTAGTCGAACTACTGCCCAACATCCGATTTTCCCCCAGACCACTACCTACTAGCCATTGATTGTTGTCAGACAACTACTTAACTGCAGACCACCATCGAACCACCACCCAGCCACTAATTGCTTCAGGACCACTACCCAGTCGCAGATTACCGTCAGACCACCACCTGGCCATCGACCGCCGCTGGACCACTACCCTGTCGCCAACCGTCTTTAAAGAACTGTCCGATCGACGAACAACCAGTTAATAGAAGACTGCAGCCATATTACAGCCCGACCATCGTCGAACCAATGATCGAGCATCAAACCGCCACTAGACCATCGAACACCGTTGCCTACCAACTGCGGTCCCACCAACTGCCCGTCGCTCGCCGACTACGATCTCACTGACCACCTTTGCTTCCAACTACAATTCTTGCGACCACCGTTGCCCACTGATTACGATCTCCTTGATCTTCATTGCCTAAATACAACTCTTCCAAACAAATGAACAAGCCATCATTCTATTGATAATGGATCCCTTATCATTAGATTCTTCAACCCAACTATTTAATTTCCTTTATATTATACATTGATACAATGCCTTCCCCAAGTAGAAGGGTATGATTTGTAATCGACTACAAACACTAGTGAAATGATTTTAACTACTCCTTTTCATGATTTTTGAAGAAAATTTGGTGTCTTTTATGATTCTCACACTCCTCTCTCTTTATATGTATGTGTATTGGATTCTCGTTTAAAGTTAAAACATGAAGCTCTTTTTCTCTCTAATGTTGCGAATGCTCTAGCCCGCAACAATATGTATGTATCTAAATTTTATAATTTTAAATAATAATATTAGTAGTACATATTTTATCAAATAATCAAACTCATATATGAAACTATTTTTTTAATAGCATTTCACATAGCGTCTAATGCATTAAAAATATATAAAATTTACGAGGATTTGCAGTCAAAGTGACTCCTTATTAATCTCTAAAATCTGGACAGAATTCACGTGACAAGCATGAAAAGAACGCGCGGCGTCTGCCTGCTAATAACGGCTTTCTCCCACCCATAACACCGACGCGAAACTCTTGATGAATGAAGCCATCTATTCTTCCTCCGTCCCTTTCTCCAGCTGGAGCTGGCCCCTCTCATAGTCTTTTTTTATCACACATTTTGCTTTTTCAACTTTTACTTAATTGCAAATTTACTTCACTTAGTAGGCTGCAGCTGCCAGTTTCTTTTCCCACCTCCCAACTGAAGCATAAAATGTATAGTTGCAAGGGTTTCATGTGTAAAAAGACCAAATAGTTCTGCCTTTTGACTTCTGCACCAAGCATCTTGCGGAAAATTAAAAAATAAAATCCATAAAAAAATTGGCCCTCTCAATAATGGAGAAGATTTGTATTATTCAATTAATTTATAATCATTAATATTTATACGATTAATTAATTAATATATTATACTTATCCTTAAAAAAGTTAATAATTAAAAAAATCATTCTAATTAAATTTAATCAAGAGAGATAAAAAAAAGCACATATGATTACTGATATTTTTTTAATTAAACAAATAAAACAAATTTACAATTATGTTCATATTAATTTTATAATGTTTTCACTGACCTCCGGGTTCCAGATTAATTATTCCCGCCATGATCAGCCTCCGCTGTCAACGTGAAATCTGCAAATTCCTTTCACCTTCCCTACAAGTTTCTGGGCCCCGGTTAAGCCGCCCGCCTGCGCCGGAACACCTTAAAAGTCGCGACCCTTAAGCGTCCATGCGAGTCGGCTAGTTCATCCGACGGCGTTTCCTGTTGCCCGGCGGCCGTTTCCCCAGACCTCGTTGGTGGTAAGACATATCCCGCGGCCTACACGTCGAGTTTCCTCCAAGTTTTGCTTTCGTCATTTTCCTATATTTTCTGAAACCAAATATTAAAAAAATTCCAATTAACCCCCAGCTGAAAATTCCTTATTCCCTCCGCTTCAATTCTCATTTTTCAACTGTGCTGCGATTAAAAAAAGTACGCGAAGAGAGCTGAAGAGATGGGAAAGGAAGCTCACCGACAGGGAGAGCTTTAAATGCCAGTTAGGGATTCGAATTCGCCATTCTGATACCTTTCGTTCTCCGTCAATTACTATTAATATTAGAGTTTTTTTTTTTCCTTTTTATTCTTTGTGTCTGATTTGCTGGGGACTTGGTAGAGTAGTTGGGATCCAAAAGGTACTTCCGCTCCGCTCTACAGAGACTGTACTGATTATTTCTTCGAACCATGAAATAATGCCTTCTCGTTAGTTCTGATGTACAATTTGATTTTCTCGATTACACAGTTTCTAATAGATCTAAGTGGCGGCGTGTGGATGGGTGATTCTGTTTGTTGTTTTGCCGCAGATAGTTTGATGACTGTTATCTGTTTTTATTTTGCAATTGCTTGTTTTCAGCTCTTTGGATTGTTCGATTTGTGATCTTTCCCTAGAGACCTAATCTACGTTATTGCTGAATTCTTTTGGTTAAGGTTTTGGGTTTAAATTTGGATTAAACATTTGTATGATAAATCGAGTTAAACTTCTTTTTTAAGTGTTGTTTTTATGAGAACGAGTTTTCTGTTATCTTCATGTTTGAATGATTTTTTTTTTTGGTAACATGAATTAGATCTGTGAGGTTTTTTATGAGATTGATCTATTGTCTTTATAGAGTTCTGTTCTGGAAAAAAGCTGCTCAATTTCTGGGTTTTTTTCTCTTTGTTACCATGTACAATAGTTTTTATGTTTGGGTATTATTTTGTTAGATAATGCAATATCCCGGTTTTTAGGCTTATAGCTGGAGCTTCAATTGGCGAAACAGATCTGTAATTTCGATGCTGATATTATTTTCAAATTGTGATATTACTTAGCCCTATTTAGACTTTTAAATTTTTGTCGACGTTGTTCATTTTTTTGGTTATCTTAATCATTTTGTTTCTACTTCTATCATTTCATGGTTTGGATACGTGATGGGTTAGATATTGTTAATCAACCACCATGTTTATCTTATGATTTCAGTAGTTGATGTTAAAGCGAAAGGTAAGGGTTGGTGTGAATTATCAGTAGACCCATGACTCACCAGCTTAAATCCACTTAGTGGGCTGGCAATTGAATTTAGGTCGAGAATCAGATCTGCCTTAAACCCCAAAAAATCTATAAACCATGTAAATCCGAAATGGCTCTAGTTTATAGCGTGTATCAAGTTGGTATGCTCCTATCTTCCTTGTAGTTTTTACCTTTAGTTTTCTCATCCATTTCTCATATTAGTAATTTCACAAAAGAACACACCAATAATGGTATGTGTCAATATTCACTCCTTTTCCGCTGCATACTAAACTCTATGCATAATTGATTATCCAATTTTGCTCCTTGAACTTAAAAAATGAAGTGAACTGTTAGTTTCCTTATTTTCTTCCTAGCTAAGTTATTCAAATTATTAATTTGTGTTTTAGGCTTTCTTGAGATCTTACAATTTAGTTTCAAATCTTGGTTATTATACCAGGCTTTGTTGATTGCCAATTTTAGTTTATTTGCACTGACTTCGTTGATTGTATGCAATTCTTACTTTTTTGAGCAACCATAGCCTTTGTTCTTGAATACCTTTTTTAAGCTGTGTCATTCTTAAACATAACTATAGCCTTTGATCTTGAATGCCTCTTTTTAAGCTATGTTTTTAGCGATGGATACTTTTGCCAAGTTCCATAGATTTCTTTCAAGATCCCATTGCATTTTTCTAATGATTCCGAAGGTTTATCTGTTTCATCTATCATTTATGAAACCTTCAATGGTTTCGGTTGTTCTATTCTCTTCTCCAATTTGCTTTGTGCTAATTTTTTTTTCTTTTTTTTTTGTTAGGCTTGGGAGCATAGGAAAGATGAAGAATAAAGATGCCAAGCCAGGGAGCAAACGTGATAAAATGTCTAGGGCAGTTCCTATAGTTTTAATGTTTATATTGGTTTGCGGATTTTCATTCTATCTTGGAGGCATTTATTACTCTGGAAAAAATAGCTTCTTTTCAAAGGTTTCAATACCAACAACTTCTCAGAAAGACATTGTTGTGGCTCCTTTTAGAGTTAATCCTATTGCTTTCCCTGATTGTGGAACTGACTTCCAAGATTATACACCATGCACGGATCCAAAGGTGAATCAAAATATGCTTTTGTACATTCCTACTGTTACAGAATGTTGTGCTGTTGGATATTTAGTTAATCATTAAAAAGCAAATGGGTTGATCAAAAGAGCTAATAAGAAAGCTATGGCTCACGATTAGAGTGTAAAAATAGTCTAAACTCAATAAGGATCAAAACTTAATCGAAAGCTATTTTAACTTGAATCAAATTGAACCAATTTTGAGTCAAGTTAGAACTGCACTATGGACCAAAATTTATTTTGAGTTTATTTGAAGATTAATTTGACTCACTTGAATATAAATTAACGTTCACTCAAAATATGTGTATATGTATAATATATATAAAACAATAGTAAATGTACTAAGTTTAATATAATATAAGTATAATTATATTGAATAAAATGAAATCAATTTAAGTTGGCTTAGCTTGAATCAAATTAATTTCTATTCAAAGTTAGGCTCACTCAAACTCGATTCCATATTAAATGCCATCTCACCGATGAATGGAGTTTTATAGGAATAGTTGAATGGGAGAACTATAATTGTCCATTATGCCAACTTTCAGACCAAAATAAAATAAGGGTATTAATTACCATGCTGCAACTGTTAAGCCATCGGACACGTGGCTTCATTTTACTGGTTTACATGTTACCGTTGCATTGTACTTTCTTTAAAATTGTATCTATTTAAACTCTGTAATTGTTACTGTAGTAAAATATAGAAGAAATCATTTTTCCCACTATCTGCTTCGCCTTCCTCTCGATTCTCATTCCTCTCTTAACCTCACTCAATCTCGTCAACATGGTATCAGGAGACCAGGAACTCTAAAGCCTCATTCGTTACAGCCATGGCAAGTACAACCACCACATCTTCTTCCGCTCCGGCGGACGCCTCAACCGCCGAATCTAGATTCTCCTCCCCGCCAATTCCCTCCTCTCTGAAGTTCTTGATGAACAATATCAAGAAAGTCATTGCGCATCAACTCACCGCCGACAATCATGCGCTATGGCGAACTCAAGTCCTCAAACTCTTTCGTGCCAACAACTTCGAAGCCTTCTTGACCGGCTCCGCAAACTGTCCGCCGCCTCTGCTTCAAGATTCCGAGGGAAATCACATCACGAATAAAGATCACACTACCTGGCAGCTGCTTGATCAAAATCTTGCAGCGGCCCTATACTCTGTTATCTCCCCCTCAATCCTCCCCTACGTTCTATCGGCGGACCACTGCTACGACATCTGGAGAATCCTTGACAGCCGCCTGCAATCTTCAACGCGGTCCAGAATCTCCCAACTCAAGAACGAGCTTCACTACTTATCTATGAAGGACAAATCCATGACCCAATACCTCCTCGACGTCAAATCCAAAGTCGACGCTCTTGCCGCAGCCGGCGCTCCAGTGGAAGTCGAAGACGTTATTCATTATACGTTAAACGGCCTACCTACAACATACCAGGCTTTTAAAACAGCAATTCGAACAAACCTTCGCTCCGTCAGTCTAGACGAGCTTTACACCCTCCTATGTAGTGAAGAGTTAAACCTTCTTCACGAGACCACTAAAGAACTTCATCATCTTAGCATTGCCGGCAATACCACCGCACTCACAGCCACCAGAGGCCGTGGTCGTGGAAGATCCTCCAACTATCGTGGTCGTTCAATCAATAGACCTCCCTCCGCGGCACCTTCCAACAGAGGTAACAAAGCTCCGAGGCCAGCTATCCATTGCCAAATCTGCGGGAAATTCGGCCACTCAGCCGTCAAATGTTGGCATCGACACGACGACGAATATTCAACCGAGCAGCCAGTTGCTCTGTTCACATCCCCAGCCACCAGCAGCTCGTCCGATTGGTTTCTTGATAGTGGAGCCACAAGCCATCTTACGGCTGATCCAAATCAGGTTCACCAATCTCAACCATATCACGGTAATACTCAGGTAACTCTCGGGAACGGCCAGACCATACCAATCCAAAACACCGGTAAAGGTCTGCTGCCGACTCCCTCAGGTAGTCTCAAATTACTTCATTTAAATCTCGTACCAAATTTATCCTTCAATTTGCTTTCGGTTTACAGACTAACATCTGATAACGACTGCTTTATTACTTTCTTTCCTCATGGTTACGAAATTAAGGATCGGAAGACCCACCGGCTTCTTCTTTCGGGTCCTTCTACTAACGGTCTCTATCCGCTTCGTCTCCATCAACACACAGCCAATAATACCGACGATCTCGCGCTCGTCTCCATTCAACAAATTCCCGACTTATGGCACAGACGGCTCGGTCACCCTTCGCCGCACACCTTGTCTTCTATTCGTACCAGCAACAATGCTGTTTTAATAAACTCTGTTACTTCCAATTGCAATTCATGTAAGATGGCTAAAAGCCATCGTCTACATACTTCCTCCTCTCAAACTGTAACCACATCGTTATTTTCGCTTATTCATTCAGACATCTGGGGTTCGTTCTCGGTCGTTTCCACGTCTGGATTTAGATACTATATTTCTTTTATTGATGATTTGTCAAAATTTACATGGATTTACCCAATGACACACAAATCTGAAGCCTTTGACAAGTTTGTTCAATTTCAAAAATCTGTGGAACGCCAGTTTAATCACAAAATTAAAATAATTCGAACGGACAACGGCGGCGAATATATCAATCATAAATTCAAAAACTACTGCACCTCTCTCGGCATTCTTCATCAATCGACTTGCCCGCACTCGCCTTCGCAGAATGGAGTCGCAGAACGTAAACACCGTCATCTCATCGAAACCACTCGTACACTTCTCATTCAAGCCTCTCTCCCTCTATCGCTATGGGTAGATATTCTTCTCACTGCAAACTACCTAATCAATCGTTTACCTTCATCCGTCACAGATCACAAATCTCCCTTCGAGATCTTACACGGACAGCCACCTAGCTACGATCATCTCAAGGTACTTGGGTGCTTATGTTACCCGTGGCTCAAACCTTACACCTCTCACAAACTAACTCCCACATCTATCCCGTGTGTCTTCATTGGCTACGCTCACTCGCAAAAAGGATACAAATGCTTGGACATCCACACTCACAAAATCTACACATCCTGTCATGTCATATTCAACGAAAACGAATTCCCTTACTCCACTCGATTTCAACAATCCTCTGCATACTACTCTCAACCTCCAATGCCTCCGCTGCTGCTGGTTCCCAACTCCAGTATTCTACCTCAACAAAATCACTCTACTGCATCTGTCTCCACGCCCGATTATCCCACTTTAACTTCATCATCTCCATCACTGCCTATCACACCATCCAGTCCTTCACCCACCCTACCTAACACCCAATCAATCACGGCCTCAAATCCAGCCAGCACTCTGCCAAATACTAACACCAGCCAGGCTCCTTCTCTTCCGTCTCATCCCATGGCTACCCGATCGAAATCCGGAATTTCGAAACCAAAGAAAATCTTCGACCTCGCTCACATTGTTCAAACTACAGAACCTCAATCTTACAAACAGGCTGTCAAAGCAGAACATTGGCGCGCTGCCATGTCTCAGGAATTTCAGGCACTCCAAGCCCAAGGCACTTGGGAGCTCGTTCCCCCATCACCCTCCATGAACATCCTTGGTTCAAAATGGACTTTTCGCACCAAGTATAACTCGGATGGGACCATCGCCAGATATAAAGCTCGGTTGGTCGCCAAAGGATTCAATCAAGAACACGGCGTCGACTACACCGAGACGTTCAGTCCAGTCGCCAAGATGCCCACTATTCGCGTTCTCATCCTCATTGCTCTCCATCACAACTGGATCATACATCAGTTGGACGTTTCCAATGCCTTTCTCCATGGCACCCTGTCCGACACTGTTTACATGTCGCAACCGCCGGGCTTCCAAGACTCCGTCCATCCCGGCCACGTCTGCAAACTTAAGAAAGCACTGTATGGCCTCAAACAATCGCCCAGGGAGTGGTACGCTACACTATCAAATCACCTTCTCAAGCTCGGCTTCAAGATCAGCACGTCCGACCACTCGTTACTCACTTACAACTCTGGTTCCACACGTATCTACATGCTCATCTACGTCGATGACATCTTACTCACAGGTAATTCTCAAACCGAAATTTCAAATCTATTATCTAACTTGAACTCTCATTTCCAGATGCGAAACCTTGGGTCTCTTTCACAATTCCTCGGCATCCATACAACTCGAACGACGAATGGTCTCATCCTGCATCAACAAAGTTACGCAAAGAGCATAATTCACCGAGCGGGCATGGATCAGTCCAAACCGGTTCTCACCCCCCTACCCAACCGCTCCTCCCGTAACAGCGAACCCAGCACACCCTACGAGCATCCACAACTATACAGACAACTCATAGGAGCTCTGCAATATTTGACGATCACACGACCGGACATTCAATTTGCTGTACAACAATTATGTCAACATATGCAATATCCTCTTCTAACTCATTACGAATCACTCAAGCGCCTACTTCGGTATATTCATGGCTCGACAGGCACAGGTATACCTCTCAACCGCACTCATTTAACACTAACTGGTTATTCGGACGCAGATTGGGCAAGCAACACTCAAGATCGAAAATCTATCTCCGGCTATTGCAATTTTCTGGGCAACTCTATCATCTCTTGGCAAGTCAAGAAACAAGCTACCACAGCCCGCTCATCAACCGAAGCAGAGTATAGGGCCCTTGCATCCGAAGCGGCCGAAATTATCTGGCTACGCCAGCTTCTAGCGGATTTCCATATACCACAACATGAACCTACAACAATATTCTGTGATAATACATCAGCAATCTCTCTTGCAAACAACCCCATCTTTCACGCTCGTACAAAGCACATAGAGGTGGACTGCCATTTTATTCGAGACTGCATCAAGACCAAGCAAATCTCTGTTCATCACATCTGTACAGAAGACCAGATCGCTGATCTGTTTACAAAATCCCTGCCCAACGCCAGATTTATAACTCTCTCAAACAAACTTACAGCACTCACGGATCCATAAGTTTGAGGGGGGCTGTTAAGCCATCGGACACGTGGCTTCATTTTACTGGTTTACATGTTACCGTTGCATTGTACTTTCTTTAAAATTGTATCTATTTAAACTCTGTAATTGTTACTGTAGTAAAATATAGAAGAAATCATTTTTCCCACTATCTGCTTCGCCTTCCTCTCGATTCTCATTCCTCTCTTAACCTCACTCAATCTCGTCAACAGCAACCACCTCCTACTTTACATTCTCGTACATGGTTCCTCCTTGACTCTTGGTTGGTGTTGTAGATTAAGTTGACTTAAGGTGGACTCCTTTAAGCCTAAAATTTGTAGATGCGCATGATCATACTTTCTTCATCTTCTTGGTGCAATGGCGAACTTTGATTATGTGTTGGCCACTTTTATTTTTATATAATTATTGAAACTCCTTTGGCACTGAGTAATTTTTTGTTCTTTTCACAGAGATGGCGAAGGTATGGTAATTACAGGCTTAGTTTTATGGAACGCCATTGTCCGCCAATGAGCGAAAGGAAAGAGTGCTTAGTGCCTCCGCCAACTGGGTACAAAATCCCTATTAGATGGCCTCAGAGCAAAGACCAGTGTTGGTATAGGTGAAGTATTTACCCTTTATTTATTTAGCCATCAATACTAAATATATTGCATGTCTTTTTATATTGTTCTTATATTTTCTTTGAGTTGATAGATATTTTATTGACATAAGTTCCATTTTATATATGCTTAGAAATGTGCCATATGATTGGATAAACAATCAGAAATCAAATCAACATTGGTTAAAAAAAGATGGGGACAAGTTTCTCTTCCCCGGTGGAGGTACTATGTTTCCCAATGGAGTTAGCAAGTATGTTGATTTAATGGAAAATCTTATTCCTGAAATGAAAGATGGGACAATCCGAACTGCTATTGATACTGGTTGCGGGGTGAGCTTCACAAAAATTATTAGCCATGAAGTCTCCTTTCAGTTCCTGAAATTTATCTTTTGATTCTAAAAATTGATGATGACCTATGATTTTTCTGATGTTGTTTTCTTTGTTTTGAGACATCCTGCATTTTTATCTTTAGATTAATGATTGCATTCCTTTTGGAATAATATATAAAAACTCTTGTAGATGAATGTTTTGATGATCATGATAATGATAATTGGTTTTGCTTGTTATTTAAACCAATATTTTGATTCCCATTGGACAAGGCCCTCTCAAGCTATGGATGGATCTCCTCTTTAAATTCAAATCTTTGACTAATCCATTTGTTGACTATGAATATTTAGAAGATCTTATACTATTGTAAAGATCTTGAAGAGATCATATTATTGACTTTGGATATCTTTTAATTATTCTTTCTTAATCACCACTATAAATAACAAGAAATAAAGAGAAGAGGGATGAAAATGAGAGAGACTAACAACTGAGAGAGTAAAGAGAAACATTTTTTGATTACTTGTAGGTGTGGAAAAGCATAGAACAGAGAAGCTTTCTCTGTTCTTGACAGAGAGATAGAGAAAGACAGAGATAAGACACGAAGAAGGAAAGCAGATTTTCTTCTTCATAAAGGAGGAGATACATCTCTTTTTATAAAGCAGTAATGTACGGCAACCTAATCTATAGCCAATCAGAAAATGACAACACAGTTATATAATAAATATAATAATGCTATAATATTCTATTGCTCTAATAGTAGGAAGGAGGTCTTTTGCTTATTTAAAAAAAAGGAGGCATTGGTGATTTCAATTCCACTAAAAGGATAAGCTCCTGGTCATAGCAAGAGAAGATCTCAATTGGACTACTAAAATAGAAAAAAGAATAGAGCAACAAAAATAATAATAATGACTTTTCTCAACGTCCATCCCTCATGTTGATAGTATGTGGTCATGTTCTCTCTCGATTAGATATGATAAAGTGATTCCTCTTTTTTATTTTCAACTATATATGAAATGCAATCTATCCATGTACCTCTTTTAAAATTTAGTAGATTATTAGATCTATGTGGAATCATGTGTAGTAAATCTAGTCAAACCATATAAATTTGTGTGTGCTCTTGGTTGTGCTTTTTTGGTAGGTTGATTTCACATCTTCTTATTTTTTATACGTTTGATAACATTTTCATATAATGTTGACATCATCTTCTAAAATAGCTCGAGCGAGCCAATCCATTTCATCTGAATCGCTTTTGATCCTAGTTTAATAGATACTCTCAATTTCTATCCCACTTTTTGATCGTTATTATTTGATGATACTCTTGGGTTAGCTGCAACGAAGGACATGGCCTATTATAATGAAGCTGCTTTAAAATGCAAACAATATCTGATGCCGTTTCCCTTCTCAAAATTCTGGTTTTGCTAACTTCTAATTGATTTTGCAGAGCATCCAGTTTTGCTTGCATTACTTGCTTATTTATAAGTTTAAATCAGTGGAATAAGCCTACATTATCTTAATACAGTAATAAAATTCATGGGGGTTCATTGGCATCTACTGTATATCTAGATGTCGGTCAAATATGCTGACACTTAAATGTTGGGGCTATATGATTTTTTAGTAACATAACATTGAACAAAACACAGTATTTGATAGATAGCATTGCTTTAGGATTAACATTATCATCTAAGCAACACTGGAATATTAAGATATTTGAATCTAACAACCCTTAAATGTAAAGGCTTCTAGAATTTCTTTTTAACTGTGGTGCTACTCATTGCAATTTTCAAAATCTTTTACTCTTCTACAGTTCGAGCTGTTCTGCTTGATAATGATACTTTGTGTGTATATGCTAGATTACCATGCAAGTGAAGTATATGTGAAGCTTGGAGCATTTCATTATTCTTCTAATCTCTAGTGTTTGGATGCTTATTCTGACTTGATTTAACAAGCTTGTTGCTCAACCACATGAAAAATTATGTGTTAAGTTTTTTCATGCATTTTTCAGTTCCTTGTACTGTTTTTTACAGGTTGCAAGCTGGGGTGGTGATTTATTGGATCGTGGAATTTTGACTATTTCACTTGCACCGAGAGATAATCATGAAGCTCAAGTGCAGTTTGCTCTCGAACGAGGCATTCCAGCTATTTTAGGGATCATATCTACACAACGCCTTCCTTTTCCTTCGAATTCTTTTGATATGGCTCACTGTTCCAGATGTCTCATCCCCTGGACTGAATTTGGTAAATTTCTTTTAATAAATTTCTTACCGGCCATTTTATTTTTTTGTTTGACAAGTGACCATCTTTTTTATATTTTGCAAAACACGTTTGTTGTCAGATATTATGTATTTCATTCTTTTTATGATTCCTCAAGAGAGTATCGATAAAGAATCCATTTTTCCAATTAATTTGGAGGGTCATAACCTTTCACTTTAGCTAATAAAGCTCTAAATTGGAGAGAATTTCTTTATCTAATGGGCCTGCTTTTGGTCAATGATGTACATTCCCTGTTGGAGTGAATTTATTTACAAAACTTCTATGTTTTACCTGTCCCGGTGTCCATCTTATCATTGCATTTTAGTGTATAAAGGGCCTTTCTAAATTTTCATATATGTATTTTGAAGCGTCAACATAATCATATTAGGCAGAATGTTTAAATTTGCGACTGCCTATAAATATTTGGTAACATCAGGATTTTTTTTTTTTTCTGTTATTCTTAACATTTATTTTTAGATTGGGTCATCTTTGGAGTAACAAGAGTAGTTGTGTTGCGTGGGTGGCTTGCTTGATTAATTCATCTAAAATCTGAACCCTGTGGATACAGGTGGGCTTTATCTTCTAGAAATCCATAGAATTGTTAGGCCTGGTGGATTCTGGGTGCTTTCTGGACCGCCAATTAATTATCAGAACCGATGGCGTGGCTGGAACACGACAGTAAAGGAGCAGAAATTAGATTTTGACAGATTAAAGAAGTTGCTGACAAGCATGTGCTTCAAGTTGTATAATATGAAGGATGATATTGCTGTGTGGCAGAAATCTTTAGATTCTAGCTGCTACGACAAACTAACTCCATCTTCCTATCCTCCTAAATGTGATGACAGCAGGGATCCAGATTCAGCATGGTATATTCCACTCAGACCATGCATAACCATCCCTAGCGAGAATTTAAAGAAATTGAGCTTGCATACTACTCCAAAATGGCCTAGTCGCTTAATTGCAGCTCCCGAACGTGTATCCATGGTCCCCGGTGGAAATGGTAATGTATTCAAGAATGATCAATCTCAATGGAAGGTTAGGGTGAAGCACTATCACAAATTACTGCCAGCTATAGGAAGTGATAAGATTAGAAATGTCATGGATATGAATACACTTTTTGGCGGATTCGCAGCAGAGCTCATCAAATCACCTTTGTGGGTAATGAATGTTGTGTCATCCTACGGTCCAAATTCCCTTGGTGTTATCTATGACAGAGGACTGATTGGTACCTACCACGACTGGTGAGTGATTTCTAACTATTTGGGGTTTGAGCTAACAATTTATCCGTTTTTTATGGCGCATCTTTCAAAAAGGATATTTTCCTTTCCTAAAAGAAACAACAAATAGGAACTTGTTTCTCCTTTTGTCAGCAGGTAGCCTGATCATTTCTGGACATATTCAAAAGTATTTTTGTTGTAGTAGATCGACGTAAGAATTGAATCTGCTAGAAGGATTACAAAACTAAGAACCAATACAAGATCACAAACTTCAAAATAGCATAATATTCATCCTCCTCGTCCACCTACAATAGAAACATGTATAAGCTAGCTATAGAAATGTCTAGAAAGTATGTAACAAATTGATAAGATATTCCTAAGGTATGCTATAACTAGGATGTTCCTACATCATACTTTCCTTGCGTCAGAAAAGCTCGACTCCGTCGAAGCACGTCATCGATTGGAAGGTAGGTGTAGAATACACAAGCAATCCTCCTGGGTCAAAGATTTTGCATCTTGGATACATATTTGCAAGTTCGTTTGACTGAGTAAAGGTTCCCAATGCTTTAGCCGAAGTAATTCCATCCTTAGAGCCAATGCATGGAATGCAATCATATCCAATGATATGAAATCCTTGCTGATTAAAATACTGTGTCAAAGCTAAGTGTGTAACTAAAAGACTTTCCATTATCTATTTCCACACTAATATCTTTCCCAAGTCATATGCTGTAGTTGTTGCTTGGACGATATTGGCTAAATCTTAAGGTTCAAACTCCGATGGACATTCCATCCAATAGAACAACTTCCATTACTTTCTTTTGACTTAACATTTGATTTTATTCGAAGAAGTTCATCCTTCAACTGGCATATCTTTTCTCGCAGGACATTAGCATCATCTTCTGTTGTCTCTTTTATAATTAACTTATTCTTTATTGCCTTTGCTCGCTGAGCAAATCTCAAGGTGCTAAAATTTTCACTCTTGCAACTCTTGGATGGTGAAACATTACATATCATTGCAAGCTTTGCATTTCCACCAGCATAAAGATCCTTCAAAATTGCTAAACCTGCAATCTCCCTTTGTAATTGAATAATTAGAGCCAATCTTCTGCTGAGTGCAACTGCTACATGGTTATGAAAAATTGGACGTAAGCTTCCGATGGAGACGAGCCATAACTAGACACCTAGATCAAATATCTTGCGACGACAATGAACATCAACAGAAGGTTTGTATTTATTATTGGAGTCAACTAGGTGGATTAGAGCAGTGCTGAGGAAGATGGTTGTCATTGAATAGATTTGTTTTCGGAGCAGTCACATAAATCCAATGGCTGACAATGAGATCACAAGCTTGGAATCCATAGCTAGAAATTATGCTCGTTATTGTCATCAGATCTGGCTCCACAGAAAGATCTCGCGTCATCAAAAACAGATTCAAACCTTCCAAATGTTCACCATTCTCAAAATGCCCTGATATCATAGCATTTCAAGAAATGCAATCTCTCACAGGCATAACATCAAAAACTTTGCGAGCATCATCAAAATAACCACACTTTGCATGCATCGTTATAAAAGCATTTAAAACATCTACTTCTCACCAAAAGTCAAACCTAATCACATAATCATGAATCTCTTCAAAGAATTTTGGGATCTCGTATTTTCGAAGCACTATCCGATTACTTATCCCACAGTCCAATAATAATGATGGAGAAGAAGTGATGAGGACATTCGACCGTGGAAAGTTTATCAGAGAAGGGGTCGAAGATCTACGATTATGATTGTTCCACTTTATTTCTGAGCATTTATTTGTATTTGATTTTTATTATGTATTTTTTCTATTTTTACACTCACTTGAGGGAGTAGGCTTATGTGACCTCAGGGGGCACTTTTGTCTTTGGATATTTTTATGTAAGTCATCTATTTATAGACCTCTCCTCCTCTTTGGAGAGGATGATGATTACTATGATGAGAAATTTTCGCACTTTGTTTCTTGGAGAGTTGTCAGAGTTCTTGTGAGAGTTTGAAGTTCCTTGGTGAGGGTAAAGCACTACCCATCAGCCGCAGGAAGCGTCTGGGCTCGTGGTTTATCTCCACCTCCAATTCGTCTTGCTATTTTTCCCCTAGCCGCCGGCCCACTCCTTCCCCTTGCCGTCGGCCCCTCCACAACCCATCCCTTGGCCGACCACCACCCTAAACCGCCGCCCCCCTTTCCTTCCTAAACCGCCGGCCACCCTTCCCTCCCCTTGGCCGATTCCCCACCCTAACAACCGAACCCCTTCCCCTCATAGCCGCTAGCCCATATCTCTCCCCATTGCCTCCAAAATTTCAAACCAAATAATCAATACTTTCCAAACTTAGCACATCATAAATTTAGAAAGATTTAAATTCAAATTTTAATTTACTTAAATCTAAAATTTCTTTCTTAAATGAGTTGAGTTATGTTAGGAAAGTTTCCCATTCATGATAATTTGAATTTTGAATAGAGATTTTCCCTAAATCTCCTTTCCTCATTTAGTATTCTAGAATTGACAACCTCTTTAAGTCCTCTGATTATTCCACCTCCCCTAGTCCTTGCCGCCCCCTTCCCCTCTCTCCACAATTCTAACCTTTCCACTTTGAGTTTCCCAATCAGCCCTCCATCAAGGCTTGCCGCTGCTCTTCTCTCCTTATTTTAGGGTCATTCAAATTCAAATTCCTCCCAATCACCCTCCCCACTTAAAGCAACCATTAAATCCCAATCAATCCAAATTGATTATTGTCTTAATTTGCATGCCACCTAGCTAAGAAAGTAATTCCAAAATTTTGTTAATTGCTGGAATTAAATTCCGAAATTCTAAATTGTTGTCCATGCCTTATTCTACCCTCCAAATTCGGAATTAAGCCTCACCTATCTCTCCCCCTCTATGGCCGGCCACATCCCTCCCTTCTCCATGGACAATTATTCTTCCTAACTTATTCTTTCCTTGAGAAGGAGAACATAAATCCCCTCCCCGGGCCGGCTACACCTCCACCCACCCTCTCTACACCTAGTCCTCTACTTGAAGATCCCACTAAGCAAGAATTATCAAACCCTTTTGATTGAGTCAAGAGGCGACACCAATCATTGATAGCCAGGTTCTTGCAAATGATCGAACGAGCATCAGAAACACGAGGATGGTAAACCTTCTTTCTTACTTTATACGTTTTTAATTCCTCCTCAATCATGGCATCACTTGATCATGAAGATTTATCCGCATAGCCCAAATCAAAAGTGTGTGTGAGTGGATCTTTATAGTAACTATTCTAATTGTTAAATTATGGATTCTCTTTGAAAGCCTCACATTAACATGTATGATTTAATTTGATTATTTTGTGATCATAATGTTATCATATAATTGATTGCCTGAGCTTAATCACTATCTTGTTGGCTTTAATCTTTCGCTCAGATATGTGAGAAGTTAATGAATTGTTAAAGCTCTATTCATAAGCCTTTAATTTTCAAATTCACTAACATTACATAAGCACGTCATCCTACATCAAGAATCCTTGGATACCTCCCTTAATCCTCTGCTCACGATTATGCTCGCGGCAGAGAAATTGTTGGTCGCCTCGATCAGTTACGGGAACGTAAGCTTGCGTATCTAGCATTGGAACGTGGCAATGTTGATGCTGAGTGGATCCTTCTCTTTCCCTATCTTCCAAGTTCTCATCGTGTGGAGGATGCCGAGCATTTTTGCCTCGTTCGGCCCCATCTCGTCGGAGCCACCAGAAGCAACCTCCGTAGGTTTCTCTGGAGTTCCCTGTACGTCGCCAACAATGGCATAAAGGACACTGCCATCTAGTCTCACCATCTCGCTGTCACCTTGATGCATGTCCATCGTATGCGACAGGTTGCGGTGGGAAAAACATTAGGTTGTGAAACTACCAAACAACTTATCCATCTCCTATTCAATAAAAATTGATATAGTTTTGAGCACATCGACCTCTCCATCAGGCTTCAATGGAGAAGGATTGCAAGATTCAGGAAGTGAATCGGCAGCGAGCGAGGTCAGTGTTAATGGAGGCAGGTTGGTCATGTACGGGACAGAGCACGCGAGAGCGGTCATGATGTGAGCGGTGGGATGAACTTCAGCGGAGTGGGGATGAGGGCGGCATCGATTTGGAGTGGGTTGGGATCGCGGATCTGATCGCGAGAGGAAGCAGAGGCAGAACTGTGAGCGACGGGACTGGGTTGGAGTGGGACCGATTGTGTGGACAAGATCACGTGGACGACAACCACAAATTGATTGCGTTTTAAGTGGTCGGGCAAGGGATCGCTCCATCAGAGTAGAAGTGAGAATGGGAGCGGGCTGATCGTGCTGAGAGGGACGAAGGCACCATACTTCTTTCTATTCTCTCTACGGAACGACAGAAATTAGGCAATTAATTGTCAATTCAATCAAGTGTCGCACTCACTTGAGCTGCCTAAAATCTTCACGGCTTTAATTGTCTTCGACGACTCACCTTCTTCGGTGTTGATCGTCATCAACAACCCATCTTCGACTTCGATCGTCATCGATAACCTACCTTTTTAGGCTTCAATCATCGTCAACATCCCATCTTCGGCATTTCGTCATTCTTCACAAAATCCAGACTCTGATATCAATTGATATAGTGGATCAGCGGAAGAATTAGATCTTCTAGAAGGATTACAAAACTAAGAACCAATACAAGCTCACAAGCTTCAAAATAGCATAATATTCATCCCCCCTCATTCTACTACAATAATAATATATATATGCTAACTACAGAAATTTCTAGAAAATATGTAATAAATTGATAAACTATTCCTAAGATATGCTATAACTAGGATGTTCTTACATCAAATTTTTTTAATGTAAAATAACCTTCTCTACATCTTTGGTTTGGATTCATGTCATCTTACTTGCTTAGAATATTGTGAAATTATTATTATTATTATTATTTTTTGTGAAATTATTATATTCTACAACTGTTGTCATTTTGGTTATGGTGGTTGGCGACATGTCAATATACTGCAACTAAAGCTAAAAATTTGTGCTCACTGAAATCTTACTGTGTGCAAGATAGAATTTCATCTTATATATATTGCACATATATGTAGAATATATTTCTTAAATCCATTTCAAGTTCTTTTAAATGAGTTTAATATGGTCCGTTGTTGAGAACATGCTTTACTATTTTCCTGTAGGTGTGAACCATTCTCAACATACCCTCGAACATACGATCTCTTGCATCTTGATGGCTTATTTACTGCTGAGAGCCATAGGTAAAGCAACTCATCTTTTTGACAAATTGGAACAAATTCTGAAAATTCCTTAAAATCACCACTTTTCATTGCAATGTTTCGCTTGCGCAACTATAATTTAAAATTCATTTCCTCTTGAACAACTATAAAGTTTGTGTTCTTTTATTAAGAAAAGAGCAACTCGAAAAACTATCCCTAGTTACAGCAAAAAAAATCTAGTTCTCCCGTGTTGCAAGAATTTTGGGCCAGTTCAACTAGAGAATGTTTTTCACTTTCTAAAGAAAAGGTTTTCTTATTTTCCAAGCATATTTTTGTGCTTTTTTTTTGCTAGTTCAGCAAATTTTACTAATCATTTTCAAGCACACATCATGAGATCCCCACTTGTCCACCTATATTTACTTGGACTGGATAGTCAAGTCATGATATAAGCTTGAATTGAGAGCAAGTGGTCGTTGCAACAAATTTTACAGTCGCCTAGAGCCTCATTCCCTACATTTTGCCCAGGGCTAACCTAATCTCTTTTCTTGGTACTAAATTGTTGAACTTAGTTGAGAGATTCAAGAAGTTGCCCGCTTGCTAGCTAATAATACTCGACTAAAGAATTAATTGACAAGAAGTGCTCGCCTAGAGTATTCATCGAGGGTATCCACCGATAGTACTCACTGAATACCCATAGAACTTACTTTCTAGCTCCAAGTATCCTTTGACTAATCAAGTGAACTCCCTCGCCACTTAATCAACTACTATAGGATCATCCTCTTCTTTTATATATAATTATACTAAGTTGCTAACTTTGTAATGCTGATCTTAATCTCTGCCTATAGTAGGGGATCAGTGGTCAAATATGGCCTTACATGGGCATATGAAATCTGCTTATTCATTTCCTGGTTGAGTTGAGATCTCTCTTTCTACAAATTGTGTTTATTCAACTGAGTTCGCTGATGATTCTGTGCTCAAAGTTGTTCAACCAGGTTTTCCATCAACTAAATTTCTAAGAGATTCTTTGAGACCTCTCTCTCTCTCTCTCTCTCTCTCTCTCTCTCTCTCTCTCTCCTGTATATTGATTTTTTATTTCTCAAGGAAAATTTGGGTCCTTTTGACTGAAAAACTATGGTTCTAGCAACTGCATGAACATACGAAGTTCTCTAAAAACTATGCTTTGAAAATTTAGTGCGTGTACTGACAGTTACTCCTGTTTTTTTTTTTCTAAAGATGTGAAATGAAGTTTATTCTTCTTGAGATGGATCGGATACTTCGTCCTAGTGGTTATGTGATTATCCGTGAATCAGACTACTTTATAGATTCTATATCCACAATTGCAAAAGGGATTAAATGGGGTTGTGAGAAGCAGGGCGCCGAGGTCGGCGTGGAGAAGGAGAAGCTTTTGATTTGCCAGAAGAAACTTTGGTACTCGAAAATGAGCCAAGATTAAGATGCAGGCATGAGGTTTTGTGTTCTGTTAGCAACAGCAGTAATCTCTTAAAATTGTATTTTCCCTCGTTACAAAGTGCTTGTCATTTGTTTGGCTGGGCTTGTTTGATGCGTTTCAGAAAGTGAAGTCTGCAGCATCTGTCAGGAAGCCCAGGGCAACTAGAAAAAATAGGATCATAGTTTGATTTATGGTTATTCATTGTTATTGGCCATGCATAGAAAATACCAAGTGTATAATGTGATATGGAAACTTTACAGTAGTGGCCAAATTATATGTTGGATAAAGATTTGGAGAAGATGGTTAAGCTTAAAATAAGTTTTTCCATTAGAAAGCAAAGTGTAGCATGCCATATATAGAGTGATGTACTGAGGTTGAAGAAAAATCTGTTTTATTTCTAGTTTGAATTTAAGTCAATTTTGTGCAAAACTAGTTTTTCTTATATTACCTATTTGCACCTGAAGCAGTGGGCCTGCTACTTTTTCTTTTTTTCCTTTTTATTTCTTTCTAATTTGTTCTTTTGTTGAATGGAAGAATGAAATAAATAAATCTAATAAGTGGCAAGTGCATGAATTTTCTTTATTTGTAATGTTTGCGAAACACATATTTAGACTTTATTTGAGACAGTTTTTTTAATGTTTTTTAAAATAAATTTTTAGTACAAAAATTTCTAATTTAAAAAAAAAAATTATTGTAAAAAATGTTGAGCTAGTTTAAATTTCAGTATTGATCTTGTGGACTTAAAATGTGTTGCAAATGTGTTTTCATGGATTATGTTTTGATGATTAGCAAACACACTTGCTTCTCTATGACTTCCTTCTCTACTGGCATTTCAGGGCCTCAAGATCAGACGGCAATCAGAACCAGCACAAAATTGGGTAGACTAGGTCTGAGTCAGTCTGTAATTTTCTTTTTTCCTTTTCTTGAAGTCAATTGTAATCTTTGAAGTGTCTGATGCTAAGTAACCCTATACACACACACACACACACACACTTGAGTGATTTAGAATTTCTATTTTTACTCACATCATTCCAGATGATATTTATATCGTCTTGGACGATCGAGTTCAAAATAGAAACTCTACTCAGGATTAATTTCCTATTCGCTTGCTATTTGGGGGTGATGACTCTTTGGGTTCCTCATTGTTGTGAGGCAAATTTGTTATCTTGCCACCACCCTAAGTAGGTGGATTTTGGTTAACCAGGTTACTTAAGTGTAATAATTGGAGCCAGCTAAATATTAAGTCTAATTAGAATCATATCTAAAAATAAGAGAAAGATAGAGAATAAAAGCAACCAACCATAAAAATACTACATTTACTGTCCTCCAATCATCGACATTTGATGCAAAACTTCTTCATTATTTAACGCCCCCAAGCCACTTATAAGGTGAACAGTCAACTCAGATTTCTCAATGTCACTTATAAGACCTTTAACTTTATTCATTGACTGTTACATGCTACATACCAAAAGCCTTCCAATAATTTGATATCCCTCCTCATAAGGAGAATAATTGAGGCAGATTGCCCAACATTACTTCATCTCTAAGATTTCTTATTGATTATTTTCCTAAGCCTTACTAAGGAGTGCAGCGATGTCTGTTAAACCCTAACATTTGATGCACAAGTCTCCTCAATAATTAACCCCAGCTTCAATAAGTAGAAAGATTTATTTAAACATCTAATCATCATTGACCTCTAACATTCTTTATTGACTGTCACTTGACCCATGTTAAAAAGTAGTCATCAACATCTAATGCAAGAATCTCCACATAATACAAGGAGGATAACTAATTTTCAACCATTAATTCAATCAAAACTCATTTCCCTAAAACGAATTTGCAAATCATTTCATTGCCATTTTAAAACTCTTATATTTCTATCAAAAACTTTATATCACTTCTTTAAATATTCATAAATAATTTTAGTAATTAATCCCACCAAAAAGGCCTTCCATATTCATCACTTAAGAAGCTAACAAAAGGTTGGGGAGTGATTTTCTTAGAGGTTTGAGTTTTTTGATCTTAGGATAAGGTCCTTGAGTTAGCTTTAAATATTTCATTTTTCTTCTTTTTTTTCTCCACCTTCTTCATCGTCCTCTTAACTACTATCATGCAAAATAATTAATGCATCATTATATAGATATAGATAAAGGCCACAAACTCACTATATATTATGTTATTTTTTTTATATTATGATATATCTTTTTCGGGAATCATCTCCTCCTTGTCAAATAAGTCAGTAGG
Organism: Dendrobium nobile; assembly: GCA_022539455.1. NCBI lineage: Eukaryota > Viridiplantae > Streptophyta > Magnoliopsida > Asparagales > Orchidaceae > Dendrobium > Dendrobium nobile. The sequence continues at coordinate 55,484,235 of CM039730.1, forward strand.
CTCAAAGACTCTCTTAGTCAACATAATAAGTTGACTCAGAGACTTACATCTAATAATTTCCTTCTCCTCACTTAAAAGTTGCAAGCAGTTGATTACTCAAATTTAAATTTTGTCTGTGATCATATTAATAATGTCTATTTCTTAATAGTCAGCCTCTGATGCTCCTCATTTATAATCATCTAATATTTATCCAATATTGACATTAATTATATATCATTTATTAGTTACATTAATTCTTTGGACATTCGTTCTCCTCAAGCTATTGCTTTACTTATAAGGCCAGCCATCTCCGCCTCCTACAAGACATACTTCACTATCTAACTTTATTCATTATATAATCACAACCCTTCCTTTGTAACAACCTGAATGGTATTTATGTAATTACCACTATATATCTTAGCTAGTATATATGCAACTACTATATTCAACCTTGTCAATGAATGGAATACATTTACTGCCTCCACTGCTCTTCTATATCGTATTCCCTTTCTCTATTAATGTAGTATTATACAATGTAAGGTTGAAGCTACTTCTACATGGTATCAGAGCCACCTACGTGACTGCAAATAGATACATTCCAGGCCTCATCAACCAATTCTCCGACTCCGGCTGCTTCTCATACTATATATACTGATACGCACATTCCTTCCTCAAAGCTCTTCGTCACTAACATAAAAATGTCATTCACACCCAGCTCTTGCCAAAAAATTACCATACATGGCGAACTCAAGTTCACAAGTTTTTTTTTTTTGGCAAATGGTTTTGTTGGATACCTCGATGGAACTTTCTCTTGCCCACCCAAACTTATCCTCTCCCCTACAGAGCCTCTGGCTCTAAATCCGCTCCACACTTACTGGCTACTTCTCGACCAGAACTTATCAGTTGCTCTACTCTCCACCATTTCTTCTTCTTTACTCCCATACATTGTCAATCTTGACACATTCCATCAGATATGGACAACTCTATGGAGTCGGCTGTTCTCCACAAATTGTTCACGAGTTATTCAACTCAAGAACAAGGTCCTTTCACTCACTATGCGAAACCAATCAATGATCGATTACCTCTCTACTGTCAAACAGTTGGTAGACAACATTGCAGATGTCGGTGGAACTATTGATCCCGAAGATGTCATCCTATATATTTTAAATGGCTTGTCGGCACACTATTAAGCATTCAAAACTTCAATTCAAATGAACCTTACCCCTATCTCCTTAGATGACTTATACTCTCTCTCCTCTGCAGCAAGGAGGTCAATCTCGCCACCAATGCAGCGAAATAACTTTCTATGTCGGATACAACTCTACCTTCTGATACACAGTTCGCTCTCAGATCCACCATGGGTCGTGGACGTGGTCATCCTTTTTCCCCTTTTCATGGCCGTGGCCAATCATTCTTGTACTCCTCTGTCTCGGCCATGGGCCATAAATCTAAGTCCATAGTTGATTATCAAATTTGCTGCAAAAGAGGCCATTCTGCCTTCTCCTGGTGGCACAAGACCAACTTGCAATATGCCCCGCATCCTTCCCATGCATTGCTAGCTTCCCTGGTATTTTGGCAATGGCACCACAACTCATTTGACACTTGAATTTCACTCCCTACAAAATGCTTCCACTTATGAAGGCTCAGATCAAGTACTCATTGGGAATGGCACATCTGTACCGATTGCTCATTCTAGCAAGGGCATTCTACCTACACCCACAAGTATGCTTACTCTAAACTCTCTTTTTCATGTTCCTCACTCTTCACATAATCTTCTATCTATCTCCAATCTAGCTGCTGATAATGATTGCCTTATATCCTTTGATGCTACTGGTTTTGTAATTAAGGATTGGAAGACTTAAATCTTCTTCTCCAAGGACCCTGTCTTAATGGCTTTTATCCAATCTCCAACATATCAAGCTCTCAGCTCAACCTTTTAATTGCATTTTTCACAACATCTTCTTCCAGTCTTTGGCACCACTGTTTAGGTCATCCACACTCAACTATAGTTTATGTTATTGCTAAATCATTTTCAAATCTATGTATTCCCCACCCCCTTCCATTTGTAACTCTTGTGCTATAGATAAAAGTCACAAGCTAGTTTTTAATGAATCTACCAATTATTTTACTGCTCCACTTGAATTGGTTCATGCAGATGTTTTGTGTTCATCATCAGTAGTCTCAAATGATAGTTTTCTATTCTATTTATTGATGACTATACCAATTACATTTGACTATTTTTGATGAATTACAAACCAGGTACCACACACATATTCATTCAATTTACTCATTTAATTGTAAATAATTACATAACTCCATTCATACACTGCGATCTGACGGTGGCGACGAGTTTCTTAATAATCACCTACATACATTCCTAACCCAACATGACATCCACCATCAATATACCTGTCTCTACACTCCTCAATAAAATTGTGTCATAGAACGAAAGCACTATCATCTTCTTGAAACCGTTTGCACTCTTCTTTGTCACTCCAACTTACCTTATCAATTTTGGGTTGACGCCATTCTCACTTCAGCTTACATTATTAACCGTTTAACCTCCCCTGCCGCCAAACACAAATCACCCTTCCAACTTCTCTACAATAAACTTCAACATTACTCTTCCCACGGTGTGTTTGGCTGCAGATGTTATCCCAAGCTCCGACCTTATACTTCTCACAAACTTCAAACCCGTTCCACTCCTTACATTTTTCTTGGATATGCTCCAAATCAAAAGGGCTACAAGTGTTACGATCCCATCTCTGGTCACATCTTTATCTCAAGACGTGTTGTCTTTGTTGAGTCCAACATCTCTCCGTCAAGTACTCAAAACTCCTTTCCATTCACCTCTCCCACCAAAAACATCTCCCTACCCTTACCTCCCATTTCCAACATAAATAAGTCTTCCCCTTCTCCCCATACATGATCTTCTAATTCTACTTCAGCATATACAATATCTCCCAACTCCAACCCCTAGAAATCTCCTTCATTACACTTCTCCTTTATATGTCTCGCCACCGTCCTCCACTTACTCATTAGCTTCTCCCACATCCCAAACATTAGATCCACCACCAAACCACCATCCTATGATAATCTATCTTCATACATGTTCCCTCAAGCCTCACCAAAATTTAGATCTCAGTCACACAATCCAAACCACTCCCACCACATATGCTTTGGCCGTCAACTTCCCTGAATGGCGCAAAGCCCTCTCTAATGAATTCAATGCTCTCCAAACTCAACGCACCTAGCTACTTGTTCCCCCTCAACCACATCAAAATGTCATTGGGTGCAAATGGATATTAAAAAAAAAAAAAAAAAAATCTAATGGCACCATTTCTTGCCACAAGGCTAGACTCATAGCTCAAGGATTCAAACAAGAGTACGATATTGATTATCATGAGACTTTTAGTCATGTTGCTAAATCACTAATGATTCACTTATTTCTCATCATTTCCCTTCATTTTCAATGGCCAATCTTGCACCTTGATATTGCCAATGCCTTTCTTTATGGCACTTTAAATGAAACAGTTTTCATATCTCAACCACCAGGCTTTCAAGATAATCAATATCCTAATCATGTATGCCTCTTAAAAAAAGTTCTCTATAGCCCTAAATAAACTCCTTGTCAATGATTTTTCACTCTCTCATCCTACCTTATTCATCAAGGTTTTCACTCAAGCTTGAATAATTCTTCCCTATTGATATACCAAGCCAATAATGTCCACATCTATTTCCTTTATATGCGTTGATGATATCTTGGTCACTGGTAAGGACCAAGTCATCATTGCTGAATTGTTATGAAAGCTAAAACCTAAGTTTAATATGCGCAATCTAGGCAACTCATCTCAGTTCCTTGGAATCGATGTCACCTCCACAAACAATTCATATAATCTTTCTCAGCATTCTTACATCCAGGAACTCTTACAAATGGCTGGAATGACCAATTGTAAGACAATCTCAACCCTCTACCCTCCAAAAAATCATCTTCCACTGAATTATAACAACCCTTCCATAATCTTGCATTGTTTCAACAATTTACTGGATTACTTCAATATCTCACCTCCACTCACCCGGATATTGCCTTTGATGTAAACAAACTTTGCCAAAATATACATTAGCCTCTTCACTGTCACTTTTTACTTCTAAAGTGCATTCTTAGATACTTAAAATGTTATTCAACACATGGTCTCCTTCTCCAACGAGGTCCACTTCAGCTGTAAGCATTCTCTGATTCGGACTGGGCAAGTGACACTGAAGATCACAAGTCCACAATTGGCTTCTGCATGTTTCTTGGTCCAAAACTACTCATGTAGAGTGTGAAAAAATAGACAACCGTTGAAAGATCTTCAACCGAGGCAAAGTAATATTCTCTACCTGTTGCTACCTTTGAAATTTTCTTGCTTCGTCGACTATGCCATGACTTCTCACTCAAAATAGATACCACACCCTTGTTCTGTGGCAATACTTCAGCTCTTTCTATTGCTAGCAATCCAATTTTTCATGCCCGGATAAAGCATATCGAAATCGATCATCATTTTATCCGTGAAGCCATACAATCAACTATCATAACTGTTCAACACATCTCTACTACAGATCAGGTAGCAAATATCTTAACTAAAGCACTACCCAATTCTACTTTTGCTCATCTTAGAGACAAGTTGTTGGTCTCTACAGCTCCCTCAACTTGAGGGACGTCATTAGTGCTGCATTACATCTTTGAACATTCGTTCTCCTCTACTACTCCACTTACAAGGTCTGCCATATCTGCCTCCTACATGACAAACTTCATTGTCCAACTTTATTCCTGATCTAATCACAACCCTTCCTTTGTAACAACCTGAATGGTATTGATGCAATTACAACTATATACCTTAGCTAGTATATATGCAACTACTATATTTAGTCTTGTCAATGAATGAAATACATTTATTGCCTCCATTGTTCTTCTCTACTTCATTCCCTTTCTTTGTAATTGCAGTATTATACAATGTAAGGTTGAAGATACTTCTACATCATTCATCAGCAATTAATGTTAATTTTTAGATCTTATAATCCACTCTCTTATGAGGAGAATGATCAAATCAGATTACCTAACATCTCTTATTAAGTAAGTGTATAGTTCTTTTAAACTTAAACTCCAATGCTAAACTTACAAATACTTGTTGGCTTCAATAGTTGATGTGGCATATTATATAAGAGAACAATATAATCATTATAGCCAATGCCACATTATTTATCTTTGATTTAAGCCTTCACATTTCTCTTGCAAAGAAGAGACACAAATAGCGGTGCAAACGAGTCGAGTCAAGTTCGAGTTAGGGGGTGTTCGAGTCAAGCTCAACTGTCAAATGCCGAGCTCGAGCTCAAAAATCGAGCTCGAGTCGAGCTAAAAAATCGAGCTCGAGTCGAGCTAAAAAATCGAGCTCGAGTTGAGCTAAAAAATCGAGCTCCAGCTCGACTCGTTCCATCGCAAACGAGTTCGAGCCGCTCGTCGAGACCGCGCCTAGGCGCGGTCCTCAAAAAATTTATTATGGTCTTTTTGGGTTTGCTGTTAGCAGGAGGAAGAGAGAGTATTGAGAAGATTTTTTGGATTTGCTGTTATTTTGTGGTCGAGCCCGTAAGAGGAGAGAGATAGAGAGAGAGAGAGAGAGTATTGAGCATATTTTTTGGGTTATCGATATTATTTATTATTCCGTTGCTCAAGAAGAGAGAGAGAGAGGCGGGCGGTTGAATTTTTAAATACACGCGTGGGTTGGTGGTAATTCAAAATACTATTGTGTGGCTGTGATTATTATTATTATTTTTTAAATATTAAAATTTAATAATTTCGAGCTGACTCATGAGCTCGTGAGCCAAGTTTGCTCAAGCTCAAATTCAAGCTCATGACTCGATAAGTTGGACTCGTGAGCTCATTACCGAATAGAACTCGAGCAGACCCACGAGACAGTTCGATTCACTTACACCCCTAGACACAAGTAAGCCAAAATCCAACGGAACAAAAGAAAGAGTGATTTTACACCTTCAATTGTCGGACTCCCCAACGTAAAGGAGCAGATTGCGGTCCGCTCACCGTCGAAATCGAGCACCTAACCCGTGGTCCGTATTCTCGCTCCGCGACCAACCGCCTCGCACATAAAATTTATGTGTGCACACACCAGATCCACCGTCAGATCATCGCCATTTTCTGTTCAAACGGCATATCCAGGTCGGCCTTCGCGGGTCAATCCCGGCGGAGCACCATATCAACCAGCCGGCCGAGTTAACTCATTGGCGGGCCCCAAACTTGCTAGTTAATAATTTTAATTCGTCCACCTTACCGTACGCCATGTAGCGACCAACTTACGGCAGCTTCACAAATGTGGGTCGCATAATAAATCTTGCGCCTCATTAGCGGAACCGTTTAAGTGAAAGCATGCAGCAGGTACAGGTTAATCAATTCTGGGTCTATATATATAGTCAATCTATCTCGCTGCTCAAATCTACGGTTCAATTTCTCCGTTGTGTATTATAAATTTCCAAAAAATATTCTTTGCGCGTCCGTGGGCGGCTTTTGCCAACGCTGGGAGGCAAGGGAGGTTATGCCCGAGGAGGTATTGTACTGTGGATCTCTTTTTCTCCTTCTCTGAATTTTTTTCCCACTGCATTTCTTCGTCGTCTGTTTCGTGGATGCGTTAGATCTGCGCTGTAATGAGCCGGAATGTGGAGATTTGTCCCCTCTCTCGAAGCTTTCCCTAGGGTTACGGCCCCTTGGTATCACTGCCGCTGATTCTAGGGTTTTGATTTGTGGCTTAGCTTGGTTTCCATTGAGGCGATCTGCGTTTTTGTGCTTGATGGGAGGGTACGTTTTCGATCGGTTTGATTGTTGATTAGGTTTAGGAAAGGGCATTCTGATTGAATCCTCAAACATGGGTGATGGCGTGGGTGCGACTAATTTTTTGTTCGATTTATGAAAATTTGCTTCGTGGATGGAGATAGGCATGATTGGGAAGTTTGTGATATCTGTTGTATGTTCTCGATTGTTTCTGAGGATTTAGTTTTTTTTTTCTTTGATGTTTGGGTTTGTCTACACTTTGTTTTTTCTTATTTTTTGGAATGTTTATTGCGTATTTAGCAGTTGGGATTTGGTTTAATGTTCCATATTGATTGCCTGCTAGCCGCATTAGATAGCTTCCACTAGTTATCTACATCTTTCAAATTCAGGTGCTCAAATTATTCATAGTATCTTAATGATGTTTTCATACAAGCATTTCATATGAATAAAAATTACATAATTCTGGTATATTCTTGGTGGATATTTCTTGGTGAACTATTCTCAGATCTATCTATAAAGTGCATACTTTTATTTTGAGGTTGAAATAGTAAAATACTGTTTTTTTTTTGTCTTTGCATGAACTTAATTTAGGGATATATAATTTAGATTTTTACATTGATGTTTGGATGTTCATGATGTAATTCTTGACATATTAATACTAACAATTGAGTGATTGATTTGTAAAGTGTAGTTGGTGGAAGTGAGGGAGTTGAGCTTGGTTTGGTGAAGTTGTAAGATTTTTGTGATATGATCTTGAGAGGCAATGTGATGCACATAGATAGTTTTGCACTTGATGAATTCATGAATAAAATGATTATCTATTTTCATATGTTTGACATGGGCATGGAATATTGGGTTATTGGAAAATACCAGGGCTGAAACATTATCACAGTTGAGAGGTTTTGGGGTGCGAAAGGGAGATGATGAACTCTTAGGGCGTGAGGAGTAGAATGGTTGACTGTAGATTACTTTTTCAAACACCATGAGATCAAGGTGTTGCCCAAGAATTTGCAATAGCTTGTTTTGAATTTACTATCAATTGTGTCTCCTGCTCAGTCGAAGCTTGTAGATGAAGTTTGCCTCTTCAAATGGGTACATTGAAGCAAAGAGTTCCTTGAATGTAACAAAGTAACCATTTGAGTTGTTGAAAAATGGGTTTTGAGGGGATTCTGCATCATGTGTTGACAATCATGATTGATATTTGAATGATATGTTTGGGTGGGGATGGTTAAATGGAGAAGAGAGCCGACAAGGTGCCTTTAGAGTGGAGGGTTTTGAAAATCTAGATTAGGGTAGTCACAAAGAGGTTCTTTTGCTAGAGTTGAGTTATGGACGGGCTTGCAAGAACTCATACCCGACCAATGAGGAATTTCTACGGCATAGAGTGATTGATTTGAATGCAGCCTCATTGGATTTTTAATCATTTGGATGCTAACAAAGTGGCAATGTCTCCGAGGATTCTCACATTGAATTGCTATTTCAATTATTTAAGAAGTTTTTAGTGATGGCTCATGGATATAGTTATTTTTTTAAGTATTGGTGAAAAAAATGTTGTTAATATAAATAAAGACTTAGAGAGTTGTATTGCCTTGGGTGTAAATCATCAAAGAGGGGTTGATTGAGATGGTATCAAAATTGAGTGTGTGTAGGTAGGTGGATAAGGTAGCCAACCATTGTGTGGGGGCATGCTTGAGCCTATGGAGAGATTTTCGGAGGAGGCATCCATGACGGGGATAAGTAGGATTGATGATACCTTGTGGTTGGGTCATGTATACCTTATCGTTGAGATTGTTGCGAAGAAAGGTGTTGGAAACATCCAATTGAGTTATTGGCCAAGAGTTGTAAGTGGAAACTATGAAATGTATGTAAATTGTGCGTAATTTCACAACAAGACTGAACGTGGTTGTGTTTTCGATTCCATATTCTTATTTATAGCCTTAAGCTACCATCTTTGCCTTATGTCTTGCAAGGTTGCCATCAAAATGGAGCATGGTTTGGATTATCCATTTGCTGCCAAGTACATTTTGATGTGGAGATGTTAGAACTAGAATCTATATTCATTGGGCTTGAAGAGCGTGAAATTCTTTTGATATGGCTTTACTCCACTATTTGGATTTAATGGTTAAAGAGTAGCAAGAGGTATCCTGCAGTTTGTTTGTTAGTAGCATGAGCTAAATTAAATATCTATTTTGGCTTGAGGGTACTCCTTTGGAGATGATGAGCATTGGATGAGTTGGTTTGCATGGAGCTTGCTTGGTAATGCTAAGGCTGCTTCTCAGAATATCGGTATAGTTTGTGGAGTTGATGGAGAGGTGGTGCAATCATTGAGATATGAATGAGAGAAGGAAGTTTGCTGGATTTGGGAGGTTGGTAGATGGTATAGGTGAGTGGGATTTGTTATTATATTGTTTGGCTAATATAGTGGATGTTGAGATTAGAGTGAGAAGTGAGATTTTTGAAGGTGCAGGAGTTTGGTTCTGTGTTTGAGGAGTTGATTTGTAAGGATAGGTTTGATATAAGATATGTCAGGAAATGCATAGTTTTCTTGTGGTTGGGATGATAGCATTTACAGCCCTAATAGAATGTGGCATAACTAAGAAAGACACATTGCATAGAGTTAGGTGCAGTTTGTTTTTGAGATGAGGTTGGAGTCATGGATAGAAATCACATATGAAGATTTTGCGATGAGAGATTGTAGGTTGTGGGCTAGACATTCTATTTATGAGGTAGACGATAGTAAGTAGGGTGTCAACCCAGAGAGAGTGAGGTAGACCTGTTTTGAGTAGAAGGGTGTGGTTGATTTCAATTATATGAAAATGTCTATTTTGTTTAGGAGTGTAGGGGCAATTGATTCGATTAGAGTTCCCCCATTGATTCTAAAAGATTTTGAAAAATTTGGCATGCATATTCGACACCCCCATCGGATCAAATCATCAAATGTCTTTATTTGAGATTTAGTTGATGTCGATCATATTTTTATATGTTTTGAATATTGAAGTAGGTTTGATTTCTTAGTGGAAAAAACTAGCATAAAAACGTGAAAAATCATTAATGAATAAGACAATATATTTGTAGCCTTCATATGAAGTTGTGAGAGCATGGCCATATGCATCATAATGTATAATATTTTGAGGTGATAGACCACTAGAAGAGGATAAAGAGAATGATAATTTGTGACTTTTTGCTAAATTACAAGAAGTACATTAAAATTGCTTAGTGGAATACATATATTTGGATTGGTGTTAGTTATAAGTAGAATTGTATGGCTGTGTGGATGTCCTAATCTGCTATGCCATTTGGATGTGGCTGAGAGCATGGATAGGAAGGTACCATTGGATTTTTATTTGGAAGTTGCAGAGATGTGCTGAATTGGGCATAGGCCATTACAACTCTTGCCTACAAGTAGAGTTTGATTGGTTTTCTGATATTGAATGTGGTATTTAGTGGCAGCAAAATGAACAATTCATGGCTTATCATTAGTGAGATGAATAACATAGATCAAGTTATGTGAAAGGTTGGAGATATGAAATATTTGGGAGGGTTTAGGCTTATTTGATGGAGTTGGAAGAATACTATTACCAGTGTGGAAGATGTGGAGTTCCTGACTGTTACTGACAACAACTTGTTTTTGGCCCATGTGGTATGGGATTGGATAGGCTTTGCAGGATCAGAGGTTAGATGAGTTGATGCTCTTGTTTTGAGAAACCATTTAGAGTTGGATGTAGAGGAAGACACAAGTGGAGCTTGAGCATAGGATGAGGGATTGTATGTTGAATCCATGCGATACTTGCATTTCATAGTTGAATGGTCAAGCATGCTGCATATTTGACATTTCTTGGGTGGGTTCAAAGGTGTTACCACAACGATTCTGGGAGAAATCATTGAGATCGTTTCTGTGATTGTTTGTGTCAGTGTAGCCTTTGGCTGGCATGGAGTTAGGAGCACAGCTATGGTCTCCATCGCAAGATGTTGCTTGGGCAAGGTGCGGATCAGAGAATGAAATTTGTTGAGTGTGAGAAGCTTTAGTTGCAAGTTGTTTCCCAAAATAAAGCACCGAGTCGCAGGTTATTGATTGGAGATTTGTTCTTATTGCAATCTTAAACTTTTGATAGTGTGGGGGTAGGCTATCTTGGTTTCGAGGATAATGTCCTCAGGGTTAGGAGGTGTGTCAACAGCCATAGTAGAATCAACTTTGTACTAGATATCAATAAGATATTCGTTCATTGATTTGTCTTTCATGGACATATGATGAAGCTCATTTTTCAAACTCTAGTGTTTGCGTGAGCGATTGCTCGATTATAAGCAACGGTTGATAATGGATCAAATTTCTACTCTTATTAAGATTGAGAATGTAGGGTAGTAGGGATGGGGATATAGTTAAGTATGGTGTCTAGGTTTTGATCAACTATCTTCCAAGTGTTGTATTGTGAGTTGATAATGATGGAGCTATCAGTGTTGATGAAATGGTTGTTGGGTTTGATAGGGGCACGTTCAAGAATCCTTTGAAGCCATTGGAGGTGTGTGAACGCCAAGAGGAGTGATTTTAGATTGTGAGCTGTTTGGAGATAATGTTCTTAATGTTAGACATAAAGAACTTCAGTTGAGTAGGAATGAGAGTATTCCTAGTGGTTGACGATGAATTGGAGGCCATTGATTTGTTCGAATGCTTAATGTGATGAGCTGGTATTATTCATGAGGAATTAGAATGTTGTCATTTGGCTAAGTGGCTCTGGTACCATATAGAATGAGAGAAAATTACAAGCAGAGAAGAGTTGAGAAGAATAGGCAGAGACAGTTTTAGAAGCTACAGCAACTTTCATTTCATTTCATTTTAATTGTATTACAGCGATGCAACAATTTATAAAATAGAGTAAGGGAACATTTCTGCAAGTGATAAAAAGCGATTGTTATATCTTAAGTTCTGTGATTGCTCCAGGTTTTTATAGATTAAAGACTGAGATAAGCTTGAGACTATTAGGGAGGGCATGACTGTGATTATGACGGCTTTGGGCTGTTATCAGTAATCACTTAGAAATCATCCTTTATCCCACAAAATTGGAAACAGATACATTTAAGGCCAACTGAATTTGATGGGCGTCTTCCAGGGTGACCAGTGGTTTTAGTTGATGAATTAATCTTGATACCCTTTGATGCATTGGCTCTGAAAATATCTGACCACAATGAGGGAGCTCTCTAGTTTTTGTGGATGTTAATGCATGTTTTGACAATGTTGATCAAGTTTGGTTATTATAATTTTTTTATGTTTGATGTACGTATCATTTATGTATGAGTATAACTTGGTTCAAGTATTCTAGTTGCAGACATTTGATATCTTATGCATAGGAAAAATGCCACAGCATAACATGTGAAAATGTAAGTCTGTTTGCATCAGTTTTATTAAACGGCATAATTCTAGTATATTTGATGTTTAGGAGTCCGCATAATTATTCTATTTTATAAAAAGACTTTTGTTAAAGAAAATTAGTTCTTCTGGAATCAATTGTGAATTGCCTAACTATTTTACCCTGTACCATTTAAGCTTTATCCCTGAAAATTGGAATATATACATTTGAGGCCAGTTTTGATGGGATTAAGGATGTGAAATTGCTCAGATGATTTTATTTTCTTTAGTAAATTAAACCCACCTACTAAAGATAATTTCCTTGTCCTTTGCGTTACCATTTCCAAAATCTGAATGTACGGACGCCATTTTCTACCTTGTTATTATGTCACTGTGCTCCTAGCCTCCTATTATTACTACACTGAGAACTACATTTTGCTCTTCTTTTCTTCTATTTATTGTTATGCTGGATCCTAAATGATCTTATTTGATTAAGTGATTGCATTCTTTATCTAAATATTTTTTTATTTGCTCATCCCATTCTTTTGAACCTAAGGGATCATTTAAAGGCGGTCATCACATATCTGTTTTATAATATTCTTCTTTATGCTTCCTTTAGATTAGAAATTCTTAAGGCTATTTCCTTTACTTTTTCTATGTCCATCAATATTTGTACTAAATCAGTTAATCATGTTGTGAGCCCTTTTACCAAGAATTCTTTTCTGCGTACTTAAAATTAAACTCAGTCTGTTCAGGTTGTGCTACACAACTTCTTGATTATTACATACAATATTTAATGTAATTGAGTTACAAATCCAATTTTTTCTAAAGGTCATTTCTTGCGCTACCACTCAAATTTTGATTTTCTTTTTCATCTTTGTGAATTTTTTTTTTTCCGGATAGGATCAAAGGTTGCATTGTAATTTTGATTTAGCTTGTTTCTTTTTGATGCTTATGCATGGCTAGAGTTTTTGAATTTAGTTTTAGATGTGGGTGGTTTAACTTATCAAATCTAGTTTCTGAAAGCATTTAAGGGCAGTTTGATTAGTAATGTTTTGAGATTTATTATAGCCGTTGCATTGTGATGATAATGAATTATCTGAAATTACATTAAAGTTAATTAATTTTGACCTTTTTTTGGCAGTTTCATTCCCTTCTTTGGGTTATTTGAAATATATATTCTGTGGACATGGGTCAATGACGCTACTGCTTTATGTGCACATTATAGTAGACGGCTAATAGGGAGCCTGATCTGCTACTATAATGGAAATCACCTCTAGAATCCATTTAGCTCTTTGTGCGTGTATGTGCATGTGTGTGGCTTCTTTCATTTGTCTTTATTATTTTTACTGAATAGATGGTGCATTTTCTAATATGAAGATTAGTGCCAAGTTAACATGAATGATGTTGTTCACTTACTAATGTTGCTGGAAAAATGTTAACACAATGTTATGCATGCTATTCTTTTTATGATTCATATTTAGTGTGGATTTTTTTTTTCTTTTCGTTAGTTTAATCATTTTTTCGCTTGAAGAGATTAAATAACATGTATATTTTCTTCTACCCGTAGGCTTTGCTCATCTTCCTAGTGGGCTTAATAGTCTATCTTGAATTATGGAGAAAGTATTCCCTTGCTCAAGTTGCTACCAACACCCAGTCTTGCCATCATGGGAATCTTTTGAACAGCGGTTTCTTGTGCTGGGTGACTTCCTCATCGCTTTTGTTAACTGCACTTAGTGGCATGTTGTTGGTAAATGATATTGAAAAGCAACCTGATGAGACTCTTTTCTGAAGCCCTTGTTGGATCGGTAGTGCACCTTCTCTTTTCATGATCTACTTTTAATGCTTCATGCTTTATGTAGAGGCTTGTTTTTATGCATTATTCCTTGATAAGCTGTGGTTTTTTTTGGGCAGTGCTTGCTTTCTCTGCTTCAGTCTCGAGTTATTTTAAGGTATGGAGTACTCAACGCTGAAGAAATTGTTTTTTTTTTGCCTGTATTCCTGTTCTCTGGGTTCATATTTTACATTGTATTCATTTGCAGGTTTAGATTGCGCCACAATAACTGTTGTTCGTCTGCATCATAGCGGTAGATTGTTCACCTGAATTCGTTGTTGTAGCTGAGCACCCCTTTGCTTTGATGAAGTTGGCTGGATTATTGAATAAATAGATTCATGATGGTTTGCACCTCTTTCATGGAGAAGTGAGAACATCTTGCAATCAGGTTTGCTTTAGTTTCCTAGGAAAGTGAAATATCAATCCCGCCTTACACCATGAGATTGAGCAGTTATGCCTTGAATACGAACTTGGTTCACAGCAAATTCTTGGCTGCACAAAGAACATGACTTCTCATTGGTAGAGTAGCTATTTTTCGGAATGACTTGAGTGTGGACTCATGGTGAAAGCTTTACAAAATTGCTATCTGCATAAAGCTTCGGTTGTAAAAATAAAAATTCAGTTCGTCCTTCAACATCACACATCTCTCATACCATAAGTATTTATTTTTGTTTGTAAGTATCGGAAGGAGTGTTGGGCTTCATTGAAAATGGAACGGTGAGTAGATTATGTTTGATATCGGTTTTAATTGCTGCTGAACACTATCTGAAAAGTAACCACATGTGGCAGGTACAAGTTAATAAAAGAAGTTGGTGATGGAACCTTTGGAAGCGTCTGGCGGGCCATAAATAAATTGACTGGTGAAGTGGTATGTTAGTTCTGTAAACGACATTGTCTTAAAGTGCGTCAATGATTCTACGAGTTTTTAAGTAGCAGAAATGACTATAATTTTAAATATTCTCTTCATCTTTGACAGGTTGCAGTGAAGAAAATGAAGAGAAGGTATTATTCTTGGGAGGAATGCATGAATCTTCGTGAAGTTAAGGTTGTTTTACTTGATACTATCTGTTACATTTTCCCATACTTGATACTATCTGTTACATTTTCCCATAACACCATTTTTGTGTTACTGAGACAATGTTTGGCTTTTCGAAGTCCCTGCGAAGGATGAACCATTCTAATATTGTGAAGCTAAAGGAGGTCATAAGGGAGAATGATATACTGTATTTCATATTCGAATACATGGTAGGTGTTTTGAGACAGCATGGGTTTTCAATATTTAATATGTAAAAATAAATTGTGTTTAATCAGTATTGGTGTTGGATATCATTAGGAATGCAACCTTTACCAGCTCATGAAAGACAGAGTCAAGCTTTTCATGGAAACTGAAATCCGAAATTGGTGTTATCAAATATTCCAAGGCCTTTCTTACATGCACCATAGAGGTTACTTTCACCGAGATCTCAAGCCTGGTATATGTTCCTTTTTGGTTTTCATCATCCTTTGTTGTAGTTTAGAACATGCTTGAAATCAAATTTTATTTTTATTAAAAAAAAATATGTTTGGAACCAATGGCTTTTGTTTTTTAAAAATTTTAATTTTTTATTTTTAAAGACATCAAATTATTTTAAAAAATACTCAAAATATGGTATTTTTATTATTTTAAAAATGAAAAATAGCCCCAACTAGCCGACTACCACCACTACCCCTACTGTCATTGCTAGCTGCTTTCACTGCTAGCTACAACCACCTCCGCCGCTACCGCCACCACTAACTTATGCAACATTCAATATAAATAAAAACAACTCATATTTAAAATATCAAATAAAATTTTATATCATATTAGAACATAACTAAAACAACAGCAACAACAGCAATAACATCATCAAGCCTTTATCCCACTACGTGAGCTCGGCTACATGAATTCTTTTTCTCCATTGTGTTATGTTAAGAGTTAAATTCTCATTTAACTCTAGTAAAAAAAGGCAATTTTTAATATTTTCTAACCAAGTCTTTTTTGGTCTACCTCTCTTAACATAGGCCAAATATAATACATCTACTCTTCTAATCGGGTCATGAGTAGGCCGACATTTTATGTGACCAAACCATCTAAGACGACTCTCTCTATTCTTATCGTTCATTGGAGCTACTCCAACCTTTTCACATATATGCTCATTGCGCATTCTACCTCTAAAGAGTAAACCCACTCGTCCACTTCAGCATCCTCATCTCTGCAACACTTATCTTAATTGTATGCTTCTCTTTTAATGGTCAATTGATGTAGGCAAAGCTTTTTTTTTTTTTTTTTTAATGTTTCCTTGTTTCCTTATTGGCCATATGAGCATTTAATCTTTGGGCTGTTTTTCCCTTAATGGGCTTGGCCCATATCTTCCCATGATTGTTGGTTGCAATATTTGGATTCCCATTTTGCTAGCTGTTAATGTTCTCCATGCAGATTTCATTTTCCTATGTTGGCTGCTTTTCCCATGGTGCTGTCCCCCTTTTTTTCTTTTTGCTGGCTATTCGATTTTCACCTTACTGTTTTCCTATACTAAGTGCATAAACTTCTCATTAAATGAATTATCTTGTGAGACTTTTATTGGCTACTTGGGGTGGCACATTTATGTGGCATTTGGACCTTTTTTCCTTATATAGAGGGCAGTTTTGGCTGCTGGAAAAAATGGTTGAATGGGATGAATATTTGGACACTATAACCTGCAGGTTTGTAATAGCTTGTGAGCTATCTTCCTCAGCCTTTCTTCTTCTAATTCGTCTCGCTCTCCTATCTTTTTATTCTATCCATGGTTTTCATTCCACTTGTATCTTTCTTCTCAAACTTTTATAAGTTGTAGTGTGTCTTTGTTTTAATACTATTATTATCTTGTTTATGTTTGTCTATGTTTTAAGGAAGAAAAATTGTCTTATAGTTTGCAATCTTAGTGTAGTGTTTTTGGTTGCATCAATTTGGTATCATAGAGTTTATATAGTTGTGTGAGTTTCTTCCTCTTTAAAAAAAAAAGGAAAGTCAAAACAATCAATTAGTTGAAGACAAACAAGAAAGTTAGCCAACTATGCCTTGGATTCATGAGGACAAATTTCCAACAACAAAATGGGTTCCACCTCAAGCATGTTCTTCTAATCCACTATAGAATGAGCTTCTCAAAATTCAAAGACAATTGTATTTTTGTGCAGAGAGATATGAAAATAAGAAGTATCTACTTCAATATGAGTTTGAACAAGAAAATGAGATGATTCGAAGGAAGTATGACTTTTTAATTCAGAAAATGGAAAATGTGCAATCAGAACATTTTGGAAGTTTTGAGGCAATCTCATTAGGGGATGAGATTTCTCTACTTGGGGAGAATTGATGTAGGCAAAGCTAGATTTTTTTTAATGTTTCCTTGCTTCCTTGTTGGTTGTAAGTCAAAACAATCAACAAGTTGAATGCAAATAAGAAAGTTAGCCAACTATGCCTTGGATTCTTGAGGAGAAATTTCCAACAACAAAATGGGTTCTATCTCAAGCATGTTCTTCTAATCCACCACAGAACGAGCTTCTCAAAATTCAAAGACTACTGTATTTATGTGCAGAGAGATGAAAATAAAAAGTGTACTTCAATTCGAGTTTGAACAAGCAAATGAGATGATCCGAAGGAAATATGAATCTTTAATTTAGGAAACGAAAAATGCCCAATCAGAACATTTTGGAAGTTCTGAGGCAATCTCATCAGGGGATGAGATTTCTCCACCTGCAGGCAAAGTTAATTTTTTTTTTAAATGTTTCCTTGCTTCCTTGTTGGTTATATGTGTATTTAATCTTTGGGTTATTTTTTCCTTAATAGGCTTGGCCCATATCTTCCCATGATGGCTGGTTGCAATATATAGATTCCCATTTTGCTGGCTGTTAATGTACTGCATGTAGATTTTAGATGGTTGTTAATGTTCTCCATGCAGATTTCGGATGGTTGTTGATGTTCTCCATGCATATTTCATTTCCCTATGCTGGTTGTTTTTCCCATAATGATGTCCCCCTTTTTTCCTGTTGTTGGCTGTTCGATTCCACCATAATGTTTTTTTATACTAAGTGTATTAACTCATTAAATGGACTATCTTGTGAGGCTTCTATTGGCTACTTGGGGTAGCACATTTATGTGGCATTTGAACCTTCTTTTCCTATATATAGGGCTGTTTTAGCTGCTGGAAAAATGGTTGAATGGGATGAATATTTGGACACTATAACCAGCGGGTTTGTGATAGCTTGCGAGCTATCTTCCTCTACCTTTCTTCTTCTAATTCATCTTGGTCTCCTATCTTTTTCTTTTATCCATGATTTTCATTCGACTTGTATCTTTCTTCTCACACTCTTATAAGTTGCAGTGTGTCTTTGTTTTAATAGTATTGTTATCTTGTTTATGTTTGTCTATGTTTTAAGGAAAAAAGTTGTCTTCAGTTTATAATCTTAGTGTATTCTTTTTGGTTGCATCACCAACATTTTGCACCATAAAACATTGCAGGTATCAGTGTATTACCACCATCTTAGAGAATTTTCCCTTAAGTTTGAGGGGTACTTTTTTATCGCACATTAGGCTCAATGTATTCTTCTACTTCAACCATCCAACTTGAATTCTACTAATAATATCCCCATCTACTTAACCATCACTTTAGACAATAGATATGAGATGTATAAAAGGCATACTCTTATTAATGACTTGATCGCCCAAAGTCACAATCCCCCATTAGATATATTACTACTAAAATTACACTCAATGTATTTGATTTTAAATTTACTCAAGCGAAAACCTTTACACTCTAAGGTTGACCTCCATAATTCAAGTTTACTTTCAACTTCCTCTCTAGTCTTATCAAGAAGAAGAATATCATCAACAAAAAGTATAAACTAGGGTACATCCTCTTGCAAATGTTTAGTAAGAACATCCATGACTAAACCAAAAAGAGATGGGCTTAAAGCTGATCCTTGATGTAATCCAACTGCTTGATCCAACCTCCTTGTGTTTGAACACAAGTAACAACTCTTGCATGCATATCCTTAAATGACTTGAGCATAAGCACTATTAACCCCTTTCTTTTCTAAAACTCTCCATAGCACTTCTCTTGGAACTTATCCTAAGCTTTCCATAAATCATTAAATATCATTTGTAGACCCTCCTTATTCTCCCTATTTTCTCCGTAAAACCTCTCAATAAATATATAGCTTTCATAGTAGACCTACCTGACATGAATCCAAATTGATTTTGAGAAACATTAGTGTTACGTCGTAACCTTATATTCAATAACTCTCTCCCAAAGTTTTAGAGCATGACACGCTAACTTAATTCCTCTTGAATTCGCTCACTCTTGTGCTTCAACTTTATTATTAAAAACAGGAATCAGCACACTCCACTCAAAATAAAAATAGAAAGTAATCCTAAATATTCTATTGAAATACTGATCTTAATTTAATAACTATTTTATGGACATCCTGATCTAAATCTAATAACCACTTTCTGGACATGGATTTTTTGCTACAAATTAGTTTGATGGTTCTGAACGGTCATTTACCTCATACATTTTGTTGCTCGTATACTTTCTTTTGAGTCATTTTATATATATTTTTCGTCATCCCTTTCCCTATGGAACTTGGTAGTTTAATATTTGGTTTGGACTGTATAATGGGGTGCAGTAATGTTTTTTCATTTGCATCGGGGTTTTTATCCTTTTTCTTTTATGTGATTCAAATGCATGGCTTAGTTCTTTGCGTAAGACTGGTTACCCACTTGCAAGTGCTATCAATTGGAAATTGTCTTGTATGGTTGTTACTTGTTAGTTGTTATTTGCTTTATTGGGTTTTGAATTTATGAATACTTGATTCATTCTGGTTGAGTGATACATGTGGTACATTTGTCAGTGTTCATAATGTCTTTTTGTGTAGAAAATGGTCCAACATATGACGAAAATGATTTATAATCATTATAGTTGGTATTGTTTTGTGATTGCGAAAGGACTTATCTTGTTCATGACCTAAAAACCTCTGTAGCCTTCTGGTGTTTTCTTCCTTTTTATTA
The DNA here is from genome assembly GCA_022539455.1 of Dendrobium nobile. Taxonomy (NCBI): domain Eukaryota; kingdom Viridiplantae; phylum Streptophyta; class Magnoliopsida; order Asparagales; family Orchidaceae; genus Dendrobium; species Dendrobium nobile. Next base: position 55,504,267 of record CM039730.1, read on the forward strand.
TACTGATGGAGATCATGGTGAAATTTTACAGAGAACTTATTGGTCACCAAAGAGATTATAAAGATTGCTGATTTTGGCCTTGCTCGTGAATTGTGCTCACAACCACCATATACAGAATATGTCTCTACTCGCTGGTAGTGCTACTGAAACTCTTGTTTTTGTTCTTGTAATTTTTCTCTATTATGTAGTGTTGTATTATTGAATGATGCACCGGAATAATTTAGGTATCGGGCGCCAGAAGTTTTGCTGCAGTCTTCTTTATATGATTCAGCAGTTGGTGAGTGATTTATATTCGTTGAATATATAGTACACATCTTTGCTTTACACGTGATGATTCTGAGGACTTATGTTTTCTTTCTCTAGATATGTGGGCGATGGGTGCTATAATGGCTGAACTTTTCACTCTTCATCCTCTTTTTCCAGGCTCAAAGTAATCTCTTGATCTAATTTGTGCCAGCAGTGTAATATTTTAAGCTATTTTAAAAAGTCTGCAACGTTTGATTTCTATATTGGTATAATTCATGCTATCTTATTGAAGGTTTTATGTTCAAGAATCATTACTGTAGGCTTTTACTCGTAGGAATAACAAAACTTAGCTTTTGTATAATTTCATGCAAAACTTGTAGTCTTCCTTTGTTTAATATGAACATTAAACGTACCATCTATATTACCACATGTCACATGCCGTATTATGGGGTTATCGTTGTAGTAGCCCATGATGTTGCTGTTGCTTTAAGATTTAACGTTGGTCTGATTCTTTTCTATGGACTTTGCAGCGAAGCAGATGAAATTCACAAAATCTGTAGTGTAATTGGTAGCCCTGATCATGGCACCTGGGCTGAAGGCCTCCAACTTGCTGATGCCATGAGTTACAAGTTTCCACAGGTTCTTTCTTCTATTCTTATTTTAAATGCATGCTGCAAAATTATTGGAAACCTGAAGTGTTTAATGGTAATGAGCCTCTCTAAGTTTTCATTAGACCTTCTATCATGACTGTAGTGAGAACTGAATATTTTTCCTTTGTTCTGTGATTTTGAAAATCGACCCCAGATACTCTGGGAGATCTGTGAATTTTAAATATCCTTTTGGTGAAACGGTTAACTGAACGTGTTTATTATAGCAATGACATTTTTCATTGTTTTTCATTTCGGTTTAAATGCATTTATGATAGTGACTTTAACAAAGACTAATTGATATGGGGCATTCTTCCCATTTTATCACTTTTCTGACTTTCTCCAATGTTGATTTGACCGTCCGCTAGATAATAGTTCTTGATATTGCCAAAAGTGCATTGCGATCAATATATGTAGGGGTATAGTCGAGTATAAGATAGTGCTGTCTTAATTTCTTAAGGTTAACTTAAATTTTACCGAAGGCATGTAGAGCCTTAATTAAATTCAGCTGTAGGGTGATAGAGATTGTATTATTAGTACGGTAAGAAATTAGGAAGTTTTTGTTAATATAAATTGATAGTTTTGCCTGCGATGTTGTTGCTGTGGTAATTTTTAATATTTTCCCCAATCCTAAGCAGTAGTAGCAAATATCTCTGCTATTCCTTGAAGCCGGGTCTATTTTTTTTGGCTTTTTTTTAAAGTATCCTTGCCAAATTTGATTTGAACAGTCAAATCGAGTTTGTTTTGTTACGATGCATTGCTGAAGCATTAAAAACACTTCAGAAATAGAATTACCGATTGTTCATTCATTAGTTATTTTTTATTGTTTTAAGTATTTTATTTTATTTTACTTTTTTTTGTAAATATATGTTTCATATACGTTGGCTTGGTAAAATTTTTTTTTTAAAAAAAAAAAAGAAAAAAATAAAAAAGAAAAATAAAAAAATATATACGTTGGCTTGGTTTTCCCGTAGTGAAGGAAGAGTACATTATTAGAGTAGCATGGGTCCTTTATTTAAAAATTCGCTGATTGATTCCTAAGTATTTACTTTTTAATGTTGTCTTTTAGTTTGTATTGTTTAATTATTAAGTTCCACAAGCGACTCAAGTTATCCAAATTGAATGAACTATATTGTCTTGCATACACCATGGCAGGTTCCTTGTGCCAATTTGGCAGAGCTAATCCCCTCAGCCAGTGAGAATGCAGTCAATCTTATTAAGGTATAGACTAGTTAAAATACTTTTTTAAATAAATGAAGTTTTACGAACTGTAGTGTGAAAACCATGATTTAGATTTTCAAGATTAATCTCTTTCATATACATGTGCAGTCTCTCTGCGCGTGGGACCCCACCAAAAGACCAAAGGCAGCAGAGGTCCTCCAACATCCTTTTTTCCAGGTGAGAAGCTTTATGGTTCTTCATGGTATAAATGTTCTTTCAGTCTTTAGACATACGGCTCTTAATATTTGATTTAATTATTCAATCTGTCAGGCCTCCTATTATGTCCCTCCATCTCTTCGTCCGAGGGTTCCAAATACTCCTCCATCTGGTTTGTTTATATTTGTTGTTGTACATTGTTCGCAGTACAGCGGAGTTTTGATGCAATTTTATTTTTTGGTAAAATTTGTCAGTTGGAAGTAAAGGTTCGTTGGAGCAGAAGAGTGGTAGAAGGTATTCAACTGGAGCTCTGTCAAGCAACAAGCCTGCAAGCAATGTGCTCCGTGCTAAGATAAATTGCTCTCTCAAGTCAGGTACTTTTTATCTATCTATGTTTTTCATGTTGTATTATTTTGATTCATTTACCTAACAGGTGTTGGGTAAGATCTTTGCAATTATGAATGCGTGAACTTTAATTGGATGATCCGGACTCTGAAAGATTGATTACTTACGGTTGTTTGTTTGTTTTTTTTTTTTTTTTGAATATCTGGCTTTTAGGGGTGCAGCGAAAGCTCTCCATGGATCAGCAGGTGATTTACATTATAGTTGTGGTGTGGGATTTCATGTTTATAACTGGATGGTGTGGTGCCTTGACATTGAATTTATTCGTTAAAATTGACAGGAAGCTGAGAAGAGTGGGAAATTGAAGAATAGTCTGAAGCATCCACGATACCAGCCACCAGCAAGGCAAAACCAAGGTTGGTTTATATTCGGCATCTGAAACCCAGAAATTGTAGTTTGAAAATAATTAAAAAATCTTCATTCATTAACGTGAATATTTTTTGTTGAGGTCAGTGGGGGGGAATATAATAATAAGCAAGAAGAGCATGCAGAGGATACCGGATGAGGCGAGGTCAGTGCTCCCCCGCAATTTTACTAATACAATGAGGAGATCATCGAGCAAGGCATCTGCATCAGATGATGAAGTGGCGGAAAAGCTAGCAAAGCTGAGTGTTGGTGGATCAGGAACAGGATCAGCATCTGGTGGTGCAAGGCCTCCTCCACCACCCCCATCGTTGAAGGCTGGGGGTTGGCATAGCCACACTGATTTCCTGACGCGTTCATATGAGGTACCCTCTGCCAGGCGCTATTCTAGGAAGGTCGTCGGCTAAATACAAACGCCCTCCCCTCCCATCCTTCCCGTTCGCTCGTTGTTGATTTTTTAAGTTTCGCTGATATCTCTCTCTGGCAAAGTTGCGTTTTACTGCGTCTGTGCATGCTTTCGCTTTTTGGCCATTCTGTTGTCTGATGGTGTCTCTTAATTGGTCTTGTTAACTACTGCTTCTGTCTCTAAATCCTTGTATTGTCTGTCCTTTTTATACATAACGCCTTATTCAGAAATTTTAACTTTTTATTTTTTATTTTTTAATTTTTTCTTGCACTGACAACTATGAAGTTCAGGTGTGAGTATGGATGGCTGCTGTTTTATTACAGATCTCTCGCGTTCTAATTTTAAACCCTAAACCCTAAACAAGGAAAATCAGATGGCATGAAAAGCTCTCTCTGCAACTCGAACAGAATCATTTATATAACCAGCTCTCAAAAAATTGGGCGGGGCGGCTTCACTCTACAACATTGAATCGGAATATTATTTTAAAAAGTAAGCATCCAGTTTGGCCACTGTCATGGTAACCTCCTGAATCCTAATATCGGAGGAATCAATGGTCCCATCAACTGTGAACAACCATCATTCATGGATAATTAAGCTAGTTGTATCTTGTGTGTTGAAATCTGAAATTTATTTATTTTATGGATATTAACAAACGTAATATAAGCTCAATGTTAATTACTCACACGCGCAAACAATCTTCAACGCAAACATGAAAGGCAATAAGGCACTAAAGAAATCAAGAAAACCACATAACCTTGCAACCAGACTAATTTCACACCAGACAACCGATGTCATATGTCAAGCAGCATTGGATCATATCACATCACATCAATTTTAAATCCCATCAAGCAGCCAGGACTATGATTAATATGAGTAGGACAACCCCAAATATCACCAATAGCAAGCAGCCCTGCAGAAGCAATTACCATATTCTTTAGAAAAAAAAAAAGACGATAAATGAGGATATTGGTAAGAAGTAGATCATGTGTTGTACCAGAGATGAATTTGACTTCTGTGTCTTCGATGCTTTGGTTAACTGAGTTTTTGCTTGTGCAGTAGCCGCACGGGAGTTGTCAATATTGGAGTCGATATCATCTGCAAATTATTAATGACGGTTAGCAAACTACAAAAGAATCAATAATGATCGAAGAAGAACTCACCAATCATAACCCCTTGATCATGAACCAACACTGCAAGATCTTTGAATATCTCATTCACCTCACCAATTTGCTGTTGAATCTCCTGTATGCCTAGCTGTCGCTCCTCGATGATAGCTTCATTGAAAGCAATCTCGTTATCCAATAGCAATACCTCCTGCCTGAAGTACCGAATAAGTCATGATGGTCAAAAAAGTTCTTGAATGCATCCAATCAACATATTATAATTTCAACAAATTCAGACTACAATAACTTTCAGTTACAGGTGGAGACAAATGAATAGTTACAGCAGTTCAAAGCATGCTTAGACAAACCAATGAAATCATTCTACCTACAAAAGGCTAATACTTTATCCTAAATGTGACTAACAGATTTGATGATTAACTACACATTTGTATAAGACATAATATTTTCTTTTGTGTGCGCAAGCATATAGTTCTAGTAATAATTATGCCAGCAGAAGTTGAACATAATTTAAATAAAATTAAGATTCATGCATAGCTAAGTTGCATGAAAAGAATAACAGAATATTCCAGGGAAAAAACAATTGCACAATTAGTTCAAAGGCCATATTTTAGGAAATTATGATCAGCAGTAATCTGCGTGGCTGTATCAAGGGAAATGTCATGCATCGTTAACATGGTTCGAAAGGTGTGACCTGAGTTTCTACATTCATTTTTTTAATAATACCCAAAGTGCAAGTCATGCGAGGTCAAATTGATCTGAATGCCACGAAAAACAATTTTCATTCATATAAGATCAATTTATAATAGTAAATTCAGGAATATAATCATCAGCATATATAACAAATGAAGAACATGAAATACTCTCACACCTTTTAGATTCCACTAAGAGAGCACGCTCCTCTGGTGTTTTTTCAGAACCAATATCAACTTCACTTGCAGTGTAGCTGCACAAACATGGCACTACATATTTAGAATATTAAACAGGACGAATAAAAATGAATGCAGAAATGTTGCAACATGCATAAAGCTTCAGTTGTTATTTGGATCTACAACATTACTCCCACAAATTAACTAAAACTTTACATGGCAGTGAAATGAAAGGAAAACCTGGCACTCAAGTTTTCAAGCGAAACTTTTCAATTTTGAAAAATCAGCGAGAAATCTCCACAAAACTCTAAGCAAAACTATAAAACAGTAGATATTTTGTATTATTTGATGAAAGGAACCAGAAAATACCAAGATACAAGCGATCCTCTATTCAAGAGAGGTGTAAGGACCAACTCAATGGTGGAAGTGGAAGTGTAGGATAAACAGGCAAGGGGGTTATGCCTCAAATGTGATGAAAAGTACACGCAAGGCCAAGGATTTTTGGTTTAGCTGCAGCATGTTGAGGGGATTAGGATGGAGGGGGGAGACATTTCTGACTCAGTATAGCCACTAATACAACAATTCGGTGAAGTCTTTCAGCCACCACAGGGTTTACCACTCCCAAGGGGGCAAGCACGCCATGACCTTGAGGGAGGGGGTGTCACCGATTAGTGTCCCGCTATATCACTGCCCATAGATTCAGAAGGATGATATTGAGAAGATAATCCGGGAGATGTTGGAGGCGGGGATCATCAGACCAAGTGTGAGTCCTTTTTTCTCTCTAGTTAGGGAAACGAAGCAATGAGAGTGGGAGGTGTTTGAAAAGAGAAATTATGAATTTTCTCTCTTTAGATATAGAGAGAGAAAGTGAAAGATGATGGGGCTTTTTGGTGGAGTTGGGGAAGATTTTTTGTGAAGGAGCATTGTGATTTGAAGGATGTAGAGGTAGAGATCAACAAATTAGGGTTAGCTTAGTGTTAGGTTTAGGAAAGAGGATGATGAGGAAGAAGTAAAAAAGGTGGGAATGAGAAGAACACTACAGGAAAATCGCCAAAAACCGGCGGTTACTATGGCTAAACCGGCGGTTTTCCTGTTTACCAGCGGCTTGGCGGCGGCATTCAGGCTAAATAGGCATTTTTCCTGTTTACTATGGCTAAATAGGCATTTTTCCTGTAGTGGAAGAAGAGGAAGAAAAAGAGAAGAAAAGACGAAGAAGAAAGAAGAAAAAAATGAAAGAAGAAGAAAGAAAGAAGGAAAGAAGAAGACAAAGAAGAAGAAGAGAGGATATTATCTTGGTGGCAGTGGTGGGAGTTGCAGGCAACGGGTAGGACATGCGACGGAGAGAGAGCTGAGAGCGGGAGAGAGGGTCGGGCATGCGTGTGGGTGAGTGGAGTTGTGAGTGAACCATGAGTGAATGAGGGAGTGTTTTATGTGATGGGGGTAGTTTAGGAATATAATTATTTAGATTATTTTTAATTTCATCTCTTTTTTATTATTTTGTAATTAATTTTAAAAGAATTGATATGAGTTATTATGTTTTTTATTAATCGTGCATCAAATCAATCTCCATGTCGTCGTCATTCACGCGCATCAATACTGCCTTGATTTGCACGCATGAAATTTAATTTTTTCCGATCGACGATCTCAATTAATATGAGTGTCGATATTAATTATTTATGTTGCTTCGGACACATTGATGCTGTCCGTTTTGCGAATGGAGGCCTGACTACCATCAAATTGAAGTGTATGAAATATAATCCACTAGAGAGCAATGTCGTTCATGTGAGCTTTGGTATGTGTGATATTTTGGAGTCGATTGCCGACACATTGAGCAAGTTGGACAATCAAGGTTGCCGAGCCACCGCTAGTTGCAATCTGCTACGCATGAGTTGTTTAGGGATTCTCCAGTGGGACATTTCTCCGAACTTGCGCGCAGATATGTTCCCTGCGCAAGGTATATCTTAAAAGCTCACAAGAATATCTTGAAAGAAGCAGATATATACAAGGTCGTATATGCTTCATTGTTTTTCTTTGAGAGTATCCCTCATTATTGGATAAAAATAGTAGTAGAATTTCGGACCCATCAAGGAATACTTGTTGGGTAGGCCCTAAGGAGTTGACAATTATGCTATGGGAGCTGTGATACGTTTTTGGCCAACCATTTTTTGGACATTGATATAAAGAATGTATTCCTCCATGTGAGGAACTATTCCGTAGGAGGCCTTCCTCGAACGGTAGTAGGAGGGAGAACTGATTCTGCGAGTAGTGCTTTCAAATGCGTTAAGCCACTCGACGAGTTTGTAAAGAGGCCAAGCTATTGATGAGCTCCCAGGCCACTATCCCTCTAGACATATAGATCTACAGCTTCCTTCAGAAGGAGCTCAGTCAACCCTCTATTCATCTGCAAGATACCTTTCAAAAGATCTTGTAGAACCATCCACTAATATAGTATACATGTCACCCGCTCTTCCAAGTATGAGCAAAGAATTATTCCATGTTGGATTTTTAATTTGCTGATTGTGTACATTTGTCCTCCTCGAAAAAGGAGGCGCCATTCAGTGTAATACTTTGTTAGCGGCCAACCTTTTGTCACACGGAGAATGTATTTCTCTTGCTCATGTGGTTCTCAACAAGATTTTCAGAACGTTCAAAACCATTTCAGAGAACCCTGCGCTCGATGGGCATGATGCAACTCTTGACATTACATCTACTCTTGGATCCACATCCACATCCACATCCAGAGAACATTTGGTTGTTTGTATATCCCTCATATTTCTCAAATAGTGGATTCACTATCATCATGCAACTTCTGAGGGATTCATCCACACTGGAGAAAGAGGGTGTGCAGTTCTTCTTCTTCACCTTGCACCTCGTCGCCTACCATTTCCGTTTAGTGCATGAACTGGTGCTCGACAGTCAGCCAAACAACTTGATGGGAGTGGACATTGTCGATGACACCGATCTCCATGACAAGTATACTCTAATCTTTAAAGGGCGCTCCTTACAGGTTGCCGAGTACTTCATTAGCATGTGACATGGGTGGCTATGCTATTGTTATAAGCGATCGGTGTCCTTGGAAAGATATCAACCAAACAGAGTTATCTGACAATTCATCCTTTCAATAACTAGTGCATACGAAGATCTAACATTCCTTCCCAACATCACAGATGTTAACGAGTTGAACATGATACCAATATAAATGATAGTACCCATAAGTCCAAAAATTAGGAGTTAAACCCGATCTCCTATAGACACTATGACCGTGTATTTATTCGTTGGTTCAAGTTGTGTCAACTTCGGTCCATTCGAAGAGAAGGATCGAACATAAACTTAAATTCACTTTTGACACGCACAACATTCTCAGGTAAGGGTTTAGGAGCATAAACACTTATCGGAGCACATACGATTTATTTAAATTTTATTTTAAATAATATGTGTGCTATATTGTACACTTGTATAATGTATGTTTGCATACTTTTAGAGCGGTATATTTAAAATTCATATATGATTGTTTATCTGCGTAGCATCCTCAGAAATCACATGTATACATGTCACGCTCGTCGAGACCCATGCGGATGCATACTTTTCAGTACATTTTACGTTATGCATTTACATATTAGTATGATATATATCTACTAATGTATTTGCAAAAAATGTACTTTCATTGTCAATGGTATGCATACATGTTGTTCAATGCTCTTGTATAGTGCACTTATATGTCATGAATATATTTGCACAATACGATCAAAAAACGCGTAGGAAATATTTCTTTTTGGTGAAATATAACTGCACTATACTTTTGAGTTTACGCTCCTATGAATATTCATTTCCAAATTTATCCACCTCGACAAACTGTTACGAATGGTGGATGGATTTTTATTTTAAGTTATTAGGTTATTTATTTCATCTTGAATATCTTAAATTTTAGTGGTTTTTGAGTTTTGAACTTTTATTAAAATTAGAGCCCCTTAAAGATTAATTTTAAGATTTATGGCATTTAAAATATAAATACCCCTCCGGTTGATATTAACTTTTAATATGGCCATCATCGAGATGATTTTGAAATCACGTTAAATATTTGTATTTTCATGAGTTTGGGAGGCATTTAAAAAGCATGATCCCCTCTGGTTGAGATTAGTTTTCAACACGTCTATCATTCAGGATTTATAGGTATTGTCATTTCATTAGTTGAACCTTATCAACAAAGGATCGGGTTCAGCTCAAAATTTTTGAAGTTATCGTAGAAATATTGAAACCGAGAGAATGTATTTTAATATATGAATTTTCTTCATGTACGTGAGTCCATGAGTGTATGAGGGAGCATGCTATGTGAGGGAGGATAGTTTAGGAATATAATTATTTAGATTTTTTTAGTTTAATCTCTTTTTTTATTATTTTTGTAATTAATTTTAAATAAAAATTGATACAAGTTATTATTATGTTTATTAATCGTGCATCAACTCGGTCTTCATATCGTCATCGTTCGTGCATGTCAATGCAGCCTCAATTCACGTGCATACAAAATTTAAATTTTTGTTGAACGACGATCCCAATAAACATGGGCGTCGATGTTAGCTATATATGTTGCTTCGAACGAGTTGACGCTGTCCGTTTTGAGAACGAAGACTATTTCGGCTATTTGAATTTTCGGCCAACAGGTGTCGTCGGGATAGTTACGCACGACGCCGCACTCTTTCACTTTTGAAACTCACCGTGCGCTGTCAACTTGACCCCGACATTAGTATTGAGGTCAACACATGCATAAACTAATATAATACAACTTTAAACACGATAGACTATTAGAATTAGTATCTAAGACAACATCCAGTAAATGTCATCTTGCTGCTGATAACTATTACACTAACAGATATAAATATAAGCTACAAAATTCAGTTAAGCTTGAGAACTGCCTACGTGAAAAGCAAACGATACAGACCTTGAAGGAAGAACTGCTTCGCGTATAAAGGGTGTATATGCTGTTTCTCTCTCAGCTGCAAGCTTTTGAACTTTCTGAAACTCTTTCAGCACCGCTTGGAAATCTTTTGCAAGCTTTGCATCAGCGATCTTCTTGCTTTGCTGTCATTTCAGCATTTAAGCAAAGAGAATGAGTTGATACTAATATATGAAAAAAAGGGCTAAGTGCCTTTGTTTACGCACAAAAGAAAATAAATGAACAATGACTCCATTTGAGAAACCATATAATTAGAATTTGTGGAGGAAAAAGAAATAGAAAATGTGTTCTGATGGTATGAGGACATAAAACAACCAGATGGTGGAAAAAAACAAAACAAGGTAATGCCTTAGGATTAATATGAGACGCGCAAGTGCATATTTGAATGTAAATGATTAAAGAATAAATGTTCATAGGTTGACAGGAAATGGTTGGTATAAAGACTGTCGCAGCTGTTTCTACTGATGATATGCAAAAGAAACAACACTGCCAAGAATTTTAATTAGGCTATCTACAACTTCTATTTGGGCTTCAACGAGGAAGTAAGCATATCAAAGTGATGATGTAACAATCTTAAAACGCCTTCACTAAATTGTTAAGCCAACATTATATTCAATAGTTAACTATTTAATGCGATGAATAATTTTCACGGGAATACAAAGGTATCCCGCCCAAAATAAGATTAAAAACAGAATAAAACTGAGGGATAATTAAAGTAATGAGTACATAAGAAAAGACTGAAAATGCAGAAGTTGAAAATAAATAACTTTACGAGTACTCACGCTAACTTCTGCATGATGATTGGTTTCGCTGGCTTCTTTAAGTTTTGCTGAGGTGTCCTTCACCAACTGTCCAATATGTAGCCTTGTCTTGTGCCTGCTAACGAAAAACTAAATTAGAGAAGATTCTATCAAGAAAATTAGATAATTAGAGCAGAGATAAAGCACAACAACCAAAATCTTTTGGAAGAGATGAGAACAATCTTCCAATGAAAGATTTTGCTAGAGATTCTCTACTTATGGTATATTTGCGAAGTAAATTTTAGCATAAAACTAATGCAGAAGGCTCGCTTGACATTGGATTTGACTAACCAACTTGTTAGGTTAAGTGAATCAAGATGGTGCATCAAAAGTAAGCTAACATAAACTAGATTAGATAAAGCCACATGATGAAATGAAGACCACGCAACACCACAAGGATTGATCAAACCTAGAAAAGTGGCAGAAATACTTGGACGCACATAGTAATAAGGCTGTGGACCTCACCCTCCTGGGTGGCAGCTTTGTGGGTCACAACACCTCATTTCAGACCAATAGGAGGAAAAAGTTCAAGGGGAGATCACCAGAGGAAATGTGAGGTGCATTTATGGTGGGAAAAGTTTAGGGAAGATCATTGGAGGAAATGTGAGGTGCATTTATGGTGGGATTAGGACTGTTTTTAAGTGGGGAAGTTTGTATGTGGGAGGGATTATGCGAAAATTTTTTGAAGTTATTTCTTAGGTGATTTTAGGTTCCTAGTTGCTGCTAGGAAATTAGGGGAGAGCCGATTCACCTCTCGAACAATGAATCAATTGTATCTTGGGTTTCTTTGATTGAAGATTGTCATTTCAGCTTTATTAGTGTTGTTCTTGCATACCATTGTTGTTTTCTTTTGAGTTTGGTGGTTATTTTTCACTATTTGGTGCTAATTTCGTTCTTGTGGCTGTTTTGGGTGCTGATTTGATCTTCAAATCATATCACATAGCCCACATAGAGATAACTAAATCATGTTGTATAAACAAAAAATGGATAATTACATGAGTTGCAATGATGCACACGATAAGCAAGAAGAAAACTAAGAAGAAAGAAGGTTAAGCAAAGCAAGAAAACTTAGAAGCCATCATCCACTAATAATATATATTTTTATAACACTATCTAATAGATTTCATTCTCTCTTAGGGGTTTGTTTGTGACGGTTGTAGAGTTTTGTAAAAGTAATTGTGAAGCTATTGTGAGAAAGAAACTTTTTTAAAAGATGCTATCGATAATATATATATAAGTTGTTTTTTTAAAAAAATGAGTAGCTGCTTTCTTAAAGTTGCAACACATGAGCTACTCTTTCGTAAAAAACAAGGAACTACAAAGGAAGAAGAAGGACAAGCAAAGCAAGAGTAGTGAGAAGCCATCACCCACTAATAATATATATCTTTATAAAATTATCTAATGGTTTTCATTCTCTCTCTTAGGATCTGTTTGGAATGACTATAATGTTTTGTAAAAGTAATTGTAATGCTATTGTGGGAAAGCAACTTTTTTAAAATATGCTATGGATATTATAAATAAGTTATTTTTAAAAAAATTAAGCAGCTGCTTTCTTAAAGCTCCCACACAGAGCAACTCTTTTTATAAAAAGTAATTTTCCACCACATAAATTCCTCGATGATAAATCAACAAGAAAACAATAGCCAAGCAGAATTGTATTTGAGATTTGAAAAGCAAAGCAATAAGAAAGTTGTCCCAAACGGACCCTTAATCTCCTTCAACCATTCACCAAAGCTTATAATTATACCTTTAATTATTACCTTATGCGAGCCTTTATGATGCAGGACTAACTAGATGACATGCTTATGGCTTCATTTTAAGCATTGCACAATTCCTTGATTAGAATAATCTTGGATTAAAATTATTAGCAATTCTCAACGTCAATTAAAACAAATAAAGAGGTGACTTGCATAGGCTAAATCACATGCTCCAAGCGTTGAAATTTTCAGAATAAATAAGACTAGTAAAACAATGCAAAATAGTAGCCTTCAATTTAACCCCTAGTCTAACAACGAGATGTAGGATGCATAGAAGGTACTCTCAATTCCTACGAATGACTAAGCTTAGCAAGAGCACTTGAAGGAGACTTTCGCGATTACAACAATCCAATGAGAATTTAGATTTAGAAGAAATAAAATGCAAGTGAAAAGGAGAGCCTTTGCTTAAGGAGACGCGGAGATCTTCCACTTGATGCCTCCAACGTCTTCGTCCATGGCTTCCGTCGAAGCAAAATATGATACGTCTCTTGAATATGGGTTGGGGGTCTACTTCCAAGTGTTGATTCCAAAACCTGAAATTGTGTTCAGGTTCTTCCTCAAGAAATCTGAAATATTCCTGAATTTCCTCTCAAAAATCTGAGAAGAAACTTAGCTTTCAATGTTTGGGAGGAATGGATTAGAGGGAGCAAGAGTATGGACGTGAATCACAAGTGATTAATGGTGGAGAGGGGATATGTGAGGGGAAGGGAATCGGGTATGGAGAAGCTGGGCCGGCGGCAATGTAGAGGAGATAGGGAATTTCTTTCCACAACCGTGAGAATTGTTTTCAGAAAGAAATAAAGAGGTTCCTGGGTGTTTGAAATTTCGGCCAAGAGGGAATAATGAGGATTTATGTTATTTCCAAAGACGTCTTGGAAATAATTCCAAAGGGGGTCTTGATGGAGCCGGCGACATGCATGGCAGAGGAGGATTCTAGTGCAGGTAATTGAGGTTTCTTAATTAGGATTTTGATTTAAAAAGGTTTATTTGAAATCCACTTGTATTTGAATTTCAAATTAAACCCAAAACAAATACTTTCCTAAAATAGATGACTTATTTTAGGAAAGATTTTGAATTCCAATTCAAAGGGAATTTGAAATTCAAAATTACTCCAAAATAATTTTCAGTCAATTAAGAAACTCAAGAGAAAAAAAAGCCAATGGGGCCGGAGATGGGCGAGGCCGGTCGGCGGCTAGGGAATTGGTGCCGGTGGCCTAGAAGCTCAGGTAATGGGTTGGGCCGTGGGTATTGAGTGGGGATGAGGGGCTAGGTGTGGAGAAGGGTTGACCGGCGGTGGAGGTACGGAGAGGGAGGAAAAGGGGAAAGGGAACCAAGAGCCGCTAGTGGCGACTGTTGGGCACGACGGGTGGCCTCTCCTAGTCTCCACCAAGATCTCTCACTCTCTCGCTCTCAAGCTCTGTCATAAGTTCCAAGAAGACAATGCAGGAAAAATTTCATAATCATTCATTCCCCCTAATAGAATAAAGTGGGGCTTTAAATAGCCTCTTACAACATGACTCAAAACAAAAGACACAAACGCCCTTTGGGCTTACATACGACAACTCCCATAAGAGGGGTACTACGGGAAAGAAAACACATAAGCAACTAAATAAAATAAAATAAAATACAACGGCTCACAATGCCACATAAGCAAATAACAAGCTACATGAAAATAAAAATACATCAACAACTCAAAAATATAAAGACTCGATCGTGGCCGTAGATCGGCGGCCGCGTATCTGATAAACTCTCCATGATGATCTGATGTCCCCATCACTTTAAGTACAAGCCATCCTTAGTTGAAGCTTAAAAGGTGCTTAAAATAGAATTTGTGATTGTTCAAAACCTGATGCAGTTTTGATATTTCGTACATCTAAGAAAGAAATTAGTGTATATGTGATAGCATTCAATTAATAAGATAACCATTAAAGATCAATTTTCAATATCTAAATTGGATAATGTGTTAGATATGATAATAGGAATTATAATATTTTAAGAATTGGATTTGAGAAGTTATATCAAGTAAGAATGCAAGGAGATGAATGAAAAACAATGTTTAGATTGACATCCAACCAATACTCAAGCATAATGAGTAAATAAAATATTCAAAGAAATTATTATTGGAATTAATTTTATATACCTCAGTATTCTTATATTTATAATCACAAAACCTCAACTCAATTAACAAAGATAAAACAGACCAAAGTTGGCAATCTAGAACTAGCCACAATATTCAAAACATAGATTATATCCAGCATTATTTTGGGATGGTTCACTAGTGCGTCAATAAAAACTGCAAGACCCATATACAAATAGACAAACACAATGAAAGGTAGGACATTGTTAGATGTGAGGATACCAATGGTAGTTAGGGCATGAAGAGGTCTTTGAATTGAAGTTATAGGCACATGCATGTGTCTATATGCAGACCAATCCATAGAAGATGGATCATCCCGAAATAGAGAACCAAACCAAACTAGCATAGAAATTACATAACATAACCTGGCTCTGTAGGGATCAACTTAATAGCATGCTTTTGATAAAACTAAAACAAAAATCCCAAACGCATATAAAAATTAACTAAAAAAAAAAGGAAGTTAATAAAAATTTACTAAATTAAAATCTATTCTCCAGCTGTTAATTTTCTTGTCCCAATGCGCATGTATTGCATTTTCAATGCACATATATATTCAAATTTGCATTAATGTGTCTACATGATTTGCGTAGATCATTCTAAATCATTAGTAACCATAGACCCTAAAACATCCTACATCACTACCATGCTTGTTGATGTTTATGATCGAAATAACTTTAAAATAATTTTGATAGTAATAGACATTAAATATATATACTTATAGTAACTTTTAGAAATTCTGATTGGTACCTTCCATGATGCTTCACCTAAATGTTAAATGCTGGACGCCTTCAAAGATAAGAGCAGTGTGTGCATTGGTACTTTTGCATGCAGTACAAATGATTTTTTTATCCTATTATCTTTCCTAAGAGTGCCTTGCTTATGTTGATTGTTTCAATTAGACTACTAAAATTTTCTGATTCTACTACATTATTTACCAAAGCCAAAATGGTTGATGTTACTATAAAAACAAAGATATGATTTTTACAAACATCCCAAAAATTGGGCTTATCATAATAATATATGAACTTTGTGAATTACTTTTTGCTTACTCTACAAAGGGTTGACTTTAGAGGGTAGCCAAGAAGCAATGATTTTGTTGTATTGTTAACTTGAAGTCAAAAAGTAACTCCACAATCAACCTCACAAACCTACAAATATCAACCGCTTCCACAAACCCATATTGGCAAGAGGGGGGTCAATTTTGACTACGTAGTTCCTCATTGCTAATAACATTGGGATTCCCTAAAATCAAAGTTAGAATGATGAAGTACAAGTGCATTGTTGTTGTGCCACAGCATACAGTTTATCTATCTAGTTCTTCAACGATAAAAACATTGAAATTCCTTAGAATCAAAGTTCCAATGATGAAGTGCAACCGTCACTGTGACATATGAGAATGGTTTCCCCTCGATTGAGTATCTTCAAGAATGAAATGATAAATGCCAATTTAATGCTTTAAAAGATCAAGGTTCGGGATTTTTTGCAATCCACAAATCCCCTCATCCTTTTTTAATACCCCTAATCCCTTCTACAACTCTTTCCTGCTTGTGTTCCATATAGTGTTATCCAACCTACTATTGTTACTTTACATCATGATTATGTTTTTAAGATATTTCCTTCATCCTTCTCCTTTATTGTATCATCTTATGCTTTCTTTACAAACCCAAGATCCTCTTTAACATTCCCTCTTGTGTTGCCATTACAATTGTATTTATTTATTCTCCTTTGGTGTAAGATGTCAAAGTTGACACCAATGCCACCAAACTGCCTAATACTCCTTTCAGTAAGAAATTAAGTTTTTTCCACAATATGGCTCAAGGTGTCGCCACTAGTTTTTATTCGTATCTAACTTACCAAGAGCTTGTACCAACATATTAAGTGACATCATCAATTAGATGCTAGCCATGAGCTCCAACATATCCCAAGTGCCACCATTCAAGTTGAAACACCATCATTGATGTTACTTCCTTCATCAACTTTATATGGTCGTTGTCGCTGCTTTCACTTAGACTTGCCACTTGGACATGAGTCCTCTTAAATGCCCCCTTCTATATGTTTTCCCCTCTAATGCTCCACACCCACCCACCTTCTTATCTGTTATCATCACATTCATAAAAAAACGCCAACTTCATTGGGTCCAATATACAATGGATTTAGCCCAATTTAAATTACAAAATTTTGATTTCAACTTGAATTGACTCAAGGTTGAGTTGACTTCAAAAAAATTTGAGTCAACTCTAAATTATTTTTTATTTAAATATTTAAATAAATATAAATAATTTTATATATAACATATCTAATCTTATGTGCATTATATATTTTATGCAAATATTTCAACTTACATAACAAGTCAGAACAATATTCAAGCAAGTCGAGGCAAACTCAAAAAAGATTTTAGTTAGCGAGTAGCTCGATCTAATCAATTTTGAGTAAGTTTCAGGAGATTTCAAGTTTTGATTAATTTTTGGTAGCCTTACCACCCTCTCATTCCTCAAACATTTCCTCTTTCATCTTCCCTTTAGAAGATCAAAGGTTCATGAGGGTTGGATATCCAATGCACACAAATCAAAAACATTCTTAGGAGCTCATTAGCAATAATAATTTCACAAATGTCAATTTGGTTTCATTAATATCTTCCCTTTCTTGCTAAGATGAACAACATCTCCTCTTGAGTCATTTATATTCCATGAACAAAAAAAAATATTTTTATTTTACATATTTTTTCTTTTATTTCAAAGGATGCATTTACAAAATGAATTTAGGAGTACCTTCAATTCATCCATCAAACTCCAATCCACTTATGTTGAATAATATCTCAGTCGCCTAGCTACTTCACTCTACAATCATGACCCTAAATTCACATTTAAAATATCCATCATCTCTACGCACAAGTTAAGCCCCATTTTTTATCACCTCCATGCATTCTAACATATATTATGTCATCCTAGAAGTAATAAAATATTTCCACAACTAGTTGAGATGCACCAAATTGTAGAAATTTAAAAATCCTCTCTTTTATATATTCTCTTGGACGATGCTAACTTGTGTGTGAACCAAAAATATGTTTAAAGATTCAAGGAGGATCTACAATATCTCACTTAAAATATTAACAATCAATTAATTAGCAAAATCAAACTCACACCATATAAACAATGTTTATAAACAAAATAAAGGAATTGCAATTGCTTGAATGATTCCTATATGCCCCTATGCATGGACCAAGCATCTAGGCGAGTTGTACAAACCAAGAGAAGTACTCTCCCCAAAGGAGTCAGATCAAAAAAGGCACTCGCCTTAGAGTAGCATGGCTAGAGAGGTCATTAGTCTCACCCATGAGTAACTCGCTCTGAGCATATTCACCTCAATCAAGAGGAGCTCATCTCAAAAGAATTCAACCAGCTAAAACACTCATCTCAAAAGAACATACATCTACCAAACAATTACTAGCCCCATCAGCAGGAGTGCTTAACCATTCCAATTGAGTAGCATTGACTACCCCATCTAACCGACATCTGAACCTAAAAAATTAACCAGAGGCACTTGCCACTAGGACTTGTCGAGCGTGCCTATGCGCCACGTCGGCTATGGAGATCCACATGTTGCCATTAGATTCATGTCCATGTGTCTGTATCAATCCCATCATGTATTTATTGCATTATTCTTTAGGTATAGCTTCCCCTATAGTTATTCCAATCATATAAATACGTGGATGAAAAACATATTTAGGATTTCATGTCACGTCAGAGAATTCTAGGCGTATCTTAAAGATTTCATGTCACCTTTATTTTTCATTGTAAGTAAAATTATGAGAGCTTTTCCTCTTAATTGCCTATCTCTCATTTCACTTATTATGTCATCTTAGTTAGTCTCAAGAGTAGGGTAAGGGTGTCCCCCATGGAAAAATTTGAATCAAACTTCTTAAAAGATGTGGCGAGCGTTGACTTGATGCCACTAAGTGATGATCCGAGAACAATAAGAGAGAGAATAATTGCATAAGGAAATGTTGGTGAATATAAAAAATCAAAACTTTACAACTCACCGTGATTTGATGGTGATGGAGAAGAGAATCACAAGGATGATCTTAGGAGCACTCGAGTGACTCCAAAGGGTGGTTTTGAAGGTGAGCACATTGCACGGATCCTCATACTCGGTGAACCGGAAGGTGAGATCTCATGCCAAGGTACTGACCTCAACGCAAACAAGACTAGATACCCCATGACCAAAAAATAATCCTCCCGCCTACGTGGGGCAAGGGAAATAGGCATCCGGTTGACAAAAGGACTGCCCATTCAACACTTTGCGAACCCACCCTAGACTCAACACCTCCAAAGACTAAACACTCAGAGTGAGAATTTAATTTAATCAAAATCGAAGAAAATGTTTAGCAACATAAAGGATTCCAACTTAAAAAGGTAAACTCGTTCCATTCAAGGAAATCTTTTTCTTCTTCATTCAAATGTCACTACCACAAATCATCGCCTAAAAATATAGCCAAAAAATAAAAATGGCCAAGAAACTAGACCTAAAACGTAATGAGCAAACTCTTAGTTTGGAGTCGAGCGGCCCCAAAATTGGAAAATCAATGCATTAATAGCTTAGGTCAATTTTAGAGAAACTTGTTTCCCACATGAAATTTAGCCAAACAAGAAAAAGGTAGACTAACTTAGGCTTAAAATCGGAGCAATCATGATTGCTCCCTATATGTAAGCTCAGGCACCCTGGTAGACAATCTATAGCTAAGACTCCCAGGTAGATGGAAAGTCTGCATTGAGGCACCTAGAAAAAGGATCAGAGCGCATTTAAAGGCATTGGGGGTTTCCTAAGGGTTATTACCTACGAGCCATATATCAGAGTTGACTTCAAAAAAAAGAACCTACTCCTCTAGTCATTCATCATCCTCAACCCATGAATTTTTAGACAAGAGGTGAAGAGAATGCATGCTCCACTAAATCAGTAACAGAAAAGGTGCATGCTCCACTACAGTTGTCTTTCCTACAAGAGGGCTAAAAATGCGGCTTGGAAGATGGAAGTTATTCAACACAGTTTGAGCAAGTAATATCCCATGACAGCGAAGGATGGCCGCCACCTCGAAGAAAAGGTGGAGTCGTAGTCCATAGTAAAACCGGTCCAAATAAGAACAAAAGTAGTCCTCTTTCAATGGATTTGGAGACTTGCATTTTAAATGAGCCCAAACCATGGAATCATCAACAATGCCAAACTCTAACCATAACCATTTGATATCATGTCCCTTTAACCAAAGAAGGAAAACAAAAGTCAGAATTCAAGAACTTAACGCAAAGAGCAGCATCACTCGGCATGTCACTGCTTCAGTCCGAATTTATGATAGGAATATGGGAAGACGAATCCTCATGCGACAAAAACATCAAATCACCTATGATGAATTGCAGATTTCTATAGAACTGAAATGAGACTATCATCAACACACATATTTTTATCTCTTTAGAAGTCACAAGTCATTAATTTCCGGCAAAGAAATATAGCGTACTAGTGATATGAAAACCCACTCATTATGGAGATCGAACTTTTTGTAAAAGATAGGCATTTTCCATCTCTATCTATAGCTAGTCGCCCAAGGACCAAGCAATGGGCGCATGAGAAAGCGACATGAACTCCCCAGGAATTATCAAAAGGAGATCACTGCACAGGTCCAACTAACCTTAAGCTAAGCAACTCTTCACTAAAAATAAAAAATTTTCATTTTTAAGCACAAAAAACTCGCCCCTGTGGCAAACTCATAAAGCGAAATGAAAAAAAAAGTCGTAGAACTCGCCTGAATTAAATGTCAAACACTTTTAACTCAAGTGAGTCTAAAGGCTAGTGCTGAAAAAAAATTTAGCCTAAAAGGATGCCGATCAATAACAAAGATGGACCAACTAAAGGGAAACCAATCCAAGGCTAAATGAGTAAGACGCAAGAATACTCCCTGCGTGGGAGTTGAAGCCCCATATATAGATGGATAGTTTGTGTTTAAAATGTTATCTTCTTTTTACATTAGCCTAGTCGCCCCTTTTTTGAGAATGGACATTCAATGAATTTGGTAATCACTTTTCTCTGAATTTTTTTGCTACTCATTTTTTTACTAGTCGGTAAAAATAATAAATTTGTTTGTCTAATTCCCTCATTCTTTTTGCAAATCGCTCTCCAAAGGTATAAGATAAATTGGGAACTAAATGTATGTCTCTATGCGAGGAATTGAATGTATTTATTGCATTATTCTTTAGGTGTAGCCTCTCCTATAGCTTTTGCAACCCTAAAAAAATAGATTTGAAAGGCATCTCTAGAACTTGATATCACTTTTTTTGTTCACAGTAAGTAATATAATTCTAAAATCTTTTCTACTTTTTCGTCCATCTGTTATCTAGTTTGTCTAGCGAGTAGGATCAAAACGTCCCCCCACAGACAAACTTGATCCAACAATTCCATTAAACAGTTCAAAGGGGCAAGTTCAACTGTAACTTCCGTTCAAAAAATTTTGAAAGCATTACCTAAAGAAAGCACTAAGCAACATATAAAGTTGCCTGGTAAAAGTTTAGAGCCCCCACAAAAACATGAATTGCAAGCTTCCAAGCCAGCCTGACCAGAACATGTCAGAACGTAATAAAAGGGCTTCCTTACATCCAACCAAATCCAGCTTAACATCGAAATCTTTATTTCTGTTCAGAAGTGTTAAAATCTACAAACCGACAATGTCCAATTAATCCCTAAACCATTATCATGGAACGCTTCTGTATGCACGCTTAACCCCAACCGGCCATATACAATTGACCAAAGAAGCACTAACATTACTACTACAGATTGTAATAATTTAAAAGGAAAAAGGTTTGATAAGAAATGCATAAACCAATTAAAATATCAGAAAAAAAAGTATAAGAAGGATTGCTTACAGCTTCTCGCGAAGCACGGGCGTATCCTTAGGTGTTCCGAGAGAGTTAACAAGGCGCTGGAAGGTGGCGACGGCGGTGTTGATCTGGAAAACACCAGAAGCTACGGCCTGCGTCGTGTCCTGCTTGCCGTTGATGAGGTTCCTCCTACTTGTGGCCAACCGGCCCGATTCCAGATCCTGGAAGCTCATCTCTCCTTCGTCTTCGGCTTAGACAAGCAGGCTTCAAGTAAAGGAAAAAAAGAAGAAGAAGAGGGTTTTGAACCCTAGGCACGGAAGAGCCTGCCGGATTCGAAGGGAGATCAATCGAATCCCGGAGAATTGAGAGTGAGCTTCTTCTAAATTCTAATGGGGAGCATTCACGAATCCCCTCGTGGCTCGTATATATAATTGTTAGGGATGACGTTCTAACTTATATTCTCTGTAACTAATAGATGGTGCGTAATACATTTACATCATTTTAAATCGTTGTTTTTGTTCTTAGATTTGTCTTAATTATTAGAAATACAGCGTGATCTAAGAGCACATAATTAATATTTTTACTAATAAATATGTTAATTTTATTTTAAATTTGATTATAATGTTATTATTCAAAATAGCATTCAATAATATTTTTATATAAAAATTTAGGGAGATTCACTTATTTATATCATATTTTTTTATATATCAAATATTTATGTTTACTTCTATAGCATTATACTAGCTATATTTACTTATCTAACACTTTAGTATCTAAATCACATTGAAATATATACATGAAAACATGTGTTTATCTTAAATAAATTAATATTAGTGATATTGTATACATGATTTAGAATTTTGAAAGTTATTTAGGTAAATATAATGACTTGTGTTGCGGCCTTGCGGGTTAGTATATTCACGGTAGTAGAGAGAATTTTTCATCCTGAAGATGCATGGATATTTAACACAAAATTAGATAGTTGAGAGAACAAAGAAAATACCCAAACTTTTTTATGTGAAAAACCCAAAAAAGAAAAAAAATCATGGAGCAGATGGTGAGAAGATTCAATTATACTTGAGTGAGTTATAAAGCTTAACCCCGTCCCTTAACTTGGAGACAGAAATTAAAATTGTTTGGAGAGTCGATCAAGCTTTGTATGGGTACTCGGGAGCTTGTAAAGATCATAATCAGATAACAAAGGTCAGAAGTCTTGCTAGTAGCGATTAGAAGAAGGTCCAACAGAGGTCGACGGCCAGGCTGAGGTTTGACGGCGATCAGCAATTGGGTGGTGGTTCGACGATTGCTGGTGATCGAGCAAAGGTCTGATGGTGTTAGGCGGTCGGGTGGAGGTTCGACAATATACTAAGGCCGGGAGGTAGTCTGGCGGTAGAGCGGGGGTCCGACGATGGTTGGCGATCTGTTGGAGGTCTAATGGTGGTAGTATGCCTAATGGAGGTTCAACGAGGGTCATGGTTTGATCATGATTCAAGATGGCTTGATCATAGTTTGAAGATGGTTAAAAAACATGGTTCAATCATGGTTTAAAAATTATTCGAATGATTATCAAAGATGATTTGATTGGTTTAATCACGGTTCCAATATGGTTCAATTATAGTTTAACCATGGTTCAACAATGATTTGATCATGATTTGAAGATGTTAGTTTACTAATTTGTGTTATTTTACTAGGTATACATATGTTTGCTCTCTAATCATATAAAAGAGAAATATTATAGTGCTCAAGTCACATATAGAACAGGGGGTTATGATGAACAAATTGGTTAGAAAGTTTCATAGGCTAATAACCACATTATAAAGACAGAACAAACCCCCTTTAGTCAGTTCTTCAAACCTTCTGAATTGCAAATCTTTGGGCCCCTGATTCATCAACTATTCTTGATGATGCGAAAGATGAACATTTCATTATGTTTAACACTGGACGGAAAAACATTACATTTGGCATTTCTGAATTTTCCTTGACCACTGGGTTGTAATTTGGAGAATTCCTATATTAGGAATATTGTCATGAAGATATACGAATAAACTTGTATGCCCTTCAGATCAGAAAACTATTCATAACCAGCCTATAAATGTGTGCAAATGAAAGTCTATTTTGCGCTAGATATAGATATAACTAAAAAAACCTAATTAAAAAACAGTTGGCATCACAAATCTATATACATTGATTTGGCAAATAATCGCAAATATTTTTGCCGAGCAGCAACACAAAGGCCAATTAATCTGTTTTCTCTTTTTCAGCTGCAACTATTCATAAGCCTCATAATCTGCACCATCCTTCTGAAAGAGAATAACAGCGAGGGTCACAATGGAGGCATAAATAGAATTTGGCACCTTCTTCACTGCTTTGCCTACTCCGGGAACTCCCTCCGTTGCTCTCTTCGCAGCCAAAGCCAGCGCTGGGGCGATGATAAGCGCGATTACAAGATTGCGGCCGACTGCAGTAACGGTGTCAGCTGTCAATGCTTGAATGAACTCTACAAACTCCTCGCGATCCAGTAACCCATCAAGATTCCAGTCGAACTTCTGCTTCAAGCAAAGAATAAAAAGAAGACCATCAAGAATTTAAAAGTTGATGTTTGATTGAAGTATTGAGGCTGTTCATGATTCATGTTGTTAGTACACCCTCAAAGCTTCGGAGGATGTAACAATTATAGATATGGGAACTGAAAATCAATTTTGCAGCTTTGCAAGGATGAACAAGCAAACTGATGGCCCGAGTAATGTTTTACTTATTACTTATTTTAATCATTTTGGTTTTGGAATTTTATATTTAAATGTTGATCTCAATATGTGCTTCACAAGCCGACTCTACGAAATATGCTGACAATGATGGAAGACATGTAATTTCATGAAAAATCGACTTGGAACTCCCAAATTGAACCAAATTTCACCAAACCAATTGCCTCGAACCTGCAGTTGGCAACATCGACCAAGTTTGACTGACAATTTCAAATGTACATAGACATGCAATAAATCCAATCCAGAAGACAAATGTATCTTTGCGGGAAATCAATTCATAATGTTCTGAATCTGTCACCTGTTCTGTAAAATGAACCGTCATGATGCACCTCTAACATCAAAAGATCACAAAATGAACCCCCCCCCCCACTCCTATTGCTCAAATTGCAACACGGGTAAATAACTAAACATACAAAAAAGAGACATTTATGAGAGAGTTTACACATACAACAATAACAACAACAACAAACCTTTATCCTACTATGCGGGGTCAATTCCATTAATCATTTTTCGATATTGCGTCATATTAAGAGTCAAATTCTCATTTAAATATGATAAAAATGTCATTTTCAATGTTTTCTAATCAATTTTTTTTAGGTCTATCTCTATCTTTCTTAACATAGACCGAATTTAATACATCTACTCTCCTAACAAGGTCATTAGAAGATCGACATGGTGACCAGACAATCTAACGCAACTCTCTCTAATCTTATATGTCATTTGAGCTACTCCAACATTTTTACGTATATACTTGTTTCATTTATGTCTCTAAGTGTAAAGCTACTCATCCACCTGACCATTCTCGCCTCTGCAACACTTACTTTTATGCTTATCTTTTAATGACTAACATTCTATGTCATAAACGATTGCAGGTTTCACTACTATCTTATAAACTTTTCCTTTAAGTTTACTTTTCTATCACACAACAAGCCCTGTGCATTCCTCTGCTTCAACCATCCAACTTTAATTCTACTAATAATATCCTTATCTATTTCATCATCGATTTGAACAATAGACCAACCAGAGATATCTAAATGTGCACTCTATTTAATGAGAGTTGGAGTGGAAGCAGAGTGTGGGAAGGGGCGTGCGCAATTGCAAGAGTAGACCTATTGGGACTTGTGGGCTTGGCTGCGGGTCAGTGGTCAGAGAGGGGATTGGGCCATCGAAGTGGAAGTTGGAGCGGGAGCAGAGTGGGGTGGAATCGTGCTGGAGCGGTGTCGATTGCATGGAGAGGAGCAAAGGCATTGGTATGGTTACCGACGTTCTTCATATTTTCTATACGGAACAATTCATTCGATCAAGTGATCCAATCACATGAGCTGCCCGAAAGGATTGATGGCTTCGATCGCTGTCGACAACCCACCTTCTTCAGCGTTGATCGTCGTTGACAATCAATCTTCTTCGGCTTTGATGGACTTCAACAGCCCATCTTCGGTGTCGATCGTCGTTGACAATAAATTTTCTTCGGCTTTAATCGTCGTCGATAACCTATCTTCTTCTACAATCCGTCATTCTTCACAAGCTCCAGGCTCTTATACCAATTGATGTAGTGGATCGGTGAAATATAGGATCTACTAAAAGAAATACAAAACTAGGGAAACCAAATAACAAGCTCAAAGCTTAAAAGGATATATAATTGCTCATGCCCCATACTCTCTTACATTAGCTATTTATAAAGCAAAATAGAACATCATAGATTATTTTAGAAAAGAGGTATAAAAATGGATATACTACTCCTAAGGTATGTTTTAACTAATATATTCCACATCGTAAAATCCTAACTTTTAGAGAATTAAACCCTTTTACCATGGAGGGATCGAGAACTGGAGAGATAGCATAGCTTGCATCTTTATTCTTTCACGAGAAAAAATAACTCACTTCCTCATGCCAAAATTGCCAGTCAAGTGGTTAGTTCCCATGCAGAGAAGTTATCACACCAATAATATCCTTGATTGCTCTATAATAATCATGAGTGCACATCACTCACCACCTCAAATCCTCCTTAAACCATACCTCCTTAGACTTTAGGAGGGATCCCAAAACTCTTAACTTGTTCAAACTGAGCTCTTATAACCCATAAAGATTAAGAGCTAAAGAGATAAGAGAGCTTGCATCTTCTTCTTTCATGACGATAATGAACTCCTCTCCAGACCCCTATAACGAATGTAGGCCAATAGGCTCAACTACTTATACCTTTTGTAGTTATCCTTCTCAGTTCTCTTCTTTGACCTTCTTGTAGGCATGACTCTACTCTCAATCAAAATGTAAATTGACTAGTTAATATATATCATGCACATAATTACAAAGATGAATACTTCAAGCCTTATTGCCCTATAATTGGTATGGCTATCACCAATCATAACTAAAGGGCCCCTTAACATAAAATGCCCTCTTTAACTCTAAACTAAATACATTTCAAGCTATCTTCTCAAAGATGGACACGTTTAAAATAATATCATAACTAGTAAAATAATGATAAGTTGTTTCATGCTAAGAGCAGTCATGCTTTATCCTCCATAATAGTTTGCCATAAATAATAAATTTAAACTTGACTATATCATACAAAAATTAATATTATATCCAGTGTATCTATATGATCACATTGAAAATCTAACAATAGTAAGGATTTAACATGTGCCCTTTATCAAATGATAAGCCTGTTTATGATAACAGTACTATATTATAGTTGACCTATGCCTGGATGCTCTCCAATGGCCAACTTTATGATAGTAAGGATTTAACATGTGCCATTTATCAAATGATTTGCCTGTTTATGATAACAGTACTATATTATAGTTGACCTATGCCTGGATGCTCTCCAATGGCCAACTTTATGAGCCATGAGACATAATGAGCTCTTGATAGGACTAAATTTGGATTATAATTGCCCCTTCGACAAGCCTCCCAGGTCTATGAGGTCATCTTGTATGACACAAATCATGATTGCTGACAAGAATCATCAAGTTGGATGAAATCAACAACATTTGTGATGTGATACAATGAAGAAGAAACAAGAATTGCTTGTATGAAAATTAATAAATTGTGAACTTGGCGCATAAACGAATGCATTGTCAAGATAGATCTTTAGAAAATTCCACGGAAGAACTAAGTAACGACAATTGATTACAATTAAGAGCAATATTAAACTTGTAAAATTACATCAACAAATAAGTATAGCAAATGGCTGATAACACAATCCACAGTTTAAGATCTAGATCATTCACCTCGGGATCCCTCACTTACACTCTTGATATCGCTCGGCTTAGCAGAGGAGGATTGCAAACAAGCTTAGGGATGCCACTAGTAGACACGTGATGCCATGGGGACTAGTCGCCGAGGAAGGAGCCGGAGTTGGAGGCGCGGGTAGTCGTCCGGTGATCTTCCACTCTTCAATAAGTCGTTGCTCGTCGAAGACTTCCGCCAAGTGAGGAAGGATACGGTCAACGTATTCCTTGACGGTGTTCTCGGCTCTGAATCCGGGGTCAAAGAAGGGCGATCGAATGACGTCGATCTCCCCACGAGAATTGAGAATAGGCTGTGATCAACTTCCGGGTCCGCCATTCATGATCATGAGCGGAATTGATATGTAACGATGGAGTAACGATGGAGGAGCTGCCACTTAGGATACTAGGTCAAGAGGAGGAGGGGGTTGGGTGAGCTCTCGGATGGGAGGAGGTGGAGAGGGGAGGGGGCAGCTTGGTCTAGGCTAGGGATAGAAGAAATTAAGAGAAATCTGAAATTAATTTCTGATTTGGTGAATTCGGAGGGAAAGAATTTGAATTTTGAATTCAAACTCTCATTGAAAGAAATAAAGGAGGAGGGAGGAATTGTGGGAGATAATTAGGGAGTCTTAATAGAGAGCAATTAATGAAAATTGGAGAGAGAAAGGCACATTGAAGGGGCAGGCCATATAGAGAGAGGAGGGAGGGGATTTGTTTTAAATAGGTGGGCCCCAAGGTTTAAGTAACTAATTCAAATCAAATCTAAATTTAATTTCTGATTTAATTTAAAAGGGGGAGGTTTCCAAATTGAAGTTTTAGCATTAAGAAAGAATTCGAATTTCAAACATTCATTGAAATCCAATTTTATAACTTTCCTAATTGCCTAAACTTATATTAGGAAAGTGATTAATGGCCAAAGGAATTTGAATTTCAAAATTGGGTAAAAGGGGGTGGGCCGGCGGCTTGGGTGGGAATCAAGGGGGGCGGGTGGAGGTGGAGGGCCGGCGGTGGAGCGGGTGGTGGCCGGCGGCTGGAGAACTGGGGAGTCCGGTGGGGTTGGGGTGGGGCGGTTTGGCGGTTTAGAGAGGAGAAGAGGGTGGGAGTGAAGAGGCCGGCAGGTTGAGCAAGGGAGGGAGGTTAGGGGATGTGGATGAAGGAAAACGATGAACCGCGAACTTTGGAATCCACAAAGATTGACGGGTATTGCTCTCACCCACTAAGGGTTGCTCCTCTCAAGAACTCACCAAGAGATCATGTAAGAAAGTAGAGAATTTTTCATTCATAAAACATCATCCATTACAATGCAATAGGCCTCTGCCAAAATGAAAGAAAACCAGAAAAACACAAATGCCCTCGGGGCTACAATAACAACTCAATACCCACAGGGGTAAACTAGGAAAACATAAAATGCAAGAAGAAATAAAATACAAGATATATCAAAAGTAAAGACTCTGGATTGTAGCTGTCGATCTCCAGCTCCGACAGCGGTACACATGTCGAAATCTGATGTCCTCATCAATTTGTTAACTAAGTACATCATATCCATGACTATCAAGAATAACACAGCCATATGTTCATGATCAAATTCATCATCATTTCACCACAATTCACTCTATACCAGTGATGGTATACTTTTTTTTAAATAATTCATATTGTTTCTATTAAAGAAAAACATCATAAAGCATATAAACAAGTCATACTTGAATGCTCTCTCTATGTGCCTTCTAAAAAATTGACCCAAATTTCTTGAATATTTCAATAGAGCTAAGTAGGGATTTTTGGAGCCCAATTTCAATTTTAGTTTATCGGTGTAATTATGTGTATAGTGATTTCCTACATTAAGGAGGTCGTGTTATCTTCTTTAGTTTGTCTCTTTGTGTCCAATCAATGGTTTCCAATGTTGGTTTTTCATTTGACATGATTAGTTCATTGTGGTCTCCAGTATGCTTGTTTCATTATGACTTTATGGTTTATTGTTTATTGAAGTGTAAGTCTCTCAGGATTAGAGTTTGGATCCTTCAAGATCACTATTTATGACTAAGATGGATAGCATACTTTCCTCATTGCTGATTTGATTCTTGAAGGCATAACTAGAGGTGCTAAGTCACGTACAAGTGAGCTAATCTTAATTAAGAAAAAAATCAAAAATTTGATTTCAAGTCGATTCAAGCATAGATCACATATCGAGTCAATTTATAGTTGAATAAAAATGATTAAGTGTTGAATAAAACTAATTTTAAATGAACCATCTTCAAATCGGGGTAACTAGATTTCAATTTCAAGGCGATTAAAACTCGAGTGATCATTGAGCAAGTTGTAAGTTCTAAACATATTTATTAACCAAAGTTGTGACTTATGGTGGTTGCTTTCAATGTGATTGTAGAAGGTACGTGACTCCATCAACATGACTTGTGACTCACTTGCATTTCAAGATGAGAGAGACATGCAACAACAAAAATAACAACAAACAACATCAAGCCTTTATCCCACTACATAGGATCATCTAGAGGCATACAACTGCTATTTTAAAACAATTTATAACATGTGCCGATCTAAGAGGGTCAAAGATAACCTGATATACTAAAAGCAAACTTATTTTTAACCCAAAAGCTTAAGCATATAAGTGAGAGATATTCATTTAATATTTCTACAACAACATAATTTTCAACCATTGAACAAAATCAAATATTTTCATATGTCATAAAAAATCTCTTATTCACTTAAAAGCTCACCATATTAACTATTACTTTCCCTCATATAGAAATTTCTCTATGTTCAAGTTAATGAAGTTTTTTTTTTCAAGTTAATGAAGTATCATGCTTCTATAAGCCCACTCAACCATGCAGAGATAATATGAAAAATCACCAGCACTTTGTTGATCTCCACACAAAATCCCATAATCCCTATCGTAAATTCCTGTATATTTGGTTTCCCATCCTCGTATCCTGCAAAAAAAATCCCGCTCGAATCTCGCAGTTCAGCAAAACGGCGCCGAATTCAGTCGCCCAACCCTACATGTGTGACTTCCTCTCCGTTTCGCTTTTACCTGGGATGATAAAATGAGAACAAATAGCTATTTCATTGTTTTCTTCGATTCCACACACGAGAGCTCCCAAAATTCATGAGCACACCTACCAACCACAGTTTCTGCCTGAGCCCCAACTTTGCCAGTTTGACAACTAGTCTAAATTGAATGTTCTCTCTCGCTATCGGGAGGGATAATTAACTATAGGGACTTGCGCCAATAGGAAACATGAATTCAGATCATAAAGTCCTCACAAAATGAGGGAGAAATCTCTGGGTAATGTCTTATTCTAAAACCCAGTATGCCTTCTGAAAATTTACCTCGATGACCCGATAAAGGAAGGGGCCGTAGAGAGGCCGGGGCATGAATTTTTTGAGCCCACACACTTAAACCTTCCTCTCAAGATGGAAAGCATGAAAGCCATGAGAGTCAGATCCCATACAAATCATAAATTTTGATACCACTTGTTCTTGAGGGCCAATGTTGAGTATTGCCACGATCTGGTCCAGAAATTCAAATTAACGAGGCAAGAACAAACGGTCAAACGGTAGATTAAAATTTTCAATTATTAACTAACATTTTCAATAAGTAGAAAGAGCCACAAAAACCTCTCTCTCTCTCTCTCTCTCTCTCTCTCTCTATATATATATATATATATATATATATGTCTTTCTCTTGGGGCGTCGCGCCTACGATATGCATTTCTTCTCTTCAGCTCATTTTATTTAATTGAATTATACCTGAAAATCTTTTTTAATAAAAAGAGTGAGTCATAACATAACTCAACAAGTAATTCATACCTCTAAAATGCATTAACCTGTCCCAAGGCATTAGAAATACTATGCATGATCATTTCAAAATATAAAATAATTTTCTTTAAATTCATTTCAAACATGACCATCATTATTATACAAGCCATATATTTATTTATATATTTATTCATATCTTTATCCTTTCTCGTAAATAATACAACCATCATATGAACTACAATCTAAAATAAAATCAATAAAGGTACTCTTTTTTCTTTTTTTTCTTTTCTATAACCTTTTTTATTTACGTGCACAAATACATTTTGTTCCTAGCCAGTACCATAAGGGGATGTGCTCCATCAGTTAACATGCATATACAATCATTCTACATAAATCATATAATTTACCTTATTCATATTATTTCATATAGAATTATATAATAAACATTATGGCATAGCCGCATAGGATAATAAATAACATCTCTTGATAGAAATCCAAGTCTTCTAGTTCAACATGATCAATTGACTTTAATAAAGAAAAATCATAGAATAATAACAGTAAGAATTTAAAAAATAATATTACTTGAAGCATCATGTGTAAGAGAAGCAATCATCATTACTGTAAATTAAGATATGAGTACTCACCTTGAACTTAATTAGCTTTTTCTCTTATTGTCCTTATCCTGACTTCAAATAACACCTATAATAATACATAATTTCATAAGGTTATTTAAACGTATATATATGATCATATTTCCCTCAAATTAGTTATTAAATATACTTAAATAATCTTATTTTTAAATAATATAATTTATTATCCTTGTATTATCAGTTATATATGAATCATGATTTAATTATCATTAACTTATAACCTTTTTATATTTAATACCTTCTCATTTTAACTAAAGTAAATAATTTAATTAAATGAAATCTCTCCTATGCTTTCTCTCTCTCTAATTTCTCATTTAATTCACTAATTAGAATTGAATTTTAAGATATTCATTCTCTCTCTATATATATAAATAATATTTTCTTTATTATTAATATATCATTTTATCGGTAATCATTCAATTCATTATTTGTATAATTAATTCTCTTAATTAGTATTTTCAATTAAAATCCATATTTTTATTTAAATATTATAATCTTTCATTTTAAATATCACTTTTTCTTATTTTATTATTAATTTCTAAATTAAAATTTTCTTTCTTAAATTAATCACTTAAGTATACTCTTATTTTCTATGTCATTTATCATGGGCCCACCAATTTATTATTCTATTAAATTAAATTTACTATTATAATATAATCTAATTTTTATTTTTAAACATTAAATTTAACATTAATATCTTCTAAGTTATTTTATAAATTTTAAAAAATAAAATTTCTTACTTTTATTTACTATTTTATTCTTACAAATTCATTAATAACTAATTTAAAATTATCAACATTTTAATTAAGTATTCTTTTGCTCTTTTTCTCAAAATATACTTTTATAGATATATAAAAGAAAATCTTCTCTTTCTAACCCGTGCTCGCCGCTCGATTTCTCACTCATTGCTAGCCTCTCTATACTCACCGCTAAAATCACAATCTCTTCCTGGATTTTCTTGCAGGTTCTCTCTTCCTCTCTCTTTTTCCTTTCTTTCTCTTCTTCTTCCTCTTGGTCGATGTTTTCTCCATTTTTTATGCTCATCTGTCGAATTGGATGAAGCTTAATGAAGATATCTAGAATGAAGAGTCATTCTTTTTCACTCCTTGACGTGATGATCTAGTTAGAATAGTGAAATAATCCATCCAATAGACGTATACACACATGCGGCCCGCTCGAATCGTGTTTCTTCTCTTGGTTCCGCTCTGTGCTACAGTAATAAGCTGATTCTACTGAACCGGTTTAGCCCGATCTCACAAGTATGTTAGTTACACTAGGGGAAAATATATTATAAATTTAAAAAAGTTTAAGCATATGAGTGTAGATGAACAACCTGGCCTTTCTATATATATAATATTTAGTATGAGTCTAAACCTAACAATCTAAGTAACTCAAAAACAATAATGTCAAACAAATAAATAAGAGTAAAATTTTATATAAACTCTTAGAGAAATCATAACTATGAGTTGTACGAATCAAATACTCGTGGCATCATGCATTGATTTTCATACTTTCTCCGTTATTTATGATTTTTACTTCATTCAGCTAGTTCTCGTCATCTAAAGAATATATTGCACTGATAGTCATTTTGTTACAACCTACACGACTATTGAATTCTCCTCTCTCTCTCTCTCTCTCTCTCTCTCTCTCACACACACACACATCTTGTATCTTCTCCTCTTTTGTTATAATTTTGTTATTCCCTGCTATCTCTAAATCATCTCTTAAGTTTTTCTTATATTGCCATTAGAAATCAAGTTGCTTATAAATCTTTTTTAGATCAAACAGTAAGATTTTTTGAATGCTCAATCACAACCCTATCACATGTGTTCATACATACTCATGGCACAAATCTAATCGTGATCTTTCCCGGTCATCACATCCTCCAACATGCCCACAACATCTCTAGTTCATAACAATAATTCTAATCATAAATTCCATCCACTAAAACTGCTCCAATTACTCATGAACTCCCCTTGTGATTAGGGGTGTCAAATAATGATCTGACCCAAAAAACTCCACACGAACTTGGCGATAAAAAATTTGGGTTCGAGTTGACCCAACTCCCATTCAGGTTGGATTCACATCTAAAATAAAGACCTAATTATTATCCGTGTTAGATTAAGTAGACCTGAATAACCCAAAATCAACTCAAACTTGACTTGATTACAATTAGGGTTTGGTTTAAGTGGGTTAATTAGGTTAAGAAAATTATATTCATATTAAATAGGTTGTGTTCATCTAAAAAATTACATGATCAATATTATAGATGAGTTATATGGTTCAAGTTTGGGTTAGGCAGGTTGGTATTGAATTGTATTCGAGTTAAATATTTTGACCCATATAAAAAATAGGTCGAGTTTGAATCAAATTTATTAATGATCAACTTCATGTTAGTCCTAAACTCGGCCCGTCAACCCAAATTGACACTCCTACCTACAATCTACAAATAGACCGCACTGAGTGACTCACTGCATCACCCATTCCATCAAAACATTATGTTAATATCCTTTTGCATGCAGATTGCACGTCCTCTCTATCTACCACCGGCTATCCCCACTCTTGCCTACTACACCTCAGCCACTTGCAAAAACTACCAAATTCTGCATCCAACAAGTTACTCACAAACTGATACCCCACCTAAACCATGCATGTGGTTATCGCCTGTCACATGCCACTCCTATTTGTGCTCCATCTTACGCAAGCATCATTGTGAGGTCCCCTCTCAGGCCACCTACATGAACCTTGTATATAACCAGTGGAAGTTGTTATATTTGCATAGTCACTTACACAAATCATCCTTAATCCCACAACCAATCATAACTTCTTTATATCATGTATTCCGGATGTTCATAATGCATCATATCTAATTATCATGATCCTTAGGAACTCCATAGTGAAGAACTTAGTCAACAAAGGGAAGTGGTAGATCGATCTTTAAAGGACATACATACATAACACATAAAAGAAGTGAGTATTTATCAATGTGGATGTGATGGTTGCAAATTTAGAACACCTCTTCAAAATATTGTTGAAACTTATTACTTGGCTCAATGAGAAGATTGCTAGTAATAGATGAATCTTATTATCATGAAAATAATTATCTTGATCAACATATTATAATCAGGATAAATATTATGATTTGCTAAATTGTTAGTCACTTCAACAAGACTTAAAAATTCAATTTCCGCTAAAGGAATCTTACAAACACTAGATAGCTTAAAAAAAGGAAGTTTGAAAATATAACATGACAGTAGAACTATGCTGGCTATATTCGCATCAAAACAAATCCAATGACAATCAAAAGTTCAAAAAAGCAAATGATTATTCAGAGATAGACAATGATGATGCTACTGATCATAAACTACAATTAATAAGATGATTATTACTAAGCCAAAAATAAATTTTGAGAATACAAAGTTCACTATTGTTCTGAAATTTCTTCAATGTCACCAAGGGAGGATCAATAGTTACAAGTATTTCTTTCAACTTCAAGATAAGGCATATGCATTGAGTATGTGCTTCTAATTCCATTATAGAAGAGCCGGCCAGGCATATATCCTTCAATTTAGATCAATGTTTGTTTATATCTTCTTGCACTTGCCTGACTCTCTAGTTCTTCTCCCTACTCAACTTAACATTGAGTTTGTGATACCTCCCTCTATTATCATTTAATGCAACAGGAGATGAGCTAATTGCTTTCACTACCAGGATGAAGTTTTTTCACCTGCCACCAAAATGCCTAGTCCCTCATTCTTGAAGAAATGCTTGCTGATTGCAAAGCTATACATGAACCGGTTCCATGTCCACAATCACCATGCATGATCCCCTTCAAACTCTTTGGAGAACTGTTTCTTTCAGCTTATAGCCATTGGTATTTATTTTAATTTTAATTATATGTGTCCCTTTAGTTTTTAACATATTTTGATACAGAATAAAGATCGAATGATGGAGGATAGCACATGAACAGTTATAATACAATTTCTTAATTTCAACACAATTTTCAGGATTTCAATTAGTTCTTGTCAGAGTAGGTGTTTGGAGAAAATTCAGATATAGGATATCCTAATCAATTGCAGCATTAACATATCCAATAAAATTCATCCTTCGTTTTAGAAAGGATTCAAGCAATATCAACATGCTTTCAATTGACGTACAGTTCTGCAGAAGAATAAGAACAATTTTATAAAATCAACCTGACTGAAGTGAAAAAAAAATTCAAAGTTAAGAAATCCAATTGCTAAAAACAGAATTAATAAAAAAACCAACATTTCCAAATTTGCTCCCATCAAACCCTTTCCATTCTGCCCAGTCCCGGAAAAAAGTATTAAAAAAAAAAAAACAAAAACACCCCATGAATCTGCTGCAAATCCACCAAGGCCCGAAAAGCTATAGTGCACCAATGAGACAGAACAAACGAAACCTTTATTTACGCGATTCCATACCTGCATCATATATTTCAGCTTCTCCTTGGAAGGGGGATCATTGTGAGGCCCAGGTAAGTGCTTATTGATGTCACTGAAATATTAAGCACCCGCGATAAATTTTGATGAAAACCACAAAATCAATAAATCAATCTATGCATTCTTCGATTCCTTGAGGGGAAAAGTGATGAAGGATAGGATGCCATACTTGTATATTATGAGAACGGCGATGTAGAGATCCTCAAAGGCGAGGTTCCTCTCTCCCAAATCGTTCTTGATTCGGTCAAACACCTTATCACTGATCTTCCTTATCTGCCTCTCCTTCCATTGCTTCCCTGCAAAATTTCATGAAAAAGATTCAAGCTTTCAGCTCTACTATGGCATATATGAGTAAAAGAAGAAGCTGATGCTTCCTTCAATTTGGAAAGAGAGCGAGTACCGTGGAATTTATCTTGAATGCTCGCCAACACCTGCCCCATGGCGATCTGAGCAGTTCAACGGATGAAGGCTAAGACTTCAATCCCGATAAAAAAAAAATAAAAATAGGGGCATGGGATGAGAAGATTACTGGATATTAATGCCTCAAATGGATTTGAGATGCACTCATCAAAGGTTTGGATAATACCACGGCGGTACATTTCTTTTGTCTTTTGTCGTCTTTTCTTTTTTTTTTTTTTTACTTTCGCCTTTTTTTTTTCTCTATATCAATTCAAAAAATA
Organism: Dendrobium nobile; assembly: GCA_022539455.1. Classification (NCBI taxonomy): domain Eukaryota; kingdom Viridiplantae; phylum Streptophyta; class Magnoliopsida; order Asparagales; family Orchidaceae; genus Dendrobium; species Dendrobium nobile. Next base: position 55,541,756 of record CM039730.1, read on the forward strand.
AAAATTGATCGCAATCAGACCGTCAACGAGGTCGAATCAATTTTTGTATTTATTTATTTATTTTAATTTTTTATTTTGTCTATAAATTATGTTTAACATTTGATATTTAAACTTAAAATTATTTTCATAAATTTTAAAATATTTTATGACATATTAGATACCTCAAAAAATCTATGTTAGAATATATCAAAACAAAGAAAAAAATTTATTGAATTTATATTGAAATTAGTGGTGTATGTAATGTCATTAGAGTAATCTTATCGTATTTATAAACTCTTTGACGTCCATCTTGTTATGTTTTGCATCTTGACATTCTGTTTTTTTTCATTTAGAGATCTTATTATGACGTGTTTTAAAACTTGTGCTTAATTAGATAATGTTGTAATGTGATATTTTATTCTTTGATATGTTTTATTATATTTTGCTATGTAATAAAGCATATTTTCTTTTATTTTGTAACAAATCATTTCACAATATAAAAAAAAAAATATTGTGATGGGCATATTAGGATTTCGTGTGATGACATATCAACATATGTAGGTACGTAGTGATCAATAAGTTACGATAATTAGAAATGTGCCGGGACACATTAATAATGTAGTCAGTTTAGGTGAATAGTTGAAAGAACCATGCATATACACTAATAATATATCTATATGATCAGATGGGCATGGAAGTTAATTATGCTCAAAAGAAGGCCACAAATTAAGTCGACAACCTAATTATATTATTGATGGCTATCTAATGTAGCTAGTAAAGCACAAAAATGACTAATTAACAAGAGCATTTTTGTTTTTTCATACGTTATGCAAGCATTCAAGTTAGAATTCCCGTTGATATATATAGAGCTGGCAACTTTAATAGGGGATTGCCTTGCATCATTGCATGTACAAATACATTCAAAAAACAATGAAATAAAATAAAATGTTAAAATTTAATATGAAAAGAATCTGAAACGCATGCAAAAAACAACCGCACTGTCGTGAATATTTATAAAATAAATAATAATATAATAATAATGCCTTTATTCATAAAATTATATATAGTTCGATCGATCAGCTTGCATGTATGATGCTGAATATACGTATATATTTCCTGCAGGAGTACATCATTCAAAATTAATGAAATAATAAAGTAGCTAGGTAGCTAGCTAGATATTAGGAATGGCCGGTAATTGGAGGATCAGGAGTTAAATATTCTCCAGAACTGGGCTGAAAATTGCTACTAATATTGTTGAATTGAATGATATTCTGATCCGCATCTCCCCTGCACTGATTGATTTTATTGCAACCCCTGTGGTAAGAATCTCCAGGAGTAGGCCTGCAGTTTTTAGTGGTGGGATCCCTTATCGCCGAGCATGGCGGAAGGTCACGCTTCAATGGATCTGGGTCGATGAATCCCTTTCGACTCGCCTCGCTCTCTGTCGGCAACAAGACGGCCACGGCCAGTAGCAGCGCCACGCCCGCCAACCACCAGCTTCGTACCATAATAATATTGCTGCTGCTTGCCATATATATCCCTCCCTGCATGCATGCATCCATGCATGTGTAATTAAACGTACGTAAGTACTATATATACGTGCCTCTAATTAATGAGAATGTCAAAATAAAAATATAATGTAAAGATCCTCTCGATGGGTTAATTACTTAGCGCTGCAGGACGTTGCTTACTTTGAGTATTGCTGATGGACTAATTAACAATTAGCATATATGGGCTGCCAGCTTCGATTGCATCGATCCGACATCGATTGTTGTGGCTTAAATAGAGGGCGAGGGGGAGGGGGTACTGTGGCCGTCGACGTTGTTGGAGGATAACTACTAATTAGCTAGGACTGTTAATCAAGTATAACTACGCGCATGCCTGCCAGATATGCTTTTAGTTCCAAATATTGCAATGGCTGCCTCGATCTATTTCTCTGCAGACAAATAATATTTGGATGATCCGCTAGCTAATCGTTTGTTCTCTAGCTATCAGTATATGAATCATCCTTATTAAACAAATAAACGTTTTCATTAATAGGATAGTAACTGCGCGCAGGGGAGATTTTCAATTTGTTGCTGCACAAATGAATTCGGCTATGATTGGCCAGAATAAATTAACTGCGCGCTACAATATTACATTAACGGCTTTCTTCCAATTTAGGATGGAGGGTAAATTTCAGATGAACAGAATTACAGATATGCTATTTCTCTTCAGTTTTTCTGTTTTAAGAGTGCAGTACTGTTGCGCGTGCAAGAGATTGAAATAGTAGCGTACGTGACAATCTTTCATTATCTTCACAAGTATGATCAGCAATCAAGTAAATTAAGAGCGAGCGGAGACACATAATTAAATTATACATTAAAAATCTGAAAGAATATGATGTAGCTCTTAATTGATGGAGAATGATGGATGTAGTGCATGTGAGGTTTGTGTTGCAAATTAATCTTTGGTGAGCTAGCTAAAATGTTTCCAAAAGATGACTATGATATATTTCTACATTCTTTACTGTGGACTTTCGAGCAATTATGATACAGTATTACTTCATGGTTTGTCGAAAATGTTGACGGATTTTAGACAAAAAAATTTGTCGAATTTTTTTTTATGAACTTTGCGATGGAATATGGTTTGTCAAAAAATATCGACAATTTTGCAACGGAATTTTCCACTGCAAATTCGCCGCAAACTAACCTATCTAATCGATTGGTTGTGCCATTCATTTCATTTGCTCATTCTGTTATTCGACTTCACTCCTCCGCCCTTAATTTCTTCCTTCTGTTTTGCTCAGCTTTGACATCTCTGTCTGCTTGGTTGCTAGAGCCCTGGTTGTTCTCCAGTTGTTTGTTGCTATTCGACTTGCGTGTGACAGCTTGTTTTGAACGAGTCGCTAAATAACTTCTTCGCCCCGATGTTCCTTCCTGTCCTATCTGAAGTCACACCTCTTCGTCGTTCTTCAGTTGGATCGGAAGGAACAATTTTCATCATAAATTGCGGCGGAAATTTTACACCGCAATTTACGACTGATTTTCGGCAGCTTGCTATACTGAGCATTTTCCAGCGAACAAATTTGCCGCTAAACTAACAAAATCCATCGCTAAATAAGCCTTGTGGCATAATATATTTTGACATAATCCATCTCAAATATTTTATGCCAGATTTAAGACAGATTTAAATTCTAAAAAAAGTCGTGCTAGGTATATAGCAAGCCGATGCAAATAGTGACAGATTTGCGGATGGAACATTGCTGCATTGTGCGGCGGCGTTACGACAATTATGTTGGCGTACATTTGGGGGAAACTTTGAATACAAAATTTAGGATTTTTTTATAAAAATTTTAAAATTGAACACGTCATCATGAATGATATATCATATTAGAAAATGAAAATATTATTTTCTAATGAGTTTAGATTAAAAAACTATAAACTTTATCCCAACTATCATAGTCAAATTTAAGAGAGAGTTACATGTGACTCTAAAGAATTATAATGATATTCAATCATATATTTAGTATTGATAGTTATGATATTTTATCATCAATTTTTGTTATCAAATCTTCGTAATGAACCAGTGCCGGAGCAAGGAATTTTTATTTGCAGGGGCACAAATTTCTAATTTTAAAAATATCATCAAGCTCTTTCATTTGAGCTTTTTGAAATTAACATTATGGTTTAATTTTTTTTTAAATTATAGATGTTAATTATAAGAAATTAAATTTTATAATGATGAAAAAAATGCAATTTCTAAAACATGGAATTTAAACAAAATCATAAACATCAAATCATACCAAATGAATATGAGAGGTCATGTCGCAAGTGCCATTGAATTATAAACTAGGGTCTTGTTGTGGGCTAGAAAATACGCGGCGATAGAGATTTTATTTTGCGTCTTAGCGTTGCCCGTATAACTAACACACACAGAGAACAGAGGATTTTTTACGTGGAAAACCCTTAAAAGGGAAAAAACCACGAGGCCTAGCCCAGTTGAAAATGGTTCCACTAGATTTTGAGTTGGTTACAAAGGACTGGATCACCTCCAGGGGTGAACAGATTACAATCAATTATTTAAGTAAGACGTCGAGTCTTCGGCAGGACGTAGGGACTGAATGTCGGGCCCTGAGTAGGACGTCGGGTCTTCAGCAGAACGTAGGGACTAAGTGTCGGGTCTTGAACAAGACGTCGGGTCTTTGGCAGGAAGTAGGGACTGAGTGTCGGGCCTTGAACAAGACGTAGGGTCTTTGGCAGGAAGTAGGGACTGAGTGTCGGGCCTTGAACAAGACGTCGGGTCTTTGGTAGGACGTAGGGACTGAACGTCGGGCCTTAAACAAGACGTCGGGTCTTTGGCAGGAAGTAGGGACTGAGTGTCGGGCCTTGAACAAGACGTCGGGTCTTTGACAGGACGTAGGGACTGAACGTCGGGCCTTAAGGGTGGTGGTCCGGCGAGGTTCTGTGGTGGTCCGACGAGGTTCCTGCGGTGGTCCGGCGGTGGTCCGGCGGCTGTCGAGGAGGAACTCCTTCCTTCTCTTCTTCCTTCTCTTCTCTTCTTCTCTCTCTCTTGCTTGGATCCTCTCTTGTGAAGAATGAGGGCTCTATTTATAGATTTTCTGGAGTGGCATGGTCCGTAAATAGGTGTGAGATCAAGGGCGAGTAGGGAGTGGTCAAATGGACGGCCGATATTGAATCCTACGATTGTGCATCGTTCGTTGGCCATTTGAAGGCCTTAATGATGTCGGAATTCAGCGATCTTGGGCTCGTTGGATTCGTCTCGTCGAGCCGTTCGATTCGAGTATAAGCTCGTAAAAATCGGAGACCGTTTGGTAACTCAAATTGCTGTTTGAACCTTCCAACAGTACTTTGAGCCCTTGATTCGGACTCATTTGGGCTCGGATTGGGTCAATCTTGGTGTCGTTAGGTTCGTATTTCCGAGACGCTCAGTTTGACTGTAAGCTCGCTGAAATCGGAGTTCATATACTCCCGGATTTAATTTTTGAAGTTTCCAACTAGCTTTTGCTTCGAGATTCGTGCCTAATCAAGCTAATTTTGTGATGACGTATCAGTTGCCCCCCTATTTTCGGACGTCGAAGCCCCAGGAGTCCGAAAATATAAGTGTCGGCATTTTGCGTTGGTCGAATAGCAAAAATTACGTTCCATAAGTTGAAATTTTGCACAAATCAAGTCAAGGAGGCCTCAATGAGCTCCGAAGGTGTCAAAATTGAGTCCGGAACGTCGAAAAATGTGTCCGGGGACCCCAAAAACGTCCGATTTGCTGTTTTCGGGACGAAATTTGGTCCCGGATTGGACCGGACGGCCGAACCGGCCTCACCGGCCGGCCGCCGCCGCTGGTCACCGCCGCCGCTGCCGGCGCTGCCGGGCCAGCCGGCCCGTTCCACGGCCCGGGCGAACCGAATCGCGGGCCGCATGGCTCGCTCCGCGGGTCACTCCGCGGCCCGCCTAGCCCGCTCCGCGGGCTTGTTTCGCGGCACGCCAGGCCGCTCCGCGGCCTTCCGCGGTAGTTGCCGCCGGCCGCCTGCCGGTTTGCTTGGCCGGCTGCCGTCAGCCAAAAGGAGGCTGTGATCCGCGTGAATAAGCCGCGGATTCATGCGCTGTTCGCGTCGTTTCGACGGCGGCGAGGTGCCGGTTTATTCCACCGCCTCAAGTGGGTCCCACGACGTTTAAAAAATGATTTTTTAATTGTTTTTTGGCCGAAAAAATTCCTAAAAAATCTCAAAAAAATCCGAAAAAATTCAGAAAAATTTAAGAAAATTTAGAAAATCAGAAATTCTAGAAACTTCCTTCTTTTCTCCCAAAAAACTATAAATAGGCCCTTCAAGTCCTTAGAAATTCACTCAACTTCTCTTCTTCTTCTGTTTTCTTCTCTTCTTCTCCTCCTTTCTTCTCATCTCCCTCTGTCCTTTCTATTGAGGCCTTCCCTCAGTTTTCTGAGGCCCCTCTCTTGGCAAGGAAGTCCGGAGATTTTTCATTCTCTTCTTTCCCCATCTCCCTCTGTCTTTTCTATTGAGGCCTTCCCTCAGTTTTCTGAGGCCCCTCTCTTGGCAAGGAAGTCCGGAGATTTTCCATTCTTCTCTTTCTCCCTCTTTTCTTCGAGAGATCTTGTGGAGTTTTGATGTTTGGTGGTTTGCGATGGAGGTCGGATAAACCGTTGTAAGGAGGGAGGTTGAAATGACGGGCATACTTCCAGCATTGGGGAGAAGTATGATGACAGGCAGGAATTCAACGTCGGGTAGTCATACAGCGTCAGACAGAAGACCGACAAAAGTCTATTAACTGGTAGAAGTACGACATCTAGTAGAAGTACGAAGTCGGGTAGAGGTGCATCGCCAGGTACAAGACCGATGAAAGTCCATCGACGGGCAAAAGTCTGACGACGGTTAGTAGTCTGACGGCAAGCAGAAGCCCGTAGTCAGGTAGAAGAACGGCCTTGGGCAAAAGACCGATGAATATTCGTCGACGAGCAGAAGTCCGACGACAAGGAGAAGTCCGACGTCGTGTAGAAGTCTGCTGACGAGCAGAAATTCGACGACGGGTAGTAGTTTGACAACGGACATGAATCCAACGAAAGGTGGAAACTTAACGTCGAGTAGAATTCTAACGTCGGGGAAAAGTGCGACATCGGGCAGAAGACCGATGAAAGTTCGTCGACGTGCAGAAGTCCAACGACGAGTAGAAGTCCACTTACGAGCAGAAGTCAGACGACCTGGAGAAGTCCGATGTCGGGTAGAAGTCCGTCGAAAGTCCTTCAAGGCAAAAGTTCAGCGACAGGAGAAAATTCAAAATTTGGTAGAATTTTAATATTATGGAGAAGTAAGATAGAAGTCCATTGACGACATTCTGGCGATGTTAACCAAGGATGTGAGACCTTTCCGAGGTTGTATGCCGGAGCCCTGCTCGACGACGTTAACCTGTGTGGAAGAGGTCGGGAGAATCCACCAAGGATGTGAGACCTTTCCGAGGTTGTATGCCGGAGCCCTGCTCGACGACGTTAACCTGTGTGGAAGAGGTCGGGAGAATCCACCAAGGATGTGAGACCTTTCCGAGGTTGTATGCCGGAGCCCTGCTCGACGACGTTAACCTGTGTGGAAGAGGTCGGGAGAATCCACCAAGGATGTGAGACCTTTCCGAGGTTGTATGCCGGAGCCCTGCTCGACGACGTTAACCTGTCTGGAAGAGGTCGGGAGAATCCACCAAGGATGTGAGACCTTTCCGAGGTTGTATGCCGGAGCCCTGCTCGACGACGTTAACCTGTGTGAAAGAGGTCGGGAGAATCCACCAAGGATGTGAGACCTTTCCGAGGTTGTATGCCGGAGCCCTGCTCGACGACGTTAACCTGTCTGGAAGAGGTCGGGAGAATCCACCAAGGATTGATTATCTAGTGATTGAGCTACAATAACGATTATGTATTTGTTCGAGTCAATGATATTAAAGTTCACTACTTTTGCGAATTTATCAATATAATTTTACTCGAAGAAGATAAGGAGATAAAGTCTTACAAAAACATAGCTTCCTAAGACAGCTTAAGGAGGGAGAAGCTACAAACACCACAAACAACATTCAAAATTAAAGACAGACAGTACTGAAGTCACACAATACTAAAGACATACGATACTTAAAACAAGTAGCACTATTGTGCTCTATGCAATTAAAACTTGGCAAGGCGTTGATAGGCCCCCAGCAATGGTTCCAATTTCTCCCACTATTTGGCGATTGTTTACCGACTGCCTTTGTTGTTGATTCTGCCCCCCTGTCGGACCAACTTCTTCTCGGGTTGGTGTATTCTTGATGAATTGTCGGAGATATCCTTGTCGGATCAGTCTCTCAACTTCTTCCTTGAGCTGCCAACATGCTTCAGTAGTGTGCCCACGGCTACGGTGGAAGTGGCAATATTGCTCCTGGTTTCCGACGTTGGGCTTCAAAGGGTGTGGCCATTTCACATTCTCCTGATCCCGGATGGCCATTAATACGTTTGTTTGGGATGTATTAAGTGGTGTGTACTCCTTTTTTTGGCGAGGTTCTCGTCGCGGCTGTGAGGGTCGAGGAGGAAAATTATAATTTCCTTGCTTCTTCCTTTGTGAGGGAGGATACTCCATTTCTGGAGGATTTTTACACTTCCCATTTGTTTGTTCAAATTGTCTCCTGTGAGCATTAATGGCTTCGTCGGCAGAGATTTGGGCCTCTACTCGATGGATTAGATCAGCATATGAATGGACCGTTTCTCGCATTAGTGCTGTCACGACCCGATTCGACGGGGACGGATCCCGCCCAAACCGGATCGCGACCAGCCTAAACAAACTAACCAGGATCTGGTTTGGGAATTGGTTTCGGAACTGAATCTTCCAAATAATTCTCAAAACGGCCACACAAACACAGAACAACAGAGCTACTATAAATCACCAAATACAGCGGAACAAAACATCTATCTTGTCTTTTCCTCAAATACAATCATCTACAAATACAGTGCATGGCTTTTGAACAGAAAGAAAGACAGAACAGAAAAGCCATGACTGTACAAAAATCAAAAGGTACAACAAATACCTATACGAATCAGACTCAGAAATCTACTCCTGGACTTCCTTCCCTTTCCCAGAACCTGAAAACCACCAGAAAACAAGAGTGAGCTCAACAGCTCAGCAAAGCAACAAACCTCCAATCAAAACTTCCAGAATTCAAAATCAAACTCATCAGACAGAAATCAGATCAGAAATCGGAATAGAATCGTACAGATTGTCAAACCGGACATATCAGAAAGAAACAGAATAGAATCAGAACAGATACGAACAGATATCAAATCAGAATCAGAGTCGTACGGATTCAGAGTACAAACAGAACATAATAAATCAACAGAGTCAGAATTATATAGAAATCAGAAAGTCAGAGTTAGAATTCACAGAGTTGTACGGAACAGAAATCGTATCAGAAACAGGACAGAATCAGACATATCACATTAACAAAATCAGAAATCAGAATTGCTTACCGAACAGATACTGAATTCGAAATCATATCAAATCAGATATCAGACAGATCAAATCATCTCGTACGGAACTTATTATCGCTTACAGAACGGATACAGAAAGCAGAATAAGATCAAATTAGATATCAGATATCAGATATATATTTAATAGCTAAATTCCCTAACACTGACTGAATCTCTTTGGATTCAGGCCCCTTATAGCTCCCTTTGTGCTCACGGCACCAGAACAGATGTGCTTACAGCACCAGAACAGATGTGCTTACAGCACCAGAACAGAATTCATCGGATCCGGAACAGAACAGATATCAGATTTTCAGATTTGAGCTCATTTCAGATTTCCCTGACACTTACTGAATCTCATAGGATCCAGGCCCCTTATAACTCCCTTTTTATAGCACATACAGATAGCATTTCAATTCAGAAGAAATCCGGGCAAATCAGAAATCAGACAAAAATCGGGCAGCACAACGGCAGTAGACGGAATTTACACAAAATTTCCTGCAAAGAAAATTTACCAAATTCGCACAGAACATAGATAATCATATTCCAGAACATTTATTCTACTGCACAGAGAATTTACGGATTCACAGAAAAATGTAATCAACTGAAAACGCTGCCGAATCAAAAATACCCGGACAAAAATCTTCGAAAAATAACCAAAAACTGCACACTCGGCACTTCAACAATATACAGAAAGTTACGCGGTAAAAACTGAATCAATCAAAAGTTACGGACGAAAATCGGTAACGGAAACGAAATCCGGACAGAAAATACCGCCAAACTCGACGGTTCTGAAAATTGAGAAAGGCGGAATGTGCCTTACCTTGCGTACAGCAAAATCCTCAACAGTCTCGACGAACGAAAACGGACCCGCGGCTTCCCGAAATCAACTTTTCCTTTTTCTCTTTTTCTTCCTCTCTCCTCGGATCAAAATCTGATATTTTATTTTTCTTTTTCTCTCTCTTCAAAATATCTCATTTCCCTTAAGAAATGCTCAGATCGTCCTGGACGATCGCACTTCGTCCCGGACGATGTGTGCTCTGGAAAATTCTCGTCCAGACGAAATTTTCATCATCGTCCCCGGCGACAGGTCCTCGGGAGAATTTTCGTCCAGACGATCCAAATTTCGTCCCGACGAATCATACAACCAAAACTGATTTTCTGCACAACCTGTACCGATCGTCCCGGACGATCCAACTTCGTCCCGGACGAACCTGGAGCAGAACTGATATTACAAGTGCCCAACTAAAAAAAAATGTCGTCCTCGACATTATCCAATCCAACCTCCGTCAAAACAAGTACGGGTACGACTGTCTCATGTCAGACTCCTTCTCCCAAGTGGCTTCCCGTGCAGTACGGTGCTTCCACTGGACTTTAACCATCGGAATCTGTTTACTTCGTAGTTTTCGGACGTCGTACGCCAAAATCAACTCTGGCTCTTCCTTGTACGCCAGATTCTCCTGAATCTCAACCTCATCAGCAGATACCTTCTTACCAGAGTCTGATACCCACTTCCTCAAAGTGGCTACATGAAACACATTATGCACGTCGGGCATCGAATCAGAAAGCAAAAGTCTATAAGCCGCTTTCCCAATCCTTTCTAAAATTTCAAAAGGTCCAACATACCTTGGACTAAGCTTGCTTACCTGACCAAATCTGCTCACACCTTTCATCGGGCTGACTTTGACATACACAAAGTCACCGACTTGAAACTCAACGAACCTGTGCTTCTGATTGTAATACTTCTGTTGACGGTCCTGAGCTGCTTTCAATCTTTCTTTAATCAAATTAATTTTCTGAACAGTTTCATCAGCAAAAGTGGCACCCAAAGTCTGTCTATCTCCGACCTCCGTCAGAGTCAAAGGAGTCCGGCACTTCCTGCCATACAAAGCCTCGAACGGTGCCATACCAATACTGGATTGGAAGCTATTGTTGTAAGCAAACTCAATCAAAGGGATATGATCTTCTCAGCTTCCTCCAAAATCTAAAACATAAAGTCTCAATAGATCTTCCAATACCTGAATGGTCCTCTCAGACTGTCCATCAGTCTGAGAATGAAAAGCTGTACTGAAATGCAGTTTAGTACCCAAGCCTTGCTGAATGCCCTTCCAAAGTCTGGAAGTAAAACGTCCATCTCGATCAGATACAATCACGCGAGGCACACCGTGCAATCTGATAATCTCCTTAACATAAACCTGTGCCAAGCGCTCTACTGAATCAGTCTGTCTGATCGGAAGAAAATGGGCTGACTTCGTCAATCGATCTACGACTACCCAGATGGCATCGTGTCCTTGCCGTGATCGAGGAAAACCCATCGCAAAATCCATCGTCACCTCCTCCCACTTCCACTCAGGGATAGGTAACGACTGCAACAGTCCACCTGGTCGCTGATGCTCTGCCTTCACCAACTGACAGGCCTCGCATCTCGACACAAACTCCGCCACATCCTTCTTCAGCCCAGGCCACCAAAATAATAGCTTCATATCAGCATACATCTTACCACTGCCTGGATGAATAGTATAGCCAGAATGATGAGATTCATACAGAATCTCTTGCCTCAAATCTCCAAATACAGGTACCCATAACCTGTTCTTGCAGAAAATAGCACCAGAATCAGAAATTCGAAGTTCAGGAGTCTTACCAGATCCAATCTGAGCAATCAACTTCGAATAATCAGAATCTGACTTCTGGGCTTCTTGAATCCTTGTCCCCAAAGTAGACTGAATACTCATCTGAGCCAAATCCAACCCATTGGAGAGAATCACCTCCAACTGCAAGCGTTCCATATCTCTAATCAGAAAGTCATCGGAAGTAAGCTGAATACCTGATAATCCAGAAGACTTCCTGCTCAAAGCGTCCGCTACCCCATTAGCCTTCCCAGGCTGGTACTGAATAGTCAGATCATAGTCCTTGATTAACTCGAGCCACCTTCTCTGTCTTAGGTTCAGATCCTTCTGAGTAAAAATATACTTCAGGCTCTTATGATCAGTAAAGATCTCACAACAGACGCCATACAGATAATGACGCCAAATCTTCAAAGCAAATACTACAGCAGCTAACTCCAGATCGTGCGTCGGGTAATTCTTCTCATGTGGCTTTAACTGTCTAGAAGCATAAGCAATTACCTGACCACGCTGCATCAGAACACATCCCAGTCCTTTCAGTGAAGCATCACTGAAGACCTGAAAACCTTCCGTACCTGACGGAAGTGCTAACACTGGAGCTGAAGTCAAACAGTCCTTCAATTTCTGAAAACTAGCTTCACACTCCGGTGTCCAAACAAAAGCTACTGACTTCTGCGTCAGTCTCGTCAGAGGCGTCGAAATCTGTGAAAATCCCTTCACAAATTTCCTATAATACCCGGCCATGCCCAAGAAACTACGTACCTCAAATACCGTAGTCGGCCTTGGCCAATCAGCAACCGCCTGAATCTTCTGGGAATCAACAGAAATGCCTTCTCCGCTAATCACATGCCCCAGAAAAGAAATACTCTTCAGCCAGAATTCACACTTGGAGAACTTGGCATACAGCTGATGCCGCCTCAAGGTCTCCAACACAATGCTCAAATGTCTGGCATGCTCATTCTCAGAAGCAGAATACACCAAAATATCATCAATAAAGACGATCACGAACTGATCCAGAAACTCCCTGAATACTCGGTTCATCAGATCCATGAAAATAGCAGGCACATTGGTTACCCCAAAAGGCATAACTAAAAACTCGTAGTGCCCGTACCGAGTACTGAAAGCAGTCTTCACCACATCAGATTCCTTCACCTTCACCTGATAGTATCCGGATCGCAAATCAATCTTCGAAAATACTGAAGATCCGGAAAGCTGATCAAACAAGTCGTCGATCCGAGGCAAAGGATACTTATTCTTGATAGTGACCTTGTTCAAATCTCTGTAATCAACACACATACGGAGTGTCCCGTCCTTCTTCTTTACGAACAAAACAGGTGCTCCCCAAGGCGAAACACTAGGACGGACAAAACCTCTGTCAACTAGCTCCTGAAGCTGAACTTTCAACTCAGAAAGTTCTTTCGGTGCCATTCTGTACGGAGCTTTTGATATAGGAGCTGTACCCGGAAAAACATCGATAGAGAACTCCACCTCTCTATCCGGAGGTAAACCAACCAACTCCTCAGGAAAAACATCGGCAAACTCCCGTACCACTGGGATCTCAGAAACAGAATCAACCTCCAGATTCAGATCCCGCACCGAAGCCAAAAACACTGGGTAACCCTTCTTCCACATTTTGCTCACCTCCAACGCAGAAATCAGACTGGAGAGAACACCTCGTAATCCCTGAAATACAACTCTCTCTCCAGCCACAAGCAAACTCACTTGCTTCTTCAGACAATCAATCTGAGCCTCATACAGACTCAGCCAATCCATGCCCAAAATCACGTCATACGAAGAAATCGGTAACAAAATCAGGCTTGACTTCCACTTCTTGCCAGCAATGTCAATCTCACAAAAACAAAACTTGCGGGCAATCAAATTACTTCCAGCCGGTAAAATCACAGAAAGAGAAATTGGCAACAAAACAGAATCCAAACGCAAAAGCTCAAAACAGCGCTCGGACAGAAAAGAGTGACTAGCTCCAGAGTCAAACAAAACACGACAGGGCTGATCAGAAATATAAATCGTACCTGTCACAACATCCGGAGCATCACGAGCCTCCTGCTGACTCAGGCTGTAAACTCGTGGCTGAACTGGAGCAGGAGCTGAAGCAACAGAACTACTCTGCTCCCTCTGAACCGTAGGTGGTCTCCGTGGTCCAGAACTAGTACTACCACCTCTTCCAGAAAATCCCTCAGGGCGAGGAGGAACAGTCCTCGGTATTCCTGCTGCAGAACCGGTAGGTCTAACAGAGCCCTCAGGTCGGAACTCAGAACGTCGATCAAATCCAGCCTGTGGACACTCTGCAATCCTATGTCCAGGCTGACCACATCTGAAACACAGACCAGCCATCCTATAGCACTGGCCATGATGTCGCCGTCCACAACTCTGGCACACAGGTGCCCCACTGACAGATCCTGAACTCGTCGTACTGGTAGCAGTACCAGACGATTCTCCACTCCTCCTGGAGTCAGATCCGTTGACTCCGGATCCAGAACCAATCACAAATCTCCTCTTCCCAGAGGAACCACTGCCAGAAGCTTCACCGCCAAATCTCTTCCTACTCGCAGTCCACCGCTGCTGAGTAGCCATCAGATCATTCTCAATCAGACGAGCTCGCTCCACAAGCTCAGCGAAATCAGAAATGTGAAAAGGCACCAGGGGCTGCCTCAGACTATCTCGCAATCCCCTCAGAAATCTGTAGCACCTCTCAGCAGAAGTGCTCACTAGCTGCGGAGCATACCTGGCTAGTGCAGTAAACTCAGCCTCGTACTGCATCACCGTCTTGCTCCCCTGAACCAGTCTCAGAAAACTCTCCTGCATCTGCTGTCGTGCAGAAGGGGGAACAAACCAGTCTCGAAATACCTCAGTGAACTCGTCCCAAGTGATCAAAGAGTTCAGTCTACCCTGAAATCTGGCCGCCTGCTGGCCTTCCCACCAGTGCTCAGCCTCTCCATCCAACAGAAAAACTGCCAACGGAACTTTCCTATCCGCTGGACACTGCATCCCATCAAAAGTCTTTTCCAATCTCCTCAGCCACTCCTCGGCTGCTTTGGGCTCAACAGCGCCCTCAAATCTCGGAGGTTTCAACCTCAAAAATAACTGTAAATGTCTATCAATATCCTCTGATCTGACAGTAACAGCTCTGCTCTGAGTCTCGCTCATCATCTGAGCAACAAGTGTAGCAAACTGAGCAAGTGTATCAGCACCGGCCACTGGGGCTGTACTCCCTACGGGTGCTGCCTGACTGGCACTCTGCCCGTCTGTCATGTCTGGGTCTGGCTGATCCATACAGAAAAATCCAGAAAATCCGGAAAACTATCACAAAAATAACACGAAAAAAACACAATAAAAAGCCAAACGACCCAAAACTACCCCTAGACAGACTCACTGATCACTTCCTATAGCTCTGTCTTACAATCCAACCAGTGCTCTGATACCACTCAAAAGGCTTTGTCACGACCCGATTCGACGGGGACGGATCCCGCCCAAACCGGATCGCGACCAGCCTAAACAAACTAACCAGGATCTGGTTTGGGAATTGGTTTCGGAACTGAATCTTCCAAATAATTCTCAAAACGGCCACACAAACACAGAACAACAGAGCTACTATAAATCACCAAATACAGCGGAACAAAACATCTATCTTGTCTTTTCCTCAAATACAATCATCTACAAATACAGTGCATGGCTTTTGAACAGAAAGAAAGACAGAACAGAAAAGCCATGACTGTACAAAAATCAAAAGGTACAACAAATACCTATACGAATCAGACTCAGAAATCTACTCCTGGACTTCCTTCCCTTTCCCAGAACCTGAAAACCACCAGAAAACAAGAGTGAGCTCAACAGCTCAGCAAAGCAACAAACCTCCAATCAAAACTTCCAGAATTCAAAATCAAACTCATCAGACAGAAATCAGATCAGAAATCGGAATAGAATCGTACAGATTGTCAAACCGGACATATCAGAAAGAAACAGAATAGAATCAGAACAGATACGAACAGATATCAAATCAGAATCAGAGTCGTACGGATTCAGAGTACAAACAGAACATAATAAATCAACAGAGTCAGAATTATACAGAAATCAGAAAGTCAGAGTTAGAATTCACAGAGTTGTACGGAACAGAAATCGTATCAGAAACAGGACAGAATCAGACATATCACATTAACAAAATCAGAAATCAGAATTGCTTACCGAACAGATACTGAATTCGAAATCATATCAAATCAGATATCAGACAGATCAAATCATCTCGTACGGAACTTATTATCGCTTACAGAACGGATACAGAAAGCAGAATAAGATCAAATTAGATATCAGATATCAGATATATATTTAATAGCTAAATTCCCTGACACTGACTGAATCTCTTTGGATTCAGGCCCCTTATAGCTCCCTTTGTGCTCACGGCACCAGAACAGATGTGCTTACAGCACCAGAACAGATGTGCTTACAGCACCAGAACAGAATTCATCGGATCCGGAACAGAACAGATATCAGATTTTCAGATTTGAGCTCATTTCAGATTTCCCTGACACTTACTGAATCTCATAGGATCCAGGCCCCTTATAACTCCCTTTTTATAGCACATACAGATAGCATTTCAATTCAGAAGAAATCCGGGCAAATCAGAAATCAGACAAAAATCGGGCAGCACAACGGCAGTAGACGGAATTTACACAAAATTTCCTGCAAAAAAAATTTACCAAATTCGCACAGAACATAGATAATCATATTCCAGAACATTTATTCTACTGCACAGAGAATTTACGGATTCACAGAAAAATGTAATCAACTGAAAACGCTGCCGAATCAAAAATACCCGGACAAAAATCTTCGAAAAATAACCAAAAACTGCACACTCGGCACTTCAACAATATACAGAAAGTTACGCGGTAAAAACTGAATCAATCAAAAGTTACGGACGAAAATCGGTAACGGAAACGAAATCCGGACAGCAAATACCGCCAAACTCGACGGTTCTGAAAATTGAGAAAGGCGGAATGTGCCTTACCTTGCGTACAGCAAAATCCTCAACAGTCTCGACGAACGAAAACGGACCCGCGGCTTCCCGAAATCAACTTTTCCTTTTTCTCTTTTTCTTCCTCTCTCCTCGGATCAAAATCTGATATTTTATTTTTCTTTTTCTCTCTCTTCAAAATATCTCATTTCCCTTAAGAAATGCTCAGATCGTCCTGGACGATCGCACTTCGTCCCGGACGATGTGTGCTATGGAAAATCCTCGTCCAGACGAAATTTTCATCATCGTCCCCGGCGACAGGTCCTCGGGAGAATTTTCGTCCAGACGATCCAAATTTCGTCCCGACGAATCATACAACCAAAACTGATTTTCTGCACAACCTGTACCGATCGTCCCGGACGATCCAACTTCGTCCCGGACGAACCTGGAGCAGAACTGATATTACAAGTGCCGAGTAAAAGGGGCCAGGACGAAGCCCTCCGAGAAATACACCTCTAAGCAACTCGGGATCTACCCCTGGAACTTGCCGGGCTTCCGCGGAAAATCTTTGAAAGTATTCTTTGAGAGATTCTCCCTCATTCTGTCGTATCCCTGAAAGATGGGAGGAGTCTTTAACCATTCTTCGGTTGGCGACAAATTGTTCGACGAATAATTTGGCCAATTTAATAAATAATGGAATAGATCGGGCAGGCAGTGAATAGAACCACGTCCGAGCTTGCCCTTTAAGAGTGACAGGAAAAACTTGGCAGAGTAGAGCATCCGGTGCCTGTTGGATATGCATAATGGTGCGGTAGTGATCGATATGCTCGTAGGGGTCTGAAGTCCCATCGTAAGAATCAATATTTGGAAGTTTGAATCTTGCCGGAATGGGGTATCGGAGGACAGCTTCGGTGAAAGGTGATGACTTCTGAATGTCCCGTTGGTGAAGGGACTGCCTGATACCCCTTGTGGGGAACTCTTCTCGGACTAGTCTCCATAACTCATGTCGTAGAGTATTACGGGGGAGTTCAGTGACGTGCTGTTGGTCCAAGTCCTCGGGGATGTCCGACGGCATATACTGCCGGTGGCCTGTGCGCGAAGGATGGGTAGAGCTTGCTGTATCAGCAAGCTCATTCTCTGGATGTGTAGGAGGGCGCATCCTTGGCGGAGGAAGGGGGACTTCGACATGAAGAATGCCTTCGAATCCTGGCTGATCTCGAGGGAGAAGAGTATCTTCTTGGGGTATCGGCGCTGGTCCTCGAGCTCCCCTTAAGAGTTGAAGGATCTCATTCTGAGATTCCTCCATTTTTCTGATACGTTCTTCTAGGGACGGCCCTGAAGTTCCTTCTACTGCAGGGTGTCTGTTACCGGGGTGAAAGGAGGCAGATGCCTGTCGTCCTTGATTCAGGGACTGATTCCTGGATTGGTGTGAATTAGAGCGGGAGGTTCCCATGATGCGATGGCTACGCCTGTTGACCATTGGAGGATTCCTTAGTGTACTGGGATTGACTTTCCCACAGACGGCGCCAATCTGTTGTGGGCTAGAAAATACGCGGCGATAGAGATTTTATTTTGCGTCTTAGCGTTGCACGTATAACTAACACACACAGAGAACAGAGGATTTTTTACGTGGAAAACCCTTAAAAGGGAAAAAACCACGAGGCCTAGCCCAGTTGAAAATGGTTCCACTAGATTTTGAGTTGGTTACAAAGGACTGGATCACCTCCAGGGGTGAACAGATTACAATCAATTATTTAAGTAAGACGTCGAGTCTTCGGCAGGACGTAGGGACTGAATGTCGGGCCCTGAGTAGGACGTCGAGTCTTCAGCAGAACGTAGGGACTAAGTGTCGGGTCTTGAACAAGACGTCGGGTCTTTGGCAGGAAGTAGGGACTGAGTGTCGGGCCTTGAACAAGACGTCGGGTCTTTGGCAGGAAGTAGGGACTGAGTGTCGGGCCTTGAACAAGACGTCGGGTCTTTGGCAGGACGTAGGGACTGAACGTCGGGCCTTAAACAAGACGTCGGGTCTTTGGCAGGAAGTAGGGACTGAGTGTCGGGCCTTGAACAAGACGTCGGGTCTTTGGCAGGACGTAGGGACTGAACGTCGGGCCTTAAGGGTGGTGGTCCGGCGAGGTTCTGTGGTGGTCCGACGAGGTTCCTGCGGTAGTCCGGCGGTGGTCCGACGAGATTCCTACGGTGGTCCGGCGGTGGTCCGGCGGCTGTCGAGGAGGAACTCCTTCCTTCTCTTCTTCCTTCTCTTCTCTTCTTCTCTCTCTCTTGCTTGGATCCTCTTTTGTGAAGAATGAGGGCTCTATTTATAGATTTTCTGGAGTGGCATGGTCCGTAAATAGGTGTGAGATCAAGGGCGAGTAGGGAGTGGTCAAATGGACGGCCGATATTGAATCCTACGATCGTGCATCGTTCGTTGGCCATTTGAAGGCCTTAATGATGTCGGAATTCAGCGATCTTGGGCTCGTTGGATTCGTCTCGTCGAGCCGTTCGATTCGAGTATAAGCTCGTAAAAATCGGAGACCGTTTGGTAACTCAAATTGCTGTTTGAACCTTCCAACAGTACTTTGAGCCCTTGATTCGGACTCATTTGGGCTCGGATTGGGTCGATCTTGGTGTCGTTAGGTTCGTATTTCCGAGACGCTCAGTTTGACTGTAAGCTCGCTGAAATCGGAGTTCATATACTCCCGGATTTAATTTTTGAAGTTTCCAACTAGCTTTTGCTTCGAGATTCGTGCCCAATCAAGCTAATTTTGTGATGACGTATCAGGTCTATATAAATTAAAAGTGTTCAAACTCCATTGACAACATTATGGATTCTAATCCTATGTAATGAGACAAGTTTTAAAGTGAAATATATTTTTTATCTTCATTTCTTCAACTCCTTTCACTGGACTCCTTAGATCCTTAAGGTCCGGATATCCAAATGAAAATAATTTATCCTCGAAGGGGTGTTTCTTTTCTCTTTGAATCCCAAGTTATCCAAATTTGGATCTCCAAATGAAAGAAATTAACTCTCCCATAAGAGATGTTTCTTTTCTCTTTGGATTTCAAATTGGATACCTAATATTCTACTTTAATTAACTTTCACAAATCCTTTAATTTTAAATATACATGAAAATTTAATAGACTTTATACTCACTGCATGTTAGCCAACAAAAGAAATTCATATAAAAAGTCATCCATAGGAAGTCTAAACACAACAATCACTTGCTCATGTTTGAACAAATGCATAAACTTGGTCATGCTTTTAATTTAAGGGGGCTGGCCTTGACTTTTAATTTTTAGGGGTTTTGAGGTTTTAAGTTCAAGTGGCCCCATGGTTAACCATGATCAATCACGTTCTACCAAAAATTCAGTTTTATGTTTAACATGTCATAACAATGATCATGAACATGTTCAAAAGTTTTGGGGAGATTCCCAAGTTCAAATTCCACAAGATGTATAGTCTAGTGGCCTAGGCTATTAATATTTAAAGGATTTATAATACTTGAAATTCAATAAAGTTTTGGGGGTTATATAGTTTGGGTTGCTCCCAAATTTCGAGGGTTGACCCTAGGGATATGTATAATCAATATGCAATTGACAAAGCATGAATCTTAGGTCATTTGATTTGGTTTTGAGATGATTACAAAACCACTTAAAATAGGTTATGGAACAAGCTAAGGGACTTCGGCCTTGACTTTTGTTTTGAAATTTTGGATTTGGCTTTGATTTTGGATTAGGTTGATTGGATTTGATATACCCATCTCATTGGAAATCATTTAGGTGATTTCTAATGATAGAGTAGGAGGGGTCAAATGATAGCCATTAGATGACATCCAATTGAAGGGATTTGGATTTGATTTGGATTGGATTTTAATTTAAGTTCAGATTGAGTTTGAAATTGGTTTAGTTAACCTTAAACAAAAAGAGGTCAACAATACCTTGCCATGGTGTCATCATCATGCAATTTCGTTCAAAAAATCCACTTACTGCCAAGATCATTTTGAGTAGAATGTGGAGCAATTAGAGTCCAAAGTAGCTTGATTTTAAAGTGCTTGAAATTCATCAGATATGGCCTTCCTCTAATGAGGAAATTTGGTTGTTGATGAATAGTAGGTTGGATATGTGGAAGGACTAGTAAAGTGTAATAATTTGAGAATGGAGTACAGGTGGAGGTAGATTTGGTTGAGAATTTGAAGAAGTTGATGATGGATTGCTATGTGAAGAGGTGGGTGAGTGGGTGGAGGTAATTAGATTTTGAATTGGTATTGGGGACATAGTGGAGGCTGGAGGTATGTAAGAAATTGAATGGAGTGGTGGAACAAGTGTTAGAGGAGGAGAGTAGGAGGGGTGTTGAGGAGAGGATGAATAGATATTATATGGAGAAGATTGCTTAAGTGGAAAATTTGTTCATTAAAGGAAACAATGCTTGCAGTGCAAACTTTTTCCGTGGCTAAATTTAGACATAGATAGCCTTTTGATGCTTCAACATATCCAAGGAAAACTTATTGCATAACTTTTGATGGAAGCTTGTGATGCATATGAGGTGGAAGAAGTAGAAAGTTTTGAAAGCATTACAGGACGAGCAGAAGCACTAGTATCATGGTTCCAATCATGAATTGAAGTGTTTGTGCTAGCAGAAAGAGCCGTTGAGGATTGTGGTTGATAGTTGAGATCAGAACAAAACAAGCACTAAGTAACAGTGTGGCCAAATTTTAGGCAGATTTGACATTTCATAGATCTTATGTTAGGTCGTGATCCTCATCCAACAGTACGATTTCCACGGGCATACAAACGTCCACGAGTAGTGAGTGATCTTCCTCTACCTCTGCCTCTAAATGTAGTAAGGGCTACAATAGGTTCTATATGATCAGAAAGACGAGCTTCCCGTAAAGCTTCAACAATTAAGTTCATTTCTTCATTGTATAATAAGGAGTATAGATCATCAAGGTTGATTGGCTGAAACTTTGTGCAAATGAAAGTTTTGAAAGCACTACAGGATGAAGGAAAACCATTCAAGTTGTACAAGATAATATCCTCAGAATCAATGGTGCTTCCTGCAACATTAATGGCATCGATTTTGGATTTAATTAAGGACATATATTGTGTCATAGATATATCATTCATAGTAAGATGATGGAGCTCATTTATGAGTTAAAGAATACAACATGAATTTGTAAATTAAATTTGTTTGTCAATATTTAACCACACGTCATGACATGTCTCAAGATTGAGCACATAGGGTAGAAGAGGAGGAAATAATAGAGTATAGGGCAACCGTTTAATTCTGATCAATTAACATTCATTGATTGTAGGCAAGAACACCATCGGAGTTGAACGTACACTTGCTAGGTGATGGTGAAGTGCCATCAAGAAATCCATGGAACCCAATGACTTTGATAACTTGTGCTCTCCATATAGGATGATTGTCAGAAGTTATGAGAAATCAGCAAAGTCCAAAAGCTACGAGAGCTTCCAGATATAACAATCAGACTTATTCAAATTACATTAAAATGAGAAAATTCTATACAAAAGAAAGAGGTAAACATTTGTGCTTGGAATAATCTAATGCATTTCTTCACCCACTGGGCTGGGAAGCAGTATTAAGAACGTTTGTGATATGCATCAGATAGCATTTTGCATTTGGGATCCAGGCGCCTCTCGTGCTTCATCCTTTCAGCTGCCTCGTTCTTCTCTGAAGACATAACTAAGGAGTGAATCACTTGTGCCCTGTGGAGCAGAGCTAAAAGAAACCCTAGTAAAAAGAGTAATGAGATGGGGAGGGAGCGTGGAAAGCCCCCTGTAGCTTGAACCTTTTCCATAGTTGCGTTCGGAAAACCATTGCCTTTGCCATTTCTTGTAGCGAATTCTCCCATTCCCGCTGTACAGAAACAATCAGATATTATTTGTAAAATAGCTTCCAAATTGAGTAATCAATAACATTAATAATGATTGCAAACCTTTCTTTTCTTGCTTAACTATTTCATCTTCAGCAACCTTCGTCTGGGAGCAATATTTAGACCATTCATGGAATAGGTCAGATGCATCTATGTGCACAGGTGGCATATCCGAGAGCTCTTTTGGATTCATGTCTACCACTTTTTCTACTTTAGTCAAGATGATAAGCTGATAACGTTTAGTAGATGAAATAATATTGAACAACAACAACAACAACAACAACAACATCAAGCCTTTATCCCACTACGTGGGGTCGGCTACATGAATCCTTTTTCTCCATTGTGTCCTATTAAAAGTCAAATTCTCGTTTAAATCTAATAAAGAAAGGTCATTCTTAATATTTTCTAACCAAGTCTTTTTAGGTCTACCCCTACCTTTCTTAACATAAGTCAAATCTAATACCTCTACTCTCCTAACCGGGTCATCGGAAGGCCGCCGTTTTATGTGACCAAACCATCTAAGGCGACTCTCTCTAATCTTATCTTCTACTGGAGCTACTCCAACCTTTTCACGTATATGCTCATTTCGTATCCTATCTCTAAGGGTAAAGCCACTCATCCACCTGAGCATCCTCATCTCTGCCACACTTAACTTAGTATTATGCTTCTCTTTTAATGGCCAACATTCGGCACCATAAAGCATTGCAGGCCTCACTACCATCTTATAGAACTTTCCCTTAAGTTTGAGGGGTACATTTCTATCACATAACAAGCCCGATGCATTCCTCCACTTCAACCATCCACTTGAATTCTGCTGATAATATCCCCATCTATTTCACCATCACTCTGAACAATAGATCCAAGATATCTAAAACGTGTACTCTTATTAATGACTTGATCGCCCAAAGTCACAATCCCCTCACTAGGTCTATTACTACCAAAATTACACTCCATATATTCCGTTTTAGATCTACTCAAGCGAAAACCTTTAGACTCTAAGGTTGACCTCCATAATTCAAGTTTACCTTCAACTCCCTTTCTAGTCTTATCAACAAGAAGAATATCATCAGCAAAAAGCATACACCAAGGTACATCCTCTTGCAAATGTCTAGTGAGAACATCCATGACTAAAGCAAAAAGATATGGGCTTAAGGCTGATCCTTGATGTAACCCAACCGAAATAGGGAAATACTTGGTCAAACCACCTTGTGTTTGAACACAAGTAATAGCTCTTGCATACATATCTTTAATGATTTGAATATAAGCACTATTGACTCCTTTCTTTTCAAGAACTCTCCATAGCACTTCTCTTGGAACTTTATCATATGCTTTTTCTAAATCAATAAATATCATATGTAGATCCTCCTTATTTTCTCTATATTTCTCCATCAAACCTCTTAATAAATGAATAGCTTCCATAGTCGACCTACCCGGCATGAATCCAAATTGATTATGAGAAACATTAGTATCACGCCGCAACCTATGCTCCATAACTCGCTCCCAAAGTTTTAAAGTATGACACATTAACTTAATACCTCTATAATTCGCACAATCTTGTGCATCACCTTTATTCTTAAAAATAGGAATTAACACACTCATTCTCCACTCATCTGACATCTTTTTAGTCTTCAAAATAGTATTAAAAAGTTTAGTAAGCCATGAAATTCCTTCATCTCCTAAGCATTTCCACACTTCTATTGGAATATCATCAGGTCCAACAGCTTTTCCACCCTTCATTTTCTTTAAAGCCTCTCTAACTTCAGTTTTACTAATACGCCGATAAAAATAGAAATCTTTATTTTCATTTAGGGTGCTAAGGTCATTATAGTCAATCTTATATTCACAATCTTCATTAAAAAGTTTAGCAAAATATCTCATCCATCTTTGTTGAATATCATCTTCTAAGAAAAGTATTTTTTGATCTTCATCTTTAATACACTTCACTTGAACTAAATCCTTACTATTTCTATCTCTTTGTTTGACTAACTTATACATATATCTTTCTCCCTCTTTAGTATTTAATCTATTATATAAATCACTAAAAGCTAATGTCTTTGCATCGCATATTGCTTTCTTAGCATCTTTACGAGCCACTTTATAAATTTCCCAATTATCAGAATTTTTAAAATTAAACCAATTTTTATAACAAAGCTTTTTATTTTTAATCTTTTCTTGCACATTTGGATTCCACCACCAACTACTTTTACTATTAGGAGCTTTTCCCTTTGATACTCCAAGGATATCTTTTGCAATATTCTTAATATCACTAGCCACTTTTTTCCACATAATATTAGCATCCTCATGCACAGACAAAATCTTAAGATCTAAGATCTTATTTCCAAAAATATTTTTGTTAATATTCTTTAAATGCCCCCATCTAATCCTAGAAAATCGTTTTACTTTATTTTTTATTTTATGCCCCTTTATCTTAAAATCCAAAACTAATAATCGATGTTGGATACATAAATTTTCACTCGGAATAACTTTACAATCTTTACAATCTAAACGATTTAGTTTTCTAATAAGAAAATAGTCAATCTGTGTTGTACTATATCCATTTTTATAAGTGATGAGATGCTCATTTCTTTTCTTAAATAAGGTATTAACAATTGAAAAATCATAAGCTAAACAAAAATCCAATATGGTCTTGCCACCTTCATTCGTCGTTCCAAATCCATGGCCACCATGAATGCTTTTAAATCATCTACCTCTCTACCAACATGTCAATTTAAATCTCCTCCAATCAAAACTCTTTCTTCAAGAGGTATCTTTTGTATTAATTCTTCTAAGTCATTCCAAAAATTTAATTTAGAACTCATATCCAAACCTACTTGAGGAGCATAAGCACTTATAATATTAACAATCTTATCATCAACAATAATCTTTAAAACTATAATTCTATCTCCAATCCTGTTAATATTTATAACATTATTTTTTAAACTCTTATCTATAATAACACCTACACCATTTCTAGTACGACTCCTACCCGAATGCCAAAGTTTAAATCCTAAACTATCAATTTCCTTAGCCTTCTCACCAACCCATTTAGTTTCCTGAATGCACAAAATATTTAACTTCCTATTAATCATAATATCTATTAATTCCATTAATTTTCCTGTAAGGGAACCTATATTCCAAGTTCTTATCCTAATTTTAGTTTCATGGACTAGCTTCTTTGCCCACATCTGTCCTTGATGTGGGAACCCTTGCCTATTTAACACTGCACCCGGGCGCCGGTGCAGCGGCCCTTGCACACTTGTCACTGTATTCAGGTCATACAGCGCGTCGCTTCCAGGGGACGCCCTAGCATTAACACAATTTCTTAAAGGATTCATGTCATTTTTGTTCGACAAGTTTTACGCTAGCTGTCGACTACCTAACGCAACCCTCCACTTTTCTCATCCAGGACTTGGGACCTGGCAATGGCAGTGTTTAGATGAAATAATATTGAAATAAATATATATTTCAAGAAAAAAATTAGAATCCTGTTCAGTAAGTTACCTGACTGCATCTGCATATCTTTAGTTCCATCCTGCATTGTACATGGAGATTCCGTTGTTTAAATTAAAAAAAAAAAAAAAATATTAGTTGGGTTAAATGCTTCTACATTCTCAATAAAACTATGACTTGGCTTTGATGCTACCATATATTTGGAGTTCAGGCTAATCTTCTCAACACTAGGATGATTTCTTTTATGTTCCTTTGACGAATTTCTCTTTTTCTTCTTAACCGTAGCTGCACGATAAATGGATAACTTTATAAAGAGCTACATATGGAATAGCATGCAAACCTCTTTTAAAATAGGGATTTAGGACCTGTGCTGCCTTCTACAGCTTCCTTCTTTGGTGAGATTTCTTCAGGGCAGTAGTCAGCGCATTTATGCAAAGAATTTGAAGCATCTTTGTACTTGGGATTATCAAATCTTCTCCGTGCATAACCTTTTTCTTTCTTCCTCTCATTTATTTTCACGACTGTAATAATTTATTCAAGTTATGGATATATAAATCCGAAAAAGTGGAGAAAAATAATACTAGGATAGCAGCTATATACTAACCTCCATCTGGTATTTGACTGACGAGTATATTTTTGTTGAAGCAATATTCAGCACATTTATGGTACGGGTTTGACGCATATTCGCATTGAGTGTGCCCACTAGTTATCTTTTTGTTGCTGACTAAATTTTTTAATTCCTTTAGACTTTTTAGCTTCATGACTAAAATAATCTACCGGTTAGATTAAGCAATATCATATAATCCCCGTCAAAGAATTTGGAAAATACAACATGAGCAAACCTTCCACATGCTGTTCCGTCTCAACGGCCTTTTGGAAGCAGTATTCCGCACATACATGGTATGGGTTTGACGCAAATTTGCACTCAGGACTCACTCTTCTCTCTAAGGGGAGAACTACTACTTCTTCCTTCAACTTCTTGATAGCTGACATAATGTATTCGTAAGACTATAGCAAAAAGTTTTTGAAACATGTAGCAAATGGCTTACTTTGCCTTGGTGGATCTTTCTCTGGGGCATTTTCTAAGCAATATTCACCGCATTCATGGTATGGATTTGATGCATATTTGCAGTCAAAACTCAGTACCTGAGGGGAGGCAACTACTTCCTTTTCTTCTTTTGATTTCATCATAGCTGAATTAATCCACTCGTTAGGTTATAGCTAATGGAACTTGAGAAAAGCACCGGATGACATACCTTTCCTTGGCTGGTGTCCGTTAGAGACACTTTGAGAGCAGTATTCAGCACAAACATGATACGGATTTGATGTATGCTTGCACTGAGGATTCAATATTTCCAAGGGATCAGCTACTTTATTTTCCTTGGGCTTCATGAGAGCTGAGCAATGCATTGGTTAGATTATGGATGATGAACTAGGAAGAATATATCATCATGGCTTACCTTTCCCACTCTGATCCTTAATATGAAGATTTTGGATACAGTATTCAGCACATTCATGATAGGGGTTTGACGCATATTTGCACACAAGATTCACTCCTGGCTCAGCTGTGACAACTAGCCTTTCTTCTTTTGGCTTCACGGCTAAAATAAGTTTTAAGTTGAATTATAACCAACATGAGAAATCATAATAAAAGCATATCAAGTCAATGTAACGAATTATTTACCTCCACTAGGATGTTCCTTTTCAGGGTTATCATCAAAGCAGTATTCAATGACTTCATGGTAAGGATTCGATGCATGTTCGTGATTAGGAAGTGCACGGCTTTTATCAATTTTAAATGAAACTCCTTTTGGCTTCTCTATAATAAAATTAACAATTGGAAAGAGAATGACTTAATAATCTAAGAGGAATTATTTTTATCTATTAACTTCAACGGATAAAAAAAAGAAGAATAAGAAGAATGATAGGACTATAGGACACATGCTTAGCACCTCCATCGCATAAAATTTGGCTTCATTGACTATAGTTTTAGCCTTTCGGGAACTAAAAAACAAAATTGCTATATATATATATATATATATATATATATATATATATATATATATATCCCCGTGCAAGTCAGGATAAGCAAATGCCCACCCTAAAAAAAAAAAAAAGTAATGTCTTTGACGCTTCGTAGTCATAGCATTCGGCGTTCTCGCTTGTTCTCGTATTGAAGGTAACTTTTATCTAAACGAACTGTTTCTATTTGCTTGATGAAGTTTCTTCTTATTGTTGGAGCTTATTCTATTTGCTTGATGAAGTTATTCTGGTTGTTGGAGCTTTAGGTTTTTTTTGTTCTTGGTCTTTCCTTGTTGTTGTGTTCTTAAGATTATAGCATCAATTTTCTATGTTGAAAATTCAAAATTGGGCAAAGCCATGAGATCTGACAAGTTAAAAAGATTCTAACATATAATGTGTTAAAAATAAGGCATTATAAATGAGCCATGAAGACCACGTCTATTGTGGTTGTTGAGAGAGTATTAAGATGTTCAAGTTATCTTCAAATGATGGTGGAAATGCTGCTCTTACACTCTACCAGCAAATCTCAAACCTATTACCGAATAAAAAATAAAAGCTTTAGTCAGAATACAAACAAATAGCATTCAAATGAAAATCATAAATGTGAAAAAGTTTAAAAGCTCAAGCAATGCCATCACAGTCTGTAGGAAGCGGAGCATTTAAATAAAGTCAAAGAAGATAGAATAGCAGGAAAGTTAAACATACCCAAATTGGCATGTTGAAATTTATATTGGTGTTGAGGGCTAGAATATTAGTGGCGGTAAAGTATCAGATTTCACGTCTTAGCATTGCACGAGTATCAAACTCACAAACAGAGAAAGACCAAAAATACCATAATATTTTACGTGGAAAGCCCTGAAAGAAAAAAGCACAGGGCCACGCCCAGTTGAAATGATTCACTAATGTTTGAATAGATTACAAATGATTTGTTCGTCCTTGAGATTGAGGACGACTAAATTACAACAGTCAACTGTCAGGTTGAAATCATGCAACCAAAAGGGATCAGACGAAAGTCCAACAACGTTCAGTGGACGGGCAGAAATCCGGCGATAGCTGGTGGTTGGGCGAAACACCAACGATAGTCAGTGGCCGGGCAAAAATCCGACGATAATCCGACGACGGTCGATGGTTAGGCAGTGGTTGAGGAGGAATGATGGTCATGCAGTGGTTGAGGAGGAATCTGGTGGCAAGATAATTCTGATTTCTCTCTCTTCCTTCCTTGGGTTCCTCTCTATGAAGAATGAGTTGTCTATTTATAAATTTTTTGGGGAGTTCATGACCAGTAAATAGGGAGAAGATCATGGGCATGTTGGGAGTATTTTGAATGAACAGCCGATATCGACTCCCTTGACCGTGGACCATTTATCGAGTATTTGAGCATCTTAATGACATCAGAATTCGGTGATCTTGGGCTCGTTAGATTCACCTCATCGAGCTGCTCGATTTGATTATAAGCATGTCGTGTTTGGAAATTGTTTGGTTGTTCATTATATGGTTTGAACCTTCTAAATACGCTTCAGGTCTTCGATTTGGATATATTTAGGCTACGATTGGGTTGAATTTGGTGTTGTTGGGTTCATCTTTTTGAGATGTTCAATTTGAATATAAGTTTATTGAAATCTGAGTTCGGATGGTCCCGAATTTAATTTTGGAAGCTTCCAACTCAAATTGCCTTGAGATTTGTGCCTGATCAAGATAAATTTTTGATGATGTATCAATTGGCATGTTGAAGTCATACCCTGTTCCCTATTTGATAAGTCAAACAATTCCTCAAAACTCCTTTGGTATAAACCACATTCATAATTTGTACCTTCCTATAGAGCCATGGCAACAAAGTGCAACAGCTAGTAGAAACAAAATTTATATGGAAAAGTACATAAAAATGAACTAAAAACATGATAAATAGCTTTCAACAAAAACAAAAAGTAAAATGCAAAATACCAATATTTAATCAAGAATATATAATAAAATGAACACTTACTATTTCACAAAGTGCTGATGGGTTGCTTGTTTCAAAATTAGTGTTGAAATATTCATTTGTAATTTCCATGTAGCTCAAAATCTCAGCATCAATTGTTTCATCTTCTAAGTTGAATATGATAACATTAATATATTTTCATTTAACTATCATATTCATAGTCACTTTTCCAAGAAAAAAATAAATAAATAAATTTCACTCTCACTAGAAGAACCAAATTAAGAATCCATTTGCCAATGATGTCTATAAATCCCAATAAGCACTTCTTGAGAACCACACAAAAATGAATGTACATAACATTGATTCTTCCCTTCAGGATTTTTAAAAATATCATATTTTTGACTCATTAATGCATAAATTACTGAGGAATATAATATCTCATGTTCATGATATTCCATTTTACTAAGCAAGTTGTGGAGAGTATGTATCTTTTTTTTATTAAATTTGCATGTTCTTTAAAGTTTTAGGTCAAGATCCAAACTATAGTGATTGTTGGTTCAATCTTGTGAGTTTCTTTTTTATTGGATTCTTATTTTGAGAGCTTCGCAAGTGTTATTAAACTTTTATCACATTGATGAAAGCTAATTATAATTCAATAGATAATTGTTAGGCTTTTGACAAATGGAATGATTCTTGAAGAGAAAAAAAACTTGTCGAGATTGATATTAACAATCTCAGTTGACCCTACTCTTCGACCATCAATATGGAGTTATGATGTGAATGAGAGAGATGAAGTTCGTATAACTTATTTGTTGGAGGGGCTGCACTAACCAAAAAATCATCATTTCCCTCAAAAAATGATAAGAAATATTAACTCAAAATGGTTTGAAAAATTTTCTAATTAAATAGAATACATTGTACAAAAAAATGCTGCATTTTGTCTTTATTACTACTTATTTAAGCCTCAAGAGCAATTTAATACTTGTCAAGGCGATGGAGATACATTTGTTGATGAGGGATTTAAGAACTGGAAGAGAAAAGAGTTGGATCATGTCAGAGAACACAATAGTGCACACAACAAGGCAAGGCAAAAATGTGAGAATTTAATGAAGCTTCAAGAGCAGAGTATTCCTACTTTATGGTTGAGCAAGGAAGATAAGAATAAAAAATAATATCGCATCATGTTAACTACAGCTGTTCACTTTGTTCGATTTCTTATTCGTCAAGGGATTTCCATTCGTGGGCATGATGAATCATATAACTTAGATAACCAAGAGAATTATATAAAACTATTTCTGTTTCTTGCAAATCATAACAAAAAAGTCAGAAAAGTTGCATTTAAGGAAACCATTGGTAAGTAAAGCATTTATTTGATATTACTTCAAGAATTATAAATACTTTTGGAGCCTCATGCAAGAGAGATAATACTCTAAAAGCTATTCAACGTGATAAAATAGTTTTTATTTAAGCACTGAAGAGTTAATTAATGGTCGATATTTCAACTAAGAAACTAATTTGCAGCGCCCTGACGACACCCGTTGGAGTTCGCATTTTCAAACATTAATCAGTCCAACAAAAATGAATGCTTCTGTATTCAAAGTACTTGAAATTGTCAAGGAAGATAGAATACATGATCATCAGTCAGTTGAAGCTAGTTTTTTAATACATATTATAAAATCTTTTAACTTTATCTTGACACTGCATTTAATAATTAATATTTTAGGGATTCCGAATGAATTTCAAGCCTTACAAAGAAAAGATCAATATATTATAAATGCAATAAAATTGGTAGAAGTATCCAAACAACGATTACAAATGATGAGGGAAAATGGGTGATAGCCATTACTTGAAGAAGTGTCATATTTTTATAATATTTTTGATATTAAAGTTCCAAATATAAATTCTATATTCAAGGCTCGTAGATAGTTAGTACGAAAAGGTGCAGAAATAACAAACTTCCATCATTATCAAGTTGACTTATTCTACATTATTGTTAATATGCAACTTCAAGAACTGAATAATCAGTTCTCAAATACTAGCATTGAGTTACTTCTTTGTGTGAAATGTTTAAATCCAAGTAATATATTCTTTGCTTATGATAAGGAAAAATTAATTTGTCTTGTAGAGTTATATTCAACAGATTTTTCTATGGTTAATCTTGTGTCTCTTGAACATCATCTATCTATTTATACTATTGATATGCGTGCAAGCGATGAGTTTAGCTACTTGACTAGCATCGATGCTTTTGCAAAACATATTATAAAGGCCAAAAAAATATTGTGTATCCCCTAATTTATAGTCTTATTTTTTCGAGAGGGTATTTTATGCAATGAAAATTATTAAGCATCGGTTGCGTAGCAAAATGGGTAATGTATGGCTCAATGACTGCCTAGTGCCAGACATTGAGGAGGAAATATTTGATTTTGTTCCCAATGAAGTCATTATTCAACATTATCAAAAAATACAAAGTACAATGCAAAGTTTCTAATTTTTTTAATTCATAAATTATAATGAATATAAGACTTTGCTTAAAATTTTAGCTTATATATATACATATATAAATTTTGATATTTATTTTTTTATATATTGAGTCTGCCACCCTAAAAAAAAGGTCGGATTCACCGCTATATATATATATATATCCATTCTATCTCTCTTTTTCAATACCTTTCTCTACTTCCTCTGAACTTTTTAGCTGGAAGACTCTGAGTGAAACATATGCTAGATCATTGATATTGAATTTGGACAAATAGAGCATACGACTTACCCTGTCCATGCTGCTCCTTCTCGGGGGCACTTTGAAAACAGTATTCAGCACGTACATGATCAGTATTTAATGCACTTTTGCACTCAGGATTCACTCCCTGCTCTGCAATGACAACTACTTCACTTTCTTCTTTTGGCTTTATGACTGAAAAAAAAATAAGTTGAATTACAGCAGCGATGAGAATTTACAACAAAATTAAAGCAGGTCAATATCAAATGATTTGCCTCCCTCAGGATGTTCCTTTTCAGAGGTATCCTTACAGTAATACTCAGTAACTTTATTGTAAGGGCTGGATGCATGTTTACGACTACTATGCACGTATTTATCAGTTTCCATAGAAACTCCTTGGGAATTTTCTACAATTATATTAACAGGAAAGGAGATAAATCAATAATGTAAGAGAAATAGTTTGAGTCTACTACTTTAACGGATATCAACAAAAGCTTACTTCAACAGACATCAATATAAAGAGAATAATAGAAAGAAAAAGTTCAGGACAAGTTCCTTGATTAAAAATAAATTTTCTTCATTAATAATATTCTCAGCATTTGTGAAACAGAAACACAGAAACACAAAATAGATTATTTTACCTCCCTTAGCTAAGCTCCTTTCTGGGGTATTCCTGAAGCAGAATTCAGTACATTCATGGTGAGGTCTTGATGCATATTTGCACCGAGAATATGACTTACCTTGCTCATACCTGTCCCTCTCGGGGACACTCTCAGAACAATATTCGAGACATACATAGGACGGGTTTGATGCATTTTTGTACTCAAGATTCACTCTTTGTTCCACAGCGACAATTATTTCATTTTCTTTTGGCTTTGCGTCTGCATCAAAATTTTTAATTGAATTTCACGAGGATGAGAATTTACAACAACAATAGAGCAAGTCAATCTGACAAATAATTATCTCCCAAAGGATGCTCCTTTTCAGGGGTACCCTCAAAGCAATATTCAATAGCTTGATGGTAAGGACTGGATGCATGCATATCGAAATGACACACACTGCATCCTCAGTTTTAATGAAAACTCCCATGGTATTTGTACAATTGAACTAGCAACAGGAAAGCAGAAAAAGCTAATATCTAAGAGGAAAAATTTGCATCTGATAACTTCAACAGATATCAACAAAAGAGAACAAAAAAGAATGACAGAAGAACATTTTTGGTAGCAGAATTTAGTGCATTCAAGGGGAGAGTTTAAGCTTATTTACACTGTTGATTCATACCAGTGTTCTCTATATTGCTCTTCACCTTCACTCCTTCCTTCAAACTTTTTACCCTGATGACTGAATTAATGTATCGATTAGATTATCGTTATTGAATATGGATAAAAGTAGGATTTGGCTTACCTTTACCATGCGGTTCCCTCTTGGGGACGCTTTGAAAGCAGTATTCAGCACATACATGATATGGATTTGATGCATTTTTGCATTCAAAGGTGAATCCTTGCTGTATGGTGACATCTAATTCATTTTCTTTCTTTGGCTTCATGTCTACAACAACTTTTAAGTTGGATTTACAGGTTACAACTAACAGGGGCATTCAAAATAAAAGAAGAACAAGTTAATATGACAAAGTAATTACCTCCCCTCAGATTTTTCTTTCTAGGAGTATCCTCAAAGCAATCTCCATTAATTTTATTATGACTGGATGCGCTACGGTTCAGACGCACTCTACTTCTATTTGTCGTATTAGCCTTCTCTGTAATTAAATTAACAATTACGAAGGAGATTAATCAATGATATAACATTTATAGTTTATAATCTCCTAACTTAATAGGAATCACCAAAAGAAAAATTAGAGGCAGATAGCATTATCAGACTCATGCTTAGCTCTTTATTCATGCACAATTTAGCCTCACTGACAATAATTTTAACTTTGCGGAACTGGAGCACATAAACATAGAGCCGTTTATCTCACCTCCTTCGGCTACATTTCTGTCAGTCACACTTTGGAAACAAGACTGAGTACATTCATGATTAGGGTTTGATGCATGTTTGCACTGAGGGGGAATACCTGCTTTCTTTTTAGTGCTGAGTACCTTCTCTCCTTCCATGGGGCCTTGAAGTCTAATGGCTGAAGTATTAATGTATTGGTTAGTTTATTATCACTGAATTTGAACAAATGCAGCATATGACTTACATTGCCCTGGCTGGTCCTTCTCGGGGACAGTTTGGAAGCAGCTTTCAGCACATGCATGGTAAGGGTTTGATGCATGTATGCACGCAGGTTTCATTCCTCTCTCTGTAGTGAAAACTTCTTTCTTTTCTTCCT
Organism: Dendrobium nobile; assembly: GCA_022539455.1. Lineage (NCBI taxonomy): Eukaryota > Viridiplantae > Streptophyta > Magnoliopsida > Asparagales > Orchidaceae > Dendrobium > Dendrobium nobile. The sequence goes on from CM039730.1 coordinate 55,576,633, forward strand.
TTGGATTCATGCCTGCAAAAATATCTTAGCTAAATAAAAAGTAGTATCAAGCATTCCCACGGCAAATAGCGCAAGTCGATTTGATCATTTAGCATCCTCAGGCCTTAGGATGTTCCTCTTATTAGCACACTTCCACATTCATCCTCTGCTTTGAATTACGGAAATTCAAAATGGATTTCAAATTTTAAAATATGAGTTTCAGTCATTTAAATAAGGGGATGAATGACATATATATGAGAGGACAAATACTATAGATATAGAGAAAGATCGAGGGCTAGACTACTATTGATTTAAGAAAGTAAAGTAATTTATCTCCATACATCTTTTGTATCTATAAAAAAATATTAAAAGACTAAGATTTAAAGTAACTAGAAGATAATTTGTAACTATCTTTTACACCAATGCATTTTAGACTCTTAGTCACTTCAAATAATAACCATTCAAATTTTTTTATCGATCGAGAAAGATTCATATCATAATTATTCGACAAATTTTACACTTGTTGTCAACTAATGCATCCCTCCACATTTTTTCATCCGGGGCTTGCGAAACGAGTATATACGTGAAAAGGTTGAAGTTTATCTAGTGGAAAATAAGATTAAAGAGAGTCAACTTAGATGGTTTGGTCACATAAAACATCGGCCTTCTGATGACCCGGTTAGCAGAGTAGATGTATTAGATCTAGCCTATGTTAAGAAAGGTAGAGGTGGACCTAAAAAGACTTATGACATTTTTTATTAGATTTAAATGAATTGACTCTTCATAGGACACAATAGAGAAAAATGATTCATGTAGATGACCCTAAGTAGTAATAAACACTTGATATTGTTGTTGTTGTATGGAGAAAGATGCGTGACACAGACATCTATGTGTGTGTATAATTTTCATACTCAATATCATACTATCAATTGAGTTTTGGAAAATTCATGATTGCAAAGAGAGTTTAACATTCTAATTTTGTTTGAAGATTAAACTTAAAAAAAGGAAATTGTTTGAGATTGAAGATGAGGAACTTGGAGGAGGAGGAATATTGAACTCAGCTAGAGAGGCGGAAAGATTGGAGTTGGGTGGGAAGGAAGCCGTAGATTCTTGATCTGCCATTTGTGTTAACTTATGAGGTGCTGTTGAGCAGTTGCTCTGATACCATGAAAGCAGCTGAGAAGAGTAACGAACAGCAGAGAATAACAGGGAAACAGAGAAAGAGTGAAACGCAGAAATTTTACTGTTTCATTGAATCAGCCTAAGTGTATTCTATGATATATAGAGAATGCAAAGATAGTTTGTTATAAGGAATGTGCTGGCTATTGAATGTTGTAGGAGAAGTGGAGCAGAGGCCGAATACGATGATGGTCCTCACTGAGAGGTGGCGATTGTCCTGATGCTCTGGCATCGTTTACTATAATTTGAAACTTTGTGAAATTGGGCAATATAAAGAAAAAAAATGTAAATTATGTACAAACTTCAACGTTTTACGCTGTTAAACACCACTCGGAACCTTTAAGCCTAATACGCTTCCCATTAGCACAATTTGACCATCAATCCGTCTAAATGGACGATGAATTAGAGGTTCCATTTTTTATTCGAGCAGCAATATAAGTGGTCATGGCAACCTTCAAACAACATTACCACTAAATAATAATAGTAATAATACATTCAAAATATAACCAAACTAAAATTAGGATATCCTAGATAAAATTAGATCAAAATTAATCTCATAACAATAGTTAAGATGAAATATGCATAATCAATTAAAATTTGAATTACCCGCGTCTCAAAATGAATCAACGACTTTAAGATTCATCCTCGCCAAAAAAATTTTCGGATATCTTGACTTTATTTATTAAAAAAAAAAGAGATTTATAGCAGAAATTGCCAAGCGTTGAACAGTAGTCGATTAACTTCTTGGGGGGGTTAGTAAACAAGCAAACAAACTCAAAAAGTTCCAGAAGAAAAGCAAAGGAAGCAACAACGCAAACCTGGTTGTTGTTCTCCGGCATCCGGACGCTTCTCTGACACTTTGTCCAAGCAGTATTCAGCGCATTTGTGGTAGCGATTGGAAGCGTGAGGGCACTTCGGATTCACCCGCTTTTTCTGTGATAACTTCTCGAGCTCCCGATCCCCATCTGCAAATTTGTACAGGTCCGGGGTTCAAAATCCCAGCTAAAAAACATAAAGGAAAAGCACAAGAAAGCAGAGCGAAAATGAAGAACCTTTTCTTATTGCATTTAAGAAATCTTTGCCAGAGGGAATATTGTCAAGGCAGTGTCGGCCGCACTTATGGTAAGGATTGGATACGTTAGGGCAGTCGGGATGAACACCCTTATCGTTGAAAGAGAGGACCATGGCAAGGGGAAGAGCCTCCCTCCTATTCCTGTTGGTCCTGAAACTTGTTCTTCCCACGTCCATCCAAACCCTTGAAGAACTTCTGCGCAAGAAATGTAGGAGCAAGAAGGAGGCAGAAGAAATAGTCCCATGGCCGGCAGGACGCAGGAACCAAAGAAAGGATGATTAAAGAAAGCTCCCGATGACCTTGTCGTCCGTCAGCTCCAAAATCTAAGAATGGACAGTGAAACCTGGAATTTGTCCAATGATATTTCAACATTTTATCAGCGGAGCGGACAGAGTTGCATTTGTCCAATGTCTGCGGTAACATCGCCCATTCGTACGCTTTAGTTTTAAAATAACACAGCTTACTTAGGTTGTGCCATTTGCTGTGAGCGAGCTTGCAAACTATATACTAATTTCCCACTAATTAGAGAGGGCGGAGAAATCATCACATGATCACATCAAATCACATCACACATGCTGTTTGCAGGCTGCAGGATGCAGCAGGCTGAAGCTTTTTTTATCGGTTCCATCAAATCATTAACATATCTCCACAAGTCAAAAGCCGGCCTCCAGATCGAATCTGCCACCGAGTGATCCACGAAAAAATTTCCTTCCATCTCATCCGAGTGATCCACGAAAAGAAAGCCGGCAATTTTCTCAAATGCCGGCAGTTTAATAATACTTTGGATATGATGTTGGATCAATTAAGAGATCATATTATATGAAAATTTTGTGCTATTCATTTGTACTTAATACATATCATTAATTAATGATGAATTTTGTTATAGAAAATTTATTATAAAGATTATTTTGATCCTCTAGAAATGTATCCTCTTAAGATTGTATATATTGAGCTCTTGAGATTATTTAATAGCATATATGAGTCTGCAAAAAATTATGCATCTATATGATTTATGGGTAGATTAAACAAATGGGAGAGAGAGAGAGGCATGAAATGTCAACTGATTGCCCTAATGATACTTATTTTAAGTGATTTTGTGGAGGTACAGCTAGAAGCTTGTAGGGTCCCGAGATATTCGCGGTAGTAGAGAAGTATAAAGTTTAACGTCTTAACTTTGTACGAAAATCAGATAAAAGAGAGGTTGTGGCTTTTATAAGATGCATCAAAATTTTTACGTGGAAAACCACTGAAAAGGGGCAAAAATTATGGGGTCTAACCCAATTTGAATGAATCCACTAATATTTGCAGTTGATTATAAATGAGGCTCTTCCTTAGGGAAAGACCTTTAGTTTGATGTAATAAATAAACATTATATATCGTATATTACATGATGTAACTTGAAAGAATCACTATTGATATATCTGTTTTGTCACGACCCAACCCGACCGGGACAGATCCCGCTCGCATCGGGCCGCGACAAAACCAACAAATCCAGGATCTGGCTTTGGAATTTGTTTCAGAACTTTCTTCCAAATATAACACAGACAAAAAAACACAAAGCTACAATAAACATCCAAACACAGCACAGTTCGTCTATCTTTTCTTTCATCAAAATAATCATATACAGATACAGTGCATGGCTTCAGACAGAAGGAACAAAACAGAACAGAAAAGTCATGACTATACAAAAATCAAAAGTATCAAGTACCTAATCACATATCAGACTCAAAACGTCTAGTCCAAGACCTCCTTCCCTTTCCCAGAACCTGAAAACCACGCAGAAAATAAGGATGAGCTAACAGCTCAGCAAGACATCAATCACCAATCAAAATCATCAGAAACTCACATCAGAAAAAGTATCAGAAAAGTATTCGTACAAAATTCGGACAATCGTACAGAAATCGTATAACAGACAGAACAGATAATAGACATCGAATACGGAAACTGAAATCATATCAAATCGGATATCATAAAGCTTTCATGTCACAGAGCAGACAGAATCATACGGAATAATCAGAGTCATACAGAAATTAGATAAAATCACATTACAGCTTTACATAACAGATAATTTCAGAACAGAACTTCCTTCCAGATGTCGGAACTTCCCCTCTTCCCCTTATGACTCCCTTTTTGTGCATGTAGCATCAGAACTTCCCCTTATATCTCTCTTTTGTGCTTATAGCACTAGAACAGAACAGATATAAATAATTTCAGATTTCAGAACTTCCCCTTATGTCTCCCTTCCCGGACCCAGACAACGGAATCACAAAGGATTCCGGCCCCTTATAACTCCCTTCTGATAGCATACAAATAATCAATTCATTCAAATCATTTCATTTCAAAAATTCAGAAATCGTACGAAAATTCAGCGGCATAATGGCAGTATACAGAATTTACACAAAATTTCCCAGATCCAGAAATTTACCAAATTACCACAGAACATTCACAACAACATTATAAGACTTTCATTGTACTGACAAAACATTTTCAACATCCTAATAATTTGCAGTTCAATCAAAACACCGCAGAATCCAAAATGTCCTATACAAATCTTCCAGAAAATACTCAAAACATGCATAATTATCATCTCAGAGACATACCAAAAGTTACGCGGTAAAACCTTTGTCAGGAGAAAATAATACAAGAAATTCGCTAACTGAAACAAAATCCGGAACAGAAAATGCGTCAAAAATCTCGTTTCTGAAAATTGAGAAAGGCGGAATGTGCCTTACCTCGAGTCGATCAACTTCTCTAACTACCACAACGGACAAAAACAGACCGGAGTCGCTCAAAAATCCTCTTTTCCTTCGTTTTTCTCTCTCCTGGACGTCCTTTCTTTTCCAAAAATATCTCATTTCCTTATATATCAAGACTGATCGTACCGGACGATCTAGGCTCTGGACGAATTTCGTCCAAAACAAAATTAATTATCATCACGGACGACTTGGGCTCTGGACAGATTTCGTCCAGACGAAATTAATTATCGTCCCGTACGATTTGCTCACGGTAAGAATTTCGTTCAGACGATCCTATTTTGGTCCTGACAAACCATACAGCCAGAACTGTTTTCCTGCACAACCTGTACCGATCGTCCCGGACGATCGAACTTTATCCGGACGAACCTGGGAGCAAAATGGTCTTTACATGTTTGGTCAGTAGAATCATAGTCGGCAGGCGATGGAGGTTGGAAAGACTGTATTCTGGTGATGATGGTCGGAAGAACCGTAGTTAGCCGATGATAGTGGTCATAAAAGTTTGTTGTTTGACGACGAAGGTCGGAAGGATCATAATGTGATGGCTTGTCCTTTGTTTTTCCTCTCTGAATTGGATTTTCCTCCCAGGATCGTCCAGGACGATTTTGGATCGTCCTGGGACGATCAGTGTATGGCAAAATCCCGAGAGCAAGGGGTTTGGCAAATTAATTATCGGCCTGCGGAATCGTCCAGGCCTATTTGATTTTGTTCTGATCGGCCAGGACGATGTGGCGATCGGCCAGGACGATCAGACTAATGTTATAAGGAAATCAGCTCTATTTGAGGAGAGAGAAAATCATTTTATAAAAACGAAAATATCTGAGGAGAGAGAAAGATAAGAAAAGTAAAGGAAAAGTTCGTTTTCGGAGACCGCGGAGCAATTTTTGTCTGTCGCCGCTGTTGAGCAATTTGTTTATCTCGCTGTAAGGACTCCGAATCCTATTTCTGTTTTCAGAGATGTTGATTTTTGATCGAGTTGTGACATGTTTTGTGTTTTCGTAGACGAATTTTGGACCTGATTTGGTATAGACACAACTTTCACCGCACAACTTTTAGAATGTTATATATATGAATATTGTACATGATTTGAGTATTTTCTATGAAGATTTTACCGGTCGGAATTGATTCTACGCGATTTTAATTGAATAGAAAAATATCAGGATGTTATTTGATATGGATTCTATAGAATAATAGTCTTGTATTGATGTCGTGAACATTCTATTGTAATTTGGAAATTAGTGATTTTTGCCGGATTTTTGTGTAAATTTGATAGACTGCCGTTACTCCGCCGAAATTTCATACGATTTCCGATTTTTCTGAGATTGATAGATTAAATATATATGCATATGAATGTTGATATGATTGCTTTGCATTGTTCTTATATTGACTATTGATACTGAAAGACAAGTGGGAACCTGGTTGAACGTTGGTTGGAGATCGTGACCTGTACAGGATGGTGGGCCGACGGGCTTTCCTTTAAACATCGACTATGGATATATGGATGAGAGTCATAAGGAGTTCTTATAAATATGCCGACGGGCGGCCGACGGGCAATAGAGTGACGACTCTTTTTATAGAAACCAACGTATGGATATCTACAACAACAATATGGATTCTACAACAGCACTATGGATTTCTACAACAGCACTATTGATCATAGCTAGTGTTTGTGCTTGTCCAGTAAGACCATTGGATGAAAGTGTATGTGTGCCACATTGACATATGGATTTATTGCTTTATTGATTTGATCGGATTTATGGATTTACTGTATCGTACGATTTTCTCGATTTCATCAATTTCATTGATTGATCATTGAGCATGGATACTATTGATTATTGACATAGATATGGATATGGATGGATATAGATATCGTATTGATTCATTGATGCTATGGATATGGATATTATAGATTTATTGATATTGCTTATAGACTCATTGATATTATTGATCCTGCATTGTATTGACTTGCTGCATTTGATTTATTGATAGGGTAGAATGAGATTTATCGTATTGCTTTTCCGATTGATTTTATTGACTAGATAGCATAGATTTGATTTGATTTAATTGATTGATTCGACACGACTGATTTGACGGATTGATTAATTTTCTTCTGTGTACGGATTTCTTCGAGATTGACGTGTATTGATTGAGTTTGATTTATCGATTTGTCTGCTGCTGCATTGATTGGTTTCATTGACTATGGATTTCCTGTTAAGCATGACTTATTGATTTCTGATTGATTTATTGATATTGACGAATTTATTGTATTGAATTGACGCTTTACCGATTGGATTTATTGACGAATTTAGGGGTTTCTGTCACTGCACGATTTCATTGATATTGTATGCAATTGATTCATAGATACCGACATCGTTATGGATATGGATATTGTATTGATTCCTGGATACAGATACCGAGATTCCTGATTTATTGATATTATGGATTTATTGATTTACGGACATGATTGATACTACTGATACGAATACCGATACTATAGACCCACTGATACATTGATTCTTGAGCTTTATGGATTTTCTACTGGTTACTGATTTGTATTGATTTCTGTTCCATATTGATTTTCGTATCTGCATTGACTCATTGATTATGTACGATTGATTGATTTGACTTGATTTGATTGACCTGCATATTGTTTCCAGTGTCGTGCTTTGATTTCAGTTGTAGGCTTTGGTGACCTGCTGGACTATTTAAGCTCATTATATGTGGTTAATATTTCAGGTGCAGAGCCTCCGGCGTGAAGCTTCTTTGATCACTAGTGTGGCTTTGTTTTGTAGCCCTTGGTAGGCTTTTGTTTTGTAGCCGTATGGCTATTTGTACATATTCTTTTGGACTCTCTTTGGACTGTGTATATGTTGATATGTGGATTATAGTAGATGTTGTATTTCTTTCCTGTAATGCAATTATCTCTGGATGACTGTATTGATCTGAGCATGAAGAAAGAAAAAAAATATAGATAAAGAATGTTTAGATGAATCCTTTCACTATTGATATCTGGGGCATCACACATAATCTGGCTATGGACGACGGAAGGATCGTAGTCGGCCGGAAAAAGTGGCCAGAAAGATCATTGTCTAACAACGGATGTCGGAAGGACCTTATTCGGTAGGTGACAATAGCAAAAAAAAAAATTGATGTATGGTGAAGGAGATCATAAGGACCGAAGTCGGTGGACGACGGAGGCTGGAAGTTCAACGATGGGCAGAAGTTTAAGGTTGGGTAGAAATCTGACAACATGTGGAAGTTTGACGTATAGAAGTTCGACGAAGGTCCGACGATGGGCAGAAGTCCGGTGTCGGGTAGAAATCTGACGACTGGCGAAAGTTCCACATCGGGTAAAAGTCCGTTGAAAGTTCGGTGACGGGAAGAAGTCCGACGATTGACGGAACTTCGGCGTCGGGTATTCATATTTATGAAAATTAGTTTTATTAAATAAATATTTTTTTTCTGCTTTATTATAGATTAAAAAAACAGTAAAAACGGACAAACAAAAACTCGTTTCTCTGGTACAAAGACATCACTTGTCTACTGCGGTCTGCGGCTCTCTGCAGCATCTAAGCCAAAACGTTTTTTTTTTTGGGACATTTAGGCCATTTAAGGCAAACTCACACACACAACGCATACACAAAGACTCGTACCTAAAACCTCTTAGTTGGAAGCCTAAGCTCAACAGGCTAAGGTGAGCTGTGAGCCAAAACGCTCACTTGATGTATTTTTACTCTCTGGAAAAAAAGGGTAAAGATAAAAATGCTACTTCCTTTCGGCTTCGAACCCTTGCCGGCGCTCTCGCCTTCTCTTCCCCCACGCCCTCAATTCTCCACTCACCGCCCCCTCACTCCTTTCTCTAGTACGAAGACATCACTTCGATGGGTCCTCCCTTTCCTCCACCTCCGCACTCCGACGCTCTTGTCTCACGTTGCTTCCTCCGCCACTGTGGAGCCATTGCAGCATCCAGAAAAGCTACAGAATGTGGAGATAGATATGGGTCTCGAGGAAGGAGATGACGAAGAAACAGAGATGGATCATTTCAAGGCGGAATCATTACTAGATATCTATGCCGACAAGGACGCGAGGCATCTTCCCTCGCCGGAGGTGGAGGTTATGCAACTTGAAGATCTTCCTGATCAGTGGAAGAGGTCTCGGATTGCTTGGCTCTGTAAGGAGTTACCGGCTCACAAGCAAGGCACCCTTGTCAGAATTCTCAACGCGCAGCGCAAGTGGATTAGACAAGGGGATGCAACCTATGTCACCGTCCATTGCATGCGTATTCGCGAGAACGAAGCCGCTTACAGAGTTAGCACCTTGCTCGATGTTTGTTCTAGATGTTTATTTCTTGGGTTGCTTGCTTGTAAATTGCCTGATAGGTGTTTGATTATTTGGCCCTTCCAGTTTTTGCAACCAAAATGAAGTCTTTATCTGCTGCTCGGCCACATTGCTGCCGGAAATTTTGTTTTATTTTTTATTTTTGTTATTTGACACAGCTAGCTACTGTTTTTGCTGGTTATTAGACTAATGGTGATTACTGGTTGAAATTAATTTGTGGTCTATTCTTAGTTGAAGGAGAAGTCGTGCTCCTTGGATTTAGTGATAGTTATGTGGTTTTCTGGTTTCAGGTATACAGTTGGATGTCACAGCAGCACTGGTTCCATTTCGATTTTGCTCTTGCAACCAAACTGGCGGATTATCTGGGCAGGGACCGAAAATTCACAAAATGTCGAGAGATATTTGATGCCATGATCAAGCAAGGTCGGGTTCCTGCTGAATCGACATTTCATATCCTCACACTTGCTTATCTCAGTTCACCGATTGAAGGATGCATCGAGGAGGCGTGTTTCATCTACAACAAAATGATCCAGTTAGGTGGGTATAGGCCAAGGCTCAGCTTGCACAATTCTCTTTTCCGAGCCCTCTTGGGCCAGCCTAGAAGGGTTTCAAAACATCAGCTCAAGCAAGCTGAATTCATTTATCACAATCTGATAACATGTGATCTTGATGTACAAAAGGATATCTATGCTGGGCTTATCTGGTTGCATAGTTATCAGGAGTCAATTGACCGAGAGAGGATTGATGCCCTGCGGGGTGAGATGAAAAGTGCAGGAATTGAGGAGGGCAAAGATTTGCTGATCTCAATCTTGAGGGCCTGCTCAAAGCTCGGTGATGTTGAGGAGGCAGAGAAAATATGGCTCAAGCTGCTTGCATCTGAATATGCACTCCCTTCTCAAGCCTTTGTCTACCGGATGGAGCTCTATTCCAAGGCGGATGATCCTATGAAATCACTCGAAATATTCGAGGATATGAAGAAAGGAGCCATGCACGTTACTGTCAGTGCTTACCACAAAATCATTCAAGTCATGACAAAGGCCAATGAACTTGATATTGCAGAGACTCTTGTGGATGAACTTGCTGAATGCGGTTTGAAGCCACTTAATCCTGCCTTTCATGATCTAATGAGTCTGTACTTGAAACGAGGAATGCACAATAAATTGGAATTGTCATTCTCTAAATGTCTTACAAGGTGCCATCCCAATAGAAGTATTTATGGCATATACTTGGAATCACTTGTAATGGTTAATGACCTTGAGAAGGCTGAGCAAATTTTTAATGAAATGCAAACGAATGGGACAATTGGTGCTAGCGCCCGTTCATGCAATGTAATTTTACGTGGATATTTAGCTGCAGATGATTATGAAAAGGGTGTGAAGGTATATAATATAATGCGTCTGAAAAAATACGATGTAGAGCCAGATTCTATAGAAAAGATGGAGCGGTTTCTTGACCATAATAAAAAAATAGTTAGGAAATCTATCAGTTTGAAACTCGATGAAGAACAGCGTGAGATCTTGATTGGTTTGCTGCTAGGAGGGGCTGAAATAGTCTTGGATGAAAATAAGAAGAAACATTCAATTCTATTCAAATTCAATGCAAGATCTGATATCCATTCTGCATTGAGAATGCACATACATGAAAGATTTTATGAGTGGTTAACTCCTAGTAGATCAACTGATGGAGACCATGACATACCTTACCAATTTTCAACAATAGCTCACCCTTACTTCAGCTTCTTTGCTAACCAATTCTGGTCTAAAGATCGACCTATGATTCCAAAGCTCATTCATCGATGGCTATCAGTTCGAGTATTAGCATATTGGTATATGTATGGTGGGTTCAAAACCTCGTCAGAAGATATATTACTTAAGCTAAGGGGTGCAAAACGCGAAGATATTGACAAAATATTAAAGAAACTTCAGGGGAAAGACATAGCCACGAAGGTGAAGAAGAAGGGAAGATTTTTCTGGATAGGTTTTCAAGGAACTGATGCAGTTCGGTTCTGGAATCTGATGGAACCTTTTCTCCTACAAAATGTGAAAGATCTATTGATGCCAAATAATGATGCCATTGGAAGTGATGATGGAGATGTTCTTAATAAGAGATCTGATTCTGATGCGCACAAATCTGGTGAAGACTTGACGTGATCTTCTTATAATTATGTATATTCCTTTTTAAATTTGAGATAAATCATTTTTCCTTGTCTCATTTTAAATCCTCATTTCAGTACTGACTACAACATGTTATATTTTGTAAATTAAATTGTCATGTCAGAAGAAAATGTTTAATTTGTATTCACATCTATGTGCTCATGTAATTTTGATTTGCCTTCGCACCGATCCAATAATATATATATATATATATACACACACACACAATTAGAGAAGTTTTTGATACCTGATATTATTATGAACTGGCCTGATCAAGAAACTTGAGATGAAACTGTTCTTGAGTTCATCAATGAAATGAATTTTCACGTACTTACCTGCGTAGAGGTGTAGACTTTCTGGTTGATAGAATAGTAGAGGACCTCTGTGATACACTGGACGTGAGGATTGTATATTCTAAATAATAGCTCTGAAAAAATGGTGTTCTTAATGTAGTATGACGAAGATATCCTTAACTGTAGTGCTATCTTAGAAGGGTAAGAAATATAGGCAAGTGAAATGGATCACATCAGAGTGTAAGCGGAGGTGAACAGGTATGCCCTGCCGCTCACTTCGACAATTGGTGGATAGCTTGGCAAAATTTGAGAATGACAACATGTTTCTGTGCCTTAATTTGCATTAATTCACTCAAAATCCATAAAAAAAAAACACACACACACTCGTTGGACTAGAAATTGCTTGATGCATTGAAAAACGTACAATTTTTAGATTAACATAGTTGTTGTGGGCTTGTTAAACGGAAACTACATATCTTTTGCACTTTTTACCTTCAACTATAACCTTGAGCATATTTGGGCTTGTTAGAAGGAAACTACATATCTTCTGCACTTTATATCCACAATTATAACCTCGAGCTTATTTAAATTGAACTGTTATATTTCATATCAGTTTATACAAAAAGAAAAACATATATTTCATGTCAGTTGTGAATTTTGATTGATCTATCTTCCTTGAGCGATTCTTCGTTTATTAGAACCCTATGTTTCAATAGTTCTACACAGTTAATCTTATAAAATACAACTCTCAAACTTACACAAACTTTATTAAGAAGTTATGTTTCTTTTCCCCTTCCTTTCTATTCACTTCAAAGCTTTTGCTTCTGCTATTTGCAAAAATTAATTCATCTTCATGCAGGCACACATGCAAAACATCTCCTTTTTTAATTTTGATGTAAAGTACATGCTCATATGGACATTTAGAATTTTTTTCTTGGAGGCATTAATTTGTCAATTGACGACACTTAATTTGCATTCGAAAATTTGTCATGCAAATTAAACTTTTATAAACTCAAAATTATATGTCACAAAATAAAAATATTAAATTACTCGTCACCCTTGTTGTTCACCTTGTAGAGACTAGAGACCGCAAAGCCTCTTCGATCGTCGATGTCGTCTAATGCATTTAATCCAGTGTTGCTTGTTGCTTTGAAGCGTGAGGTTTGAAGTGGATTAGGAAAGATGCTGACGCCTACTCTGTCTTCTTACTTATCAATAATCAACCACTGCCACCATTCCAAGCTAACTGTTCCAGTACTTGAAGTAGGTGTGGTGTCTTCACGCTAACTAATCAATTTTGCCTACCTAACAATCCCTTTAATTCCGTCTCCATGCAATTGCTGCATATATAATCTAATCAAACAAAGAATTTTCTGCACCAAACAAATATATATATATATGAATATATATATATATGTTATAATTTTGATATCAAAATAGAGATAAAGAAATACTTGTTATAATCACAGCAAACAAAATGCTGAAAACCATCAAGTGAACTGAACTTCTAATTTGATGTTTTATCTGCGTGGATATTTAGAAAAAGAAAACAGAGAATGTGACATGAATGTTTGTGAATGAATCCAGATAGAAGAATTATAGGTTAAATCAAAACTACCATTCGAACGGCAAATATAACGGTGAGGACCGGCCCAACAATCTTATTTGTGAAACCAAATGAATAAAGGATACGGATATATATTCATGTTCATGTTCATGTAAGCGGTCGATGATGATCGGATAATATAGAAGGATGGAGGTGGCCGCACAGAGGCGGAAGGTGTCAGTTTGGGCCAAATCAACGATCGACAGAATGGGAGCAATCTATGAGATGTGATTTGGTCAGATCGAGCAAGCAAAGACTATTGATTTTTGTTCTAGATCAGTGTTGAGCCGGATTGGTGCAAATTTAGCGTTATAAGGCGGCTGCAATTTGGTGGCGGCAATGAGATCCGGTGGAGCCATGGATACATCCATCTCGATGGTGGAGAAGACTTAAATCTATCAGGTGGTTACACATCCCGTTAAAATTGATGTGATGAAATTTGACGACAAAGAAAACTTTGATATGTGGCGATGTGAGGTGATGGATGCATTGTGGTATCTAAATCTTGAAAAAGTAATGGATGGCGAGGAACGTCTTGAGGAGATTTCAGAGAGAGGTTGGCTAAAGATGAATAGGATTGCTTGTGGTTTGATCAGAAATTGTTTATCTCAGGAGATCAAGTATAAGGTGATGATGGAGACTTCTGCTGTGAAATTATGAAAGATTTTGGAGATTAAGTAATTGACAAAGAGAGTGAAGAATCGTCTCCATATGAAACATATGTTCTACATATTTTAGATAGGACATGTGATTACTATTGATGATCATTTAAATAATTTCACAAAGATTTGGCAGATCTTTTGAATTTGGATGAGGAGGTTGGAGATGAAGATATGGCACTCATTTTATTGAATTCGCTCCCGCATGAGTATGAAAACTACACGATGATATTGAACTTCATGAAGATACTCATTGGAAGGAGGACTTCAACTATGGTGAGATGACTACTGCGTTGCTGAATCACGAGTTCTGATGTCGTGATAAGGAATTTGCAAAGATGAATTCTGTAGAGGATCTCACACTCCAACGTGAAAGATATGAAAAACAAAAGAATAAAAAGGACGACAACAATAAGCAATGCAAGTCTTGTGGGCTCAATCTTGAGAAGAATCAGAGTGCCTTATGTTTAGAAACTAGTTATTGGAAGAAAGATTGTTCGAAGCTGAAGGAAAAAGAAAATAAAGTTTTCAATTGAGGCTAAGGCAAACCTTAAGCGTGGAAGAGCGTGACGAAGACTCAGGTGCATCACTATTTATAGTTTCTCAAAGTTTGTATATAGATGTTTCATCCGGGATTAGGATACTTGTGCTACCTATCACATTTGTCTTAATACATAGTAGTTCAGTACTAGTAGGGAGTTTGATAGTGTTGTTGTATTCATGAGAAATGATCAAACTTGTCGTATAATTTGTGTAGGGATCATCGCATCAGAATGTATGATGATACTATGAGAGAGCTTACTGATGTGAGAAATTTTCCAGAAAAAGTTTGCTATCTGTTGGGGCTTTAAAGACCAAGGTCTACATGATAGTTATTGAGGCAAGAGTTCTGAAGATATATTACGGAGAATTGATGTCTTTGAAAGAAGTTTTTCATCATAATATTTACTACCTTCAGGATAAAAGAGTGATTATAATGGATGTTGTTGCTGATAATTCTTCTGGTGTCACTGCATTGTGGCATATGTGGCTATCTCATGCTGAAGATGCTTCTCTTATGAATTTGGTGAAGAAATGACTAATTAAAAGAGCAAGCACCTGCAAGCTCAATTTTTATGAATATTGTGTGTTTGATAAGAAGACATGTGTATCATTTGGTACTGTCATCCACAATATAAATGATATCATGGAGTATGTTCACATAGATGTTTGGGGCTCAACGGAGACATCATCATTCGACAACGACGATACTTTATATCTTTTATTGACAATTACTTCTACCCATGCATCTGATTCAGTTGTATATTAGGAGGTAGAATATGATGTTGAGGATGAGATTCCAGCTTAAGAATCTATTGCAAGAAATAGGTTCAGGCTCCAAAACATCCCAAAACCAACTTGATTGAGGGACCGCATTACATTTGCACTTTCAGCAACAGAGGCTAAAATTTCTAGTCACTATAAGGAAGCAATTGGCAACCTTGAAGATAATTTGTGGAAAAGAACTATGGCTGAAGAGATGGAGTTTCTTCATGAGAATACTACTTAGAGGTTGGTGAAGCTTCCTCTAGGAAGGAAAGCCATTTGGTGCAAATGGTTGTGTGCAACGAAGAAATGTTCTAATGGAGCTAATGTGCGGTACAAGGCTAGGTGGGTGGAAAAAGGCTCTGATGAGATGTTCACCCCAATGATTAAGCATCTCTCGACACTTATTCACTTGACACTTGTAGCACACAATGGTCTGATTTTGAAGCAGCTCGATCTAAACATTGCACAAGCAGTTGGCGTTGTGAGCAGGTTCATACATGACCTAGGAAAGAGTCATTGGCAAGTTGTGAAGAGTATCCTGAGTTTATGAAGGGTACAATTGATACAAGTTTGGTATTGGAGAGGTAGTCAACACGACACTGGTGCAAGACTCATGATTGATTGTCCACTTGTTATGAATAACTACGCTTGACTTGATCCCTTGGGAGGGGGGATACGTAGGCAACTATCCAAGTATAGTCATTTTTTATATTGGAGCTTGGTTTGTCACCTTCCATTTTCTAAAGTGAAAAACTATGATGCACGGACACTTCTCCTCAAAGAGGCGTGCAGTGTCCGACACCGTGTCCGAAACGACACTCGTCCGACACTCCTCCGACACATGTCAGACACGTCGAAAACGTGTCCGATTAAAAAAATATTTAAAACAAATTGGACACGCGTATCTTAAATATTTTATATATTTTTTAAAATATAATGTCTTGTTTTTTGTGAGATTTAAACTAAATTTCTTATTTCATATCCACAACACCAAATCAACGTTTGCATTTAATACCCATTCATCGAATATTCTCATTTTCATTTCTCTTTGGAAGTGAAGGTATTTTCATCTTTTCTCTCGGTGACTGATAAACGACATCGACGTCCGAGTCTCGACATCTTAATACTAATCATTTTAAGCACAAATTCTATTTAAGTGACTTATTATTTCTTAATTATTTTTAAAATTAAACTTATTTAATTTTTATACACTATTTTTAAAATATAAAAACTATAATACCATGTCCAACTAGTGTCCGTGTCCTATATTTTCAATAATTGACGTGTCCGTATCGTATCCGTGTCGCCATGTCCGTGTCTGTGCATCATAGGTGAAAAATGAGGTGGAGATTGTGTTGATTTGGAAGGTTTTAATGGCTCATTAATGTAATTGATTAGGGAGTTAATTATTTCCCTAATTAGGCTATTTGATTGGAGATTTGATTGAGGATTGGATTAGAGAATTTTTCCTTATTTTGTTTACCTTAAATCTATAAATTGAGAAGCAAGAGTTGTTGTGGAAGCATGAGAGCTAGATAGAACTAAATTGTAATCCTTCTTTTCTTCAATATAGAGAACCAATCACCGAATTTTTTGCACTGTTTGTGTGCTTTTTTTATTTTTTTTTTCCATTGTGTTTGCACAACAAACAAAGCTAGACAGAGTTTTGAGTTTCGTTTTAACTAGTTAATAGTTTGTAATTAACTAAGATGTAATTGGTCAATTTATAAAAATGAGTATGTTTTAAGTTTAAATTAGCTAAAGTAGCATGTCAATAAAAGAATTTAAAAAGGAGCAAATACGGAACTTAATTATACGATTTCAATAGAAACTGTAACTTCATTATCTGATTTCTAAAATCGGATCTTCATTATCTGGTTTCTATTGAAACCGGTACTGTATTCACCGATTTTAATTAAAAATTTATTTTTCTTGAATACTTATAAAAATTCAATCAGATTTTTTCTTAAAAATGATTACAATTTTTGTTTTTTTTTATTTATTTACGCTGTTACAGTGTTTTAATTTTTTGATATATTATAACTTATTAGTAAATTTAGATAAACTAAATTTTACTTATTTTATTAATTCTTTTATAAAAAATAAATTAAACATATTTAATTAAAAATTAATGAATAGAAAATAAATTATAAAACAATAATTTTATTTAGAAATATTAATAATAAAATAATAATGAAATATTTAATATAAATATTTAATATTGTATTTAATATAAAATTTAATATTTAATATAAATTAAATACATTTTAAAAATTTATATTAAATATTTCATATAACTAATATTGTAAAAGAAATAAAATAAAATAAAATAAAATAAAATAATAGTTTTTATTAATTGATATCACTAAATTTTATTTTTAAACAATTTTTTTTTTTATTAATTGAAATAACTTAAACTTAAATTTTTTATTAATGGTTATAACAAAAATTTTTATAATTAAACTTAAAACTGGTTCTTTTTTTTTTTTTTTTTTTTAAATTGGCCGACGTAATTTTGGTCGTCATACTTAATCAATCGTTTACGAAATAAGAAGCTAGGCGAGCTATGCCAAAACAGCTGAAAGTAACCAAGAAAAAGCAAAGCAGAAGAAAATAAAGAGTGCATCAGTGGGAGTGTACATATATGTATATATGTGTGTGCGTGGGGTAGTTTGGGTGGAGCAGTTAGGATAGAAGGAAGAATTAATATTGGAATCGTTAGACCGACGGCGATCATGCATAAAAGTCTTCGTGCTATTATGTCCTTCCTCCTCCTCAGTTCATATCCAACCCCGGCAATCTCCTCGACATACGAGAGATCAATCGATGCCGGCGCCGCGGAGACCATGGAAGCCCTTCACCGCCCGCAGTTGCTGCACAGTCGACAACCGCTTAGTACTCGGAAACCTCAGCCTTAACTTGAGCAGGTGCCGTCCAACACGCCCCGATTTCTCCAAGAAGGTGGCGGAGCCGCCGTCTTTCCGCCGCATCTCCATCTCAGACCTAAGCAGCTCGTCTTCGGCGAGGTTCAACGAGGAGTTTGCGCATGCGTTTGGAGCCGGGCTATACGCCTTCCAGCTGAGCGAGCTGAAAGCCATAACGCACGACTTCTCAAACAGCTACCTTCTTGGTGAGGGAGGGTTCGGCACCGTGCACAAAGGCTACTTGGATGATAGGATGCGGCCTGGTCTAAAAGCGCAGGCCGTCGCCGTTAAGCTTCTTGACATAGAGGGGCTTCAGGGTCACAGGGAGTGGCTTGTGAATATTTCCCCTTTATATATATGCATTCTTTCTGTTTGATGAAATGCCTGCCTGTGTTAATATTCTCATTCCTATATATGCCTGCCTACTGTTGTATTGGTTCGGATGAGCTCTCTCTATATATATCATTAATTTATTAATGATGCTGGTGCAGGCGGAGGTGATATTTCTCGGGCACCTGAGACACCCTCATTTAGTGAAGCTGATAGGCTATTGCTGCGAAGATGAAGAGAGACTTCTGGTCTACGAATTCATGCCACGTGGCAGTCTGGAGAACCATCTCTTTAAGAGTAAGTTGCATGCTGATTTGGTCACCCATCCCCATCCGGATGCAACGAGAGAATGAAGAGTACGTAATAATGTATTTGCTGCATGTTTTATATATTTAAGAACAGGAATATCAGTGTCAGTACTGTCATGGGGAACAAGGATGAAGATTGCCACCGGAGCTGCAAGAGGGCTTGCTTTCCTTCACGGCGCGGAGAAGCCCATCATTTATCGCGACTTCAAGACATCCAACATCCTTCTCGACTCTGTCTGTGATCTTCCAATTCCATGCATCTTCTAATTCCATCTTCTAATTTTCGTCCTAAATGGCTAAGTGTATACAGTAATATTGCGCGCAGGACTTCAGTGCTAAGCTGTCCGACTTTGGGCTCGCTAAGATGGGGCCCTCGGGTGAAGAGACGCACGTGAGCACTCGGGTGATGGGGACACAGGGCTACGCCGCGCCTGAATACGTGATGACAGGCCACCTGACAACTAAGAACGACGTCTACAGCTTCGGCGTGGTGCTTCTGGAGCTTTTGACGGGGCGCCGATCGGTCGACAAGTCGCGGCCAAAGAAGGAGGAGAAGCTGGTGGAATGGTCCGAGCCCTACCTGAGGAACAGCCGTAAGCTGCGCTGCATCATGGATCCAAAGCTCGCCGGTCACTACTCTTTCAGGTGCGCAAGGGAGGCTGCTGCTCTCGCTCTGCGCTGCATCAGCCCCCACCCAAAGGACCGCCCCAAGATGTCCGAGGTTGTTACTGTTCTCCAAGCCCTACGCAGCAGCTTCAGGGAGAAAACGTCATGATATCTATATCTGGCTCGGATCGACGACTGTAGATGGTCCTGCCTGCGTCTTTCGTTAATTAAGTACCGCTGATCTGTTATTTATATGCCTAATTACTGTTTTCAACTGTGAATTGCTTTGTAATTAATGTATAGCTAAATAAACAAACAGGCGATTACAGTAGGAGATGCTCTGTTTCGGTCATTGCCCTTACTTAATTGCTCAAACTGAACAAAAAATTGATTCACACCTAAAAGACTGATAAACAAACTGACCAATCTAAAGAAAAGCAAATTCCCAAACATAACATGCACCTGAGAAAATTCTGTTAGAAATTATCTATAAAATTCCTCATAACACCACGGGAGGAGAAATTTCTGGGATATAAATGGAGTGAATATCTTGAAGATAACGACATATTTTTGTAGTTGTATACTTGTATTTTACATTACTACAAAACAGGAATTTCGAGAGCAAGCACAGTATAAGCAAAGTAATAAAATAGCTCTCTACATCATTCCAGAGAATTAAGAAATGGTCTCTCTATATAAATGAATATAGTAATATAGTGATCAAAACATGTTAGAAATCAATGGTGCTGATTGCAGGAGGTGCTCGACATCAAATAGTTATAGTGAAAAAGGCTCTGACAACGAATATTTGCAGTACTAAGATAGTGGGGCTGGAAGCCGGCCGTTCACCTTTTGCATGTTCTTCATATCATTTATCATTCCTCCTCATGTTAGCAACGTGTTCATGAATTGTTAACTTGCATCGTAAATGATCAAACCAAGTGGCACTAAGAGATTTAGTAAAAATATCTGCCTGTTGATCTTGAGAATGAAGAAATGTGACAAACGTTGATGTGTTGAAGTTTGATGCATTCATGAATGAAGTGAAAATTAATTTCAATATGTTTTATACGAGCATGAAACACTAAATTATTGATTAAGACAATAGAAGAGTCGGTGCCACAAAACAAAGGGGTGGATAGAGAGACTAGTATCTTAAATTTCTTTAGTAAACATCTCAACCAAATAATGTTAGTAGCCGTTATAACCCTGGGCGGATTTAAGGGGGGGCACGTGAACCATCTCTTTTTTACTTATTTTCTCTCTACTCTCTCTCTCTCTCTCTCTCTCTCTCTCTCTCTCTTTGATATTTTGTTTTTTAGCCCCTAGCTCTCCCTCTTTCCTCTCTCTCTCTCTCTCTCTCTTTTTCCATTTCCATCTTTACATTCTATTTTTTTAATTAAAAATTTCATCAAATTTTTTTATTACTTTAAAAACTCGAACATCAAGTTTTTATGAGATATACGTAATTAAAGCCAACAAATTACATTAGAGAGGAGAATTCTAATATTTAAATTTAAATCAAATAGCTTAAAATATATTTATTATAGATTTTTATATATTTTGAATATACTTTTATAATAATAAGATGTATTTTTTTTATATATTTATTGCTCTTAAAATATTTTTTAGTTATATTTTTATTTAAATTAAATATAAAAATTTACAATAGAAGAGTAGTTGAAATATAATTAGTATGATAATATATAGTTTAAATAAATTTGTGTTGAAATTAATTCAGATGAGCATGACAGTAATTTTTTTTTCATTATCATAAAATTTATCTTCTTATAATTAAAAATAATAATAAAAAAATAAAACCATAACGTAAATTTCAAAATAAAATGAAAAAGCTTGAGGGTATTTTTAAAGACAAAATTTTGTGCCCCTACAGATAAAAAATCCTAGCTTCATCACTAGTTGTAGCTAATGCATGATACTCAGCTTCGATAGATGAACGAGCCAACATTATTTATTTTTTTAACACAGCAGGAGACCAACGTAGTACTTAGGTAGGCACAATATCCAGTAATGGAGCGACTGTCTATTGAATCAACAACCCAGTTAGATTAAGAGTAGGCATAAAGTTCAAGTGATGAAGAAGAAATAGGAAGTCCAATGTGTAGCGTGCCACAAATATACCAAGGTTGCATTTCAACAACTGAAAATGAATAACATACGGAGTATGCATCCGCTGGCATAAATGATTAACAACAAATATGATGTTCGATTGATTGATTGTAAGATATTGTAAGGAACTAACAAGTTGCCAAAATAATTCAAGCTGAACTAATGGTTCAAAATCAACAGTAATAATGGGCAATTTGATTGGCAATGGTGTGTGTATAGGTTTGCAATCTTTCATACCAAACTTTACAAATAAATATATAGCATAGCGCATCTGATTCAAATGAAGACTTATAGCTATTTGTGTAACCTAGATGCCTAAAAGCTGAGAAACTGAACCAAGATTACACATTAGAAACCTGTCATGAAGGTTTTGGAGCAGTTTTGCAAAAACTATCTCATCATTGCCAGTGAGAAGAATGTCATCGACATAAATGATGTAGTAGTGCTTTACTTGTGATGCCCCAGAATCTATATTAGAAGAATTATTCTTTTATCCTTTAAATAAACAATAACCAGAGCTATCTAATATTTATCATCTATCAGTAAAAAACAGTCTTAGATTTGGAGGCTGTGGTGCGATTTTTGTCCATCAAGTTATTGGGAAATTTGCTCTTCTCACTGTTATATCTTATTTCTGATTTCAAAAAGTTTTGTGTATTTGATATTTTTCCTATCAAATTTGTGTTTTCGTTACAAAAAAATGTGAATAATTTTGTATTGGTAAAACTTTCACCACATAACTTTAGATATCATGATTATGAGCATTTTGCGTATTTATTTGAGATTTTTTACCGGATGATTTTAAAAATACAATGATTTTTTTCTTACCCAAAATTTATTTTGACATCTAAAAATAGTGATGTAGCACAATAAAATTTTTAAATAATCATTTTATACATTTTCTATTAATTTGATAATTTTATAAAAATATATATTTTTGCCTAATTGGATTCTTTATTATCTACCAATATGATGTTTTATCATCTTTTAAATTAAGCTCAATTATGCATTATTTATTGCACTACATTAAAAATGGATGTGAATATATGCTTGAGTAATAGCTGGTTGTTATTACTGTTATAGTATTGTGATAATAATATGCATGTGTGAAACAAACAAGTAAAAATCGGTTGACCCGTTGATTGAAAATTGATTGACCTGTACATGATAGTGGGCCAATAGGCTTTTCTTTAAATACTATTATTTGGTATTATCCTCTACCAATTCATGTGATATATTAATTATGAGTTATAAAGAGATCATTACTATGTCGACGGACAAAGAGTGATGACTCTATTAATTTACTGAGTCAATAGTTTACTAACACTGAAAAATACCATGATAACTAAGAATTCTTACTTGTTTAGTGTGATTACTGAAATGTATATTTTTGAGGCATTGTTCTTATTATTGTACAAATTTATTAATAATGCACATATTTACTGTTATTGTATTATTTTATTACTTATATAACTAGATTTTTACTGTTATTGATATAGATACTAATACTATTTGATACTATTGATTTAATGTACTGATATTAAGCATGTGATATATTGAGCATGTGATATAGATGCATTGATAACATGTGTATATTTTTATATGATTTTACTATATTGATTTGATTTTGACAGTCTTTATTTTGATTTGATGTTTTAAATTATAGAATATATTTTATTATTTATTACTGATAGATGATCTTAGAAAGTTTTGATTGTTGTTTATTAAAAGATTAAAATGATAATTCTTTTAATTTAGATTTCAAAACATCACATTATTGAAGCATGATGATAAAAGCAAAATGAAGGATAAATTGAGCTAACTAAGAAGTCATAATGCAAAAGATGAGTTGTCAATATGGAGAATCATTGATGAGGATCTTGCTTAAGATCATAAATGACTTTCTTTAAAAGGCATACATAATTAAGTAGTTGAGAATTTTAAAAATTGGGTGGTTACATCATGTAAAATATTTCATCTAGCTTGACATGGAAAAAGACATAGATACATCAAGTTGTAAAATAGTAGACTTATATACACTAGCCACAATAAAGAAGATACATATGGTTGAGAATTTTGCAAGTAGACTAAAGGTATCATAGCAGTTTAATCCAAATTTTGTTTAAAGCCTTGCGCAACCAAATATGCTTTATACCGAGTAAGTGAGCCATCATAATTATATTTTGTTTTAAATAACCATTTGCAACCTAAAATATTTTTATCACTTGTATAAGAAACAAGAGTCTAAGTAACTTGTTTATGGAAGGTTTCAAATTATGTATACATAGAAAATCTCTAAATAGGATGTTTAATAGTTTGAGATTAGGAGGTAAGTAATGTTGGAATGATATCATGCTGTAGATCAAATAGTGGTTTGGAACATAATGTTTCAGTTAAGAAACGTGTTATCATAGGTTGGTCAGGATTCTTCAATTTCTATTCTTTTTATTTTTCTTTCGTACTCAAGACATAATAGTTATGATATGATTGTATAGATCATGAGTATTATATTAATTTTTGAGAATAAATACAGATATGTACATTGATATTTTGAATTACATAATATATTTTGCTATTTATTACTGATATATGATATTAGATAGTTCTGATTGTTATTTATCAAAAGATAAAAATATATTCTTCTAAATTTGATTCTAGGGCATCACAGAAGCTGCAGGTGAAGGGAGAGTGGATGAGAAAGTTGGTTCGGAGGTGGCTGCTATATGAGAAGTTTTAGAATAAATTCTTACACAATTTATGTTGCTAAGATAGAGGGTGAGTGTGTAGAAGGGATAAATAGAAATGGTGATTGAGTAAAGGAAGGACTAGTATAATGGAGGTAGATTTTATATTTTGAAATTGAAAGATAGGTTCAAAGAATTGAACATGACGAGAGATATATATATGACTTGTGGCTAAGTTTAAGCATTTGTAACCTTTGTAGAGTTTGCATAACCAGGAAAGTTACATGATTGAGATCTTGGCTGAAGTTTGTGGCATTATGGAGCATGAAGATAAGGATAACACAAGCAACCAGATACTCTTAGATGGGTGATGACATAATAGTTCATAGGGAGAGAGGTTATGTGTTGTTTTAGAGGGAAGCTTATTGATAAGATAGGTAACAATCAATAGGGCTTCAATATAGAAATGAGTGGGTAGGTTAGCATTGAACTATAAGGCATGAACTATTTCAATATGTGCTCAGCTATACTGTGAAGTGCTGTTTTTGCTCCAGGATCGTCCAGGACGATCTGGGATCGTCCTGGGACGATCAGTTGAAGAATTGCTCCAGAATTTGCCCAGACTGCTCCAGGTGATTTTCCTGTAGGTATCGGCCGGGCCGATAGGGGCATCGTCTCAGGCCGATCCGTTCAATGCAAAAGTCAGAGAATAGAAGTTTTTATCGTCCAAGAAAATTAATTATCGTCCTGAGAAATCGTCCCAGGACGATGTAATTTTGTTCAGATCGTCCCAGGACGATATTGCGATCGGCCGGGCCGATCTGTGTATTATAAAGCTGAAATCAGTCGTTTTGAAGAGAGAGAAAAATCAGAAAAATATAAAAATATCTTTGAGGAGAGAGAAAGTCGAGGGCTTTTTGGGAAAATTTGATTTTCGGGCGACACGGAGCTGTTTTCGTCCGAAGAGACTGTTCAGGAAATTGTTGTACGCAAGGTAAGGCACATTCCGCCTTTCTCAATTTTCAGAACCGTCGTGTTTGGCGGTATTTTCTGTCCGGAATTGATTTTTATTCATGATTTTTGTCTGTATTTTCCGATTGGTTCAGTTTTTATCGCGTATGTTTTTGTATGTGGTTGACGTGCCGAGTGTGCACATTTTGATTATTTTCTGGAGATTTTTGTCCGGGTAGTTTTGATTCGACGGTGTTTTTCGTCGACTGGATTTTTCTGTGTAGTCTAAAATTTGCTGGGCAGTAGAATTAAAGTCTTATAATGTTGTTATCTATATTCTGTGCAAATTTGGCATTCTGTGATTTTTCAAGAAAATTGTGTAAATTCCGTATACAGCCGTTGTGCTGCCCGATTTTTGTCTGATTTCTGATTTGTCCGGATTTCTTCTGAATTGATATGCTATCTGTATATGATATAAAAAGGGAGTTATAAGGGGCCTGGATCCTAAGAGATTCAGTTAGTGTCTGGGAAATCTGAAATGAGCTCAATCTGAAATCTGATATCTATTCTGTTCCGAATCCGATGAATTCTGTTCTGGTGCTATAAGCACATCTGTTCTGGTGCCGTGAGCACAAAGGGAGGCATAAGGGGCCAGAATCCGAGAGATTCTGTCAGTGTCTGGGAAGGGAGGCATAAGGGGTCAGAATCCGTTGAGATTTTGTCAGTGTCCGGGAATCTATTCTGACTTGTGTTATGTTCTGAATCAATTAATTTCTGACTTTCGTATGATATGATTTGACGATATGATTTGATATGATATGATTTTGATACGATTCTGATACGATTCCGTTCTGTTCCGATATGATCTGTTTGTTCTGATCTGTACGACTCCGATTCTGATTTGATATATGTCCGTATAAGTTCTGATTTGATTCTGTTCTGATTCGAGATACGATTCTGTTCCGATTTATGAGTGGATTTTGGTTTGATGTGTTTGGTTTTGGATTCTGGAAGTTTTGATTGGAGGTTTGTCGCTTTGCTGAGCTGTTGAGCTCACTCTTGTTTTCTGGTGGTTTTCAGGTTCTGGGAAAGGGAAAGAAGTCCAGGACTAGATTTCAGAGTCTGATCAGTATAGGTATTGTTTTGTTCTTTTGATTTTTATACAGTCATGGCTTTTCTGTTCTGTCATTCTTTCTGTCTAAAAGCCATGTACTGTATTTGTAGATGATTGTTTTGAGGAAAAGAAAAATATAGATGAATTGTTCCGCTGCATTTGATGTTTCATAGTAGCTCTGTGTGTCTGTTTTGAGTTGAAATATTTGGAAGATTCAGTTCCGAAACAAATTCCAAAGCCAGATCCTGGTTAATCTGTTCGTTTGGCTAGTCGCGGCCCGGTGCAGGCGGGATCCATCTCGGGTTGGGTCGTGACATATATCATATTGTTGAAGAGTGTATGAACAAATAATTTAGTGATTAATGCCAAATTGTTGTAGTTTCTTTTGAAAATTATTTTTAACATATTCACCTCCACCATGAGATCATATAATTTTTATAGGTGTTTGAAATTGAGTCTAATCCAATAATTTAAATTGCTAAAAATGTAGGGAATGTTTAAGCTTTGATGAGAAGAGAATAAATCTAACAATAACATGTAAGATCATCCACAAATAGAAGATAATATTTATAAAATTGCATATATAAGGTAGGGAATGGTCCCCATACATAATTATGAATGAGTTTTAAACATTTAGTACTTTTAGGAATCGACAAAGAGAAAGATAATCTATGACTTTTGGCTTGAGCACATGTCAAATAGTGAAAACTGGTAGAGAATAACTTGCTGGAAGGAAGCATAACTGAAAATAAATGCTGAGTGGAAGGAGACGGTTGTTCAAGATATTGGTTCCATTGATGAGAAGATGATTGCATGGGATGAAGATCAACATATGTTGGAGTACTTGACTATGAATGTGTAATATCAGTTTTTGCTCCAGGTTCGTCCGGGACGAAGTTGGATCGTCCGGGACGATCGGTACAGGTTGTGCAGAAAATCAGTTTTGGTTGTATGGTTCGTCTGGACGAAAATTGGATCGTCTGGACGAAAATTCTCCCGTGAACCCTTCGCCAGGGACGATATGTCATTTTTCGTCTGGACGAAATTCCTCTCTTCATGGATCGTCCGGTACGAAGCTCGATCGTCCGGGACGATCAGTCTGGATATATATAGAAATGAGATATTTTGAAGAGAGAGAAAAAGCTGAGGAGAGAGAAAAACGAAGGAAAAAGTGGAAAAGTGGATTTTCGGACGACGCGGAGCCGTTTTCGTCCGAAGTGGCTGTTGAGGATTTTGCTGTGCTCGAGGTAAGGCACATTCTACCTTTCTCAATTTTCAGAACCGTCGTGTTTGACGGTATATTCTGTCCGGATTTTGTTTCCGTTAGCGATTTTCGTCCGTATCTTTTGATCGGTTCAGTTTTTACCGCGTAACTTTCTGTATATTGTTGACGTGCCGAGTGTGCACATTTTGGTTATTTTCTGAAGATTTTCGTCCGGGTATTTTTGATTCGACTGTGTTTTTAGTCGACCGGATTTTTCTGTGAAATTGGAATTTATCTGTGCAGTAGAATAAAGGTTCTGAAATGTGATTATCTGTATTCTGTGCGAATTCGGTAAATTTTCTTTGCAGGAATTTTTGTGTAAATTCCGTATACTGCCGTTGTGCTGCCCGATTTTTGGGTAATTTCTGAATTGTCCGTATTTCTTCTGAATTGAAATGCTATGTGTATAAGCTATAAAAAGGGAGCTATAAGGGGCCTGGATCCTATGAGATTCAGTTAGTGAAACGGGAAATCTGAAATGAGCTCAATCTGAAATCTGATATCTGTTCTGTTCCGGATCCGATGAACATCTGTTTTGGTGCTATAAGCACATCTGTTTTGGTGCCGTGAGCACAAAGGGAGACATAAGGGGCCTGAATCCTATGAGATTCAGTCAGTGTCTGGGAAGGGAGGCATAAGGGGCCGGAATCCGTAGAGATTCCGTCAGTGTCAGGGCATTTAGCTATATGTATCTGTACTACTTTCTGTATCTGTTCTGTTCTGTACGAAATTGTGTTTATGATATGATATGATCCGTACGATTCTGATTTCTGTTTCTGACTCTGTTGATTTGTTCTGTTCTGATACGATCTGTACGACTCTGATGTGATTTGATATCTGTCCGTATAAGTTCTGATTTCCGATTCTGTTCCGACTTCTGATCTGATTTCTGTCTGATAAGTTTGGTTTTGTTTTCTGAGAATTTAGATTGGTGGTTTGTTGCTTTGCTGAGCTGTTGAGCTCACCCTTGCTTTCTGGTGGTTTTCAGGTTCTGGGAAGGGCAAGGAAGTCCAGGACTAGGTTTCAGAGTCTGATCAGATTAGGTACTTTTGTACTTTTGATTTTTGTACAGTCATGGCTTTCCTGTTCTGCCTTTCTTTCTGTTGAAAGCCATGTACTGTTCTGTAGATGATTATTTTGAGGAAAATGAAAAAGATAGATGTTTTGTTCCGCTGCATTTGATGTTTTTAGTAGCTCTGTTGTTCTGTGCGCTTCTGTTGAGTTAAGAATTTGGAAGATCAGTTCAGTAACCTAATCCAAAGCCAGATCCTGGTTAGCTATTCCCCCGTCGCGATCCGGCGCGGGCGGGATCCGTCTCGTCTCGGGTCGGGTCGTGACAGAATGAGAGCATGAGCATAGAGATTAATGGGGTACATACTGTGAAGATTGGGGCCTTAGAGAAGAATCTTGTTGGTCTTGAAATCTTTGATTATGAAACCACAAGTATCCAAATAGATAGATTAGGAATGTTAGAAGTTAATTTAAGAACCAAGAGAAGGTTATGAAAGAGTTTAGGTACATGTAAAATGTGGGGAAGAAGAATCTTATGGGAAGAAGTATGAAGTGTACCCTAATCAGAATGAATTATGGGCAATAATTGACCATTGCCAACTTGGATGTGTGATGAACCTTTATAAGTCTGAGAGGATTGTAGCTACGAATGGTTGGAGGTGAGATGAGAAGTTGCACATGGTCAAGAAACCAATTTGTTGTGGTAGAAGTATCTTGAGAAACATTAGCTTGCTGAGAAGGTTGGTATGATGAATCTGTTCAATGCTAGTAGTGAAGTGCCGAATGACCTGGTTTGCTATATATATGACATTCGACATAGGTGCAATTTTGATCACCTCCACGAGCTCGGAGCTGTGTAGAGCGACCTCCACGAGTATAAGCAAAGGAAGAATGACCTCTAATAAAGGAGACAGTTGAGTAACGACTGTAGGAATGACCACGAAATTCTTGAAGAGCTAGAGCTGGATCAACAATTACAATAGTGAACAATTCACTAGCAGTAGCAGCAGTTATATTGAGCTCTTTACTACAAAGAAGAGCATAAAAGTCTTCTAAGCTTATGGGAAGTAGCTTGGTTCGAATGAAAGTTTTAAATGCATTATTGTTAGGAGGTAAGTCATTTAACGTATAGATGATGATATCTCATGAATCAATATCAGAGCCAACTGTAGTTATAACATCTACTCTTTGTTTAATCTCAGAGAGATATTGAACAATGGATTTGTCTTTCATTTGAAGTTGATATAGGTTATTCTTCAGTTGAAGTATACAAGAACAGTCGGTAGTTGCAAGCGCCATTCTATAGTCATCCATATTTCATGACAGGTATCTAGATTGAGAACATATGGAAGTAAGGATGGGGAAATAGTTGAGTAAAGCGCTACAACAAGATTTTGATCAATAATCATCCAAGTTTGATAATGAGGATTAATGCTGACAAATCCATCAACCGAAAGGAGTTGCTTAGGTGGTTTAGAGGTAGAACCATCAATATAGCCATCAAATCCATTAATTGATAAAAGAAGAATTTGAGCATTCCAAATGGGGTGGTTGTCTGTACTGAGCTGAATGCTGAGTACAACTTTGACATTAGACATAAGAAAATTGAGCTGAGGGGGTATTGATGTCTCGTTTATCTTGATCGGAATTGGCTGAGATGTTGAGGAAGCAGAGGAATCTATACCGAGAGCAATAGAGATAAGGAGGAGGAAAGAAAACACAACACTAGCGAAAGACTCTGATACCATGAAGATAACTACATATTTCTATAGTTGTATTTTACATTAACACAAAACAGGAATTTGGAATAGAAAGAACAATATAAGTAAATTAATAAAATGGTTTTCCATATCATTCCAAAGAATTACAAAATGGTCTTTATATATAAATGCATATAGTACTATGGTGATCAGAATCTGTTAGAAATCAATGGTGCTGATTGCAGGGGGTGCAAGACATCCAATGGATAGTGGAGCTGGAAGCCGATAGATTACCTTTTGCAATTAACTTATCATGTTATGCATATCATTTATCATATATGTATTAAAAAAATATAAAGAGTTCTAATTCATCATTGTTATATATATGAAAAAAGTTGTTCGACAAAGTATGGATCGTGAAATAATTGAGTATTAAAATTAAAAATTTTAAAATCAAATATAGAATCATTCTAACTCTATTTTCAATAAACCTATAATTAATACATATATTCATTCAAATGAATATAAAAAGCATAAGATCATCAAATTTTAAAGTTACTAATACACTCAAATTCTAAAAAATATCAAATATTTAAAGGAATCATTTGAGGCCATTTGATAGAGTGTTTATAATTTTGAAAAAAATAATCAAAAGCATTACGAGAATCTATAAACAGATCTTCATTCCATACTTATAGTTAGGCATTGAGTAGAAATAATTTTTTATTTGAAGCATCTTAAAAATTTGCCCATTGATCAATGTCAATGAGTGTCATTGCTCACTCACCCTAGACAAACACCAAAAATCATGATATATGTCATAAGTGATCATCGTCACAATTTTTAAAATAAAATTGGCATTTGTACCATCCGATCACCGCCGCTCGTACTCTCCGACACCGGTCTTTATCATCATCTAATCATTATACTTGTTACCTCATTTTGATTCTCCATCATTTTTCACTTCCATTAAAAGATCATGCTAACAATTTAGACTTCGTAATTTCATCTTCTCTAGTTTTGAAGAAGGTGATTATAAATGAAGTTATTGTCACATTTTTTAATATCAACTGATCTTCTTTCCATAATTTCATCTTCTCTAATTTATAATAAATTTTAATATCATGTTTGAGCTCAAATTCGATTAATTAGTCAACCTCAAGCTCAAGTCGAAGATGATTCAAACTCAACTCGACTAATTTATACCTTAGTTATGGTGATCCGAATGCATGCAATTAGAAATTTAACCAATCCAGCAGAGCCAAATATGAATTGAAGGATTTTTTTAATCTTGTGCTAGCTAGTAGTTTAAAATTTTTATTTTAGGCAAAACATAAATAATAAATTATCGAATATATGGCTCAATAATATAATTTAAACGTAAAGAAACAATATTTTTATCAAATATTTAAAAACTAATTATATTCTTAAATTATATGAGCAAATTATATATATATAAAAAAATCATAGCCAAAAACTCTCTTTTTCTCATTCAAACTCCGATCCGTATGTTGAACCGACCAAAGAAACAAAAGAAAGTGGAAAAGAAAAAGGGCGCAAAGCGGAGGAACTGCCATGCTAGCCTTCCAAGCACCGCGGCTCCATACCCATTCGTTCTTCAGACCCAAAACCCACCGCCCCCTCATCATTGCTAATATCCATGTCACCCATTACCAAATCCATCGTCTCATGCCAAAGAGATCCTCATCCAGAACTCTACTGCTAGGAAAACCCAGAGCCGCGCCGGCGCCGCATCCGCCGCCGGAAGATGCAGGCATCGACGGCAATACCTACGAAGAAGGCAAGGTCGGCCGCTCGGAGCCGCCGATCGAGCTCTCAATCCCGAGCGAGTCCAAGCCTCTCGCTGAGGATCTGCCCAAGAAGACCGGCACGATGAAGTTGGCTGCGGTGTTCGGTTTCTGGTATCTCCAAAATGTGATATTTAACATATACAACAAGAAAACCCTTAATTTGTTCCCCTACCCGTGGCTTCTGGCCTCGTTCCAGCTGTTGGTGGGATCGCTCTGGATGGCAGGACTTTGGGCGTCGCGGATCCAGCCCTACCCTCAAGTGAACCGCAAATTCTTTGTCGCCCTGCTTGGCCCTGCGCTCTTCCACACCATCGGACACATTTCCGCCTGCGTCTCCTTCTCCAAGGTCGCCGTTTCCTTCACCCACGTCATCAAGGCCTCGGAGCCCGTCTTCTCGG
This sequence comes from Dendrobium nobile, assembly GCA_022539455.1. Lineage (NCBI taxonomy): Eukaryota > Viridiplantae > Streptophyta > Magnoliopsida > Asparagales > Orchidaceae > Dendrobium > Dendrobium nobile. Next base: position 55,609,204 of record CM039730.1, read on the forward strand.
TCATCTTCTCCGCCCTCTTCGGCCAGTTCTACCCCATCCAAGTCTGGCTCTCCGTCGCCCCCATCGTAGTTGGCTGCGCGCTCGCCGCCGTCACCGAGGTTTCCTTCAACGCCGAGGGTCTTTGGGGTGCTCTTATCAGCAATGTAGGTTTCGTGTTGCGCAACATCTATTCGAAGAAAAGCCTACAAGACTTTAAACATGTGGACGGGCTCAATCTCTACGGTTGGATCTCCATATTGTCACTCCTTTATCTTTTTCCCGTGGCTGTGCTCGTGGAGGGACGTCACTGGGTTCAGGGCTACCGAACGGCAACGGCCGCCATTGCCTCTCCATCAACGTTCTACGCTTGGGTTATACTTTCCGGCGTCTTCTACCATCTCTACAACCAGTCGTCGTATCAAGCATTGGATGCAATTAGCCCTCTCTCATTTTCGGTGGGCAACACGATGAAGAGGATTGTGGTGATTGTTGCTTCAGTGATTGCATTCAGGAATCCAATAAGGCCGCTAAATGCTCTGGGATCGGCTATTGCCATCTTGGGAACGTTCTTGTATTCTCAGGCGACTGCCACCATCAACAACAATAAGAGCAACGAGCCTACCAAGAAGACAAGCTGACTGGAATGAGGTGAGGAAATTTTGTTAATCTTCATTTGTGGTTCTGGTCTTAGGTGATCAATCAGAACATGTTATGACGAGAGAATAATGAAGGATCATTTAACTAGTACTCTTGTCTTCATTTCCTTTTAATGATAACGACCATTTTGATTATGTTTTTTTTATTGAAATTCAGTAAGCTGCTTCATTCATTAGACGTAGATAATGATGGTACATACTTAATGCTTAAGGCTGCTTTGAAACATTCACATGTCTTAACTTTGCTAGTAGCAGGCAAGTTACATATATGCATTTTTTCAGTGAGATTGGTTAAGAGTACATGATATTGGCTTTAGTTTTATCTCCTATAAATTTATGGTGGACAATTGAGCGATAGATGATTGAGTCATACGTGCATTGCAGCACATCCTTGAATCCCAGCCTTTGGACCATTGAGGATTAAACTTTATTTGCATCTTCTATCGTTCTACATTAGTTCAGGCTTTTAAAATATCTGGTTGGACTAATAATTGTTTTGGATTCAAATTTATCTATGGATGACACTCAATCTTACTAGCAATCTTACCTGGTGAGCTAATGGGTTGAACCAATGTGAATGGCTAGCCTAGTGAGGAATCTTCGGTTCGCCTCGTGGAGGGCGAGTTCATTGGTAGGCCTGGGCGAGTAGTGCTATTGATCATCTTGGGTGAGTTCTGTATGAGTTTGAGGCGAGTTCTTTTGAGGGCTAGTTGCTTTCAACGACCTAATAATTGAGAGTAGGTTAGTGTGAAATTCACCAGTGTAAGCCTACCCCTTGTTAGAGTTATCCTTGCTATCTCATCGACTGCTTGAAAAATCTCCGTTTTTGTCTTCATAACCGCAGTTATTAGTGCGGATGGACTTTTGTTGGAATAATCAATGGTGCTAAATGCATGTCTTGTCTTTCATCTACGAATCCCATATCTCCTGCTCGATCTAGCATAACTGTGTATTATATCTGCAAAGACATATGCGAGTATGGAAATTGATACTACTTTAATTTAGTATCAGAAGTCAATATTACTTATATGTTGTCAATTTGAGTTGGTTCATATAATAACAAAATATAAGGTAAATCAAATTGGTACGCTATGATTAAAAAATTGTAATTTGGAAGAGATTCATAATTATATTTCTTTATTTAACAAGAGGTATAATCTTAATAGATTTTCAAATTGAATGAATAATTTGGAAGCTTTCTTTGACCATTATAATTTATTTGATTCTGAAAATATTGAATACACTAAATTAAAATTAATGGACGTGTTTAATTATTTTGGCAAAGCATTGTTGCTGTTAAATCTATATGTGCTAATATGAAACATAAATTTAACGAGAAATTTTTTGTTTTTTGGTGATTATAGAGATCAATTGCATAATCGTTTTAAGAACTGTGAACAAAAGATCATGTTGTGTTTGAATATTATATAAAATTTGCAGGTCTTATAGGCACTATTATTTATCTCTAGACTATCATGCTTATTTATTTTATCAAAGATTTTAGGTTAGAAAATATGAATTACATTCACTAAAAACCTACATGCTCCATAGCCAAATTGATAATAATTATATAATAATTAAGATTAATGAAGAAACTCTGTTAAACTTAAGTAATTTTGACATTAATTCAATTGCATTTGACTAATTGAATTTGTTATATATGACTTCATATATTATGCCATATATTTGTTTTTTTTTTCTTTGAATTTTAGGTAGACAAAACATGTTATCTGTTAGTCATCATGGCGAAAAAGCCAAACTAAGTTGTTGCATTATCTCCCAAGTTATGTCGAGGCCCCCCGAAAAAGGACTTGTAAGACAGCCAATGCTCCCATAAACTACAGTTAATAAGATCACTCCATTCTTAAAGATGCTTATACTTTTTGGGATTGGTGATTTCATCAGTTGATGTACACAATATATGCTAATTCTCTTATACTTTTTGCAAATCGCTTTCCAAAGAAGCAAGATAATTGGAGAACAAAATACCAAAATATGCAGTACAAGCAACTTGCAGGAATTTGTTGAGCTTATCTTTGACGAGCTTGACCTAGAGCAGCCTCATCCAAGATGTGCCCCTCTCGAAGAGGGACTTAGATCCAGTAAGATTCAACAAATGCAAGCACTCACCCAAATGGAACTCATCCTAGAAGAGCTCAACCAAGAAGGCACATCCCTTATAAGTTTGACTAAGGAATTCCCCTAAGCATACTTTTACTTACCTTCTAAGAACTCATCCAAAGGAAAGACTTGCATTAGCCAAGGAAACTAACCTCTCTTAGAGGGCCTCTCACATCAATTACACCAATCCCCACTCGTTTAGGGCTGTCATCCAACCCTAAGAAGCACTCATCCAGAGCGATGTTAAAGATGACTATCCACATATAACCACATAGTTCTATTCAAATATCTATAAAAGTCAAATCATGTAATATTTATTATTTATTTAAGTGTAATATCTTATAATCCTCTCAACTCTATGAATAAAAGATTCTCTTATAGTCCATTCAACATTCAACTCTATAAATAAGAGATTGAAAGATATTTTTTAAACATAGTTTACATTGATCTGTTGGTTGAGAGCTTTGATTATAAGCTTGAATATGTGATGTGTGTGAGCTTGTTTTAATTGGCTCAAAAGAAAAAAAAAAGGACATTTTTGAAACATTTTTATATTATTTTTTCTTGTCATAAAGACTTGTGAATTCCGAACATTTCTCCTAACTCATTCTCTCTCTCTCTCTCTCTCTCCCCCCCTCCCCTCTTTATGCCTTGTTTGCTTAGGTAAGACTCATCAATAGGTCACGACTTCACCACAAACAAAATTAGATCCAACACTTTTAGATGGAAATAGAACTACTATTAGAACTTGCATAAGAAACTCTGTTGACATGAATTGCCTTCTTACTATCAGAATTATTAAAATTTGGGTTATCCTTGATGATGAACAAACACATATGTTCCTTAAGGGTCTCTTTGACAATGAGATTTATACAAGATTTGAGCAAGATTTAGCATAAAATCTTTTTAAATGGGATTTGAGAGTGAGATAAATCTGCTGTTAGTTGATTTTGGCCTAAATCCTGATGTACATCCATGATTGCTTGTGCATGTACATTCTCGTAGATATCTAACAAGTTACGTTCAGGTTGAGCATAAAGAGGTCTCCCTTCTCTTTCAGAACAATCCATTCGCATGACTTGCTCAATAGTTGGGAAGGAGCTCATCACTCGAGCACGATAGATCTCCTATGGCCACTTCATCCAAGCAGTGGCCCTCCTCAGTAGGGGTGTCAATTCGGGTCGGCGGGTCGGGTTCGGGTCGAAACCGAAACTGACCCGGCACTGTTCGGGTCAACCCGAACCCGACCCGTTTTTAAAAACGGGTCAGGTTTCCGGACCCGAACCCGACCCAATTCGGGTCCGGGTCAACCCGACCCGACACAAATGACCCGAAGTTGAACTAAAATTGCTAATTTTCGGGTCAATCTCGAATTTTCGGGTCAAATATGAGTTTTCGTGTCACTTTCGGGTCAATTTCGGGTTACTGGGTCAACCTGAACACGACCCGATTTTTAAAACAGGTTGATTTGTTCAACCCGAACCCGACCCGTTTCAGGTTTGGGTTGACCCGAACCCGGATTTTCCGGGTCGGGTTCGGGTCGTGTTTCGGGTCGTGTCAAAAATTGACATCCCTACTCCTCAGCAGGGACAACATTAGAAGTTTCTCTCAGTTGGACAAATCTTTATTCATCTCTGCCAAAATTAAATCTCCCACATGAAACCTACAAAAAATCATGCTAAATACATACACCTCTCTCATGATTAGATCATCACCAATAGCTGCAAATGAACCGAGTGTTCGACAAGCTATTTGTGGCTCAGCTCGATTACAGCTCATTCATGATTGTTTGTTTAAGTAATCAAATAAGTTTAAATAATTTTTGAAATACTCAACTGTTAAATAAATAAACATGAACAACTATGTGCTTGGCTCTTTGTGTTCGTGAATAATATCAATTACAGCTCCTGAACATGCTTGATAAGAAGCTCGTTAAGACACTAGATTAAATCTTTATTTTTTATATTTTTACATATATTTTTTTTATTTTTATAATAAAAATTATTCTCATTTTATAAAAAATAATTACAATTTTATGTTATACTATTTCAATATAATGAATTTTTTTTTCATAAGCAATAGGTATTTATTCATATTTGCAGTATTTTTTGTTTAAAGTGATCATGAACATGCTTGTTTATAAAAAGAATAATTGCATGAGCTTGCTTGTTCATGGACGGGCTTGTTTAGTAGATTGAAAATACTCCCTATATATGTTCGCGAACAGGCTCTAGGTGATTATTTATTAGTAGGCTCGATAAGACTTATTTGTTTAAAGCTCGATAAGCATAAATGAACTGAACATGAACCAAACACGAACTGAACATGAACCAAACACGAACTGAACATGAACCAAACATAATCTAAACATGAACCAAACATAATCTAAACATGAACATCTATTCTTTTAAATGAACCAACCCTAAACACAAACAAAAAAGCTTGAATCAAATATGAACCAAGCTTGAACAAGTTAAAAATAAACAAGCTCAAGCATGATCAAGCACATACTCGATACAGTGTGGTTCAGTTGCAGCCCAAATCACCGAGCTCAAAGATCAATGTAAAATCATCACTCGCCCCCTCTTGCTTTAACGGGGCGACCTCAAACTACATTCCTACCTCACGTAGACTCGATCTCCAGATGTTCACGAGTACATTTCACTTGCATTAGCTCCTAGAAGATCGCTGCACCACTTGCCATAGTTGGCCGAGTTACATCAAACATTGCTAGTACAACTATTGTACTTTGTACACATTCTATTGTAACTCTCCAAACCTATATATATAGAGAGGGGGGGGGGGGGGGGGGGGGGGGGGGGGTTTACAATCATACTAGGCAAGGAACTGAACGACTCACCACGGCAATATAGAGATGTTTTGTTTTCCATAGCTTAGTTGAAGCTTTGCATGATAGGGCTCTCGCCCTCCTTTCATTCCTGTATTTCTACCATACAAATATGGATTCAATACCCATCCAGATTTACTAAAATCTAGAATTCAACAAATGTACAAGATTTGGTTGAAGAAGCGCACGAAAGAGATAAAGATGGTTATCTTCATAGCAAGCGAGCTCCCATTGTGACTTTCAATCTAACATCGTCGAAGGTGGAAAAGAAGCTTCTTTGGCGACTTTTTCAACCCACTACTTCACAAGAAGCACGCAAAGCCTTCAAACTTCACTCGAAGCAGACAAGGTTAAAGTAGCAATGAAGAAATGACAATGAGGAAAATAAAGAAATGGAGAACATGAAAAGCAAGCCCTAGACGACCACCATCTAAATTAGAAATTAATCTAAGTTAGCATAACTAATAAAATTTAAAATATTATTATTTAATTAGATTAATTAAATAATTAGTTGTATAATTAGTAGTGTGATAAAATAAACTAATTGAGCTTAATTAAATAATTACTAGTATAATTAATAATTAAATATTAATAACAGATTAATTAAATAATTATAAGCATAATTAAATATCAAATACTTATTACATTAACCTACAAAAGTAATATAATTGTTAATATTATAATTATTAACTAAATTATTTGATAATTAAGCTAATTTTTAATTATTTTATTTATCATTATAACTTATGAATAGTAATTAAAATTTAAATTAATATGTAACTCATACTTAATTGATAAATTATGCCAAATAGTTTCATAAGATTTAATTGTATTTACATATATCTTATCAAATAGTTTTCATGATTTTACATATCCAGAATTAGCTAAGTCCTACTAGAATTAAACGCTAGTTGTTGCCCAAACAGCACTTAAATGTGAAGAATATGCTTGAAATTTAGATTGTATCGGAATTTGGCGAAATATATTTACAATTGTTGGAGCCTGGGCCTGGAGAGATTTTCTGTGCGGGACATCGGACACAATTTATTATTCAAAGACGAATCAGGTGCGACTATATCATCCAGTGGCAGTAGTACCAAGCTCAGTACCTAATAATATTGAGCCCTAAACCCTATGTCACAAAAAATTCATCCTGGGCCTGGGGGCTTCATCAAAGTCCTAAGTTACGGTTATTGCGTTACTTTTTCGCTACCTGTTGTAATTAATATTAATAAATGCGGCTATCAAAAATACATTCTATATTGCATTATATATAACTATAATACACTCCTTCTGGTATTTCTTCAAACACCTGCGTCCGCGTAGGTGGTCGTCATCTGTTGTTAAATCCCAGCAGATATCTATCGGAAATCTTCGCAATCGCTACGCAACCGCCGCCGGGGAGTACCGCAGCCGGCAGCATGATTGTAGGCTGGCCTGGTCCTCAAATAGAGCAGGACAGCAAACGCTAGGCCGATCATCGAAATGACTCCCCAAGCAAAAAAGGTCTTGGAGTAGCAGCGTCGGCCCATACAAACCACCATAGCTGCCACGGCCTCTCTCACGTGCCAGCTTCCCAGTACTCTTCCGTTGGCATCATAGACGAGAGCAGCGAGTAGGCCATAGAGCTGCGAACCAAATGGAATGTTGGTGATGACGATGTTGTGGTTCACTCCAAAGCTCGCCGGCCCGAACAGCTCCGATGTCACCGACACCGCCCCCGCAAAAACGAACCCTGAGCTCAGCCCCACAAGAGCAGTCCCCGCAAAGAGAACATGTCCGTTCTCCGCCTCCGCATCCGCCGCCAGCAGGAAGAACGCCAGCGGCATCGGCACCAGCGCCGCAGCGAGCCAACCAGTTCTCGCAAAACTGACCCGCCTGCCGTCAAGCTGTTTTTGTTAAATATATTCCCTGTGAAATGTTTGCTATCGAATTAAATCAATCTAGTTTGTGATAATTATTATAAGATATATGATGCGAACCCGCCCAGAAGCATGTCGGGGGCGGCAGAGATGAGGCGGCCGAAGAAGGAGCAGGAGGAGTAGACGTTGACGAGCATGGAGGTGTGCGACTGCCATCCCAGCGACTGCGCGATCTGGCCTAGGTTGTTGCTGTAGACCAGACCGAGGGTGCCGCCGCATAAGTAGGAGATGTAATAGATCCAGAAATCGAGGCGGCGGATGAGACTCCTGGCACCGTGCTCCTCCCCGAGCAAAACAAGCCGATCCTTTGCTATCAACGCATTGCAGCAGCAGAGAGATCCTCGCTCGTTGATGTCCGGGTTGTTCTCCAGGAACTGGTTTTCCAGTTCCCCGTCGCCAGGGATCAGTTCCTTTAGTATGTCGTGGTACTCTTCTGAGTCCTCCAACTGGCTGGAATAGATGGTGCGGAGAGCCCACTCTCGGGCGACGACGATGCCGGGAATGGCGAGTGGGAGGGCGAGGAGGATGAGAGCGCCGGCCAGGAGGAGGCGTGAGGTGGCAGGGTTGGGGGCGGCCGGGTTGAGGAGGAGGAGATAGAGGCCGGTGAGAAATGCGATGGAGTTTAGGAGTAGGAAGATGTGGGTGTCACGGCGGCGGGAAGAAGAGGAGAGGGGCGGCTGGCGGAGGATAGGAATGAGGGCGGTGAGGGAGGTAAGGACGGGGAGGACGGCGTTGAGGAGGAGGTAGGAAGAAGGAGAACCGTTGATGGCTTTGGCGACGAGGGTGTAAAGAGCGGCGCTGACGCCGTTGAAGCTGACGGTGAGGGAGAGGGCTAGGCAGCGGTTGGTGGAGAAATTGCGGATGCAGAGAACGAAGCAGACGGTGTTGAACCAGCATATGCTCAACCCCGCCAACAAGCACAACATAAATACCTGCATTATATACATATATAATCTGCTAACTACTTTTCCTTTAGGATTATTTAAGACAATTAAAAAAAAAGGGTTAAAAATGTACATCATTTTTTTTTAACATCAAGAATAATTTAAACTAATTTTAGGATTAATTATTTTTTTTAATAACTACCAGAGTGATTTTTTTTTAAAATTGATAATATATATTAAAAATTGATTTCTCTAATTAATTAAATATTAAAAGACTAATTAAAGCTCTTAATATTAATTAAAATATAAGCTTATATAAGACTTTAATAATGAAAGATATTATCTAAATTTTATCTATTATATAGTTGAGGTTAAATTAAAAAAAAAAAGGAAATAAAAAAAAGAGTTGGGATTTAAATTATAAATTTTCCAAAAAAAAGAGTTGGAATTTAAATTATAAATTTTCCAATCGTAATTTATACTAATGTTTGTATGGAGACGAGTTGAAATTTGGCTTAACTTAGACTTTAAGCAATGTAGACCTACACCACAAGCCCAAATTCTAAAGTGGCTGAAGAGCAAAGCAAGCTGGTCGTAGTTTCTTCTTAAGAGAAGGAAGATGGATGATGAATTGAAAAAATGAGAGGCAGCCAGCTCGACATCTTGGCGTCCTGTCGACCAACCAAAAATAAATAGAAGCAATCTTGGCGTCCTGTCGCTAAACCCTAAAAAATAAATAGAAGCCATCTCTGCTACTCTTACCAACCAAACCTCTCACTTCCAACTGCTTGGCGCCGTTTCAACCATATATAAATAGAATTCCACACGGAATCACGAAAATGACCTCTATCGTTGCGGCACCGGCAATCTTTCCGCCTCAAGCCTGCAAACATATACTAATCCTTCCAAGAAAAAAAATATAACAATACCTAAAATCCTATTAGGGATCCTATCATTTTTCTTAAAGATAATGCATCCACCGCAATAATTTCATAACATCTAATCAGGAAGGAAAATAAAAAAGAAGAAAAACATTAGGATGGAAAACTCCGCTGCTTACCGGGGCGTAGGGCAAAGCGATCCGGGAGGTGATGAGAAGCCACTGCACGCCATAGGCGACGAAGCCGAGAGCAGCGGCTAGGAAAAGAACGGCTGGAAGGGGAAGGTATAGGAGTGCAAGGCCGGACGACCATCCGAAGGCCTTGCCGAGGTCGGAGGCCACGGCTAGATAATTAAGCTGGACCTGCGATATCCCCATCGCCGCCTTCAGCTCCGACGAGTAGGAAGAGAAGTCGAAGTTGGTGCCGGTGAAAGCCTGGATCCACACCGTCGCCAACAGTATCATCCATCGCCGCGATTGTCCGGCCATGGATTCGGATCAAATCCCTACTCTGCTCTTTCCTTTTGCACACTGTTCCTTTCCGCGATTTCTTGCAACTCTGCAAGTGAAAGCCCCGCGCACTACCACGGCTTTAAAGTCGAGCAGCGTGTTTGACCATAGCATGACAAATTGTTGGAAATGGTCCAACAAAGTGGGCCTAAGTTTGAGTGTGCACATTGATAACATTTAGCCCAAAAAGCCCGGCCTGCTCATTTCATCATGAATAGTTTACACTATCAGCCTTAAACCGTTATGTCCAGTCCCTTAAGGATTATATTTTTTTCGTGATATATTTTTAAATATCGATTAGTCGTATTATATTTATTGGGATGGAAAATTTGACAAAACGGGGATGTGAAGTAGAGTTGTAGAGCCCTTTTGCTTGACTTCAATGCGGAAAACCTCTCGCCTCTGATCAAGCACAGACGAACTCCTCTTTTTCTCGGTTGAGCACTGAAGAGGTACTAAGAGTGTATTCGTAAACCTGCAAAACAGAGAAGCATCAAGAGATACTGTAGACAAGCTTTTGCTGTAATTTATTGTATTTCCTCATATGCTCTGTTTACACAATGTTTGTATATATAGCAGATGTTGAGGACACGTGTATGGTGATAAGTGAGTGGTTTGTTATTGGCTAGCTATGATCATGCCATGTGGTCTGTTTGTCAGAGTTCATTGCTGGAGTAGTGGAGATATGATTTTCTGCTGAGGCCGTTGCTGTAGGAGAAGATGGTTGAGCTGCTACTGCTAATACTTCCCTGCAAAGTGATGGTTCTGGTTGAACCATTAATTTGGCACGAAGTTGCTGAAATCTTTTTGTTGATAGAGGTTTTGTGAAGAGATCAGCTAGCTGGTCCATCGTGCTTAGCGGATGAAGACTGATATGTTTTGCTTGAATGCGATATTGGAGAAAGTGGTGATCAATTTCTATGTGTTTTGTCCGGGCATGAAATACCGAATTGTTGGCTAGCACTATTGCAGATATATTGTCACAGTGAAGTATGGTTGGAGCGGATGGAGGTTCATTGAACTCGGTTAGTAGCCTGCGCAGCCATAGTATGTCTGCCGTAGCTGTGAAAATTGCTCTGTACTCAGCTTCAGTGGATGACCGGGCCACTGTATGTTGTTTATTTACACTCCATGACACAAGAGCGAAACCCAGGAATGAGTAGTATCCCGTCGTCAAGCGTCTGGTGGTGGTGTCGCTTGCCCAGTCGGCGTCGGAGAAGGATCGGAGCACTAGGGAGCCGCCATATATGGGTAAGCCGAAGTGTGCTGTACCTTGAATGTACCTAAGCAGCCTTTTCAAAAGATGGTAGTGTGACTGTTGGGGAGCATGCATATGTTGGCATAGGACATTAATTGCATATGCTATGTCAGGTCGCGTGATGGTGAGGTATTGAAGTGACTCGGTGAGCTATTTGTAGATGAGAGGATTGTGAATTACAGGATCAGAAAAGGTGATGGTTGGTGATTTTGTAGAGCTTGGGTTTGATAGTGGTTTGCATTTCTGAAGGCCTGCTTGATATAGAATGGAGAGAGCATATGGAGTTTGAGAGAGAAAGTAGTGATTGCTCTGAGTTTGAATTTGAATGCCGAGGAATGTGTGAGCATGATCGAGGTATTTCATGGTGAAGTGGTTGCTGATTTGGTGGATGAAGCTTTGAACTGCTTTATCATCAGTGCCGGTTATTAAGATGTCATTGACATAGATAACGAGATATATTTTGAGGTGTGCATTGGAGAGAATTAAAAGTGAGTGATCGGGCTGACTATGGCTAAAGCTAAGGGAGAGGAGATAAGCTGAGAAGGTATTGAACCATTGCCTTGGGGCTTGCTTTAGGCCATGGATGGCCTTTTTTAGAAGGAAGACGTGGTTGGGATGGAGATTGTCTTCAAAGCCCCGTGGTTGAGACATATATACTGTCTCATTTAAATCACCGTGTAGGAACGCGTTAGCAATATCCATTTGGTGGACATGCCATTTGTGAGACATAGCAATGGTGAGAAATACCTGAATGGTCGGCATTTTGGTAACTGGACTAAAGGTGTCATGGTAATCTATGCCATACTCTTGACGGTGGCCTTGAGCCACAAGTCTTGCCTTGTAGCGAGCAATGGTTCTGTTTGAATGTCGTTTGGTTCTGTAAGTCCATCGGCAGCCAAGGATGTTGGCGTTGGCAGGGGAAGGCACGAGTGTCCAGGTGCCTTATTGTTGCAGAGCTAGAAATTCGGTGGCCATGGCCGACCTCCAGTGAGGTATTTTAACAGCTTCAGTGAACGAAGTGGGATCAGTGTGTAATTGAGAGTAAGTTGTATGAAGAGGATTCATGATAGTTTTTGGTTTTAAGGATCCTGATTTGAAGCGCGTAAGAATGTGATGAGTTGCGGGAGCAAGGGCTAGTGGAGGAGCTGGGCTATATGTATGAGAGAAGTGTGGCTGATGAGAGGAGGGGGATGGGGAAGGAGAGTGTAGTATTGGGCTAGGTGGAGTGATATGTGTTGGTGGAGGAGGTGCAGATATTGCAGACTGGTATGAGCAGATGTGGATTAGAGATAGGTGGCTGGTAAGGTGTGGAATTTGGTGTTGTAGTGAGGGAATTTAGGTATGGAAAGAAGTCTTCATCAAAGACCACATGTCTTAAGATGATACTTTTATTTGTAGGAAGATGAAGACACTTGTATCCCTTGTAGGAGTCATAGTAGCTTAGAAAATTGCATGGAAGAGCATAGGGTTCGAGTGTAAGTCTATGAGATGGAGGCAACTAGGGGTAGCAGGTGCATCCAAATACCTTGAGATGTGAGTAATTTGGTGGCTTATTGTAGAGTAGCTGAAACGGGAATTGTTATGTAGAGTGGGCGTTGGCATGCGGTTGATGAGGTATGCGGCTGTGAGGACTGCGTCAGGCCAGAAGGTGGATGAGAGGTTGGTGGTATGAAGGAGAGTTCGGGTTGTTTCAACCACATGTCGGTTTTTACGTTCCGCAGTGTCGTTTTGTTCCGACATATAGGGACACGCAATTTGGTGGTGGATGTCATGCTTTTGTAGAAAGGTTCGAAAGGTGAAGTTTATGAATTCAGTCCCACCATCAGTACGTAGACATCGTATGCGATGTGAGAGCTGATTCTCAATGAATGTTTTAAAGTGAATTACTATATTAGAAACTTCAGATTTAGCTCTCATTATAAAAAACCATGTATATCTTGAATAGTCATCAATAATGAGAAGAAAGTAATGACAACCTTGATTAGATATTGTGGGGGAAAGACCCCATACATCTAGATGAAGTACTTCTAAGGGAGAAGTAGTTACATTGGAAGAACTTGAAAAGGGTAGTTTATGACTTTTAGAAGCCATACATATAGAGCAGAAATTAACGTTGGTGGAGATATTTAGTTCGCTGTGTTGAGAGGCTATAGTTTGTAGTATTTGATGGTGTGGATGTCCGAGACGAAGATGCCAGCGGTTGTGTGATGAGGAGATGGCCGAGTGAGCAGATGGTGCAGTAGTTGCTTGGGGGGAGTTTAATGGTGTAGAGACCATTGCGGCAGGGGCCCTGAAGGAGAATTGCTTGAGTCTTCAGATCTTTGATGGTGAATCCAAGCGGGGAGAAGGTAATAGAGACATTATTATCATGAGTAAGAGATGAAACAGAGAGGAGGTTATGAGATATAGACGGTACATGATAGATCTGAGATAGAGAGAGCTTACTGGTGGGAGTTGGAAGAAGTCCGGGACCTGAGTGAGCTATGGGGAGATTCTATCCATTGCCAACAGTAATGTTGTCCGTGTGACGCCCCAGATATCAATAGTGAAAGGATTCATCTATCATTCTTTTTTTTTTTTTTTCCTTTCTTCATTTCGTTCAGTCTTTTTTTCTTTTCTTCTCGTTCGTATCAATACAGTCATCCAGAGATAATTGCATTACAGGAAAGAAATACAGCAATTACAATAATTCACATATCAACATATATACAATCAACAGAAGCGTCCAAAAGGTCATGTACAATAGCCAAATGGCTACAAAACAGAAGTCTACCCAAGCTACAAAACAAAGCTACAGCATCAACCGAAGAAACATCATGCGGGAGGCTCTGCACCTGAAATATTAACCACATATAATGAGCTTTACAAAGCCCAGCAGGTCACCAAAGCCTACAACTGAAATCAAAGCACGACACTGAAAATAATATGCTGATCAATCAAATCAAATCAATAGACTATGATCAATGAATCTATGCAGGTACGGAAATCAAATCGAATCAGATACGTCAATAGTCAATAATCAATACAGCGATAAAAGCATCGATGAATCAATACTCCAGCAATCAAATCAATAAGTGCTTTCAGTCAATGTCTATCCATCGTAGCAGTGTCTATCAATCAATACTATCATTTCAATCAATCGTGTCGTCTAACCGTGTCGTCTAGTCAATTCGTTGTATCTATATCATCTATCAAATCAGTCAATACTCTTGCCAATCGGTCAATCCAATTATTCTATATGATTTACTTGATGTCAATCTGCAATATTCAATAACACTACGGCAAATTCAATAATGACGACGTACGATGCTACAGTAGGAAAATCATCTCAAAGTCAATAGAGCACTTTTCAGTCAAGTGTATCAATCGGCTCAAATCCCAATAAACAATTTAATCAATACGGTGAAAGATCAATTGAAATCAAATCATTACAATGAAATCATCAGGTCAATAGAAATCAAAACAATCAGCTTCATAAAGGAAATCTATTCTACGATGCAATAATCCATTCAATCAATCCTTCAATAATCGGCACGACGAATCAATGTATCAGTGTATCAATAACCTATCAGGATCTGTCGTATCAGTAGTATCCATATGTCAATATCATATTTATATCAATGTCAATATCGGTATCTATCAATCGATACAATCTATATCAATATCAGTGTCAATATCTATGAATCGATATACATAATCCATATCAATGTCGATGCCAGTATCTATGAATCAATCAAGTCGATAATATCAATCAAAACAAAACAATACGATGAATCAATAAAAGCAATAAATCCGTCAAATCAAACAATCAATCAAATCCAGTCTATGCTATCAAGCCGATCAAATCAATCGGAAAGACAATACGATACATCTATAGCAACAAGTTGAATCAATGCAGAATCAATGGTATCAATGAATCTATAAATCTATGCCGTCCATATCCATGTATCAATGTCAATAATCAATAGTATCAATGCTCAATGATCAATCATCAATGAATCCATACGAAACAGTAAATCATCATTCCATGGTCTTACTAGACAAGCACAAACGCTGGTCATGTTGCTGTTGTAGAATCCGTATTGCTGTTGTAGATATCTATACATTGGTTCTATGAAAAAGAGTCGTCACTCTATTGCCCGTCGGCCGCCCGTCGGCATATAATCTCCTTATGACTCCCATCGTTATATCCATGATCCATGATCTATGATTTAAAGGAAAGCCCGTCGGCCCACCATCCTGTACAGGTATCATCTCCAACCAATGTTCAACCATGTTCCCACTTGTCTTTCAGTATCAATCAATTCCAATCAATGATCAATGCAATAATCGATGCAATAATCAATAATAAAGAAATCTAAAACGATCATATCAATAGTCATGCACATGTCAATTCAATCTATCAATTCCGGAAAATTCGGAAATCATACAAAAATCGGGCAGCGTAACGGCAGTCGGTCAGATTTACACAAAAAAAATCCTGCACAAAAAGCACAAATTCCAAATCTTTCCAAATTACAGACGAAGATCCACGGCATCAATACAAGATTATTATTCAACAGAATCCAAATCAAATCAAGTCCTGATAATTTTCTATTCGATTAAAATCGCGTAAAATCAATTCCGACCGGTAAAATCGTTGCAGAAAACACTCAAATCGTGTATAATAATCATATCTATAACATATCAGAAGTTGTGCGGTGAAAGTTGTGTCAATATCAAATCACGTCGAAAAGTTGACTACGAAAATACAAAACAAATCACAACTCGGTCAAAACTCAACATCTTTGAAAACAGAAATAGGGTTCGGAGTCCTTACCGCGAGATAAACAAATCTTCCAACTGCGTCGTCGGAAGAAAAGCGCTCCGCGGGCTCCAAAACCAAGCTTTTCCTTTGCTTTTCTTCTCTTTCTCTCTCCTGCCTTCTCCTTCTCTCTCTTCGAAATGAATAAAAATATCTCAATCGGATATTTATCAATACTGATCGTCCCGGACGATCTACAATTCGTCCCGGTACGATGTGTCCTCTGGACAAATTTCGTACAGACGAAATTAAAATTCGTCCCGGGCGACTTGCTCTCTGGACAGATTTCGTACAGACGGATCGTCCCGACCCTTCCAGGTTCGTACAGACGAAAATGACAGATTTCTTCACAAATTTCTTCAGTTCGTCCTGTACTAAGTCCATTTCGTACTGACTGACAGCACTCAAAAAAATCAGTTGTTTCAAGGCACTGATCGTCCCGGACGATCTCAATATCGTCCCGGACGATCCTGGGAGGAAAATCACATCTACAGAGAAACAAATCAAAGGAACGAGCTCTCACAATCTCCCCACCTTAGAAAAATGTCGTCCCGACATTTCCCTTAAGTGTCCGGAGCAAAACGAAACAAAACAAATCCAATCAATCGGAAAATCGTACAAATCACATCGAAATCGTACAATAAACTAAACTTGTACCAGTCACATCTTCAGGCACTGAAGGAACATCTTCCATCATGGCTTGTACATTTCCAGTCAGAACAGTCGGAACAGATCCTTGCCTAAGTTCAGAACTCGGGCAATCAGTCATTCTATGTCCGTATCCACCACATCGGAAGCATTGCCCTGTTTTCCGATAACACTGTCCCAAATGTCTCTTTCCACAACATGTACAAACATTAATTCTTGCTTTGCTACCTTCCCCACTTTTCTTACTACGCCCAGAGCGTTTCGCTAATTTGTCACTCACCATCTGAGCGACCATGTCAGCAAACTTGTTCATATTTTCAGATGTGAGCGGGAGGTTAGCAGCAGGCTCAGTCTCAATCTTTTTGCCTTTCGGATCCATTTGCCTGATCAATACAAATCATTCAAATCAAATAAAATCGTGGAAATCAAACACATAAAACAAAACAAATCAAATAATGCAATCATCACTATCACTCTGGATATAAGCAAATCCTTTCACTACACTCGCTCTGATACCAACTGTGACGCCCCAGATATCAATAGTGAAAGGATTCATCTATCATTCTTTTTTTTTTTTTTTCCTTTCTTCATTTCGTTCAGTCTTTTTTTCTTTTCTTCTCGTTCGTATCAATACAGTCATCCAGAGATAATTGCATTACAGGAAAGAAATACAGCAACTACAATAATTCACATATCAACATATATACAATCAACAGAAGCGTCCAAAAGGTCATGTACAATAGCCAAATGGCTACAAAACAGAAGTCTACCCAAGCTACAAAACAAAGCTACAGCATCAACCGAAGAAACATCACGCGGGAGGCTCTGCACCTGAAATATTAACCACATATAATGAGCTTTACAAAGCCCAGCAGGTCATCAAAGCCTACAACTGAAATCAAAGCACGACACTGAAAATAATATGCTGATCAATCAAATCAAATCAATAGACTATGATCAATGAATCTATGCAGGTACGGAAATCAAATCGAATCAGATACGTCAATAGTCAATAATCAATACAGCGATAAAAGCATCGATGAATCAATACTCCAGCAATCAAATCAATAAGTGCTTTCAGTCAATGTCTATCCATCGTAGCAGTGTCTATCAATCAATACTATCATTTCAATCAATCGTGTCGTCTAACCGTGTCGTCTAGTCAATTCGTTGTATCTATATCATCTATCAAATCAGTCAATACTCTTGCCAATCGGTCAATCCAATTATTCTATATGATTTACTTGATGTCAATCTGCAATATTCAATAACACTACGGCAAATTCAATAATGACGACGTACGATGCTACAGTAGGAAAATCATCTCAAAGTCAATAGAGCACTTTTCAGTCAAGTGTATCAATCGGCTCAAATCCCAATAAACAATTTAATCAATACGGTGAAAGATCAATTGAAATCAAATCATTACAATGAAATCATCAGGTCAATAGAAATCAAAACAATCAGCTTCATAAAGGAAATCTATTCTACGATGCAATAATCCATTCAATCAATCCTTCAATAATCGGCACGACGAATCAATGTATCAGTGTATCAATAACCTATCAGGATCTGTCGTATCAGTAGTATCCATATGTCAATATCATATTTATATCAATGTCAATATCGGTATCTATCAATCGATACAATCTATATCAATATCAGTGTCAATATCTATGAATCGATATACATAATCCATATCAATGTCGATGCCAGTATCTATGAATCAATCAAGTCGATAATATCAATCAAAACAAAACAATACGATGAATCAATAAAAGCAATAAATCCGTCAAATCAAACAATCAATCAAATCCAGTCTATGCTATCAAGCCGATCAAATCAATCGGAAAGACAATACGATACATCTATAGCAACAAGTTGAATCAATGCAGAATCAATGGTATCAATGAATCTATAAATCTATGCCGTCCATATCCATGTATCAATGTCAATAATCAATAGTATCAATGCTCAATGATCAATCATCAATGAATCCATACGAAACAGTAAATCATCATTCCATGGTCTTACTAGACAAGCACAAACGCTGGTCATGTTGCTGTTGTAGAATCCGTATTGCTGTTGTAGATATCTATACATTGGTTCTATGAAAAAGAGTCGTCACTCTATTGCCCGTCGGCCGCCCGTCGGCATATAATCTCCTTATGACTCCCATCGTTATATCCATGATCCATGATCTATGATTTAAAGGAAAGCCCGTCGGCCCACCATCCTGTACAGGTATCATCTCCAACCAATGTTCAACCATGTTCCCACTTGTCTTTCAGTATCAATCAATTCCAATCAATGATCAATGCAATAATCGATGCAATAATCAATAATAAAGAAATCTAAAACGATCATATCAATAGTCATGCACATGTCAATTCAATCTATCAATTCCGGAAAATTCGGAAATCATACAAAAATCGGGCAGCGTAACGGCAGTCGGTCAGATTTACACAAAAAAAATCCTGCACAAAAAGCACAAATTCCAAATCTTTCCAAATTACAGACGAAGATCCACGGCATCAATACAAGATTATTATTCAACAGAATCCAAATCAAATCAAGTCCTGATAATTTTCTATTCGATTAAAATCGCGTAAAATCAATTCCGACCGGTAAAATCGTTGCAGAAAACACTCAAATCGTGTATAATAATCATATCTATAACATATCAGAAGTTGTGCGGTGAAAGTTGTGTCAATATCAAATCACGTCGAAAAGTTGACTACGAAAATACAAAACAAATCACAACTCGGTCAAAACTCAACATCTTTGAAAACAGAAATAGGGTTCGGAGTCCTTACCGCGAGATAAACAAATCTTCCAACTGCGTCGTCGGAAGAAAAGCGCTCCGCGGGCTCCAAAACCAAGCTTTTCCTTTGCTTTTCTTCTCTTTCTCTCTCCTGCCTTCTCCTTCTCTCTCTTCGAAATGAATAAAAATATCTCAATCGGATATTTATCAATACTGATCGTCCCGGACGATCTACAATTCGTCCCGGTACGATGTGTCCTCTGGACAAATTTCGTACAGACGAAATTAAAATTCGTCCCGGGCGACTTGCTCTCTGGACAGATTTCGTACAGACGGATCGTCCCGACCCTTCCAGGTTCGTACAGACGAAAATGACAGATTTCTTCACAAATTTCTTCAGTTCGTCCTGTACTAAGTCCATTTCGTACTGACTGACAGCACTCAAAAAAATCAGTTGTTTCAAGGCACTGATCGTCCCGGACGATCTCAATATCGTCCCGGACGATCCTGGGAGGAAAATCACATCTACAGAGAAACAAATCAAAGGAACGAGCTCTCACAATCTCCCCACCTTAGAAAAATGTCGTCCCGACATTTCCCTTAAGTGTCCGGAGCAAAACGAAACAAAACAAATCCAATCAATCGGAAAATCGTACAAATCACATCGAAATCGTACAATAAACTAAACTTGTACCAGTCACATCTTCAGGCACTGAAGGAACATCTTCCATCATGGCTTGTACATTTCCAGTCAGAACAGTCGGAACAGATCCTTGCCTAAGTTCAGAACTCGGGCAATCAGTCATTCTATGTCCGTATCCACCACATCGGAAGCATTGCCCTGTTTTCCGATAACACTGTCCCAAATGTCTCTTTCCACAACATGTACAAACATTAATTCTTGCTTTGCTACCTTCCCCACTTTTCTTACTACGCCCAGAGCGTTTCGCTAATTTGTCACTCACCATCTGAGCGACCATGTCAGCAAACTTGTTCATATTTTCAGATGTGAGCGGGAGGTTAGCAGCAGGCTCAGTCTCAATCTTTTTGCCTTTCGGATCCATTTGCCTGATCAATACAAATCATTCAAATCAAATAAAATCGTGGAAATCAAACACATAAAACAAAACAAATCAAATAATGCAATCATCACTATCACTCTGGATATAAGCAAATCCTTTCACTACACTCGCTCTGATACCAACTGTGACGCCCCAGATATCAATAGTGAAAGGATTCATCTATCATTCTTTTTTTTTTTTTTTCCTTTCTTCATTTCGTTCAGTCTTTTTTTCTTTTCTTCTCGTTCGTATCAATACAGTCATCCAGAGATAATTGCATTACAGGAAAGAAATACAGCAACTACAATAATTCACATATCAACATATATACAATCAACAGAAGCGTCCAAAAGGTCATGTACAATAGCCAAATGGCTACAAAACAGAAGTCTACCCAAGCTACAAAACAAAGCTACAGCATCAACCGAAGAAACATCACGCGGGAGGCTCTGCACCTGAAATATTAACCACATATAATGAGCTTTACAAAGCCCAGCAGGTCACCAAAGCCTACAACTGAAATCAAAGCACGACACTGAAAATAATATGCTGATCAATCAAATCAAATCAATAGACTATGATCAATGAATCTATGCAGGTACGGAAATCAAATCGAATCAGATACGTCAATAGTCAATAATCAATACAGCGATAAAAGCATCGATGAATCAATACTCCAGCAATCAAATCAATAAGTGCTTTCAGTCAATGTCTATCCATCGTAGCAGTGTCTATCAATCAATACTATCATTTCAATCAATCGTGTCGTCTAACCGTGTCGTCTAGTCAATTCGTTGTATCTATATCATCTATCAAATCAGTCAATACTCTTGCCAATCGGTCAATCCAATTATTCTATATGATTTACTTGATGTCAATCTGCAATATTCAATAACACTACGGCAAATTCAATAATGACGACGTACGATGCTACAGTAGGAAAATCATCTCAAAGTCAATAGAGCACTTTTCAGTCAAGTGTATCAATCGGCTCAAATCCCAATAAACAATTTAATCAATACGGTGAAAGATCAATTGAAATCAAATCATTACAATGAAATCATCAGGTCAATAGAAATCAAAACAATCAGCTTCATAAAGGAAATCTATTCTACGATGCAATAATCCATTCAATCAATCCTTCAATAATCGGCACGACGAATCAATGTATCAGTGTATCAATAACCTATCAGGATCTGTCGTATCAGTAGTATCCATATGTCAATATCATATTTATATCAATGTCAATATCGGTATCTATCAATCGATACAATCTATATCAATATCAGTGTCAATATCTATGAATCGATATACATAATCCATATCAATGTCGATGCCAGTATCTATGAATCAATCAAGTCGATAATATCAATCAAAACAAAACAATACGATGAATCAATAAAAGCAATAAATCCGTCAAATCAAACAATCAATCAAATCCAGTCTATGCTATCAAGCCGATCAAATCAATCGGAAAGACAATACGATACATCTATAGCAACAAGTTGAATCAATGCAGAATCAATGGTATCAATGAATCTATAAATCTATGCCGTCCATATCCATGTATCAATGTCAATAATCAATAGTATCAATGCTCAATGATCAATCAT
This sequence comes from Dendrobium nobile, assembly GCA_022539455.1. Taxonomy (NCBI): domain Eukaryota; kingdom Viridiplantae; phylum Streptophyta; class Magnoliopsida; order Asparagales; family Orchidaceae; genus Dendrobium; species Dendrobium nobile. The sequence continues at coordinate 55,631,152 of CM039730.1, forward strand.
CAATGAATCCGTACGAAACAGTAAATCATCATTCCATGGTCTTACTAGACAAGCACAAACGCTGGTCATGTTGCTGTTGTAGAATCCGTATTGCTGTTGTAGATATCTATACATTGGTTCTATGAAAAAGAGTCGTCACTCTATTGCCCGTCGGCCGCCCGTCGGCATATAATCTCCTTATGACTCCCATCGTTATATCCATGATCCATGATCTATGATTTAAAGGAAAGCCCGTCGGCCCACCATCCTGTACAGGTATCATCTCCAACCAATGTTCAACCATGTTCCCACTTGTCTTTCAGTATCAATCAATTCCAATCAATGATCAATGCAATAATCGATGCAATAATCAATAATAAAGAAATCTAAAACGATCATATCAATAGTCATGCACATGTCAATTCAATCTATCAATTCCGGAAAATTCGGAAATCATACAAAAATCGGGCAGCGTAACGGCAGTCGGTCAGATTTACACAAAAAAAATCCTGCACAAAAAGCACAAATTCCAAATCTTTCCAAATTACAGACGAAGATCCACGGCATCAATACAAGATTATTATTCAACAGAATCCAAATCAAATCAAGTCCTGATAATTTTCTATTCGATTAAAATCGCGTAAAATCAATTCCGACCGGTAAAATCGTTGCAGAAAACACTCAAATCGTGTATAATAATCATATCTATAACATATCAGAAGTTGTGCGGTGAAAGTTGTGTCAATATCAAATCACGTCGAAAAGTTGACTACGAAAATACAAAACAAATCACAACTCGGTCAAAACTCAACATCTTTGAAAACAGAAATAGGGTTCGGAGTCCTTACCGCGAGATAAACAAATCTTCCAACTGCGTCGTCGGAAGAAAAGCGCTCCGCGGGCTCCAAAACCAAGCTTTTCCTTTGCTTTTCTTCTCTTTCTCTCTCCTGCCTTCTCCTTCTCTCTCTTCGAAATGAATAAAAATATCTCAATCGGATATTTATCAATACTGATCGTCCCGGACGATCTACAATTCGTCCCGGTACGATGTGTCCTCTGGACAAATTTCGTACAGACGAAATTAAAATTCGTCCCGGGCGACTTGCTCTCTGGACAGATTTCGTACAGACGGATCGTCCCGACCCTTCCAGGTTCGTACAGACGAAAATGACAGATTTCTTCACAAATTTCTTCAGTTCGTCCTGTACTAAGTCCATTTCGTACTGACTGACAGCACTCAAAAAAATCAGTTGTTTCAAGGCACTGATCGTCCCGGACGATCTCAATATCGTCCCGGACGATCCTGGGAGGAAAATCACATCTACAGAGAAACAAATCAAAGGAACGAGCTCTCACAATCTCCCCACCTTAGAAAAATGTCGTCCCGACATTTCCCTTAAGTGTCCGGAGCAAAACGAAACAAAACAAATCCAATCAATCGGAAAATCGTACAAATCACATCGAAATCGTACAATAAACTAAACTTGTACCAGTCACATCTTCAGGCACTGAAGGAACATCTTCCATCATGGCTTGTACATTTCCAGTCAGAACAGTCGGAACAGATCCTTGCCTAAGTTCAGAACTCGGGCAATCAGTCATTCTATGTCCGTATCCACCACATCGGAAGCATTGCCCTGTTTTCCGATAACACTGTCCCAAATGTCTCTTTCCACAACATGTACAAACATTAATTCTTGCTTTGCTACCTTCCCCACTTTTCTTACTACGCCCAGAGCGTTTCGCTAATTTGTCACTCACCATCTGAGCGACCATGTCAGCAAACTTGTTCATATTTTCAGATGTGAGCGGGAGGTTAGCAGCAGGCTCAGTCTCAATCTTTTTGCCTTTCGGATCCATTTGCCTGATCAATACAAATCATTCAAATCAAATAAAATCGTGGAAATCAAACACATAAAACAAAACAAATCAAATAATGCAATCATCACTATCACTCTGGATATAAGCAAATCCTTTCACTACACTCGCTCTGATACCAACTGTGACGCCCCAGATATCAATAGTGAAAGGATTCATCTATCATTCTTTTTTTTTTTTTTTCCTTTCTTCATTTCGTTCAGTCTTTTTTTCTTTTCTTCTCGTTCGTATCAATACAGTCATCCAGAGATAATTGCATTACAGGAAAGAAATACAGCAACTACAATAATTCACATATCAACATATATACAATCAACAGAAGCGTCCAAAAGGTCATGTACAATAGCCAAATGGCTACAAAACAGAAGTCTACCCAAGCTACAAAACAAAGCTACAGCATCAACCGAAGAAACATCACGCGGGAGGCTCTGCACCTGAAATATTAACCACATATAATGAGCTTTACAAAGCCCAGCAGGTCATCAAAGCCTACAACTGAAATCAAAGCACGACACTGAAAATAATATGCTGATCAATCAAATCAAATCAATAGACTATGATCAATGAATCTATGCAGGTACGGAAATCAAATCGAATCAGATACGTCAATAGTCAATAATCAATACAGCGATAAAAGCATCGATGAATCAATACTCCAGCAATCAAATCAATAAGTGCTTTCAGTCAATGTCTATCCATCGTAGCAGTGTCTATCAATCAATACTATCATTTCAATCAATCGTGTCGTCTAACCGTGTCGTCTAGTCAATTCGTTGTATCTATATCATCTATCAAATCAGTCAATACTCTTGCCAATCGGTCAATCCAATTATTCTATATGATTTACTTGATGTCAATCTGCAATATTCAATAACACTACGGCAAATTCAATAATGACGACGTACGATGCTACAGTAGGAAAATCATCTCAAAGTCAATAGAGCACTTTTCAGTCAAGTGTATCAATCGGCTCAAATCCCAATAAACAATTTAATCAATACGGTGAAAGATCAATTGAAATCAAATCATTACAATGAAATCATCAGGTCAATAGAAATCAAAACAATCAGCTTCATAAAGGAAATCTATTCTACGATGCAATAATCCATTCAATCAATCCTTCAATAATCGGCACGACGAATCAATGTATCAGTGTATCAATAACCTATCAGGATCTGTCGTATCAGTAGTATCCATATGTCAATATCATATTTATATCAATGTCAATATCGGTATCTATCAATCGATACAATCTATATCAATATCAGTGTCAATATCTATGAATCGATATACATAATCCATATCAATGTCGATGCCAGTATCTATGAATCAATCAAGTCGATAATATCAATCAAAACAAAACAATACGATGAATCAATAAAAGCAATAAATCCGTCAAATCAAACAATCAATCAAATCCAGTCTATGCTATCAAGCCGATCAAATCAATCGGAAAGACAATACGATACATCTATAGCAACAAGTTGAATCAATGCAGAATCAATGGTATCAATGAATCTATAAATCTATGCCGTCCATATCCATGTATCAATGTCAATAATCAATAGTATCAATGCTCAATGATCAATCATCAATGAATCAATGAATCCGTACGAAACAGTAAATCATCATTCCATGGTCTTACTAGACAAGCACAAACGCTGATCATGTTGCTGTTGTAGAATCCGTATTGCTGTTGTAGATATCTATACATTGGTTCTATGAAAAAGAGTCGTCACTCTATTGCCCGTCGGCCGCTCGTCGGCATATAATCTCCTTATGACTCCCATCGTTATATCCATGATCCCTGATCTATGATTTAAAGGAAAGCCCGTCGGCCCACCATCCTGTACAGGTATCATCTCCAACCAATGTTCAACCATGTTCCCACTTGTCTTTCAGTATCAATCAATTCCAATCAATGATCAATGCAATAATCGATGCAATAATCAATAATAAAGAAATCTAAAACGATCATATCAATAGTCATGCACATGTCAATTCAATCTATCAATTCCGGAAAATTCGGAAATCATACAAAAATAGGGCAGCGTAACGGCAGTCGGTCAGATTTACACAAAAAAAATCCTGCACAAAAAGCACAAATTCCAAATCTTTCCAAATTACAGACGAAGATCCACGGCATCAATACAAGATTATTATTCAACAGAATCCAAATCAAATCAAGTCCTGATAATTTTCTATTCGATTAAAATCGCGTAAAATCAATTCCGACCGGTAAAATCGTTGCAGAAAATACTCAAATCGTGTATAATAATCATATCTATAACATATCAGAAGTTGTGCGGTGAAAGTTGTGTCAATATCAAATCACGTCGAAAAGTTGACTACGAAAATACAAAACAAATCACAACTCGGTCAAAACTCAACATCTTTGAAAACAGAAATAGGGTTCGGAGTCCTTACCGCGAGATAAACAAATCTTCCAACTGCGTCGTCGGAAGAAAAGCGCTCCGCGGGCTCCAAAACCAAGCTTTTCCTTTGCTTTTCTTCTCTTTCTCTCTCCTGCCTTCTCCTTCTCTCTCTTCGAAATGAATAAAAATATCTCAATCGGATATTTATCAATACTGATCGTCCCGGACGATCTACAATTCGTCCCGGTACGATGTGTCCTCTGGACAAATTTCGTACAGACGAAATTAAAATTCGTCCCGGGCGACTTGCTCTCTGGACAGATTTCGTACAGACGGATCGTCCCGACCCTTCCAGGTTCGTACAGACGAAAATGACAGATTTCTTCACAAATTTCTTCAGTTCGTCCTGTACTAAGTCCATTTCGTACTGACTGACAGCACTCAAAAAAATCAGTTGTTTCAAGGCACTGATCGTCCCGGACGATCTCAATATCGTCCCGGACGATCCTGGGAGGAAAATCACATCTACAGAGAAACAAATCAAAGGAACGAGCTCTCACAGTCCGCTCCTTGGTATGAAGCCAGTTGTGAGAGATTGTCTAATGAGTTTGTCATGTGTGATGATGCTCCAGAATCAATGTACTAGTCCTATGATGGTTGAGCTGAATCTGCCACTAGAGCTTTGGAGGACTGGCTGTTTGGAACGTAATTAACGTTCATGTGATGCCAGCATTGTGCAGCGGTATGACCTCGTTTGGTGCATATTTGGAAGATGACTGGGGGAGATGGAGATGATCGATTGCCTGTGGAGTTGCTGTATTGAAATCTTCCACGACCCCGACGTCCGCGACCTCTTGAAGCATACAGTGCTGTGTTTGGGTCATTTTGCTGATTTAGGCGAACTGATTCAGCGGCCAGTGTGAATTTCTTCGGTAAGAAGATATGAGTATAATTCTTCGAGAAACAGAGGACTTCGTTTGGTGCAAATGGACGTCTTGAAAGCTTGGTAGGATTGCGAAAGTCCATTCAGGGTGTGTAATATGATGTCTTCAAGATCTACTTTGGAGCCGGTGGCAGCAATATTGATGCAGCACTACGTATGTAATGTTTATTTCACTTAGATTTCGCACAACTTATGATCAGAATAATTCTAGAATAAATCTACTAGCAAATTCAAACAACAAAATAAAGCAATTAGTGGTTATCTGCTTAGGTTTGAAATCACATGATAAGAATTTTGAAGCTTCCAAAATAAATAGAAAATCAACAAGATGAGTCGTAGTAGTTTTCAAACTAATCCCTAATCTAACAATGATAATTAGGATGCATTGAGGTATACTCAAATTCTACGATTACTAAGCTTAAGCGAGAGCAAAGCGGAAGAGTCCGTCGTGACTGCAATCAAACCAATGAGAGTTTAGACTAAAAGGAATAAGATGCAAGGGAAAAAAGAAACCTTCGTTAGGGAGAGGTGGAGATCCTCCACTCAATGCCTTCGAAGTGTTCGTCGATAGCCTCTACCAAATATATCATCATGCGCTCCAAGTAATCCTCGACGGTGAGATCAACTCTTAGATTCACATCGAAGAAAGTAGATTGTAGGATGTCTACGAAGCCGTCTTCATCCCAAGTTATGTCGTAATCAGTTTCCGGATCCGCCATTTATGGATGATGGCAAGCAAGATCCCTTAGTACTTGATACGTTTCTTGAATAGTAACAAAGAGAAAGAAGTTTCTCTTGATAGGGAAGAGGAAGCAAGCTCCAAACCTCCCTCTCTCAAAATCTGAAATCAACTTCAGATTTCTAACAAAAATCTGAGATGAATTTTCAGATTTTAGTAGACTAGGATGTAGAGAAAGTTGAGGGAGAAGTCTAGCCTTAATGGTGAAGACAAAACTGAGAGTAAATTCTAATCCACAGGTTCTTGATTCGAGAAGCTATCTGGAGCAATTAGGAGAAAGGGGGGGATGGTGGAATAACAGGGAAATATGAGGGATTTCTATTCCCTAAATTAGTGAATTGATTTGGGAAATAGAATAGGAAATTTGGCTAAGGCTAGGAGTTTGGAAATATTTCCAAAGGTAGGAATAGGAAATAGCAAATAAATTTCAATCCTAAATTCAAGGGAAAGGGGGCCGGTGGTATGGGTGTCTATGGGGGCAATTAATGAGAGGGATTAGGGGGGTTTCTTAATTGGGTTTAGTAAAGAGGAAAGTTTTTAATTAAATCCAATTTAAATTTAAAATTCAAATAGATTTAATTTAGGAACTTTCCTAAAATAGTTTTGGTATTTTAGGGAAGATTTTAAATTTCAAATAGACAATTTTGAATTCAAAAATCTGTCCCAAAAGATCCAATCCCAATTAGGCAATGGAATTGAATGGAGAAGAGGGAGAGGGATGAGCCGGCAGCGGGATTACTGGAGCCGGCGGCATGAGGGATCGGGTGGGGTTTGGCCGTGGAATTGGAAGGGGGAGGACTTGGGCTCGGGTGAGGGCTTTAGGGGGTGGATTTGGCCGTGGGTTTTGGAGTGGGGATGAGGGGGCTCGGGTGATGAGAAGGTGGGTCGGTGGTGGAGATAAGGGGAAGGGAGGGAAAGGGAAGAAGAACTAAGAGCCATCGGTGATGACTGTTGGGTATGACGGGTGGCCTCTCCTAGGCTCCACCAAGTTCTTTAATTCTCTCTCTCAAGCTCTCTCATAAGCTCTAAGAAAATAAGTGCAGGAAATTTTTCTCATCATCATTCATTACATGAAACAATAAGCAAAGGGATATATATACCAAGTACAATGGACTCAAAGAAAATAAAAGACTCACTTGCCCTTTGAGCTCATACATGACACATCCCAATAAAGGGGTACAAACGAAAGGACCAAAATAACAATAAGCAAATAAAAATACATAAATAATGAAATAACAAAAAGGACTCAGAAATACAAAGACTCGATCGTGGCCGTAAATCGGCGGCCACATCTCTGATAAACCTTCTACGATCTGATATCCCCATCAAATATTATCAACCAAAGTTTTGACGGCGGTGAGGTATTGTGTCATGGATAGGTTGCGCATCAAGATATTATGCAGTTCATGTTTCAGCTGTATAACTCTAGATCTGTTTGAAGCTTGGAGTCTCTGCTCTAGTGTAGTCCATATATCTGCACATCGGTCAAGATGGAGTACATATGGTAGTATTGACGAAGAAATTGTAGAACACAATGCCGCTGCTAAGTTTTGGTCAACGAGAATCCAGTGAGTGTATGCTGGATTGAGCTCCGAGCTTCCATCGGTGTATTGAAGAAGACGGGAGGGTTTTTGAACTGCATTGTCAAGAAAATTAGCAAAACCGTTTGCTCTTAGGAGCTTTAAGATCTGAGACTTCCAGATCGGATAGTTCTCATTTGAAAGTGGTTCCGGAACGATTGTCTTGATGTTTGAAAGAACAAGCTTCAAGAATGACGGTATGTTTGGCGAATCGGCGGACAGCTTCCCAGATTAATTCTCCCTTTGAGATGATGCAGATTGCGCCATTGATGCAATTTGCAGAGATTGAGGAGATTTCCTCAGTCCTGCTCTAATACCATTAAGAGGTCCTAAGAGTGTCTTCGTAAACCTTCAAGACAAAGAAACAGCAAGAGATACTGTAGACAAGCTTTTGGTGTAATTTACTGTATTTCCTCATATGCTTTGTTTACACTGTTTGTATATATAGCAGATGTTGAGGACACGTGTATGGTGATAAGTGAGTGGTTTGTTATTGGCTAGCTATGATCATGCCATGTGGTCTGTTTGTCAGAGTTCGTTGCTGGAGTAGTGGAGATATGATTCTCTGTTGAGGCCTGAGCTGCTACGCTAATAAGCACAAACTTCTCCTTCTCCTTGTCCTTCGTTCGAACTCGAGCGAACCAACTCCCTGCCTTCGACTTCACCGCATGTGAGCAAATCAAGTTATTCGCATTCGTCCGCCCAAGCATCGCGCTCGTGCCATCTTGCTCACTCGATTCCACTCTCGTGCTTCACTTCAGTTGCTTCGCATGTTTCGGCCATCTCGCCTTCCTCGTTCGCTCGTTGATCGCAACTGCTTAGGGTTCAAGTGTCCCAGTTTTGCTGAACTGGTACAGCCCGATGTAACAGATGAAATTATAAATCAACATCTATTTGAAACTTCAAAAGCTTTTCAAATATATAATATAGTTTTAACACATAAAATTGAATGAAAATAAACTCATCATCATCATCTAAAGCATACTCCTTTTCTACAAGCAACCAAACAGAACCTTGTATCAGTTGTAATGGAAAAGAAAAAAATGGTAAGGAACGAGGTTTTATTCTCACGATTTTCGCAGAATAGCAGAAAAGGCGTCCAAGCTAGGAAGCTAAAGATGTTACCTCTGGAAGCTTCTCTTTACATGCACGACCATCAATTTTGGATTCAGATAACAATATTTTTAATGCGGCCTACTCGCATGCCCAAACATTCGAAAGTCCTCCGGAGCCTGAGCTTTTCTATTTTTCTAGGAGTCTAATCAAACTGGTAAGGGTTGAAAAAATGCACCCATGAGGATAGAGCATCCATTTCAGGACAAATTAGAGTCCTCTATCGCTTCAGGACCTTTGCAATGCTTGCGGCCAAGGAATTTTGAAGGCCAACAGCGCATTGTGTTTAACGAATAAATGTCAAAATTCCAGAAGCTGCAAATTTTAAACCATCCCATAAGCCACCCGGTGGGATGACTGGTCATCAGACAATTATAAATCTAAATCCGAGATCTCATAAGTAAGGTCAGAGCTATCATGTTTGTCAACTGATGACCTCATATCTAATGCCAACCGATCAAGCATCGCGTGTATTTGGTCACTTTCAGGGTGATTTTTATCTCTTGACATGAATCTGTGAGATGCATCCCGCACCTCAATCCAACTGGAACCAGGCTCCTTTATCAACCCCTTTCCTTTCATTTCCTGCCTTACTCGGTGAACACCATCCCATCTCCCCTCCGCAGCATACACATTTGACATTAGAACATGGTAACCTGCGATACCATTTTCATTTTCATTTTCCATGTCAAATAACCTCCTTGAGACCAATTTCCCCAACTCGTACTTACCATGAAGCTTACAGGCTGCAAGCAAGGAACCCCAAATGCCAACGTGATTTCCACTATCACCAAGATCCCTCACAAACTCATATGCTTTCTCTACCCTCCCGGCTCTACCTAACAAGTCCACAACACAGCAGTAATGCTCAGTTGTAGCCACAATCCCATACTCTTCCATCGATTCAAAAACAGCCAGGCCCTCATCGATTAGGCCACTGTAACTACAAGCTGATATGAGCGCCACGAAAGTTAGTGCATCAGGCTTTATGTCCAAAGACTGCATGTTCTTGAAAAGCGAAAGAGCTCTCTCACCAAGCCCATGCTGGCCAAAGCCTGAGAGCATTGTAGTATAGGTGACTCTGTTCTTTTCCTTCATGAAATTGAACACTTTGTCAGCAAAGGTAATCCCGCCGCACTTTGAATACATGTCTACAAGGGCCGTGCCTACAAAGACGTTATCATCAAGGTCTTGGCGGATGGCAAACCCATGAATCTGTTTGCCAGTTTGGATTCCTTCAATAGGGTCACAAGCAGGGAGGATTAATGAGATGGTTACATGGTTAGGAAAGCAGTTTCCACCCAGCATTTTGCAGAACAAAGAAACAGCCCTGTCAAGATTTTTATTGTGCATATACCCAGCAATCATAGCATTCCATGTGACCTGATCTCTCTCATCAAATTCATCCCCTTCAAAGATGCGTCCAGCTGTCTCAACGCAACCAGATTTTGCATACATATCGATGAGATAACTAAGCATCCCTTCAAACGCAATTCCATGGCGGATGAGATAGCCATGTGTTTCCTTTCCCACACTGAGGCTGCCCAGATTAGATGCTGCTGAAAGCAACGCGGTAACTGTGACTGAATCAGCTGTCAGGCCTGCCTTGTGCATCTCATATACAAGCCGCAGACCTTCAAAGTTCCGGCCTTTCTGCACAAAGGCAGAAACCATGGTGTTCCAACTCACAATATCTCTCTCTGACATGAGGCAGAAAACGTCTAAAGCAGATATGACATCATCACATCTCGAATACATGACCATGAGAGCATTGTTGAGGATCAAAGAAAGCGGCTTTGTTGTATTCTCTTTGATCAGGTACGCATGAACCTGTTGTCCTAACGCATTCTCCTGCAACCCTGAAATTGCCATCAGGGAGGCCAGGAAAGTCACATCATCCGCAACAACCTCAACAGATTCCAAAACTTGCAAAAAAAGTGCAAGAGCTTCTTGGTAGCAAGCATTCTGAACATAACACCCAATCATGGTATTCCATACTTGGATGTTCTTCTCAGCGGCGCAGTCAAAGATCCGCCAGGCAGATTGGACATCCGATCGCTCAGAATACATGAATATGGCAGAACTCACGACGAAGACATTTGCAACGTACTCGCTCCCAAATTTGATAAGCATACCGTAGAGCAAGTCGGGCCAGTAGTTGAATCCCTCCATGGAACCAATTGAGGCAGCAGCAGGGAAGACGTTCACAAAGCTGACAGGGGAGGGCCTAATTCCTGTCTCAATCATGCGCCGAAACTGTTCCAGCGCGACGGCCGGTCGGCGGGACCTTACGTACCACCCAATCAGCGTGTTCCAAGACACCACGTTTCTCTTGGGCATTCTGTCGAACAGCAAGCGGACGGCATCCACGACAAATACGTGGTGAGGATCGAGCGCTGACGCGTACATGTTGAGGAGAGAGTTGTTGAGAACGCGGTTGGTGGGGCGTGTCGGAGAACGGCGCAGGATGCGGCAGTGGATAGACTGGCCGAGGCGGAGGCGGCGCGAGTCGGCGCACGCCTTTAGGACGGACGAGTAGGTGTAGTGGTCGGAGCACGCCTTGGAAGTGGAATTCATAAGGTGGTAGAGTCGGAGGGCATCGTCTGGCATGGAATTGCAAACATAGCCAATGAGGAGGGCATTCCAAAGAATGGTCGGGATGGGCCTAGGGAGAGCGTCGAAAAGGCGGCGGGCGAATTCGGTCTGGCCTTCCTTGCATAGCTGGCTAAGACGGGAGCGAACGGCGACGGAGCGGTTGGGGTTCTCTAAATCGGTGTCGAGGGGAAGGGAAATCACAGCAGGCGGTGGAGTAGAAGATGGCGGCGAGGAAGGATTAAGGGGCGGGAAGCAAAAGGAGAAAGGCAGCTTGGAGCTGGAGCGCGGGAGCAGAGGCAGAGACAATTGGAAGGCTGGAACGGAGTATTGAGACATAGCTGAGGAGGCACACAATGGCAACATTGCCTGCCCGCTTACCTGCGGCAGCATCTCTCGCTCATCTTCTCCTTATTTTTCTTTATTTTTTTTTATTTTTCTTTAGTCCAAAATGTCCAGAGCGGGAGCAACCAAAGGCAAGAGAGGATTTGGTGGATATGACCCAAATAAATAAATTATATCATTTTAATAGAGTTCAAACACATAGTCAGATGCAGAATCAACGAAATGAATTTGATCATTGTTTGAACATAGCTTAAGCATATTTTGGAATCATGTTCGAATAAATGTTCAAATTAAAATAGATTTGATTGCTTGTACAAATAAGATTCGAATCTCCTTTGAATACATGACCCTTTGAACCATATAATTATAGCTTAACCAATTATTTTTTAGAAGTGATTCAAATATCAATATTCCTGTGCTACAAAACTTATTAAATAAAAAATGAAGGAACAAATTGAACTTATATGTGCATATATAGGTATAAATGAGTCGAACTCGAGTCAACTCTAGCTTAAGCTTGATTAATTAATTGAGTTTGAGTTCGAGCTCGAGCTTTATTTTATGTGTTCTTGTCTGCTCACGAGTTGACTCATTTATTATGAAAATGATAAATTAAATATGACTAAAAAATTATTCTAATAAAATGATAAAAAAATTAGACATTAAAAGAAAAATAATAAAGAACCACTTATCATAAGAAAGTCATATACATATTTTAAATATTTTTAACAATTTTGTACTTAAAATCTTGAATGCTAATATATTTTAAGTGCATTTTATATTAATATTTTTTAATCGAGTTGGCTCATAAGCTAAAGAGTCAAGTTAGGGTTGGCTCAAGCTTGGGTTGCTACCTCATCGAGCTCAGCTTACAAGCCATTTGTTTATCACAATCTAACCTAATATGACCCACAGACAACACATGTCATATCGTGTTAAATGGTGACAGATTGAGCCAATGATCAAGGTTTTGAAGACCTTTTTTTATTTCTTTGAATTAAACCAACTAAAGAGCTTTTAATTAACTTCTACTAAACAGAAAAATAAACTCATCCATGAAAATTATTCTTTTCATTCATTATCAAAATATTTATATAATATCTACACACTATAGTGTATGCCAACAAACTAGAACAAAGCAACTAAAGAAAATGTCATGATTATACAAAATCATAAAATAAAAAATCAATACATGCTCGGACAAATCAAAACCTGATACCATAACTACTCAATTGGCTATTCCTTCTTTTCCTGATATAGAAATATAATACAGAATAGGTGTGAGTCAACATATCTTAGCAGGTGACACCCAACAAATTTTTATAAGAATTTGACCTAGCACCATAGTGCTCAACCCTATAGCTCCACGGTACTTGCACTAGGGGTTGGTTGTAACAACCTCAATTTAACTTTCCTACATTTACAAAATTTGTTATGTGAGAGCACCACGACAGTAGGGTTTGCAGTGCCCCCGCTTTGAGCTCTCAAATTTTTGGAGAAAAAATGGATAACTGAAGGCGTGCGGTGCCGAGTGGCTTTATTATGGATCTGAGTCTCTGGTGGAGAATCTAGAAGATTCTCTAGGAGCATAACAAGGCCTTGAGGAGTTAAGTGTCATGATGCTAGGTCAGAATAGAAGTTTTAAATATTAAAATATCTCAATCCATTTTTCTTAACTCACCACCTCAGCCATCCCTTGCTTATTTGCTGCCTTACCAGAAAAGAAAGAGGGGAAGAGGCAGCAAGGAGGATAAAGAGGAGAGACAAAGCCCATTTAGCATCATTTTTGTCTATCATGGTAGATAACCCGAATTCTATTTTTATTTTATTTATTTTAATTTTCATAGATTTTATCTCCTAAACTTCATTAAAATGCAATATCTCTAGTTCTAATAAATTTCTACCATATATACATCATTTTAATTGAAATGTATAATAATATTAATTATAAAACACTGCATTTAAACATGGAATATATGACATGCATATATTTACTGTTCATTTAGTTCAACATTCATTTCTACAGGCATATGATGAGTATAATGAAAGTTGCACTGTGTATATGCTAATTGTCATTATGCTTTATACACGATCGAATCAATTAAACTAGTTAGAACGATCAGATTTTCAAACTTCGATTGAATATGTACTCCCACCAGCATGCAACCATGATTTTTTTGCAAAATGTTTCATACCCAAAGCATCAAAATGTAATTCAGTTTTTCTCCATATTATATGATAAAAATTCAAAATATCTCCCAGAAGATAAAAAGAAAAAAAAAATGTAACAAAATACCAAAGCAAGAACCCTGCAGATCTGATCAAGACAAAAGCCAAATGATCAATAATGTGCTTTCTTCGTTGAGCATCATCTCTGGGGCAAATGCTTTCCCTTACTGAATCTTGATAGAGCAAATCTCCCTCTGAATGGAGTGCATATACCCTCTAGATGAAGCTCCTAAAAGACAAGGTTGGCTGACTCCTACGACTTGCATATACCTGCATGCTAGCTTCCATTCACTTGGTCAAAATATTGTCTTAAACATACAGATCAAGAGGAAATCTGCAAAAAAAACAAATGCGAGCGAGCCTTTGACAATCAAACCATTTAGAAACAGGTAATTCAAAAGGCACTCAATAATGTATATCATATATTGTAATGACATTGACATAAGAGATGTCGATTATAGATTTATTTGTACGTTCACATCTATCTTTATAGGCAGGAAGGGCTAAACCACACAAAACTAAAATAAAATAAATTACACAATCGAAAAGAAAAGAGTGAAGATTTGTAATATGATTGAACTTTTTTTTTTTTCTAGCAGGCAAGCAACCCTTACCACTGAAGAGCCACCACATCTTTCATTCCATGATATCTTAGAAACAAGAGAATATACATACAGCATAAAAATCGGAAGTAACAACGAGATGAAGAAACTTAATCAGCAAACATGAAATGTTTAGGGAGTCGATGACAACAAACGTTAACCATCCCGATGTGAATGTCCAGGAAATAAAAAAGAAAGCTTCAATAATCACAAGACTCCCAAATAAGAGTAATAGCTCCGGAAAAAAAGTTTGCCTAAGTTCGTGGGTTGGACCATCTCCTCCGCCGTCATGACTAGCATATTTCTTGACTGAAAAAACTGAGCCCGAACAAACATATCAAAATACATAGATGAAACCCAGCTGCTAGTCAAAAGTTCCACTACCCTAGTAAAATAAAAAGTAATTTAAAAAAAAAAACTTTGTTAACCATGAAACAAATCAGATCACGATGTCGATAGTGGGATTGGCCTCACTGCACTTTGAATGCGTCGAAATGCTGTCTTCACTCTGTCCTTGAGAGCCTCATTCTCGCATTCAACTTCACCATTCTTCACATTCAAACGAGCAACATCACTATCAACCGTGACGATCAGCTTCCCTTCCTCCCCAACCTTCACATCACCAAAAAGGGATACCAGCAAAGCAAATGTCACCTTCTGTGCCATCCTTTCGTTCTCCTCCTCAGTCTTGTTCTCCACCACAGGCATTACTTTCGGACCTTCCCTATTTATGTTCAAGATTAAGGCCACAACAGAATCTGAGACCATATCACTGATCGGATCAGAAGACCACTGCATACTCACAAAGCTCCCCGACTCATGTCTTATGGTCACCCTCTCATGAACGATAAGGGTTGGGACATCCGTCTCCTCTTGTGGGGACACCACACTTTCATATATCTGATTTAATCTGTGTTTTATAACTCCAAATGCACCATTATAAGGGACAGATATCCTTTGTGTGATGTTTGCAGTAGATAGCTGAGAGAAAATATGTAGGTCTTCTGACGCCATAATCTGGTATGTGAAGCCTTTCTTAACCAGCAGTCCACTGATAGTATCGCCAACTTCTGGCATCCTTTCAGCTAACCTTCCTATTGTCTTGGCCATTTTCTCAGAGCTGAAGTACATCTCAACGGACTGGCAATTCTTTGGGGAGATTATCTTTGTATTTTGATCAGCAAATAGAGTAATAAGCTTCTGCTTAAGCCTGGCCATCTCATTGGCTTCTCCATGAACAAGAACTATATTGGGAGGCATAAGTTCCTTCAAGAAGGTACTTGTCTGTGCAAAATCTGCATGAGCCGAGAAGGAGATGTAGTATACCTGCATATTTAGAGGAGCCGTGAGGCCATTAATTAAGGTCACCTCTTTTGGCTCATTGATTATGGTCTTTGCCAGTGTTCCTTCCACAACATAACCAGGAATCACACATGCATTTTTCTTATCTGTGCACCACCTGTCAAAAAGCTGTCTAGAGAGACCACTCTGAAGACCACTCGGGCTTGCCATCACCACTGATGGACCCACATCGTCAAAGTTTTCTATACTCTTCAAAGGAGAGATGTGCTTGAAATCAAAGGGGTTTGAGTTGGCAAATTGATTCCGTATCCTCTCATTCATTGCATTAATGTACGTCTGGTAAACAGCCATGCACCTCTTAGCCAGAGGGGAGGCATAATAGATGGGGATGTTGTGGAGCTCAGGATGGTTGGACCAGTACTCATCCAAGATGAGGAGGAGCTCCTGGGCTCTCCCAAGGGCGAATGCTGGAATAAGCACTCGTCCTCCTTGAGAGATGGTTGAATGGATCACATCCGTGAAGCGTTTCTCTCGGATAACACGTGGCTGGTGGAGCTGCACACCGTAGGTGGATTCAATGATACATATATCAGGAGAGAATTGTGGGGTTTCAGCAGCACGAAGATGGCGGTCTTCTTCCCGAGAATAATCACCAGTATAAAGAACTCGGACGCCAGCAATGTCTACCATGAACATGGCAGCTCCAAGGACATGGCCAGCGGTGTAGCACCAGAAACGAATTCCATTCACTTCCACCGTCTGGTGGAAATCAATAACCTGAAACTTGTCTAATCCACTCAAACCTCTGATAGATACAAGTGATAGCACTCATTAATATAATTGCAGAACATTATATATATATATATATATATATATATATATATATATATATAACCAACAAAATCTTCCAAAAATAAAAAAACGTGGTGCATAAAGCCAGTTTGGCCGTGTTACAATCCAGAATTAACTTGGTAACATCAGAATTCTACTGTTGCAGGATATGAGCTTCCAGCATTGCGTAGGGGAATAGTAATTCTTCTCTAAAAACTACTTTTTCTTTTGACCATATGCAAGGATAAGCTTTTAAAGGTTCAAGGTAAAAAAAAAAAAAACTGGAAAAGATGACATGACACACGTAGGCACTACCCATGTGGCATGGTAAAGCAGAAGAAGAAAAAGTGACTATGGTACTTCTAAAATAGGAAAGTGAACACTTGGCAGATCAATGAAGAACTCTCATTTGAACTAAATGTGTTTTTGTTCTTTCTAATTTGCTCTAAAAAGTGAACTCTCTCATGGGTCCCATTAATTATATTAACTAAAGACATGAACTATGGAATACCTAAATAAAAAAGTAAATATGAAAGAGGCAATATTTAAAGCAAAACACTGTTTCTTTATCTGTAAGTAAGAATCATAGCTGTCAACGGCGCAAAATAGCGCGCGCCATGGTGCACGGCGCGGCGCGGCGCACCTATGGCGCCATGTTCATGGCGAGGCGCATATGTTTAAAATAGCGCGCGCTATTTGCGCCACATGTGAGCCATGGTGCATTGCGCACGGCGCAAAATAGCGCGCCAAATTGTTTTGCTGGATACCGCTCGGTACCGCTAGTTACTTGCTCTATACCGCTCGGTAAAGCTCGGTACAACTAGGTACCAGCTCGGTGTCTCTCGTACATTTACTTCTGATTGGGAAACTCGATTTTTAAATCATTTTTGGAGAACTCTGTGGGCTAAATTAGGCACTACTCTTCAGTTTAGTAGTGCTTATCATCCTCAAACCGATGGACAAACTGAAGTTGTCAATCGAAGTTTGGGAAACCTTTTGAGATGTCTTGCTGGTGAGAAACCTTTTCAATGGGATTTAATTCTGCCCCAAGCTGAATTTGGATATAATAATTCTGTTAATAGAACTTCTGAAAAAACTCCCTTTGAAATTTTATACGGTCAGTCTATTCCACATATTTTGGATAGAAATGGTTTGTCTTTACCTAAAAAAGGAAGTGCTGAAGCTTTAGAATCTTTTGATCATATCAAATCGATCCAACAGCAAGTTCTTGAAAAACTCCGTATAGCTAATGTCAGATACAAAGCAGCTGCAGATAAACATCGCAGAGAGGTAGTTTTTAAAGAAGGTGACAAAGTAATGGCTTACTTTCGTCGCCAACATTTTCCTGTTGGAACTTTTGGGAAGCTAAGCAGAAAAAAATTCGGACCTTTTCGAATTGTCAAAAAGCTGGGCACAAATGCATACCTTTTAGATCTTCCTATTACTGTTGGAACTTCTCTTATATTTAATGTTTCTGATCTTTCTTTATATGAAGGAAATTTAGGTGATTCTGTGGATGTTGAAACTTTACCACTCTCCACTTCAACACTGAATAAAGAAGATCAAATTGAAGATGTGGTTGATGTGAAAATCACTAAAACAAGACATGGCGAACACAAGAAGTTTTTGGTCAAATGGAGTAATCGTCCCTTATCTGACTGCACCTGGATTGATGCTGCTGATCTAAAAGTTCGAAATCTAGAACTATATGAAAGAACTGTTGAAGCTTTCTCATCAGGAGATGAGCCTCTCCCACCAGGGGGGAATTGATGCATTTTAATTTGTCTTGCATTATTTGTTTTGGACAAATTTAGTTATATTTGCTATTTTTATTTTATTTTATGCTATCCAATGATGGTGGTAAATCCAATGATCATGGTAGGAAAAGGATTGGGTTTGCTTACCTTGGGTTTGCTGGCTTTGGGGTCCACCTTATCCTTTGGGCTGTTTTCTAGTTCTATGGGAGCCTTGGCTGATTTCGGTTTTGAGCTTTAGTTGTTGAAATTTTAGTGGTGCAAGCTCATTATTATCATGTGGAGGTGTAGCTCATTATGAGCTGATGTTTAGCTCTAAATTCATTATGAGGTGCAAGCTTTTAGGTGAGTGGAACTTGTCTCTTCCTCTTCATCTTTGCCTCTTGAGCTGCTGCATTATTTTCCCTCATTTGGCTGCTGGAACCGTGGCCTTCAATGTGCTTTAATGTTGGCGCTTGGGGTTTCTCTGTGGTGGAACCCGTGGCCTTTATTCCCTTTAATTGCTGCCTCGGTTGTGCTGGAAACCCGTGGCTTTTTTTCTTGATCTTTGCTTTGCAGTTTGGAGTTCTTTGTTGCTATTACCGTGGCTTTTAAATGGCTTGCTGCTGTTGGTTTTCCTCTGCTGGAAACCGAAAGTTCTGCCCTGTTTCCTGTGCTGGATATTTATGGCAATTATTGGGCTGTTTAGTTCCCCTCTATTGCCTATATATATGAGATGTTTTGAGAATGAATGGTTGGTGAATATTGTGAGCAAAAATTGCTATAACCTGCGGGTTCTTCTTGGAAAAGCTTGAGAGCTTTGTCCACCCTCTCCACCTCCTCTGGAAAACTTTCGAGTTCTTTCCAACCTTTCGTCTCGGCTTCTAACCTCTTTCTTCTCTTCGCAAGTTCCACTTCACCTGTATCTTTCTTCTAAGTTCCGTGGGTAAAAGTTGTTGGCTGTTTTGGTGGCATTTGCTGGAGGAGTTTGGTAGGACGTTGGATCCCTTTTGCAGTGGTGGACCCTTGGTCTGCATATCTAAATCCTTATTCTTAAATATATTCCTACACTCGGTACATGTGAGGAGTCCTCTTGCAGGATGTTCTGAGGATAGTATTTTTTTTTTGTTTTATGTTTGCTTTTATTGCTAACTTTTCTTTGTGCTTTGGTTTCTTGGGTGATCTTTGCTTTTCTTTCTGAAATTTAGTGTTTCATTTAGTCTATTGTGTTCTCCAAGAAGTGTCTTAAACTTTTAATAAAAGTGGAGTTTGATTTACTTGACTTTCTCATTGAGTTTTGTTTCGAGTTGAATACATCAATTTGGTATCAGAGCAAGTTCTCTTCCTCAGTGGTTTTGTTTTTATTGGTTTTGTTTGGCGAATCTTTTCTATTCTCTTAAATGGCTAATAATCCAGCTGATTGGCAACACCTTTTGCAACAACTAAATAATTTGCAACAACAAATTTATACCATGGCTGAAGCAATTGAGAACTTAAATGTTAACAACACAAATGCTAATCCTAATGATCAAACTTCTGAAAGTGAAGAGGAGGTTCCTAGAAATCGTCGTAGACAACAAAAAAATTGGGATTATGGAATAAAAATTGATGTTCCTAATTTTGAGGGCAAACTACAACCTGATCAATTTCTTGAGTGGGTAGAGAAGATAGATCAATTTTTTGAGTGGAAAGAAATACCTGATAATCGGAAAGTTCGCTTTGCTAGCTTAAAACTTTCTGGTCATGCTTTAACATGGTGGAAAATTTTTCAAAATAATAGACTTAGAAGGGGAAAAGAAAAAGTCCAAAATTGGGAAAGAATGAAGGAGAAAATGAAAGGAAAATTTTTGCCAACTGATCACGCTCGAACTATATTCCAAGAATTCAATAATCTGAAACAAGGAAATCAATCAATTGAAGAATACACTGAAATGTTTTACAAACTTCAATCTCGAAACGACTTAGAAGAATTTGAAGAGAAAACTGTTTCAAGATACATTAATGGTTTAAAATGGTCAATCCAAGATCAACTCAACCTACATCATATTATTAAAACTGACGAGGCTTATCGTATGGCATTAAAACTAGAAAAGCAACATCAACGAGAAAAAGGTCACAGTAAAATTGTGGAAACATATAAGCGACATTCATCTGGTGGAATTAAACCTCCAACTTTTGGAGGAACTTCTGGTTTGAAAACTAAAACCTTTGAAAATCAAAATTTTGAAAAGGGAAAAGGGGTTATGGGAACTAAACCATCTGATCCACCTAAATTAATCGGACCATGTTATAAATGTGGGCTTTATGGTCATCTTTCAGCTACTTGTAGGAAAAATAACCCACCCAGAAATAATCTCATTGAAAATGATGAAAATTCAGAAGAAGGAGAAGTAAATGAAACTGAATCTGAAAATGACAATGAAATTGAGAAAATTGATGTTGAGGGAGATGAAGGTGGAGATCTTTTAGTAATTCGACAAGTCCTAACGACAACAAATGATAAAGAAGACAGATGATTAAGAAGAAACATATTCAAAACTACTTGTACCATCGAAGGAAAAATTTGCACCCTTATGATTGATAGAGGGAGTTCAGGAAATTTTGTTTCTCAAAAACTGATCGACAAACTTAAACTTAAATCAAAACCTCTTGCAAAATCTTATAAGATCTCTTGGTTCAAAGAAGGAGGTGAGGTTCCAATCACTAAGCAATGCACTATTAACTTATCTATTGGAGGGTCATTCAAAGATCAAATTGTTTGTGATATTGTGCCTCTTGAAGTTTTTCATATTTTGCTAAGTCGACCTTGACAGTACGATAACAAAACTGTTCACAATGGAGAGAAAAACACATACACTTTGATGCAAAATAATAAGGAGTTTACTCTTCATCCACAAAAGAATGTGCCGGATTCACCCGTTAAGAAAAACACAGTTGCCAAAATTACCTCTCCTGAACTGCTTTTAAATGCTAATGATTTGAAACATTTTGAGGTTGCTTATTTGATTTTTGGAAAAGAATCTGATCATGTTTTTCATATTCCAAAAAAAATACAAGCTTTATTAGATGAGTTTTCTGATCTGACTCCTGATGATTTACCAATTGGATTGCCTCCTATGCGACAAATTCTTCATATTGATTTAATACCTGAGACAACTTTGCCAAACCTTTCTCATTATAGAATGAGTCCGACTGAACATTCTGAGCTTTTTAATCAAGTATCTGAATTGTTAAAAAAGGGGTTGATTCAAGAAAGCTTAAGTCCATGTGCTGTGCCAGTTTTACTAACTCCAAAAAAAGATGGGACATGGAGAATGTGTGTGGATAGTAGGGTCATAAACAAAATCATCATTAAATATCAATTTCCAATTCCTAGACTGGATGACATGCCTGATATGCTGAGTGATGCCTTTTGGTCTTTCAAATGCTCCGAGTACTTTTATGAGAACTATGAATCATGTTTTGAAACCTCTCATTGGAAAGTTTGTTTTTTTAAAGAGATTGTTCGTCTTCACGGTGTCTCTCGTACATTTACTTCTGATTGGGAAACTCGATTTTTAAGTCATTTTTGGAGAACTCTGTGGGCTAAATTAGGCACTACTCTTCAGTTTAGTAGTGCTTATCATCCTCAAACCGATGGACAAACTGAAGTTGTCAATCGAAGTTTGGGAAACCTTTTGAGATGTCTTGCTGGTGAGAAACCTTTTCAATGGGATTTAATTCTGCCCCAAGCTAAATTTGCATATAATAATTCTGTTAATAGAACTTCTGGAAAAACTCCCTTTGAAATTTTATACGGTCAGTCTATTCCACATATTTTGGATAGAAATGGTTTGTCTTTACCTAACAAAGTAAGTGCTGAAGCTTTAGACTCTTTTGATCATATCAAATCGGTCCAACAGCAAGTTCTTGAAAAACTCTGTATAGCTAATGTCAGATACAAAGCAGCTGCAGATAAACATCGAAGAGAGGTAGTTTTTAAAGAAGGTGACAAAGTAATGGCTTACTTTCGTCGCCAACGTTTTCCTGTTGGAACTTTTGGGAAGCTAAGCAAAAAAAAATTCGGACCTTTCGAATTGTCAAAAAGCTGGGCACAAATGCATACCTTTTAGATCTTCCTATTACTGTTGGAACTTCTCCTATATTTAATGTTTCTGATCTTTCTTTATATGAAGGAAATTTAGGTGATTCTGTGGATGTTGAAACTTTACCACTCTCCACTTCAACACTGAATAAAGAAGATCAAATTGAAGATGTGGTTGATGTGAAAATCACTAAAACAAGACATGGCGAACACAAGAAGTTTTTGATCAAATGGAGTAATCGTCCCTTATCTGACTGCACCTGGATTGATGCTGCAGATCAAAAAGTTCGAAATCTAGAACTATATGAAAGAACTGTTGAAGCTTTCTCATCAGGAGATGAGCCTCTCCCACCAGGGGGGAATTGATTCATTTTAATTTGTCTTGCATTATTTGTTTTGGATAAATTTAGTTATATTTGCTATTTTTATTTTATTTTATGCTATCCAATGATGGTGGTAAATCCAATGATCATGGTAGGAAAAGGATTGGGTTTGCTTACCTTGGGTTTGCTGGCTTTGGGGTCCACCTTATCCTTTGGGCTGTTTTCTAGTTCTATGGGAGCCTTGGCTGATTTCGGTTTTGAGCTTTAGTTGTTGAAATTTTAGTGGTGCAAGCTCATTATTATCATGTGGAGGTGTAGCTCATTATGAGCTGATGTTTAGCTCTAAATTCATTATGAGGTGCAAGCTTTTAGGTGAGTGGAACTTGTCTCTTCCTCTTCATCTTTGCCTCTTGAGCTGCTGCATTATTTTCCCTCATTTGGCTGCTGGAACCGTGGCCTTCAATGTGCTTTAATGTTGGCGCTTGGGGTTTCTCTGTGGTGGAACCCGTGGCCTTTATTCCCTTTAATTGCTGCCTCGGTTGTGCTGGAAACCCGTGGCTTTTTTTCTTGATCTTTGCTTTGCAGTTTGGAGTTCTTTGTTGCTATTACCGTGGCTTTTAAATGGCTTGCTGCTGTTGGTTTTCCTCTGCTGGAAACCGAAAGTTCTGCCCTGTTTCCTGTGCTGGATATTTATGGCAATTATTGGGCTGTTTAGTTCCCCTCTATTGCCTATATATATGAGATGTTTTGAGAATGAATGGTTGGTGAATATTGTGAGCAAAAATTGCTATAACCTCTTCTTGAAAAAGCTTGAGAGCTTGAGAGCTTTGTCCACCCTCTCCACCTCCTCTGGAAATCTTGCGAGCTCTTTCCAACCTTTCGTCTCGGCTTCTAACCTCTTTCTTCTCTTCGCAAGTTCCACTTCACCTGTATCTTTCTTCTAAGTTCCGTGCGTAAAAGTTGTTGGCTGTTTTGGTGGTATTTGGTGGCTGTTTTGGTGGCATTTGCTGGAGAAGTTTGGTAGGACGTTGGATCCCTTTTGCAGTGGTGGACCCTTGGTTTGCATATCTAAATCCTTATTCTTAAATATATTCCTACACTCGGTACATGTGAGGAGTCCTCTTGCAGGATGTTCTGAGGATAGTGTTTTTTTTTTTGTTTTATGTTTGCTTTTATTGCTAACTTTTCTTTGTGCTTTGGTTTCTTGGGTGATCTTTGCTTTTCTTTCTAAAATTTAGTGTTTCATTTAGTCTATTGTGTTCTCCAAGAAGTGTCTTAAACTTTTAATAAAAGTGGAGTTTGATTTACTTGACTTTCTCATTGAGTTTTGTTTCGAGTTGAATACATCAAAATTCCATTGATTAGATTCATCATTAAAGATTAATATGTATCAATTTTACCGAAAGCTAAAATCATGCAGATAAATCAATCACTAAACTTTTAAAGAAAGAACTATGATAGAAATCACCAATTATAAGATCTATGCCTCCCATTGGCATAACTAGAATCACCTATGCACCAGCGCATAAATTAAAATAGCATGCACTATGAGAGGCTATGTGCTATTACTAGTGCATAGTGCAAATAGCACGCAATATTTAAACCTCTCGCACTTCGCCATTAATATAGCGTGGGCGTTACGTTGCGTTGTGCTATGCACCAAAGCGCATGTTATTCCATGCTATTAACATGTATGGTCTATCACCCTCATGGAAAAGCAAGTTCCACAAGCTATAAGGCCAGAATTATTAAACAACTCCCATCATTAGCGTCTTCTATTTTTTTCTCGTTGAATCTTAGAGAAAACATTATGAATGCTAAGAAGAGGCTTTAAGCTCATAATTCTTCAACAAATATCATCTGAATTTTTTTAAGACGGAGGGGTTGTTTGGATGCATGATTTATGCAAGATTTGAGTAAGATTTATGCTAAATCCTGCCAAACAGTATTTATGAAACTGTTAAATCTCACAGCGAGTTAAAACCTTTGTTTCCCTTTTTTCGCCGTAAATCCCAAATTTACTAAATTCAGGAGTTCGGTGGATTTACGGAATTTGGCTGAAGATGGCTACCTTCACAACGAGCAAGCTCTTGTCATCGTCATTACTTCGGATCCAATAGTTCGGTGAGCTATGACTTCGGACCCGACAGGAAGGAAAGTCATTGAAAGAGGCAAACAAGTTATTCAGTGTCTTATTCAACACTATACCTATCACACTAAGTAGGCGAAGTCGAAGAGTAACGAATAGCGGGAGAAGATCAAAAGCAATCCATAGCAAACCTTCGACTAGCAAAGCATGCATTGCCGAGAAGTATAACATAGGAACAAATTAATTTTTTTAACTAATTTAATTAAAATTAATTAAGAATATCATTTTATTAATAAGTAATAACTTAGATCAATTGATAATTAACTAATATTCTAATTATATTATTATAATGGTTAGTTCGTAATGATAATTATAATTACTAATTAATAATCGTTAAAATTCAAAGAGTTGGAGAGGAAAAGGCTTTTAATTTCATTATACAAACCTATCCATATTTAGAGATCTATATAAGATATCTTAATAAAGAAACAAATAAATATGGAATCATGCATAATTTCCCTAATATAATTCTTTCTAAATCAGCCACATGCATATGGAAGGAGATCGACGTGATCCAAGTGAGCCTCCCACGGATCTCCATCCTGGCCATAGAATCAAGGGCCAGGGGACGGTTGGGATTTTAACACTCCCCCTCAAATTAGGGAATACAGATCTGTCATTCCCAGCTTGGTAATTAGTCACAAAAAAGTAGAGTTATCAAGTCTCTTTTAAAAAAAAAATTTATAAGTTACTCTAACTATTAAAGTTATCAAGTCTCTTGGTGCACCATAGAGCCATCCATTTGATCAAAACTTTGGGAGAAATTAGCTTCAGACATTGTGGTAGCAAAGGGTAGCAATGAAGGCTATATTAAGCATGGCAGTAATGAAGGTTGCATTTGTTATAAATAGGATAGCAAACACAAAAGGTCGACAATGAAGGCACGACAAAATGCATTTTTAGGGTTGCAACAAGCTTCAAGGATATCAGCAGAAAAAATGTCTCAAGTGGCTCAGCACTTGGCACGCAAATCTCCTCCCATCCAATTGAGTCAGCCTTCAGCCAAATGCAAATCAATCGTCCGACTCTACCCAAACACTCATGTTCAATCAACCCTGTACAGGCGCACACAAAGCCTCTGATCCCTCTAGTTTGATCGAAGGAAGCAATATAGGTCTTACACTCTTGCTTGTCCCGGCCCTAGACCCTCACGAGAGGGAACTCTCAGCTCTTTCCATACGCACGCAAGAGGAGATCCTATGCCCTACTTCTCTCGCTTATGCTAGGTTGACTTCGAACATTGCACGCTAGAGGAGCCCTCCCGCTCGATCTCTCCTCGGTCTTTGAAGCACGAAGTAAGCATAAGGACCAATATTCCTTAGAATTTTGATAATGAATGATGGTTGAAGGACCAATATTCTTTAGAGTTTCAGCAACAAAGGCTGGTGGTGGGAACCTGACTCACTGTTACCATCATAATCATCAATCCATTTCCAAAAATGCTTTCTGACCAAAAATAGCCGATCCAATAATTAAATCATAAATAATTAAAAATAAAAAATTAAATTAATAAGTTATTTCATAATTAATTATTTTCTAATTATATTATTTTTGTAATTATAATTTATTGATAGTGATTAGGGCTGCAAATGAACCGAGCGTTCGACGAACTACTCGTTTATGTTCGTTTGATAATGTAAATGAACAAGCTTGAACAACTTTGACAATACTCGATAGTTAAATAAACAATCTTGAACGCTCTGGCGTTCGGCTCGTTTATGTTCACGAACAAGATTGTTTAGAGCTCGTGAACATGCTTGTATAAGAAAACAAAAATGATATTATTAACTTAGATAACAATGTTTTAAGAAAACAAAAATAAAACGAAATATTAGATAACAAAATGTTAATTATATTAAATTACAAAATATTATTAACTTAGAAAATAATTTATTTATAAGAAAAAAAAATAATATTATTAACTTTTGGCCACATCATATTTAAAATAATATACTTTTAAAGTTATATATATTATTATTGATGTATAAAAAAACAAAAATAAATTGATGGAATACTATTTGGGCTAGCAGAAAGCTGCTTCTCTCTCTCCTCCGTGACCATGCATGCTTAGATAACAGCCACGTTCTTACTTAAACAGACCAAACCTGCTTCTCTCTCACCTCCATGACCCAAGCAAAAAAAAAAATTTTTGAAGGGAGTTTAGTCCCACACTGCCTAGAAATACATGATGTTGCTTTATAAAAATAAAATGTGTTCGTGTAAACTGAAAAGCGGGCGGCAGTGGAACGGGACGGGTTGGGTTAGATAATGGAATGTTATTTGGGCTGGCTGGGTTGATTTGCTCGGGTCTGTTAGAATTATTAAAGGAAATTTTGTGAATTTCGAGTGGGCTCGGCTCGTGTAAACGAGCCGCTCGATAAGGCTCGATTAACTTGAAAATAAACGAGCTCAAACTGAACACGAGTCGAGCTCGAACATGTTGGTTTTAAACGAGCTCAAACTCGAACAACAATCCAATAAGCTTGACGAGCTTCGAGCCGAGCTTGAGCTTGGTTTTGGCGAACGAGCTCGAACACGAACAGGATGAAGCTCGGTTCAGTTCGGTTCGTTTGCAGCCCTAATAGTGATTAAAATTAGAATTAATAAGTAATTTGCACTTAAAATGTAAATTAAAATTAAACATAAGTCAAATTCAATTTTTCAATGAACTAACTGCCTTAAATCCAGGATTACATTGTCAAACAGTTCCATAGGATTTAACACTTGTCAAAAACTTTTGGGATTTTAATTTAGCAGAATTTAGTAAATTCGGATTTATAGGATTTCGATTTACTAAACAATATTAAAGTTAAATCCTACTTGTAGCTAAATAGCCCCTGAATAAGAATTTGTACATTCGTTCTAACTACACTATCTTCCTACATTGTTGACTATCATCTAGGCATTTCCATTCCATTTAAGCACCAACACATTACTCTGGATGTAAAAATAACAAAAAAAATAAAGAGAATATTAGATCCACAAATCAGAAGAATAATCTCAAGACAATAATTCAAAGTTTGAAGTGAAATTAAAATATCCCAATAATAAAACAACATGAAATATAGTTCAACTCAAAATTCTATCTTTCCCAAATCCCAGTATTCTTTTCATTAACATATAATTCCAATTTCCAAAAATAAATAGCAATGACATATCACATAAGGACTCATAAGTCATCAACACTGTCACCACTAAGGGGTTCTTCATTTGAATCATCATTATGATGAACTGCTCTCTCCCCTTCTTCCTCTCCCATAGAGTCCAATGTCGAGCATTTGCTTCAAGATTTATGTAAGTTTTAATATATATAACATGAGGCGTAAGCCTCATGCCAGTGAGGCGAGGCGGGCCTCAACCAAGTTGAGGCGTAAGCATCGAGGCGTTTTTTACTGGAATTGCGCAAAGGCGGGCCTCAAGGTGAGCCTCATATTGCGCAATTTTAAATCATGTTTTAAAGTACAAGCTAGGTAAAAATAGAGAAAATAATCCACAGTTGTCCCATAGACAGAAAAAATACTTTTCTAAACAAAAACTAAAAAAACAAAACAAAACAAGATCTAAATATTTAAATTCAAATATTTATTATATTTAATAATATACAAATAAAGAATAAGCAATTTCATGTATTGGTAAAGTGGATAAAGCAATCTTGAAAACTTCTTCAGCATCAACAGCAAGTAGATGGATAGTAGGATCCATCAGCAAGCAATGAAATATTAATCATGCTTATTTAGGGACGGCATACTTTTAGTAATATTAGTCAGTACCCATCATATATATATTCAATAACATCAACTTACATTTTCCACACTTCTTGCTGCCTCAATGTGCATCTAATCACTTCTCTTGTACTTAATCATATATATTCTCAATATAAATAAATTGATAGGACAAACACTTATTTGTTTCATATACTTCTTTAATCATCCTCTTAACAAAAAAAAACTCTTCCATAGTAAATCCAATTGGCATCAAACCAAATTGGGTTTACTATATCCATGAAATTTGAGGTTATGTTCCTTTGGTGTTCTCTATAATTCTCTAATTATTAAAAAAAAACTCTTCCATGATAAATCTTCCTAGTGTGAAGCCAAATTGGTTGTGCAAAATTGATGTATTTTTTAAGGCTACATTCCATTGCTCTCTCTCTCTCTCTCTCATAGCTTCATTGTATAACTCATAAGTTTGATTCCTCTATAGTTTGAACAAACTTGACCATCACAATTGTTCTTAAATATTAGCTCCAAAATGCTTCTTATCCAATAAATTAGCATAGTTGAACAAACTTGACCATCACAATTGTTCTTAATTGGCTCCAAAATGCTTCTTATCCAATAAATTAGCATAGTTGAACAAACTTGACCATCACAATTGTTCTTAAATATCGGCTCCAAAATGATTCTTATCCAATAAATTAGCATAGCCTTACTCTTCAAAATTCAATTTAAAATATTTATTAAGAAAATAACTCCAATATCTCACAATTCTCTAAATCTCATTAAGTTTCTCATCTATACCCAATATATTACCTTTATGCATCTTTTTCAAAGCTAACTTCACTTCACTATAATATATTTTATAATATTTTTCATTATACATTGCCAAAATAATTTCTTACTTAAAGTTCATTTAGCAAATTCTCAAAGTAATATTTACATCTTCTCTTGATATCTTCATCTTTAACTAAGATCCCGCAATTCTCCAAATCTCAATAAGTATCTCACATAGAACTGAAGTATCACTTCCATGCATCTTGTTTATAGCTAAATCCACTTCACTTCTTTTGATCAATCTATCATATAATTCATTATACTCTTACAAAATAATTTCTTTCTTAAAGCTCATTTATTGATTACTCAAAGTAAAATTTCCACTTTTCCTTGATATCTAAATGTTTAACAAAGATACATTATCTTCACTTTTAAAGCATCCAATTTATCAAAATCCCTAGATCTCTTGCCTTACGTATTCTATACAGCTCCCTTTCTCCATGTTTAGAACCAAGCCTATTCCATAAATCATCAAAAACTGAAGCTTTTGCATTACTTGCTACTACATTTGCAATAGTTCAAATTTTTTTACAATCATACTAAGCCTTATTACTATTCAATTTTTTTCTACATTTAGAAATTCATGTTTTCCTTGATAGCTCTTTATAAATATACTTCGATGAAGGCAATTGAACCTCAAAATATGTATAAAATAATAAACAAATTACTAATAGATTAACATGTTTATTTGTTAATTCTTACATATAAGTGCATCCCCACCAGGCCGTAACTTTTAACGAACATATGTACTAATTCTTTGATTGAGCAATTGCACCTCTTAAATTTAGAAAATTATATATATAAGTGGGTCCCATTTTAGTATGTTCCGTCATATTTGTGTTATTTGAATCTTAGGCTAAACTTATGCATCTCCTATCACTTTATCGCTCTTTCTTTATAATTGAAATCCTCAGCCAAGTTTCCTAGTCATGCTACTTTGTGCCCACATGCAGGTGCAAACAAATATATTGAAGTTTCCTTTGATATCAATAGTGCTTAAAAGCTGAAATCACTACATTCCTGAACTGGACTCATAATTATAGAAATCAAAGTGAGTGAATGTCCTAACCCACACAACATTTGCATGAATTTAAATAGTAAAAATGTTATGAAATACAGGAGCATAGGCCTTAAAACTGGGAAAAAAACATTTAATTTAAGAAAAAAATGATTAAACCTAAAAGCATTATTTTTTTAGAAGATGTACTACAGGTGCACATTGAAAATATGGAAATGTTAAATTTAATAAATACAAACATAGGAATAAATCGTACCTCAATTTTATCCATGGAACGAAGGATGTCTTGCTCATCAAACAGCATATCCTCAACGGAGACTTTACTTACTTTAACATAATCAGACAAAAGCAGCCTGTAAATAGCCTTTGTTGCATGAGTCATGAAAACTCTTCCCTTGAAAGTGGTCTGAGAGCATGCTTCAAACAATTAGCATTTAGGGCAGAAAAGTCAAAAAATCATGACGGCCTCAACAAATTAATGAATACCTTCTCTAGAAAATATGGAAGGGATGCAGCATGATCTAGATGAAAGCTGCAAAATAAAATAGAATACTGCAATTAGGCCATATTTTACCTATCTTTTGGCGAGATAATTTATTGAGTCATATCATTAAGTATGGAAAAAGAGAACTGAGCTTCAGGCGCATAAAATTTACCTCTTATTAAAGTACAAGAAAAATAATTGAATTTTTTACAAATAAAATAAGAAAAGAGACTTACCAAGCAAGTTTGCGAAAGAATTTTCTTTTATCGCAGAATCAAGAATTTATATAAGTGAAAGCACGAGAGAAAAAGGTTCACAGGACAAAGATTTCATACTGTGTAACAAGGAGAACATCAATGGTCGAAGGATCAATCTCGTCAAAATAAGGAAGTGCAGCCATACCAGAGTACGCTGGGTGTATTCCACAATCAAACTGTAAAGAAGACGAAGACAGTGCACTGCGGTCATGGAAAAGTCACTGGATCCTGAAAAGAGAGAAGGAAAAAAATATGTTCTTTTACCAAGACGGTCTTTCCTCTGTACGACATATACACGCAGGAGCGCCCCACTTCATTACCGGCGCCCAACGGCGTGATGATTAACTGATCCCCCTCCCTCGTCAGTGCCGAATCCTTCCTCTTGGACGCCGAAACTTGGGCAGTCATGCTGGAAGCCATTTACTGATTTCCTAATGTTGTGTGGTAGCTCGGCACCAGAGGCAGCTTTTGTTGGCTGAGGGAGAGACATTGGAATAAACACACCAAACTCGTAAGGAAATTAAAAATACGAAGGCAATAAGTAGCAATATTCTATTGTTTTTGAACTAAGAAATCTGTCGGAGAAGTTCCAAACTCCTTGAAATTGGGGCAAACGTAGAGCAGAAGCATGAAGAGGAAGAGGAACTCACGAAGGAAGTTCAGAAAGACCAACCACACAGCGTTCCAAAAACCCTACAATATCTACCTTGCTTTCCGAACCATCGATATGACATATCCAAAAACCCTATCCGGCAACCCTAACCGGCAAGAAGAGGAATCCAGTAAGCAGCGTTCGGAATCGAAATGATCGGATCTAAGTTTTTATAGCGGCCTAAATAATTTTTTTCATTCGAATTTGACTCTAGCATTGAAAATTTTAATTTTTTTATTTCATTTATTATTCTTTAAAAAATATATTACTCATAAGATTAAAAAAAATTAAAATTAAATAAGAAATATATTTTCCCCTAAAAAAATAATTTTTTATGGGAGCAGAGAGATTTTACTTTAGTGAAAAACAAAAATAAAAATATAAAATAAAACTTTTATAGGAAGGATATATATATATATATATATATATATAAGCTGATGTAGTGAAAGTTTTGATGCTCCATCAGATTTCAGCAATCATTGATAGGCACATGGAATGTAAATATAATTAATTTAATAACTAAAATAACCAAAACAATTAAATAAGTTAAATGGAAGGTGCGACTTACATTGGACTTTGCAGCAGGTTTGAACCTCTTCACTTAGATGACATATTACCATAAAATTTGGCAACCTTCTTGTTATAATCTTTCATTTTCTCCTTCAAGTTTCTGTATTCAAGTTTTACATCCCTACAAAGAGAATTTTTCATAATAAAAAAATTTGCTCCATTAATGCCCCAACTAATACTCGACATATACAAAACTTGGCTCTAAAACTAAGCTCAATAAATCAATCATTCCCTCTTATCAACATTGCTAATATTAATGTTCCTCATGCCTACAACATTAATTAGTGTAGCCATCTTGTTGGCACATCATCTACTTTCTTTGTAAAAAGTTTTGCACATACAGAGAGAAAAGAATCGTTCAATCAATTAATTTATTGTGATTCTTATCCTTCTTTCTTTTGAAATTAATGATCATTAATTTAAATATATTATATTTATTGAAAAATAAATAAATCATAAGATAAAATTATTATCAAATCTCAAGCCAAAAATAATAGTCAAACATTATTCTTAGTCACATCATAGAGAATTGAAAAGAAAAATCACAACATTTTTACATGGAACAGACCAACCCAAGAAGCACAAGTAATATATTGTCATACATCAACAATAATGTCACTTAATTTAAAATATATATGATTTTTAACATTCTTCAAGCACACAACCTAACATACTAATAGACAAATAACCAACATGAATATTTATATTTTATGTAAAACCAAGTAGGCATTACTCTACTATCATAAATTATAGATGTCTATCATATTTGTATATATTTAAGCTTGTTCAATCTCAAGTGGAATTACCTATGCTAAAGATGTTTGCATGTCTCAATTCACCACGAACGACCGGCACACTAAACAAGTATGTTGCCGCCATAGTCACGAATACACACATGTTGCATGAAATAAATGTCCACACTCTGACATAAACCTCAATGCCTTATCCTCTCTCGCGTCCTCCTCATAGTCGATCTTAGTATCTACATTGCATTCGGGCTGAAGGGGAGGGACAACAACATAGTAATTCCACATTAAGTAGGTGATGTAGGTGATGGTAGCGATAAGAAAAATGATGAAAATGAAGATGATGATGGCGTAGATCATTGTGAAGTGGGCAGGAATACAAGAACTTAACCATGGAAAAACAACAACATATTCACTTATTATTTATAGCAAAAGGAAATCTGATAGTTAATTTTGCAATTTTATGTAGCTAAATAATTTCAAATTGTTGAAATGAGAAATGAAAAAAAAAAAAAAAAATGCAAGCATACTTCAGCATCTTAGCACAAAAAACAAGAAAATCATGACTTTAATCCCTTTAGCAAGAATACTTAGAAGAACTCAATCTCCCCCAAACAATGCAAGCAAGTTTTCGTATTCATTTTTGCCATCCGAACTTTCAGGAAAGGGAAAGGAAGAAGAAGAAATAGTAGAAGAAGTAGTAGCAAAAGAGGGAGGAATAGTAGAAGAAGAGATAGAAGAACAAGAAGAAGGGGTTAAAGAAGAGGAAGAAGAAGAAGGGGAAGATTACCTGTACGCGAGAGAAGATCTGCTCGGCCTCGAAGATCATGGCTAGAAGGTTCGTCGGCCTGGGTCGATTTGGCTGGAGGCGGATGTCGAACTCAAGGTTGGCAGTCACGTGTGGCTCTGGAGCTAAGGCAGGTCGGGGCTTCGACAGAGCAGGTGTTGGCGAAGAATATGGAGGAGAGGGAGTTGGTTTCCTGAGTCTTATGGCCATGGAAGGTGGTCAGAAACTTCATGTGCAGGCAGCTTGCTTGCGAGTTTGGTCGGGTTTGAGTATAGGAGGCTCCGTGGGATGAGGAAGAGCAAGGCGACTGGCAAGTGGATATTGGGAAGGGGTCGAATGATGGGAGTTCAGAAGCTTGTGAGAAAGTAGTCGGCTGCAGTGGAGTGAGCTAGAGGAGGAAGGAGGAGGTTGAGTTCCGTCGGCTTTTAACGACGAGTGGGAGCGGGGTCCAAATGATCTACGGCCTATGCACGCGTAAAAGGACATTTGCCTTTGCAAAACCAAGCTTTTTTTTTTCTTTTATCAAAAAAATTTTTTTTTTTTTTGGAAACTCTTTTGTCAACATTATCTTGAGTATCTGCAGTGCTGTCTGGTGACCAACCGCCACCATATCTGTTTTAAGTCTCTCACATTTATTTAGAATATATATATATATATATATATATATATATATATATATATATATATATATATATATATATATATATATATATATATATATATATAGTGGAGAAAATGACTGTCAGCTAAACCGACCCAATATTATAATATCAAAAGTTTTAAAAAATGCAGGATAGTCTATATAATATTATTATTTTAAGAATTGTGACTTATAATTTAGTCCACTAAATTAAAATACTCAAATATAAAAAAGTATATTAATAAATAAAAATAAAAATATATATACTTTTATGACACAATTCTTAATATTCACATTATTCGTGGTCATTTTATATTGATTGTCAACTACCTATCACAATCTTTTATTTTTCTTATCCAAATAAAATAAAAATAAAAATATATATACTTTTTTTTGACATACAAGTGTGTCATACGTTTCTTTTTAACCTGAGAAATTAAAGACATTTTGAACATTTTTAATAGTAATTGGGTCGTACTTCTCTTTCAATTTGTTGCCACATGAATTGGAAGGAATCATATCCAATCTAAGTTTTTTTTTTTCGAAAATTTTGAGTCAAAGCCCGTATAATTGATAAAAGAAAGTTACAAGTGAGTAAAAGAAAAGAAAACTAATGATGTATCAGTAAAAAATTATCTTGACCATGCACGAATCTCGAAGCAAAATTGAGTTATAAGCTTCAAAAATTAAATCAGAGATAACATGGTTTCCAATTTCAGCGAACTTATAGTCGAACTGAACGTCTCGGAAAGACGAGCCCAACGACACCAAATTTGACTCAATGTGAGCCCAAATGAGTCCAAATCAAAGACCCAAAGCGCATTTGGAAGGTTCAAACATTAATTTGGATTACCAAACAGTTTCCAAACATGGAATGCTTATATTCGAATCGAGTGGCTTAACGAGATGAATCCAACGGGCCAAAGATCATTTAATTCTGAGACCGTTAAGGCATCCAATTGACCATTAAACGGTCCATGATCAGGGGGATCAATATCGACCGTCCATTCAAACACTCCCATTTTGACCTTGATCCTCCACATATTTACAAGCCATGCCACTCTCAAAAAACTATAAATGGGCTCTCATTCTTCACATGAGAGAGGAGTAGGAGGAAGAGGAGGAAGAAGAAGGAAAGGAAGGGGTTCTCTTGCCATCGACCACCATCGGGGTTCCTCTTGACCACCGTCGGAGTTCATGTCGACCATCGTCGGAGTTCATGTCGGCCACCGCCAGAGTTCTTGCCGACCACCGCCGGAGTTCTTGCCGACTAGACCACAACTGGGGTTCCAGCCGACCACCGCCGGAGTTTATCCTGACCACCGCTGGAGTTCCTCCCAAACACCACCAGAGTTCTTCCCAACCTTTGACGGACTTCTGCCAGTTCGCCAACCGCCGTCGGACTTCCACCAGTTCGTAGACCGCCACCGTACTTCCACCAGTCTGCCGACCATCGCCGAATTTCTTCTTGTCTACCGAACATCACTGGAAAGTTGTAAAAGTCTTTAAAAGTCCAGAATTTCAAACACTTGGTACCCAAAGAGAATAAGAAAGGCCCCCTCTCGGGGAATTTCTTAGTTAATTGGGTACCCTTCTGAAGGATGAACCAGACGGAGCCCGAAGGAGACGATCCGAAGGAAGATGATCTGGAGAAGGATGATCCACGTGAAGACGAAGACTTGAAGATGAAATGCCCGACTTTTAAGACTTGCATCATTTAGTAGGATTAGAATTCAGGTTGTTGTCGGTGGAGCATGGCCACCACTACTTTTCTGTAGACTCTAGGTTGTACTTATATGGCACTTGCCACTGACTTTGGACTTTACTTTTTGTGGTTTA
The DNA here is from genome assembly GCA_022539455.1 of Dendrobium nobile. Taxonomy (NCBI): domain Eukaryota; kingdom Viridiplantae; phylum Streptophyta; class Magnoliopsida; order Asparagales; family Orchidaceae; genus Dendrobium; species Dendrobium nobile. The sequence continues at coordinate 55,667,495 of CM039730.1, forward strand.
TTTTTATTGATGTGTTTATTATGTTTAAACATTAGAATTTACCTACCTTTTCTATATTTCTTTCTTGCATATGTATGGCCTAATTCGCGTTAGGCTCTCTAGGATTAAAAAAATATTTTTTACTCATAACTAAATTATAAAATTTTAAGAATTAAATAATTTAGAAACCTAATGATCTAGGGAATAGCCGGAGCCTTTCGTGGTCGCAAGCATATTATTGCATCTCTCTTCCTCCTAATAAGGCACCTCCCCGCCTACGGGTAGAGTCCGGATAATCTAGCTTATGAGGATGGAGTTCCAGACCTGGGGAGGCCCAGTCTTTTCTAAAAATTATTTTTATATAAGCCTATTTTTAAAATATGAATTATATATGATTTGAACTTTTTAATTAGCATGAATTACATTATAAACCAATTAAATTAAAAATTTAATTGCATTAGCTCTAGGAACATTCACCCTACATAAATCTGGGCCAATTAGGAAATTCTTAAGACGTTGGACCTACTTCCAAAACACTCAAACGACCTACCCATCTTTCATAAAGACTGGACAGCATGAATTTTATGCGTTTAAGTGGTTAGATGACATTCCTTTTCAGGCAGGATATAAGCCCAAGTGCATTAGCTAGGACACGGGTGTTAGTGTTGAGTAGAACACTAAACCTATCTTAGATTCAGGGTTCAAGGCTACTATATTAAGTATCTCGTAGTGTGCCTAAATAGTGGGTAAGTTCCTTCTCTTTAAGGATTTTAAATCCTACTTATTCGCATCACATGGATGATACCACTTCTATCCTTTCTCTCTGGATGCTTTGAGTGTATAATTTTTTTCCCATCCTTACTACCTTAGTCCTTTCGGGTGTCAGTGTGAACCCTACATGTTGGCTAAGTTGAGTTGAGCCCCTTCTTTCCTTTTGAGTATGAATTTCTTAATCTCTCCTTTATGTACCAATTCCTTGTCCGAGAAGAATAATATTAGATCCTTAATTGAGAGTTTTCTCGGGACCTAGGCTCGAGATGTAATTAACCACGGGGGCTTGTGCCCATGGGAAATGAAACTCCACCATCAAATAAACCCCACTCGAGTTGATGTATCGGGTGGGGGAAATCCGTTGTTAAGATCAGGTCATATATATTGCTACCCATCAGGGTGCGCTGACAAAAGCCGTTATCCTCAATGGTTAGTCGTATGTACAATCTAATATGCCCTTTCATTGGCCCGTTTGCAAGGAGTACGGAGGCCTGCGATCGTCTCTATCTCTCGGGGAGGTGCGGTCGTATACCCTCTGCACTCGGTAGCTACGACGGTGTTCTTTCGGAGGGCCATAACAACCATCGGGTTTTATTGATAACCAATACCCCAATCATATTTTCTATCTTCATAAGGCAATTTATAGTTTAAAGCAATTGCCTAGATAATGGTTTTCAACATTATCTTCTGCTCTGCTTCAGTTCGATTTTACCTCAAGCAAAACCGATCCTTCACTGCTAATTTTTCAAAAAGGTTTGGTTGTTATGTATCTTCTTATATATGTAGATGATTTATTGCTTACAGGAAATAATTTAGTCGAACTTCAACATATTTTACAATCCTTATACAATGTCTTTAATTTACGCAATTTGGGTCATTTTACTTATTTTTTTGGAATAGAGATTACTTCTTCTTTTATAGGTATGCAATTGTCTCAAAAGAAGTATATTACCAACCTCCTCAACAAGAATGGCTTGCTTCAATGCAGACCTGTCACGAGTCCGCTACCTTCAAAATTACATGTCATATCTGATTCTTCTGAATTTTTTAAACAACCCAACCAGTACAAACAATTAGTTGGGCACTATAGTATATCACTATTACTCGGCCAGACATTGCATTGCGGTCAACTACCTTTGTTAGCACATGCATACTCCCTACAAAGTACACTATCAGATTCTAAAAAGAGTATTCATATATCTTAAAAGCACGGTAGAGTATACTCTTCTTATTCTTCCTTGTACATTTCAACTTCAAGCTTTTTCAGATTCTGATTGGGTAGCAAATCTAACTGATCGATGTTCAATTTCTGGATACTGTGAATTCTTAGGCAATAATTTACTATCATGGTCAGTCAATGAACAACCGACTGTTTCTTGATCATCCACGGAGGCGGAATATCAGCAGCTAATGATATCATGTGGATAAGAATACTGTTATCTAATTTTAACATTCCTTGCTCACAACCTAGACCACTTTTCTGTGACAACATCTCGGCTTTAGCTCTTGCAAATAATCCCATTTTTCATTCAAGAACAAAACACAATGATGTTGATTATAACTTTATACTGGACTATATCAAGAATGGGGATATTACCGTGCATCACATGCTTCTTTAGATCATCCAGCGGATATTTTTACAAAAGCTATGTCTTCCACTCATTTTTTACATCTTAGAAACAAGTTAATCATCTATGGTTAACTTGAGGGGGGATATTAACTATCTTGGTTTATATGAGCCATTGGATCTTTTCCTTTTTATCTGTACCGTTCAATTGTTATGTCCTTGTCTATTTATAGCTACTTGTAATAGTTGCTCAATATAATAGAATTACTTTTCATTTCCTTTCTCTGTCTTGGTTTCGCTGCTATCAATTTTAACACATTCAAGGGGGGCACAATAAGGCTAAAATAATTGTAATGAAGATAATCAAAGAGTTATGTTATCAAAGCATGAAGACCACTATCAATAAAGAATGGTGTTTGCACCAGACACTAATATTGTCACTTGTTGTAACCACTAAGATTAACGCGGACCATCTTTAACAATAATGATGCGAGCCCATCATCACCAATGATGATGGCATCCCACAATCGATATTAATACTATTATTTATCATCACCAATAAGACTAGCATACACTGTCTTGAATGAGCTTGATAGATGTCATTAGCACCAAAACTAGCATATGCCATTTCCAATGAGGGTAATACCCACCATTGCCAACAAGATCGCACTTGTTAACACTAATATTGATCCGAACTATTCACTAATACCATCTTGGCAGCTCTCATTGTTGTTAACAAGGTCATCCCTTATTATTAGTAAGTTTGACACCCATCGTTGACATGAATAAGGATGTTTGTCAATACCACTAGGGTTGATGCCCATTTTTTTCAATAACCTTACTAATCATCATAACTAACATGACCCGCAATCTATCGTATCCATTAACACCTTTATTGCAACCAACACCAACATCCATGATAGGTTAATGCCAATACTAGTCAATAACCATGCCACCCATCTTAGTTATTGTCAACACTTGCCTTTGATGCCAATAGTATTGCATGTTGTTACTGCCAAGCTTAACGCCCACCATCAGTCAATAACCTTAATGTCAATTGTCATTAATAAACTCCATGTTTGTTACCGCCACCAAGGCAGACACCATTATTACAGTCGCCAATATCCCCATCTTTAAGAAAAACAATCAATTGAACCACTACTTATTTCTTGTTGACATTGTGACGTTTTAAGGCTCATATTATATTCATCATGGAAGACATATTTCACAATTCATGCCTACCATATAATGCCAAAGCCTTCTATAGTTATGAGAAATCGCTTCATTTGACTTATACAACTCATTAGCAGAATCATTCTAACAGGATTAAAACATATAATTTTTTGTCTTTTAAAGATTTTTAACATATAAAATATTATGCTCCAATGAGTTATAATTATCTTATTTGTGTGATATTTTTATTTAATATTAAAATAACAAATTCAATATAAGTCATCATAGCATGATCAGGGCTAGCTCATATTTACACCTTCATTTATTAAATTTAATAAAGATGCTTCATTGGAGAACTTTGATTTCTATTAACATAATATTAAGCATACCTTCTGATATGGGAAAAAATTAATTTCATATATGACCTTGATAAGGAGGTTCTTGATGAGCCATAAAAAGCCCCCCTAAATGGCAAATGTGGAATCTATGAAGGGACCCAACTTTAATGCATGAGGGCCACTTCATCAGAAGAAATATAATACTTGATAGAAATTAAATATTAACAATTCTTAATAGTATTTAATCAACACCTAATTTCTCCTTAAATGTTTGTTAGCTAATAGTTTTTATTTCATTCTATAGGTTATAAATGCTTCATCTAAATCGTTCTCATTCATTACATTTTTTTTTTCATTAATATACTTCACGATGGATTTCACAATCAAATATGCTTTCTTTTATTATGTTAGATTATTGTGATGCCATATATTGAAGTTATTAAAAAAAAGGAGGATTTACATACGTAGCACCTAAAACATTCGTATTTCTACTTTTTTTTTCCTTATATCAAGTTGCACTTCATTAATCTCATGAATAAACTCGTCGAATCTCATCATTGCTAGTCATGATGCCGGCCCTCTCCTATTGACGCCCTCATCCTTGATGGCTTGTCGAACACTTATGAATGTCTACTTCCATAGATTCTGTTGTATATATTTTCGAAATCATTGTTGTAACTCATCCACTCTCGCCAACACTAGGCCCCTACCATCTTGTAATCATTATTGCAACTCACTAGATCTCACCATCAATCACTAGGCCAATCAATATCATCACCTAAGAGATCCCATGTGATTTCCTTGCTTTTGGGATGATAAGTACAATATGTGTGTGAATGAGGATGACATGTGATTTCTGACAGAAGATTTCTGGTGAAAAATCCGTCGGTAATACAAAATTTTTATGTAGTGTTCTATCTGACACTGGACTTCCGTCCGTCATTAAACTTCTGCCTGATGTCAAACTTCCGCCCATTGCCGGATTGTCGACATCCATCATAGGGCCAACTACAGTCCTTCTGACCACTAACATCCTAATTCAGTCTTTCTGACCATTGTCTCCCATCAACTATGATCCTTCCAGCCACCAACATCTTACTAACTAAACAAACATATTAATATTGATTCTTCCTATTTCTACCATGTAATGCATTCTATATGATGTATATTTGTTACATCAAGCCAATACCTTCCCTCCAATGAAGGGCCTCATTTGTAATCAACTACAAACATTAGTGGATTCATTTAAATTGGGCTAGACCCCATGATTTTTCCCCTTGTTTCCACGTAAAAATCTTAATGTCTCTTATAGATGTTGCACCCTCTATTTTTACCTGATTGTGTGCTGGATCTTCATACAAAACTAAGACGTTAAGCTTTATATTTCTCTACTTCCAGGAATATTCCAGGATGCAATACTTCTAATCATTAATTATCTCCTCTCGTTATTTTCTAATTTAAGACAAGAAAAAAATAAAACTATGATATTATATGTCTTCAAAAACCAAGAAATTAACATAGGTGTTGACCTTGGTTTTGCCCAGACCTATGTTTAAAGAGTTGACCTGGTTAAATTGACCAAGCTAGACCCCAAAACCCTTCCCAATGGGTTCAAGGAGTCAAGCCAAGTCTACTTGGCCCAGATTCGTGCCCTGGGTCAACCTGGGTCTAATTCCAATCCTAATCCATTCCAACCTTCCTTGTCTCAAACCTCCACCTCCCTTGGACCTATTTGACTAGGTTAACCCGTTCAACCATTGACTTAGTCAACCCAAGCCTTAAATAGGTTAATTTGACCTTTTTAGGTCAAATTAAAACTCTTTAATGCAATTAAACCCTTTCTAATGGGTTATAACTCAAATCACGGCCAAATCAGTGGTTTTTGCTTCCTAATCAATCCTAGGACAGATCTAGATCGACAATCTAGAGCCTAGGTCTTTAAATAGTCTTTTTAGGGTTTGTTTAGGGGGAATTTTGTAATTACTCTCTTCCCAAGCGCTCTAAGCATGAGATCTCTTGTGCTTGAGCTCCCATAATCTCTCCCTACCTTTTCCAACTCAAATCCACCGTTGAAGCCTCACTAGCGATGAGATCTCTAGCGAACCAACTTCAAATTCCTTCCATGGCTTCTTTCATTTGATCCAAAGCGTTTCAAGCTTCGAGATCAACTAGGAAAAAGAGCATGGATAGTCTATAAGTGCAACAAACCCATGATCTTTCGAATCCATCGTGTGGATTAGGTAAAATCACAAACCCTAGTATATAACACTTAGGATGAAATAGATTTACGAAATGTGCTTTTTAGATTGTACCAAATACCTGAAATTACTAGATGGACAAGAGGGGGGGTGAATTGTGAAAACTTTTTGACAATAATTAAAACCTAAGCAGGAGTTCTAAATCTTTTTGTTGTTTTTAGAATTTTAATATGAAAAATTAAACAACCTTTTTTTTCAAATTTTCCGAGGCAAATATTTTGAAATTAAAAAGGCACGCAGTAATAAAAAAGCAGTAAGGAAAAAACACACCAAGATTTTTATAGTAGTTCGGTCAAAATATGACATACGTCCACTCCCCAGAGTCCTCCGCTCCGAGATTTTCACTACCAACTATAGTTCTCCTTTTGCTCCCCTCGGCAAGGCGGAGAAGCCTTTACAAACCTCCCTTTCACCAACCCGGCGTGGCGGAGTGCCAAACTCTGTTTTCACCCTCCTAGCGATGGCAGAGAACCTTCTCATTTTTCTCCCTCCTCGAGAAGGCAGAATACCTCGAGGTCACGGATGTAGACGAGCCTTTCCCTTGGAGATCCTCCCTCAAATTCTTCTAGGGCCACAGGAGGAGCAAGATGCAGCAAGTTCGGAGCAACCGTGTGATCTCCCTCACACCTCTTCTCCCTCACAATGCACACCTTCTCCTTCCTCTCTCAACCCTAAAGAACTTCTCTAGAGCTTTCTCCCTTGGAATTCCTCTCTAACCATGTTTTCCTCTCTCATACCCTCTCTGAAAAAATTACTTTTTTGATACATAAAAATGGGCTCCAAAAACCCTAAAATCTCAAAGTAGCCGTTACTATCGTACAGTACGGTTCTACAATCGTACAGTACGATCTTCTTAAATAGACTTCATCCTAGTACGAAGTGGTACGAACAGTTCAAAAAATGTTCGTACAGTACGATACTAAATCGTACGGTACGATCCATGACAACACAGTTCGTACAAGACGATAGTCGGGATGATCAAACATCGTCTCTATTCATCGTATGGTACGATGTTCAAATTATAATTAAGCCCGAATTTCTTGCACTAATCACAGGTTAAGTTAAGTAAGTATTTAAAGATAATCGTACCGTGCGAACAAGTTCGTACCGTACGAACGGCAGAAAATTTCTTACTTAAGTTAAATAACGGCTAGGGTTTTGGATTTGAACATATCGTATAGTATGATATAATGTCGTACGGTACGATCTATTCACAGATTCATGTCATTTATAAAGTTGTATGATAGATGGTTATTTTAGGTTATGATCTGTAATTTGCTATGTAGTTCATAATTAATGATTGTCAACTTCCTTTTTCCATAATTTTCTTTGTTGCTCTCTTGTTCTTCAAAACTTGTCAAGCTTCTATTCTGCAATCCCTTATGGACGCTCTGCTATCTTCACAACCACATGCAATATCTTATTTGCTTTTCATTTACATTTTTCCTGCTCGCTACAGAATAGATGGTCAGTTTCAGACATACCCACTTGATGAGAGCATCCCGCACCTAGCAAATGATCTGCATACAGGTTTCAACCGCCTACCCAAGGTGGCACAAAACTCTCCTAGCCGTTTTAGTCAGCAATCACAACAATCGATTAATCGGTACAATAATTATATGCAATCAACAACAATGCATGGTTCGAGGACACATCAGAAAATTCAACCATCCTGATCCAATTATAATATGGTTGATTCACATTCTGCCACTAATAATATGTTCAACAATAGCATGCAATGGGGTGATCTTTACAACTATTTGAACATTTTTTGAATAGCAGTTAGGACATACTTCGCTTTCGGTTTGTTGCCTCATGGATTGAAAGGAATCATATCCAATCTAAGTCATTGTCTTCCAATCCGTTACTGGAAATCATATTTATTTTCAATTGATTTGGAATATATTGTTAGTGGAATTTTGAAAGCTGTTTTTTTTAAATAAATATTAGTTTTCTTTGAGAATTTTAAAATTAAGGACGAATTCTAATTCTAAGGTCGAATCACCACGTTAGAAAAGGTATATCACCCCGAAGGATGAAAATAAAATTTCATAACGGTATTCAGACTTAGAATTATGAAACTCATCTTGAATATTATGACCGGATTCTGAAAAGAGCTTCGTATAGCCCCGGGAGAACAAAATGAAGTTCAACTAAATATCCAATTATAATATTCAAGAAGTATGATTGTCGAGTTCACATCCAAAGCCTTATCCAAGAAGGGTGTATCTCCCCAAAGGGAGATAACACCATTCAATGATAATCCTTCTAATGAAATAATGATGATCATTTTGATTTTTCCAAAGGAAGTGTAATAATTTTTTTTTGAAAAATCAATTTTAAAATCATGTGCGAGTGTGATTCCAAATCTCCTACGAGCGCAAGCCCTCGTAGTTAATTATATCGTAGGGAGACAGAGTTCCCTACGAAAACTCTCGATTAAAATAGTGACAGAATTTTGTTAGATTTTCTAGGAGTGATATAAAAAATGAATGAATTTTGAAAAATCAAAAGGGAATAGATCAAGATTGAGCAGTTATTAACAGAGTTAAAGGAAGAGAGATAGGGGACACTTTGAGATTCCAGAACCATCCGGAAGTGTCCCAACTTAATCTAAGTGTTGGGCTTATGTTTTAGGATTGAAATGAAGCTTTAATTAGAGTTGAGTATTTTATTAGAAATTTGGGATTATATTCCCGAAATTTGGGGTCTTATAATCAAAGATCTGCCGTGGATCCTAAATCTAATTTGGACGCTGGACCACAGTCGTCCGAACCTAACTAATTCAGTGTAGAACCTGGACTTACCCGGCCTGGATTGGGGAGCCAGCTAACCACCTAATCGATTTAAAATACATGAGTTCAGTCTTTTATAAAAGAGTGGTAGAGATATTTTATTTAATAGTTTTGGAGAGTTGAGGCCGACATCTAAAGATTTTCCTAATTGGCCCCTTTGACTTATATTGCGTGCAAAATGCTAAGGACTAATGTAATTAAAATTTTGACTCTTTTAAGTATGTTTCTAATGCAATGCATGCTACTTAACAACTTCAAATCAGATATGCTTGAAATTTTAAAAACATGCTTAGAAAATAATTTTTTAGAATACTGGACTTCCCTAGGTCCGGCACCTCGTCCTCATAGGTCAGACTATCCGGACTCTACCCGCAGGCGGGAAAGGGTCTAAAGCAAGGAGAGAGTAGTGCAGAAATACGCATGCGACCCCAGGTAGGGTTGTCAATTTTTGACACGACCCAAAACACGACCTGAACCTGACCCGAAAAAATTCGGGTTCGGGTCAACTTGAACCCGAAATGGGTCGGGTTCAGGTTGAACAAATCAACCCGTTTTAAAAATTGGGTCGGGTTCGGGTTGACCCAACAACCCGAAATTGACCCGAAAGTGACACGAAAACTCATATTTGACCCGAAAACCCGAGATTGACCCGTTTTTTACCCAATTTTGACCCGAAAATCTAATATTAATCCAATTTTTACCTGAAAATTAGCAATTTTAGGTCAACTTCGGGTCATTCGTGTTGGGTCGGGTTGACCTGGACCCGAATCGGGTCGGGTTCGGGTCTGAAAACCTGACCCATGTTTAAAAATGGGTCAGGTTCAGGTTGACCCGAACAGTGCCAGGTCAGTTCCGGGTTCGACCCGAACCCGACCCGCGAATTGACACCCCTAACCCCAAGGTCGATCCTCGGCTAATTCCCTAGATTTATTATCTTTATATATTATTTAGACTCGCTAAAATTTAAACTTTAAGATTATGAGTAGAAAAATTTCACACCCTTACGAGTCTCACGTATCCAGGCAAAAACAAAAGCGGCACACAAACGCCAAAAAACTAGAAAAAACAGGCAATCATTTCAACACATCAAATATAAATGAATTAATTAATAAAAGTCTATAGGTAAAGTTGCCTTGCTTATTACAAGCCAAAATTTGTAGAAAGTAAAGTGGCCGGGCATCACTAACAACAACCCGGATTCTAAACCTAGTAGAAACGCAAGTGGTTTTAAATGGGATATTTTTGTCTTCAATTCTTCAATCTTGTTCTCCTTCGGGCTCCTTTCCTTCAGGCTCCTTGGATTCTTCATAGTAGGCTACCCAAATGGATAAGAGGGAACTTCCCCTGAGGGGAAGGCCACTCTTTCCTCTTTGGGTAGGAAAGAAGTGATCCAAATTTGGATCTCTAAATAGAAAAGGGCTACTCCCCTAAGGGGTGTCCTTTTCTCTTTGGAGTCCAAGCTTTGGACCTATGTATCCCAATTCAAAACTCCACTTTCACAATACTTTACATTTACTCAAATTACATTTGTATAAAATCAAAATTCTAGACTCTCTTGTAGGGTTATCCTAAATAGTTAATAAATCACAATATATTCCCAAGCAGTTATATATATGCAAAAAAATAAATAAATACACTGGCCACGCTCTTTTTATTTGAGGGCTTTAGCAGCTGAAGCACCTGTGCAAGCATTTATAACAATTGATATTTTTTTATTAATTTAGCACCCTTTTTTATTGCCTTGCATGAGCATGGCCACCTGCAGAAAACTACGTGAACATCCAGATCGTGCCTTTCCTAAGGGTAATCTACTCGCCAAACACATCAACCATCCATAGAGTACAGTAAAAAGTAAGCAGACACAGCAAAGTAATTTCATTCACAACATGCAGTAAAAACCACGAAAAATCCGGCACAGCAGTAAAGTAAATACTGGCCTAACCTAGATCTAGAGTTGGTTGTCCTAGCAAACCATCTAAAGTGTGTGTTAAAGGTCGTGTGGCTGGGGTGGATCCTAAGTTGGGTGATTAGTTAAAGTTGTTTAATATTCTGGGTTTGTTGAGGCTTAAGAGGAGATTTAGGTTAAGGTTTAAATATTAATACATTAAGAATTTTAATTAAATATATTTTAAGAGTTAATTGATTACTACCTTTATTTCACACCGAGGCCGTTGTGGACCTCCGAAAGAGCACCGCGCGAACGGGCCAATTGGAAGGGACAGATTGGATCGTGCATACGGCTAACCATTGAGGATAGAGGCTGGCGCCAACACATCCTCGATGGGTAGTAATATACACGACCTAGTCACGGGTTTCCCCCATCCGATGTGAGAGCATCGAGTGGGGTTTAATAGATGTGGGGCCAAGTTTCCCACGGGCGCAAGCCCCCGTGGTTAATTACATCTCAGGCCGGAGCCTGAGAAAACTCTCAATTAAGGATCATACATTATCCTATCCTAAAGTGGGATTGGCACGAGGGGGGAGACTAGGAAATCCTACTCAAAAAGTGAGAAAGGTCCCAAAGGGGCTGAATCAGACATGCGCGGTTCATACTAGCATTCGGAGGCTCTAGGGTACTAAACAGAAACTAGATAAAATAAATCAAGCACTCGATCACATGCGTGAGAGAAGAGATGGAGGTGGCGTCATCCTGTGACGCAGATAAGTAGGATTTAGAGTCCCTAAAAAGAAGGAACCTACCTACTATTTTAGGCATACTACGAGACCGAATGTAGTTACCTCGAATCCTAAATCTAGGTTGGGCTTAGTGCTCTACGAAACACTAAGACCCGTGTCCTAGCTAATGCAATGCAAAACCTGGACTTACCCCGGCCTGGATGGGGGAGCCAGCTAACCACCTAATCGATTCAAAACCATGTTGTCCAGTCAATTATGAAAGATGGGTGGGAGGTATAGCTTCTGGAAATAGGACCGACATCTAGAGAATTTCCTAAGTGGTCCTAGACTTATGTGGGTCAGATGCTCCTAACTGATGCAATTAAATTTTAATTAGTTGGTTACTAATGCGATGCATGCTAGTTGAATTGTCAGCTCATGAATGCTTTGGATTTTAAAAACAGGCTTAATATAAAATAATTTTTAGAAAAGACTGGGTCTCCCTAGGTCCGACACTTCATCCTCATAGGCCAGATTATCCGGACTCTACCCGCAGGCAGGGAGATGTCTTATAGCAAGGAAAGAAGAATGCAGTAATATGCATGCGACCCCGGACGGTTCCGGCAATTCCCTAGGTTCGTTAGATTTCTATGTTATTTAAAACTTAAATATTAAATTTTGGTTATGAGTAGAAAAGATTTTGCAGTCCTTAAAGAGCCTAACGAAATCCAGGCGAAAACAAAAGCGACATGCAAGAAAAGAAACCTAGGAAAAGCAAGTATTTCTACTGCGCAATCAGGTAAACACATCAATATAAATCCAAAAATTAATCAACTAAATGGCCATAGGCAAATTGCCCTTATTACACCCCAGATATGCATAAAGTAAAGTGACCGGGCACCACTGCCAACAACCCGGATTTCTAAGCCTATGACAGACACCAACAACTTTGAGTGGGATATTGGGTCTTCAATCTTTAGCCTTCTTTGGATAACTCCTCCTTGGGCTCCTTGGAATTCTCCTCCTCGGGCTCCTTGGAAATCTCCTCCTTGGACACCTTGGATCCGTCGTGGCTTGAATATCCAAACGAAGAGACAATTCCCCCAATATGGGGTATTGCCTTTTCTCTTTGGATATCTAAAGCCATCCAGCTCGATCTTCCAAATGGAAGAAGACTCTCCCCTTAGGGATGCCTTCTTCTTTTAGAATCCGAGCTGGATGAGAATATCCCAACTCATAGTTGTTTTCACAACTCTTAACAATTATTACAAATTTTACATGAATTGAAAACAGTAAATCTAAGAATTCCTGCAAGGTTATCCTAGTAAAAATCATCCCAAGCAGTTTATATGAAAATGAAATGCTAACACCATTGACCCTGTGCCAAGCCATGCTCTTAATTTTGAGGGCTAAGCAGCTCCATCTGTGCAGTTATAATTATTAATTTTAGCCCCCATTTTTATTTAGGGGGGAGCTGAGCAAGCACCTGCATAAAACATTGTTAGGAATCATAATAATGCTCCCCATTTTATTAGCATTGAGCATGGCCACCTGCACGGAAGAACAGTATATATATATATGACGTTCCTAACCTAGGGGTAAATCTAGCGTTCACATCCAGAGTGCAATAAATGTAAGCAAACACACCAATCATTTTTCAAATAGCATGCAATGAAATCCGCGAAAGCTCCGGCACACAGCAGAAAAGTAAATCCCAGCGGCCTAACCTAGATCTAGAAGTGGTGCCCTAGCAAACAATTCTTTGTGTGTGTAAGGCCAGTGTGGTTTGGATAGATCCTAAGTGGAGTAATTAGTTAAAATTGTCTAAAGTTCAGGTTTGTTGTAGGCCAGAAAAGGAAATTTTTGTTGAAATTCAAATCTTAGCGAATTAGGGTCCATTTTAATTATTTCAGTTTGTTGATCAATTTTAATAGCTTAGGATATTCATATTCGGGGTTTAAATTGCATTAGTCAATTTCGGAAAGTTCTAGGTCCTCCTAGGAACTAAGTTAAGGGTCCAAAAAGTCACTATGGGAAAAAGACTAATTCTGGGTCTCCTAACATTCTAGGAAAATACTAGACCTTAATACGAGTAGTTAGACAGGTAGTAGGCTGAAATCGGAGTTTTCTAGGCAAAGTTATGAATTTTCTAAGTTTCGGGCCCTATCCTATAGACTAGGGTTGACCAAAAAGTTGACTTTCTAATGTAGGTGAGTTTCTGGACATATAATATTTTTCATAAATACTAGACCCTAATAGGAGTCTAATGCAAGTGAGTTTGCCTAATTTGGATTTTTCTATAATTAGTTATGAGTTTTCTAAAATCGGGGTATTTATGGAAATTTCTAAATTAATTAGAAGAAGGCCCTATTTTACTGTTTTGGCCCAAATCAGCCCCAAACTGAGTCGGATCACCCTCAAAAGTCAGGGATGACCTGAGAAAGTGATCCCCTAGGGTTTGGAGAAGATTTGGGATTTTTAATAATTTTTAATAATTTATTAGGGGCAAAAAGGTAATTTCCACCTATGGTCAAATTAAGGGTCAACCTGAAGTCAAACTAGGGAGTCCTATTTATCTAAGGTCAAGGATCAGGGTTTGGTCAGTTTGAGATATTATGGGTAATTTTCTGACCTAAAATGTATTTATTGTATTTTTCGGAAGGTCTCGGGGCCTTAATTAGCAGGTTAATTAGGGTTGGTTAATTAAGGGCTCTAAAAGCTCCTAAAAATTCCTAGAAAATTCAGTGATGTTTTAGATGTCACTAAGTTTAAGTGTTGCAGTTTTCATGTCGTTCTGGGGTCTATCCTAGCTCCTAGACGACTTCTAAGTTCGCTAGACGAGTCCTTAATTTTTGTCCTTAGGGTGTCACTACGTTGTAGGAGTTTAAAGTGATGTTTAGTCTAACCCTTCAGGTAATAAATGCATGGGAGTACAAAAATGAAATAAACACACCATGTCCTTAGATCTAGGAGAGCCTAGGCTAAGTGCTCGTGGTGCAATCCTATACATGTAATCTACGAAAAATGAAAAGACAGACACCTAAAGGAAGGATTAGTGAATGATTGGGACTCAACCATTCACTAACCCACTCCCCCATGATTGCTCTTTACATCTAGAATCCATGTCTAAAATTTCATTGAAACAGCGGGTCTCCCAAAAAGTAAGATTTAATTATAAGTAATTTAAAAATAGTTTCAAAATAATTATGAATATAAATATATATTTTTGGAAAATAAGATAATTGAAAGTAAGTCAATTCATAATACACTGACATAGGGAGACCCACTGACCACCCAATCGAGGCCCCGAACGATTTAAAAATAGTTTGTATCCTGAAAATACTATTATATTAATTAGATAAATAATGATTAAATGACCAAATAATGCTCCAAGGCAGAGAACTGTCAAAACAGCCAAAATCAGGGGCTGGAAATAGTTTCAAAACATAAAGCTCGCTCTTCTGAAAAGAACGAGGGGTTACACGCAAAAATCCGATTTAAAATGACGAAGATACGAATTTTACAAGTTCAAATGCAATAAAATAATATTTTAAAATAGTGTAGTTTTGCTGTTTTTGAAATAACAGAGATTACAGAAAAAATTTTCACCTGATAATAGTTTCAAAATATGCAGAATTCAGAGTACATACAAAACAAGGTGCTGTGCGTCGACAGCGGATCAAAAACAAGGAAGTTATGATTTTTGAAAGATTACTTGCAATAAATAGTTCAAAAATAATTTTAAAAAAATAAATAATATTTAAAAAAAAAATAATTATTAAAAAAAAGTATAAGATAATATTTTAATAGTTATGAGACTCAAAATAATTTAAAATATATAATAATAGCAACATTTTAATTATTAGTAATATTTTCACTAATTTAACTAATTAAAATAATTAGAATAGTACTTAATTATTAAAAATATATTTTTATATTTAAATAAATATAACAATAATAACAAAGATAATAACAGTAATAATGATAATAATAATAAAATATACAAAACAGTAAGAAATAGTTTAATCAAAACATAATTAGTAATATTATATAAAAATAATAATTTTATAATATAAAAATAATAAAATAATCAAAAATAATATTTCTAAATAACACTTTTTTACTGTTTTATTAATTAATAAAAATATATATATTATTTTAATAAAAAAAATTTTTTATCATGTAGAGAATAAAAATACGAACAAAACGAGGTATTGCACGCGAAAATCGGACAAAAAACGAATTTTTTACGATTTTTTGAAGATTTTAAGGTTTAAAAATAATTTTTAAAATTTATTTTAATTAAATCGGTCGGCGGCGGCGGCGGCGGGCCACGTGGCGCTTCCCGGTTGGCCGCGCGGAACCGCGGGCAATCATTGGAGGCGGCGCAATGATTGCGCCGCCTCCAATGATTGCGGAGTGATTACCGCAATCATGAGCGGCGGCGGTCTCCCACTCATCCACGTCGGCATCCATCTCGGCCGTCGATCACGCGCAGCGCGAGATCAAGGGCTGAGATCCAGCCGGACCGGAGGCGTAACCGCGGGATCAGCTCCTGCGGTCGAACGGAACCGCGGAACGGCGCGGTCCTGACCGTTGATCACGGGATCAACGGTCCAGATCCCGTGGATCCCGACCTAGGGCGAGTCCGAAGACCGAAATGGATTATCGTCTCGTTCTCTCGATTCGCTCAACGAAACCTCATGAAATTTTGACTGTAGATTTCAGGTATGAAGAGCATTCGTGGGGACTACTTTGTTCAAATTAAAACGTACTAATCACAACGCTAATTAATCCTAAGTGTTCTAAACTAGGGTTTGAGATTTTACCTAATCCACACGGTGGATCCAGACGATCTTGGTCTTGTTGGACTCGTGAGAGGTGCAGCAATGTTTCTTTAGTTGACGACGAGATCCAAAAGTCGCTCGATCTACCGGGATTCGTCCTGGAACGGATTTGGGCTCGGGTGTCGCCGGGATCTGGCCGGCGGCGGCTCGAGACGGTCGGGCTTCGAACGAGAAAAGTGGGGAAGGGGTATGGGAGTCCTCTCACCAAGTCTCAGGGCCTCAGACGGTCTAGAGCTCGAGCAAGAGGAAAAAAAGCCCTTTTTTGGACAAGATTTTTGCTATTTAAGGCTCCTAAACCTAATACCAACGGCTAGGATCGAATCAGAACAAAATTAGGAGGGAAATAGGTCGGTTTAGGCCGTGGTTTTGATTTCAAATTGATTGGTAATCAATTGGGCATTAAATAGGCCTTTAATTTGATTTAAATGGGTTATAATTGACCTATTATGACTTGGGTTGACCAAGTCAATGGCTGACTTGGTCAACTCAGTCAACTAGGTCCGAGGGGAAGAGTGATCAAGCCATGAAGCCTTGAAATTGGTTTAAAATTGATTTTAGGCTTAAAGGGTCCCATTTGGTCAATTCTGGTTGACCTGGTCAACCGGGTTGACCCAGGGTCCAAGCTCGGGCTCGACAGACTCGACTCGACCCACTGAACCCAGAGGGGAGGGCTATAGGGTCTGGCTTGGTCAATTTGACCAAGTCAACCCTTTAGGTCCGGGTCTGGGCAAAATCGAGGTCAACAGCCGTAAAGTTTATTTCACCTTCCTTGGGGCTAAGTTAATAGCCTCGTAGGCCTAGGTTACCTAGTAGTAATCGGGGTTAATTAAGTTAATTTAAGTTAGTTGAAATTAAGGAGTGGATTAATATAAAAAAAGGAGTAGGTTACTGATTTTAATGGGTTGGTTGAGAATTTTATTACCCTATTAAGAAAATTCTGGAATTTGGGGGAGTTATTGGGTCTTGGGAAGTTATCTAGATATGTTAACTAAGGGGTCAAAAGTTGATTTTTAAAATTAGAGTGAAATTTAAGATTTCATATTTTTAACAAATACTAAACCTAATTGTGAGTTGTTAGATAGGTAACACACTAAATTTGGAGTTTCCTATTAAAAGTTATGATTTTTAGAAGTTTTAACCCGATTTTGACTTAGAGTTGACCAAAATGTTGACTTTTTGACTTTGACCAGATTTTGGGGGTTTGACATTTTTAGAAAATACTAGATTTTAATCAGAGTCATTAGCCACTGAGTTTGATTGATTTGGAATTTTCTATAATTTCTAATGAATTTTACAAGCTAGGATATTTACTAGAAATTTTTAATTAACTTAATTAAGGGGTGCCTTTTAATGATTTGAACCCAAATGATTCCTAAACTTCTTGAAATCATCCCCAAAGATCAGAAATGGTCTAAGAGGAGATTATCAAGTGTTTAAAGATTTTTTAGAATTTTTAATGATTTTTAATTAATTAATATTGATTAAATATTGATTTTAATTAAAATTAAATTAACATGGATTATAAAGTCAAATTAATAAGATTTGAATTTCTACTGATTAAGGGATTAATTAGGGTCAGTTATGAGTATTTTATAGAATTTTAAGAGTTAAACTTGATTTATTAGAATTTTATTAAGGCCCAAGGGGTGATTTTAAGGGGGAATACTATGGCTCCTATTTGGTGAACCAAATGGGCTCCAAATCTAATGAGATTTGGACCATGGGATCACCTGATCCCAGTACCAAAACACACCAAATTTGGGCTCAAATGGAGTATTCTAAGGTGGCTAACCAAGCCACCTAAGGTGATCTCTAAGTCACCTTTAAAAAATCCTAGGGAGCTATCCTAAGCTTGGATTGGGGAAAAATCACTGGCTATAAACTCTCTATCCTACACATCATCATCTCACAGAAAATCACACCCTAAATCTCATTGGAAAGGTTTAAATCCCATTTTGAATTTAAGGGTCAACCCATGACCCTTAAACTCAAAATTAAGGGAAAATGCCCTTAAACATCTCAAATAGGGGAGATAAAATTTGGGAATGTCAGAGACATGCTTAAATTCAGTCTCCCAAAATTCTAGGTCCTTGGGAACTAAAATAAAGCAATAATTTCCATAATTCAAATAACACCATTACTTAAATTAAACTTAACACAGATGCAATCAGGACCTGAAACCATAAGGCTTTCGTAGGTCTCCCTGAGACCTTTCCAATGAGCCTAAGAACACCTAATTTGGCCAAGTGTGTAGGGAGATATTAATTTTTGAAGATCCTATGAATTTTCTGCAAATTTTAATCCAGCCATTACACAGTCAGCCGCGCTTTACACGCGGCGCATCATGATTGGCGGGGCAATCATTGGCGCTGACCTGATAACGGTCGGATTAACCGTAGCCGTCGGATAGAGGATCGGACGGCTAGGATCAAACGGGCTCCGAGACCGTAGGATTTAATCTGTGCCGTTGATTGAAATCAACGGCCAGGATTTCATCTTCAACCTCTCGCACGAACCCGAGACCGTGAACCTTCTCCGGCGTGATCCGGGCGATCCCGCCGGCGAACTTTGACGAAATTTCACAGGGAGGATCAGGACAGAGGAAACCTTCAATCCAATGGTGGAAATCCGTTGGGGTGAAGGTTTCCTTCACACTTGACCGGACTACCTAGCTAGAAAGCTCAAGATTGAAAGATTACCGCAGAGAAGGTCTCAACGGATGAGCTTCTCTATTAAGAAGCTTCAGGGGATGATGGCAAGCAAACCTTCAGACGTCAGGACTGGAGAACGGTCGGAGGTACGACTTCGTGCTGGATGCCGAGAACTTTTACCGGAGTTCGCAATGATTTAAATCATCTGGGATCGAATTACGAGTTCTAGGGAGCACTACCCTATTCAGCCATCTCCCGCAAGCTTGGATGGCCGGGATTGAGCTGGAGGGGCTGCAGATTGATGCCAGGTGGAAGGGGACATCGTCCCAGAGGGCTCGTGAGCTTCCAGCCAGCGAGCCACAGCCTTTGGAAGGCTTTGGGTCAAGATCGGCCTGAGGGGACCACTGGAGCTTGTTCTCCATTAGCTTCGACCGCCGTCGGCAGGGGTTTGGGTCGGGTTGACCTGGAAAGAGCGATGGGGACATGCTAGAGTCGAGGGTGAGCTCAATTTAGGTTGGGGAGGTTCAAATTGATCTGGTGGCTCGATTGGACCCAAACCTGCTCGGTTGGGTTGAATTGGGCTCGACCCAGGTCAGACCAGACCCTGGGCTTAATGTGGGAGGTGGGTCTGGGCCTGGTGCACCCAATGCAAGTGGCAATTGGGTTCAATTTGATCTGGATTCAAAGATGGCTCGGGTTGATCCAAATCTGCTCGGTTCGGGTTGATTTGGGCTCAACCCATGCTAGGCCAGACCCTGGGCTTGATGTGGGAGGTGGGTCTGGGCCTGGTGCACCCAATGCAAGTGGAAATTGGGTTCAATTTGATTTGGGTTCAAAGATGGCTCGGGTCCATATGGTTTTGGCTCCTTTGAGCTAGCCTAAAACTTGACCCAAGTCAGCCCAAGGCATGGACTGGCTAGAGGAGGTGTGTTGGCCCTAGGGCCACCTATTAAGGCAGGAATTGGCTCAATCCCAAGTGGTTTTGGACACTTTGGGTTAGCCTAACTCTTGACCCAAGTGGAGCCTGAGGCTGGGCTGTTCAAGGGAGGTGCATTGGGTCATGGGAGACCCAATGGGAGTGTTGGTCAAGTTCAATTTAACTTATGAAAAGAATTGGCTCAATCCCAAATGGTTTTGGACACTTTGGGTTAGCCTAACTCTTGACCCAAGTGAGCCCAAAGGCTGAGCTGGTTAAGGGAGATGTATTGAGTCATGGGGGACCTAATGACACCTTGATTTGGATTCAATTTGATTAAGGTTGAGAGATGGTTCAAAGGAGACCTCTCTTTGGTCACTTGGGTCAAGCCAAAAGGCTAACCCAAGTGAGCCCAAAGCTTGGGTCTCCAAGAGGGATCTCTTGGGTGCCCAAGGAGTCATCCCTTGGGTTCAAAGGGAATTGGAATGATCTTGGTCAAGTGGTCTATGTGGAATGAGGTGTATGGCCATTTGGTCAACTTGGTTGACTTGGTCAACCAAGTTGACTTAGGGCCAAGAGTTAGGTCACATGAAATCCATTTGATCATATGAGTCTAATGGGTGAGGCATCAAAGTGTAGAAAGGTCATTTAGGTCAAAATGACCATTTTGACCCTTAAGGGGCACTAAGGTCAAGATGGGTTGACTTGGTCAACCAAGTTGGCCCATGGTTGGAATTGAGTCAAAAGGGTTCTAAAAATCAATTGGAAGCACTTGAGAAATATTTCAAGGGTTGATAATCAAATCAAGTGAAGTCCAGGTCAAAAGTCCAAAAATCCCCTTAAAGGGCATTTTGGTCATTTTGGCCCTGAGTCAATTTGGGGCCAAATTAAGTCTGGAAAGATGTAGACTATTGTTCAATAAGTCAAAATCAAGGTACTAGAGATGGTCAAAGCATTTGGAGGGGGCTCCAAGATCAAATTCCACTAGGTGTAAGGTCCAATGGCATTGATCGTAAATATTTGAAGGTTTTGCAACCTTTGGAATTGGATTAAGTTTATGGGGTTAGAGCCCTCCAAATGAGTTCAGATTTGGAGGGTTGACACTAGAGACATGTCATATCAATATGAAATTGATAGACCCTGAATCGGATGTCAAAAGACTGGGTTTCAAAATGATGGAAAAATCATCTAGAAAGGGCTCTAGGACCTAAGTCTTCAGCCTAAGGGTTCTGGGTTTAGATTGAATTAAGATTTGGATTGAGCCTAAGGGCTACGAACTAGGAAGATCCTAGGATCTAGAACTTAGGGAGGAATTAAAGTGACCTCATACAAAAATGAGCTCAACATATATGAATCATTTAATTAATGAAGAATAAGCCTAAGCAAAACCAATCAGATCAACTAAATTAAATGATTTATGTCATAATTATTCGACCAATTTTATATTGACTGTAAACTACCTCGCACAATCTTTTATTTTTCTAATTCAAACATAATAAAAATAAATAAAAATATAACCATTTTTTACATACAAGTGCGTGGGCCCCATAGATTCCATAAATTCAAATTATAATTATAATATTATTCTGTGAACATTTAATTAAAAGTTGTTATCCGAAGTTGGTGGACACTAAAGGGGCAGGCAACAACAATCCAAGTTATGTCTCTTTATTACTTAAATGATTCATAATTTGATCTTCTAGCAATTGTTTTTTTCTCTGGTTTTTGTTATTTTGAGTCTTTGTTTCTCTTTTGTTGTTGAGATTCAGGACTATAGTTGTTGTGTCCTAGAAAATTCGCGGCGGTAGAGAATGATAAAGTTTAACGTCTTAACATTGTACGAAGATCCAGAAAACAAGCAGAAAAAAGAGGGGGTGTAACGTTCATAAGAGACACAGAGTTTTTATGTGGAAACCCCTGAAAAGGGGGAAAAACCACGGGGCCTGGCCCAGTCTGAATGAATCCATTAGAGTTTGCAGTCCATTACTAATGAGGCCCTTCCTTAAGAGGAAGGTCTTGGCTCGATGTGACAAATATACATCATACATAGTATGTCACATAGTAGGAGTTGGAAGAATCAATGTTGACATGTTTGTTTGGGGCGATAGAACCATAGTCGGCGAGCGATGTAGGTTAGAAGAACCATATTTGGCGGGTGACGGAGGTCGGAAGGACTATGGTCGACGAGCGACATAGGTCAGAAGGACCGTTGTATGGTGATGAAGGTCGGAAGGACCGTAGTCGGCAAGTGACATCGGTCAGAAGGATCGTTGTCGGCAGGCGACGAAGGTCAGGAGAACCGTAGTCGGCGGGCTACAAAGGTCGGGAGGTGACGGAGGTCCAAATGATCGTAGTTGACAGACAACGAAGGTCAGAAAGATTGTAGTCAGCATGCGACGGAGGTCGGGATGAACGTAATCGGATAACAGTGGTTGGGAGGACTGTAGTTGGCAGATTGGCCGAAGTTCTGCAGTGTTCAACGGATTGGCGGATGTCCGTCGGTCTCCAAAAAGAACTCCGGCTACGGTCGGAAAGAAGCTACAGGCCCATCGGCCGGCCATGCGGAGCCAAAAAATGCATTTTTGACCCCCTACGCTCTGTCGGAATAAAGATGCGTCAAAATCATCTCTCCACGCCATCAACTTAAGAATAATTTCAGACCATATTTCTACGGGTGCGACCATACCAGCACTAGTGCATCAGATCCCATCAGAACTCCGTAGTTAAGCGTGCTTGAGCGAGAGTAGTACTGGGATGGGTGACCTCCTGGGAAGTCCTCGTGTTGTAACCTTTTTTTTAACCTGCCATCTCTTTTTTTTCTAGCTCTTCGCCACGGCCTACAAACCACTGCCGGTGTTGGCTCGCCTCGCATCGAGCGATAAAACCCACATTGTGGGACCCGTGAAGGCATCCGGGGTGTCCTATGCGGTGACCGCGCGGGAACTTCAATAACTTTCCGCCCATAAGTCCGATTCGGCACTATGACCCCATTCCAAGCTAGCACCAAAACAGAGGGCTAAGAACGGTAAGGCAACTAAAAAGTAAAAACATGTGCTATGGTAATAAAAATAGAATGCAAGTGGAGGTGGCACTCCTCTAACTAACTAAAGCAGCATTTGGATAACTTGTTCTGCCTGAACAAGGTGATAAGCCTTGATGTTATAATGCTTCGCATCAGATAAGAGATCTAACAAAGTGAAGACTGAAGAGCCATTAGCGTTGGGGCTATTGAGAAAGGTTTGGATATCCGAGAGAGAAGCGGATTCGGCTCTCCACATTAACTTGAAGCAAAGGAACACAGAGCATCAGGGCTGGTTCCGATCTGGAAAATAAGTTTTCCAGCTTGGAAGGAGAAGAGAGGGGTAGCAGGAAGTTTAATAAGGATAAGTTTTACAGCTATAACCGTCGTTCTCTTTTCATATTTGATGGAAGAAGAAATTATACCAAGTCGGACGCTTTAATTAAAATGCCATAACAATAACAATAACAACAACAACATCAAAACCCTTATTCCACTACCTTAGGGTTAGTTTTGTGTATTATTTTCTCTATTTTATTCTATTAAGAATTAAATTCTCATTTTAATTTAATAAATAAAGATCATTGTTAATATTTTCTAATTAAGTCATTTTTAAATCTATTTTAACCATTTTTTAACATAGGTCAATTTTAATACATCTACTCTCCTAATCTGGTCATGGAAGGCTGACATTCCACATGAAAATTTTGAGAAAAGACAAAATTCATGGAACTTGATCTAGATGAAATATCCACAATTAAAATTACATAGATTCGTTCTTCTCTCCAACTAGGGAATACAAGATTATTAAATAATGAACTTGAGCTTAGTCTTATATAATTATAGTAAAGCTTGCTAAAAAATAAGTGGAGCGGTGATGATAATAATTAGATGATGTTAGTTGGAAAATAATTGTCACATGATAATAATCGGACAACGACAGTTGCATGAAGGTCGGGGTGGTCAGGTGATAAGAGTTGGACAACAAATATCAAACAAATGGTAAATGTACAAGGACATCCAGACAGTAGTGTTCAAACAATGATAATCAAGCTAGGAATGCTGGATGATGATAATTGTATAATGGTGGTGGCTGGCGGTAATCGTTGGCAAAGCATTAGGGAATTCAAAAGATTTTTTTCATTTATTTGCTTAAATGAAATGTAACTATTTATTAATTATTTCCTAAATTATCAATTAATCATAATTAGAAAATAAAATAAAAGGTCATGATTCTATTCGAATAATTAAAATGAAATGCTAAGATTTTGTTTGGAAAAAAATTCAAGCGACTTTTATAATAGTAGTATAGATTTAAATGATAAATTATAAAAACAAGTAATATGGATTGTTTAATATACTATTAAAGAATTTCGATCAAATTTATCAAAATAGCTCTCTCTCTCAAAAAAAAAAAAAAAAAAAAAAAAAAAACATAAATATACTATGATATAAGAGATATTCTATAGAGAATGTTGGTCTATTCATTTGGTTGGAGGGACCGTAGTCGATAGACAACGGTGGTTGGAGGGACCGTAGTTGGCGGACGTCGAAGTTTAGAGGGACCTGTAATATCAAAATCTGCTCCAGTATCGTCCAGGACGATCTGGGATCGTCCTGGGACGATCAGTGAAAATTCAGCTCCAGATTTTGCCCAGTTTTGCTCCAGGTGATTTTCTGCATGCATCGGCCAGGCCGATTGGAGACATCGGCCAGGCCGATCGGCACTGTAGAAAATATCGTCCCTGCAATAGCCCTGAAGGGAGACCAGGCCGATCTTTTTGGTCAGATCGTCCCGGGACGATGCTGCGATCGGCCGGGCCGATCTGTGTAGTATAAGGCTGATTTCAGTCGTTTTGAAGAGAGAGAAAAATCAGAAATTAAAAATTAAATATCTGAGGAGAGAGAAAGTCGTGGGATTTTGGAGAAAAGTGGATTTTCGGACGACGCGGAGCCGTTTTCGATCGAAGTGACTGTTGAGGAATTTGCTGTACTCGAGGTAAGGCACATTCTACCTTTCTCAATTTTCAGTTCCGTCGTGTTTGGCGGTATATTCTGTCCGGGTTTTGTTTCCGTTAGCGAATTTCGTCCGTATCTTTTGATCGGTTCAGTTTTTACCGCGTAACTTTCTGTATATCGTTGCCGTGCCGGGTGTGCACGTTTTGACTATATTTTGAAGATTTTCGTCCGGGTATTTTTGTTTCGACTGTGTTTTTAGTCGACCGGATTTTTCTGTGAAATTGGAATTTATCTGTGCAGTAGAATAAAAGTTCTGAAATGTTGATATCTGTAGTCTGTGCGAATTCGGTAAATTTTCTTTGCAGGAATTTTTGTGTAAATTCCGTATACTGCCGTTGTGCTGCCCGATTTTTGGGTAATTTCTGAATTGTCCGGATTTCTTCTGAATTGAAATGCTATGTGTATAAGCTATAAAAAGGGAGTTATAAGGGGCCTGGATCCTATGAGATTCAGTTAGTGAAACGGGAAATCTGAAATGAGCTCAATCTGAAATCTGATATCTGTTCTGTTCCGGATCCGATGAATTCTGTTTTGGTGCTATAAGCACATCTGTTTTGGTGCCGTGAGCACAAAGGGAGACATAAGGGGCCTGAATCCTATGAGATTCAGTCAGTGTCTGGGAAGGGAGGCATAAGGGGCCGGAATCCGTAGAGATTCCGTCAGTGTCAGGGCATTTAGCTATATGTATCTGTATTACTTTCTGTATCTGTTCTGTTCTGTACGAAATTGTGATTATGATATGATATGATCCGTACGATTCTGATTTCTATTTCTGACTCTGTTGATTTGTTCTGTTCTGATACGCTCTGTACGATCTGTACGACTCTGATGTGATTTGATATCTGTCCGTAAGTTTTGATTTCCGATTCTGTTCCGACTTCTGATCTGATTTCTGTCTGATAAGTTTGGTTTTGTTTTCTGAGAATTTAGATTGGTGGTTTGTTGCTTTGCTGAGCTGTTGAGCTCACCCTTGCTTTCTGGTGGTTTTCAGGTTCTGGGAAGGGCAAGGAGGTCCAGGATTAGATTTCGGAGTCTGATCAGATTAGGTACTTTTGTACTTTTGATTTTTGTTCAGTCATGGCTTTCCTGTTCTGTCTTTCTTTCTGTTGAAAGCCTTGTACTGTTCTGTAGATGATTATTTTGAGGAAATGAAAAGATAGATGTTTTGTTCCGCTGCATTTGATGTTTTTAGTAGCTCTGTTGTTCTGTGCGCTTCTGTTGAGTTAAGAATTTGGAAGATCAGTTCAGTAACCTAATCCAAAGCCAGATCCTGGTTAGCTATCCTCCGTCGCGATCCGGCGCGGGCGGGATCCGTCTCGTCTCGGGTCGGGTCGTGACAAGCTTTTGTGGTATCAGAGCACTGGTTTTGGAAACAGGTTGGATTGTAAAACAGAGCTCTAGGAAGTGATCAGTGCGTCTGTCTGGGAGGTAGTTTTGGGTCGTTTGGCTTTTTATTGTGTTATTTTGTGTTGTTTTGTGATAGTTTTCCGGATTTTCTGGATTTTTCTGTATGGATCAGCCAGACCCAGACATGACAGACGGTCAGAGTGACGATCAGGCAGCACCAGTGGGGAGTACAGCCCCAGTGGTCGGTGCTGATACGCTTTCACAGTTTGCTTCACTTGTTGCTCAGATGATGAGTGAGACTCAGAGCAGAGCTTCGACTGTTAGATCTGAGGACATTGATCGACACCTGCAGTTATTTCTGAGGTTGAAACCTCCGAGGTTTGAGGGCGCTGTTGAGCCCAGAGCAGCCGAGGAGTGGCTGAGGAGATTGGAGAAGACTTTTGACGGGATGCAGTGTCCTGCAGACAGGAAAGTTCCGTTAGCTGTTTTTCTGTTGGACGGAGAGGCTGAGCACTGGTGGGATGGCCAGCAAGCAGCCAGATTTCAGGGCAGATTGAACTCTTTGATTACTTGGGAAGAGTTCACTGAAGTATTTCGAGACTGGTTTGTTCCCCCTTCTGCACGACAGCAGATGCAGGAGAGTTTTCTGAGACTTGTTCAGGGGAGCAAGACGGTGATGCAGTACGAGGCTGAGTTTACTGCATTAGCCAGGTACGCTCCGCAGTTGGTTAGCACGTCTGCTGAGAGGTGCTACAGATTTCTGAGAGGCTTACGAGACACTTTGAGGCAGCCTCTGATACCGTTCCGGATTACTGATTTCTCTGAGCTTGTGGAGCGAGCTCGTCTGATTGAGAATGACATGACGGCTACTCAGCAGCGGTGGACTGCGAGTAGGAAGAGGTTTGGAGGAGAGACATCTGGCAGTGGTTCCTCTGGGAAGAGGAGATTTGTTCCTGGATCTGGATCTGGAGATTCCAGGAAGAGCGGAGGATCGTCTGGTACTGCTACCAGTACGACTAGTTCTGGATCTGTCAGTTCGGCACCTGTGTGCCAGAGTTGTGGACGACGACACCATGGCCAGTGCTACAGGATAGCTGGTCTTTGTTTCAGATGTGGTCAGTCAGGACATAGGATTGCAGAATGTCCACAGATGGGATATGAGCAGCGATCTGAGAGCTTTGTCAGACCTGTTGGTTCAGCAGCAGGAAGACCGAGGACTGTTCCTCCACGCCCTGAGGGATTTGCTGGTAGAGGTAGTGGTTCTAGTTCTGCACCACGGAGACCACCTACGATTCAGAGGGAGCAGAGTAGTTCTGTCGCTTCAGCTCCAGTTCAGCCACGAGTTTACAGTCTGAGTCAGCAGGAGGCTCGTGACGCTCCGGATGTTGTGACAGGTACGATTTACATTTCTGATCAGCCCTGTCGTGTTTTGTTTGACTCTGGAGCGAGTCATTCTTTTCTGTCCGAGCATTGTTTTGAGATTTTACATTTGGATTCGATGGTTTTACCGGTTTCTTTGTCTGTGATTTTACCGGCTGGGAATCCATTGATTGCTCGACAGTTTTGTTTGTGTGAGATCGAGATTTCTGGCAAGAAGTGGAAATCGAGTTTGATTCGATTGCCGATTTCTTCGTATGATGTGATTCTGGGCATGGATTGGCTGAGTCAGTATGAGGCCCAGATTGACTGTCTGAAGAAGCAAGTGAGTTTGCTTGTGGCTGGAGAGAGAGTTGTATTTCAAGGATTACGAGGTGTTCTCTCCAGTCTGGTTTCTGCATTGGAGGTAAGCAGGATGTGGAAGAAAGGATGCCCAGTATTTTTGGCTTCGGTGCGGGATCTGAACCTAGAAGTTGGTTCTGTTTCTGAGATCCCTGTGGTACGGGAGTTTGCTGATGTTTTTCCTGAGGAGTTGGTTGGTTTACCTCCGGATAGAGATGTGGAGTTCTCTATCGATGTTTTTCCGGGTACCGCTCCGATATCGAAAGCTCCGTACAGGATGGCACCGAAAGAACTTTCTGAGTTGAAAGTTCAGCTTCAGGAGTTGGTTGACAGAGGTTTTGTACGTCCTAGTGTTTCG
The DNA here is from genome assembly GCA_022539455.1 of Dendrobium nobile. NCBI lineage: Eukaryota > Viridiplantae > Streptophyta > Magnoliopsida > Asparagales > Orchidaceae > Dendrobium > Dendrobium nobile. The sequence continues at coordinate 55,695,868 of CM039730.1, forward strand.
CCCTGGGGAGCACCTGTTTTGTTTGTGAAGAAGAAGGACGGTACACTCCGTATGTGTATTGATTATAGAGATTTGAACAAGGTTACGATCAAGAACAAGTATCCTTTGCCTCGGATAGACGACTTGTTTGATCAGCTTTCCGGATCTTCGGTATTTTCGAAGATTGATTTGAGATCCGGATACTATCAGGTGAAGGTGAAAGAAACTGATGTGGTGAAGACTGCTTTTAGTACTCGGTACGGGCACTACGAGTTTTTGGTTATGCCTTTTGGGGTAACCAATGCGCCTGCGATTTTCATGGATCTAATGAACCGAGTATTCAGGGAGTATTTGGATCAGTTTGTGATCGTCTTCATTGACGATATTCTGGTATATTCTGCATCTGAGGATGAGCATGCCAGACATTTGAGGATTGTGTTGGAGACTTTGAGGAGGCATCAGTTGTATGCCAAGTTCTCCAAGTGTGAATTCTGGCTGAAGAGCATTTCATTTCTGGGGCATGTGGTTAGCGGAGAAGGCATTTCTGTAGATCCCCAGAAGATTCAGGCTGTTGCTGATTGGCCAAGGCCGACTACGGTATTTGAGGTACGTAGTTTCTTGGGCATGGCCGGGTATTATAGGAAGTTTGTGAAAGGATTTTCACAGATTTCGACTCCTCTGACGAGACTGACTCAGAAGTCAGTACCTTTTGTTTGGACACCGGAGTGTGAAGCTAGTTTTCAGAGATTGAAGGATTGTCTGACTTCAGCTCCAGTGTTGGCACTTCCGTCAGGTACGGAGGGTTTCCAGGTGTTCAGTGATGCTTCACTGAAAGGACTGGGTTGTGTTCTGATGCAGCATGGTCAGGTAATTGCTTATGCTTCGAGACAGTTAAAACCACATGAGAAGAATTACCCGACGCATGATCTGGAGTTAGCTGCAGTTGTTTTTGCTTTGAAGATTTGGCGTCATTACCTGTATGGCGTCAGGTGTGAGATTTTTACTGATCATAAGAGCCTGAAGTACATTTTTACTCAGAAGGATCTGAATCTGAGACAGAGGAGGTGGCTCGAGTTGATCAAGGACTACGATTTGACTATTCAGTATCAGCCTGGGAAGGCGAATGTGGTAGCGGACGCTCTGAGCAGGAAGTCTTCTGGATTCTCAGGTATTCAGCTTACCTGTGATGACTTTCTGATTCGTGATTTGGAGAGATTGCAGTTGGAGGTGGTTTCCTCCAGTGATTTGGAGTTGGCTCAGATGAGTATTCAGTCTTCTTTGGAAGCACGGATTCAAGAAGCCCAGAAGTCAGATTCTGACTATTCGAAGTTGATAGCTCAGATTGGATCTGGTAAGACTCCTGAACTTCGAATTTCTGATTCTGGTGTTATTTTCTGTAAGAACAGGTTGTGGGTACCTGTGTCTGGAGACTTGAGGCAGGAGATTCTGTACGAATCTCATCATTCTGGCTACACTGTTCATCCAGGCAGTGGTAAGATGTACGCTGACATGAAGCTTTTGTTTTGGTGGCCTGGGATGAAGAAGGATGTGGCAGAGTTTGTGTCGAGATGCGAAGCCTGTCAGTTGGTGAAGGCAGAGCATCAGCGACCAGGTGGACCGTTGCAGTCGTTGCCTATCCCTGAGTGGAAATGGGAGGAGGTAACGATGGATTTTGCGATGGGTTTTCCTCGATCTAGACAAGGACATGATGCCATTTGGGTGGTTGTAGATCGATTGACCAAGTCAGCCCATTTTCTTCCGATCAGACAGACGGATTCAGTTGATCGCTTGGCACAGATTTATGTGAAGGAGATAGTCAGATTGCACGGTGTGCCTCGTGTGATCGTATCTGATCGAGATGGACGTTTTACTTCCAGACTTTGGAAAGGCATTCAGCAAGGTTTGGGTACGAAACTGCATTTCAGTACAGCCTTTCATCCTCAGACCGACGGACAGTCTGAGAGGACGATTCAGGTACTGGAAGATCTGTTGAGGCTTTGTGTTCTGGACTTTAGCGGAAGTTGGGAAGATCATATTCCGCTGATTGAGTTTGCTTATAACAACAGTTTTCAGTCCAGTATCGGTATGGCACCGTACGAGACTTTGTATGGCAGGAAGTGTCGTACTCCTTTGACTCCGACCTCCTTCGGAGATAGACAGGCTTTGGGGGCCACTTTTGCTGATGAAACTGCTCAGAAGATCAATTTGATAAGAGAAAGATTGAAAGCCGCTCAAGATCGACAGCAGAAGTATTACAATCAGAAGCACAGATTTGTCGAATTTCAGGTCGGTGACTTTGTGTACGTCAAAGTCAGCCCGATGAAAGGTGTGAGCAGATTTGGTCAAGTAAGCAAGCTTAGTCCAAGGTATGTTGGACCTTTTGAAGTTTTGGAAAGAATTGGAAAAGCTGCTTATAAGTTATTGCTTTCTGAATCTATGCCTGATGTGCATAATGTGTTTCACGTATCCACTCTGAGGAAGTGGGTTTCAGACTCTGGGAAGAAGTTGTCAGCTGATGAGGTGGAGATTCAGGAGAATCTGGCGTACAAGGAAGAGCCAGAGCTTATTTTGGCGTACGACGTCCGAAAGTTAAGGAATAAAGAGATTCCGATGGTTAAAGTCCAGTGGAAGCACCGGACTGCACGGGAAGCAACTTGGGAGAAGGAGTCTGATATGAGACGGTCGTACCCGTACTTGTTTTGACTGAGTTTGGACTGGATAATGTCGAGGACGACATTTTTCTGAGTTGGGGAGATTGTAATATCAAAATCTGCTCCAGTATCGTCCAGGACGATCTGGGATCGTCCTGGGACGATCAGTGAAAATTCAGCTCCAGATTTTGCCCAGTTTTGCTCCAGGTGATTTTCTGCATGCATCGGCCAGGCCGATTGGAGACATCGGCCAGGCCGATCGGCACTGTAGAAAATATCGTCCCTGCAATAGCCCTGAAGGGAGACCAGGCCGATCTTTTTGGTCAGATCGTCCCGGGACGATGCTGCGATCGGCCGGGCCGATCTGTGTAGTATAAGGCTGATTTCAGTCGTTTTGAAGAGAGAGAAAAATCAGAAATTAAAAATTAAATATCTGAGGAGAGAGAAAGTCGTGGGATTTTGGAGAAAGTGGATTTTCGGACGACGCGGAGCCGTTTTCGATCGAAGTGACTGTTGAGGAATTTGCTGTACTCGAGGTAAGGCACATTCTACCTTTCTCAATTTTCAGTTCCGTCGTGTTTGGCGGTATATTCTGTCCGGGTTTTGTTTCCGTTAGCGAATTTCGTCCGTATCTTTTGATCGGTTCAGTTTTTAACGCGTAACTTTCTGTATATCGTTGCCGTGCCGGGTGTGCACGTTTTGACTATATTTTGAAGATTTTCGTCCGGGTATTTTTGTTTCGACTGTGTTTTTAGTCGACCGGATTTTTCTGTGAAATTGGAATTTATCTGTGCAGTAGAATAAAAGTTCTGAAATGTTGATATCTGTAGTCTGTGCGAATTCGGTAAATTTTCTTTGCAGGAATTTTTGTGTAAATTCCGTATACTGCCGTTGTGCTGCCCGATTTTTGGGTAATTTCTGAATTGTCCGGATTTCTTCTGAATTGAAATGCTATGTGTATAAGCTATAAAAAGGGAGTTATAAGGGGCCTGGATCCTATGAGATTCAGTTAGTGAAACGGGAAATCTGAAATGAGCTCAATCTGAAATCTGATATCTGTTCTGTTCCGGATCCGATGAATTCTGTTTTGGTGCTATAAGCACATCTGTTTTGGTGCCGTGAGCACAAAGGGAGACATAAGGGGCCTGAATCCTATGAGATTCAGTCAGTGTCTGGGAAGGGAGGCATAAGGGGCCGGAATCCGTAGAGATTCCGTCAGTGTCAGGGCATTTAGCTATATGTATCTGTATTACTTTCTGTATCTGTTCTGTTCTGTACGAAATTGTGATTATGATATGATATGATCCGTACGATTCTGATTTCTGTTTCTGACTCTGTTGATTTGTTCTGTTCTGATACGCTCTGTACGATCTGTACGACTCTGATGTGATTTGATATCTGTCCGTAAGTTTTGATTTCCGATTCTGTTCCGACTTCTGATCTGATTTCTGTCTGATAAGTTTGGTTTTGTTTTCTGAGAATTTAGATTGGTGGTTTGTTGCTTTGCTGAGCTGTTGAGCTCACCCTTGCTTTCTGGTGGTTTTCAGGTTCTGGGAAGGGCAAGGAGGTCCAGGATTAGATTTCGGAGTCTGATCAGATTAGGTACTTTTGTACTTTTGATTTTTGTTCAGTCATGGCTTTCCTGTTCTGTCTTTCTTTCTGTTGAAAGCCTTGTACTGTTCTGTAGATGATTATTTTGAGGAAATGAAAAGATAGATGTTTTGTTCCGCTGCATTTGATGTTTTTAGTAGCTCTGTTGTTCTGTGCGCTTCTGTTGAGTTAAGAATTTGGAAGATCAGTTCAGTAACCTAATCCAAAGCCAGATCCTGGTTAGCTATCCTCCGTCGCGATCCGGCGCGGGCGGGATCCGTCTCGTCTCGGGTCGGGTCGTGACAGGACCTTAGTCAACGAGCGACGGTGATTGGAGGAGTCGTAATCTACAGGCAATGTAGGTCGGAGAGACGGTAGTATGACAACAGTGGTCAAAGAGACCATAGTCGGGTAACGATGGTCAAAGGGACTGTAGTTGGATGACAATGGTCAAAGGGGCCGTAGTTGGCTGGTGATAGTGGATAGAGGAGGTTGAATAGAGTACAATCTACGGATGATGGAGGTCTAAGTCTGGTGATGATGGTCAGAGAGATCGTAGTCAGACAACGGTTGTCGGAGGAATCGTAGTCGGAAAACAATGGTTAAAAGAATCGTAATTGGGAAACAATGATCAAAGGAATCATTGTTGGTGGGCAACGAAGGTTGTAGGGACATTACTCGGTGGGCGACGGTGGTTGAATGGACTATAGTTGACGGGCGACAATGGTCGGAGGGACTTTAGTTGGTAGGCGACGAAGAAAAGGGATCGAGAAAACCCGTATCATCGAGCTTAACCACCATTAGGGTAGCAAAAAAAAAAAAAAAAAAGGGGGGAGACAAAACTAGAAAAGAGGAGCAAACAACACACAAAAAGAAGTAAGGAACACTTCCCTGTGCGGAGCGAGCCGACGGCGAGCAACGGAAGCGCTCCCAGGCGAGGGGCGTGCTAAGGGGAAAAAACCCTAGCAGACGGTAGAGCTTAAAAGTTATGCTATCCACTTAAAAAAAATAAAAAATTGTTATTATCTTGTACCATATTTCTATAAATAGGGTTATGATTTGTATTTGGATTTATCATTGAATGAATTGAAATCAAAGATATCTCTACTTTCCTCTTTCCATATGGTTGGACTCTAGATTCTCCTTAATTTTTCTTCTTTAACTCTGCATTGTAGGCAAAATTATTGAGTTCGGACACCGGACGACGTCCAGAGCCCAATAAAAGTGTGCACATCACCTCCTACTCGGTACTGAGCTCAGTATGAGCTCGGTACTGCTCAGTATCGAGCTCAGTACTGTTCGGTACTGTGAATACCGAACTCGATACTTCACAGTACCGAGTTCAGTATTACTGGGTACTGTGAAGTACCAAACGGTTAGTTGTGTCTGATGTCCGGACCCAATAATCTCCTGCATTATAGAGTAAATGAATTTGGGTGCTATTAGCATAAATATTGAGATTTTGGCATTAAAATTGAATATGGTATGTACGTAAATCAATTTCCCAATCATAATCATTTTTGTTACTCCTGGGAGGGCTTATTTTGCTAACTCTTCTCAATAGTTCTCGTGAGTACAGCCCTCTGCAGCTCCGAGGATTATCGCTATTGGTGCCATACTCTCCTCTATCCACTGTGTATAAATATTAGCTTACTGTATACGTAGGACAAAATTTTAAACTAGGTATTATTAAAATTTTAATAATATAACTAAGCAACGAAAAAAATAAATTTAAGAATAGACTTATGCTGACTCAGACTTACTGAGTCATGTCTCAATCGCCAAATTAATAGATGACTAATTTAAAAAAAATATTACTATTGTAAGTTGTCCGTTAAAGGGGCGACTTGCTACAATAAATTTTAAAAAATAATTTAAAAATAAATTAAGTGAAATATATTAAATAAATATACTTAAAAATAATTAAAAATAAAAATAGAAGAAAAAGAAATGTTAATGTAAACTATAATTTCTATATTTTATTAGAAGTTAATAGTTTAAAAATATATATTCATCAAAATTTGATAAAAAATGTTTATTTTGAAATTATTAAAATTTTAATTGGTATTTTTAATGAATAGGCGTTATACCGAAAATTAAAGGGACAAAAAAAAAATTAACAATTCAAAGTTTATCCTTAAACGCAGGCTTCAAAAATAAATATCATAACTCTATATTTAATATATTTATTTAAAGGATAAGAAATTCCATAACAGCCTGGCATAACGAAACTTCACATACCTCATCATCTTCAACATGTGAAGCGACGAACTTATTTCCTACAGGCCCTCGACAAACTAAGTTCATTGAAAACTTAGATGCATCATACTTAAGTGCTCTAAGGATCTTTAACTTAAGTTGGTCTAATTTGATGTTTCTTAGCACTTAGAGACGATTCCTACCCCAATAATACATTGACACATAATTTTCATCCAATTGCAAATCACCTTGATAAATTAGCATAAATATTGCTCCTCGTCCAATCATTATTGAGCTGATACATTTCACTTAAAAAGATAAAGAAATCACATACATTTAATCTACATAATTATTAATTTACACAATTATATTTCAATAAATTTTACAAAACTTATAATTACAAAACCAACCGCTAATACAAAAACTATATTTAACATAATTAAAAAATATCCATGGTTAATTTCATAAGTAATTATATAGGTTATTTAAATATCAATATAGTTATATATTTATCAATTGAGCCGTTAATATGTGATATAATTTAATAATAAACATCTATATTTTGTGCTAAACTCTAGTTCAATCGTTCCTAATAAGGGGATTTATTGGTTCTGTAATTATCGCATAAATAATTTTAATGTATTTTCATATTTCTATTAGATTTATTCAATTTTAGTTTACTGCTTTTAAGATTATATCAAATGTTACGAGTACAGATCAACAAATAAAATTTTAATTTTTATATTTTAAAAAATATATCTTTAAAATTGCTAGACTCCTACAACTAATGAAATGCGATTACTTATAAATTGCACGAATTATTCAAATCTAAGATAGTACCTAAAAATTTTGCTAAAATCCTACATTTCCTTCTGCTAAATGGAACCACATTTAATTTGCTTGCCGAAAAACAAAGAAGGCAGCAAAAAAAAAAAAAAAAAAACTCTGAACACCCATCTTCTCCTTCATTTTTCTTTCCGCCAAGCAAAAAAATATGCTCACAACACTTGATTAAACTATAAATATGAAATTTAATCATGCTTACTTAAAACATCTACCCTTTAATTTATAATCCGATGCTTTTCTTGAAAAAAAAAAGAACAAAATCAAAATAATGTGAAAAAAGGGGAAGAATAAAATCGAAATGCCATCAATAAAACACAAATAGGGCCTAAGGGGTGCCTTTCCACTGTTTTTCTTTACGAACCCAGCAAGAAGGAAGCCTCCGCTCCTCTCTGACAGCTCAGTCTTCAAGCTTCAAATATCCTATCTGCATGGATACAGAACATCTGCAAAGCTAAATGCTGGACGGAATCCCGGGACAAGAGAAAATATTATCGATAAATTATACAAAAGCCCTCCGGGGGGGGGGGGGGGGGGGGGGGGGGGGGGGGGAAGTTATGAAACATTTGCTTATGCATCTAAGGGAAAAATCAAAGAAACAATAACCCCAAACAAGCAGAGGCATATACATTTTTCAGAAAGATGAAAATGCCAAGCAGAGGGATCAGCCATAAGAAAAGCACTGTGGGCAAGAAATCTGTATTACAGCTCATAGTTGGAGCACAAACCCTAAACGAAATAAAAAGGTGCAGCTCTTTACAATACGGTATCCAAACACTTAAATGATGAAAGAGCTCTTCTGACAGCGAAGAAGACCAAATACAGCATTGGTGAATACTCAAAAGGAAAAGCTAGTCAGCACTTCAATGGTCTGACGCAATCATCAAATGCCACTAAGATAAATATTATGATTGCTTATTCAATAAGATTCAATGACAGATAAACACAAAATAAAAAATAAAATTAACAAAAAGAAACTCCTAGCACGAGGCACGTCTTTGCCTTAGATCATAATATCCCACTGGGGTAAAGTCAAACGAGCAAAGACATATATGTAGTTAAATGACGTGGAAACTGAACAAATGCTAACATCATCTGGCTATAGACACTTAATAAAGAGGATCGATAGATGACCAACAATCAGATATGTTTTTATCAAGCGCAATTGACTAACAGATTGAAACTGCCAGAGAACCTATAAGCAAGCAATGGGATTTTGCAGTACATATTTTTTCACTGCCAGCCATGAATCTGATATCCATAAAAAACGCAACATTAAAAACAATTCTACAACACTATGAGATACTACCATAGTCTTTCCTTGCATGCGAAGATGGCTGGAGGGTTATGATGGGATGTCCAGCTCTTTGCCCTACAAAAGTAGCATAATCTCATATATGTAAGAAAGTGCTTTATCTAAAGAACACAAAAATCATAATATAACATGCAATAAGACAATTTCCAAGACTCATTAAAAATGACTAGTGATTATAAAAGAGGCATTTTCATACCCTTATTAAGAATAAAAAAGTTGCGGTGTATAGGGAATCAAGCTAGTGACTTCAACAAAATCAATAAAAATAAGAGGAACCTACGACTTTCAAAAAATAAAATTAAAGGAGAGGATAATGAAATATAGGCATAAAAAATCAAATCAATAGTAAGAATTATTTTCATTTTATGACAAATATTATGAACACAAATTTCATGGTAAGATAGTTGATAGAAAAGTTATAAAGAGCAACAAAAGTATTTCCATATAAAAAGCTTTTGCTTCCTAGTGCTTTTACCCCCCTTCTACATGGGGAGGTCTGGAATTACTCTCTCTCTCTCTCTCTCTCTCTCTCTCTCTCTCTCTCTCTCTCTCTATATATATATATATATATATATATATATAATTTTTATTGATCTTATAAAAAACAAGATCAAATATCATAACATTAGATTTTGTGGGCATAAAAGAGAAGAATTTATAATCATAATAAAATTATATTTAGGATCAATATTAAATTTATATATTGGGATGCAAGCTTGTTGCGAACCCCATGAAATTTAATCAAAACTTGGAGATGCTCTGGAATACACAACACTAGAGAAAATCTTTTATCAGAGAGTGATAAAGAATTATTTACTTATTGCTTATTAAACTTTATATTGCCTATGTTGCTGACGTTGTAACATTCATGCATAATCTTTAAAAATCGCAACTCAGAATAGTGTATAAAATTCTAAAATATTTGAAGGGAACCCTAGGTAAAATAATTCTATTAAAAAAGAGGGAAGAATTAATTCTCGAAGCTTACATAGATGTATATTATGTAGGTTTTATGGTTGACAAGGGGTAAACTCAATGATATTGTACTTTTTAAAGAGGCGACCTCATAATTCGTATGAGTAAAACATAAAATATGATAGCAATATCTAATGCTAAAGTTGGTTATAGAGTTATGGAAGATTTAACAGTGAATGGAAATGTTCTATGTGACTCTATTGTGATAACAAACTAACCATTAATATTGCATAAAATCCCATGCAATAATACTGTATAAAGCATATTAACGCTTTATAAAAGAGAAACTTGATAGTGATTTAATCTGTACATCATGCAACATAATCCCATACAATATTTAATCCATTCCTGACCAGCTGTGAAAAATATGCTAAACTGCTAATAGTATTAACAAAGGATTACTAAGGGCAATCCTTAAAAAAATATAAGGTAATCATAGAATGTATAACATCCATTCATTCACTTTAGGGGGACTTTCATACTCTTTACTTTATCTTTTGTTGCCAACTTATAAATCCATGGTATCCCCACTATCTATTTATCAACCTATGAATTATTATAATTATTTTATAACTAATTCTATTGGATCTAAATTTTTTCATGGATGACACCCAACCAGACCTTTAAAGCGTGTAATATTTACGGAATAGTAGATTTGAGTGTGGAGAGTGGGGGTTCTGTGTATTCTGTAAGTGGGCAATATACAATCTATAGAGTGAGAAATGCCAAAATATTTAAATCTTAAAAATATTTAAAAAGATCCAAAAGATTTGAAGTATGCCTTTTCACCTTTTATTTATAGGGCTAACGAAATCAACACCTTAAAAGCAAAAAAATAGTATGAAGTACAACATATGATGCGACTTATTACATGATATCATAGACATGTAGTTGAGCTAATTGACCTCCACATAGGCTTCTGCTTATAGCATGGCCCAGGTTCAAGGAGAGTCCTCTATGCAAGTCTTCATAAGCTAGTATGTGAAGGTGAATCCTTTGGTCATGATGGAAAGTCCATTAGGACAGGATTCAAACTCATAGAAACAAAAGTGCTAGTCCACATGGGTGGAAGTGATAGCGGATTTAGGGGTGTCAATTTCGGGTCATGGGTCGGGTTCGGGTCGAACCCGAAACTGACCCGGCACTATTCGGGTCAACCCGAACCCGACCCGTTTTTAAAAATGGGTCAGTTTTCATGACCCGAACCCGACCCACTTCGGGTCCGGGTCAACCCAACATGACCCGAATGACCCGTTTCCAACAAGAAAATGGCTATTTTTCGGGTCAAAAACAGGTCAATCTCCTCTTTTCAGGTCAAAAATGGGTCAAAATCGGGTCAATCTCGGGTTGCCGGGTCAAAATCGGGTCACTTTCGGGTCAATTTCGGGTCAAAGGGTTAACCCGAACCCGACCCGATTTTTGAAACGGGTCGAAATGCTGAACCTGAACCCGACCCGTTTCGGGTTCGGGTTGACCCTAACCCGAAATTTTCGGGTCGGGTTTTCAGGTCGGGTCAAATATTGACACCCCTAAGAGGATTAACAACTGCTTAAACCTAGGTAATCAGAGTTGCAACTCTTGAGGTGCATGTGGTTCTTGTAACAAGATTGGGAATATTAGCGGTAGCTAGTGGTCATGATTTTGAAGAATGACCATGGATGCAAGGTAGCTATTGAGATGAGTGATATATGTGACCCAGGTAAATCTATACAAGTCCTTCTGTGAGCCTACTAAAGACGAAGACTCCTCGATGTCGCCTGCCTAGGCGAATCATCACGTTACAACCTCAGTGGGAAAGTGGTCGCAATTTTACAAAGCAGTGTTGAACAATCAGTTGGTCAATCAACTTTTCTAATGGAGAGTTCTCCTCCTAAGAGAAATGATTGTTTGGGCTAAGTCTGATGTAGAATGGAGGGAGGGGGTCATGTGAATTTTTAAATTTCCTAATTTATTGGATAAGGGAGGGATGGGGGCCGGCCAAAGAGAGAGGGGAGAGGGAGAATTGTTCACATTCGATGTATGTGTTCACGTATATTGAATAGGGGGAATTAAATTCAAACCCAATCATTTAATTCAGATTTGCACTAATTGAGGGAAATTTCCTAAAATAGGTGTAGGATATTTAAGAAAGATTTTAAAATTCAATTCATTTGAATTTGAATTACGAAATCTTTCCAAATAAGATAGGGTTAAATTAGGAAGATGATAATGGCGTAATTGAATGATTATTTAATTAAAATCTTAAATTATGAAAGGGATTAAAGACCTCACAAAATTTAAAATTCAAAATTAAGAGATGAGATTTTGAAGGGAAATAGGGCAAGGTAGGGACGACACCTTGGAATGGGAGTTAATTGGAGAGCAATAAGGGGAAGAAAATTAATTGAATGGAGGGAGAAAGAGGAAGGGGGCCGGCGGCTTTAAGGAGGGGAGGGGTTTAAGAGAGGGAAATTAATGCTTGCTTGAATTAGAATTTTAAATTAGGAAAGATTGATTTAATTCCCAGCCTATTTAAAATTCAAATGGGCATAAATTTAGGAACTTTCCTAAAATATGGATTTTCATTTTAGGAAACAAATTCAAAATTTAAATTTATTTGAATATGAAATTAAATTGTTCCCAAAATAAGAAGGGCTCAAATTGGAAAGTTTTGAATGCAAGATTTGAATGGGTGGAGCCAAGGGAAGAGGGATTTCGGTGGGGAAGGGACCGGCGCTTAATGGAGGGGATGGGGTTGCCGGTTAGGAGGTGGTGGTGGAGTGGCCGACGGGTGGAGGAGGGGAAGATGGAAGGTTGGTCGGCGGCTATGGAGGGGGGATGGTGATAGGAAGTACTTGAGTTCGCAAATAACCCTAAGGTAATACTGGAGTTCGCAAGCAACCCTATTCCAAATTGGAGAGAAAACAGCCAGCAGTTTAACAGCCCCCAAATAGTGAAAAAACAACAAGAAATTGGGTAGGAATCTAAAGAAAATCAAGCCAACCACTTGTATTCCACTAGTAGATGAAATAAAACAATAACCATACAAGATTCTTCAATTCAAGAGGAAGAGAACTCTCCAAAATCTCTAGCCAAGAAGACTAGAGCCCAAGCCTCCAAGAAGATCCTAAAAATAAGCTCAAATTCAAGTTGAAAACCTAAATCCCCCCCTTTCCCCCTCTTTAACTCCAATGCCCATACAAAATCCCTAAATAACCATTCTATTCAAATTTCCCTCCCCTTCCATTCAAATTTTTCCTCCAACACTTGAATTAAACTCCATCATGGGCCCCAAGGCTTTCCCCCCTCCAACACTTGAATTAAACCCCATGTGGGGCCCGCCTGGAGTAAGGACTGGTTCATGTTGGACCGGTCCAGTCGACCCATGAGGGGTCGGCCTAACAGAAGGCCTACGGTCAAGGGGGAAGGAGAAAAGGAGTTTAGGGAAAGAAAGATAAAACCGTGAGCCCGGACGCTTCCTACGATTGACGGGTGATACGTTACCCTTCACCAAGGGACTTCAAGCCACGAGCCCGGGCCCATCCTGCGGCTGGTGGATGCTACGATTCCCTCCCATAGGAATCTCACCAAAGTTCTTGCCAAAGAACAAGAGTGCAGAAATTTTTTTTATTAATAATCCATCATAGTCTAATACAAGAACAGGAGCCTCTATATATAGTCCTTAAAAAAAACTAAAAGACAAATTTTTCCCTTGGGCTTATATAAGACAAGACCCTTAAGTAAGGGTAACAATGGAAAATGCATAATTAACTCAAAAATACAATTAATAAACTAAGATAAAATGGAGGGATATCGGCAGTCGATATTCATCTCTTCCTTTGATTAACGTCCACAGTTGGATGTCCGCATCAAAGTCCCTTAATGGTGACCTGTGAAGCACTTATGGAATACCTATATGGGCATATACGAGTATACAAATTATATTATCAGATTTCATATTCTTCCTATTAGATGTTATCCTAGGATTGTATAAATTTTGTACATGTTGAAATGAAATACAATTAACCAATTCTCTCGAACTCTTATCAAATATCATCAAAACCATAATTCATAAAAGTAGTTACTCGATGATAGCTTGGAAGCCATAGTTGAACGTAAGCCATAAGCCATGAGCAATCATTGACAAAGAGGTGTTCACTCCATTAACTATGATCAACAATCAATGGAGGCACAATAACTCTGTCAAGATCTAAGATAAATGGAACATAAAAGGTAAAATCTTCTTCTAGATCAAATGTAACTATTAACAAAATGTAGGTTTCTTCTCCTTCAGTTCTAAAGCAATTTATACTTTCTCCTTTTCTATTTATTATATATCTTCTTAATTATCTCTATCTCGTGTAGGTTGCTTGCCCCATCTTCTCCATGTGGGAATTTAAAGAGAAGAGGTATTTGATTGGAGTTAAGAGGTGTACAGTTGGCTGCAAGTGGGAGAAATGGGTGACATGGGTTGCGAACTAGTGGAAAGGAGTCCGAACAAGTTTGCAACATGGAGCTTGCAATCATGGATGCTCGTGGCTAAGTGAGTGCATAAAATACATGACCTAGACTTGCAGGCAATTGTGATGTGGGGTCATGCATGCTGGAGCAAAGCTTGCTCATGCATGCTAAAGGTTGGACTCGTGCGCAGCCTCATGTGGGGAGGTGGAACTAACTTGGCAGAGCAAGCATGCGGGTTAGAGCTTTGCAAGGGGGAAAAGCTTTGCAAGCAAGGTGGAGTGAGCATAACAAAGATTATTATTTTTTAAGGTAAAAATTGAGCTATGACCAAGCTCTTCACTATATATTTTCAATAATACACTCTAAAACAAGCACTTTTGTGCCTAATAAACCTTATTCTTCACACTGCAGACACAAACAATGGGGCTTTCATTTAGGCTTCATTTGGGACGACTTTCTTACTACTTCTTAAAGCAGCTTTCTAGTACAAAAAATTTAATTTTTGTACTAGAAAGTGGCTTTAAGAAGTAGTAAGAAAGCCATTCCAAACGAAACCTTAGACTATGTATTTTGTAGTTTCTAAATCACAGAACTTTTGTAAGAAAATAATAAACTGTGAAGGTGAAGGATTAAAAGTTGTCCAATGAACAAATTGCAACATGATTGGTGAATAAACAATAACATATTTTTAAATTTTAAAAGATTTCATCTAAATTATTTTGCAGATATGTGAGGCCTACTAAAGATGAAGACTCCTCAATGTTGCCTGCCTAGGCGAGTCCTCATGTTACAACTTCAGTGGGAAAGTGGTCGCAATTTTACAGAGCAGTGTCGAACAATCTGTTGGTCAATCAACCTTTCTAACGGAGAGTTCTCCTCCTCAGAGAAATGATTGTTTGGGCTAAGTCCCTTAGTGGTGACCTGTGGAGCACTTGTAGAATACCTACATGGACATATGAGTATACAAATTATATTCTCTGATTTCATATTCTTCCTACTAGATGCTATCCTAGGATTGCATAAACTTTGTACATGTTAAAATGAAATCCAATTTTCTCCAACTCCTATCAAATATCATCAAAACCAGAATTCATAAAGTAGTCACTCATGACTGCTTGGAAGCCATTGTTGAACGTAACCATAAGCCATGAGCAATCACTGACAAAGAGGTGTTCACTCCCTTAACCATGATCAACAATCAATGGAGGGAGGATAACTCTACTAAGATCCAAGATAAATGGAACATAAAAGTTAAAATCCTCTTCAAGGTCAAATCTAACCATCAACAAAATGCAGGATTCTTCTCCTTGAGTTCTGAAGCAAGTTATACTTTCTCCTCTTCTATCTATTATATATCTTCTCAATTATCTCTATATTGTCTTGCCTCCTCTTTTCCTTGTGGGAATTTAAAGAAAAGAGGCCTTTGATTGGAATTAAGAGGCATACAATTGGCTGTAAGTGGGAGAAATGGGTGACGGGTTGCGAACTAGTGGAATGGAGTCCGAACAAGTTTGCAACATGGAGCTTGCAATCATGGATGCTCATGGCTAAGTGAGCGCATAAAATACATGACCTAGACTTGCAGGTAGTTGTGATGTTGGGTTGTGTATGTTGGAGCAAAGCTTGCTCATGTGTGTTGAAGGTTGGACCGGTGCGCAGCCCCATGTGGGGAGGCGGAACTAACTTGGTAGAGCAAGCATGCTGGTTAGAGTTTTTTGATGGGGCAAAGCTTTGCAAGCAGGGTGGAGCGAGCATAACAAAGATTATATTTTTTATAGGTAAAAATTGAGCTATGACCAAGCTCTTCACTCTAAAACAAGCACTTTTGCACCTAATAATCCTTCTTCTTAATACTGCACTGCAGAGACAAACAATGGGGCTTTTATTTAGGCTTCGTTTGGAACGGCTTTCTTACTGCTTATTAAAGCAATTTTTTAGTATAATTTTTGTACTAGAAAACGGCTTTAAGAAGTAGTAAGAAAGCTGTCCCAAACGAAGCCTTAGCGTACATATCTTGTAGTTTCTAAATCACAGAACTTTTGTAAGAAAATAATAAACTGGGAAGGGAAAGGATTAAAAGTTGTCCAGAAATCAAATTTCAACATGATTGGTGAAAAAACAATAACATATTTTTAAATCTTAAAAGATTTCATCTAAATTATTTTGCAGAAGAATCTAAAGTACTCTCTCTCTCTCTCTCTCTCTCCCCCCCCCTCTCTCTCTCTTCCCCCCCCACCCCCACTCTCTATTTATCATTAACTTCAAATATTTTTGGGCCTATGGATGAGGCAATATAGCATTTCTCTTAGGGGCTATTTGGTTTGAGGTAAAGTGCATGTAAAATATTCCTTATGCAAGGGTTTTACGAATATTGGTGTTTGGTTGAATAAAAAATGAATTCAATGTAAAGTATTCCACATGTAGTGTAACATATTCTAGTTCATTATTTGAGGAAAAATAAACTTGTGCGGTTTTGAGTGAAAATATTTTTCACTGCAACCAAGCTACCTTATCGCTGCTGGCCGCCATTCACCACCGCCACCCCCTCATCTCCTGCCATCGACCAGTGCCACCACCGTTGTGGGGCTACCACTACCATAGTCACCTGCCTCCATAGGCCATCATCGTCGCCACCAACCGCCGCCGCCATCACCGGTCACCATTGCCACTATCGACCACTGACCGCCACCATATTTGAACTTTAAACTGCATTCATTTTACTTTAAGCTAAACAAAAAAAGTAATCTCATGCATTCCTTTTATGCTCATCCAAACAACTTCAAATATTTTAAATATACTACATTCTTTTACTTTGCATTCCTTTTTCAACAAACCAAGCCCCTTTATTAAATAATATAAAAAATAATTGCCAGCAACTTCATGGAGAGTACCTTAAGTATGCCTACTTTGGTATAAACTTGTGTTTTGTTATAATATAACACCAAGGCAAAGGCTAAAAATGATTTCACAAATCAATGTACTACATCAATATTTAAGCTTTTCATCAAACACAACTCTCAATGTAAAGCAAATGGACAATCCATAATATCTCAAAAATTATTGGAGAAAAATTGAAGTCTCTTGATGAGTAGGTGGGCCATACACGTCAAGAAAGTAATAATCTTCAAAAATTATTTGGTTTCAGAAACCCTCTACTTGCCTTATACAGCCAACCCAAATTTTCATATTTTTGGCAAGTTTAGATTCTCTTTATTTTTTTATTTATATTAGGATAAGTGATTAATCAATTTAATAACATTTTATTGGCTCATAACGCTTTCCAAAGTTGTCTAGGCTTGGAAAGTACTTAAAAATAAGACATTCTTTAGAACTTTTGGATTAATTGAATAAAATTAATTTCCCTCAACCCCAAAATACATCGAACCTCTTTAACACTCTCCCAAACATTTCGCCAATTCCCTCATATCTCCTGAAGCCCCAACTCCCCAATATCTCTAATATAGCCTAAACAAAAAGCCTAATATAAAGAGAAGATTTCTTGCTCTAAGCAACCAGATTAAAAATATCACAACTCATTGCCTACTAATCTAAAATCCATAAAAAACATCAACATTAGTTCTCCAACATCCTAATCCTTTGATTTAGAATTTCCCCTTTTTCTCCTTACCCTTTGATAGCCGAAAAATTCTAGCACCAAATATGTCTAAACTATAAATACCCATTTCAGCACCACCCAAATAATTCTTCCAGCACCACCCTAAGAGGACACCAATCAATTTACCACTTTCACCATAAAGATCTTATATACCCTGCATCACTTTGAATATTAGCAAACTACATTATTAATAGAAATCATAAAAAATCTTCTACATGCAATTAATTCGTAGATCTAGGGACATAAACTCAATTCTCCATAAAACTATTTGAATACAATCTTGAAAAGCTTAAGTAGAAAAATAAAAGCAATACCAATGAAAATGATCATGTACTTTATTGTGAAAAGCATAAGCAAAAAAATAAAAGAAACAACAATGAAAGTAATCATGTACTTTATTTGTGAGATTGGTCAAGGAATTGAATTAATTCAAACATCTAATGAATCTAGGACAATTCTTAACAAGGATATTCCAAACAATTTGACAATATTGAAATACTCATCAATGCAAGGTATAGGGAGAGGTTGATGAACTCAGCTAAACCTACATTGCGAAAATATTGTTTCCATGATTCAAACGCATACCATTTAGATCACAAAAGAGGAAATCTAACCATTACTCTAGCTCACTCTTTGAAACAACTCGATGGGGTTACTTGGTTGCAAGTATTTAGTATTTAAGAAAATTTCAAATGCAGTTTGGTTTGATTTCTTAATAGTTGTTTGGTTGATTGTAAGAGAAACCACGAAATCCACTTTTTTGTGTTTGGTTGGCTGCAAATTTAATTCAATTTAGGGAAGGATTAGGATGATGATAGGGGACAAATGCTAGCAAGGTTGCAACAAGGTCGTCATAGTCATAGATGAGGTCGTCACAAGTCACGTAAGCTTGCAGGGTTGTGTGCAAATGACAGGAGAGCTATGTGTAAGTGTATGTAAAAAAGAAACCAAGAGATGTCAGGTATTAGAGTCTTCATGTATTGTAGAATTTGTGGAGTCCTAGCATCAGCTTTGTGTGAGAGCCAACTACGGCGACGTGTGGGCCTAAGGTGTAAATTGATCTAGGATAGAAATAAAGGGCGAGTGGGATCACATATGTAAGGAGTTGAGGAAGGTGAGCACTAAAGAGGGAAATTACTGGAATTCTATGGGATGAAGAAGGGAATTTACACAATTTGGGCAAAGTCCAAATTCGCCAAAAAAATGAACTATTGAATGTATTATGAATTCCTTAGAGATATACTTAAGATTTTTTTTACTTTATATCAAACACTTGAAAATTTAAAACCCATGGAATTTCAAGTGCAATACACTCATAATACCTCAAAATTACAACCCACAAAATATTTAGAATCCTTATCACTTCATAACAAAAGCAAAGGTGAAAACATTAAAAAAAAAAAAAAAAACTCAGCCTAAAATGAAATCTAATAAATAATCCAAAGCCAAATAGTTGTGAAGATTACCCCATTGCATGCTATTGTTGAACATATTATTAGTGGCAGAATGTGAATCAACCATATTATAATTGGATCGGGATGGTTGAATTTTCTGATGTGTCCTCAAACCATGCATTGCTGTAGATTGCACATAATTATTGTACCGATTAATCGATTGTTGTGATTGCAGACTAAAACGGCTGGGAGAGTTTTGTGCCACATTGGGTAGGCGGTTGAAACCTGTATGCAGATCATTTGCCAGGTGCGGGATGCTCTCATCAAGTGGGTATGTCTGAAACTGCCCATCTGTTCTGTAGCGAGCAGGAAAAAGGTCAATAAAAAGTAAATGAGATAATGTATTTGGTTGTGAAGATAGCAGAACATCCATAAGGGGATTGCAGAATAGAAGCTTGACAAGTTTTGAAGAACAAGAGAGCAGCAAAGAAAATTATGGAAAAAGGAAGTTGACAATCATCAATTATGAACTACAGAGCAAATTACATATCATAACCTAAAATAACCATCTATCATACAGCTTTATAAAAGACATGATTCAAAATAAGACAAATCAACAAGTTCAAGGTTTAAGCCAGCTGACATGCCATTAATTCAACTATTAGAACTACCTTATTTCTGATAGACAAAAGGCGGCTCAGATACACTAAACCGGCAGCACAATAAAAACTTTTATACAGTGATTGCACTAGTACTTGGTTGAAACATCATTGAATTTTAATGAGAAGCATGCGGCATGAACATGGATGGCAAGGCAATAGCAGTTTTTCAACATGAAAATAATATGCATCCCAGGTTCTCTGCCTAAACATGCCAAGTCCATGAAGCAACAGTAAGATAATATTATTTCAATAAAGTTATTCCAATAACCTTGAAAATAGGATCCAGATATAAATAGGGGATACAAATCCAGCATCAATCTTTTGGTTAAAAGGAGGTTTAGCATATCTGGTCAACTATTCTCTACAAATGAACCCAACATCGTTAACTGGATTATGATCAACTTAAAATGCACACTGTCAGGGAATCAAAGCACTGAAATAACTTATAAGCTAGAGAAAAAGATACAGTACAAATTAAAGACTAACAGCCCATAACCTTAAAGTGATTGGACAGTTCCTTACCTTATCAGGTATATTAGTCCTATATTAAGCATGTTTTGAGCCCAGCCATATATTAGATTTATATCCAGCATGTACTGGGAGCAAATAGTTTCTAATTTTATATATTTGTGATTTGCTTGGTTCTCTTTCATGATAGTTTCTCTTTTTACAAATATGATTACATTGATTAGTACATTTCTTCATAATAGTACAATCTCCGCATATTTTTTAAATGAAACTGAAAATTAATTTTGAAATATCATCATCATTAGCCTTTTTACAACTATTTGTGTTCAGATTTATGAATCCTCATTTTTCATTCATTCCTACTAAGTTTTGTTCTAGGTTTTAAACCTATTCTTCACAAACTATTTCAATTTTTTTTCAAACATCCATCTCAATTCTCATTCTAACACAATCAATTTAGATATCAAAGAATTTTTATTGCTCAATATTTGAGTCCATACAACATCAACAACCTAACTACAATTTTATAAAATTTACTTTTAAGTCTCCATAATTTCTTTTTATTGCATAATACTCCTGCTGCATTTCTTCATTTTAACTCAATCTTAACTCTAGAATCTTCATCTTTATCCCCATTCTTCTGTATAATTGACCATTATTATATATAATCGATCAAAGATATTTAAACATATCACACCTAAGTATCAATTTATCTTCTAATAATATTGATTGATAATTGCTAATAATAAACCCATCAAAATTGCATATCATATACTCAAAATTTTGTTATACTAATTTTAACCTCTATCTCCTAAATACTTCGTCCTTTGTTCACTTATGTCAGTGGATGTGTCATTAATTAGAACTGTCATTTGTAAAAAGCATAAATCAAGATACTCCACTTTGAATATCATTTGAAAGCATCTAAAAAAATATTTTAAAAAATTGGGCTCGATGCTAATAATCCTTGATGCAAAATCTAATTGTAATTGGATTTTTTTTGTTACTCTCCAACTACTACTAATAATAAACAATTCAGCATACATATCTTTAATAATTGCAATATATCTTTAACACACTTTTCTACTTTAGCATGCAACAAAATCAATTCTCATTGTATTTGATTATATGCCTTTTAAAGTTTAATAAAATCCATATGGTGATACTTTTCTATTATTTATAATTTTTCATTAATTTCCTTGACACAAAAATCACTTTCATATTACATCTTCATATATATATATATATATATATATATATATATATATATATATATATATATATATATATATATTATATATTACTCTTTCCATAACTACATTATATGACTCTTAAGTTTTATTCTTTTATAATTGGAATAATATTGAACATCTCTTTTATTCTTAAAAATTTGGGCCAAAATACTTCCCTAATCATTTTATATCCTCTTAGTCACCATAATTCTATTAAAAAATATGCTAACAAAACCACTATATTATCCCGCATTACTGTCCAATATCTCATATGTACCTAAATCCGCACTCTTATGCATCTTTTCAATTCAAAAAAAAATAATCTATTTTTACTTGATGGTTTTATCTTTAAATAAAATCCTATTATCTTCATTTTTAATACATTAACTTAATCAAAATCTCTAGATCTCTTAATAGACCAGACTTACCTGTCTTTCCTGATGTATCAAACTTAAAACATAGATATCAATTTATTCATTAATGATAATTTTATGATCATTTGTAGCTGGTATGTATTCATATTTCTACATGTTTTTAATAAGAAATGATATTATTTTCTGCTAAGTTTAAAACTTTGAAGTGGTATGAAATTTATCCTTCATATTATTTAGTGTTTATGTCACAATAATATTATTATTCTGCCTTATTTAGTTTAAAAAGTAGCTTGATATTACAACAACAACAATAAACCTTTATCCCACTATGTGGGGTCAACTATATGGATTATTTTTCACCATTGTGTACTATTAAAAGTTAAATTCTCATTTAAATCTAATACAACAACATCAAGCCTTTATCCCACTACGTGGGGTCGGCTACATGAATCCTTTTTCTCCATTGTGTCCTATTAAAAGTCAAATTCTCGTTTAAATCTAATAAAGAAAGGTCATTCCTAATATTTTCTAACCAAGTCTTTTTAGGTCTACCCCTACCTTTTTTAATATAAGTCAAATCTAATACCTCTACTCTCCTAACCGGGTCATCGGAAGGCCGCCGTTTTATGTGACCAAACCATCTAAGGCGACTCTCTCTAATCTTATCTTCTACTGGAGCTACTCCAACCTTTTCACGTATATGCTCATTTCGTATCCTATCTCTAAGGGTAAAGCCACTCATCCACCTGAGCATCCTCATCTCTGCCACACTTAACTTAGTATTATGCTTCTCTTTTAATGGCCAACATTCGGCACCGTAAAGCATTGCAGGCCTCACTACCATCTTATAGAATTTTCCCTTAAGTTTGAGGGGTACATTTCTATCACATAACAAGTCCGATGCATTCCTCCACTTCAACCATCCAACTTGAATTCTGCTGATAATATCCCCATCTATTTCACCATCACTCTGAACAATAGATCCATAATATCTAAAACGTGTACTCTTATTAATGACTTGATCGCCCAAAGTCAAAATCCCCTCACTAGGTCTATTACTACTAAAATTACACTCCATATATTCCGTTTTAGATCTCATTTAAATCTAATAAAAAATATATTTTTTAATACTTTCTAACCAAGTCATTTTGAGTCTACCTCTATCTTTCTTAAAATAGACTGGATTTAATATATCTATCATAATAAGGTCATCAGAAGGTCGATGTTTAATGTGACCAAACCATCTAAGACAACTCTTTCTAATCTTATCTGCCACTGGAGGTACTCCAACCTCTAAAATATAGCTTGATATTATACAAAATTAATTGATTAGGTAGAAAATTTTTCTTAAAATTTTACTACAAGCATAGTAAGTGCAACTATAAATGAAACGTCCATCAATTATTTAAGTTGAAGCTTTACTTTTCCTACATGTTTAAAAACAAAACTGCCCTTTACACTTAGCTTTATACAATGAGCTTTGAAAACTTTGATACATGGGATAAACAAGTCGTAAGCATTATAAAAAAAAAATAAAAAATCGTAAGCATTATAGTTAACAGAAGAACCACTTCATTTTTGTGCTATGTGCATTGATACAATGAAGACCTTATGTGCTATGCAATGCACTTGGCACTTTGAAAAGATTGATTCCATTGTTGGACTTTGTACATAAAAAGGTTCCAATAGGAAAGCACATTTATCTAATATATTCAAACAAAAAAACATTGGAATTATCAATTGACAACCCAGATAAAGATGTTTCTACACTATTTTCATCTTCAGATCATAATCATATGAATTAGTTAAATAACAGATCTTTAATTTGATAAAAAAACCCACTCGGTGCACGAGGCTTTTATACAGGGAACTGAAGCGTGGTGAATTTATGGAGTCTTACATTAGCATAAAAAAGGTTAATTATGTGATTCAACAACCATGATATAATTTAATCAGCCTAACCAATCTCCAAGCTTGCTTTTTTATGTTAAGTAGCGCAATTTCCCTAGGAACACAACAGAGCACTACCATTGACATAGTTTAATAGATGAGATAATTAATAATGATAGTTAATAGGATTATTTGTCATATTTTTCATAGAGATTGTTTTAAATTATTTTGTAAAGTATTTTTTGTAAATTTGCTTTTTTTGTTTTGTTTTGGGGAGGCTTAATTTTATTTTAATCCATCTCCTCTTTTATTTTCTCAAATTTACTTTGAAGCTGGTTTCAGGTTATCTTTGATCATGGGGAAGAATATTCTTGTATCGAAAAGGCAGAAGGGAAAGCTGATCTCAATGGAGTTCAAGACTCCACCATTGACATTGGAAATCCATATTTAGCGACGTGTTCAAGATTGGCAGAAGCGCTTTCCGATAGATGGGAGGATTTTGATAGCTTGGACTGGTCCAGGAGGGATCTATCTAGCTGGCCCAACTTGTGGGCTGGCTCTTGCAGTACAGCAGGCGCAAGTCTGCTGGTTCACAGGCTTTTAATCCTGCCCCCCTTGGGATGGTGATGAGGACATCAGATCATGAAAAGTATATCGGAGACGTGGCTGACGATTTACGGCCACGATCGCGCCGATCTATTTTGGAGTCTTCATATGTATTTGTTTAAATTATTTTTTTTCTGTATTTGTTTTATTAGCATTTCCCGTTTTACCCTTAAGGGTTTTGTCATATGTAAGCCCTAGGGGCAATGTCATCTTTTAGCTGCCTTTCATTATATGAGGCTATATATAGGCCCCTTATGTTTCTTTTGAAGTTAATGAATGAATGATAATAAAAATTCATGCAATCTTGTGTTTGTGTGAGAGCTTGAGAGCTTTAGAGAGAAACCCCTAGGAGAGGGTAAACAGATCACCCACCAAACTTGGAAGAGTCCGGGTTCGTGGCTATTTCCTCCCTACCTTTCTTTCTCTTCCTCCCTCCCTTCCCCTCCATCACCAGCCAAGAGGCACTCCCTTCTCTCACAGTCAAACCACCTTCCCACCCCTTCAAACCACCAACCAACTTAGCTCCACCTCGCTAACTCCCGGCCAGCTCCATACCCCACCACCTCTCCTACTTGGCTACCCCTACCTCCATACCACCACATCTCCAAACCCTAACCTAACCTAGCCGCCAGCCATAGGTCTATTCCCCCTTCATTGCCTCCAAATTTCAAAATCCCCATCAATACTTTCCTACATAATCTCTTTGGGAAAGTTTTGAATTTCAATTATTCAATCAAATTTGAATTTTGAAATATTTCATAAAATAGAATCCTATTTTAGAAAAGTTTCTAAATCAAATTCAAATTAGATTTGAATAGGATTGGAATTAAATCCTATCCCTCAATAGGATATCCTCAATTAGGCAAGCCATAACTCACCTTACTAATTACCCTTCCCTCACAATGCCACCGGCCCTAGCTCCCTTTCCCCCCCCTTTCCATAATTTACCTACTTCCTACAATTAGGTTTGTATTAATTTGGGAAGAACTTGAATTCAAATTATTTCCTAGATTACCCAATCTATTTTTGGAAAGTTCTTTAAGTCAAATCCAAATCAAATCAAATTGGATTTGATTTGATCTCTTTCCCTCAATTAGAGATTCTTGATTAGGCAAGCTTTAAACTCCCTTTCCAAATCCTTGTTTCCCTCCTAATGCCACCGGCCTACCCCTCTCTTCCCCTCTTAATGCCGCCGACCCACCCTCTCTCTCTCTCTCTCATCTTGCTTGAAATTCAAATTTCAAACATACCCAAATCCCTCCAATTCCAAATCTGAATTTATTTTCAGATTTTAGGAAACCCGTCCCCTTTCCCCTATTAGCCGTCAGCCCCTATTACCTCCTCCTCCCTTCCCACTCTCCTCAACACAACTCCTAAACCTAACTTCAGATTTTGGATTCCCTTTCCCTATTGTTGCGAGAAGACTACTTTTCCCCAGTTTCTTTGCTGTCCAGGGTTCCTGGACAACGCTAGTGTTCTGTTCTCTCTTCCATGGCCAAGAAAGTTGATGTCCCAGGCTTTCTGCTTGCTGTCCGAAGGCTCTAGCAGGAATTTGTTGTTGTCCAGCCCCTCAGAAGCCACCGTTGCTGTCCAAAACCTTCAGGAATTGCTGTCCCAGATTTCCTGCTTGCTGTCCAAGGGTTCAAGCCTGAATTTGTTGCTGTCCAGCCGTCCAAGAAGCCACCACTTGCTGTCTACTTCCTCTCAAGCCCTCAAACCACCACCGGAGCTTCGTATAACTTCTTTTTTGGGTAAACTCTTCCTCCAATTCTTTTATCTTCATAATTTACTTCTCAATTATGATTATATTTTGATTCTTGAAGATCATACTAATTATCCTCCGCTAAAGTTTAGGGATCTAGAGAGTTGAGTGAGGGATCATTGCATAGTGACTAATCGTAATGTTAACATAGGAATTTTCGTTGAAAACCTTCCATGCATGCAACATTAGAGTAATTGATTGATTTAAGATCTTAACTTCTATGCATGTGATTTAACCTAAAAGCTTGTTTCATCGCTTCTTAGTTTTATTTTATCGTTTAAATCGCTACAAGTATTTAATTACTATTGTTCTCTAAAAATTTAAGCGTGCAAATTTCTTAATCAAATCATTTTTGCATTTATGTCCTGCATCAGATGGGGTCCACTATTTAGAGCTATTTGCTTGAGGACTATTTAATCCGGTATTATTTTTGTGTTTGCTTTAAGAGTTTGTATTAGGGCTAGGACATCTTTTTGGCAGCTAATTTCTAAATGCTCTTTGGTGTTCTTGGGCTCTAGCGACGTCTAGAAAGTTTTGGAGAGATTGATCCTCCTCTCGAATAGAGGATCGCTTGTATCTCGCTATTTTATTTCATCTTCTAACAAACAATAGTATTTTTCTTGTGTTTTCATTCATAAAAACCTAAAAATCTACTTGGTTAAACTGCTGAAATTCTAATTTCATAGATTAATATTTGTTTTTCACTATTTTTTATATCAATTGATATCAGAGCAGTTTTTTGGACTATTTTTAGGCTGTTTTTGTGAATTACGGCGGCTGAATTTTATTCGAAGATGGGCTATTTTTCTGTTTTTGAAGTCGAGATCCAGATTTTTGAGTCTAACAAAAATCCGGGTATTGATGGCGGCCAAGAAAGTGGATGCATTAGAAGAACGCCTTGAGGGGGAGATGAGACAAATGAAAGCAACGGTGGAAGATCGAATACATCCATGGAATACAAAGTTACAGATCTTCATGAGATGGTGAAGAAGATACTGGACAATCAAAATCAACTGGGGGCATCGGAGGCAAGAGGTACAGGAGGGAGAAATATGTATTCTGAAATTCGTTGGAGAGAAAATGATGTGGAGATTGTAGAGGAGAGGGATGGAAGGTATGGAGAGGCGTGGTTATAAGGGGCATGAATCAAGGGGTGCTGATTGGGAAAAAAAAGATGAGAATTATGGTAGGAGGGTTACTGATTTTGAAGGAGGGGATAAAGTTAGGATGGGTATGAGTATGAGCGTGGAAGGGAGGATCGGGATACTTGGAGAGGACCACACCTGGGGAAGGGAAAATTTCTCACTGCATCCATGTGATTCATTGTTGTCACTTGGTTTTTTACGCCATTTCTTTTTAACATTTCTGGCTTAGAGTGGAAAAAAATAGTTGATGATTGGGATGACTCGAGCAAGTGGATAAAAAGTGAAGGCATTGGCAAAGATGCTAAACTATTGAAAGATGGTATATTCTCTGGAGTAAAGCACGAGCAAATAATGAATGATATAAAACTAGATCATGTGCTAAGTGGTTCTTAACAGGAAGCAGATTTTATTTTTAAAACAAATGCCCATGAGACAGTTCCCTTCTTTACACCTTGAGGACAATGTGGCTCTTTGGGAGGGGAGTATTGATATGTCAGAGGCCCACCTTATGGGGCCCAAGGGAAGATATTTAGAAGGTTCCTAACCAAGAGGAGTTTTTTAGGAAGGTTCCTAATTAAGGGGGAACTGTTTAGAAATGTTTTTTAAATTATGCTTATACTATTTAGGAAGTATTAATTGTTTAAGAAGGCTTCCTAAATCATATTTAATTGTTTAGGAATGTTTCCTAAATTATGTTTATACTATTTAAGAAGTATTTAATTGTTTAGGAATATTTTCTAAATTAGGTTTAATTATTGATGAAAGTTTCCTAAATCATGTTTAATTGTTTAGGAATGTTTCCTAAATTATATTAGGAGAAAATCAATCAGGAAATCCTTTCCTAATTTATTTTCTTTCCTCATTGAATCTTTTCTAATTGAATTATTTTTCATATTAACAGCGGAACATATGAGGAAGGAGGCTTATTTTGGAGGAGGGAGGAAGCTTATTTAAGTCCATAGTAGGGTTTAATTTAGGTTTATGCATATTTTGTTTTGAGTGCTGTAGTTTTCATTGTGTGAGAGATCCTAGCGACGTCTAGAGTTTGGGAGAGAAGTTCATCCTCTCGAAAGAGGACAATTGTATCTTGATTGTTCGTATTTCTTTTGCTATCAATAAAAACTTTGTTGGTTTGCTAAAATTTACTTTTGTTCGTTGATTTTTGGTGTTCAAGTCGTATCTCCCTCTCATTTCTATCAAGATGCTCTTAGGCCGGCCCAACAGGGGCCAACTGAATCCATTAAACTGGTCCCTAGTGGACCGGTTTTTGCTACAGGCGCCGATCCAGGGAGCTGGGCGGAACCAAGGAAGAGAGAGAGAGAGAGAGGGCTGGCTGGTCCTATGGGGTCCACATCTTAATTAAATAATGCTTTAGAGAGAAATATTTGAACTAGGGGCTGTTTAGAGAATTTGTAACTATCCTTTTGACTTTAATTAGTTTCTCTTTGAAGGGTTAAGGTTTCATCTTGAATTTGACTCTGAATTTGGGATCTCCTTGGTGTGCTTTCGCTCTAGTCTCTTGGCTAGAGATTTGGAGAGTTATTTCTTCCTCTTGAATTAAAGAAACTTGTAACGTAAAAAAAAAAAAAAAAAAACTTGTAACGTGTGCTGATTTTTCTCTTTCGTTAGTGAAATCCACTGTTTTCTCTCAATTTCTCTACAGTTTTTTTCCCCCCAAATTTCTGCATATTATTGATGTTTTGCTTTTGAAAACAGCAATTTACTGCTTGGAGGTGATTGCGTTCTATCAAATGCCTTCTCAAACTCCATAATTTTTAATAGAATGGGTCAATGATGGAGGAGTACAATGTTAAATTTCAGCAGCTTATGCTGAAGTATGGCATCTCAGAACCGAAGTAGCCTACCAATACAAGATTCTTGAGCAACCTGAGGCCTGAAACCACTAGTCTGTTGCAATTTAAACAATATAGGGCTCTTTCAGACGTCACCAAGCTAGTAAAAAAAGATGAAAACTAGAGAAAAATCTCAAAGAGGTTTCCACAAGATCTATGCAAGAACCGAACAAAGCTAATAATGAATCTCCGGAAGGGACCAATCATTTTTCATACCGACATGTTCCATCCAACCAGTTAAAACAAAAAATAATAGTAATGTAAGTAACTCCCCACAAACAAAATTCAACTCATTGTGGGCTCCAAAAATTCGGCCCCAGCCTCCGCCCGTTTTGATTTTCTTCTTTCTTCGGGGGCATTTTGACAAATTTAAGTTTCGGGATAAATTTTGAAAGGCAGATGGGTTTGTAGATCAAACACTACCCAGAGATTTCACCCTCATTTTGTGAGGACTTAATGATATGAGTTCTAGTTTCCTATAGGCGCAAGCCCCTATAGTTAATTACCCCTCCCAATAACGAGAAAGAACTTTCGATTAAGGCTACTCATCCATCAGATACGTAGAAATATGTGTTATCTGACATATAGTAGCAGCATGGGCACAGGTACTTGAAAAGTTTGGATGTTTGAAAATTTGGGTTGAAATATTTGAGAAGCTTGATATTAAAATTGAAAATTTTCACCGTCTTGCACTTAAAGCAGATGATGGGGGAATGGATGATGGACCCGATCAAGATCTCATGGTTTCGTCGTCCCGGGCCATGATGGTCCTTGGTGTACTTAGTCATGGGAGGTAGTCGACCCAACCTGACAGAAGGATCTTTGTCGGCAGCCATGGGTTACTTCGTCCAAGGGGACCTTGTAGACCTGCGGTGGGCATTTGTCTAAGGGGACAAATTTGAATCCACCTTAGCTAACAGAGGGCTTTGTGCCTTATAGATCATATCATATTGATTCATATCTCAAGGATTTGATGCCACTAAGGAACGTATTGGCTTTGGCCATAACCGGTATTTGTGGTGCCATTTTGGCGGTAAAACAACTCGGTTCAGAGGGCACTGGGTCATAATCGTTTATCCTGCAGTGCCATTTGGCAGCAAAACCGTCGGTCAAAGGATACGTACCACATCCTTATTGGCAGGAGATTGTTTGAGAATGGATCCTAATGATATATTCGACTAGGCATTAGCTTTATGTGAGCTAAAGTAAATTTTAATTTTGTCCACCTCAACAAATTGTTGCGGAGAGTAGATGAATTTTGATTTAAGTAGTTGGATGGTTAATTTTCAAATTTTAAATATCTTGAAATTTAGGATTTTAAAGTATTTGAGTGGCATTTGAAAATATTTATGAACCCCAACGGTTGAGATCTTCATTCACGGTCATCATCGGGGTGTTTGAGATCATTTCTATTTGTTGATTGAACCTTGTCGACTCGGCTGAGTTGTTGACAGAGGATCGGATTTCATAGGCTTTATGCATTTATTAGTGAATTATCTTGATTATAGGTCTTGAAGGTTTAATATGAATGTATTAAAACAAATATACCGATCGCCACAACCG
Organism: Dendrobium nobile; assembly: GCA_022539455.1. Taxonomy (NCBI): domain Eukaryota; kingdom Viridiplantae; phylum Streptophyta; class Magnoliopsida; order Asparagales; family Orchidaceae; genus Dendrobium; species Dendrobium nobile. Next base: position 55,726,425 of record CM039730.1, read on the forward strand.
TATATTTATTTGATGGTTCGAACCCTGCCAACTGCTATTGATCCGCATAGAAGGATCAGGTTCGAACTTGAATTCACTTATAAACCCGCGCAGCATCCCTAGACGTCACGTATATACTGATAACATGCTCGCCGGAGCCCATGCGGGTTGTATAATTGTACTTTCCCCTTATTGTGTACCTATGTGTATACATATTATAGTGCATGTGTAGAGGAATTTTGAAATATTTGTAAACGACTTCTGTCCGCTTAGAAAAGTGTTAGGCTTGGTTATGCTTATGTTTTTAAGTCATAATCATGAGGTTTGTTTAAGGAAAACTTAGGTTCGAAAATTAGGGTTTCGTTTAAACATGAGATTTTGTTTAAGAATGATGTTAGGAAGGATGTAGAAACATTATTACCTTGAAATTTAAAATTTTCCTTAAGAAATTTTGGAGTTTTAAATTAGGGTTTTTCCTAATTTTGCATTTCTAAGCTTGCATGTTAACTAAACTTGTTCCTAAGGGTTATGGGAGATATCTAATTAAGAGAAATTGAACTTTTTGAGAAAAAAAATATTTTTTCTAATTTTTTATGAATTAATCCGAAAATTTCATTTAAATTCTATGTATTTAAAAAGAAGGGATGTGATAATATAAGTTTATAATAAAGTAATTACCAATTAGGATCGATTTATGATTTATTTAAGATGTATGTTATATGTGATAAACATGCTTATGCGAATAACCAAATGTTTTAGGATATGGGTAGGTGAATGTGTATTAAGTGAGCTTAAGGGAAGTGATTAGCTATGACTCGAGAAGGGTTAATGAGTTATAGTAAATTTTATTGACATAAGAGACTTATGTTGTAATGTTTCCCTTAGGTTTTGAAAACAGGAATTAATGAGAGATTGGTGTGAAGTGAAGACTTTCAAAGGGCAAGTGAGGTAGTAACATCTTATTCTATATATTCATGTTCATCTATGTTTTTTTTATTGTTCCTTTATGTTTTAATCTTTAGTTAATTTGATATATAGCAAATGCATATCTTTAGTTGATTTGATACATAACAAATGCATATGAAATGTCTTTATTAATTGATATAAATGTAGAAATATTTTTATGAATCAATATATAGTTGATGTTTAAAATTCTAAGCATTTCATAAAAGTTTCTTTCATATACTTCATGCTCAAGGCATATGATTGTTATGAAAATGCTACATTTCATACCTATGTTTCTACGGAAAGATTATATAAATGATTATGCATGTTGAAGGCGAAGTATCAAATATGGTGCGAAAGCATAAATATGGCTCTTATGAGCAATACAGAATAATATGGCCCTTTGAGCCAAAAGAGGAAAGGAAATGAATGATCAAAAAAATGTTTGTGTACCTGATCAGTACACTCCTGGTACTCTGGTACGGTTGTGTAAGATAAAGCATGAGTAAGCATATAACATACATAAGTTATGACATACATAAGACACATGACATTCATAAGGCATATGACATTCATAAGGCATATGACATACATAAAACATATGAACTAGCATGGGTAGCAAAACAATCAAGACACTTTACTTCTAGCATATATGTAAATTTTCTTTTAAAAAAGGCATGTGAAGATGTAGGGTTAGTGCTTCCTACAGTCCTAGAGGACCGTAGGGTTAGTGTTTCCTACCCTCGTGTTGGGATACTTTTCAGGAGAACTAACTGCAAAGAATGGCTGACACCCATTGGTTCACCTATAGTCGTAGAGGACCGGCTGACAGGTTATTCTTATATTTTTCTTAGTTGTAGTTTACACATTTTTGGGTGGTTTGACATGCTTGATAGTTTTTGTAACCACCTTTGTACATGTGAATCCTCTCTTGAAGTGATATGAAATATTTTGTATATTTGTAGAATTTTTAGAGAGGCGCTTTTAATTTCTTGTGAAGTGTTTTAGATTAATTCAATGCATGTTTTACTGAATTCGTTCCTGCCTCATCTACACGAGCTCACCGGGTCGGGTCGTGACACTAGTAGCATTTGATTGCATGATAGATAGATATTACCTTCTCTTGAAAACTCCTAGCCATCTGAATTTCATCGTTCATCATTTGCATTTGTCTGCAAATATTCATCTGAAGCTTCAACATAAGTCCCTTGTTCTGTTAGTTAATGCTTCTTTGGATGACTTAGATTCATCAACTATCTCTTTCACATCAACCAGTGAGTTATTGTGTTCTTAATGTCACATTGGTATTGAAAGTATTGTTTTAGGTATTGCATTCATCCCTCCTTACATACAAGTTGATTAGCAGAGCCATCACTTACACTTGCCTCTATCTCATTAATTGACGTTCGTAATGCATTAATCTTTAATGCTTGTAGGAGACTGAGATATTTGCTAGCAGTTTGATTTGCTGGTTTTAGAAGCATCTTGATCTCTAGTAGATTGTAGGGATATCACCACATTTATTTCATAAGTGATATGACCATCATTTAATCTCATTTAGAGATTAATTTGATCATGTGCCCAAGCCACATCTATTATGACTTTCTCGTTGCTAACGAACAAGTTGTACTCATAAATCTCTTGTCACAAAAGAGGGGTTGCAATGTGTACAAATACATGGTGAACTGGATCATAAACATTTATTGTCTAGTTGAAGTGACAATTGGAGATTTTGTATTGCCTTAACATTATTATTGTGCCACCTTATAAGTCTTTTCTTAGACTTTAAATTATATTTTATGATGCTCATTCACTTTCATTTGTTCGATGTTGAATTTAGATCCCTAGCAATCAAACTTGATTCAAGTCCTTCATGTTTCCTGCATCAAGTTCAAGTTCTATGTACCCTGTAGTCACATTGAGTTTGCTCGGATTTGAGTCAAATGCTTGCAAGTTCAAGTCCCAAATAATCTTATTGATTTCAAGTCCAAGTTTTGTTAGAGCTCCTTGCACTTAGCTTATTTGATTCAAGTTTAAGTTTGAATTATTAATCATTTGATTTCAAATAAGTCCCCTGCGTTCAATCAAGTTCAAGTTCAGGAGTTCGAGTCCAAGTTTAAGCTTCTGAATTTGAGTTCAATGTGCAAGTTCAAACTTTGATCCTCAACTTGTTCATTTAAGTCCGAGTGCGGTCCCTTGTTCACCCGAAATTTCGGCAGCCTCCCGATATCTCCCCCGTTTAGGGAAAACTACGAGAAACTGGGTCTTCCCACCAAGGGAAATAAAGGCGTGTATGGTAGGTGTCCTTAGACACCCCGTGAATTTCATTCCAACCACGCGCAATAAAGGCATATATGGGGTCTTCGAGAGTACCTGTTTTAAAAATCCATTGGTTTTCCCCCCGCTTAAGGGTGCTTATAAGTGACCCCGCCCCATCGTAAGAGTTGCACCGAGTTCCTATCCCACCACGCGCAATAAAAGCATGTATAGGTGATTTTTTGGTGCGCAACGAACTTCGAAATGGGGCTTTTAGGTGATTACCCGCTTCGTCGTAGGCGCCGCACCGGGGTCCCATCCCACCACGCACAATAAAGGCGTGTATGGGCGGTTTTCTAGTCTGCTACAAAAGACGAAAGTAGGCTCTTGGAGTTTTGAGTTTAGAAGATTATACCCGGCGACCATCAAGGTGGTGTCGGCTCGTGGATCAAGGCAAGAGAAGATCTTTTGCATTTCTCTTATTGGCTCACGTTGCACCGATACTCCTATTTATGAAGGCGTGTTGTATCCGATACACCGATACACGGATACACCTCCGATATGCCACCGATACATGTCGGATACGCCAAAACCGTATCCAATTAAATTTCAAAAGGACACGCGTATCCAATACACGTGTCTGCTGAAAAACAAAAAGAAATCTGAAAAAAAAAAGATGCGTTGTATTTACTTCCGCGGTTGTGAGCAAGGTTCTCTCATTTCAGAGATGAATTTGAGTCTCTTGATGATATGAGAATATTAGAAATTACTAATCTTTCACTTGATGAGCCTGAATTAGAAGCTATGATATAGATTGAAGATGATATAGAAGTTCAAAGACAGCCCACTGAAGAAGCTAATCATATTATTCCTTCTATTGAATAGTTGAAACTTCATGTGCTAGAAAATTTATGTTTATGCTTTTGTTGTTGTACTAGACATTTAATACTTATATTTTGATATGATAAACTACAAGGCTACAAATGATGTTGGTGTCATTTTTTTTGTAATTTCAAATATTATGCTTTGATTGTTTCCTTAATTTTTATGTATGATTTATAAACTATAATGCCGTGTCCGCGTCGTACCCGTATCCTATATTTTTAAGAATTAACGTGTCCCGTATCCGTATCATGTCGTATCCATGTCGCCATATCCGTATCGGTGCAACATAGCTTATTGGCAAACAACTACAATTAAACGAATTTAATTATAATTAATGAAAATTAATTATAATTAATAAAATTCAATTGTAATTAATGCATAATTAATTATAATTAATAATAAGTAATTATAATTAATGAAGATTTATTTATAATTAATTAGAATTAACTATAATTAATGAGAAAATATTATAATTAAAAAATTATTATTATTAACTAAAATTAATTGTAGTTAACCAAAATTAATCATAATTAATTTAAAATTAATTATATTTAACAATAATTCATCAACAAATTAATTATGATTAATTATAATTAATAAAAAAATTTAATTATAATTAAATAAAATTAATTATAATTAATAAAAATAATTATAATTAATAAAAATAATTATAATTAATAGAGATTAATTATAATTAAATGATATTAATTATAATTAGTAGTAATTAATTATAGTTAAAAAATTAACCATAATTAACTAAATCAATTATAATTAATAATAATAATAAAAGATGGATTTATGCTAGATCCGAACAGGTTTTGAGATAAATCCCGTCAAATAGGATTTATGCAAGATCTAACACAGGATTCAAGCGGGATTTGAGAGGGTTTAGGCAACCGTTTAATCTCACAGTGAGTTAAATCCTCGGTTGCCCTCTTTTCTCATAAATCCCTTATGGGATTTGATTAAAGAAGCGCACAAAAGCAAGATAGATGGCTACCTTCGCAAGCAACAAGCTCTGATTGTGGCTTCCGATCCAATAGAAGGGGATGTCGTCGAAGGAGGTGGCTTCGACTAGGGAGGGATCGGCGGATGAGGCCTCGAGTAGAGGTAGGGAGAAAGTTTCCTCTCTCTCTCTCTCTCTCTCTCTCTCTCTCTCTCTCTCTCTCTCTCTCTCTCTGTGGATTAAAAGGTTCGGGAGGTTTAGCAACGATCGGACTGGAAGTTTAGTTTCGGCCTGGAGAAAGGAGGTCGGGTGAGGTCAGAACAAGTCAGAGAGTTCGACAGTGGAAGGGTCGATCGTCGGCTTGAGGTTGACGTCGGGCTTAGAGGGAATTATAGGTGTGAGATGCAATCGGAGAATGCAGTGGTCGGCTTTGATCAGGACTAAGACCGAAGGTCGGATGTTGGCTTGGGTCTCGAGTGGAATCGGGGCTGCTGAGGGTCAAAGCTTTCACGAGTGGGAAGGGAAGTAGTAGCCCGAAGGCTTGAGTTCATCTCCCTTTTATGGACGCAAACGGGCGACAATCAAAGCGACTTACACATGCGAGGGATGGTTGCTGGATTCGGCGCCATTTGCAGAGTCGTAGGATGACACACTGTAGCTGGCGACTAGATTTCTGCAGGATTTGCGGGATGGGCAGCCAACTTCACTGGTATTTTATATTTGATTTGATTTTTTGTTTGTTTATTTTCCTTGGTTGTAGGTTAGAGGTCAACACTCATTAACTTATATAACTATCTGAGGTTTATCCACATCACTTAAGATTAACCTAATCGACGAGTCATTTCACTTATTTGAAGGAGTACATAAAAAAACGATGACGAAGAAGAAGTGCAAAAACCACAAGACGAGCAATTGTTGCATGAAGATGAAGGAGAGATGCTTAGTGTCCCAAAACTGTTGATTGTCGTTATTAAAAATGACCCAAAGTGAATATACCACAACATATTCCATACAAAGTGCATCACCTAAGGGAAAGTGTGCGATATGAACATTGATGGAGGAAGCTATGAGAGCATCATTTCACCTAGGATGGTGAAAAAATTAAACCTTCCCATGCAAGTTTATCAAAGATGGAACCAATGATGCCCTTAGCCAAAATAGTCTCTCCTCAGTGTTGTCAAATTGAAGTTGAGTGGGCTTGAGATGATCAAAGGAACTATATCCCAATAATAGAGATTTTGTGAGAAATGGAAACAACTTAAGATGATACCTTTTAACATATCCAGCTTAAAAATTGGGCCCATTTGCAAAACTTAAACCAAGGCTAATGATCCTACATCAATCAAACAGATTGGAGAAAATGCCCAATAGATTGACTTTTCGAGAAATACAAGCATGTCTGCAACCTTCAATGTCGCGAATATTTCACCCTATTATAAGTAAGAAACTATTCAAAACTTTGAGGATGAATCTCCTCCAACCCAAGGAGAATGATATAATTTAATAAATGATGCAAGTAATAAGGATAGTTAATCTGTTTATTTATGTCATTTTTCATCTTTGGGGATTGCTATATGTTTCTTTTTGTATGATATTTTCATAATTTTGCATTTATTGTTTTGGGGAAGCTTGGACTTCTATTTAAAATCACATTTTCTTATGTTTTCTCGGTTTTTTGTGGAGTTTTAGGTTATCCTGATTTTGGGGAAGAATTTTCTTTTTGTTGGAGAGGTGGAGAGGGAATGCGATTGTAGTTGAGTTCGAGACGCCACCACCATCAAACATCAGAATTCCAAAAGCCATCTTTCACGGCTGTCTAAGATTGGAAGCAACAGTTTCCAACAACTAAGGATTTAGTGTTAGCTGCTGAGCAAAGTCGGGCTTCTTGGCGGCTGTCCAAGAAACTTAAAAAATTCTTCCACGGAAGAAGTTGACCAACAACTTTCTTCTCGCATTTCTAGTTAATATTTTGCCAAGACAGGGAGAATAAATAGAAGTGTGGAAATGGAAACGAGTTGTTCTTGCAAGTCTGGGGTTCACAGTAAGAGTGGGGCAGAGAAAACAGTTTAGCATTACAGCAATCTTGGCTTCCTGAACATTCTATTCAAACATAGCAAAGTTTCAAGCAACAGTAAACTCTCTGAGGCTTGGTCTGCCATCTTTTGAGCCTAGAAACATTCCGCACCAAGCTTTATGTTTTCCTCTTTTTTTTTCTTTTAGCAATCATGTTTCTTTTTGAACAGTTGATCTACTGGTTTTTCCCTTTGGGCAAAATTTTTTAGCAGCTGTAAATTCTAGCAAATTCAGAATCGCTGCAAGGCAACTAGAAAACTGGCTGTACAAACTCAAGGGTTTTGAAACCTAAGGTCAGGGGTCGGAAGGGGTTGGAAATAATTGGGATAAGCTCAACTGCTAGGTAACTGGGGATTAACTTCCTTGGAAAGGATAGAGGGCTGGCAACAGGGAATTCTGGCCTGTAACTGGGTCAGTCAACCACCTTCCGCTGTCAGAAATAATTCCAGCCTGCAAAGATTATTTGCCGCTGTGAAGTCATTGATGTTAACAATTTCTTGTAATTTTTCTTTAAAATTCCTCTAGTTGTCAGATAGTTTTAGGGCTCCTGAAGGACAAGATCTGCAAACATTTACTAATAAATTATTGTCGTACTATCTCTTGGTGCCAAACATAAAGAACAATCACTCCCAAGTACTACCGGAACTACATCCAGACCAATTAAGCTAGACTTGTGGATTCTTCTTATTCATCTATTTCAACGAAGAGTAGCATTTGCTGAGAGTTGAGCAACTAAAAAGAGCCTCTTAATAAATTCAAACCATATCATGGGCCATCTACGCCTTGACTCCATGGCTATTTCATGTTAAATAGAGCACTTCGCTAAATCACCACCGCATCTCATTCTAATTTTTCTGTGAAATTCCATCTCAGAGCATTGAATACTTTGCTTTAACCTTCAATGCCATTACTACACTCTTTAGCATGAACAGGTACATTTGTTCATCACAGTTTATAGCTCATCCATGTTAGTATAGCTATTTATGTTACAAACATACCATTCAAAGTTAACCTTTTAACCTATAATTAGTAAAAGTTTTAAACATTTAACATATATCATGACGTCATTCTGAAGGTTGGTGAAACTACTGAATTCATATACCACCATAATGCCAGATTTCTAGAAAAGGTTGTCACGTACCTTTGGTTCGATAATCTTGAACTAGAACTTGTAGATGCTTGATTAGAAATGTGGCCTAATCTGATTACTCCACTTGTTAAAGTTGCAGGATCCATTATGTTACCCAACCGCAAGCCATTAGACATTCCCAAAGATAACGAACTCACATCATAATTATCCTCTTGCAAAAGAAGATCATCACTGCATGGAAAATAAAAATATCAAGTTCTGATATCCCTACTTATTCTATTCCAGAATATGATGTAAAAAGTTTACATGCAGTGCTCTTAACAATGAAGCATTAAGCAAATGAGCATAACATATCATCTTGAATTCATTCGTAATTTAACATTGTAACTGTTTCTAGCATTTGCAGAGTAGACCAAGATATCCTGTAATTAAAATAGCTCGAGCATTCTTCTATGTAAGTGGACTAGAGGTAATAATTTCGATAATCCTCAAAGCTAAGATAAGATTCCATAGATTTCTCTTATTAAATAACTTCTCAATATATCATTGCAAACTTTCTTGGAAGTCTTCATGGCTTCATCTTTAATTGACATCCTACTATCTTCACTTTTGATGCATCTAATTTTAACCATAACTCATTGAAAACCATTTAGCTTCCTTTTAATTTTTATATTTTATAGTACTCGTATTTGCAATGCTTCAACAAGTCATTTCTATTCTTTACAAGAACATTTGTTTTCTTTAGTAGCATTTTTTCTTACTAAGGGATTGTTTGGTTGGATTACATAAGGGAGTAAAGTATTCTAAATGCGGGAGTTTTGAAAATTTTGTTGTTTGGCTGGATGAAAAAGGAATACAAAATAAAATTGATGGGGACATCCATAGGAGATTTCGACACACCTACCATCGGAGGGGTCGTCGAGCGACGGCCATGATTCATAGTCTTTATTTTTTATGTTTTATTTTATTCATGTCATTTATATTTTATGTTTTTCATTTGTACCCCTATGAGGAAGTTATTGCATATTGTAGCCCAAGGGCAATGTCGTCTTTATGGTTTTTATTTTCGGATGGCCTATATATAGGCTTAGTCATTGTATTTGAAGTAGTTTTGGATGAATGAAATTTTATCTCTTGATCTCTTTGTGAGTTCGTGATATTTTAAGATCTCTTTGTGAGTTCTTAACGAGGTGGTGCTTGTGGATCTCTTTGTGAGTTTCATGGGAGGAGATGCATGAGGTTTGAAGCTTCTTCGATATACTCCAAGCTTTTCCCACGATTTTCTGGCCTTAGCTTTCCTCTCCCCCAAAATTCCCTTGCCACCTGCCACCTTGGGCAGCCCAAGCCACCGGCCACCACCGCTCAAAATTCCTTCCAAGCTGCAGGCCTCCTTCCCTCAATTTCCCTTCCCCACCTCTCCACCCGCCGGCCCCCTCTTGAGAATTTGAATTTGAAATTAAAAATTCTCATGAGACTTTGATTACTTTCCTAAAATGAATCCTAGAATTTAGGCAATTGTCATAATTGAATTTCAAAGCCAATTTGAAATTCAAAATATTGCCTATTGTCTACATTCAAGTAAGGAAACTTTCCTTTTGTTAAAATCTGAAATTACTACAGATTTTAATCAAAATCTGTCAATTAAACATGTGGGCCCCACTTAATTAAATCCTATTCCCCTCCCTCCTCTCTAATTTGGCCGGCCCCTTCATGGGCTCCTTCTCTCTCCCTAATTAATTCCAATTCCCCACAAAATCAGCCCCAACTCCCTCTCCCATTACCACCCCTATTCCCCTTTTTGGATTAATTTGATTTTCAAATTAAATCCCTCCACAATCCACCAAAATCTGAAAGAATTTCAGATTTCCTGCATTGCCTTGGGGATCTTCCATCATAGCCGACCTCCCTCCTTCCTCCCACCCGAGCTCCTCCCCTTCTCTTGGCCGCACCTCTCCAAGGTGACTTCTCCTCCGCCTTTACACCACCTCGACGCCAAAATCTCCGATGATTATGCATGGCGGATCCCGAGATTGATAGCGGATTGGTATTCGACGTCTACGGAGACATCCACATCACCCGTTCAACGTTCTTCGACGTCGGGTTTGGATTCGACAACACTGTTGAAGACTATTTGAACTGCATTCTTCCCACTCTCGTAGATGTCATAGACGAGCAATTCCAAGACTACGGTTGGACCATCAACAGACATCCACTAGCTTCCCCACCTCCACCGCCGCCGCCTCCCTCGCCATCACTACAGATCGTCGGCGCCGTCTACCTTGGAGTGATTTCGTTTCTTGTATGGTTCTTCTTCCTCCGACAACCCTAGACGTAGAAGAATGACTTTGAGCCTCAAGGTGAGACGGTCGCTTTGCTAACAGTCGGATTATAGTTGACTAATCATTTCATTACTTTTGTTTAAGTTGTTATTTTAAAGAACTTGCAAATTTAGTTGTGATGGATTGCCTAAGCATTGTTTACTTCTAAGATCTTTCTTGAGTTTTCAATTTTGAAAAGCTTTAAATTTTTTTTTATTATTGCCCCAACAAACTTTTTTTTATTATTGCCCCAACAAACTTTATTAATCTCTAAGAAAATAATTCCTGATTTCACATCAAAAATAGTGTAAATCATTGTAGTTCATTTTTTAGGTAAATCAAATTTACATCGCAAGCAAACTCGTTTGATCGTCGTCGGTCACCGCTGCCGCCACCCATCGCTACCCGTCGCCGGCCGCAAGTCTCAACCGTGGCTGTCGCCACCCTCTGACCACCACCGTCAGCCACCACCGCCATCGGCCACCACCATCTATCAGTCACCACCATCTTTAAACTTTACGTTATATTTATTTTACTTCAAACCAAATAAAAAATTATTCAACTGAATTTAGTTTACACATTAAAATAACTCCAAAGTATTCATTTTATATTGTATTCCTTTTACACTGCATTTCTTTTTTAGCCAACAAAATGACCACTAAATTCACCATTAAGTTTCTATACTTGTGCACCACACTATCACCTATCTCTATATTCCCCTAAAACTTCAATAGTTTTCTTAATAAAACTACCAATTTTACACCATAAAGAATTTTATTCAACTTTGAACTTCTAATTTGCCTCTCCCATTATGCATCTTGGAAGTAGCTCAAAAGAAAGAGGACAAATTTTTTTATCAAGAGCAAGTGGACAAAATTTTGAGGCTCTAAGAAATAATTTAAAAGGCCGTTTAATGAATTTACTTAAACACATTTCTTTTTTGCTAGATTCTACTTGATTTGAAGAACTGGAGGCTACCCAAAAAAGATGTATCTAGTAGGCTCCAATCAATGCAGAATTTGGAGAGAGGTTAATGTATGTAATCATACCTCTATATTACAACGAGATTGTTTCCATGATTTGAATTGCATGCCCTCAAGGTCAAAATAAATGCAATCCAACTATTGCTAAAAACCAGTCAGCTTATCCATAGTCATGAGAATATAAAAGGAATAAACCAAAAAGGAACTCTGCCAAACTCACAGCCAGATTTGCTGTGTTTAAGAGAAAATAACTCTTGCATAGTTTACACAAAAAAATCAATATATTTCTTTAAGATAAGATAAAATATATAAATTGAAAGAGGGTATTCAGCTTTCATGTTATTTCTCCATTCTTGTATTATAAAGCAAATGTAGTAAAAAATTAGTGCTGCTGATAGGAATAACATGCACTAATTAATATCATTATTTGAATAATACTATCTTAAAATGTAATGTCAAAAATGAATACTACTATCAATAACCATCTAGGAACAATATGTTGTTTGGTTCATGTAGCATTAACTATCATTTCGTCATAGGAGTCCTAACTTTGACTGTTTGGAAGAACAGAATATTTTCCAAGAGAAAAAAAAGTTGAAGAACATTCAACACACAACAGAAAACTCTCAAGTCTTCGTGTTTCAGTTCAATCCAAAATAATGAAACAAAATTTTGCGAAAACAGTTGAAGATAAGAGTACAGTAAATGAGGAATGGTTGTTGCTCACAGCCAGCTCTATTTTTACCAATGGTTATGTTGCATAAACAATAGACAAATCCAGCTATAAGAACTCACAAGTTATAGCTTCCATGGCAAAATAATTTAGCCAAAATTAAAACACCAAAAAAGTTTTAGATACCTATAATTGGGATCCCAATCTGCAGGATCAGGTAGCAATGAGCTGCTCTCATGTTTATCACCAGAAGCTGCAGTGGAATGTGATGGAGGTGAGATGACAGTGCTATGAATAGGATGGGCAATGTGACTGTTCATAGGTTGGCCTGATCCCCTGCCAGCACTCATTTGTTGTCTCCAGTACGAGTGAGTAGAAGATGGATATGAACCGCGAGAAGAAAACTGCACATGAGAATAAGTATCAGGCTGACTACTACCAGTTCCCTCGTGATAGCCCTGCCAATGCTGAGGTGCACTTTCATGAAACTGCATAGTTGAACTACCAGGGTTTCCGCTAGCCCTTCTCCGATTAAATTGTGCAACCGCAGTGGCCTTTCCCAAGGGTGAACCATGAAGGCTGCCTCGTGCAGGAGAAGAGCCATACTTTCCCGGAGAAACAGTTGTAATCTGTATTTGGGAACATGGTGGTGTAAATTGGGAAGGACTGGCTCCAACAGACATTGGCCCAAGATTTCCAGTAGGAGGAACACCAAATAAACTTCCATGACATCTCTGAGGTCTACGCCGAGTATCTGGACTAGTACCTATGACTGGTACACCAACTTGAGCTTGAACATTCATACCATATGGGCCAACCGGTGAGAAATATGTTTGCATATTACTATTAGCATCTCCGTAGCTTCCATAGCTACTTCCAATACCAAAATTATCAATGTAGCTTCCATGACTTCCCATGCTACCATAACTACCACCATGGGTTAAGGACACCATCTGAAATTGAGGACTGTTCTGGCCAAAACATCTGTTCACATTTTGAACCTGCAAAGTCAGCTGAATTTTTCAAATCAAAATTCGCAATTACAAGAAAACTGCATAATATTCTACTGTATGCCATTATGCCATAATTATTCAGTTAATTGAACCTAATAAAAAAAAAGCACTTGCTAACCGACCTGTGGAGATAGGCCAGCGGCTAACCAATGACCTCCTCCAGGATTGTGATGGTCCACTGTAATACTTTGAATGGCACGCTTTCAAGATAAACACGAAATAATTAGAAAATCTAATAAATTAAAAACACATGTAGAATCATCATATTAGATCCAATGAAGCATACGTGATTTCAGAATGCATCATCAGATGCACTTAAAAATGTATAGTTTTTTAAGAAAATGAATGCTTGGGCCACACCACCATACAAATCAGCTAATTAAGTCCAAAAAAATTCAGATTTTCATAAACAATGAAAAGAGGTTGGGATGAGCTGAACACGAGTTGAATTAGATCAATTTTAATGCCTTTTTACACCAATTTATATTTTATATATCTTGTTTGAATTATTTAATTAAGTTGAATTATCTTCTTTTGGAATAATAAATTTGAACTTGGTTTTTAAATAGGGTTAGATTTTATTTACTATTAATGGGTTTTTTTTATGAACTAATATTATTTTTGAGGTCAATTAAGTGCTATCGAGAAACAGGTTGTGTACATTTGCACCAAGTTATCATGAATGCAAAACTTCTTCCCCAACCATTAACTTTGGAATCAGGGTAAGATTTATCTTTCTTCAGCCAAATTGCTCAATTCTACAGCCCATCTGCATAAAACAACGGTGATCTCACATCAAATACATCATGAAAACCTCAAATCTTGTATTTTCCATCTACCATGACTCACATAAGTCTTTTTGTCACCCTCTTCCAAATTTTATAAGCGCCCACACCACTCGTAGACCCACTACCTTCACATGCTCGTTCATGCACATCTTGCCAAGAGCACACAATTCACACCTGTGAATCATGATCCACCTTATTCTCCAATTCACTTGCTCGTTTCCACACAAAAAACATCTGCGTTGCTCATCGCTTTTCCTGAAACAACTAATCCTGATACTTCTGCTTCGCTTGAGCATGATATTCATGGTCACCCACCTTCCACTACAAAGGCAGCATACCTCATCCTTCTAATTTCCACATATTCCAAACCTACACATCCCGCGCCCGGAGCTCCTACGACCCTCCACTAGAGGCTTCATCTCATCTGCACATCATCAAAAACTTGCAGCATTTCTCCTTGGAAGCTCACCAACAATGTCCTTGACCACTGCAAGCCAACCTCCTTGCCAGCAATATTGAGGCAACTACAGCTGTTGTCGATCCACCAAACCATAAAACCTCCTTGTCCTTCTTTTCACAATCACTATAGTCACTCTCAAAAGATCTCATATTAGTAATGATGTGGCACATATCGTCTAACCAAATAATTTTGTCATCAAATGATAACACTAAATAATGATTATGGCTAACCCCTATGACCGGATGATTTCGCCATAAAATTGACCTATTACATTATAGTCATGGCTATAGCTCAAATGCTCTCCAAGCCCATTGAGTTGTGAATCATAGGATACACTTGATAGGGCATAAAACCCTCTGTTATCTAAGATCAACTTAAATTTTTCCCCTTAGATAAACATCAACCCCAGGTATACAAGATCCCCTCAGAGGAAGCAAACCATAGCTACCAACAAAGATCTTTCGATCAAGTTGTGTCAAATACCTCCATTGATTAAGTAGATGATAAAATCATAGGATCCTGATCGAGTATAGCATCATCCCCTGACTAACCTTTCTAAGCTAAAAGTGATAAATTTTCTCAATTATAAAACCAAAATTGTAGTTATTATATATTAAGTATTTAGCACCGAATGACTAGTCTTTATTGAAAATTTTCTCTCATCAATGTAATGAGTAATTAACTATAAGGATTTGCGCCTATGAGAAACCTAAAACTAGATCATAAGTTATCATAAAATAAGGGTGAAATTACAAGGTAGTGTTTTATTTGGAATCTAGTTTGTCTGCTCCAAATTTGAACCTAAATAAAAACTCTCTCAAAAGAGCCATACATGAAATTTTGAAGCCCACATGCATGAAATTGGCTCAAACATAAATAACATGGCTAAAAATAGGTTCATGGATAGAACCAATATAATTTTGAATCAGCTCAAAATTAATTACAAATTTTCTTTGTTTTTTATTTTAAAAAAATATTTAATATACATATATGTATATTTATAGTACTTATATACTCATACATAAATATATGTATGTATTGAATTAAAGAATATATGCATAATATTTAATGTTAAGAATACAAATCCCATGGATTGATGAGTTGGTGGAGACAAGAAAGAACTAATGAATTCAACTCAAGCATAATTGCTCATTTATTCCATTATTGTATTCCTACATGTGGTGACAAAAAAGAAAGGAAGGCCTAATAGGACAGATTGGTGACCTCAAGAGATATTTGGTGCATTCAAGACACAAAGACTGGGTATAATGGAATGTAAGCATACATATTTTATTCTGTGGGGTTGGCATGGCAACCATTCAATGTAATTATTGTATAATTATTTTACTCCTTAGAAATCATATAATTCCCTAGTTTCTATGGACATCATTTGTGCATAAACGTCCATGGGATGAATAAATAATGCAAGCTTTCTAACCACTTTTCTTTTTTCATATTTATATTTAAAGTTGATCTTGAGCTAACTCGATTTGATCTAGAACTAGGACATAATAATTTGGAAGATTTATTGAGTAAAAAAAATTGGCTCTCCCCTCGACCAGTTTGTCCTGACTCAAGCCAAAAATTGATTCAATCATTGAGCTAAATTCTTAACCCTACTTGCGATACTCTAGAAGATAGAGTCAAAATAAATGGGCTGGGGGTTGGATTGAGGTGAAATGTGATACCAAATTGATAATGAAAAAAACAAAGTGCGTCAAAAGTTGGAATAATTTAATATAAAAGAATTGGTAAGGTAGAGCAAATAAATGGCGTAAAGAAGTTGGATGAATGAAGGCCACAAAAAAAGAGAGAGAAAGAGTAGAGATGAAGCAATAAATATAAACTCTACAAGAGGAAGAATCCCCAGAAGGGAGACCATATAAAATCTTAAATACCAACTCTGCCATTGAATCATCCCCAATATAAGACTAGCACTCCTATAGATTCAGAACTCAAATACTATCTAAAAAACATTATAACTAGAACGTAATGAAAAAAATGCAACATTTTTATGATACTAAGACATGCTTAAAATATGCTAAAATTTAAGACATTTATTTAATAATACAATAACAACAATAACATCAAGCCTTTATCCCACTATGTTGAGTCGACTACATGAATCCTTTTACTTAATTGTACAGGGTCAAATTCTCATTTAAATCTAATAAAGAAAAATCATTTCTAATATTTTTTAACCAAGTATTTTTAGGTCAACCTCTACCTTTCTTAACATAAGCCAAATCTAATAAATCAACTCTCTTAATCGAGTCATCAGAAGGCCTCCGTCTTATATGACCAAACCATTTAAGGCAACTCTCTCTATCCTTATCTTCCACTGGAGCTACTCTAACCTTTTTACGCATATGCTCGTTTCGTATCCTATCTCTAAGAACAAAGTCACTCATCTACCCGAGCATCCTCAACTCTGCAACACTTAACTTAATATTATACTTCTCTTTTAAAGGCCAACATTATGCACCATAAAGCATTGCAGGTCTCACCACCATCTTATAGAAATTTTCCTTAAGTTTGAGAGGGACTTTTCTATCACACAACAAGCCTGATGTATTCCCCCACTTCGACCATCCAACTTGAATTCTACTAATAATATCCCCATCTATTTCACCATCACTCTAAATAATAGACCCAATATATTTAAAACGTGTACTCTTATTAATGACTTGATCGCCCAAAGTCACAATCCCCCCACTAGATCTATTACTACTAAAATTACACTCCATATATTCAGTTTTAGATCTACTCAAATGAAAACCTTTAGACTATAATGTTGACCTCCATAATTCAAGTTTACCTTCAATTGACTCTCCAGTCTTATCAACAAGAGGAATATCATCAACAAAAAGCATAGATGAGGGTACAACATCTTGCAAAGAGTTAATTTAATAATCATGCTATGACAAAATTTATTATGATGCATCTAATGAAATTTCTTTAGGTTTGTCTTAAAAAATCATTCAATAAGTTGCACCATGTGATAAAATAAATTATAAATATTTATTATATTATAATTTTAATCCTATCTACTTACCTTGTCTGGGTTATTGCACCAAACATCCTTAACTTAACTACCTATTCCCTCATAACATGATTATGTTTATGATGATGGTCCTCTTATTGATGATGAACTTTATGATGATAGTCTTTATAAAGATATTTTAAACACATTTATTTTCTAATTATATATTAGAACTTCAACATAATTATAAGTTATCAGTACTTAAATTTACTAACATGTTGATGCAGGACTATGTATGCTTTAAATGAATGCGATAAGAACTTGCACGTTTTGAATAAGAGCATTACGAATTAAAACATTATTTTTTTTTTTTGAAGAAGCACAAGGCTAGAAAATATTATTCAAAGAAAAAAAGAGAGGTGACTTCGCTTAGGCCAAATCAAACGCTAAAAGCTAAGATCACCAAAACAATTAGAATTTCAACATATGCAAATTAAGTAGATTTTCAACAGCATCCCTGATGTAGGACTACAATGCTTTTAAATGAATGCAATAGGAACATGCACAATTTCTTGAATAAAACTATTAGAGATTCTATTTTAAGAAATGTTTCAAACTTCAAATTTGAATTGAATGATTGAAATTCAAAAACTTTCCCAAGAGAGACTAAGTAAGAAAGGAAAGTAAAGATGTTGAATTTGAGAATTTGGAGGAAAGGAAGGAAAGGAGGAGGCCAGCGGCTAGGCTATGGTTTGGGTTAGGTGGAGGCGGAGGTGGAGGTGGAGGGATCAAGTGGGTCACCCAATCAAGGGGAACCACCTTGGATGGCCGGCGGCTAGGTGGAGTGGGGGGGAAAGGGCCTTGGCCGGTGGTGGGGGTTGTGGATGTAGCCGGCGGTGGGAAATTTGGAGGGATCGACGGTTTAGAGATTTAGGTGAGCCGTGGGATGGAAGGGAAGGGAGGGAGAAAGATGAGGAAGAAATAAGAAGAAACTAGCCACAAACCCGGACTCTTCATTGGTTGGCGGGTGATCCACTTCCCTCTCCAAAGGATTTCTCTCCAAAGACTCTCAAGCTCTCACAAGAACTTAATGTGCATAAATTTCATTATAATTCATTCATTAACCTCAAAAGAAACATAAGGGGGTTATATATAACCTCATACAATGAAAGGGAAAATAAAAGACAACATAGCCCATAGGGCTTACACATGATAAAACCCTTAAGGGTACAAAGGCAAATGCAACTAAAACAAATACATAAACAAATAAATAAAACAAATACATATGAAAACTAAAAAATAGATCGACGCGATCGTGGCCGTAGATCGGCGGCCACGTCTTTGATATACTATCCATGATCTAATGTCCCCATCACATGTCTAAAGTTGAGATGTTATCAAAGGTTAAATTAGAGCTTTTGTTAGAAGAAGTGACCAGGCTTGACGATCTAGTTTAGAATAAGACCGTGTTGCTTATAGATTTTGTTGTTTGCTCAAGAAAAGCACCAAACCTCCTTTTAACTATGGATAGATCATGTTTAATTCAAACAAAATTTTCCTAATTTCCGGATTAGGTTTTATTTAGATCTGGAATGAAAACAAAGGAATCTTAATTATCACTCTCCTCTCAATGATCACCTTATTTTTCCTGAGGTTCTTTACATGCTTCCAATATCCATATGCAAATCACTCAAAGTTATATTCACAGAAATTTGTTAGATTTTGTGCCAAAATTTTAATGTCGCTCTTCCATCTCCCTTTGTTATTCAATCAACAAATCACTTTCCCGCCTCTCAATTTTCATTCTTCATGCTTTCTTTTCTCACTTAGCTACCATATATCCGTTCTTTTCCACATATATATGAAGCACTAAGCTACTAACACTCTAACCAACGTATTGTGTCCATGTCACGCACCATGCATATACTTAGAGATTCTATGTCTAACACGCAATTTAGCACCTCCCATGGTTTACTCTTTCAAAAGGATTTCTATCAATTATTGAGCACTTCCCTTGGGCACATGGAAGTATTTTAGTAAAAGTATGAACACATTTTAAAAAAGAATTGGACGCATCATATAACATTCTCCTTATCCCATTATTTTAAACATTTTTTCTCACTATTTATCACCTTCTATTAATATCTCCTTCATATACCCATAAATTGTGCTTCGTAGATCTTATTCATTTACTTTGAAATTACATTTCATTCATATGCTACCACATCCGGTTATTAAACATCCCCGCAGACTAAAATATGATGGACTGGCAATTATAAATAGGTCCCATGCCTCTATTGGGCACAAACTCATATGAACACACATGAAATAGCATACAACATTAAATATAAAAGAAATTTCTCTCATATCCATAAATCTTTTGTATTTCTCTTCACATCCCTTTCACTACACATCCATCTCTTCCTATTAGAGTTTCATTAGGTTTATTTATTTAAATCCTCTTTGCATAATTTTATCTCTCTCATTCTGCCTGATAAGATGCAAGGCATGCCAAGTCTCAAACATCCCTTGTGCAAATGCTAAGAGAACTTGCTTGCATTTTAAACTAAGAAGAAAAAAAAGGAAAAAAAAGTTTGAGTCTATAAATCCAAATGCAAAACACATCAAGATGGGCATAAAACTCCTTATATTTGTGCTGAGATTAATGCAATTTAGAATATCGCATCTAACACTAATTTCAATACAAATCCAAGGGCTTTAAAAACTATCCTTGATGCAGACATCCAACCGTCCATGCCTATCCGAGGAGGAGCTGAAGATCGACGGCCGTGATCGTCCTACAATATCTTGAATTTTATTTGTAATTTTTATTTTTATTATGCAATTTCGGTTTTACCCTTACTTAAGGGTCTAATTTTATGTAAGCCCTAGGGGCATAATCGTCTTATTTTAGTTTCTTTTATTTCTGATACCTATATATAGATGCCCTTGCTAGTGTAATGATATAATAGAGTTTTAATATAAAAATTTGTTCTGCACTTTTGTTCTTGGAGAGAACGTTAGTGAGAATCCCTATAGAGGGAATCGTGGTTTCCATCAGCTGCAAGATGGGTCCGGGCTCGTGTCTTGAAGTCCCATGATGAAGAGCATCGTATCACCCGTTAGTCTTCGGAAGAGTTTAAGGCTCGCGGTTATATCTTTTTTTTCTTTGCTTTGTTTTCTCCTTATTTTCCTAATCGCCATCTCCATCCTCCCTCTAATCCCGTCGGCTTCATCCAATCCTCCACCCAAACCCGCTGGCCTCTTCCCATAATCTGCTCTTCTTCCCCACCGAAATTCCCCATCCCCATCCTAAGCCTAACCAGCCAGCTTTCCCCCACTCCAAACTACCAACGCTCTCACAAACCATAACCCTAATATCTCCATAGATGTCGGCTACCTTCTTTCATCCATTGGCTCCCACAATTTCATCTTGTATTCAAAACATTCCTATTATATACATCTTAATTTAGTAATGAATTCGAATTCAAAATTCAAATTAATTTCAATTTGAATTTGTTTCCTAAATTCTTATTTTAGGAAAGTTGTTTAAATTAGGTCCAATTAAATTTTTGATTGGATTTGATTTAATTTCTTCTCATCAATTAAAGAGCTTTGATTAGGCAAGCCATAAAGTTCCTTACCTAATCCCTCTTTCCCTCTTAAAGCCATCAGCCACCTAACCCTAATCCTAACTCCTAACCTAATTGTCAGCCTCTTTTCCCCAATCCCCCTTTCCCTCCAAATTCAAATTCATATTCAAGACTTTCCTTTTATTCAACATCTTAATTTAGGAAAGTTTTCAAATTTTAAATTCAAATCAATTTAAATTTGAATCCTTTCCTAAAATAGGTTCAATTTCATTTGGAAACTTACCTAATATTCTAAAATCGGAAATTAATACAGATTTAAATCAATCACCAATTCAACGAACTTGGACACCCTCTCTCCTCTCTCCTCTCTCCTCTCCCTCTTTAGGCCGGCCCCTCCTCTCTCTCTCTCCAATCCATTTAATTCCCATTAATTCTGCCCTCTTGGAGCCTTAATTCATCCTTATTTAAAGGAATAATTTTCTTTTCCATTTAATTTGAAATCCCAAATTTTAAATGACCCCTCCCCCCATATCGGTGCTACATCAGTTTGGTATCAAAGCATGGTTGCTCACTCGGGACATGAACTCAACGGAGTCGAGCTCTTTTCCACCCCGGGAGAATGACGCAGACATCCAACCGTCCATGCCTATCCGAGGAGCTGAAGATCGACAACCGTGATCGTCCTACATTATCTTAAATTTTATTTGTAATTTTTATTTTTATTATGCATTTTCCGTTTTTACCCTTAAGGGTCTAATCTTATGTAACCCTAGGGGTATGATCGTCTTATTTTAGTTTCTTTTATTTTTGAGACTTATATATAGAGGCCCTTGCTAGTATAATGGTATGATGGAGTTTTAATAAAAAAATTTGTTAAGTACTTTTGTTCTTGGAGAGAACGTTAGTGAGAATCCTTATGGAGGGAATCGTGGTTTCCACCAGCCGCAGGATGGGTCTGGGCTCGTGGCTTGAATTCCCTTGGTGAATGGCATCGTATCACCTGTTAATCTTCCGAAGAGTCCAAGACTCGTGGTTATATCTTCTTTTTTTCTTTGCTTTGTTTTCTCTTTCCTAATCGCCATCTCCATCCTCCCTTCAATCCTGCTAGTTTCATCCCATCCACCACCCAAACTCACTGGCCACTTCCCACAATCCACTCTTCTTCCCCACCGAAATTCTCCATCCCCATCCTAAGCCTAACCGGACAGCTTTCCCCCACTCCAAACCGCCAACGCTCTCACAAACCATAACCCTAATACCTTCATAGCTGCAAACCACCTTCCCTTCATTGGCTCTCACAATTTCATCTTGTATTCAAAACCTTCCTATTATATATATCTTAATTTGACAATGAATTCGAATTCAAAATACAAATTAATTTGAATTTGTTTCCTAAATTAGGACTCTTATTTTAGGAAAGTTGTTTAAATTAGGTTCAATTAAATTTCTGAATGGATTGGATTTAATTTCTTCTCATCAATTAAAGAGCTTTGATTAGGAAAGCCATATAATCCCTTACCTAATCCCTCTTAAAGCCACTGGCCACCTAACCCTAACCCTAATTCTTAGCCTAACCGCCGGCCTCTTTTCCCCAATCCCCCTTTGCCTCCAAATTCGAATTCCTATTCAAGACTTTCCTTTTATTCAACATCTTAATTTAGGATTGTTTTCAAATTTCAAATTCAAATCAATTTAAATTTAAAATCCTTTCCTAAAATAAGTTCAATTTCATTTGGAAACTTTCCTAATATTCTCAAATCTGAAAATAAATCAGATTTAAATCAATCACCACATTCAATGAACCTGAAGACCCTCTCTCCTCTCACTCTCTAGGCCGACCCCTCCTCTCTCTCTCTCCAATTCATTTAATTCCCATTAATCCCCCTCTCTTGGAGCCTTAATTCATCCTTAATTAAAGGAATAATTTTCTTTTCCATTTAATTTGAAATCCCAAATTTCAAATGACCCCCTCCCCCCATATCTGTGCTACATCAATCCTAATGCATTTTCATGAAAATATCCTGATACAATTTTTCTTCCAAATAAAAGTTTATTGAGAAAATAATATATAATAAGTAGAATCTCTATACAATGTTTTATAATAAAATGCATTAGATAAATAACAACTCTTTCATGATCTTTATTCAGAAAATGAGAAAACAACAATATAAATTAGATAAAGCATACAAATAAAATGTGCGAGTTAAATGAGAAGATAACACCAAATAGCTTACGACATAAATTAATTAGTCATGATACAAGCCATTCTAATTAAAATAAGAAAGAAGATGGGCAGGAAAAACATAGAAAACAAAACGATCCATAAAAAGAGAATGAAATGCAAAAAATGTACCTACATTATATAACTAACAAAGAATAAAGGAAATTAAAAAATAAAAATAAAGGAGGATTGAAGACAATTGGAAAAAAAATTTATATAGTATAGTAACATTTAATCTAGATTATCCAGTATATGCAGTACAAGAAGGTAAAGAAATATAAAAGGGAGTGAGAGATAGGTCTTAGCCTTTTACCTATGATTAAAAAAAATGCACACTTAGGGCACCTATTGCACCAGAAATGGCATACCATGGCACTCAACATTTTTAAATGAATCACTGGGAAGACCTAATGCAAGGTGTGGCCTCGCCCGAGTTCCGGAGATCAACAAGTGTAATTAATTATACCTCTTACGTTCTACAAACCTCTATCTCTTCATCTCCTCCAAATCTCATATTTACTTCTAAAAAATATTTAACTTTTAAATCTGTTTTCCCTGCCCCAAAACATGTGTCGGATTTCTAGAAAAGTCAACCTTATATCAATATCATGTCAGGTCCCACACCAGTTTCATGCTCATGCATCATCACCACAAATTTTCAGACAATGAAAAGAGAAGATAATTTTTTATAGGCTCAAGAAAACAAAATTTCCACCAGCAAATAAATAAATAAAAACATTTCAAGAATCTCAGCATTCCTCTGTTTCATGATCATCACACGAAAAAATCAAGATAATATATTTGCTTACAATTTGTTGGGTCTCTGGTGGAGGGTTGTACGGGCATGTAAGGGCTTCGCCAGTGATAAATGGATGCCTTGAAGCCTGAAACATATGGTTCAAATATTCAAATAATAAAGAAACTCATGATAGTTGGGTGGTTCCACCAAGTAATCCATTTTAGAATCCTATTAAATAGCTACTACCGGTTGAGTATGACAACCTGCAAAGGTGACCATCTTTTTGCTGGATCAAATTCAACAAGGCCTCTCAAGAAATCAACCAGTTTCAAGCGTTCTAAGGTTTCTGCATGTTCATCAGCAAAGAAAAATAATAAATCAGCTAAAACAAATAAGCATACTTAGGGAAGTACTAGCATTAGCTGACCTTTAGTAACCTCTTCTTCAGCTAAATTCTTTCTATAGGGATATTTTTCAATTACGTCTTCAAGCTTCACATCTTCAAGATTCACATAATTGAAATAACGCTTCCCTATTACAGGTTTTTTGCATTCCTTCTGAGAAAAATGCAGCAATGGGATGGAAAATAATAAAAATAATTGTGGTAAATAAAAAGATAAAGAAGATTTGAATCATAATAGTCTTGGGTGGTACCACCCATTTCTGCTTCAAAAATAAGAATGATGACATGACTTACAGCTTCATATTCTTCTGCAGTTAAAGCACAATAAACACGTATAACGTCCTTATATACTTCATCCTCCAAGCGGTAAATACCTCCAACCTGTTTAAAAAACTTATTTGTGTTTTGTGCATCTCTTAGCAGATCATCAGGGGGTTGTGCACTGCAAAGAATGTTGGAGCTAGCCATTACAATTGAAGATATGACTTAAGTCAAAGATTTAAGAATATAAGAGAATGAAAAATTTTCTATATTCAGTGTGTAAAATGTGCTTATTTGATTGTAATCGTGCATCATGGGAGCTCACCAAACCTATCCTTGGCTTGATCCTTTGTTTTGCTTATTGTTGGAGTCAATGGGTTTGTTGATGTGATTAAGCTAGAGACCATTGTGTAGCACCCCCAAAGTCTTCAAGATAAGTATAGAATAATTGAATGTGAATAATTAGACTGATTAAGCTTAATCAATTAATTAATCAAATTAGTTAGGTTCATTAATTATTCAAAAAACTGTGAAGGTAATTAAGAAACCTCGTGCACCTAATAAGCAATGAAAGCTAATTTAGGTTAATGATCGAACTCATTTACAGCATAATATTCTTATAAAAAAATATACCTAAAATACTAAGTAGGCTGGCTAGCAAATTGTCTTATTGAAGAAGTAAAAGAAAGCTTGCTTTTGAGTCAGTTAAAGAGAGTTGGCCATTAAAGGTCGGGATTAGAGTTGGTTATAAGATAGGTTGTATCAATTCCAACTTAGAAGAAACTGAGTAGGCGAAGGAGTGAGAAGAGGGAGGTGAAAGTAGTGTTAGATTGAGCGGGCAAAGGAGGCGAGAACAGAGCAAGGGAAGGGGGGAGTCGAAGCGAGAGGCGGGAACTCATGCTATTGAGTGTAAAAGCTGAGAAGCGTAGCCACACATGAATTTTTGAATGTGAGAGGGGCTTTGAATGATGCTGAGCATGACGAGAGATTATTAGGGCGGACACCGGACGTAGAGATGCGTCCGGATACTGCGTATCTTATACTTAAGCTCTAACTACACTCTGCGTATTTATTACGTATATAATGCGTATTTGTAGATATGCAGTAAATAATCACCAAATATTTAATTATGAATATTTGCTGCTTATTTGCTATATTTGCTATGTATCTACAAATACGCAGAGTGTAAGCAGAACATACACAGAGTATAAGCAGAGTGTAAGCAGAGCGTACGCAGTGCATCCAGTAATCTGGACGCATCTCTAAGTCCGGTGTCCGCACCTAATAATTTCCCGAGCATGAGAGCCTTAAAGCATTGCAACTTATGCCGACATCAAGGTAAACTTAAGCCCTAATCTAGTATCTTCTTCCCCTTTTACGTCGAGAACACAGATTGAAACCCCAAATCAAGTCCTTATGCATAAGGATGATAATGAAAAAATTAATTAAGGTATCTTTAGAGGTTTGATGATTGGCTACAAAGAAGAGGGAATATGGAATTTTAATATTATTTGATTTTAAGTAAATTAGAAAATTTGAAATTTTATTGCATAAATTTAGGATAGATAATGTTAAGAACATGTACCATGAACCTACAGTAAGAGAATAATTTTTAGCAAATAGAAAAATGAAGGAAAGGTTATAAGCACTATGAATTTTATTAACCTCCCCAAATAACATAACAATTTTTTTCTTCACGATTAATTAAGAATTTAGGAGCTACTCAATATGAACATCTTATATGTGATTTTATATTTATACAAGTACTAAAACTAAGAAGGACAGCATCCAAGTACTGATTCATGAACTAAATCTTCTAAAGCTAAGGTGCGTGAAACCATTTTTCTATTAGAGCATTATTTATTTTCTATTAAACCTAATTGCATTTAATTGTGATGTTTATGATCACTGCTCCTTCCAATGCATACGATGATGCTATTTTCACCATATTGTTATTGTTAACAGCTTCACAATGATTTATCTCTATTTAATGCAAACGATCTCTCAGATTGTTATAAATAACATATGCATGTTTCCATGCTATATATCAACTTCTTATGTAAACTTCATAATGTACAATGCAATTTTCTTTACAAATAGACTTAAAATAAAATATGTTGCGGTGAATGCAAAAGAAGTATTGTACATGAATGGTCGTTGGTTGAAGACACTAATGAACCCATGCATTAATGATTTTAACTATTCCATCACACACATCAATAGATTTGTAAGGTATGCCCCATGTGCTCACCATCTCATGCAACCAACGCCATCCTCCATCCCTTTTCTATAGGTTCACGTCAAAGAATGTTTTGAGACTTTCACCCATATTGCTCGACTGAATTATGTTTGTCTTCTTCTCTATTGCCATTAATCAAGTATAAACTGTCTCCAAGTGAATGAAATAATGCTTTCTCTATGAGAACCTCACCAAAGTTATTTTTATGGAGTAACTGGTTGGGTAAGTTGCCCTTAAGAAAACCAAAACATGCAAGCTTCAGAAAGCTATATATTGGATAAGCAAAATCCTTGCCCGTATTTTAACAAACTCTATAAGTTTCTAAATAATGTTAGACTATGAAGTAATATTGTTGATCATTCTATCTTTTATTTGATACACTACCTCTGGCATAGCAATTCTTGAAGTGTTTATTTATAACAACCATTAAAAAAGCGGACAAGGCGTCCGCATTGAGTCGCGCCTCAAGTCGAGGCGGAAGTCATGCGTATCGGGGCTTACGCCTCTGATGTAGACAAAGGGGGGGTCAACTCATGTCAAAAATAATTAGATTTTTGGCTTCCCTTGAGTCTCTTGGAATTCCAAACCGGCCTTTGGAATTCCAAGATTTCCTTTTCCCATGTGAGGCTCCTTGAATTCCACCATGGCCTTTAGTATTTTGTGCTTTTGCCCCCTTGGATTCCGGCCGGCTGCTGGTTTCCCGTGCCTGGGCTCTTTCCCGTGGTCTTGCCCCTTGGATTCGCGCGGCCTCCTTGGCTCCCGCGGGTGCCTCTTCGGTTCCTTGGCTTGGGTGTGTTTTTTCGTGCAAAGCATTTGGGATTAATGCTTGTGATGTTTAGGTTCTTGTGATAATTAATGTTTGTGTCTTTTAATATTCCCTTTCATACCTATATATATGGGGGATTTGTAATGTTTGAAGTTATGTTATGATGTGATTTTTGGAAAAGTTATAACCTTCGGGTTTGCTTTGGAAATCCTGCGGGCTCTTTCCACCCTTCTTTCTCATCCCCTCCGAAAATCCTGCGGGCTCTTTCCAACGTTTCTTCTCGGGCTTCTAACCTCTTTCGTCTCTCCGCAAGTGCCACTCCACATGTATCTTTCTTCCAAGTGCAGCAACTTTAGGGTGTCTTTTTTATTTTATTTGGAGTCGTTTGTAAGAGTTTAAGTTGTTGAAATCATCGTTTGTAGTTTTAATTTCCGCTACTTAGTCTTATTTAAGTTACCTCTTCTTTTTGAGGTATTTTGTGTCTTCTTTTTTATAGGAAGTCAGTTTTTCTTCTTGTGATAAAAAAATATAGGGTCCCCTATATTTTTTGGTTACATCATTTGGTATCAGAGCAAGTTAGGAAGTCCTAGGTTTGTGAGATTGTCAAGTTTTGTTTTATTAAGTCTGAGTTTGTCGAGTTTGTCAAAGTGTCTTATTTTGTGTCTTAAGTTTTTAGGATAATTATTTTTGAGTCTTTTTTGAGTTTCTCAAAAATGAAAAAAGACAAAAAAAAAAAATTTGAAGAAAGCAAGGCAGAAGACATTGATGAATCTAAGGATAGATGGATCCCGACAAAATCAAAAAATCCACTGGAGTATGATTTATACAAGCTTCAAGTATGGATGCATCTACGTACAGAAAGGTACATGAAGAAAAAGCAGCGCTTACAAGATAAATTCTTGAAAGAACGAGATGAGATCCTGCAGAAATATGAAGATAAGATCAAAGAGCTGGATGCGACGCCTTTGCCTCCTCAAAAGAAACCAAAGCTAACTCATCGGGAGATGAGTTCTTCAAGAAGGGGAGAATCTGATGTAGACAAAGGGGGGTCCACTCATGTCAAAAATAATTAGATTTTTGGCTTCCCTTGAGTCTACTAGCTCAAATAAATTTGAGCTGAAATTTTAGCTCATTTATGAGCTGGTCTTTAGTTCACTTATTGAACTAAGGGTTAGCTCATTATTAGCTAACATTTTAGTTCATTTATTATCTTTTAATTAATATAATTTTATGCTTTTTATGTTTGTATTCATGTTTGTCTCTTGGAATTCCAAACCGGCCTTTGGAATTCCAATATTTCCTTTTCCCATGTGTGGCTCCTTGAATTCCACCATGGCCTTTAGTATTTTGTGCTTTTGCCCCCTTGGATTCCGGCCGGCTGCTGGTTTCCCGTGCCTGGGCTCTTTCCCGTGGTCGTGCCCCTTGGATCCGCGCGGCCTCCTTGGCTCCTACGGGTGCCTCTTCGATTCCTTGGCTTGGGTGTGTTTTTTCGTGCAAAGCATTTGGGATTAATGCTTGTGATGTTTAGGTTCTTGTGATAATTAATGTTTGTGTCTTTTAATATTCCCTTTCATACCTATATATATGGGGGATTTGTAATGTTTGAAGTTATGTTATGAAAATGTGATTTTTGGAAAAGTTATAACCTGCGAGTTTGCTTTGGAAATCCTGCGGGCTCTTTCCAACCTTTCTTCTCTGACTTCTAACCTCTTTCGTCTCTCCGCAAGTGCCACTCCACCTGTATCTTTCTTCCAAGTGCAGCAACTTTAGGGTGTCTTTTTTATTTTATTTGGAGTCGTTTGTAAGAGTTTAAGTTGTTGAAATCATCGTTTGTAGTTTTAATTTCCGCTACTTAGTCTTATTTAAGTTACCTCTTCTTTTTGAGGTATTTTGTGTCTTCTTTTTTATAGGAAGTCAATTTTTCTTCTTGTGATAAAAAAATATAGGGTCCCCTATATTTTTTGGTTACATCAGCCTCGAACCATCCAGCGAAGCCTATGATTTTTTTGCACGAGGCGTACGCATTAGAGCATAACGTCTTGAGGCAGTATGAGGATCCGCCTCGAAATTTTTTCTTCGGTATATATGTAAATACGACGCAACCGATTCGTGTTCGTGTATTCGCGTATAGGATTAGGGCTTCCTGTGAGAATTGAAAAGCGAACTAGAGGCGAAGCCGTGAGGGAAAGAGACGAAGCCGCGAGAGAAGGAGACGAAGTTGTGAGTGTAGGAGACGAAGTCGGAAGGAGATGACGCAGGGAAAGAAACGAAACCGAAGTTGTGAGTGCAGGAAACGTTCAGGCATTGGTTAGGTCGGAATAGCAGGTACGCGGTGTTGTGGCCTTGACTTTGACATGCAGTAACGAAAGCTTGAATAACTCCTGATTCGGCTTTCTTTCATTCGTCCGCTCAGTACATGCTCGGTACCGAGCAGTTACAATCTCGGTACATGCTCGGTACCGAGCAAGTACATCTCAAATTACAAAATCAAGGAAATATTGAGAATGAAATTAACCCTTTACTTGTTAATGAGCTACAATCTGATGATGAATGGGTTACTCCTAAGAATGCTGATGTATCTAAAGTTGAAGCAGAAGGAGCAAGTGATGTTAATGAAGAAGACAATGAAGCAATTACCCAAGTATATAAAAGAAAGAAACAAAGTGAGATTGGAGCTTCAAAAAAATTTAAAGGTATTCTTAAATATAATGAATTATTTTGTATGTTACTATTGTTTCATTTTAGAGCTCATAAAATATTAACTTATATAGGAGATAAAAGAAAAAATATTATAGATGAAGAAGAGTTGGAGGATGACTTTGACATTAATTATGAAGATTTTTCTAAAGACAATCAAAGTGATGATGAGCCTGCTTTGAGTCTTGATTCTAAGATGTTTTATTTTTAAGTGAGTTTATTTTAGTATTCCAGTAATATTATCTTAAAACAAATCTTCAAATTCATAGTTGACATAATATTTTATTATTTTTTGTCATTATTTATAATTTTAAATTAATTTATTTTAATCATTTTGAGGCTTACGCCTCGATCCGCCTTGAGGCTTACACCTCGCCTCGCTTAGAAAAAACGCCTCGATTCCCGATTTTGCCTTTTAAAACTTTGATTTATAATATTCTTCTCAATGGAATTGACACTTCTACCATTGCTGAAATAAAGCATTATCTTTAAAAGTTTGTAACCAATGATCTAAGGCATCGAAAGTACTTTCTTGCCATGATTTTGCAAATAGTAAAGGGGTGCCTATCTCTCTCTCTACCTATTAAATAAAATGTACTACAAACCTTCTTTAAGAAATATTTCTTGTAAGCAAACATACCGACTCTTCTACCTAAAATATATGAGAATGGTGAAATCTTTGAGAATGCGTCTTGCTATTGGCATTTGGATAATAAGCTTATTTACCTTATCACAAAACCTAAATATCATTTTTTTTTTTTGTGTGGTTGGTCAGCATATGCAAAATTTGAAGAAAAAATATTACGAGGTTGTCATGAAAATTCCAAAAGATGTCAAGAAATCTTTTGGGAAAGCACGACTCTATAAAAGAACTAGCCACCTAAGGGTTGAAGCTTATGCATATTTTGATTATATTGGGTAAGTTGAAGATGGGAACTCAACTTGACAATATATCTTTGTGGCAGAAAACTTGAGACATGGCAAAGTAAGAAATAAATAGTTGTGGTCAAATCTAGAGTCGAAGCAAAATATAGGGCCATGGCTCACTCTAATTATGAAATGATATGGGTCAAAAACCTTCATGAGAAGTTTGATTTTCTTATTGTCTGGCCCTTTGAATTCAGATTTATTCAGTGGATGGTGCCTAACCGTACTTTATGAATCTACTTGTGAGCTGCGAACCTGTATGGGAAGGATGATGAAGAGAAAAAGAAAGAGAAATGAGAGAGAATAAATTTGGACATAATGTTTATTATCCCAGCGAAAAATACGAGAATGAGAGAGGTGAGATCTCTATCCTATAGAGCTTAACCTATACTAGGGAGATCAACGTTTCTTTGTGTATCTCTTCAAATTTTGTCGAGTATCCTCCACTCCTCTTATTGTTTGTCTATTTTGGTGTACTTTGGTCTCTTCCTCCTTTTTTCTCTATCTCCACTCCCCCTATTTATAAGGCTTGGAGAATTATAGTAGAATATGTACAAATTACAGGAGTTGTACAATCAATCTTTGATACAGCTCGACCGGATGTGTCGAGTAATGTGGTGATCTTGTGAAAGATGATACAAGTGAGATTTACTGCGAACGTCTGGAGATTGAATCTGGTAAGGAAGCCGGTCTCATGTTGCCCCGCAGGAGTGAGATGGGGTGAGTGATGATTTGACATTGATCTCTAAGATCGGTGATGATCCGATCACGAGAAATATCTGGTGAATGAGATATTATGCCTTTAGCTTGGTTCTTGGTAGGTCTCACATAGAAGACTTGATTTTGGCTAAGATGAACAAAGATTTGTTCGATTGAGAAAGGAACTTCTAAATTTGCCTCCGTCGGGTAGAGCAACTCCTTGGAGGAAGTGCCCGGAGGAGATCTATCGTGCTCTAGTGATAAGCTCCTTCCCAGCTCTTGAGAGAGTCCTTAGAACGAATTGTCCTGAAAAAGGAGGGAATTCGCCTTCCATGCAGCTGAACATACCATATAAGATACCTGTGAGAAGGCACCTGCACAAGTAGTCATGGTTGTATATTTAGTTCACTGATTTATTTGGCCCTTTGAACATCAGATGTTGAAAAGGTCGAATAAATGGGTCATAAAACGAAGAAAATAGTGTGAG
This sequence comes from Dendrobium nobile, assembly GCA_022539455.1. Classification (NCBI taxonomy): domain Eukaryota; kingdom Viridiplantae; phylum Streptophyta; class Magnoliopsida; order Asparagales; family Orchidaceae; genus Dendrobium; species Dendrobium nobile. The sequence goes on from CM039730.1 coordinate 55,758,849, forward strand.
TATGTGCAAATTTATTGCCCTAAATCTTCCATTACATGTGTGTATCACATGAGACCGAACGATCTCGTCACCAGGTTTCTCTATAAATACTAGCTTCGAGTCCAGCAGACACCTGCTTTTGCTTCCAACTTGTGAGCCTAGCGTGAATTTAGCGAGATGGATATTTCCTCTCTAAAGATGCCTTCAAGAGAATGCGAGCTACTTTTGGTAAGGAGGCCTCGAATTTGAAAGAGGTCGTGCCAAGTAAGACTGTTGTTGGAGAGGAGGTGCTAGTATCAGTGGGCTCGTCGAACCTTACCGTTGGTATTCTATTGAAGAAGATTCGTTTGATGTTGGGGATTTAATTGTCATTGATGATAATCTGTCATCTAACCTTGATGGGGAACGAATGAGACAGTTGCTCATGTTGCTCTAGTTATGACTAGTGAACATGAAGAGCCTTTGGGATAAAGGGAGGAATCATTCCTTTCCTCTCGATGGTACGCAAGAATGCATAGGAGAGGCTGCTTTGAAGGAGGCGAGTGCCCCACGGTGAAATGCAGTTGTTGATGATATTGCCACCGCTGTTGAGAAGATTGCTGAGGAGGTCTCTGAGGAGCAGACTAGGGGGAAGATCCTCGAGCATTCATTGCTTCTCGTATACCTTGTAAACTAACCTCGCCCTTCCTGCGGGGAGAATTTCATCAAAGGATATTGTAGGGAGGTTCGTAATCTTGGAGCCGACAGTCGCGGTATAGTATAGGCTTATCCGGTGTAGTCGCGGTATAGTATAGGCTGATTCTATTTTTCTTTTTCCCAATTTAGTATTTATCTACAAACTTGGGGATGATTACCCCCTTTGAATAAAATCTTTGGCTTCTTAAAATGACTAGCAAAAAAAGAAAAATTCTTCTATTTTTTTATATCTCATCGAATAAGATGAGGCGGTGGGTGCCATGAATTCTGAGAATTGTTGTTGTAACGGTTGGAAGCGAGTGCGATAAGGTTCCTTGGATCTTGTAATGATGAGAGGTAATGACGACTAGATCTCGCATAAAGATTCAAGGGTCCTTCCTGTTACTTTAAAGAATTTCCTGGGAGTGACGGCAAGAAAGATAGCGAAAGCGCAAGTGCGACTAATAAATGAGTTGCATTAACCTGATTTTGCAATTTGGCTATACTTTTGATGTAATACGAGTATAGATATAAAGAGAATTTTTTGTTACTCAGGTTCTTCGTAACTTCTTATACCTGTGTGGAAATGTTAGTTAGCATTTGTGTACTAAGTGCAAGCCTGTTGAGTGTTAGACCAGTCCACGCGGGACCGGCCTAGACGCGAAATAGCGAAGAAAACTCAGCCTGTTGCGGACGCCGTGCGAGCCGCAAGTCCAAGTGAGTCATTTTAGGAAGGATTTTTGAGGTATTTGGGAGGAAAATTTGAATGTAGGGACTATTTAGGGATTTCCTTTTGATTTGTATGCATTAAATACTTTGTTTTTCTAGGATTAGGGCATCTTGAATTTGGCTGAAATTTGAGATCTCTTAGATTTCATTTGGGCTCTAGCAGCGCCTAGAGATTGGGAGAAAACAATCCTCCTCTCGAATAGATGATCAATTGTATCTCGCTATTTTCCACTTCCATTTCATCAAATATTACAAATTTTTTACTGTTTTCCTGTTTTTGTGTGGATTTTGGTAAGAAAGCTCGCTGTCTTTTGAAGATTGATAGGAAATACTTGAGATCTTCAAGTGTTTCCTTTCAAATTGATATCAGAGCAAGTCTTGGGACCGTTCATGAGCTGATTTTGGCGAATTTCAGTGGCTGATTTTTGGTCGGGAACGGCCGAAGTGTTGTTTTTGTAGTCCAAATTCGGAATTTTTGGATTTACAAAAGTTCGGATCGAGATGGCGGCCAAGAAAGTTGTTGCGCTAGAAGAAAGGCTTGAAGAGGAGATGAGTCAAATTAAGAAAACAGTGGAGGAAATGATTTCCTCCACGGAAGGACAACTAACCTATCTCCGGGACATGATGAAGAAAATGTTGGAAATTCACAACCAAGCGGTAGCTTCCATGGCAAAAGAGGAAACAAAAAACACGAATTTTGAAATTCGTAGAGAGGAAGATGAGGTGGAAATCGTGGAGGGAGAAAGAAGGAAACCTTATCTGGAGCCTTTCCAGCGGGAGGATAGAGGAGGTAGGTATGGGGAAAGACATGAGAATGGAGGGATGGAGCAAAGGGGTGCTGATTGGGAACGCCGGGAGGGACATTATGGTCGCCGAGGTGCTGATTTTGAAGGAAGAAGAGGGGAATTTGAAGGGGGTTTGGGCTATGGCAGGGCAAGGAAAAACCGGGAGACGTTGGATGGCCGAGCACTTGGGAGAGGGAAAGTTATGGAGGAATAAGGGGGAATGGAAGAGATCAGAAGATGAGGAAGTTGAAGATGTCTATCTTCGAGGGGGAGGATGCATATGGGTTGATCTATAAAGTGGAGAGGTACTTTACCATGAATGAGCTAACAGAGGAGGAGATGCTGACAGCAGCAGGCATATGTTTGGAGGGGAAGGTACTGTCATGGTACCAGTGGAGAGATCAGAGAAGACCTATCATGGACTGAATAGGACTGGAGGGAATTCAATGACTGCATAATAGAACGTTTCCAAACCGACCGGAGAGGAGATTTCTATGAGCAGTTCTTTGCTCCGGCACATGAGGGATCAGTAGCAGACTACCGGGAGCAGTTTGAGCATCTAGCTAGAAGGGTGGAGAGATTATCAAATACGGTATTGGAGGGGAACTTCATGGAGGGGTTGAAGGCAGATATCCGAGCATCATTAAAGGTTTTGATGCCTCGTGACTTGGGGGAGGCCATGAAGTTGGACCAGCTAGTGGAAAATCAGAACAATCTAGAGAAGAGAGCCAGGAGCAATAGCTCAGGAGGCTCTTACAGAACGACGACCACTCTTCTAGCACCCAAGGGGCTTGCATCAGGCAACATTAATGAGACCACCGGGGGGAAGTCTATAGGAGGGAGTGGGGAAAATTCAAGAGGTTGATAGAGAAAGATATGCAGGAGAGAGGGCAAAGGCATTGTATTTCAGATGCGAGGAGAAGTATACGCCAGGACATCGGTGCAAGGACCGATCTCTTCAGGTTCTCACCATCTATGATGATGAGGAAACTGAAGAGGGAGGTGAGGGAGAGATAGAGGAAGAGATGGAGGAGAAGTTGCATTTAGATCTGGTCGAGGTCTCCTTAAATTCTATAGAAGGATTCACCTTGAATCATACGATGAAGGTGAAGGGGGAAATAACAAGCATGGAGGTGGTTGTTTTGATTGACAGTGGGGCTACCCATAATTTCATTTTCACTCAGGTCATCAACCAACTGGGAGTGAAATTGGTGGACACCTGTTGTTATGGGGTGATGATGGGTACAAGGTGGAGAAAGGCTAGGGGATCTGTAGAGGAGTGGTGTTGACCATCCAGGGGATTCAGGTAAGGGAGGATTTTCTCCCACTAGAGTTAGAAAATACTGATGTCATCGTGGGAATGAAATTGTTGCAATCTTGGGGAAAACCCAAGGACAATTGAGGAGCACTCACGATGGAATTAATGGTGGATGGGAGAAAGGTTGTTATAAGGGGAGATGCAGGGCTATCCACAGCCATAGTATCACTTAAGACCACGGTTAGGAGCCTACAAGAGGTGGGGGAAGCTTATCGGGTGGGACTACACAAGTTGGATGTGATCATGATGGAGGAGGGAGGGGATGTTTCTCTTTCAGGGCAACCCTTAAGCAATTTGATAAGGATTTTCTACCACCTCAAGGATGGCCACCTCCACCGAAACATGAGCATATCTCCACCTTGAGGACAAGGTTGATCTTCGGGAGGGGAGAATTGTTAGACCGGTCCAGCCGGTCAACGCAGGACTGGCCCAGACCCGAAACAGTGGAGAAAACTCCGCCTATTGCGGACGTCGTGCAAGCTGCAGGTCCACGGGAGTCATTTTAGGAAGGATTTTTGAGGGATTTGGGAGGAAAATTTGAATGTAGGGATTGTTTAGGGATTTCCTTTTGATTTGTATGCATTAAATACATTGTTTTCCTAGGGTTAGGGCATCTTGAATTTAGCTGAAATTTGAGATCTCTTTGATTTCTTTTGGGTTCTAGCGGCGTCTAGAGATTGGGAGAGAACGATCCTCCTCTTGAATAGAGGATCAATTGTATCTTGTTATTTTCTGCTTCCATTTCATCAAAGAATACAAATTTTCTATTATTTTCCTGTTTTTGTGTGGATTTTGGTAAGAAAGCTTGTTGTTTTCCGAAGATTGATAAGAAATACTTGAGATCTTCAAGTGTTTCCTATCATTGAGCTTTTTGGATTTTTCTTTCTCTAACAGCACAAATTGGTCTTCCCAACTCATTGGTGAGCGGGTTTGTTGTTGGCATGAAAAGCGGCCTATGATGGACCACGCCTTACCCCACTCTTGATATTTGCAGGGGTATCCATTAAGAGTCACCGGTTGAGAGGACTCGCACTCTGCCCCTGTTGTGGAGCTTTTTGCATTAAAGTGAGAGGGAGTCGCCAGTCAAGGCTATTCGCTACCATCGTCTGTGGTGTGAGACTTCGCCAACTAAGAGGAAAATCACGTGCTACGCTAATTTTTTACGGAGTTTTTCACAAAAAGGAGGGGGCATACCTTGTAGTGGCTAATTGCATGGTGCCTATAGTGGCCTATAGTGTAGAGGCACTTAAAATCACCATCTGTTGGGGACTCATGTGCTACTCATTACAGAGTATGTCACAACGAGGGAGATGAGCAATAGTGGCTTGGGCATTTTGCTATTGATGATGTGATATTTGTCTTGCTAAGGCGATGTTTATCCTGTTTGTACGGAATAATAAATATTTTAAGAGATAAAACGGGTTACCTCATAACTGCAAAAGATACATTTATTATGATACATCTTTCTTATGTCCTTTCCATTTGCTGATTCGTTGTTGATATTTATGACTTCTGACATGATGCTTCGTGATCATTCGTTAATAAATAGAGCAAGTGAGTTCTTTTGGAGTGCAAATAGACTGGAATGTTGGTTGCGTCAGTTGTGATGGTGGCATTCCTTGGTGTTCTTTCGGGGGCGAGCTTACCTCTCGATGGCTAGTGTACTTGCTAGCTTTCCTCGATCTTGTAGTGCTCCTTCCTACAACATATAGAGGGAAAAGAAAGAGAAAAGAAACGTGGCTTCCTTCCTAATATTATCCTTTTGGTGTAAATATTTTTTTTACATTGGGGGCATCTCGTGACTTCGTTCTTTTTAGGGAGAGCAGGACATATGGCTAGGTTTTCGTGGGAAAGTGACATGCACAGTATTTCCATCTTTCCTTTTTGTTCCCATTAATCCTTTAATGCAGTCAGCTTCAGTGAAGTTGGTCTGAGATTGGACCCTGACTGATTCTGCCACCAAGAGGGATGAGGAGCTGATTGCCTCATATGGCGACTCGAGGATACCATTCTATTCTCCTGAGTAGCCTGACGGATCGAAAAATTTGTTTGCAGAAATTAGAGTTGCATGCGAGTGTCATGATGTGTTTCCAGTAGGATACCATGAGGGAGAGATGTCAGGTGGCAAGCAGAGTGAAATAGGGGTCAAGATTTCTCGTCCAATTTTACTCGTCTTGTAAGAGCTTTATTTCTCCCGCATGGGTTATTCCACTGGAAAATAAATCGAGCCATTTGGGCTAGTGTAAGTCTAAATGTTTGTAAATTAATACATAAAATAAAGATTATTTTTGTTACCTCTGTTTGTTTTTACCATTCTGCTGAGATAATTGAGAAGTGTATATGCTTGGATATTTATTCTTACTTGATGCTAGCGATCATCTTTGTGAGTTTTGCTCAAGGGCGAGTTTAATGAATCTTTGTTCCTGCAAGAGAAGTGGATATGTTTATATGTAATCTAGCTCATAACAAAAGATCTTACGCCTTCGCCTAAGTTCCTTAAGCGTAGGGCGAATAATTTACAAATAGACTTTTATCTCTTTTCGTTATTTAAGTGTGAGCGAGCTCGTTTGAAGTTTTCCTTTTTTAGGATTTGAAATGTAGTTTACCACTAGTCACTCAACAGGGAATAAGGAGGGTATATCGCTAGATAGATGATTTTTCTTCACACTGAGGGTTCTGACATACATACAGGTCTTGAGTGCCTAGGGGTCTTGACTCGCCATAGGGATTAGTTTAATATTTTCTTTCAGCTTGAACCTAGAGGGGGACTCTATTGGCCTGGTAATCAGGTGATCGTGCTTGATTATTGCATAGTCAAGGAATTATAGTTCGACAAGTTTCTCCTTAAAAATCTCTTGACGAGTTCTCATGAAACCGTCCAAATGTTCGGTTTCGATATTCCAAGTTCCCTGAGCGTCTTGAAGTGATGGTTTTGTTGCGAGTGGGTGTCTTATGTATTTTTTTATAAGAGGTTTTTCTAGTAAAGAGTAAAGGAAAGCGGTTCCTAATAAAAGAGAGTAAAAAAATGTAGGGCAGATGAAGACAGGTGCATCTTTTATGGATAAAATGTCTTCAGATCATCAGCGTTCCATGTTCGGAGTATTTCATTTCCATAGTGATTCTTTAGCTGATAGGCTTTCGGGCATACTTTTCATTTTATAATGTAGGGGCCTTCCCAAATAATTGTTATTTTGCCAAGCGTAGAGCAACGAGCGGCTGTGTCTACTTTTTTAAAACGAGATCTCCACGTTGGAATGTTTTATCTCTAACGTGTGAATTGTAGTATCGGGCGGTTCTTCTCTTGATCTCTTCCTATCGACGTGTAGCTTGCATTCTGAACTCTTCCAATAAGTCTATAGTTGTTTGTAGGCCTTCTTGATTGGTTGTTTCCATTCGTAGAACTCGATGTCTTGACCACGGGGTTGTGGCCTATAATAATCAGTTTAACTGGCTGGTTCAATTGAACCGGCCAGCCCTTATATTAAACCGCGATCAGACAAGCAAACAGGAGACGAAACCGCGACCTGGAGTGGACGGAACTCGAGAGCGGAAAGGTTTAGAGAGTTCGTTTTGCTATTTTGAGCGAACGATCGCGTTTGGGGATAACATTCACCAACTCCTCTTAACTACTTTTTCATTTCTATTGCTAAAGAACTGGAAAGTTGGAAGGAAACCGCAGTTAACGGGAGGAACGACCGAAAGAAGGAAGAAGGTTTGTTGATTTTTATTTTTCTCGTCTCTGTATAAATCCTCCTATTTTACTTCATCTAAAACAAGAGATATTTCATATAGGAAAAGAAAGAGATTTGAAAGCGAGGAGAAGGGATTTTGAGAGAGAAAGAAGAAGGATTTTGGATTTAGAAAATCCTCAACTGTAAATGAATTTTTATTCTATAGTTTTTATTAAATTTTGTTATTAAATTATATTTTCATGAAAATTTATATTGTATGATTTTAGAGACTTTAGAAGGGAAGAAATAAAAATTTATAGGAGTTCGATTGAACAAGAATTCAACAAGAAAGGAAAATCGAGATTTGAGATTGTACCAAGGACCGAGAATTTGAAAGACTTAAAATGGGTAAATTACCATTGTGTATTAACATTTTTATAGTTGAACTTCTATTTAAATAATTACTTTACTTATCCTTTCATGTTTATTGTGAGATGCTTCACATGCATTTGTGTTGAGGAAGACAAATTTGGAGGAATACCTAACATACAAATTAAGTGGGATGACTTTACTCAAGTGTTCAGAGACTGTTTCGTCCCTCTTTCTGCGAGGAGGAAGATGCAAGATAAATTTATGAGATTGGTGTAGGGAGATAGATTAGTTATGTAGTATGAGTTTGAATTTATCACATTGTCCATATATGCTCCTCAGTTAATACATATTGTAGAGGAAAAATATCACCAATTCTTATCTGGATTGAAGAATGCAATTAGGCTCCTCTTGTTCCACTGAAGATTGAAGACTTTTCAGTGTTGGTAGAGAGAACTAGGAGGGTAGAAATGGACAAGCAAAATACTCAAAGGAGATAGGAATTTCAGAGAAGGAAAAGTGTTGAGGTTATGGAAGCTTCTTAGGATTCACATAACAAATCACTTTCACAAGTTGGGAAGTTTAACTGGAAGAAGATAAAGCCCAATAGCAGTGAAATCAAATGAGCATGAACAATTGCAATAAGTGTGGAAAGCAACATAAAGAAGAATGTCTATCTGGTACAAGCACTTGCTTCTGGTGTCCTCAACCAAGTCACATAGCCAAGAACTACCTACTTTGGGGCAAAGACTAGCAGGAGAATCAAGGATGAATCTAGACCTCAGAAAAATGTTGGAAGACCAGAAATGATAAAATCAACTGCTTCTACTCCAGAACCAAATTAAGGCCGATAGAATACTCAGCCTAGAGTATATGCACTAACTCAGAAGGATGCTAAGGACTCACCTAACGTGATTAAATGTGATTAAACAAGTAAAATGAATAAGCAAGTAATATGAAAAATTGAAGAATGATATATATTGATGTTAGCTCCTATAAAAATTTTATAAGTATGATAACGATTCAAGGAAAGTCCGTACAAATTCTCTATGATACAGGAGGAGCTGCACACTCCATTTCACAGAGATTTGTTAAATCGGTTGGGTTGAATGTTTAAGAAACAAATATCACCCTAGAAATTTTGATGCCAAATAGGTTTATTATGAATGTTAATGGTATATATCAAGTGACTTTCAAAATAAATGAAAGAAAGTTTGAAGCAATAGTTAATGTCTTACCATTGCAAGAGTTTCATATGATATTGGAAATGGATTGTTTATCAAATCATTTTGTGATCATAGACTGCAATAGAAAATTTGTTAAATTAAATTTTCCGGGAGAAAAAGAATGTAAATTTTATGGAGATAGAGGAATTTCTTTAATAATAATCAGTTATATGAAAGCTTGCAAGTTTATATTCAAAGGGTGTTAGTGTTTTATTGCTCAAGAAAAAAATAAATATAAGAAAATTAAATAATTGAAAGATATACCTATAATCAAATAATATCCATAAGTATTTTGGATGATTTGTCAGGATTACCACTAGAAAAAGATATAAATTTTACTATTGAATTGTTAACGGGTGTTAGTGTTTTATTTTAATGGAAGTCAAGGAGTTGGAGGAGTTGGAGGAGTCGATTACAAGATTTGTTAGATAAATGGTTTATCGGACCAAGTTCCTCGCTATGGGGAGCTCCAGTATTATTTGTAAATACAAATAAGAAAGATTGAAGCTTCAGAATGTGTATAGATTATATGGAATTGAATAAGCTTACTGTTAAGAACAAATATCTTTTGCATAGAATTGATGATCTATTTGATACAGGAGGCATAGTTTAAAATTGCTCAATTAGAGGTACGCTTTTGCGCAATTCAGCCCTCAAGCGCCTCAATGCCTACTCAATTTTGGCTCCAGGTGAGACGTACGCCTCACGGGTTAAGAGGCGCGCCTCTAAGGCGCTATTGCGCAATATCATGTGAGGCGCACGCCTCTTTAAACCGGGTCCCACCTACTTAAAATGACTTGTTTCTCCGGTTATACAATTCGGCTCTAGTGAACCGAACGAAAATCCTCCCGCAAAGCCATTTTCGTTCGCAAAACTTCCGCTCGACTCTGCTCGGTTTACTGTCTGCTGCCTCTCCCGCCGGTGCCACCTCACGTCGGTGAGCAAGAAGGGTCCGGCCGCCCTCTACAAGCACTCTATTATAGGTTTTAGGTATTTTTTTTAAGTTCAAGTTTTTCCGAGTTATAGAAAATCTATGATTTTCTTTTCTTTTTTTTTTTTTTTTGAGATTTTTTGTAAGTTTTCGCATTTGTGCATTAGGAAACATGGTTACAGGAAAGGAAAAGACAAATACGTTATTGTGGCGTGACCCTTCTTGGAAATACAATGTACAAGTTGATGTTTGAGGCGTTGAGAAGACGTATGTGTATTTAAAATGCAATTTTTGTGAGAAGATGGTGAAGGTAGGAGTAACTTGCATGAAGAAACACTTATTCGGCTCACATAAGGAACACTTATTGTATGATAGAATCTTGTTGTTATTTACTTGCTAAAACCCTTAAATTCTCATTTACGCAATTCTGCGTCCGTGAAGCTTACGCCTCACACTGCCTCAAGGCTTACGCCTTGCCTTGCCGACGAAAAACGCCTCGAGATTTATTTACGCAATTTTAAACCTTGACAGGAGGTTTGTAGAAGGATTTTCTCAAATTGTAATGTTGTTATCCAGATTAACTAAAAAGACAATAAAATTTGAATGGAATAATCAGTGTGAATAAGCTCTTCAGAAGCTAAAAATTTATTTAATGACTGCCCTGATTTTAACAATTCCATCAAGTTCAGAAGAATTTCAAATTTTTTGTGATGTTTCATTGAGAAGACTTAGATGTGTAATAATGCAGCATGTTAGAGTGGTGGCCTATGCTTCAAAGCAATTGAAATTTTATGAAAGAAACTATTCCACCCATGATTTGGAATTAGCAGCTATGATTTTTGCACTCAAAATATGAAGACATTATTTATATGGGGTTAAATGTGAAGTGTTTACAAATCTAAGAGTCTCAAATATATTTTTAATAAAAAAAACTTAATTTGAGATAGAGAAGGTGGTTAGAGCTTATCAAAGATTATGACTTGGATATACAATATCATCATGGAAAGGCAAATGTTGTGGCAGATGCACTAAGTAGAAAAACTCTTGAATGTGCAAATTGAATAATCACCCATCAGGAGCAGATAATCAGATATATAAAAAGGCTAGAGATTTTGATAGTCTATCAGAAATAGACTAAGGATATGTTATTAAGTCAGCTGGTGATTCAATCCACTTTGAAGGATAGAATATATAATTCATTGCATCAAGATGTGAAGTTCCAAGAAATCTTAAAGAAAGTAAAAAGACAGGATAGTTGAGAAGTTTTATATGGGAGAATGGAAATTTTTTGAAATATAAAGTGGATTCCATATGTTGAAAATTTAAGAAAAGAGATAATTCAAGACGTTCACCTCTCTTACTATGAAATTCATTTAGACAGCACAAAAATGTATCAATAACTGAGAGCATTGTTTTGGTGACCAAGATTAAAAAAGAGTGTTGTAGAATTTATGGCTAAATGTATTCCTTGTCAGATGATTAAAGCTGAATATCAAAAGTCAGGTGGTCAACTACAAACCTTACCTATATTTGAGTAGAAATGGGAAGAAATTGCAATGAATTTTGTGATTGGATTACCCAGATCAAGACAAAGTCGGGATACTATATGGGTTGTTATAAATAGAATAACCAAGTCAGCTCATTTCTTACCAATCAAACAAACAGATTCAGTAAAAAATTGACAAAGATATATATTGATATTGTGAGATTGCATGGAATTCCAAAATCTATATTCTCTGATAGAGATGTCTGATTCACTTCTAAATTGTAGAAAAAAATTTAGGAATCTATGGGTACCAGATTAAATTTCAATACAGTATGATGGACAATCAGAAAGAACAATTCAGACTTTGAAGGATTTACTACAGTTGTGAGTTTTATATTTTGCTGGAAATTGAGAAACTCATATACCATTAATTAAATTTGCATAAAATAATAGTTTCTAATCAAGCATTGAAATGGCACCATACGAAGCTCCTTATGAAAGAAAGTGCAAAACACCCTTGTATTGGGTAGAAACAGATGAACGAAAAATAATTGGTACTAAACTGGTGGATGATGCTACTAGTAAAATCAGATTGATCAGAGATAAACTAACGGCAGTATAAGATACCCAACGAAAGTATTATGATGCAAAGCACAAGCAAGTTGAGTTTGAATAAGGAGAATTTATTTTCCTTAAAGTCAAACCAATGAAAGGCGTACAATGATTTGGAAAAACAGGAAAATTAAGCTCACGATTCATATATCCATTTAAAATTATTTAAAAGGATTGGAAATATAGCCTACAGATTGAATCTGCCAGTATGCAAGAAATTCATAATGTGTTTCATATATCAATGCTTCGGAAGTACGTATCAGCTGAGTCAAAGAGAATCCAGTCAAAACTAATTGACTTGCAGTCAGATTTAAAATATGTTGAAGAACTTGAGAGAATACTGGAATATGATGTGCAATGTTTAAAATTGCGTATTCGGGTATTGAGGCGTTTTTCATTCGTGAGGCGAGGCGTAAGCCTCAAGGCGTTTTGAGGCGTAAGCCTCAAAATCAAAAGATTGCGTAAACATAATATGATAAATTTTTTATATACTAATTAGTGAATAATATAAAACATTAAAAATCATAAAATATGAAGTGAAATCAAAATATCTCAATAATAAGATAACATGAAATATAGTCCAACTCAAAATTCTGTATTTCCCAAATCCCATTATTCTTTTCATTAACATATAATTCCAATTTCCAAAAATAAATAACAATGACATATCACATAAGAACTCATAAATCATCAGCACTGTCATCTCAAAGGGGTTCTTTATTTGAATCATCATTATGGTAAACTGCTCTCTCCCCTTCCTCCTCTCCTATAGAGTCCAATGTCGGAATTTACTTCATAATTTATGTAAATTTTAATATATATAGCGTGAGGCGAGGCGGGCCTCAACCAAGTTGAGGCGCAAGCCTCATAAAAAAAACTTGAGGCGTAAGCATCGAGGCGTTTTTTACTGGAATTGCGCAAAGGCGGATCTCAAGGCGAGCCTCATATTGCGCAATTTTAAACCATGATGATGTGAAACGATTGAGGAATCGGGAGATACTTTTTGTAAAGATTTTAATGAAGCATGGATTAGAAAAAGATATCGCTTACGAGTAAGAAGCATAAATGAAAGCTCAATATCCCCGTCTATTTAATTAAAGTATGTTTACTTATATTTGATTTTAAAAAATTTTGAGGAAGAAATTTTTATGAGGTGAGATCGTAATGACCGGTTTAACTAGTCGGTTTAATTGAACTGACCAGCCCTTATATTAAACTGCGATCAGACGAGCGAACAAGAGACAGAACCGCGACCTAGAGCAGACCGAACTCACGCGCGGAAGGGTTTGGAGAATTCGTTTCGCTATTTTGAGCGAATGATCGTGTTCTAGGATAAAATTAATTAATTCCTCTTAACTACTTTTTCATTTCTATCGCTGAAAGGAAATCGCAGTGAATGGGAGGAACGACTGAGAGGAAGAAGGAAGATAGTTTGTTGATTTTTTCCTATCTCTATATAAATCCTCCCATTTTACTTCATCTAAAACAAGAGGTACATAAGGAAAAAGAAAGAGATTTGAAAGCGAGAAGAAGGAATTTTGAGAGAGAAAGAAGAAGGATTTTGAATTTAAAAATCCATAGAGAAAGAAGAAGGATTTTGGATTTAAAAATCCTCAATTGTAAGTAAATTTTTATTGTATAGATTTTATTAAAGTTTGTTATTAAATTATATTTTTATGAAAATTTATATTTTATGATTTTAGAGATTTTAGAAGGGAAGAGAAAAAATTATAGGAGTTCGATTCAACAGGAAAGAAAAATCGAGGTTTGAGATTACACCACGGACCGAGGATTTGAAAGACTCAAAGCGGATAAATTATCATTGTGTATAGACATTTTTATTGTTGAACTTCTATTTAAATTTTATTTAAATATTTATATTACTTATCCTTTCATGTTTTTATGTGAGATAATTCAAATGCATATGTGATGATGAATTTTGACATTAAATAAATTCATGTTCCTAAAAAATGTATATGTAAAGAAAATAGAAAGTGAAGTTGAAATGTATATGTAAAAAAAAATATAAAGTTGAAATATATATTATATAGTTATATACATAAAAATATAAGAAAATAATGAGGAAATGAATAATATGATCTATATTATAAAGAAAAACATAATTAAATGAATGATAAAGAGAAAAGAATATGCATGCAAATTTTAGGAGTTCGCCCCCATATGGTACTGGTTGGGGAAGCAACGTACGCGTGCACGTTAAATGGTAATGAAAATAGTACATTTAGATAATATTCCTGTACTAATTAAATTAGAAAAAGAATACATGTTAAAAGTGTTATAAATATTATAAATGAATAAAATAAGATGTGTATAAATGAATAAATAAAATGAAATGAAACAAAAAAAGAAAATGTATATCAAATGTTAAATGAATATACATATATCAAAGGTTATATGTATTGTACTTTATACATGTTTTATTGTTATAGATTTTATGGATTATTTTTGTAATAATGACTCTTCAATTGTATTGAGAAGTTTTATGTTAATTTGCTTATTGAAAGGAATGATATGTTACTACCGTTCGATTTTTTTTGTTCCCGCCTTGTTAATTTGAGTATCTGGGTTGGATCAAGATACGGCCAACATTCTTTATCTTTTGCAACTCGAGCTCTCCTGGGAGTAAAGCCTCGGTACTGTGCAAGAGTGAGAAGGGGTTATCCTGAGTGCCCATAATACTGAGGGAAGTAGTTCTGCCCATTTTTCCTTGGCGCCTTCGACCTTCTTTTTGAGGAAGTTGAGTATGAGCTTGTTGGTAGATTCAGCATGATTGTTAGTTTAAGGGTGATGAACAAAGGCTTTGATCAAGGAATTGTGGCCCGTTGTCAATTATAATAGTAAAAGGTACTTTGTGTCAATAGATAATATCTGTCCAGATGAAATTTTGAACCACGGTAAAAGTTGTGCAGGTGAATGCTTTAGCTTCGATCTAATTGGTGAAGTAATCGATCATAAGTAAGATGAATCTTCTTTATCTGGTTGACAATGGGAATGGACCTAGCAGGTCCATACCCTACATAGTGAATGGCCAAGGACCCGTGATCGAGTGTAGCTTGTAAGAGAGTTATTGCTACATTGGAGCAAACTTTTGGCATTGTACGCAACTTTTAAAAAATTCTTCTACATATTTTCTCATATTTGGACGAAAATATCCTTGCATGAGAAATCTTTGGGCAAGTGTGTGTCCTCCTGAGTGACTGCCCACTCACTCGAGTGGATGTCGACCAGCAATGTGTTAGACGGGCCCCTCATGGGCCGGTTGGACCGATCCTTACTCCAAGCGGGACCCACAAGGGGTTTAATTCAAGTGTTGGTGGGGGGAAAGCCTTGGGGCCCATGATGGGGTTTAATTCAAGTGTTGGAGGAAAAATTTGAATGTGGGGCGGGGGAGGGGATTTGAATAGAATGGTTGTTTAGAGATTTTGTGTGGGGATGAGAGTTAAAAAGCGGGAAAGGGGGGAATTAGGCATGGGCTCTAGTCTTTTTGGCTAGAGATTTTGGAGAGTTCTCTTCCTCTTGAATTGAAGAATCTTGTATGGTTATTGTTTTCTTTCATCTACTAGTGGAATACAAGTGGTTGGCTTGATTTTTTTCAGATTCCTACTCAATTTCTCGTTGTTTTTTCACTGTTTGGGGTTGTTAAACTGCTGTAAACAGCAGTTTTGTTGTTGTTTTCTCTCCAATTTGGGATAGGGTTGCTTGCAAACTCAAGTATTACCTTTGGGTTACTTGCGAACTCAGTATTTCCTATAAAATTGGTATCAGAGAGTTGTCTTGGGACCATTGGAGGCTGAAAATCTGTAATTTCAGCAGTTTTTTTTTCACACAAAGGAATCTCTTTGGTGTCGCATCGGAGGAATTATGGCCGGACGGAAAATTGAAGTCTTTGAGGGAGAAATAGGTCAATTGAAGACAGATTTTGAGGACAAAATTTCATATTTTCAAAGTCAATTTGTGACCGTTCATGAAAAGATAGATGGAAGGTTCGCCGCCTTGGAAGATTTGATGAAGAAGATGCTTGAAGACAAACAAAAACCGGCAACATCAGAATCAAAGGAGACCACCGGCCTCCAGGGAAGGGGAGGTATTCTAAACCCATTCAGGAGGAGGGAATATCCGGAAGTGGAGGTTCTCAAGGGAGAGGATGGCATGCCTCCGCTTAGATGAGTATGGGATATGAAAGGAGGGGCACCAATTGTGTAGGAAGAAGGGAAGAAGTCTATCGTCGGGGTGCTGATTTTGGAGGACGGAGAGGGGAGCACGATGAAGGGTTTGGGCATAATCACAGGAGAGATGACCGTAAAAATTGGGGAGCACAACCCTCTCAGGGAATGGGAGGTTATGGAGGATTCCGGGGGAACGGTGGTGATCCAAGGGTGAGAAAACTGAAGATGCCCGTATTTGAAGGCGAGGACGGCCATGGTTGGATCTACAAAGTGGAACGATACTTCGCCGTCAATGGGTTGACGGAGGAGGAGAAGCTGATGGCGGCAGGATTATGTTTGGAAGGAAAGGCACTTGCTAAAAGGAGGGATCCCATCCAAAATTGGAGGGAGTTCAAAGAATGTTTACTAGAACATTTCCGAACCGAGAGGGGAGGAGACTTCTATAAGCAATTCTTTTCCTTGACTCAAGAGGGGACCGTAGCCGACTACCATGATAGATTTGAGTACTTGGCCAGCAGATTGAATCATATCTCAGAGACGGCACTGGAAGGAAACTTTATGAAAGGGCTCAAACCGGAGATACGGGCAACAGTCAGAGTCTTGGAGCCAAGGAACCTAGGGAAAGCCATGGAGTTAGCACAACTGGTGGAAGAACATAAGAGGATGGAGAGAGTGGCTAGGGGAAGCAGCTTAGGGGGGTCATATAGGATAACCACCACCTTTTTACCTCCCAGGGGACCAGCGCCAGGGAGCATGAAGGAGGTGCCGAAGGAGAGATCCGGAGGAGAGGGAAATTTTAAGAAATTGACTAAGAATGATATACAAGAGAAGCAGATGAAGGGGTTGTGTTTCAGGTGTGATGAGAAGTACATTCCGGGGCATAGGTGCAAGGATCGAACTCTTTAAGTTCTCACCATTTGTGATGACGAGGAAGCTAAAGAGGGAGGTGGGAGCGGGCTAGAATTGGAGGAAAAATTGCATCTTGATTTAGCAGAAGTATCCCTGAACTCTGTAGTGGGATTCACACCTAGTTACACTATGAAAGTGAAGCGAGAGATAGTGGATAGAGAGGTAGTGGTGTTGATAGATAGTGGGGTAACCCACAATTTCATTTCCACCCAGATTGTTGATCGTCTTGGGATGGAATTAGTCAATACAGGAGGCTATGGGGTGATGATGGGCACAGGAGATGTAGAGATGGGTAGAGGAGTTTGTAAGAGAGTGATGCTGATGATTCAGGGGATCAAGGTGAGGGAGGACTTTCTTCCCTTGGAACTTGGAAGCACTGATGTCATCATGGGGATGAAATGACTACAGTCCTTGGGAGATACCAAGGTGAATTGGGGGACATTGAGGATGGAGCTGATGGATAAGAGAAAGAAGGTGATCATTCAGGGTGATGCGGGGCTAACTAAGACTGGGGTATCCCTCAAGTCTTTGATCAGAACCATAGAGGAAGTGGGAGGAGGATACTTGGTGGAATTGCATCGACAGGAGGGGGTCAGACTGGAAGAAGAGGGAAACATTCCCTCTTCAATACAACCATTCATACAACAATTCAGCAAGGTTTTCCAACCTCCTCAGGGTCTACCACCACCAAGGGAGTCAGAGCATGACGTTACTTTGAAGGAAGGAGAGATACCGATCAATGTCAGACCCTATCGTTACCCTCATATACAGAAAGATGATATTGAAAGGTTGATCCGGGAGATGCTGAAGGCAGGGATCATGGTTTAAAATTGCGCAATATGAGGCTCGCCTTGAGGCCCGCATTTACGCAATTCCAGTAAAAAACGCCTCGATGCTTACGCTTCAAGTTTTTTTTATGAGGCTTGCGCCTCAACTTGGTTGAGGCCCGCCTTGAGGCTAGCCTCGCCTCACTGGCATAAGGCTTACGCTTCACGCTATATATATATATATATTAAAACTTATATAAATTTTGAACTAAATGCCTGACATTGGACTCTACATGAGAGGAGGAAGGGGAGAGAGCAATTCTTCATAATGATGATTCAAATGAAGAATCCCTTAGTGATGACAGTGTTGATGACTTATGAGTTCTTATGTGATATGTCATTGCTATTTATTTTTGGAAATTTAATTTATATGTTAATGAAAAGAATACTGAGATTTGAGAAAGATAGAATTTTGAGTTGAACTATATTTCATGTTGTCTAATTATTAGGATATTTTGATTTCACTTCATATCATATGTTTTATATTATTCACTCATTAGTATATAAAAAAAATTATCATTTTATGTTTACGCAATCTTTTGATTTTGAGGCTTACGCCTCAAAACGCCTTGAGGCTTACGCCTCGCCTCACGAATGAAAAACGCTTCAATACCTGAATACGCAATTTTAAACATTGGCAGGGATCATTAGACCGAGTGTGAGTCCTTTCTCTAGTCCCGTCCTCTTTGTCAAAAAGAAGGATGGGAGTTGATGATTCTTTGTGGACTACAAAACGTTGAATAAAGAGACAATGCCAGATAAATTCCCTATTCCAGTGATTGATGAGCTCTCGGATGAGTTACATGGAGCAGTGATATTTTCTAAGTTAGACTTGAAATCTGGGTACCATTAGATCAGAATGAGGGAGACAGACATTCCTAAGACAGCATTTAGGACACATGAAGGGCATTATGAGTTCCTGGTAATGCCATTTGGCCTCACTAACGCCCCTGCAATTTTTCAATCTTTGATGAACAGGATATTCAAGCAGTACCTCAGAAAGTTTGTTCTGGTATTCTTTGATGACATTCTGGCGTACAGCAAGATAGTGGAGGAGCATCTTGGAGACTTGAAGGTGGTTTTGGGAATACTTCAGGAGCATCAGTTGAGAGCCAATGTGAAGAAATGCAGCTTTGCCAAGCTGAGTGTGGAGTACCTAGGACATGTGGTGTCCCAAGGAGTGGCGACCGACCAAACCAAAATTGAGGCAATACAGAAATGGCCTCTACCTAGGAACATAAGGGAGTTGAGGAGTTTCCTAGGATTGATTGGTTACTACAGGATGTTTGTGAAGGGGTACGGCATAATTACAAGACCTTTGACCGAGCAGCTGAAAAAGGACAACTTTTCTTGGGGAGAGACTGCGACTCAGGCTTTTGAGAGATTGAAGAAAGCCATGACTATTGTTCCAGTTCTAGCTCTATCGGACTTCAACCAGGTCTTTGTAGTTGAGACAGATGCATCGGGATGTGGGTTGGAGTCAGTGTTGATGCAGAACCACAGACCCATAGCGTACTTCAGTCAAGTGTTATCCACAAGGGCGACATTGAAGTCGGTTTGTGAGAGGGAGTTAATGGCCATTGTCTTGGCTATTCAGAAGTGGCACCCTTATCTTTTGGGTAGACATTTCATCGTCCGAACGGATCAGAGGAGCTTGAAGTACCTGTTGGAGCAACGGATGATGACCGAGGAGCTTCAGAGATGGTTGTCTAAGCTATTAGGCTATGATTTTGAGATCCAGTACAAGTTGGGGTTGGAGAATAAAGCGGTCGATGCCTTATCCCGGTGTATTGGGGAGCTCCAAGAGTTGGTTGTCTATACCTTTGATGGTCGACTGGAGGGCCATCAAGGAAGAAAGCATGTTGAATGCAGAGTTGCAAAAGATCAAGGAGGATCTGACGAAAGAAAAGGGTAGCCACCCTGATTACTATATGGAGGTGGAGAGGCTGTTGTATCAAGGAAGGTTTGTGATGCCACGAACCTCCATACACATTCCCCACCAGTTACAGGAGTTCCACGGCAGTGCGGTTGGAGGTCACTCGGGAGTGCAGAAAACCTATAAAATGCTAGCATCTGAGCTTTACTAAAAGGGGATGCATAAAGATGTTGAGGAGATGGTGGCAAGGTGTGAAGTGTGCCAGAGAAACAAATATATGGCCATGGCTCCAAGAAAATTACTACAACCCTTGGCACTTCCAAATCAAGTATGGGAGAAAGTGTCCATGGATTTCATTGATGGCCTACCACGATCAGAAGGATTCACTGTCATCATGGTGGTTATTGACAGACTTAGTAAGTATGCACATTTCATCCTCTTACGACATCCCTACACCGCGGTGTCAGTAGCAGCATCATTTATTAGGGAGGTGGTTAGACTGCATGGGATCCCTGAATCCATTGCGACTGATCGTGACAAAGTGTTCCTCAACCAATTTTGGAAAAAGTAGTTCAGGTTGCAGGGCACAATTCTTAAAAGGAGTACCGCGTACCATCCTCAGACCGACGGGCAAACGGAGGTGGTAAACCAAAATTTGGAGACCTATTTGAGGTGTTTTGCTTCTGAAAACCGTGAATGTGGGCGAAGTGGTTATCGTGGGCCGAGTATTGGTACAATACATCGTACCATTCTGCTTCTCAGATGACTCCTTTCAAAGTGATGTATGGAAGGGATCCCGCGCACCTAGTGCACTATGGGAGGGGAAGCACACCAGTTTCTTCAGTTGAGCAGTACTTGGAGGAAATGGACAATGTGCTGGAAGAGTTGAAGACACATCTACTGAGGGCACAAATCATGAAAAAGCAGACAGACTCACATAAAAGGGACATGCAGTTTGAAGTGGGAGAGAAGGTGTTCCTAAAACTATGCCCTTACAGGCAGAGGATAGTGGCGAGGAGGAACGAGAAACTGGCACCGCGATACTTCGGGCCCTATGAGGTTTTGGATAGGATTGGGGCAGTGGCGTACCGACTGAAGTTACCACCATTAGCCACCATACACCCAGTTTTCCATGTGTCTCAGTTGAGGAGAGCTCTAGGGGAGCATGCAGTTAGTGCAGAATTACTTTCTACACTGACTGAGGATTTGGAAGTAGTCTTTGAACCACTGGAAATTATAGGAGTAAGGTCAGATAAAGAGGGCAACAAAGAAGTGTTGATTAGATGGAGAGGCCTCCCCGAATTTGATGCTACGTGGGAGCCATTTGAAAGAATGAAAGATCAATTCCCTTCATTTCACCTTGAGGACAAGGAGAGTCTTTGGGAGAGGAGTAATGTTAGGTGGGCCCCTCATGGACCAGTACAACATGGACCTGTCCTTACTCCAGGCAGGCCCCACATGGGGTTTAATTCAAGTGTTGTAGGGGGGAAAGCCTTGGAGCTCATGATGGGGTTTAATTCAAGTGTTGGAGGGAAAATTTGAATCCTAATTGGTGCAGTCTATAAGAAAATTGGCGAGTGCCTAACTTTGATTGTTGTTCTTGGCATATAGGTGATTGAGAATTCGCTAAGTTCTATGGAACATTTCAGTAATTAGCTAAGCCTGAGTGATCGAGTTTAGCGAGAACTATCATAAAAGAATGGTCGGTTACTAATTGGATGTAGTGGGCTTGAAAGTAAGGTCAAAATTGTTTGGTTGAGTTGATGAGTGCCCATGCAAGTTTCTCCATGATAGGGTATCTTTGCTCCGCGCCTCGCAACGTGTGATTCACTTAGTAGATGGGCCATTGTTTTTTCCCTTCTTCTTTGACGAGTACAAAATTGAGGGCGTCTTCGTCGACTCTAAAAGATACAACAATAAAGCTTCGCCTGTCCTATGGATTTGAAGAAGAAACAGCGAAGTGAGGAGGGCCTTCAGTTGCTGGAAAGCAATTTCACAATCTTCTCCCCAAGAAAATTTATTCACGTTTTTGAGGATTTTGAATAAGGGGAAGCATCTCTCCAAGTCGAGAGAAGAAATAATTGAGACTGGCAATTCGCCTGGTGAGTCGTTGGACTTCCTTGGCAATTTTGGGTTCTTCATCTCCAGTATAGATTGCTTATCGGGGTTGACTCTAATTTTGTGCCGTAAGAAGGAACCCTAGGAATTTCCCTGCGCCTGCTCCAAAGGTACATTTAAGAGAGTTAACTTTATGTTATATTTTTTGAGTGACAGGCAAGGCAATTGCTCCTTCAATCTCTAGGCATTTGCTAGAGAATCCGTATAGAGGTCTCATGGTTGGAACGAGCTAAGAGGAGAGAAAATTCATCTTATCAAAAATGGCTTGAAGATCATGTTTGCTGAGCTTCCCATATCTATCAGAATGTTGTTGATCTCATAGTTGGCAATTAGGGTTGTGACAACTATTACTTCATTGTGTGGGTTTCCTCTGGTTGGTTCATCACTGTTACTGAAGGTGACGGGTGTGTCGTCGATGGACAGCAAAAATGATGTTGAATTGACTTCTTCGGCTCTCAGCTTCTTTACGTTTGTGGGGGCGTCCCCACGTTCATTTCCCATCATGGCGGGCATTACTACAACGATGTGGATGGCTCGAGCCAGTCTAGAGTCATTAGCACTTCATTCTATGAGGGATTTCCTTAATCGTCGCTCTAGATTGGCAAGAATGAATTCTTTGATTTTTTCAGCTTTGATGAGTTCTTCAACTAGGTTCTGCAGATAGCAGCACTCTTCGGTGATATGTCAGTGATCTATGTGGAATGTGCAATATCTTGTGGTATCCCGAGCACTGTCGATCTTCATAGATGGCGGGTGTCTGAAGAATTCTTAGCTTTGTATAGCCTTCACAAGCTTGGCCATAGATACTCTTAACAAAGTGTAGGTCAGATATGTTTGGGGTCAGTAAGCGACCTTTTTGTATTCCTCCTCTATCCTTGGTTCTAGTGGTACTTCTTATCCTTAGAGGCCTTAGCTGAACGAGCATCCCATATGGATCGGGGCGCTGATGGTTGTTCTGGAAATTTGATCTTCGGTTTCTTCTTTCCCGGGGATGGGTTCTCTCTATCTCTTCCTAGATGGAAATTTCTTCTTGCAATGATCTCATGACATGGAGAGGTTGTGCTGGGTTTGGCGACTCGATTGTATTCTTCAACGTTGACATGGTTGTTGGAGAGTTTCAACAATTCTACCAATGTCATTGACAGTTGCAGCCCAAGCATGTACCTGAAAGGACCTTCCCTCAGCCCTTGGGTCAGAGCTGCTTAGACAATTGCTAGTTCGAGATCATTGACGTCAAGCATTTCCTTCCGGAACTTCAATACGAAGTTCCTCAATGATTCTTCGAGTTCCTATCTGATTTTCAACAAAACTTGCAAGCTCTTTGGGGGTCTATGGGCCCTGGAGAATTGTGTGACAAACATTAGCTTAAATTCAGCAAAGGAGGTGAAGAATATATAGGCGAGTGAACCACATGAGTGCTGAGTCTTTGAAGGTGGTGAAGAATATGACATCAGAAGGCTTCATCGATGCCAAGGAGGGAGGTCATGGACTCAGAGGTCACCACATGGTCTGTGGCGTCAGTTTTACCTCGATAAGCCTCTAGATGAAGCACCTTGAACTTGGGAGGCGCTCTTGCTTAGGCGATTGATGTGGAGAAGGCGTTAATCACCCTTGGTTCACTTTCTTTAACTCTCCTAGCAAGTAAGATGGAGTTTTCACCTCTCCTGGGGGCGAGGGTGTTTGATGCTTGGATCATATGCATGTGCTTATTTTGGAGGATCGCGATGAGCACCGAGGTTAGATGGTTCTGAGGGTGCATCAGCGGTTTGCGCTTGGTTACTAACGGTTGTGAGAGCATATATGGACTTTAGAAGTCACTATTCTATTATTTCTTGCAATTCGCAGTGGGTGGTATACTCTGGGTTTATTGTGTTCGCTGAGGTATCTGGTTGCTCGAATGGTAGCGGTTTTCTGACTGTTGGCATCAGATCCATGCTCATCACACCTAAGAGGATGTTGAATCCAAATTTGTTCGATAGATGATGCTCGACCGTACTTTATGAATCTACTTGTGAGTTGGGACCTGTATGCGAGGATGATAAAGACCTAAAGAAAGAGGGAAAGGAAAGAGAATGGATTTGGACAAAATCTTTATTAAACCAGCCAGAAATACAAGAATAAGAGGGGCAAGAATTCTATCCTACAGAGCTTAAGCTATACTAGGGAGAACAACGTTTCTCTATGTATCTCTCCCAATGTTGTCATGTATCCTCCACTCTTATCGTGTCTGTTTTGGTGTACTTTGATCTCTTCCTCCTTTTTTTGTCTCCCTCCCCTTATTTATAGGGTTTGGAGAGTTATAGTAGAATATGTATGGAGTATATGAGTTGTAATATGAATCTTTGATATAGCTTGGTCGGATGTGCCTCTTGGTGTGACGATCTTGTGAGAGATGATGCAGGTGAGATGTACATGTGAGCATCTAAAGATCAAATCAGAGTGATGTTGGAAGCAGTCTGATGTCGTCCCGTATGAGTGAAAGAGGTCAAGTGATGATTTGACGTTGATCTCTAAGCTCTATGATAGTCTGATCACGAGAGATGCCTTGTGGAAGGGATGTCATGCCTTTAGCTTGGTCCTTGATGGGTCTCGCATAGAAGACTTGATTTTGACTGAAATGAACAAAGACTTGTCTGATTGAGAGAGAGGAACTTTTGAGATCGCCCCCGTCGAGGAGGGAAACTCCTTGGAGGAAGTGACCAGAGGAGATCTGCCATGCTCTAGTATAAACTCTTTCCCAGTTCCTAAGCAAGCCCTTCGAACGGACTGTCCTGAAAGAGGAGGGAATTCTTCTTCCACGAGACTCGAATGTAACTTGTAAGATACTTGTGAGAAGGTACCTACACAAGCAGTCATGGGTGTACATGGCCTGTGATTTTAAATGTTGATAATCAAGCCACTATTTATGCAGCTAACAATCCAGTCTTCCGAAAAAGGCTAATAGTATAAAAGTTGGCTATTACTTTATTTGGAATGATATGTTGTTAAAGAAGCTCACTACTCATATTGTTAGTGAAGAACAATTGACTAATTTATTAACCAAGGCTCTAAAACCTCTCTTTTTTTCTGGATTTAGATATATGCTTCTACTTGACAGCAAGTATAACAAAAGAAAATATCAACTTAGGGAAGTTATTGGAATGATTTATGCTTTACTTGATGCTCCATCAGAACACTACAAGTTCCTCAATTTACGAGTACACAAGTAAATAAGATACGAGGAAAAGAGCTGGCCTCTCTAACAAAGCGGATTAAAATATTCTTAAAAATAAGATTGAAAGAAATAATTCTGAAAAGGAAATTTAAAGGCTCCCTTGTTTAAATGTTCAATGGCATCCTTCATATTCTATCCCTGGTTGCAATCAATTTAATGCAACTTTTGCATTTTGCTCAACATAAACTTGTAGGAGCGCTACTCCACATTACATTGGCTTTCAAGTTTCTTTGTGGGCAAATGCAAATGTATCAGTTAGGATTCTTTAGCTTCAGGATACCTTTCTTCTGAATTTGCATGAATGCATAACGTAATCCATATTTGACCACGGCTAGAGAAATGGTGAACTGGATTATTTCCACAGATGCAGTTTTATGGGAATTTCATTAATCTCATCCACCGGTAGAACTCTCTCCGAAGCAGCCTCTTTAGATACATTTCTTAGAGGTGATCACACTGACAACTTATCATGCACAAAACAGCATTTGTTTATCTAACAAGATCAATAGGCACAGATTTGGTTTTAAAAAAACAAATACAGTTGCTCCGTACTTGGATTTTTTTTTTTTTTGGAATCATTTTATGTAGACTTCAAAGTACTTTTTTGGGAATCATTTTATGCAGGCTTGAAAGTACAAGTTAAAGGTAAAAGATGTGCATACGAGGTGCTTTCCCAAGATAAATTGCTTGGCTACTTGCAAGGAATTACATATCAATACATAAAAAAGAAGTCAAAGAATCAGCAAGCCTATAAAACCACTTGGGTAAAACAAATTTAAGTGGTCAAAATGAAGGTAAAAAGATTGTTAATGAATAAGAAATAAGTACATTCGAAAGCACATAGAACACATGCAACTTTAATTATAAGGCTGGAAAACAGCCGATAAATTATGAGCATGTAAAACTAAACAGTTAAGAGAGTGTTGGTAAAGCCAAATAGAACTTAAACAGCAGTGTATTAAAAGAAAGAAAGCAAATCAAGTCGTGATTAAAATTTACTAAAAGAGAAAAATATGCGCTTTTGCCACATGGGTACATCAAATGATAACCTCAAGGCTGGTGAAGATGTAATCATATTCTTGCTCATAGCATGATTTTCAAAACATGTATGAACTAATTCCCACTAGCTAACTTGAATAATCAGCGTCAATTTACCACATTACACAAAAACAAATCGATCATAAATTTAAAAAATTTATAAAAATATAAGAATGATGCTGAGCTTGGAAAGCTCATAATAAAGGGCAAAATTAAGACAGAATGGCATACCCAAGAATCTCTATCATCCGCTGGAGGAGATCAAACTCTGATGCTCCAGCGAATAAAGGCAAACCCAAGAATAATTCAGCCACAATACATCCAAATGACCACATATCAATTGCAGCCGTATATCTGAGGAAAGGTTAAGTACAAAAGTACGAGCCATACAAGCATTGGAACAAATTCCAAGAACATGTAACTAAACAATAACAAGCAATGAAAAAGAAAAGAATTCATTATTGTCAAGAAGAGAATATGAGCACATACAACTATATAATATTATCTGACCCAGAAGCATGGCAAATATCAAGTACACGCTCTGAAGTATTACCTACCAAGGCAATTTAACTCACTGACCAAAGAAATAAACACAAAGCCAACGCAAGCAGCGAATTCTTTTAATATCATTTAGCAGATGCAACTTCAACTTACAAAAGAGGATACGGATAACCTAGAAGAACTTCGGGGGATCTGTAGTAACGGCTCTGCAAGAAATGTATTGAACTTGTCAACTAAGTGATTTCAACCAAAAAGCACGGTATATAAAATACTCAGAAAAGCAACATCCCTTCAATCCGTGTCATTGAAGAAAAATAAGAACCTGAATATATGAGTAAACAGTTCGGCCTTCCAAGCAAGCAGACCCAAAATCAATTACTTTTATATCTGACCCAGCACTGCCAAGATGAAGTTCCAAATTTTAAGGTTGAACTAATAAAAGAAATCGCAAGATATTCAAGCTTTAGTATCAAACTGCTGACCTCGAGGCAACAAGTATATTTTCTGGCTTCAGATCACAATGTATGATGCCAGCATCCTTTATCACCACCAATGCATGGAGGATCTATTAAAATAATAAATAGAAAAAATAAGGGAAGATCATATCAGATGCAAACAACAAAAATAATAAACAACAACATCAAATATTTATCCCACTACATGGGGTCGGCCACATGAATCTTTTTTTCACCATTGTGCCCTATTAAAATTTAAATTCTCATTTAAATCTAATTAAAAAAATATCATTTTTAATATTTTTAACCAAGACTTTTTAAATCTACATTTACCTGTCTTAATGCACCTACTATCCTAACTAGTTCATCAGAAGATCATATCAGATGCAAAAAAAGAAAAAAAAGTGAAATAACTTCAACAAACCTGCATTGAAAACCGCCGGACAATGTTCAGCGGAAATCCTCTGAATTGGTTCATTTTAATCAGTTCATACCTGGAAAGGGCAGCATAAAGAAGATGCAATTGAAAGATCAGATAAGACTCTCCATGAAAAAAAGCAAGAAAAAATTACATTCAACAATAGCAGACTCACAGATTTGCGCCAAGCAACTCAAAAGATATGCACAGATGATGCTGATAAACAAAATAATCAAGGATGCGAACAATGTGACGAAGCTCATCAGTATTAAATTTTTTATTTAGCTGCAAAATATTTAAAGGAGATCCAAAGTTAAAAGGGTAATCTTTTTTTGACAAAGTGTCTGCAATCTAATTCCTCTGCCACATTTTTCCTCACCATTGACAAAATAGAAACCTCAGCAAGCGCCTGCTGATAATAAGCAGGTTGATTTTTAATAATCTTAACAGCAACATAATTATCGGTTTCAGGAACCCAACACTTTGCAACTTGTCCAAATGTACCCTGACCAAGAAGATCTTTGACAATGTACCTGCACCATTATTCTTTTGAAGATTATCCATCACATGCAAATAAAAAAGCTTGTTTGGCACACTTTATCCACTATTGCAAGCCAAAAGAGTTCTCTAAAATGAAACATTAACATGAAAGAAATGACAATTCTACAAGAAGATTTCAAGTAAACAATTCATAGAAGCTCCATGAATCCTATTTAAAAAAAAAAAACAAATTACAGCAGGCATAAAATTAAGAAAGAGAAAGTGTATGCCTTAGAGCATAGAGTTAATTATATTTAGTAATGTATTAAAAAGAGATTAAGTGCAACTAGATTGTAATGGTTGATCTAAAAAAACTACAAAACTGAGGAGCTTAGTATAATATGTACAAAACCAAATGTTCTAATATGTTCTACTCTTTTGATTATTTTGTCCTCACCTCTAACTTTGAGATAAAGAGCATAGCTTGAGGTTTTTAAGGTGTGTAGAACAAAACTTCTTGTCAAGAAACACAAAAAAATGCATGCGACCAAGCACTAACATGAACATCATACTTTTAAATGAATATCTAAGAAATAAAGAAGATGCGTTTGGGAGAATACATTCATCCATTGTCAATGAGGCATACCACCTAGGGGATTGAAAAAACAAAAACAATCATGTGCCTTATTCTGAATAAAATGTGTCTCTTTTGTCCACTTACTACATCTTATATAGTAAAATAAAAATTAATTTTTTTTATAATTTTATGTATGTTTTTGGATGCGGACTTTTCAACCACTTCGTAAATATTGATGACTACTTAAGCGCAATGAGTTTTCATGCATTAAAGTGTGGCCTTTACTTCGACCTTTATGATTTCAATATTTATTTTTTCTATTAACTTATTTAGTGATTAATATGCGTATATGCTTTAAGTTTGTCAAGTTCGATGCATTTTGGATACCATTTTTGTTGTGTGAACATGATCATTGCTTAATTTTATATTTGCTCACAGGCAACTACAACATTATTATTGGAATAAAATAGGCGTTTGCTATTTTTGTGTTAAAGATGACTAATTTTTGCTAAAGTTGAAAATTGATTGGCTAATTATGCATTTTTGTGAGTTTCATTATGCACCTCATCCTAGGTTGCATTTGCCCAAGATCCTAAGGTCCCCTAAATCACCCACTTTCTAATTGAACATTCTTTGAGTATAAGAGACTTTCTACCTACTTACCGTGCAATGAAATACACAAGAAATGTTGGTTCAAAATGTTACTTGTACATTTCCTCATATCAAGCATTCATATGGTGGGCTATCCAATAATTTTGTAATGTGTTGAAGATGATTATCATGGTTATAGAGGAGATTAAGTGCAAGTCCTTTGATGTTAACTTTTGTCATCAACTTGCTAAAATATTTCCTAGCAAACTACGTAAGGGTGTTTCATATCTTTTTTTTATGGAGAATTAACCCATGGATGGGAAGATACTTTCCCATGCCAATGATGTGATAAGATACATGTTTTGATCACAGGATAATGAGATGAGGTCCTTTCCGGTGAAAAACCAATGTTTGTTGTAATTAAATACTACACTATTCATTGTATGCATAAATTCTCTTTGTATCCCATTTTGAGATTAAATCTTTTCCATGCTACTATAGTGATGTGAAACCAATAGGAATTGCATTAGAGATTATAAAGAGATTGATTTAAGCTTTGCAATATAAACTAATGTTTCACAAGATTAGATGCTTAGACTTAAGGCCATCAATAATGCAAAGGCAATCGATTACGAGATAGAATAATGATCACTTGAGAATGATCTCAATCATAAAGATAAATTTAAATATTGTAAACAAGTGATCCCACACTTAACAATTAGAAAAGTCATCTTGAGTTTCCCTCACTCAAGCTCGTCTAGTAAGGGTTAGCGGGAAAGAACCTTAGCAAACCAAATGATGCCACCAAATTGAGAAGACAACTAGAGTAGTAGCCCAACGAAAGTTCGCCAAAGAGGGAGAAGACGTGGGTGGGTACCAAATATTCCGCCAACTTCTGGATAGTAGATGCTCTTCAATTGATGACACCAACGTAAATAAGGTGTGATTGATGTGATCTTCTATGGAGTTTTCACTTATGGATCGAAGTCGAAGAGGATGGATTGATAAATATTCACTAAACTTTGATTGTCGTAGAGGAATCCACAATCACGATCCGGATCGGCCATGCACTAATCAAGGGGAATGTCGATGGAGGGAGGCCTTCTTCTTTCTTGGAGTGGAGCTTCAAGAGGCAAGAGGGTTTCCAAGAGGTGGGAAGGAAGAAGGGACGGCTAAGGGAAGAGGAGCTTGTTTTTGGTGGATTAGGATTTGGGTTTGGAGAGGGGAAATAATACAAAATCTAAAATTAGTTTCAGATTTTAGTAAAATAGGAAAATGGATTTAAGAATTTGAATTTTGAAAATCAAATTCAAGTGGAGGGAGATTAATGAGGAGATAGGAGGAAGATCCCATGGAGGGGCCGGCGGCATGCATGGGGTTGGGAGGGATTTGAATCTTCAATTTGAAATTCAAATTAATTCCAATAAGGGTGGCTTGATTGGGCGGCAGCCAATGAGGGTTTAATGGGGATTTAATGAGGGTCTAGGTGGCAAAATTGGAGAGAGAAAGGGCTAGAGAGGGGGGCCGGCCACATGAGGGGAAATTTGAGGTGTTTGCATTTAATATGTGGGCCCGGAAAGGATTTAATTGAGGATTGTCATTAAATCTGAAATTGATTTCAGATTTTAATGGCTTTAGGAGGTCTCTTAATATACGTTATTAATAGGGAAAGTTTTAGAATTCAAATTTGAATTTGAATATAAATGAAGCAACTTTTCAAATTAATGAAGACGCAATTAAGGAAAGTAATTATGGACGACTTTGAAATTTGAAATTCAAAATCCTTGGGTGGTGGGTTGATGGCCGGCAGCTTGTAGGGCTTGGGGAGGCCGGTGGTGAGGGGTTGGGTTGGGTTGGTAGTGGACAGGTGAGGGGAGGCCGGCAGCACAAGGGTGAGGTGTTGGGTGGGGTTCAGTTTTTTGGAGGAGGAAAGGGGATGGGTGGTTTGGAAGGCCGGCGAGTAGGGGCTAGGAGGGGAGATGAAAGTAGAACGAAATTAGAAAAGAAAAGAATGGAGCCGCGAACCTTGGAATCCACCGAAGGTTGACGGGTATTGCTCTCACCCACCTAAGGTCTCTCCTCTCATGAACTCACTTAGAGATCAAGCAAAGAAAATAAAATTTCATTCAATATTCATCATCTCCTCTCATACAAGATGAGGACCTTATATATATTCCTCCAAACAATTAGAAAAGAAAGACAAGAATTCCCTCGGGGCTACAACTCAAACACAAACAGATAAAGGGTACAATCGTCACAACTAATAAAAGAAACACAAATACAAAATAAAAATAAAGACTTCTAATCAAGGTCGTCGCTTTGCGCTGCTTCCGATGATAGACATTCTGGAATCTCCCACTGATGTCCTAATCATTCTCCCCAAGTGGGAGATTACTCGACCCTGTCGAGTAAGCATCAAGAGTGCTCTCTTATAGCTCTAGGAGGTCGGGAACCAATCTCTGAAGCTCAACACGATCAATCTACATATTCTCGGTCTCTGGTTTCCCTTTCCATTGAACTAAGTACCTTCGGTGCTCCCCATCTTTGGTGGAGTTGATTTCATCGCTAAGTACTGCTTCGATCTTTTCCGCATTGGGTGAGGTGGATATATTTGGGAGTCGGGGTAGGCTGAGGTTCTCACCAAATATGGACTTACAAGGCTTATGATTTAGTGGATTAGTGGGTTAAACTCTGGTCCCTTAAAGGTTACAAGATTTTCGATGTTAAATGCAGGATTAATGTTAAGACCTTCAGAAAGATCTAATATATAAGCATTATCGATTATTTTTGATATTATCTTAAAAAGGTCATACGCTTCTAGCATGTAACTTCTTAACAACCCCTTAAGGGAATCGCTCCGGACGGATACGAACTATTACAGAATCTCCAACCTTAAATTCCTTGAATCCTCTCTTAAGATCCGCATTGAGTTCATAATTAGCATTACTTTGTTCAATTTTTTTATAAATTTCTTTATGCAATTCATGTAGGTGAGATGCAAATGCTAATGCAATAGACCCAATATACATGATGAATGACAAGACTTATGGGCTTACACCAAAGCTTTAAACAAAGACAAACTCGATAGCATACAAACATACAGACTCACAAGCACACATAGATAGGGATAACGATGGGTCAGTCACAAAATGAGGGGATATAAAATGTTCAGATCTAAGGAAACTGGTGTAGGAGCAATGAAGACATCCTTAACTACAAGGGCATTTCTATAGGAACTTTCAACTAGGGTCATAGATAGTCTCCTAGGGGCAGCAGTGTAATCTGACAAATTCATCCAACTAGGAGAGAGATGGTCCTTATCAGGGTAGGACAAGAATATAGCGGGCAAAATGAATGAATCAAGAACAAGATAAAATGATGGGTCCTGACTCACATCCATAAGGGGATAGCCCAAAGAGTCACCAATAGGTATGAAACTCAAAAGATGGGGTAGAGTGTCTAGAACAAAAGTGGGCACAACAGTTAGAGAGATGTCATGAGAGTATGGGCAAATACTCTCTAGCATTAATGTCGGTACGAAGAATGGAGAGGTAAGTCCAATCAAGAAAGACACACTCATTCAATTGTAAATCTAGAGGAGAAACTCCTAAAATAGACTCCAATAAAATAAGAGGAGGCTTATTAGTTAAATTAGGCTCAAAAACTTTCAGACTCAAATTACTGTTTTCCGAACTCATATTACTATCATCAATAGAATCAGATTTGGTTATAACCCTAAGATTAATGGATTTGGGGTCAATTAAATCGGGGTTTGATTCAAGTAATAAATTCAATTGACTCACTTCCAACTTGAGATTATCCACATCGCCATCAAACTTATCTGAAATTGAATCAGAATTATTTGGAGTTATCTCAGTAGGAGATGATTAAATCAGAATATTCCGAATTTAATTTCAATGTGTTCAAGGTCAGATCAGTTTCTTTCGAGATCAACTTAATATCATCTATGCAAATCTTATCCAAAGGGATACCCATGAGGAGACTAGGATCAGGAAGGGCTAAGGTATCAAGGTTTAAAGGTTCTAAATCTCCTAACTCAGGGTTTAAGTTATGTAGGGAGTCTAAATCAATTAGTTCAATTTCATCCTCAAAGAAATCCTCGTTCTCAATAATATCCTTAGTATCCACGAAATGGATGTACTCAGTTTTAAGTTCAGGGGACTTTTTCTTTGTAATGCATTTTTTGGTTAAAATGACACTGGTAGGGTCAAGGACTAGGGAGGCCAAAGGTTAGGTAGCCTTAAAATTCTCCTTGAATTGAAAGGTGTATGTGATTTGGATGTTGGTAGTGGCGGGCCTGGTGGTTTAAGTGATAGGTGTGAAAGGAGTGATAATGAACAAATAATACCCCTTGTGATGGCCATAGTTTTCATGTCATGCCTAGGTAGCCCTCACTATGATATAGAGGTCATAGTTCGAATCACAAAAATAATCTACTTGCAATACAAGAATGTGGACAGCAAACTCAGCCATATCAAGCTTAGAATCATAGAAATAATCTATTTGCAATACAAGAACGTGTACAGCAACCTCAGCCATATCAAGCTTAGGCAAAAAGCTATCTGCACTAGGTATGTCCTTTTTTATCAGATATATACTTTTTTACCATATAAAGTAACTACAAATGCACTTCATTTCTTTTTATATGAGAAAATATTTTGCCAAAAATCATATATTATTAATTAATCACCAAGGTTTCGACTTCAAAGTTATATTCTGTATATTCTGCACTGCAACGGCTATATTTTTCATACTTCGTTTTAACTAAGGATAATGAGAACATACTGAAAATGGGGGAAGACAAGACAAGTCAAAAAGCAATTGATCAAATCATCAATAATGGTATTGGAAAGAATAAGTTTTAATATCAGGAATGTACGAGAGACTACATATGCAAGATCAGTAACTAGGAACTAAATAACACTATTTAAATATTCAAATGACCGGTTCAAGAATACAAACCTTTGTTTTGACCCCGCATTGATCAAAATATAGTTCACATACAAAATTAGATCATTGTCCTCGTTATCAAAACCATCATTCAATACCCCAGCAGATGGATTGGTAAGGAAGCGCTTGGGGTTCAATATTTCTGAAAATTTAAAATCTGGGTTACATATTTGGAAAGTTTCTGCTATTTCTTTGGTTAATCTTGCCACAAACTGCAGAGACAAAAATGGTCGATTAGCTCTAGCAAATAAAAATATTCAAATGACTAAAGAAATCAAAATGCATTCAAAATTCCAGCATAAGGATTATTATTGTGATGCAAACTTGACCACACAACCTCCACGTTGCTTGCTAAACAATATAGACAACAATGAAATTCAAGGATGCATATTAGTAAATTGAAATAAGAATATGGCCAACAAAATAGTATGCTAAAAGTATCAAAAGCATATGGTCAACTTTGTCTTCTCTAATTAACCTTCCGAAGATAAAAGTTTCATTGTCTGCTCCTAATGTCATTTTTTGGACAAATTTGATATTGCTAGTTGATTGGATGGCATTTCAAAAGGCTATAGCAAACAATTATCTCCATCCTCTACAACGTTTCATATAGATTATACCCTTTCATTTTAAGCAGGTTTGCATGTTGCTGTTGATGTGAAACAATCCCTGCGAAAATGATTTGCTTAATGACGTTTGCACGCTTAGATTTGGAGGCCATAATAAGTAAGATCTTATGCGGAATTGAACGATAAGATAAATATTAAGTGGTACTTAGCTTAGGTTAATTCACATGCATATAAGTTAAGTTCAAAAGATAGCCATCGTAATCCAACATTGCATACATGGATTGTTCCAATAATAAATTCCAATACTAACAATAAGATTAGGATATGAAAGATCCCTCACACAACTCTTCTAATTACTAGGCTTTAGCGGTGAAGAGCTTGACATAAGCTTTGTGACTCCAAATATAACCACACTTGAAGGGTGAATTAGGAAGATATAAACGTAGGAAGAAAAGTTTACCAAGGGAAGACAAATGCGGAGCTCCGACGTGGTCGTTTGAGTGTTTGGGGAGGGAAGGACGGCACCACGAATTTTCTAGCCGTTTGGGACAGCACTTTGACAACCCTTGGGTAGTAGACGGCACTCAGGACTTCACCAATCAGCTGGACCAAAAAACAGGGTTGCAAAACTCTCTGGAACGATGCGTGCAATGCTGGTCAGCAGACGAGCAAAACCTGGCAGCACTATGGCTGGTTGGAGCTTCCCGGACAGCAGTTTCTACTTGGACAATTGCTGGACAGCAATTTACTGTAGGTTTTTGGAGTTAGGTTTTGAATTTTGAATCCCCAACTCATGTGATCAATGCCATAAAATGGCATTTAGTGGAATTAATCCCAAGCAAGGCCGACGGCTTAGAGAGGGGAGAGGAGGGAATTAATTCACAATCCTGAAATAAATTTCAGAATTTGAAATTTTAGGAGAAAAAAATTATTTGAAATTAATTTCAATTTCAAATAGGATGGGGCATTAAAGGAGCAATCAATTGGGGGAGGGGGGGAATCCCTCATGGGGGCCGGGGGCATGGTGAGAGGGGAGAGTGAGATTAGGGAGGGATTAAGCGCTTTCCAATTGAGTCGATGCCACCTAGGATGAAAAATTAATAATTCCACACGTCATGAAATTTGGATTGGATCAATTCAAAAACTTTCCTTTTTAGGAATTTTGCAAATATGGAAAGTTTGAATTTCAAATTTGAAATTCAAAATCGATAACTCCTTTATTTATTGCTAGGCCACAATCAAGGAGCCATTATGATGATTGACATATTCATCATGGCTTGGAGCAAGGTGGTGGCCGGCGGCCAAAGGAGGAAGAGGGGCTTGCCATCGGGTTTGGGGATTTCTTGATGGAGCTTGGGTTGTGGTGGAGGAAGCTAATGGGTAACTTGGTGGATGATGGGATCTCGGGTAGGGCTTGGCGTGGGGAGGAGGAAAACGAGATTTGGAGAAGAAAACAATAAGATAAAAATAAACCACGAGTCGAGGACGCTTTCGACGACTGCGGGTATTGCTTTTGCCCTCACCTTGGGCTTTCCTTAGAACTCACACAGAGATCTAAAAGAATTGAACTCACCAAGAGATCAAGAAACTATGAACTCACAAAGAGAACACAAAGAGAAGAATTTCATAATAATCATCATCCCTTTCCAAGAGGAAGGGGAGGGCTTAAATAGCCAAATACATGAAGGAAAATAAAAAGACAAAATTACCCCTAGGGCAAACATAAAACAAAGCCCTCAAGTGAGGGTAGAAATGGAAAAGTACAAATAACAAATACATCAAAATAAATAGACACGATCGTAGCCGTTGATCTTCGATGTCCTCATCAACTGTGTTTCCCTTGAGAGCAAGATCATGAAAATATTTACAATAGGTGAAGTAACTATAGGACTAAGAAACCAAGCACAAGAGCAGAACAATTGACATAGCACAACATAGCAAGTATACAGGACCATGGGAGTATTTCTAGCCTTAATAACCTGTCAAGCCAAACATCCTTTCAAAAAGGAGATAAAGTTGTATCATATATATAAAGGGAGGGGGGGGGGCAAATAACATCAAAACTTCCCCAAATAGGTTTTGGCGAGTAAAAGGAAATAAGTGTTGAAGCTGTTGAAAGAGTAGCACTAAAAAGATAAAATTAACTACCAACTGCTTTAAACAAACTCCAGTTAAGTAAGTAGAGAACTTACCTTCTAACAGAGAATACATGTGCATGCTCAGAAGTGCTTGATATTGAAATTCTAAATATTTGAAGTCCATTTCCATTGAGGCCCAATCAAACACAATTTGACTATTGCTTTCAATTAACTACGAATCACAGACCAAAATTGAATAGGATTACATAAAAAACAACATTGAATTTACATTTATTTGTATTGATTATGGAAATGCTTATAAAGGATGGTTTAAATGAGGTGCTTTCCTGTATGTTTAGCAAATGAAATCATTTTATTGAGAGAGACATCTCTTGAAATAATTGAAAATTCATAATAATGGAGAAATTCGTTAGAGGACAAGAAGCTTAGATAAAAACAACATTGAATTTACATTTATTTATATTGATTATGGAAATGCTTATAAAGGATGGTTTAAATGAGGTGCTTTCGTGTATGTTTAGCAAATGAAATAATTTTAATGAGTGAGACATCTCTTGAAATAATTGAAAATTCATAATAATGGAGAAATTCTTTAGAAGACAAGAGGCCTAGAGTTATAAGAACAAATATGACTCTATGATACGTAATTTAGTGGGAGTGACATTAAAATTTATCAATCAATAAGAGAAAATAAAATAAAATGATATATATGTGTCAAAGGTTGTACCTTTTATCTATCATACATAAAAATGAGAATATGATTTCTATAGTTTAAGCTAGATGATTAAAATTGAGAAGTACTTCACAAGTATTATGTGCTAAGAGGATATTATAAAAATTTAAAGATAAAGTTTATACAATTAGAGCATTTATGTTGTATGCATTTGAGTGTTGGCAATAAAAAATCATCAATCGCTGCTAAGTTTAGAGTGATAAAATGAGAATGAATATGGATGTATAGCAAAATCTAAGAAGGATAAATTGAGGAATGAATATATTAAAAGAATAGTTCAGATAATAATTATTAAAGATAAGGAAGTTGAAAAAGGAGCTACATGATTTGGACATGTAACATATGGTAGAAATAAACCAACTAGATTGGCAGATAAAATTAGTGTTGTGAAAATCTAAAGTAATTTAGATAAGAATTGTTCAAATAATTTTGTATATAGGTTCAGCATCTTCCGAAGCACTCAATAGGAACAAATTGATTAATAAATTTAATCACAAATAACAGGAATAAGGCTAACGATGATGGTTAATTATCTTGACTCCATAGCATATAGTCACAAGCAATATATACTAAAAAGGAATTCTCAAAGACGTCTAGATCTTTCAAAAATTTTCATGATTAATGACCATTCACATATGTTAATATAAAGTAATGCAAAAAAATTCATCTAAAATAACAAAAGAACAACCCATTCTTTTATTCATATTTTCATGTTAACTTAAAGCTTTTAAGCATTTCATACCAAATTTGTACAAAACATCTACTACGATAGTTCAACCATCACCAATCTTGCCTCGAATATTTTGGGAAGATTTTATTACTCCTTTTGATATTTGATGAGGTTTTTGCACAACCCTAGATTAAAAAAGAGTGTCCGTATTGGATTATTTATACTAACATGAGGTTTATTAAGAAAACCTTCATCTTATTATCATGTCAATTATTTTGGAACTCTAGCTTCAACCAGTAATACATAATTTGTTAAGTAGCACAAAGATATTAAGTGTATGAATAGTCGAAAAATATATTCATGCAAAGATACTAGTGATCAGCATTTACTCATAAGTTGTAGTTTTTTAGCTGATTTTGGGTTAAAAGAATAGTGTATCTAACCATATATCACCCTTCTTTCGTCCAAAGTCCCTAAAAAATCCTAACAAGGTTTATATTTCAACTGGGATTAAGCAATTCAAATAATTTGTAACTTTCATGAGTCATAGTGTCATCCATCATGACCGAGCTCATGTGAATGATTCCCATGTTGTATATCTAACTACTTCAATGGGTTCTTGGTATATGACACTCACAACATTTAAAAACTTCCATTTTAGAGGAGGTAGAGCAGAAAAACAAATATGAAGAGATCTCATGTGAGGAGAAGATTTGTTAACTCACATGAGACTTTTGACTTTAGTTTTACATTAGAAATCTATGTTAGCGTGCAAATACTACCGGTTGACCCTCACCCATACGTTTCAACTTATGAATGAAAAATTGTTTTGAACACTAGTATATTAATAGCTTAGCGCTGATCCTTACCCCTTTTATTCTACACTCCATAACATAGCTAATATGTTAATGAAATATCATGTCGATTGTGGAGTCAGATAAGAATTGTAGTCATATTAATAGAAATTTTATTTTTTATATATCAATAAATTAGGAACTTCAAATTCAAATAATTTCAGGATAATGATAATGTATATATATATACATATATCATATTATTTCATTGATCAAGAATACTACTAGACTGAGGCAAGAATCTTATCACAAAGAGGTGAATAAATCATTTTATTTCTTCTGCTCTTATGAGTTTAACAATCTCTCTCTTCCTCATATCCCTCAAGTTCAAGCATTTGACCAAAGCATGCCAAAGACCATAATCTACTTAGTCGAATGTCTAACAAAAAAAAGAAAATTTTCTCTCTTTCTATGTCATCTCTCTAAGCTATATATATGACACATCAGGGTTAATAACTTTTCAATTCTTAATTTAAAAAAAAGACTACAAAAGAGATTTATACAGCTAATGCATGCATGATGTGTTAGAATGAAGCTTAAATGTTATCCTTTCCTAAAATTTATTTTATCATTAGATCCATTTTTTGTCTCCCTTCCTTTTAAACACAATTTTCCAAAATATTTCTCTCTGACATTAACCTATATGGTTTTCTTATTTTCTGAATGCAAATGGCAATGTTCTGTCCTAGAGGGAGGTTTCATGGTGATGCGAAGCATTTTAGCTTAAATCATTCCTTAAACATATATTATCTAGTTTGTTACAAGCTTGTTATAGGATTCGAACTTTCTAGTTTTCTACCTAATTATTATATATAGTATGATGTAAGAAGAGTTGAGATCATTGATAAATATTATATGAATTGAAGCCTTTGAGCTTGGTTTATTATCTTGTTCTTAGAAATCCTTAAAGCATCCTCTTCTTCCAACGATCCAACTACATTAGTTTAGTATCAGAGCCTGAAGCTTGCGAAGAATGATGGACTGCAAAAGAAGGTGGCCTGTCGACGACGATCGAAGCTGAAGAAAATGGGCGGTCGACGACGATCGACGCCGAAGGAGATGGGCGGTTGACGACGATCGATATGTGAAGCCTGAGACAAACATTATTACTTATAATGTCCTTATGGATGGATATGTGAAGGCTGAGCATATTGATGTTGCTACTTCTGAAGAGATCTCGCCCAATTTTTATACATTCAACATATTTGTGTCAAGGCGCCGCAAGTCCCGTAGAGATTGGAAAGGACTGGTTCAGAACTTGTTTAGAGATTCGTCAATGAATAAGCTTGTGAGAATGTATCTAAGACGCAAGGTCTTCGACCCAGGAGGATCGATCATAATTTCTACATCTATCTTTCTCCCGATGACGTTCCTCGACGGAGTCGAGCCCTTTTGATGCAAGGGGAGAATGATGCGGAGCATTTTAACTTAAATCATTCCTTGCACGTATATTATCTAGTTTGTTACAAGCTTGTTATAGGATTATAGAACTTTCTAGTTTTCTCTAGTTTACAACCTAATTATTATATATAGTATAATGTAAGAAGATTTGAGATCATTGATGAATA
This sequence comes from Dendrobium nobile, assembly GCA_022539455.1. NCBI lineage: Eukaryota > Viridiplantae > Streptophyta > Magnoliopsida > Asparagales > Orchidaceae > Dendrobium > Dendrobium nobile. Next base: position 55,799,285 of record CM039730.1, read on the forward strand.
TTATATGAATTGAAGCCTTTGAGCTTGGTTTGTTATCTTGTTCTTAGAAATCCTTCAAGCATCCTCTTTTTCCAACGATTCAACTACATCGGTTTGGTTTCAGAGCCTGTAGCTTGCGAAGAACGATGGACTGCAGAAGAAGGTGGGCTGTCGACGATGATCGAAGCCGTAGAAAATGGGCGGTTGACAAAGATCGAAGTTGAAGGAGATGGACGATCAACGACGATTGATGCCGGAGAAGATGGGAAGTCGACGACTATCCTCCACTCCAACTTCCACTCCAATGACGATATCCGCCGCCCCACTATCCTTCGCTTAAACTTCCGCTCAAAAGGTGGAATCCCCTGCCCGACCATTTAGTCCACAATCAACACGCAACCTTCGTCCGCGACTCGCCTCCGCTCCGACCCCATTCCATGACACCTGATTCCGCCGCCGCATTGTCTCGCGACCAGGACTACAATCCCGCTTCGTCTCGCAAGCAGACCAACATCCACAATTCTATTCCTTCGACATCAGCTAGCCCCATTCCTCTGACATTTTCCCATTGCCGGAATGTCACAGACCTATAGCTCGATATCAATCAGATCCGTGATCCCCAACAACTCCAGCATGATTTGCCGCTTCCGCATCTGCAACACTCGACCTGCGATTCTCTACCCGACGAAACAACCGTTGATGCCACTCTACCATCGCCGCTCGGTCCTAATCTGGTCATCCTGGCGTCGTCCTTTTGCTTCCCCAACAAGTCCATTCAACCGACCCCACTCTAGCGTGATCCCAAAGTTGCTGCTGAACCAGAAGAAGCAACCACCGCTGCCACTCCGCATGACCACGGTCCGGCCCGCTCAGCTCCCGCAATCCCATGCCCGACTCCGCACTTGAAACCACGGAGAAGCCCTTTTGTGAAGTCGGTGACGAGAAGAATCCTGCTTCCCCGAATTATCCTCCTCTGTACTCCAGTCCAGGTTGCGAGTGCTCAGAAGGCCATTTAGATAATGATGAACTCAATACCCATTCAAGGAGTTCTTGCAATTCAAAAAAGTCAATGGCTATTGTTCATGAACGCAAGGTCTGCAATGATAGTGAAGAAGAAAAAAATTGCCTTGCAGCCATAGAGTTGAGACTTGCAGAAGATTGGCTGAAGAAAGTATTTCAAATTATGAACCATTTTGTTGATTGCGGTACAGCAGTAATTAAGGGGGAAATCTCATCTGCATCAAAATTTTTGGAATTAAAAGAGAAATTAGTTATGTGTGGTTGTGAAGATTATGCTTCAAATGGTATTGGAGTCGTTTCCATTACAGGTGTGCAAATCCTTAATGTGAAGTCAACTGACAAAGTTAATCCAACGCCATGCTCACAAGCTGCTCGACGTAATGTCGCTGATGAATTCGGGCAGTTGTGTTTTGACGATTTCTTTGCTGAGATTGATTTAATATTTCAGGACAAACAATACAAGCAGCGATCCTTCTTAAAGTTCATGAGATAAGTTCAAAATGCTTACGCTGCTTAAATTTTGCATATAATAATAACTGCACATATAATGGTGTAAGCAATGTACTTGAGGAAATGAAAGCACTTGGTGTGAAGCCAAATTCGATCACTTACAACAAGTTGTTGGAGACCGTGGGAAGAGGTGGAACGCCATGGCAGGTGAAGAACATTTATAAGGAGATGGTTGGTAAAAACATATTACCAAATATGATTACTTATTATTCGCTTATCATAGCTTATTCCCAAGGTTGGTATGTTGTGGATACCCTGACTATGTATAGGGAGATAAGGAGGCAGTCAATGGAGCTCAATGTGGTTCTATATAACATGCTTTTGTTTATGTGTGCGAACATTGAGTATATTGATGAAACTATTGAGATTTTTTAAGAGACAAAAGGGTTGCAGGATGTGTTAATTCTTGGATCATGCCTTAAAGAAATAGTTGCAACAAGGGAAGGGTTGGTTTGGTTGTTTCCAATGTACACCTTAGAGCTGGATGCTTACAGTTGTAATATTGTAATGAAAGTGCAATGTGCATTTGATCAAATCATAGAAGGTGAGCTTGAGACAAACATTATTACTTATAATGTCCTTCTAGATAAATATGTGAAGACTGAGCAAATTGATACTGCCACTTCTAAAGAGATGTCGCCCAATTTCTATACATTCAACATATTTGTCTCAAGGCACCGCAAGTCCTGTAGAGATTGGAAAGGACTGGTTCAGAACTTGTTTAGAGATTCATCAATGAATAAGCTTGTGATCATGTATCTAAGACTCAAGGTTTCGACCAAGGAGGATCGATCATAATTTCTACATCTATCTTTCTTCCGATGGCATGCCTCAATGGAGTCGAGCCCTTTTGAGGCAAGGGGAGAATGATGCGGAACATTTTAGCTTAAATCATTCCTTGGACGTATATTATCTAATTTGTTACAAGCTTGTTATAGGATTCTAGAACTTTCTAGTTTTCTCTAGTTTCTACCTAATTATTATATATAGTATGATGTAAGAAGAGTTGAGAATTTGAGATCATTGATGAATATTATATGAATTGAAACCTTTGAGCTTGGTTTGTTATCTTGCTCTTCGAAATCCTTCAAGCATCCTCTTCTTCCAACAATCCAACTACATCACATGGTAGTCATGTGAGAGAGGGAAGCTTACTTCAGGGAAACAACCAATTTGAGTGCTTTCCTTGCACGTGGACCAGGATCCAACTTTTCATCAACTCATCAACATGAATCTCAAAATGCAATATATGTTATATATCTTTGCAAACAATGTTTAACATTGCATAATTGGGTATTGATGCTTTTTTTGTTCATGAGGCGAGGCGTAAGCCTCAAGGCGTTTTGAGGCATAAGCCTCAAAATAAAAAAATTGCGTAAAGTGATAATAAATATCAAAAGTGATTTTTTATATAATACATACATAATATGTTAAATAATAACATATTAGCTTCCTATTGAATTATGAATTAATAAATTAACATACATATGAAACAAGAAATTGCACAAGATATAAAGTGACAAGTGATAAATTACGTGAAATAGAATTAAAATTCAAATATTATAAGAGCAAAACAATATTAAATATAGAAATTACATAAAACTATCATATAACATCAAGTTCAATTCTAAATTTCTTCTTTCTCAATTCTCTACTCATTTACATTTAATTCTTAATAAAAGTTGAAATAGTTGACAACAACTTAGGAATCATCTGCATTATCTGCATTGTCATCATTGAGGTAGTATTTATCTGAGTTGTCACCATAACAAATTAGTCTATCCCCTGCCTCATTCAATAGAGTTGAATTCCTTATAATATGCTTCTTTTTAATTTATTTCAATCATGTTCATCTTTTAGAAATATTTTCATCAACATAAATATGAGATTAATGCTCTAAAATTTTTAGGGTGGTGGTGTGCATATTTCAAGTGATTATCGGAGATGACTACGATGGTGTTGGTTGTTGCAAAGGCCGTGGGTTGGAGGTAGAGGCAATCGAGAGGAAGTTGTTGCGCTTGAATGTGCATGAAGGCATGATTTGTGTTAGTTTTAACAAAAAATATATACAAATAGGATGAGGTGTAAGCCTCACGCTAGCGAGGCGAGGCGGGCCTCAGCCAAGCTGAGGCGCAAGCCTCATAAAAAAACTAGAGGCGTAAGTCTCAAGGCGTTTTTCACTAGAATTGTGCTGAGGCGGGCCTCAAGGCGAGCCTCATATTGCGCAATTTTAAACAATGTTTGCAAATTCAAGGCACAGGCAAAAAATTCCATTCTTGCCCAAGGATTGATGTGTCGTATTAGTTATTATTTTTTATTGAATTGCCAACTAAATGTTGGCCAAACAATTGAGACTTGTGCCCATCAATTTTTGGTTTACGATAATAGGTCAAAAAAGATTTGATTAGAAAATATTAGAAATGACATTTCTTTATTAGATTTAAATGATAATTTGATTCTTAACATGACACAATGGATAAAAAGGATTAATGTAACCAACCCCACGTAGTTGGATAAAGGCTTGATGTTATTGTTATTGTTGTTGTTGTTGATAATAGGTCAAAAAAGATAATGAGAAGAAGATAATTACAAGTTGAAGGGTGTAAATTGCACGTGCAACATGAAAGGAGGGCTTTTTGAATAAGCATAATACAAATGAAAGAATATGGGGGATCCTGAAGTTTAATGACGTTTTAGTCTATATCTTTTTCATGAATAAACCATTTGTGCATGATGAAAAAGCAAGCACTCTAAAGGCCTTTTCAACCCTAAATAGCAACTAGAAAATCTATATACATATTATTGAAGAGCTTGAAATGCCCTTTTAGACAAGCACCTGTGAAAACATCTCAACATGCATAAATGAAGAATGGGGATTCATATTGCCGGAAACAATAGTTGAGTCTAGGCAGCTGATGGTGATAATTATATCAACAAAACACTATGTCTCAAACACATAGGGCTTGGGAAGACTGCTGGTTCATTGCCAAAAGTCACTGCTTAATCCACCTCCCCATATCCCGTTGATCGATCCACAAAGGTTCAACCGAGAATTCATTTCAGTACATACACTTAACTTGCTACGCAGAGTACAACGAACATTTATAACGTTTTCAACTTGAGAAAGAAAAGCACACTCTGCAGCAATCAGCCAAACCTCTCCTTTTTTCTCTTTTCCATTGAAATAACTGCAATAATAGGTAAAATACATGGAATAATGTTTAGGCTGCTGGTATAGAAAACTTACAGGCCTCCTGACGGTCGCTCCAATATTGCGCGACTTAAAAGAAGACGTGGAATAGATACGGGAGACCTCATAAGAACGAAAAGCACTGATGAGAGGCGTCCAAGCAGAAGAAGCAGCAGAAGCATGCGCCCCTCCCGATTGGCCGCCACCAGATCCATCGTCCTTGCTTCCCCCATCCTCCTCCATGGCTCCGCACCGCCCAATCAGTGCATCCCCACCATCCGATCGCCGCCAAAGAAAGAGATCGAATACGAATGCGATGACTTTTTTCCTAATCGTGTTAATCCCCCAGTCCGGCACAATCGCCACTCGCAGCTCCGGTTCGATCGAGGGTCGCAATCCCACCTGAAGATTTCAATCCCATACTGTCATTAGGAGAGTTATTCGGCTCATAGCTGCACCACGCAGAATCTCGCCAACGATTCGGAGCCCACAATGCCTGAAATCGGCTATTCTATTGCAAACTTTAAAGCCTCCCGGAAGCGGAAGAGGAAGAGGGATTGTGATCCAGATAGGGACAGGTAAAGGAATTAGGGTTCGATTCCTTGAAAAAGTTGAATAGAAGAACGAGTCACAAAGGAGATGAACCAAGACGGATTTGAGGCCGTGCGTAAAATTATCCTGCCCGGTCCTGTTTCCTTCTCCGCCTCCGTTGGCTCCTGTCTTTCCTCCTCTTCGCCGATTTAGCGTGCGCATCGCGGACTAAACCATGGTTAACACATACTATCTACGTTCACCGATAAGTTGACCATGTCATTTGGCGGTCGGTCGCTTCGCACTTGCCGAGAAAACCGCGTGCATTCACGGTTTCAAACTTGGGTCATGGTTACCGTGATCTTAGGCGTATACCTCCCATACGCTTAGCTGATGATTAAGTAATGGCTGAGTAGAGTCGTTCAACGTAAAACTAAGGAGAGATTTTTCTGTACAAAAGTTCGATGTAGAGTTTTGTCTGAATTATAAGTGTATATAATATATATGGACCGTATATTTTTATAAATATTATGTACACATTGTGTTATACTCATAATTCGAGCATAATTATGTCTGGACTCTACACAGAATAATCTCTTCTTACTTTTACATAATGTACTTTTATAAATGGTATGTATACATTGAATACACTAGCAAGTTACATAACTCTATATCTAGACTCCGCATTACATAATGTATTTTTATAAACCGTATGTATACATTGAATACACTAGCAATCCAGACATAACTCTATATCTAGATTACGCACGTAATAATTCCCCCAAACTAAGGGGCAATATACTCAAGTCCTAGCTGCATCCCAATTTATCACCACAATTTTGATGGGGATTATTGGGGGGTCGGGTTGAAAAATTCAATCTTTCAACTATATATTAGATGGGATTATAAAGTTTCTTTTTAAATATTTTTATTTATGATAAGATCCTCTCTCCCAATATTAGGTGATAATAATCTTCATGGTTTTTTTATGGAGATATTTACGACAACTAACGAACCCAAGATTTTTTGGCTGATAGCAAAAGCTCCTAACTAACAGACAGAGATAAGTGGGTGATTGAATGTAAATGAAAATAAATCAAACATATTAGACAATTGTAAATCTTTCTCATCACCCTCAATTATAATTATGAGAAATTATTAAAAGCTAATAATCTACTTAATTTTAGCCACTCATTATCTACTAAGTATATAATTATATATTTATTATATTTGGCTCCCATATTATATTATTTGCACATAATAATTTCTTCTCAATTTATCTATAATTCTTTTGACAAGCAACAAGCCACTATAAGAATAATAAACATATAATTAGATAGAGTATCAATAAGACATGCTCAAAATTAATTATGCAAACTAAGTTAATTTTATATTTTATAATTTTTATTCTATTTTCAATTTTGATCTCTTGTTGATCACAATTTTAATTCATTTATTTATTTATTTTATATTGTGTTTTCAATTTATGCATGCAAAAATACTTGTGATGATTGAGTTAATTTAATTTTTTTGTGATTGTGCATACCCACAAATATATGATAAGATGAAATCAACACACTTGAAGGATAATATTATATACAGAAAAAACTCAAAAAGGGGGAAATAATAGAGTCTTGCCTAATTTAGGTAATTATATCAGTGTTATTAAAGAATTATAAGAGGCTTTCCCTATAACTACAAAAAGCATTAGTATATGTTATGGACTTGAACCATGAAAACTGTCTTGTGTGATGGTAGCATGAGGAGTCTCTTAAAGTATTGGAGTTCTCTCATACGATGGATGTTTGATGATAGTTAATAACAAAGAACAGAAGTGAAGCAATAGATGCCAACCTCGACTTTGCTATTCTCATGGTAGGTAAGAAAGTGAGTAATCAGAAAAACAAGCATCAAGATTTAGTTGTTGGTGGATATTGAATGTGAGTTGTTTGTATGCATCACCCAATGATACCAACTATAATAGCATTAATCACCCATAAATCTCTTCACAAAGAGCTCCTCTAACTTTTTAAGGATTTGATAAAATCGTTGAGTAGTTTGGCATACCACTCAAGCATTGTCCTATTCATACTAATAATAAACGATCTTAATAAGGATGTATCACTAATCACCACAGTACAATAAACAATATGAAAGTTAGCTTTAAACAACTTAAAAAATATAAAATAAACTTGTTTTATTATATTGAAATTTAGTGGATTAAAAATATATTTGGAATTTTATTTTTCTTAAGAGATTGTGAGTTAAGGCAAAACTAGTGAAATAGATTTAAGAATGTAAACAAATAAATTTCTTTTAGGTTCTTTTACAAGAATCCAAAATAAATATTATGATAATTTGAAAGTAAATTAGATATTTCTATAAAGTACATAGCCATCATCATTCACTAATACATCCATTAACCAAGAGTAAAGAGAAATAAGCAAGTATTCAAAAATAATGGTGCTAGCAAATAAAAATAATAGAAAAGAGATGCAGATTGATTTATAGTGATTTAACTTTACCAACCTATATTCACTACTCAAGTTCTCTTCTTGAGAATTTAACTAACCACTCCTTCTGCAACTATAAGTCTAAGAAACATGCCATCCTAATAGGTAATTGAAAAATCCTATACTCTCTTGTACTCCAAGCAAGAAGATTGCTATTTTAGCCCAACAATGAGCCAACCAAAGTAATAAAGATCCTTTTGAGATCTCAATTATCCCATACAGTTATATTGTAAAATCTCTCAACAAACCACAATAATCATTAGAGGATGAAAAATAATCATGTAGTAAACTCTTACAATGTGATCTCTCATTTTAGAATTTGCAAATCAAAAGTTAGAGAATCTATCCCAAAAGCAAACTCCTCTCTTCTTTTTTTCTAATCTATCTCTCATTTTAGGATTAATTAAAAGATATTTATATCAAGTGTCTTAAAATCAAACCCTAAATATGGATAAAAATTTTGAGGAGATTGTACAATACCATATACACATTATATAAATGATCAGTACAAACAAATTCTGATCATGCAAATTATGTTTTGGTTGATTATACCAATTGATTTGCATCATATTATATGATTAGTTAAGCCTAATGTGAATTAATTTATCCCAATTAATTTTGGTTGCTTAGTTATATTAAATTAGAATATTAATTATATAGCACGATGTACATTGTATAATAAAAGCAACTTAATTTTTAAATTAATATTATAAAAGAAAAGATCATATGGCATATTTTAATTTGAATTTAATTTCAACCTTACAATACAATATACATTGTATAATATAATTAGTTCATAAAGATTAGTTTTAAAAATCTCTTAATTAATGCAAATTCATCTAACTAGATTCACCAAATATATCTATAGAGCATATCTTGCATTACAATTGACATTGTACAATATAATATAATTTGATAAATATATAAAAATAAAATTTTAAAGATAATTTTTATTATGTATATGCATGTGCTGGTTATTTTAACAATTTTTTTTCTCTAAAACATATATATTCAACTCTAACAATATGAAAATATAACTCCAAAATGTAACTCATATATCTCTCAATTCAAAGTAACTGTAGCTCACTTTAAAACTATGACCTAGTGAATATTGAGCTTGGTATTTTCTTTTTTAATTATAATCTTTATATGAGTCATGTATATTTCATAATTATGCATAGTACACAGCTTGATTCTCTAATTTATACATGCAATTGTTAGTATTAAACACTGCATACTTATAATGACTCCTAAAAAAATTATTTATTTGGGTAAAAAATACAGACTATTACAATCTCCTCACTTTAGAAAATGTCATCCTGACATTTTCATGCATAAAAATAATCAAACAAATTAATAAAATAACGTAAATTCATCAAAACAAATCAATACAATTCAAAACTAAGAAATCCGTTTAAATTTGTTTGACATCAGCATTGATCATTAACTTATCATTCGTTGCATTCAACCAATCATGAATTTACTCAAGCAATCACACTTATGTATGTTATTCAATCACTAAATATACCACACAATAATTTTCAATCAATTAATTCAAATGTAATTATGACTACAAGAATTAAAATTTTACTAGTAGATCCTTTAGGTGCATTTCTGTCCCTTTGTTGGATCAAATTGTAAATTTTAGGTCATATGGGTGATAGTGTTGGTGTAGCAGATCATAGACTGTGTAGGTCCTCTTTGACTTTCAACCACTCCCCTTCTATATGTTTTGCTCGCATACCCTTTATTATCTATAGCCTTGCCTAGATTGCTCCCCTCTGAATCTAGATCCTAACTCCTGTCATTGTAGTGGATAATCAGTCATCTGGTTTCCTCCATGTCCACATCTAAAGCATTGTCTAGTCATCAAAAATATGATCAACTATGTTTCTTAACATATTGAGTGCACTCCAATACACTCCCTACCCTGGACCTACCCTGGACTCAGATGTAGTTCTTCTCATCTTGTATGAAAATATACCCTTCTTTTCACTACTCTCTCTCCTAATTATGTCATCCCCCAGTCTCTTCTTACTCATATATTATCTAAAAAGTGGAATAGCCAAGCATTATCTATTACTCCATAAAAATACCTGCACCACTCACCATATGACCTATAAAAGAAATACTCTTCAACTAAAATTCACACTTAGAAAATTTAGCATACAACTAATGCGCCTTTGAATCTCTAAAAAAGATCTTCAAATGCATAACATGATCCTCTTCAAAATAAAAAAAACTAAAATATCATATATAAAAAATCATAAATTGATTTTGATACTCTCGGAATACCCTATTCATCAAATCAATAAAAAATATTGGTGCATCAGTCAACTCAAAGTATCATGTATCGAGTACTGGAAGCAATCTTCATCACATCTACCTCTCTTACATTTACCTTATAATAGTCAGATCGCAAATCAACCTTGGAAAATATAAAATCTTCATTAAGTCAATCATATAAATCATAAATCCTCAACAAAAGATACTTATTCTTGATAATAATTTTGTTTAGCTTTTTGTAATCAATGCACATATGCATCATACCATCATATTTCTTCACAAATAAAAAAGGTGCTCACCATGGAGATAAACTAGGATAAGTAAATTCCTTTTTTAATTAACTCTTGAAGCTGTACTTTTAACTTTTGAAGCTTCTTAGGTGTCATGCATCTTATATGAAGTATTAGATATTAGAGTTATATCTGAAAATATATCAATACATAACTCAATATCTCTATCCAGAGACATATTTAGTAACTCTTCAAGTAAGTTATCCGAGAACTCTTGCATTATTGGGACATTAAAAAGAGATCCAGAACCTGCATTGTTGTCCCTAACCAATGCTAAAAATACCATACACCCTTTCTTCTATAGTATATCTACTTTCAGAATAGAGATTAGACATGACAAAACACCCTAACTCCCTGGAAAAGATAACTCTCACTACTTAAAAATAAGGTGAATCGCTTCTTCAAACAATTGACCTGAACCTCATACCGAATCAACCAATCCATACCCAAAATAATATCAAATTTAAAATTAGGTAATAAGATCAGACTAGATCTCCACTTCCTATTAGATATCTCTAAGTCATAAAAGCATACACTGCTAGCTGTCATACCCTCTATAGTTAGTAAAGTAAAAAATAGAGCAAAAAGGCATTAATATTGAAGGAAAGTATAATAAATTGAAGTAGTGCTCGAAAATAAATGAATGATTGACTCCATAATCAAACAAAATACGATAAGGTTGATAAAAAATGTAAGCTGCACATGTAACAATATATGAAGCATCCTTAGCCTTATTCTGAGTAAAATTATATACACGTGTTTGAATTAGAGCTGGTGCAACAAAATCACCAGGCTTTCTCTAACTGAAGATGGTCTCCCTGCTACAGAGTCTACTGTAAAACCAGAATCACTGCCTATACCAGATGATCCCTAAAAATATATACATAGTAAAACTATCCTTAGGGGTGTTAATTTTTGACACAACCTGAAACCTGTCCCAAAAAATTCTGTGTTAGGGTCAACCCAAACCCGAATAGGTTCGGGTTCCAACAAATCAACCCGTTTTAAAAGTCAGGTCAGATTCGAGTTGACACAGTAACCCAAAATTAACCCGAAATTGACACGAAAACTTGTATTTGGCCTGAAAACCCAAGATTTACCCTTATTTGACCTAAAAATTTAATATTGACCAATTTTTGACCTGAAAACTAGTAATTTTATGTCAACCTCGGGTCATTCGTGTTGGGTCGGGTTCAGGTTGACCCGAATAATGTCGGGTCAGTTCTGGGTTCAACCCGAACCCAACCCATTGACCCAAATTGACACCCCTAACTATAATCGATCTCCCTTCATATCTAACTGAACTCTTATATTGGGGCTTAAAACATCAGTTAGATCCTACTTATGGACACTCAAATACCCTTTTTCCAACTTGTCCGCACTGGAAATACTGGCATGTCACTTTGGAGCATTGACAAGAATATTATATGCCAAAACTATGGCATACATGTGATCCACTAATAAAATCAGACATGGCCTGCCACTGCAAAAAATTACGACAGATATAGGTTGAGGTTGTCCATCTCTTCTGGACTCTTCAGGTCTAAACCTACTTCTCTTCCCAAAATAATTACTTATGGATGTCTCACCACCAAACCTCTTTTTACTAGCAGTCCATTGTTGCCGAGTAGCTATCAAATCATTCTAAATTAGATGGGCTCTCTCCACAAGCTCAAAAAAGTTAGAATTATAAAATAAAACTAATGGTTTTCTTAAAATATCTTGCAATCCTCTTAGAAACCTATATCACTTATCCTCAGGAGTGCTAACTAGATGTGGAGCATGCATGGCTAAAGCATTAAACTATATCTCATACTACATAATGATTATGCTCCCCTAAATTAATCTTAGAAAAGTCTCTAACATTTACTGATGTGTAGAAGGTGGTACAAATCAGGCTCAAAACACTTCAAATAATTTCTCCTAATAAATCAGGAAGTTTAGTCTCTTCTAAAGCTTCTCCTCCCACAGGCCCATCCACCTGCATTCTGCCTCTCTTTCTAGCAAAAAATTTGCCAATGATACATTCCTCTCAGGAGGATACTACATATCATTAAATATCTTCTCCAATCTCTTCAACCAATCCTTTACTAATCTAAGCTCAATAGCGCCCTCAAACCTCAGAGGCTTCCATATCAAAAACATCTATATGTGATGGTTTATCTCATCAGATCAACAGTAAGAACTCTATCATGTATCTCACTTATTAACTAGGCTACCAAATTGATAAACTATGAAACAATATCAGAACTGACAAGATGAGTACTATTATGTACATACGAGTGTTGCCTGATTAGCACTCTATTTGTTTATCATATTTGGGTCTAGTGGATCTATAATCACACATAATACTCAACTGGATATACTTGCATATGCAAACAAATAAGAATGAATTCCTAAATAGACCTAAAACCCTCTCATAAGTTTAAATAATGTATTATTTTATATGTTATATTTTCAATAAAAATATGTTATTTTAGTTATGTTGTGCAACATATATATATATATATATATATATATATATATATATATATATATGCACAAATTTTTATGTCTCATCTAACGCTGCGGCATCGAATAAATCAACGTCACAGTGCCATCAAAGGCGTCGCCGGAGCGTTATTATATTGACATGACAATGCCAACTTCTTTGTTGGATAGCACCGTAGCATCAAAATGGTTAGGTTTGCAATGCCATATTCACTATTTTCAAGTGATGCAACGTTATAATATATCACGTATAATTGCCAAAATTGTCATTATGGAACCACAACATTTAAAAATTAACAGCATTGTGGTATAGTAGTTGTAACTTCCAAAGGACGCGATCTGTGAGTGAAACGATGTGATTGTTCACTAAGTAATTGATCCATGCCATCAAGCGTTGCGACAGAGCTAAAACAATAGTGCAACAACGTTAGTTCATTTTCTGGGCGCAGCAACACCAATCTTTTAGGCGCCATAGTGAAGTTTTCTACTTTTTGTTTTTCTATAAAAAGTCATTGTGTTATGTTTGTAAGAGAGTTTAATCACTTGTATAATTTTAGTATTTTTAAAGTACTTCTTTTAGATCTCTCTTAGAGTTAAATCTATGAGAAACTATAGAAGTAAATTTAGTTAGTGTTTGTTTAAGCAACTTTGTACATTAAGGAAGGAGTGTAAAGGAGATACATTGATCCTTTCTAGTGATATTATTCTCTTATATTTTTATTTTTCTATGATTTTGATGAAAATTAGTTTACTTATTTTTTCTTCTATGTCTGCTAATTCTTTAGTTTTGGATTGATGATATGGTGAACGTATTAAGCACTAATGAAAATTCTTGTGCTCAAAAGGTAAATGATGTTTTTAATATTATATTTCTCTTTATTTAATGCACATAGTAGCCATATGTGTAATTAAAATCTAGTGTGATGTATAACATCACGGAGTAATATAAGAATAACAAGAAATATTGAAATAATATATTAGCCATGATTGTATCAAAAGTCAAAAGAAAGAAATGCATATACATACTTAGATTAAATCCTAATATTGTTACTCAACTGGCGATTTCCCTCTCTTAGATCTTAAAAATAAAAGGTGAAATAATTTTGAACTAACACAACTCAATAGGCTACATTTTCCAATCTAAATTTTTAAATGAAACCATTATTAAGCATTTAATTGAGTTTTAAAAGTAATATAATAAATAACTATGCCGAGCAGAATGGTAATTATAATTATTAAGAATTCAAATAATAGTGTTGAAAAAATAAATAAATAAATACTTCATATCATATAAAATTCAGATAATTTTGACTCTTATGCCTCACAACAAATAAAATTCAAATAATTCTTACCCTTATGACTCCTAATAAATATAATTTAGAGTACTCTGACCCTTATGACTCCCCCGTGGCACCAAAATTTGCATTTAGCACCAAAACTAAACTTCCTCCATCCACATCAGAACTTCTCAAAATCATATAATTTAATCAAATAAATATGTAATACATTGCAGTATATTAACAAGAATATAAAGAAGCTCATTTCAGAAATGGCCAAAATACTCTAATGGTAGGTAACATAATACATTACTCTATAGAAATTTATTATTTTAGAATGTAATAATTTATGAGAGATTGTTTAAAATACTTTTTTTAAGAGTTAGAATTATTTTATAATAAATTAAAATAGCAAACTTTAAAAAATCCTCGGTGTAAAATTTTCAGAAATTTTTTTAAATGTTTAGAATATTTATTTCTATAACATACTGAGTGAAAGTTTTGCGGGTATAAAGTTATCCTCATTTTTGCAATACAAAATTTTAATTAAATTAGGAAAATTTCAAAATTATCATATTTTTGAAATCTGAGCTAGATAAAATGACACTTACCTCGATCTGAGAAACTATCAGGTGAGTCGTCAGCTAAAGATGATCTCAAGTAACCCAAATCCAGCTTTCTCACTCTCACTAGTCGGCAGCCCTAAAAGATAAAATGAATTGGCATTTTAGTGGGAATTAGTTTTTAAATAAAAAAAATTCAGGCCGAGTGCCAGGTGCTACCTTTGGGATCCAAAGCACCGTCGTGCTAGATTGTTTTCCAAAATTCCAATGAGCTTAGCGTTGGAGAGCCGCTAACCCCAGCACTGTGATGCACCAGAGAAAATTTTTAGACTTTTACAAACATTCAAACATACCCCCGGGACAAATTTCAGAACCCATGTAGGCTCTCGCACGCACACAAAACATTTCCGGACACTTGCAAAAGGTTTCAAAAGCAAAAAATTAATAGATTGCTTTAAATTTGACCTGGTCAAAATGGGTTGAATGGTACACTCAATTTTTATGTGTTACAAGCTTAGTGGAAGAACATGTCTAAATGAGAATCCACCTCACAAAAGGAAGAAGAGAAGAGATAACTATATCTAAAGCTATTTTGAACATCTGTTTAAATATTGAGGATGACATTTTTTTATGTAAGCTAGGGAGAGTGTAATATATGCTATTATTAAATTTGGTAATGCTCTCCATGTGCCTAAATATGTTTTAAATTTAAAACTAGAAAGTCTAGAATAGAGTAAAAAAGTTTGAAATGTAAATTGGAAAATCCCTTTAGGAATGTTGCGATGTTGTGCCTTGGAGCGCGGCTGCACTACACATGGTAGCATTGTGATATTGTCCTCTTTGTCTTAGAGTGGAATTTGAGGGTGCGATGTGGCACTGATAATGAACATTGTAGTGATGAGCCCTGTGTTTAGTAAGCTAGGTTTGAAGGAATTTAGAATATTATGGCAAAATGATGTAGTGTTGGGGGTTGGAGTGCCGCAACACTGACAACTAAAACTTGTTTATATATATATATATATATATATATATCTCCATTTCCCTCACCCCCTTGCTCGAGAAGGAAGGGAGAAGGAGAGGAGAAGAGGAAGAAATAGAAAGGAGAAAGATTCGGAGGCCGTGGTGCGAGATTCGTTAGTCTGCTCAGTCTTAATTAGATTAAAAGGAATTATATGTTGATTCTCATTTGCAGATTTATTTTGCTTGATATCATTGCATTGTGGTGGTGGTGGTGGTGGTGGTGTTAGGGTTTTTTTTTAAAAAAATTCTCATGTATGTCAATTTCATTTTCACTCTCATTTTGAGCAAAATTTATATATTTTTTTCTTTGTGCAAAAAATTTGATGATTGAGCCCCTTTCAGATAATTTTAGTGCTTCTATATTGGTGTTGTTTGTTTATCGAACAAATGATATTTGAGTGAATTAATTTTTATTTTTGTGATGCAATTCGAGTTACTTTTATGCTTCACCGCATCGATTGTTCGTCGTTTGTGGAGACTCGATCAAGTCAAAACCATTAGATACATAAGGCGGTTAACAACGCTATCATTTGTGATTTGTGAATGATTTGTAAATCCGTTGGGTACCAACTTTAGAATTTGGATTTGTGGTATCGATAGGTATGTTTGTTGATGTTTGGTGTATACAAATCCATAATGGATAATCATAAAGTATACATTTAAATCAAAATCTAAAAGGCCACATCCAAGGTAAAAATATTTATATAATTTTAATCCGTCTCATTCTTTATTTTTTCTTCTTTAGAATAGTTTGATTTTCATGCATATTAAGCTAGACTATTTTGTGCTTTTCAAGTTTTGATCTATAGAAATGCATGAATTTCTGTTCTAGAAAATTGTTATGATTTAATTGTGCAATTTTTTAAAATTTATATTTTGGATAGTTTGGTTATCTTAGCATGCATGTTTTTTTGCATCTAGTTTATTAATCTTAATTATCCATCTTATATTTATTATGTGGTGGGGGTTGTAATTTTTCATAAATTTTTCATTGTTCCCTCAATGAGGGAACTTTGCTTATTTCTTTATTTAAGGATCGACGAATTTAATAATATTTATGTTCCAATTTCTAGCCCTTGCATGCAGCTTTTCCATAGTAGTTTTGTTATAATTTCTTATACTCCACTCATTTAATAGAGTATTCGACACAGTTTAAAAACGAATACCCAATATTCGGGAGATCCCTTGCTCGAACCCACACGTATTTCTTTAGGTCTTACAATAATAGGTATGTAGTAAAAGATACGTACCCATAGTTCCAGCAATAAGTCAATAACGAAAACTGCAAAAAAAAAAACAACAACTATACTACTAGAAAGAACAATTTCAATATTATCTCACGTCATACTCGTGTAATTATTATATGCTCATTAGCCACTACCAAAAGTGGTACCAACTAATATAACTCTTAACATCTAGAGCAGTCAAAAATTATTTTAAGAGTCATCATAAATCCAAATCATAAACTGTATTCACTAGAATATATATAATGTAGTGCTTTAATTACCCTATTTTTTCATAATTTTTGGGTACTGATGAAATTTCTTAAGAAATTGGCACAAGTTGAGTTTTTGGGACCGTCAGATGTCTGGTTTACAAACTGATTTCACCCTAAACCCTGAACAAAAAATTGAAAATCTGAATATGGATAAATGAGCTATTTTATGGATATTTTTTTATAATTTTTGAAATCCCTAACATAATTTTTATGAATTTTATACTAAGAATTAATTATATTAATGTTATTATATATTTAAAAAATACACTAAAGCCATCATGGTATTAAATGCCTTTTCAATTTAATATCTCGTTTTCACCAAACAGAGAGCTGCTTAGGGAAAATTAGGAAAAAAGAAGGGGAAAATTCGGGTTTGGGCAACTTCGAGTCATTTTCTTTCGTCGACCCATTTGGAAAATTTGTTTGTCTTGATGTAAGTCACAATATGTCTATCTCAATTTTAAAAAATATGCAATTTTTACCAAATTTTTTTTATTAAATTTTTTTTTCCATTAACGAAAATGTTGACAACTCTGCACTAGTAAAAAATTTCACCGTGTAACTTTTTATAGGTTATAAAGATTAAGATTATACACATTTTGAATATTTTATGAAAATTTAATAAATAAATTTTTAAATTTATGGAGTTTTTATTGAATAGAATTTTTTTTTTACTATGAAAAATAGTGTTGCAGTACGATAAAAGTTTTAAAATATTGTTTTACACAATCCTTGAAATTTAGTTATTCTTTGAAAATTTATATTTTTGTCTGGTAGGATTTTTTGTTACCTACTGTTAGAGAAAAATGTATAATTATGACACATGCTCAATTATGTTTTAACTATTATAATATGATAAAAAATGTGCATATGCGATTAACTAATATCTGATGGGAGTCATAATGAGTAAGAATCCTTTGATATTTTGTTTGGGATTTGGGAATATTCTTATGCCTATAAAGTATATTTTGGTGCCTACGAACATGTTTAGATGCTATAAGCACAAAAGGGAGTTATAAAGGCTAAAATTCTATTAGATTTTGTTTGGGTCTACAAAATGTAATATTAATTGCTCTATGATATGCATTACAATTATTTATATGCTCAATAGTGTTATTTAAATAATTGAATAATTGATATGCTCTTATTATATTTCTCACTAATAAATTGTACTTAATTGCTTTTAAATATTCAACAAAATTTATTAAAAGAATTTAAAATTTTAGATTGATTTGTGTGGTATGCTGAGTTCTTGTATCTCACTATAGTTTGTTTGTGATTTTTAGGACCTGAGAAAGAGAATGAAACTATCGATTAGCAGTTCATGACCATATCTAAGATTATAGGTATTTCTCTATTTTGATTTTTATAAGCTAGTTTATTATTCAATTCTGTAATTTCTACATGTAGTCATGTATAATAGTATAGATATATTTTGATAAAATAAAAGAAATCTTATGGATAAATTTATTTTCAGTATTTGAATTTTTAGTTGCTATGTAGTATGTAGTTTATTTAAAATGAATATTGAAAGATAATATGAAAATTTTTCAAAATTAGATCTTGGGATTAACATGTCACAGCTCAACATGATAAGAGTTGCCCTGATCGGGTTGGGTTGTGACACAAACTGCCGTAGATTCCCTAATGAGTTGAGTTGTTTCAACGTTTGATTTTGAATCTTTCCTAAGGGGTGAGTCTCAAGGCCAAAGAGTGACCTTTGAATGCTACTATGCATCCTTACAATGAGTGGTTTTTTTGGCGTATAGTAGGACTTGAACATGTGACCATTAGGTTAAAAGCCCAATGCTCTTCCAACTGAGCTATACGCCCAATTTGCTCGCAGGTTTGGATGCATATTTCAAGAGCGAAGAAAGTCATATGAAATAAAAAATGGTACAAGTGATACTATCTAATTCCCATTTTTTCCTATTTCCTAGAAGTGTACGTGTGCTTTACTGAAGAAATTCTACGATTATTCCTTTTATGGCTACAAAATGGATAAAAGTAGTAATGGCTAAGCATAAACAGGGGAGTGAATCAAGATCCGAGCACTAATCCTGGACCGAAAAACATATCGTCGACTAACGTAGTCCTATCTAGAAATAATAGTTTGCCTACTTTGGTGAAAACAAGTAATAGAGATTCGAGTAAAGCTTTTGGGAAAGAAATGATCCACTGTTCAAGACCATTTTAACGGGGCATTCTATTCGTCCCACAACTTCTTATGCAGTGAAGAGAATCTTCTTTCTCCCTCACGATTTCCTTTTCTGGATTCTCTAAGAGCGGCATCCATATGATCAGAAAAGTGATGAAGGGTCAGGTCAAAGTGCTAACATGCAAAGAGCTTCAATGCCCTTACTTGAATATAATATAAAGAGGCCGATGTCCATTCAAAAAAGGGGAAGAGTTGGATGAATGCGCAGGGGATTCTATTGATTAAGCCTCTTCTTAAACCATGTATTCTTCCTCTGATTATGGGCATGTATATCCAATTTTTGATTCTCCTGTTCCAAAGAATATCTAGAATATCTTAGAAAATTTGCAGATCAGACGTGGCATTAGTTCTAGAAGGCTTTATCTTAATGAATGATGTGAATGCAGGAAAGTGAACTTCTGGTTCCAATGTGATGAACCATCTTTTGATACTGAGCACTTGACCGTTGTTGATGCAATTAGCAAGTGAACAAGGAATCTTGGTTGAAGACTCAAACTTGTTGGCTTGGTAGAAGCAAAGGAGTTGGTTATGACAGATTGAGCATCTTGTAGCTAAGAAAGAGCTGATCTATGACCACCATTGAGTTCTATGTTGTTGGCTTCTTCGAAATTGTTGGTCTCATTTTCTTGCTCTAAATAAAGCAAGACAACTTCTCCATACGTGCGAGCTCTGATTCGATGTCCCCTGGTCCTACTTATTACCTTCCTCTAGGAGTTTAGTTCCTAAATAGAAAGATAATGGATGAAATGACTCTTTTCTTTATGTGTGTGTGTGAAAGAAAGAAATTCTTTAGATCTTCATGGAGCGGCAAATTCTTGGGCCGAGCTGGATTTGAACAAGCATAGACATCTCGCCAATGAGGTTGAGTAAGCATCGCCTACCAAGCTAAACTTTTTTGTCGAAAAGGAGTCACTGGTTCTTTTTTAGCACTCGCCCTTTCTTTCTTTTCCATAGGAATAAGCTTCTTTGATCTGGAAGTCACGAATATGTTATCTTGATTTACATATAACTTGAAAATTCCTTAAAATTTCATAATAAAACATATTTTAGTTCAGTTGCATAAAATAGATTCTCAGATGTTTTACAATTTAATGTATGATTACTGAGTTTAGTTTTTCATGCTTAATTCTCCATATAGGGTTTAGGGTTTAATTTAGACAACTTAAATTAGTTTAGTGTTGAAAACTAAGTGATAGACATAATTAATGTGATCATGCTAATACGACTTAATTTGATCCCATCATGAGCCTTCTTTCGTCAGCTTATTACGATGTATATTTTACATGAAAACTATTTCCAAGTTATTTAGAGACATACTAGGTGATAACTAGCGTGGCAAGTTTAAATTTAATTTCATTTCTCTAGCATTTGATCTTTATTGAGCATAGATATAATAGAAAAAAACAAAATTTCCATGATTGCATGTGTATGTTCATTAGACATCATGATATTATGTTTTACATGAATTTGTAGCTTGTTTTAATTTTATCTCAGACAAAATTGTTTAGTTGTAAATCCACCATGTCTTTAGTTACTCAACTACTAAAATTGTATTGGAGATAAATTAGTAATTTTCATGTTAAGAAAGTTGATCTTAATTTGTTTCAGTCTCTTACATATACTTTTTATTTGGTTAATATGATTAGGAGGAGATATCAATAGCACTTAGCAGTTCCGCTAAATTTGGAGTTCATGGTTAATATTTTTTTTATGATATTAAGAGAGAGAATGCATGTATGATGTATCATAATGATATTAGGCAGGTGTATGAATTTAGGAAAAATAAAAAAACATAATATTCCTATTCCGATCTTGTAACCTCGTTTCGTTCGTGTGAATAGGTCCCGTTCTTGTTCCTTCCTCTCCTCTCAACATCCCCTCTTCGTTCGTGAGCTCGACGAGCGGCTACAAGCCTACAACTGGGACAAAGCTCCTCCCTAAACGCCGACAATATTCATCTTGCATACCTTCAAAGTTCAAATGCCATCATGGGATGTAAGCTTTTGGTAGGTCTAATTTTTCTGTCTTGTCTTTTGCACTTTATTTTTTTTTTCTTAATGGTTCTCTGAAAGATTGGTAATCAGCAAAATCCTCTAAATATTTTTCCGATGATAGCTATGACGAGACATCAAAACACCGACCCTTCTATTTTCCGTGCTTTATTTCTGTCCCCAATGAACTGTTTTGTTTATAACCCTTCATTGAACAACACCCTTTTTTTTTTTAGCAGAAGTGAAGTGTAATTTTCTGATCAATTTGACTACCTTGCATACGATCATTCAATTATAAGTATGTTAACAAGCAAGATTTAATTTCTATTTCCCTGTGCTTCAGGCAGAAGTTCATCAGTTACCAGTATGAAATCAGGGTCTCACATTATGCTTGCTTAGTATTCGGTTGTACATATAGTTTAAGGAACAAAGACTTACATAATTTTGATCTAATTACTGCATATTTTGCCTCTTTATCAAGTATACTTTATTACATTATTTGAGTTTAATTTATCATTGATCATTAAGTGACAAATACATATTTAAAATATTATAAATATTTATTTTTTATGTAAATGAAACCTACTTTGCAAAAATATTTAAAACCATATTATAGGCTATTAAAGTTCATTAGATGAAAAATTGTATTAATTTTCATTGGCGTTTTATGTGCTAATCAATCATACATTGAAAACTTGAACGGACATGATTCACGATCATACATACTTTTTTTTTTTTTTGGTTGAATTTTTTAAGCAATTGGACAGTGAAAAAAATAATAAAACAGAAATTAGAATTTAAGGTTTTTGGATTTTAGGCCAACACAAAACAGTGAAACTGAAAACGATAAATAAATTGATCTATATAAAGTATTTAGATCAATTTCTAACAATGTTTGGTCTAAAGTTTGATCCATGAAATGGTTAAAAGAACCGAACTAGATCACGAACTCCACATCTTGGCCAACCACTTATGGCAGAAATTTAATAAGGAATAAGTGTTGGAAAAATTAGAAAAAAAAAAAAAACTGCAAATATAACACTATCACATAAATATTTGACACAAATTTTACAAAAATTTAAGTAAAGATGCTCACACAAAAATAAGGCACAAAACTCAGCAAAGCCAACTGCAAGTGAAACAATAATCACCAAACCATACATTGGATCAAGCCATCAAACTTTCTCCCTTCTTCATTCACAAATAGAGTGGTAAATGCAACATACAAAATAAATTCAAAATATGAGTTTTGAGCTAACGAAGGGTCCCAAGGTGGCAAGTATCATAACTACTCCATCCATTCCTCCTTGGCGGTTCACTTCATATTGACTAAGTCAACATATGACAGGCCATTACACTCACTCACACTCACATATGGATACATAAGTGCACTCAAGTCCACACTAGTTCACTCTAAAACTACAACACAGTAACAATGTAAATGTCCAAACAAATAAAAACAACACGAAATTTTTCTAAATCTTCTTTATCCGCCTCATGTTATTGATCCATCTCTTTCTAATATGACTCTCTAGTCTACATTCCGATAGTTAGTCCAATTCTTAGAGTCAAAGATCTACCGGGTTCCCTCCTTTCCGTCTACTAATTGTGAGATCACCTCAGAACTGTAAGGCCATAACAAACATAGTTTCTAATTTGAATCTTTTGGTCTAAATTTTCTGATGAGTTAATAGTAATGCATTTTAAACGTAACATATTCAAAGCAATTTACAATTATTGCTCAAATTCAATAATCTACGCTATTGTATGCTCCATTGATGTCTCCTTCGAGGTCAGGCCGAGGGCCTACCATTCGTAGTAAAGGGTCAAGCATGGATATATGATTTTCACCTCTATATCATGCATAGCGCAGCTCTGGACCAAAACACAAAAATGTCAAGATAACCCAGTAAGAACTAAGTCCAACCCACCCATCGATCACGTTTTAGTTTCATCAATGGTGGAACCAAATAGTTTGTTTGCAATACCAAATTAGACCCGGTCCTTGCATTCATGTTAATTAAAATGCTCAAGTTGTGCCCAATTTTTATTCATATCTCTATACTGTGTGCAACAAGCACAAGTCCAAAAATCCTTTTCTAGTGACATGAATTACAGAGTGTTGGTAGATAAGGATGAAGAAACAAGAAAATCTATTCTTTCTAGCATGGAACTACAAAACTAGAAGATTGTGGGTGTAAGATTGAATGTTAAGGAAAATTATATTCTCTCCCCTCGTAAGGGTAGAAAAAAATCCAACTTATGTACACTTTTTTTTTTTTTGCTGCAAAGTTATTAAAGGAAAAAACGACTTTGAAGCTTTAAAACACCTCTTATTCACCTAGGGCAGAAGTTTAAGACAAACTTGTCAACTCCTCTCGTCGTCAAAAGCAATATAGTTGGTACCATGCCCCTCATTCCAGCTCGAACTTAACCCTTTTCTCATGCCTTAAAATGTTGCTAGGAAATCCGTCCAGTTAAGGAATTGGACAAGCTGCATTACTTCAAAAATCAAATAGCATTAGGAGAAGATAAGAAAAATTTTGGAATCCAAAAAACAAGAGATATAGCCAACAACTCATCCAAAAAAAAACCAATCACGGGCTTAATGAAAATCAAAAGGACATTCCGAAATACAACAAATTCCATCACTTTAAGAAGCAAATAACGAAAAAAAAGAACAGATCTAGTTTAGTTCTAACACATACGGAAGATTAGGCCATCCCTAGCACCATAAATAAGCCTAATTCTTTCTCATTTGTAAGACTGTCACACGCTTGGCTCAGAGGGTTGCTGGAGGTCACAAGCAGGGATGCAAAGACTCTTAAAATCCAATAATAATGAGAACAGAATAAGATTACATGATAGAAATATGTGAAATAAGAGTTATCATAAACTATCAACTTCTAAGGGAACAAAGCTCCAGAAGATACCTTAACATTTTAGCTCATTTTCTAAGATAGATTCGGATCAGACTTGCATTTTTCTACTGAATACCAGACTTTCAGTAGTAAGGCTTCACACCTGAGAAGCATCTGCCAAAAATTTCGAAGTTGAGATTTGTGAGTCTCCCACCTGTACTAAAGATAGCAGCAGGATGGACGATGGAACGCAAAAAGAAAAGAAGCACTAAACTTTCCACATCTCAAAAAAAAAAATAAAAAAAATAAAAAAGATTATTAAGCTAGAAGTATCATAAGCAAGGATTTTAAAATTTTATGATAAATATATTAATAACAATACATAATAAAGATAAACGAACTGATAACTATCATAATCTTACATGAATGCAAATGATCACAATTTTAAATTGTTATCATATTTTCAAAATATACCTTTAGATTTTTATTCATAGATCTGGTTTGCATTATGAACTTTAGAATATATTTGATTTATCATATCCTAAAATTTATCTGTTGAATGAAGAAACAGGACATCACCATAAAGTCATGTTCATCCTAAGTATTAAATGTGGGATCATCTTGCCGAGGTCTGATGAAAGTAAAGGACCCCATTTTCTTCTTTCCTTCAAGAATGTGAAAACTAAATGTAAACACACGAGAAAATTCTTTTGATTCAAAAGACATAATGAATTGATGTTTTGGAATTACACTATTGAATTTGGGTTACTAATCTCAGTTCCAAATAAACCTAACGCAAGTGAACATATGTATTTTTGTGATGTAAAAGAAGAAAAAAAAGATATAGTAATTCTGTATTAAAAAAAGGACAGAAATAAGGCTGAAGAGATGAAAGCCACAAACGAGAAGCCTCGATGGAAAGAAAAGACTTGCAACAATGAAAGCTTGCAAATTCTAGAGAATATCACGATGTATAATGTAGATTATAGAAATGCTAAGAAAAGAACATATGGCTCTAATGACATGAAAAGAATTGCAGAGAATTAGTTAACTGATTTATTTCGTCTTTATCAAATCTAAAGAAGCCTCCAATAGGAAATATACAATTCTGGAATGAAAAATAAATACAGAATTAAATACAATTAGGATAATCCATATGAATTAGGAGGTGGCAATAATAATACCACAAAATATTGAGGCAGCATGAAGTAAACATGAGAGGTGGAGAATAGTTGGGCTTAGTGAAACAATGCTGGATGCAGAGGCAAAACTGATGAAGACTTACCTTTCCACATAAAAATTCATTAAATTCATAAACTCTTTTCGGATAAACCATACAAATATGTCTTGCATATATGGATGGACAAACTCTTTAAGGAAAAAGCACTCATATGATTTAAAAATTAATTGTGCTTAATTATACCTTTAGAAAATGGAACTGATTTCAAACTTTTCTTTCATTAGAAAGATCCAAGTGGTTATACTTTAGTTACAATAAAAGTTATAAACCACCTAGCATCAGAGAAGGGCCCTATATATCACTAAGGATAGTTGCAAAAGGTTGGGAAGCTTTATAAAGATAACTAAGGTAGGAAGTTAGAGCGTATTTAAATAATTAACAAATTTCACATTGAAATGCTTCAAAATGTTTGTTGATTAAAGAGAAATATTTTTTTAGGTACATAAAATTAGGATGATCAAGGCAAACGTACCACAAAATAATTGTGCTTTTGTTAGAAAAAAACTGTCGAGCATTTTCTCATACCTTTCAAGATTATTTTCAGAGTTTAGAAGGTAGAGACCAGTATATTTTTTTGCCTTGTCAATTATCGTTCTTGACTCTTTCATTAGAATTCATAATAAATAAGATGAATAGTAGTACTAAAGTTAATATCCTTGATAATTTCGTTGATTAATAACAAGTTAAGGGAATTTTTAGTAATCAAGTGAACTAAAATGCTGAGAGGCGATGACATTAATAGTCCCAATGCCAGTTATTTGTGGTATCAATCCATCTATAATCCTATTGTATAGTTTTTTAAACATGGATAAAGGATTTTAAATAAGACAGCAAACTCTATCATATGATCAAAGGCTCAATAGTTCACGGTCTAAGATTATAGATTTATGTTTGGACATTGATGACATTCAAGGACATAACTTTTAAGCAATCACAAGATGATGTTTTTTTGTGCAGATAATTTTGGTTTGAATTGGATAATCAGTTACTTGGAAGAGATTTCTTGGATACCAATGTTACTACGAGATCTTGAATCATAGTAACTAGCAGCATAAGAGGAGTATTTTTTTTTTCAAGGTCATTTCCTGTTTAACCAACATCATAGTTTAAACAAAAACACTCCTAAGAAGCAAGATGAGAAGACTTTGAATTTTGGGGTTTAAAAATAGAGGAGTATGAGAAATATAATAAAGAATAATGAAAGATAGAAGTGTATTTGATATCATTTTGATAAATATGAGAAGAGAATTGATATAGAACGGGTATGGGGGTGGGGGAGATTTGGAATTTGAATTAATTAATTCACACAATGGGATATCAAATTAGAGAATTAATTAATGGAGGGGAATTAATTGGATAGGGAATATGGAAAGGAGAGGGGGAATTGGGGAAAGCTTTAGTTACTTGCATCTTTGGGAATCCCAACTTAAGAAAAGGAAATTAATTACAATCTAATTTATTTATTAATTTGAATTAAATTGGAGTTTCCTAAAATAGAATCCTATTTAACGAAACAATTCAAATTTCAAATTTGGATTGGGCGAA
Organism: Dendrobium nobile; assembly: GCA_022539455.1. Classification (NCBI taxonomy): domain Eukaryota; kingdom Viridiplantae; phylum Streptophyta; class Magnoliopsida; order Asparagales; family Orchidaceae; genus Dendrobium; species Dendrobium nobile. The sequence goes on from CM039730.1 coordinate 55,826,307, forward strand.
TTGAAAGGAAATATCAGTGCTTTGAAAACCGGACCGGACCGGCCGGTTCGACCGGTTCAACTGTGAACAGGTCACAAGGCCGGTCCGGTTCAGCCCTATAACCGCTTCTGCAAAGAACCGGACTGAACCGGCCAGAACCGCCGGTTCAACCGGCAAACCGGTGAACCGGTCCGGTTATTTTTGAACCGGCCGGTTCAAATCTCACAAATTCTAAGTATTTTTTAAATAAATAAATTAATATATATTAAAAACATTTAATTAAAGTTGAATAATTTTATATAATAAGTATTTTTGTCCTTAAAGCATCATGAAACATCTTCACATGACCTCCCCATGTGCTCTCTTTGTGTAAAAAATTTAAATATGCTATATAAACAATAGCAAGAAAGTGTTTCTAAGAGATGTGGGACTAAAAAAAGAGATGAGGAGTGTATGTGTTCATAACATATATAATGGATATAAAACCTATTTTTAAACAGATTTTTTAATTAATTATTTTTTAGGTGAGTGATAATTTTTATTAGTTAACAATAAAAATTTATTTATTTATACATAATAAAAAATAATTTATCATTAATAATTTTATTTATTTATTAATGATTTTAGATATAAATTTATAAAATAACTTTTGTATACAATATATCATAAACATGTAAAATATATTTAATCATATAATATAAAATAAGAATAATTTATATTAAATTTATAAACTTATGCTAGAATTAAATTTATAGTAAATATGTAACATAAATTAATAATAATATATATTAAATTATATGGTTATATATAAATTAAATTTAAAATTTGAAAAATATTCAAATTTAAAATTATCATATTTTTATGAGTGTAAATTCTTATAATTATGAGATTTAATTTTTTTTTTCTTTTATGTGAGATTTTAAAATTATATAAGTTTTTATGTTTCATAGTTTTTTTAATTTAAATTTTTATCTCATACTTTGAATGATAACATTATTTTTATGTTAATTGTATTAAATTTAAATAATACTTATAAATATTTGTGTCATTATTGTAATATTTAAATATGATAAATATTTATTACATCATCCGGTTCGACCCCGGTCGAACCATCAAACCTCTAACCCCTTCTTCTTCCGGTTCATTGACCAGTCCGGTTTTAAAAGCCTTGGGAAATATTTCCCAAATTAATTTTGCAAGAAAAGGAAGGGAATGGAGGAATTTAATGAGGCATTCAAAGCTTTCTTAAATTAATAAATTAAATTTGGAATGAAAGATTTCACCCCAATTTAATTCAAAATTTAAATAGGCTATGAATTAGTAAGTTTCCTAAAATAGGATTAATAAATTAGGCAACTATTCAAATTCAAATAGATTTGAATTTGAACATTACGATAGTTACTTAAAATATGAAAACTAATTTTGGAAAGACTTGATGGCAAGTGAAGATGGGAGGAAACCAAGGGGAGGGCCGGCGGCTTGTGGCTTGGTCGTGAGTGGTGGTGGAGCTAAGGCTGATTTGGTGGAAGTAGAGAGAGGATGAAGATGGTGACTAGAAATAACAAGAAGGAACAAAAACAAAGAAATAAAAAATAAAAGATAAAACCGCGAGCCTTGGACTCTTCCGAAGACTGACGAGTGATACGTTGCCCTTCTCCAAGAGACTTCAAGTCACAAGTCCGGACCATCCTGCAGCTGGTGAAAACTCTGATTCCTTCCCATAGGAATCTCACTAACGTCCTTCCAAAAGAACACAAGATCAGAACACAAATTTTATTACAATTACATCATACCTAATACAAGAGAATGGACCTCTATATATAGGCCTCAAAAGAAACTAAAGACACATTTGTCCCTTGAGCTTACATAAGACAAGACTCTTAAATAAAAGGTTAAAAAAGAGAAAATAGTAAAATTAAATCAAAATACAATTAAATAACTAAAATAAAACGGAGTGATCTCGACCGTAGATCTTCGACTCTTCCTGTGAATATCGTCCATCATCGGATGTCCGCATCAAGAATACTTCATATTTTCTTGTTACAATGGATATAATAAATAACATATTTATAAGAAAAATATAGCCCATAAGATGGAAAAAAATAGGAAAGTAATTAATGTAATCACCTACAATTAAGATCATGCCAAAAAAAGAAATAGTGATTGGTAGATTGCTTATGGAAGACAGGAGAGTGGAAGATTAAGGTGGTTGATCGCATGGCTAATGAGCATTACATCCAATGGAGGAGGCGCTTTCAAGGCCGAAGGTGCTGAAAATTGCCATTGTGAATGCAGGTAAGGAAAGTTTTCCTATTTTGTCGAGAAATGACAACAGGGTGGAAACTAGAGAGGCCAAACTAAGAAAATGTTTCATAAATTTGACTGCATGTTTGGTTCCGCTTAAATTTCTCTTCTTGAAGTTTTTAAGCATATATATATATATTTAGCATGCTGGATGTCTTCTTGGTATGATTTACAATAATGCGTCTCTTTACTGATTGATAGACCTCCTCCTCTATGACCTGTGTTGAATTTTCCATAAATTTCTTATTAGTGTTTTATTAGTGTTAGTGACACAGGATCGAATGAACTAAGCATATTCAACTCAAGCTGAATTGAACGATGCAAGAAGAAGACTAAGAAAAAGTATTTTATTTCATTGAAAATGCCAATGCATCAAAAGTATCTTCTACCGGGATATATATTTCCCTGGCTATAACATTAACCTAAACTAATTCCCACCACTGAGCTAGCTGGGCATCTAATTTCAAGAGAAAAGGAGGTGCAACTACCTAAAAACTAAATAGAAAATAAGAGAAGTATGTAAAAACAAAGGCAACGGATTAATTAGCTAAAAGCACTAACTGCTGGTGCTGAATCAATTCCCTTCTCTTTTGAAGAACTTGACTCATAGTTCAATTCGACAACGGTAGCTCCATCTAGTGGGTGATGCTCAAAGATATGCATGGAAAGTTTTTAAGTTCTTTAGATGATCAAGTCGATTATATAGGAATCATTATCAAGTTTCTTTTTAATTGCAAAGAATACCACAAACTTTAAAGTGTTGCCAGCATACGACCACATCTAATAAAAAATCCTTGATTAAGAATATAAGTCTTTTCTTTTGTGAACCATTTAGAAGATCCACATGCTAATCCAATGTTAATCCTAAAAGGCTACTTACAAACTATCTGAACAACAATGCATCACTGCCCTCGGCATTAATGGAAGGCTTGTAGGTGATATCACCTTCCCAATAGGATAATTGTTCAAATTAAAAGGTGGCACCAAATCAATATGACTCATTCTCAGAGGACCACCTTCAAGCTATAAACAAATGAAGTAGATCGAAAGCTTCCTCTGCACAATGATGATGTGAAGACTGCAGGGAAGACTGCGAAAAATTGTAGGATTATTTGCCACAATGCTTTGATCATAGTGATTTAAATCATATGAGAAGGCATCAAAATAATAATAGTAGAAGATGAACTTATTGCTTTCCATATTTGGTTCTTGCAGCTCCCCAGGAGGCCACAACAAAGAATTCCATATTGACCAATAAGTTACATTCCTATAACATAGGAGACGTACTTTTGGCCAACTCCGAGGGACAACTCTGGGGTACCAACAGAATACTAACTGTTTTTAAAAATATAAATGGTTGAGCTGGTGCGACACTAACAAGAGTTGATACAGTAAAAAGCTTAGGGATCTTCTTCACAATTAAATATATTGGGAGATCATCACCCTCATCTGCATTCCACTTTAACAACCTTTCAAACTGGTCTGCCCTGTGCTTGGATCCATGAACAGGTACTCTAACCTTTGAGATGAGCTCTTGCATATTTGATCCAGCTCTCCCTTCAGCTTGCAGCTTCATTATCTTAGAGATAAGATCAGGGCTACAAGTTTATAATAATCTAAGGTCATATGTTGGACTCCAAGGGCGATTGCAAGCATGCCACAAGTAGAATTGCCACAAATAAGGTCAAATAATCCGTAATACGCTTGTCAGTGCCTTGTTTCAATTCGCTTTCATCTTGATAATAGCCAAACCCTTCAGATCACCCCCACCCATTGAACAAATGTATAACCTTGCTTTCGAACAAACCATCCTCCTCTCTTCACAAGCTTTCGTTCTCACCAAGAATAGCCAAAGCACGGGCAAGAGCCTTCTTTATATGTGGCTCAGGTGCAACCGCGAGAAGCAGAAATTCAAGCAGCTATCAGATTGGACTATGTACGGCAATTCTCTAGGCATAATGCAAATTACCAACAGCTAATAATGCTAGCCGGTATAGCTCTAGGTACTTGTGTGCCAAAGTAGTTTAAGTGATTTCAATACATCTTTAGACATCTTTTCTATAACATCATCAGAATCAAATGCCAGAAATATCATTACTTGCAAAGGTGACATTTAACTCTTCTTAAACGGCGGATTTAAGGGCAAGGTCGATGGGTTGCTTTATATCAAACTCAATCCGCTGTATTGCTAAGAAAGCATTTTTGTCCTGAAAGAGCATATCTAGCTTAAATTCTGAGGATAGAGTGTCGAATTTGAGCTTGAACTCTTGCTGATATTGGGGGTAGGGATTTGGGTGGTAAGTACATCTAGTCTCATTATATGCCCAAGCATCCACTAGGGATTGGTACTGATCCTATTAGCTAGCATCATGGCTGACCCGCCATGATAAATATGTAGGAAGAAATGCCAGAAGGTATGAATGAATAGTCGTCCCAACCAGCCACAGAAGCGGAAGTACAAGCTGACAACATTTCCAGTAGATGCTGAGCTCTAAATAAAGCAAATGAAGAACCCAGACATGATATTGTAAGCCTAATTCTAGTAGTAGACAGGACGGCATCTATCAAAAATCATCTTCAAGCAGTGCACCGAGATCCAAGTTTGAAAATAAAGTGGATCAACATTTGAGAATATTCTAGACACTCAAGCCCCAAGCCTTCAAGGTAACCGCCAATCCAATGGTTGCTAAAGATTGGTTGTTAATGGTTAGAAAAATTCTGGATGGCATGATTTGCCTCAATAATAGAAGGGTTGTGCTTGCAACCTTTATGGTAGAATAAGAGGCAGAAAGATGCTGCACAATCATTTATCTCTGAAAGTTTGCTACTAGTTTATCAATTGAGATTGTGCCTTTCATACCAAAATTGTGTTCTCTGAAAGTTTGCTACTAGTTTATCAATTGAGATTGTGCCTTTCATACCAAAATTGTGTGTCATGATGCCTTCTGGAGATAGTATATATGCAAATAGAAGACGTAGGGTATACATTGATGTTCATGTACGAAACTAATGATGAAATTAATCGTGATAACAATCTTAACATCGATATTACTTTAGGAATATACTAGCTAGTAAAATGCTTTGCCAGAATTAAGTGTTGGAAGAAATAAGTAAGATTCCACTCGCATGAAAAAAAGCCATTCTATTTTTCATGTGAGAGGGGGCTAAAACATTCCCTGATTAGTGCATGAAAGGTTGGTAAATAATTAAGATGCGGAGAAATAGTGTTCTTAGCCAAAATTGAATTATTAAACAACAACGTTTAAAAATTACAAAATGTTCCAGTTGTAGCAAAATTTTCTAATATATTCTGAAAGGAACTACCAGGATTACCATCTAAAAGAGAATTAAAGTTCAAAAAAGCTACTAGATCGTAAACTTCAATTGCAAGGATTAGTCAATAAGGGATCATCCGACCAAGTAATTCACCTTAAAATGCACTTGTACTTTTTCATTATGAAGAAAGATGAATCTATGAGGTTATGCATTAACTATCAAGGATTGAATAAGATGACGATTAAAAATAAATACCCATTACTAAAAATGGATAATTTATTTGACCAGCTGAAAGGTGATGTAGTATTTTTAAGAATGGATTTATGATCAATATATCATCAAGTTCAAGAGAAAGACACAAATGTCACAAAGAAAGCTTTTAGAACTAGATATGGCCATTATGAGTTATTGGTGATGTCATTCAGATTAATGAATGCACCAACCCTTTTAATGGATTAGATGATCCGGATTTTCAAACCATACATAGATCAGTTTGTGATCATATTCAATGATGATATTTTAATATATTCTAAAATGATGAATAACATGCTAAACATTTAAAGATAGTAATAAAATTGCTAAGGAATAATTAATTGTATTAGAAATTGTCAAAATATGAAATTATGTTAAAGAGTACAGCACTTTTGGGACATAAAAGCAGTGGAGAAGGAATGCTAGTGAATCTTCAAAAGGTAAAGGCAATAATGGAATGACTGATACCAAAGAATGTAATGGAAGTTCGTAGTTTTCTAAACTTGGCTGGATATTATCGAAAGTTTATTAAATGATTTTCACAAATAGCTATGTCATTGACCAGCCTATTAAAAAGGATGTTAAGTTTGAATGGACGGAGGAATATGAGAACAATTTTCAAGAATTAAAGAAATATTCAACTGCAACATTAGTTAATAATACCCTCTAGAATAGAAGAATTTCAAATTTACAATAATACATCATCGAAAAGCATAGGGCTTGTCCGAATGCCAAATGAAAAGATGATTGCTTACACATCAAAACAGTTGAACTTGCAAGAGATAAACTATGAAAACCATGATCTTGAGTTGTCTGCTTTAAAATTTGAAGACAATATTTATTAGGTAAAATGTGAAAAATTCACTAACTATCATGTTTAAAATACATATTTACTCAAGAAAGAATTAAAATTGAGGCAAAAAAAAGGCTTGAATTGATTAAAGATTTTGACCTTAATATTGAATATTGCCCCAAAAAAGTAATTGTGCTTTAAGTCGAAAATCCATAAGTATGGCAAATTGGATGATTAGACAAGAGTTCAAATTGATTACAGAAATGGAAGCCTTGCAATAAGATATCCAAAATTTTATGAGATGGGTGTACCATATCAAATTGTCGTGAAACCAACTCTACTAGAAAGAATCAAAGAAGCTCAAAAAGCAAGCAATGAATATCAAAAGCTAGTGGAACAAACTCATTCAGAAAAGAGGCAAGAAATCGCTATTAATGAAGAATGTACAATTACAAATAAGCTTCGTCTATGGATATCATGTGAAACTGAATTAAGTTAGGAGATTTTGCAAGAGGCACACCAAGCAATATATTACATTCAAATAGAGAGTATAAAAATATACAAAGATGTAAAAGGCAACATTTTGGTGGCCAGGCATGAAAAAGGAAGTCATGTAATATGTGGTCAAATGTGAAGCTTGTCAAATTATAAAGCTAAACACCAAAGGCTAAGTAGATAACCACAATCATTACCTGTCCCATAATGAAAATGAGAAGAAATTGCAATGGACTTTGTTACGGGGTACCCAGATCTAGACAAGGTCATGATTGCATATGGGTGATAATTGACAAATTAACTAAGTTTGCTCACTTCTTGTCTATCAAGCAAACAGATTAAGTAGAGAAACTAGCAAGATTGTATGTAAAAATAAAATCATTTGTGTACGTGGTATAAGTGGTATTCCAAAGGTGATATACTGATATTGTATGATAATGATGGGGTATTTACTTCTTAACTCTATAAGAGAATACATGAAAACTTGGGCACAAAGCTACAACCCAGTACAACATTTAATCCACAGACAAATGATCAATTTGAAAGAACTATTCAAGTCCTCAAAGATTTGTTAATATTATGTGCATTGGATTTCAATGACACCTGGAAAGAGTAAATTCCACTAAAAGAATTTGAGTACAACAATAATTATCAATTTAGTATACAAATGGCATCTTATGAAATATTATATGGTAGAAAATACAAAACTCCATTAAGCCAAGTTGAACTTGGAGAAAATAGTTAATGAGCCCAAATTTAGTAAATAAAACTACAACGAATATCAGGTTGATCATAGATAGATTAAAAGCTACACATAACCATCAACTGAAATATTATGACCCTAAGCACCGAATGATAGAATTCTAAGTTCTTGATGTTGTGTTTATGAAAGTTAAGCCAATAAAAGGTGTTACTATATTTGATCAAAGAACCAGGTTTAGTCTAAGATTTATAGGGTCATTCGAGATTATTGAAAAGATTAGTAAAATTGAATACATATTAGCCCTGCCATCTGACTTATTAGACATACATGATGTATTATTGCTAAGAAAATGGGTGCTATATGCACATCGTTGAATACAACATGGAGAAATCAAAGTAAAGAAATACATTACATATTTAAAGACATTTCATATTTTGAAGAGCCTGTAAGGATATTAAAATTTGATGTTAAAAGGCAGAGAAAAAGACAAATCCCTTATGTTAAAGTGAAATGGATATACGTTTAAGATAATAAAGCAATATGGGAAAAATAATAGGAAATGAAACCAAAATTTCCTTAACTATTTGAGTAATTACAAATGACAGGAATTTCGAGGATTAAATTCTTAAAAATAAGGGGAGAATTGTAACATCAATATATTCATAAAGTACAATAAAAAAAGTTTCCTGAAAATAATACCTCACTTTTCGCACATCTCGAAATTTGTCAAACTCAATTTTATTGTACTCTAATCTCATTTCGATTGTTTGATACATAAGAGCATATAGAAATAATTTATATAGATCAAGTTATGAATATAATTAAATTTTTCTAAGTTTTAGTTTAATCTTATTGTGCCTATAATTGATATACTATAATTGTACGCAAATCCCGAAAAATCCAGATAGTATAGGTGATAGAAGTTGTTGGCAATGGAATTTAAGGGTATTTAAATAAATTTGCATATGTAAATATCAATATAACTATGCCTTAAAACCCATAATCAAATCTTTCTAGCCGATACCACCTGTCGGCTTGGGAGTCATGGACAGCAGCCCATGAGTGGAGAAGGCGAAAGAGTTGGCAGAACAGGAACTAGATGTTGTAGTTAAAAGAGAACAACAAGAGAAATAGAGAAGAAAGTATGAGAAGGAGAAGAAAAAGAATAAGAAGAAGTAGAAGAAAGGAAAGGAAAAAAAGCCAAGTTATGGAATTCCATATCAAACTCGATTTGTATTATAGAAATTAAAATATTTGATGAAAGAAAAATATTTCAAGGTAAAATATTATTTATTTTGAGTTTAAGCAAATCATTGAATTCATAATGTTTGAAGTAAATAACTGTTAGATAAAAAGTGCAGAAATTGTTTGCTGAATTGGAATTTCAGCAATATAGAATCAGAGATAGAGAGGAATTTTGTGGCAAAACACTTAAATAGCCTTTAGATTGAAGAAATATAGAAGAAGACAAATAAGATACAACGGATCTTCTATTAGAGAGGAAGATCCGGCTCTCACAAAACTCTGGACGTTGCTAGAGCCCAAGCAAGAACTAAGAACTAGAAAAACTCAGCAAAAACATAGATAAAAAACTAACCCTACCCATAAAAACATACTTAAGCATACAATAATTAAATAAATCCCAAAATAGCCCATTCTATTTGAATTTTCTCTCCAAAATCCCCCCCCCCCACCCCCAGGGCCCCCTTCACAAAAAAAATCCTAATTAAGCTTGTAGACCCCATTAAGATTGGAGCGACAATGATGGGAGTGGAACTCCCCTATTCCGCCTCCAATAGACCTGGTTGGACCAGTCTATCAATACTCCCCTCCCAAAGAGCCACATTGTTCTCAACGTGGACGGAGGGAAACTAATGCTCTACCCTCTCATATGGCTCCCATGTGGCATCATAGCCATGTATGTTCTTCTACTTAATCATCACTTATTCGGGCTCTCCCTCTCCCTTTCATACCCGTTGAAGCTCCAGTGGTTCTAAAATCGCCTCTAAATCCTCCATCAGCGACCCTGCTAATTTTGAACTAGCTCCATGATCCCCCATAGCTCCCCTCAATTGTGATATGTGGAACATGGGGTGTAAGGAAGCGGTTGAGAGTAACTTCAAGCGATATGTCACTGTTCCAATACTCTCCAACACCTCATAAGGGCCAAAGTACCTCGACGCTAGCTTTCATTCCTTCTGTTGGCTACTATCCTCTGTATGTAGGGCCACAACTTTAAGAATTCCCTATCCCCAATGGCAAACTGGATGTCGTTCCTATGCCCATCCACCTACTTTTCATAATTTGTTGAGCCCTCAACAGGTGTCATTTTAACTCTTTCAGCATCAGATCCCTTTCCTCTAGGAATTGCTCTACTGAAGATACTGGTGTACGACTCTACCCAAAATATGCTAAATATGGAGGGTCTCTCCCGTACATCACTTTGAAAGGAGTCATCCAGAGGTCGAGTGGTATGAAGTGTTGTACTAGTATTCTACCCATGCCATCCACTTGGCCATGCCCTAGGTGTTTTTGAAGCAAAATACCACATATATGTCTCCAAGCTCCTATTCACTACTTTTGTCTGCCCATCTATCTGAGGGTGATAAGCGGTGCTCCTCTTCAGCACTGTTCCTTGTAGCCTGAACAGCTCCATAAAAAAATAACTAAGGAACACCTTATCTCTGTCAGATACTATAGACTTCAGTATCCCATGTAGCTTGACCACCTCCCTGATGAATGTGACCGCTATTGTCACTGTCATGTAAGGATGTTGTAAAGGGATGAAGTGAGCGTACTTGCTCAATCTGTCAACAACCACCAGAATCACAGTAAACCCTTACGATCAAGATAACCCATCAATAAAGTCCATAGTGACTTCCTCCCGCACCCTGTCAGGCAGAACTAGGGGTTGAAGTAACCCCCCAGGATCCATGACCATGTATTGGTTCCATTAGCACAACTCATATCTAGCTACCATCTCTTCCACATCCTTGGGCATCCCCTTCCAATACAGCTCTGTTGCTAGTCTCATGTATGTCTTATGTACACCAGAGTGACCTCAAACAATGCTCCAATGGAACTCTTACAGCAAATGTGGGATATGAACTGAGGTCATATGCATCACAAACCTCCTCTATTACAACAATCTCTCTCCCTCTAGAGAGTATCCTAGGAGACTGTTCTCATCCTTCAAAAGATTTGCTCTAATTTTTCCCAACTCCTCATCCTACATAATCTCCTACTTGATAGCCCCCTAGTTCAGCATTAGTGTAATCAACATAGCGAGCTCCCTCATGCATCTAGACAAGGCATCCGCCATCTTATTCTCCAATCCTGGCCTATAATGAATCTCAAAATTATAGCCTAATAGCTTTGACAACTATCTATGATACTCCTCAGCCACCATCCTCTACCCAAACAGAAACTTTAAACTCCTCTGATCCGTCCTGACAATGAAATGCCAACCCAATTAGTATGCTCGACACTTCTGAATGGCTAACACATTAGCCATCAATTCCCTCTCATAAACTGACTTCAACCTAGCTCGGGCTGTCAACACTTGGCTGAAGTAGGCTATGGGTCTATGATTCTACATGAGCACCGCCCCCAACTCATATACTAATGCATCGATCTCCACCACAAAAATCTATCTCAAATCTGGTAGGGCTGAAACCGATACTATGATCATAACTTTCTTTAGTCTCTCAAAGGTCTGTGCAGCTACCTCTCCCCATAAGAAGTTATCCTTCTTTAGTTGCTTAGTTAACGGTCAGGCTATGATGTTGCATCCTCTTAAAAATCTCTTGTAGTACCCCGTCAAACCTAGGAAATCCCTCAGCTCTTATAGATTCTGGTGGGGGTAAGAGATATAGGGGAGCCTATACCCCTCGCCCACATGGGAGATTTGTGAGACCTTGAACCGACGACAACCCACTCATTCACGAAACAAAGATGATGACTAAGATGAGGAAGAACAAACTCTTACATTTCAAATCTAAGACCGAATTAGAAATTAAAAAATAATAATAAAATTACAACGACTTACAATCTTGACTCGAAATCAAAGACACCCTAAAATTGCTTTACTTAGAGACGAAAGATACAGATGGAGTGGCACTTGCGGAGAGACGAAAGAGATTAGAAGCCGAGACGAAAGGTTGGAAAGAGCTCGCAAGATTTCCAGAGGGGATGAGAAAGAAGACGGACAAAGCTCGCAAGCTTTTCTAATAACCCGCAGGTTAGATTTCAAAAATCACATAACATTTAACTAACTTTAAAACATTATAAGTCCCTCATATATATAGGTATGAAAGGGGAATACAAAAGGACACACAACATTAATTTTCTCAAGAACCTAAACATCACAAGCATGGAAATCCCCCATGCATTCACGGAAAACCGCCCAAGCCCAGGAACCGAAGGAGCAGCCGCGGGAGACAAGGAGGCCGCACGGAACCAAGGCGCCACAGCCACCGGGAAACACCCAGGCTCGGAAAACCAGCGGCCGACCGGAAATCCAAGGGGCAAAGGCACAAAAAACAATAGCCTATGGTGGAAGCCAAGGAGCCACACATGGGAAACAACACTTCTTGGAATTCCAAAGGCCGGTTTGGAATTCCAAGGGACAAACATAATTAAAGACATAAAAATAATAAAAAGTACAGTTAATAAAAGATAACTATGAACTAAAATGTTAGCTAATAATGAGCTAACCCTTAGTTCAATAAGTGAACTAAACATCAGCTCATAAATGAGCTAAAATTTCGGCTCAATTTTGATTGAGCTCGTAAACTCGAGGGAGACCAAAATTGATTTATTTTGGACATGAGTTGACCCCCCCTTTGTCTACATCAAACTCCCCTTCTTGAGGACTCAGCTCCCGATGAGTCAGTTCTGGTTGTCTTCCGAAGAGGAGAAGACGGAGCATCCAATTTATTAATCAGGTCTTCATATTTCTGCATGATCTCATCTCGTTCTTTAAGAAATTTATTTTGTAAATACTGTTTTTTCTTGAAGTACCTTTCTATACGTATGTGCATCCATGATTGAAGTTTGTATAGTTCATACTCCAGAGGATTTGCTTACTTTGATGGAATCCACCTATCTATAGGATCTTCAATTTCTTCAGGTTTGCTTTCTTCTGTCTTTCTGTCTTTTTTCATTTTTTTTATGACTCAAACAAGACTAAAAAAAAAGACTCAAAAGACTCAACCTAAACTTAGACTCACAATTCTTTTACGACTCAAGACTCACAAAACTCTCGACAAGACTTGACTTGACAAACTAAATAAAACTTGACAAACTAATTTGACAAACCAAAATTTGACGACCAAATCCTAGGACTTCCTAACTTGCTCTGATACCAAATTGATGGGGACAAGAAATATAGGGGAGCCTATACCCCTCGCCCACACGGGAGATTTGTGTGACCTTGAATGGACGACAACCCACTCATTCACGAAATAAAGATGATGACTAAGATGAGGAAGAACAAACTCTTACATTTCAAATCTAAGACCGACTTAGAAATTAAAAAAAAAAAAACAAAATTACAACGACTTACAATCTTGACTCGAAATCAAAGACACCCTAAAGTTGCTTTACTTAGAGACGAAAGATACAGATGGAGTGGCACTTGCGGAGAGACGAAAGAGATTAGAAGCCGAGAAGAAAGGTTGGAAAGAGCTCGCAAGATTTCCGGAGGGGATGAGAAAGAAGACGGATAAAGCTCGCAAGCTTTTCCAATAACCCGCAGGTTAGATTCCAAAAATCACATAACATTCAACTAACTTTAAAACATTACAAGCCCCTCATATATATAGGTATGAAAGGGGAATACAAAAGGACACACAACATTAATTTTCTCAAGAACCTAAACATTTAGAAATCCCCCTATGCATTCACGGAAAACTGCTCAAGCCCAGGAACTGAAGGAGCAGCCGCGGGAGACAAGGAGGCCGCACGGAACCAAGGCGCCACAGCCACGGGAAAACACCCAAGCTCGGAAAACCAGCAGCCGGCCGGAAATCCAAGGGGCAAAGGCACAAAAAACAATAGCCCATGGTGGAAGCCAAGGAGCCACACATGGGAAACAACACTTCTTGGAATTCCAAAGGCCGGTTTGGAATTCCAAGGAAAAAACATAATTAAAGACATAAAAATAATAAAAAATATATTTAATAAAAGATAACTATGAACTAAAATGTTAGCTAATAATGAGCTAACCCTTAGTTCAATAAGTGAACTAAAGACCTGCTCATAAATGAGCTAAAATTTCAGCTCAATTTTGATTGAGCTCGTAAACTCGAGGGAGGCCAAAATTGATTTATTTTGGACATGAGTTGACCTCCCCTTTGTCTACATCAGATTCCTAGGTAGAGGTAGAGGTCATTTCTGCATTGCCTCAATCTTTGCCTGATCAGCAGCGACCCCCTCCTAAGAGACCACGTGCCCCAAGTATTCCACCCTAACCTATGCAAAGCAACACTTCTTCAGGTTGGCTCGAAGCTGATGTTCTTGTAATACTTCCCAAATCACCCTCACATGCTCCAAGTGCTCCCTTATCGACCTGTTGTACACTAGTATGTCATCAAGTATAATTTAGTGAATCCTGTAAATCTGGAATATTAAATCCTGAGGGTGTTAAATCCTAAAAATATATGTAAAGAAAAATATTAAATCATGGTAAATTCGATGAGATTGTTTGGTTGCAACTCAAGATTTAAGGCAATTAATTCTCTACAACAATAACATCAATCCTTTATCCCACTACGTGAGGTCGGCTACATGATTTTCTTCTCCATTGTGCCTGTTAAGAGTCAAATTCTCATTTAAATCTAATAAAGAGAGGTTGTTTTAAATATTTTCTAATAAGTCAAATCTAACATATCTATTCTCCTAATCGGGTCATCAGAAGGCCGTCATTTTATGTGACCAAACCATCTAAGGCAACTCTCTCTAATTTTATCTTCCACTAGAGCTACTCCAACCTTTGCATGTATATGCTCGTTTTGTATTCTATCTCTAAGAATAAAGCTACTCATCCACCTGAGGCATCCTCATCTCTGCAACACTTAACTTAAGATTGTGCTTCTCTTTCAATGACCAACATTCTGCGCCATATTGCAGGTCTCACCGCCATCTTATAGAATTTTCCCATATGTTTGAAGGGGACTTTTCTATAACACAACAACCAATGCATTCCTCCATTTCAACCATCCAACTTGAATTCTACTAATAATATCCCCATCTATTTCACCATCACTCTGAACAATAGACCCAAGATTTCTAAAGCATGTACTCTTATTAATGACTTGATTACCCAAAGGCACAATTTCCCCACTAGAGTTATTGCTACTAAAATTACACTTGATATATTTGATTTTAGATATACTCAAACAAAAACTTTTACACTCTACGGTTGACCTCCATAATTCAAGTTTACCTTCAACTCCCTCTCTAGCCTTATCAACAAGAAGAATATCATTAGCAAAAAATATACACCATGATACAGCCTCTTACAAATGTCTAGTAAGAACATCCATGACTAAAGTAAAAAGATATGGGCTTAAGGCTAATCCTTGATGTAATTCACTAAAAATGCAAATTTAATTTGTGTTTTTAATTATAACATAATGAAGAGAATAAAATTAAATATTATCAAAATTTTAACAAACTTTGATTATATTTTTAATTATTTATGAGTTAAATATAAATTTTTATTTTAATTACCATCATAACTAACAATTACAAATAATATAATTAGAATATATTTTAATTATCAATAATCTAACTAATTAATTATTTCTTAATTACATTATTTTCCTAATTAGATCAATTAAACTAATTTAATTAATTCATAGTAAAAAGATTGTATTTTTCTCTGTCAATGCTTGCCTATTTCAATAATTTATCTTCTCTTTATCTTTGTCTATGCTCTCCTATAGCCTTAGGCAGTAGGCTTGTCTAGGGTTTGTTTTACCTCTTTTCCATTTCTTTTTTGCTAATTGACTTCGCCTACTTCGTGTGAGATGGAGTTTTGAAAGATTTGTTAAATCCTTAAATCTCGTAATAAAGGAAGCTTATTTGCCTCCTTCAACGACGTTCTTTATGTGGGTCGGAAGTCACGATAGGAGCTCACCGTAAAGATAGCGATCTTTCACCCATTTCGCATGCTTCGGCTAAATCCCCTAAATCCACCGAACTATGGTATTTACTAAATTTGGGATTGAGGGAAAAAAGTGTAAAACAATGTTAAATCGGTACTTAACTTACCGTGAGATTTGAGGAGGTTTTTTTTTTTTTGCATTTGGCAAGATTTAACTCAAATCCTGCTTAAATCTTGTATCTAAATAGCCCCTTAGCTTTGCTTCTTGTTAAACAAATTTTTACCTAAGAAGCATTTTTCATTTTCCCTCTTAATCCTATAAATTTCTGCATGTCATTCACTGCTGCTCTTCTCTTATGATCATTATGATTTAACAGCATTGATGCTTCTACTAACCTCCTTTATGTAGGCTCTTCTCATCTTACTGTTACTGTATCACATTTTCTTAATAAGCACTTCCCCACGCCTCTTGAGAAAGCAACTTGACACCACAACATTTTAATTAACTCTTCATTTATTATGGTTGCATATTGCACTACAAATTATTGCCTCGGTTTAGTTATCATTTCCCAATAGCCATACCCTTAGAACAAACTAATTATATTTTTAAAAACTCTCCCTAAATTTGACATAAGAAGAAAGTTAGCAAGGGTACAAACCTCTATGAATATTGTCCAGCCATCCCAACTGCTACTGCCGGTTCATCTTTCTTGTAATACGATCGTACAAGTCAGGTTTTCCTGCCTTTTGAAAGAAATTCTTCAACTTCTCGATCACAGTAAGCCGCAACTCTATGCCCCTGTCAAGCATATCCTCGGCATATCTTGTCACAAAACTCAACCTCCCCAACTCAGCCAAACCTAGGAGTAGCTCATTGGCAGACTCACTGTCTGGCGTCATTAGCTCCTCCATGACGTAGCTCCACACGTCAAGAGCAGCTGCGGGGTCGAACTGATCGAAGAACATCCTGATAGCAGCGGCGCAGTTGGAAGGAGTCGGCGGCTGCTCGTTTTTCTTCATCTCCCTAAAGAACAACTCAGCCTCACGAGCCCGATTATTCCTGATAAGACACTCAAAAATAGCATTGTAGGTGCGAGAGTCGGGGAAAGCACCATAAAAGGGCATCTCATCAAGATAGCGAAAGGCAAAGTCAATCTTTTGGTTGTTGCAGAGGAGGGAGATCATCGCGTTGAACATGACCAAATCGGGGACGAGGCCACTGTCGGTTACCATGATATCCCATAGAGCAAAGGCATGATCGGAGTCATTGTGCTTGACGAGGATGTCAAGGGCGTTACTGAAAAATTTGAGACCGGGGAGGCAGTTATTGGACTTCATGACCATGAGGAACTTGAGGGCCTCCTGAGGCTGGGCGGCCCGGACAAGAGTGCTGAGAAAGGCGTCATAAGCGGACATGTTGTTGGCGTTCCAGCCGACGCGGATGATCATCTCGCCGAAGGTTGTCTTGGCGCGGGCGGTGTTTCCCTCCTTCTCCCAGCCCTCAAAGAGGATGGCGAACGTATCGGCGTCAGGGGGCACGCGGGCCTTGATGCGGTCAAAGAAGTCGGCGGCGTCGGCGGTGCGGCCGTCTTGGCGGCAGATGGCGCTGAGAAGAGAGTTAACGGCAACGACGTCCTGCGAAACGCCGTAGCGATCCATGACGTCGAAGGTCATGATGGCCTCTTTAATCTTACCTGCGGCGCAGTAAGAGCCGAAGGCTGAGGCGAAAGTGGCGGCAGACAGTATGCCACCCTCCTGCTTCATCGAGCGGATGGCGTCCCACATGGCGTCAAAAAGGCCATTGCGGCCGAGAATGTCGATCATGAGGTTCCAGGCGCGGGGTGTGTGCTTCAGGGAGAGACCTGACCAACGAAAGAACTGAACGGCGGACGAAGGGTAGGAGTATGAGAGGCAGAGGACGGCCTCCACGATCTCGGGGACCGGGATGATGCCGCAGCTGGAGAGGGCGCGTTCCAGTTCCGTCGTCGGGGTGCGGGAGAGGATTTCGCAAAGGGAGCGAACGCGGGGATCGTTCGGGTGGAGGATGACCGGAGCCGGAGTAGCTTCGCCGCTGGCGACGAGTTGAGGAGGATGTAGAGGGTCATCAGGTTTGGCTGTTGCCATTATCGCCGGCCCTCGCTACTTCGGCCCCTTTGCCTCCGGAGTCGGAAAGAGAATCCCTAATGTGGAACTCAGGAAAATGTGCGCGCGATAAATATTACGTGAATACTAACAATAAGAAGATTGATTCAATCACACCAAGAACTAAGAAATAACAACCAAATCAAAATTACATGTTGCACAAAGCAATACAAAACACAAAATACAAAAATAAGAAGATCAAATAGAAATTGCCACTTCCAATCAATCAAATTGAGAAAGACTATCAGTTAATAGTTACAGGTTAGAAGTCATGCAAATTGAATTAAAACACACCAAAATAATTTATTAGATAATCTTTCACAGCTGAATAGGCCTATAGTAAAATATAAGAAGACATCAACTGAATTAAAAAAAATATGTTAAAATATGCATGAGCCAAATTTATTATAGAGTTGTTTAATTTGTTAGAAAAATATGCAATTAATAAGGAAATAAATACTTGAGTACATGTATCATATAGATCTTAGCTCTTGAGTACATGTACATGTGAGTTTGTTAGAAAATATGTACTAATATAAAAGCCACTTTTATAAAAGCTAATAAAAATCAATTTTTGTTTGAAGTTGGAGGTTTTATATCATTTTGGTGGACCATAATCCATGAATTAATTCCACAAACATATATAGTTACAAACAAAATATGACCTTAATGATTCTTTAATGGCACTTTTGCATCCATTCAACATCATACTTTTATTTTTGCATCAATTTTGATAAAAAATATCTTATTAAAATCAAATTAAATATTTTTAACGTTAATAAGTATTGCTACTAAATGAGCATGAGGTAAGTCTAATGGGTCCAATAGCTACTAATGATGCATATAATAGTTTTGTAGTAGACTAGTAGTCATGGGTAATGATTAAGATGGTCATGACTTCATAGATATTTCATCACTGAAATGTATATTACATATTATTACCCCCTTATATAATGTAATTTTATAGTACCCTTTGCCCACTAATTTGATTGAGGAGAAATTGAGTGGAAAAGTAATATCTTTTCTATTTTTCATAAAGGGATATCCAAAAAATTGAAGAATAAACATAATCTAATATCATGCACGCTTCAATTTTAAGTAGAGAATCATAAGGACAAATATGCACAAGTTTTAATTTACTTCGTCAAAACAAATCCTTATCAATAACACCTAAACCAAACAATCAAGATGTAATTATTAGGTAAATAATTTTATTTTTTTAATTTTGCTTTATTATTCCAACCAAAACATAGCCAAAAGAGAGGCATTCCCAAAAGGAGAAGAGAAAAATAGAAAAAAAAAAAAACAAGAATAAGAAGGAACACATGATGGTATGCTTTATTCCTCCAACCAAAACACATTAAAAAAAAGAGGCATTACCAAAAGGAGATGAGAACAACATGAAGAAGAGAACAAGAATAAGAAGGAACATATGATGGTGGAATTCATGAAATAACAAGAAGATCAAATACAAATGGTCACTTTTTATCAAGTAAATTCAACCCTCGTATCATGTTACTCCAACATGTATTTTATAAGATCATTCAAATTTTAATGTCTCTATGCTAATAGATTTTTCTAGCTTCAGAATCATTTTTTCATCATGATGAATAAACTTATGTAATCTTCAAAAAACTTATACCATGTCACATAACGAGCATAAACAAATATAAATAATATTTTCATCTTGTTACCTTTCTAAACCAATTATTTTGCCTCTTATGCATTTATCTACATTCAAGATATTTTTCATATAAGATTGTAAGTAACAAGAACTTATTTATACTTAATTCAATCAACTAGCCAAAATAACAACTTTAATATAAAGCATTCACCTAATAACACATTACAATCAATCATTCTTCAATAAACCTTCTATATGTGCTTTCAATCATTATCTTATTTTTTGTATTAATTAATGTATATCTCTTTGAGAATTAATAAGAAAATAAATATCTTTGAGACCTCTAGTTAGCCAATAAACAAACAACATTTAGTTCTTGACTTAATTTTTGTTAAAAGGAACAACAATAGGAAAACTAGCGACATAACCCTAAACTTGTATATAACTTTATTTTCATGATAGAGCTAGGTCTTCATATTGCACCAACTTGAAAGCTAACTCAAATCCAACATGAAAAGTAAATGAAGATCACAATAAGTCATTCGTGCTTGATATACTAACGAAAGGATGTGTTTGGACGGATGTTGAAGGTTTAGAATAGAATACACAAGAGCTAAAAATACTTTGATGGCTTACAAGAAATAGGAACTAAAAACAATATATAGTTTCTTCCTTGAAATAGGAACTAAAAACAATATATAGGTTATTCCTTGCATATATTTATCTGCATTTTGAGAAAAATAAGCTTATAAAGAGATGTTATATCTTTAAATATAAATATAAATATATATATATATATATATATATATATATATATATATATATATATATATATATATATATATATATATATATATATATTCTATATTTAAAAAATAAAATCACTCACCAGTCAAAATTAAAATAAATAACAATGCATTTGTTTAATTAACAGTTTACAAAAAAATTATCAACAAACATACAAAATAGATTTAAATAAAAATTTTCATAACCTTGTTTTCATTTCTAACTCATAAACGTGGCTCACACCTTATAACAAACATAATAAATACAAAAAAGGGTGAGAAAAGTAGGAGGGATACAATAAAGCAATTTATATGCTATTGAAATTACCAATCTCACTTGAAATAATTTACACACAATGTTAATAATGAGCACCTATGCATTTCTTAAGATATATGTTAATAAGAAATTTATCAAAGATTAGATAAATTATAGCTATTGAAAAATACTTTAAGGTCCCAATTGGTTGCTTGAAGCAAAAAAATTATGCTTTGAGAAATTGAAGTTTGCTAAATAGTTTTATTTCGTTGGATGTATTCAGGAAAAAAATAATTAGTTTTAAACTTCACAAATACCTTTAAAATCTCTCATATTCAGCAAAATGAGATTTAAAAATCACTATTTTACAAATATTTTCTATCTACAAGCTGCCAAATGAGTCGAATAATTGAGTATTTGCATTTTGAACTTCAATGAATGTTTGATAATTGCTCCTTCACACAAAATATTTAGACCACGAAGGAAAACCAATAATTTACATAATTATTTTATTAATAAAAAGTTATTACAAATTTGACACCATCAGTTTTATATATATGTAGCATTAAGACTAGTAGTACAATAATTTTAAATATTTAAACAATAGTGGAATATAATATGTTATGATACAAAAACTATGAAGAATGAGCTCTTAAGGAAATAAAAAATTATGAAAAAAACTTGTTCAAATAACACAACATAAAGCAATCTTTGGCATTTTCTTTGGCACTTTGGGTGGACAGCTCTCGAAAATATTATATCTATAGGAAGCATCACATGATAATGCATAAGACTATCATTCACTTCAGAACTTTTATCGCATGGAATGATGATTGGCAAGAAGACTTGAACACATAATAAGATCATGTTTGAGAAAGAATTTGTATATGATTAAATTAATAACCTACTTTTAAAATTAATAAATGTTATAAATACTACTCATAACCTTCTTATTCTTAGAGCATTACATGTTATCAAATGACTTTTCTAACCTCATTAGTCAGTCATGAGCTGCCTGAGGTTCTACTGCACCCTAAAAATGAGGTGGCTTCAGCCTCATGAATAATTGCATATTTCAATCTATCTTATCTCATCTAACTTTAATCATCCTACTATAGGTTTCCTCCATAAGGAGACCTTCTAGACCAGCAAACTACATCATCAAATTAGATATCACCACCCATATAATACTCTGTATAGTTGCAGCTTTACTGGAATTTTGTCCATCAGTTGCTACCAGATCTTAAGGGTCCATTATCAATAACACTTCTATCTAAAATAAAACACTGTGTTTAATTATATGCACATGTAACACATGTACTTAATGAAAATTATACTAAACTACTTGATTCTTTCCTTATTTAACTACATATCATTTCATATGGCTCTAGCTATGATTTAACTTCTCTAAATCATTTTTCTAATAACACTCTATGATGCTCTGGGGTTTAATGGGTAAATCTAGCTATCTCTGTCACGACCCAACCTGATCGGGACGGATCCCATCGCATTGAGTCGCGACTGATGAACCACATGATCTAATTTTTGGAATTTGTTTTCAGACTTTCTTCCAATATACAAAGGAAAATAGAAACACGTACAGAGCTGCTACAAACATACAAATATACATAAACTAATCCAAAATTTTCTTTTTTTTTTCTTTCATGATCAAAATAATCATATACATTACAGTGCATAGCTACAAACAGAAAGTACATAGCATAACAGAAAAATAGCCATGACTGTACAAAAATCAAAAGTACAAAATACATATGACTTCAAATCATATCCTGAACAGCTAGTCCAAAACTTCCTTCCCTTTCCCAGAACCTAAAAACATGAAGAAAATCATAGTGAGCTAACATCTCAGCAAGATCACACTAGTCGATCTAAATTTCCAGATTCTCACATTCAAAATACTTTCACAGAAGCTTTAAAATAATTTATTTAGATCGTCGTATATAATTCAAATAATCGTACAGAAATCATATAATCAGACATAATTCAGATATTCGTATAGAACAGATAAATAAATAGAATTCGGATAACATATACAGAAGAACTGAATCAAATTCATATCACAAAATCATTCAAATCAGATTATAAATCATAGTTCAGATCAGATTTTCTGAACCCAGATAGAATCTCAAAGAATTCTGGCCCCTTATGCCTCCCTTTGTGCTTACAGCACCAGAACTTATGCAGAATCAGATCAGATTTCATTTTCATATTCCCGGAACCAGAAATAATCTCAAATGATTATGGCCCCTTATGCCTCCCTTCCCTGACACAGACAGAATCTCAAAGGATTCTGGTCCCATATAACTCCCTTCTGATATCATTCAAATCATATCAAATTATCAAATCATCACATCATAGCAAATACGGAGTAATTGAGCACATATCAAAATTTCACCTTTTCGTATAGCGTCAGACAATAGAAAGCCAATGAATAAAAAAATATACAATTTCAGAAAATAACCAAATTACCAGAGATTGTATAAAACAATATTTCAAAGCTTTTATTGTACTAAAGCAATATTTTTCGTCATCCATATAATTTTCTATTCCATAAAAATCCCGCAGATTTCAAAATACCCGGAGCAAAATTTTCAGAAAATATTCAAAATGTGCAAAATCATAATCTCTACAATATACCAAAAGTTACGAGGTAAAAATTTTACCAGTGCAAAGTTATACCCATTTTTCGCAACGAAAACAAAATTTTAATCAGAATATTTGTCAAAACTCACATTTCTGAAAATTGAGAAAGACATAATGTGCCTTACCTCGAGTCGATCAACTTTTTCCAACTGTGGCGAAGCACAAAAACGGATCGAAGTTACCCAAAACACAACTTCTCCTCTTTCTTCCATTTTATTTTTCTCTTTCCGAGCTTTCTCTCTCTTTAAAATGAAAAAAAAGGATACTTAATGGGCTGAGATATTTCTAATAGTACGGATGATATTTAATTTCGTCCCGGGACGATCGGCTCTGTTTCCACTTAGTACGAACAATAATTAATTTTGTCCATGGACGATGGGCTCTGTCAAAAAATTTGTTCTGTTCGTACAGACGAACCTGCACCATGTTCAGTTCGTACAGACTAACAATAGATATTTTCAAAACTTTTTTCAGATCGTACAGACTAACTGCACAAAAGAAAAAAAAAAATTGAAGATAACTTGAAAGTTTAAGGGTTTCACAATCTCATCCTCAATGTATAAAACATCATTGTCGACTAATTCTTCCAAAGACAATTATATAGCATAAATTTCCATTTAGGCTTTTCATTCCATATGAATTATATACAAATAATTCAATATAAATTATTCTACACATCAAACATAAAGAAACTAGATTAATAAAATACCTTGGTTGAACAAGCTCCTAGTGATGCTGATTCTATCAACTTCTACTTAGCCAATTCTTTCTCTTTTTCTAAATGAGTAAACACTCCACATCATGGCCAATGAGTTGTTCAGTAGGCTATTATGTTATATTTGTAGTATATAAATATAAGGATTAAATAACATATATAGAAAAGTAAACTAAACTTTACATTAGAAAATATGAATTGAGGGATTACTTTACTTATTGGTTTACATTTTAAGAAGAATATCAAAGGTACATTTTAAACTTGTATGTGTATTAGAAATAAACTTTCATAATTTGCTACTTGAATTTGAACATTGTAAACATAAGCAAGTACTGTCACGACCCAACCCGATCGGGACGGATCCCGCTTGCATCGGGTCGCAACGGAGCCAACAAATCCAGGATCTAGCTTTGGAATTTGCTTCAGAACTTTCTTCCAAATATAACACAGATAGAAAAACATAGAACGACTATAAACATCCGAATACAACACAGTACATCTATCTTTTCTTTCATCAAAATAATCATATACAGATACAGTACATGGCTTACAGACAGAAAGAACAGAACATAACAGATAAGCCATGACTGTAACAAAATCAAAAGTACAAAATACCTAATCACAGATCAGACTCTGGACAGCTAATCCAAGACTTCCTTCCTTTTCCCAGAAACTGAAAACCACGTAGAAAACAATGATGAGCTAACAGCTCAGCAAGACATCAATCACCAATCAAAATCATCAAAAACTCACATCAGAAATAGCCGTACGAAAATCACAGAACATATACTTATTCAATCATAAATCCACAACCCATACCAAAAAATGAAGTCATGTTAAGTCAGAGTTCAGAACAGATATCATAAAACTTTTAAGTCACAGAACAGACAGAATCGTACGGAATATCCAGAATCGTACATATATCAGAGGATTCATAAAACAGATCAATAAGTCACATAACAGATCTCAGATATCAAACATCATGTTCTAGATAACATATCAGATTTCAGATTCTCCAGACCCTTACAGAATCTCGACGGATTCTGGCCTCTTATGTCTCCATTCCCTGACACTTACAGAATCTCAACGGATTCTGACCCCTTATAGCTCCATTCCCTGACACTTATAGAATCTCAACGGATTCTGACCCCTTATAGCTCCATTCTTCATAGCACATACACACTTTATTTTCAAATTATCTTATTTCAGAAATCTCAGAAATCATATGGAAATTCAGCGGCATAACGGCAGTATACGAAATTTACACAAAATTCACATATTCGGAAATTTACCAAATTACCACAGAACATTTATAACAATATTGTAAGACTTTCATTGTACTGACAAAATATTTTACAACATCCTAATAATTGGCAGTTCTCTTAAAACACCACAGAATTCAAAATATCCGGTAAAAATCTTCCAGAAAGTACTCAAAACGTGCACAATTATCATCTCATAGACATACCAAAAGTTACGCGGTAAAACCTTTGTCAAAAGAAAATAATACCCGAAATTCGCTAACGGAAACAAAATACAAAACAGAAAACTCGTCAAAATCTTCATTTCTGAAAATTGAGAAAGGCGGAATGTGCCTTACCTCGAGTCGGTCAACTTCTTTAACTATAGCAACGGACGAAAACGGACCAGAGTCGCCCAATAATCACTTTTCCTTCTTTTTCCTTCGTTTTTCTCTCTCCTGGCGTCCTTTTCTTTTCCAAAAATATCTCATTTCTATATATATCCAGACTGATCGTCCCGGACGATCACAACTTCGTCCCGGACGATCTATGCTCTGGACGAATTTCGTCCAAACGAAATTAATTACCGTCACGGACGACTTGGGCTCTGGACGATTTTCGTCCAAACGATCCAAATTTCGTCTAAACAAACTGTTCAGGATCCAAATTTCCAGCACAACCTGTACCGATCGTCCTGGGACGATCCAACTTCGTCCAGGACGATCCTGGAGCAAAAATAATCTTTACAATCTCCCCAACTTCAGAAAAATATCGTCCTCGACATTGCCAATCCAAAACTCAGTCAAAACAGATACGGATACAACTGCCTCATGTCTGACTCCTTCTCCCAAGTTGATTCCCGTGCTGTTCGATGCTTCCACTGAACTTTAACCATAGGAATTTGTTTACTTCTTAACTTATGAATATCATAAGCCAAAATCAACTCAGGTTCTTCTTTGTACTGTAGATTCTTCTGAATCTCAACCTCATTAGCAGAAAACTTCTTTTCAGAATCAGATATCCACTTTCTCAAAGTAGATACGTGAAAAACATTGTGCACATCAGACATCTGATCAGATAGTAACAGTCTATAAGCAGACTTACCAATCCTTTCAAGGATTTCAAAAGGTCCAACATACCTTGGACTGAGCTTACTCACTTTTCCAAATCTGCTGACTCCTTTCATCAGACTGACTTTGATATACACAAAGCCACCAACTTGAAATTTCACAAATCTGTGCTTCTGATTGTAATACTTCTGTTGTCTATCTTGTGCAGCTTTCAATCTTTCTTTAATCAACTTGATTTTCATAATAGTTTTATCCACAAATGTAGCACCCATTTTTTGTCTATCTCCTACCTCAGTCAGAGTCAATGGAGTTTTACACTTACGACCATACAAAGCTTCATAAGGTGACATACCAATGCTAGACTGAAAACTGTTATTATAAGCAAATTCGATCAAAGGAATATGATCTTCCCAGCTTCCTCCAAAATCCAAAACACATAATCTCAGAAGATCTTCCAGTACCTGGATAGTCCTTTCAGACTGTCCGTCAGTCTGCGGATGAAATGCCGTACTGAAATGCAACTTCGTACCCAAGCCTTGTTGAATACCCTTCCAAAGTCTGGAAGTAAACCGTCCATCTCGATCAGATACAATCACTTTAGGCACACCATGTAATCTGATAATCTCCTTCATATATACCTGTGCTAACTTATCCACCGGATCTATCTGCCTGATTGAAAGAAAGTGTGCAGACTTCGTCAATCGATCCACAATCACCTAGATGGCATCGTGTCCTTGCCTAGATCGAGAAAAACCCATAACAAAATCCATTGTTACCTCTTCCCATTTCCACTCAGGAATAGACAACGATTGCAAAAGACCTCTTGGTCGCTGATGCTCTGCCTTCACTAACTGACAGGTCTCACATATCGAAACAAAATCCGCTACATCCTTTTTCATTCCAGACCACCAGAACAAACTCTTCATATCTCCGTACATCTTGCCACTTCTTGGATGTATCGCATAGCCTGAATGGTGAGATTCGTACAGAATCTCTTTCCTCAAATCTCCAAACACAGGAATCCACAGTCTATTCTTGCAGAAAATAACACCATAATCAGAAACTCGGAGTTCAGGTTTCTTACCAGATTCAACCTGAGCAATCAACTTCAAATAATCAGAATCCGACTTCTAAGCTTCCTGAATTCTTTCTTCCAGGGAGGACTGAATATTCATCTGAGTCAAAATAACAGAATCTGAACCAGTAGAGGAAATCACCTCTAACTGTAATCTTTCCAGATCTCGTATCAAATACTCATCAGAAGTGAGCTGAATACCTGATAAACCAGAAGATTTCCTGCTCAAAGCATCTGCTACCACATTAGCCTTGCCAGGCTGATACTGAATCGTCAGGTCGTAGTCCTTCATCAACTCAAGCCACCTTCTTTGCCTCAAATTCAGATCCTTCTGAGTAAATATGTACTTCAAGCTCTTATGGTCTATAAAAATCTCACATTTGACGCCATACAAGTAGTGACGCCAAATCTTCAAAGCAAACACAACTGCAGCCAACTCCAAATCATGCGTTGGGTAATTCTTTTCATGTGATTTCAACTGTCTCGAAGCATAAGCAATTATCCTACCATGCTGCATCAGAACACAGCCCAAACCTTTCAGTGAAGCATCACTGAACACCTGAAATTCTTCCGTACCTGATGGAAGTGCTAACACTGGAGCTGAAGTCAAACAATCCTTCAACTTTTGAAAATTAGCCTCACACTCCAATGTCCAAACAAAAGCTACTGACTTCTGAGTCAGTCTCGTTAGAGGCGTAGAAATCTGAGAAAATTCCTTCACAAATTTTCTATAATACCCAGCCATGCCTAAGAAACTACGTACCTCGAATACCGTAGTAGGCATTGGCCAATCAGCAACAGCTTGAATCTTCTGGGGATCAACAAAAATACCTTCACCGCTCACCACATGCCCCAGAAAAGAAATGCTCTTCAGCCAGAATTCACACTTGGAAAACTTAGCATATAGCTGATGCCGCCTCAAAGTTTCCAACACAATGCTCAAGTGCCTAGCATGATCATCTTTAGAAGCATAATACACCAAAATATCGTCGATGAAGACGATCACAAACTGATCCAGATACTCCTTGAATACTCTGTTCATCAAATCCATGAAAATAGCTGGTGCATTGGTTACCCCAAAAGGCATAACCAAAAACTCGTAGTGCCCGTACCGAGTACTGAAAGCTGTCTTCAACACATCAGCTTCCTTCACTTTCACCTGATAATATCCAGATCTCAAATCAATCTTCAAAAATATGGAAGAGCCAGAAAGCTTATCAAACAAGTCATCAATCCGTGGTAATGGATACTTATTCTTGATCGTGACTTTATTCAAGTCTCTGTAATCAACACACATACGGAGTGTTCCATCATTCTTCTTTACAAATAGTACAGGTGCTCCCCAAGGGGAAATACTAGGATGAACAAATCCTCTATCCACCAACTCCTGGAGCTGAACTTTCAATTCAGAAAGTTCCTTCGGTGCCATCCTGTACGGAGCTTTCGATGTCGGAGCTGTACCCGGAAAAACATCAATAGAGAACTCAACATCTCTATCCGGAGGTATACCAACCAACTATTCAGGAAATACATCAGAAAACTCCCGTACAACCGGGATATCAGAAAGAGAATCCACATCTATGTTCATATCCCGTACAGAAGCCAAAAATACCGGGCAACCCTTCTTCCACATTCTTCTAACTTCCAATACAGAAATCAGACAGGATAAAACTCCTCTTAACCCTTGAAATACACATCTCTCACCATCCATAAACAAGCTCACTTGCTTCTTCAAATAGTCAATCTGAGCCTCATATAGACTCAACCAATCCATGCCCAAAATCACATCGTAAGAAGAAATCGACAACAAAATCAAACTCGATTTCCACTTCTTGCCAGAAATATCAATCTCACAAAAACAAAACTTCCGGGCAATCAAATTACTTCCAGCCGGCAAAATAACAGAAAGAGAAACCGGTAGCAAAACAGAATTCAGATACAAAACATCAAAACAACGCTTGGAAAGAAACGAGTGACTGGCTCCAGAATCAAACAAAACACGACAGGGTTGATCAGAAATATAAATCGTACATGTCACTACATCCGGAGCGTCTCGAGCCTCCTGCTGACTCAAACTATACACTCGAGGCTGAACTGGGGCTGGAGCTACTGAACCACTAGACTCCCGCTGACTACCAGTAGGTGGTCTCCGTGCCATAGAACTAGATCCACCATCTCTACCACCAGAGGATCCTTCAGTTATAGTACGCGGAGGAACAGTCCTCGGTCTTCCTGCTGAACCAACAGGTCTACTATCAGATCGAAACTCAGATCGTCTATCGAATCCAGCCTGTGGACACTCTGCAATCCGATGTCCTGGCTGACCACATTTAAAGCACTGACCAGTCGTCCTAAAGCACTGGCCAAAATGTCGTCGTTCACAAGTTTGACACACAGGTGTCCCACTAACTGATCCCGAACTAGTCGTACCAGTAGCGACAGTACCAGAAACTATAGTGGATCCCGACTGTCCACTCCTCCTGAAGTCTCCAGAAATAAATCTCCTCTTGCCAGAGGAACCACTACTAAAAGTATCACCCCCAAATCTCTTCCTACTCGCAGTCCACTGCTGTTGAGTAGCCATCAAATCATTCTCTATCAGACGAGCTCTCTCCACAAGCTCAGAGAAATCAGAAATATGAAATGGCACCAGGGGCTGCCTCAGACTATCTCGTAGTCCCCTCAGAAATCTTTAGCACCTCTCAGCAGAAGTACTTACCAACTGTGGAGAATAACGGGCTAAAGCAGTAAATTCGGTCTCATACTGCATCACAGTCCTGCTCCCCTGAACAAGTCTCAGAAAAGTCTCCTGCATCTACTGTCGTGCAGAAGGAGGTACAAACCACGATCGAAATTCCTCAGAAAATTCTTCCCAAGTAATCAAAGAATTTAGCTTCCCTTGGAACTTCGCCTCCTGCTGGCCTATCCACCAGTGCTTTGCTTCCCCATCCAACAGAAAAACTGCCAACAGTACCTTCCTATCCGACGGACACTGCATATCGTCAAAAGTCTTCTCTAACCTCCTCAACCATTCTTCAGCTGCTCTGGGCTCAACAATGCCCTCAAACCTCGGAGGTTTCAATCTCAGAAATAACTGCAGATGTTTATCTATATCTTCAGATCGGACAGTAGAGGCTCTACTCTGAGTTTCGCTCATCATTTGAGCAATCAATGTAGCAAACTGAGAAAGTGTATCAGAACCAACCACTAGGGTTGTACTACCCACTAGAGCTGCCTGACTAGCACTTTACCCATCTGTCATATCTGGGTCTGGCAGATCCATGATCACACAGAAAACTAAGCACAAAATAACAGAATAAAAATCCAAACAAACCAGACCTACCCCAGACAGACTCACAGATTCACTTCCTATAGCTCTGTCTTACAATTCAAATTCCAAATTCCAAAACCATTGCTCTGATACCACCAAAGCTTGTGTGAGAGCTCGTTCCATTAATTTGCCTGTTTAGATTTGAGTTTTCCTCCAAGGATCATCCGGGACGATATTGAGATTGTCCAGGACGATCAGTGCAATAAAACAGCTGATTTTTCTCGAATGGGATCATCCAGGCCGTTTTTGGATCGTCCTGGGACGATTAGATAAGACAAAAATCCAGAGAGCAAAATCGTAATTATCGTCCTGAGGAATCGTCCTGGACGATTGGATTTTGTTCACATCGTCCTGGACGATGTGACGATCGGCCGGGCCGATCAGACTTGTTTTATAAGGAAATCAGCTCGTTTTGAGGAGAGAGAAAAGATATTTTTATAAAACAAAATATCTGAGGAGAGAGAAAGAGAAGGAAAGCGAAGGAAAAGCTCATTTTCGGAGGCCGCGGAGCGCTTTTCGTCCGACGCCGCTGTTGGGAAAAATATTTATCTCGCTGTAAGGACTCCGAATCCTATTTTTGTTTTCGAAGATGTTGAGTTTTGGTCGTTTTGTGCACAAATTTGTGTTTTCGTTACCGAAAAACGCGCCGCATTTTGTATTGACGAAACTTTCACCGCACAACTTTTGATATGTTATTGATATGATTTTTCTGCTCGTTTTGAGTATTTTCTGTAACAATTCTACCGGTTATTTTGGGTTCTGTGCGATTTTGATCGAATAGATAAATATCAGGTTGTTGATTGATGTTGCTTCAGTAGAATAGAAGTCTTATAATGTTGTTGTGCACGTTCTGTGGTAATTTGGTAAATTTCTGATTTGGTGATTTTTGTGTAAATTCCGTATACTGCCGTTATGCCGCTGCATTTTCGTACGATTTCCGATTTTTTCGGAATTGATGATTTGAATGCATATGAATGTGACTATCTAATACTGAATACTGAAAGACAAGTGGAATCTGATTGAACCGTTGATTGGAGATCGACATTGACCTGTACAGGATGGTGGGCCGACGGGCTTTCCTTTAAATCATTGATCATTGATATAACGATTGGGAGTCATAAGGAGATTACTATGCCGACGGGCAGCCGACGGGTACAGAGTGACGACTCTTATTGAACCAACGGATGGATATCTACAACAGCACTATGGATTCTACAACAGCAATATGGATTTCTACAACAGCACTATTGATAATAGCCAGTGTTTGTACTTGTTCAGTAAGACCATTGGATGGAATTGCATATGTATAGTATTGCATTGTATGGATTTCCTGATATGCATTGATCTATTGATTTCTGATTGATTTATTGATATTGATGATTTATCGTATTGGATTGATTTATTATTGAATGGATTTACTGACGGATTTATGGGTTTCTGTTACTGTACGATTTCATTGATATTGCATGTTATTCTTGTTACTGGATACTCGCACCGATATGGATATGGATATCATATTGATTCATGGATACAGATACTGAGATTATTGATTCATCAATATTATGGTTTCATTGATTCACGGACACTATTGATACTACTGATACATAGACCGATACTACAGATTTACTGATACATTGATTCATAGTACCGATCATTGATTGATTGATTGATTGAGTTGATTGTTTATTGATTTATCGATTTGATTGTTGTATATGATTTTATTGCATTGATTGATTTCAATTGTATTTGCCGATCGTATTGATTTATTTTAACTGCTTTTATGATGTATTGATTTGATTGTTTTATAGGATTCTATGCCGATTGATATCATTGACAGGAAGAAATTATTTGACTGAATTGATTGATGTGATTTCACTGTTGTAGCATCGTTCGTAGTCGTCATTGGATTGTCCTCTTTGTGGATATGGATACATACGCTGCCGTACTGATAGGGAGCAAGTGAGATTGAACAAGTGATCGATTTGCAAGTGTATGTTTTGATAAGATTTCATTCTATTGATTTGACTGATGTTATAGACTGATATGATAGATAAGACGGCTAGACGACTATATTGATGTAATTGATGTTATTGATTGCTATGATAGAGACTGTAGAGATTTGATATACGCATTGATTTCTTGAGCTTTATGGATTTCCTACTGTTTACTGATTTTATTGCTTTCTGTTCCGTATTGATTTTCGTATTTGCATTGACTCATTGATCATGTGCGACTGATTGATTTGATTTGATTTGATTGACCTGCATATTATTTTCAGTGTCGTGCTTTGATTTCAGTTGTAGGCTTTGGTGACCTGCTGGACTATTTAAGCTCATTATATGTGGTTAATATTTCAGGTGCAGAGCCTCCCGCGTGAAGCTTCTTTGGTCGTTAGTGTAGTTCTGTTTTTTGTAGCCTATGACAGGCTTTTGTTTTGTAGCCGTATGGCTATTGTATATATTCTTTTGTACGCTCCTTTTGACTGTATATATGTTGAAATGTGAATTATAGTAGTTGCTGTATTTCTTTTCTGTAATGCAATTATCTCTGGATGACTGTATTGATCTGAAAGAGAAAGAGAAAAAAAAGTAAAAGAAGAATGTCAGATGAATCCTTTCACTATTGATATCTGGGACGCTACAGCTTGTCACGACCCAACCCGACCGGGACGGATCCCACTCGCATCGGGTCGCGACGGAGCCAACAAATCCAGGATCTAGCTTTGGAATTTGCTTCAGAACTTTCTTCCAAATATAATACAGACAGAAAAACACAGAGCGACTATAAACATCCGAATACAACGCAGTACATCTATCTTTTATTTCATCAAAATAATCATATACAGATACAGTACATGGCTTACAGACAGAAAGAACAGAACAGAATAGATAAGTCATGACTGTAATAAAATCAAAAGTACAAAATACCTAATCACAGATCAGACTCTGGACAGCTAATCCAAGACTTCCTTCCCTTTCCCAGAACCTGAAAACCACGTAGAAAACAAGGATGAGCTAACAGCTCAGTAAGACATCAATCACCAATCAAAATCATCAGAAACTCACATCAGAAACAGCCGTACGAAAATCACAGAACAGATACTTATTCAATCATAAATCCACAACCCATACCGAAAAATGAAGTCATGTCAAGTCAGAGTTCAGAACAGATATCATAAAACTTTCAAGTCACAGAACAGACAGAATCGTACGGAATATCCAGAATCGTACATATATCAGAGGATTCATAAAACAGATCAATAAGTCACATAACAGATCTCAGATATCAAACATCATGTTCCAGATAACATTTCACATATCAGATTTCAGATTCTCCAGACCCTTATAGAATCTCGACAGATTCTGGCCCCTTATGTCTCCATTCCCTGACACTTACAGAATCTCAACGGATTCTGGCCCCTTATAGCTCCATTCCCTGACACTTACAGAATCTCAACGGATTCTGGCCCCTTATAGCTCCATTCTTGATAGCACATACACACTTTATTTTCAAATCATCTTATTTCAGAAATCTTAGAAATCATACGGAAATTCAGCGGCATAACGGCAGTATACAAAATTTACACAAAATTCACAGATTCAGAAATTTACCAAATTACCACAGAACATTCACAACAACATTGTAAGACTTTCATTGTACTGACAAAACATTTTACAACATCCTAATAATTGGCAGTTCGCTTAAAATACTGCAGAATCCAAAATATCCGGTAAAAATCTTCCAGAAAGTACTCAAAACGTGCACAATTATCATCTCATAGACATACCAAAAGTTACGCGGTAAAACCTTTGTCAAAAGAAAATAATAGCCGAAATTCGCTAAGGGAAACAAAATACAAAACAGAAAACTCATCAAAATCCTCGTTTCTGAAAATTGAGAAAGGCGGAATGTGCCTTACCTCGAGTCGGTCAACTTCTTTAACTATAGCAACGGACGAAAACGGACCGGAGTCGCCCAAAAATCACTTTTCCTTCTTTTTCCTTCGTTTTTCTCTCTCCTGGCGTCCTTTTCTTTTCCAAAAATATCTCATTTCTATATATATCCAGACTGATCGTCCCAGACGATCGCAACTTCGTCCCGGACGATCGCAACTTCGTCCCGGACGATCTATGCTCTGGACGAATTTCGTCCAAACGAAATTAATTACCTTCACGGACGACTTGGGCTCTGGACGATTTTCGTCCAGACGAAATTAAATATCGTCCCTGGACGATTGGGCTCTGGAGAATTTTCATTCAGACGATCCAAATTTCGTCCAGACGAACTGTTCAGGATCCAAATTTCCAGCACAACCTGTACCAATCGTCCTGGGACGATCCAACTTCGTCCCGGACGATCCTGGAGCAAAAATGATCTTTACAAGTACTTTCACTAGTACTTTACACATGGGTGTCAGAGTGCGCTTGTTAACAAAATAACACTTATAGTTTTACAGAAGTATTAAAGTATACTTATTAATATAATATAATTTATACTTAAACATATTTAATTTAATATAATATGCAACATATGAATCATTATATATACATGTCTTGATGCTTGCTTATAACCCTACTTCTAATTACGTATCCCAAGGTTAACTCACATGCCCATGGCAGATGATAAAGATTTAGCTTGATTATCTTTATAATTTTACTCCACTTATGACACCCTTAAACCTCTCACACTTACACAAGGCAGATGAGACTATAAATCAAAATATGAAAATAGAGTTTTGTGCCCATATAATAAAAGTAGTAATGTACTTTAACATCTCACACATTAAAACTTCTGTCATGATATCGCATACACATGTATATATTAACAGAATTGCCATGTATACATAACATTGAACATGAATATAATGAATTGTCATATGCAAGACACACATGTAAAAGTTGCATACACACTTAACAATTTGAAATTTGAAAATTCATTCATAAAGAATATTAAAAACATCATTTTAGGACTTTTAATGATCTGAAGTTAATGCCAAAAATACTACATTTACGAAAAATAGTGAAAAAATTCAAGCAGATAAAATCAACGATTAAAAATTAATTTCATACAATTAAATTTATCATAATTAGATATTCTATAATACATTAGAAATCACATGGTGAAAGTTTCTAATGCTCATTAAAATTACATATTATCTTATAACCTTTGTATAAACATCAAAACTGGAATTAGAAATAGTCGTAAGAGCCCACCTTGTGCTCAATAATTTCCTTAACAAATTAGAAGGATAAACTTCACACTTTGGCCTCTTAATTCCCCTTTCTTCTTTCTTCTCTCTTCTCTTCTCTTCTCTTCTCCGACAATTGAAGTGTGGTGAGGTTAAAATGAAAATGGCTTTAGATATTTATACTAAAACTCATTTTAGTGCTCAACATTGTGATGCTCCAAAATGCAACATTAAGATGCTCTATTAGAATATTCCATATACTCCCAAATAAAGAGTGATGCCCTAAGATCTAAATTGGAAGAATTATATTTATTCTATCTTCTTAAGTAAAATTAGTCATGTTACTTTGAATTGAAAGCAAAATATCAATTTAAATAAAAGAATAAATCTTTGAAAACAGAGATAGGATAAAAGTCACCTACAATGATCAAAATAGTTTTTGTAATAAGAGTGACAAATAAAAACCCTTGATGAGCTTTCTCTTTCTTCTCTTACTCCCCATCTCTTTTGTTTTTTCTTCCATTTCTTACTAGTCAAGTTAAATGTGTGTGTGTCTGTGTGCGCGCTTGCGTGAGAGAGAGAGAGAGAGAGAGAGAGAGAGAGAGAAATGGTCGATTGAATAAATCTATATTAAAAAAATTAATTCAGTGCCCCACATCATGATGCTCTAGACCTGGTGTTACATCATTACATGCTCAATTCAGAGTTACTATAGAATATAGAGTTCAGCATTGCTACACCCCCCCAATGCTGTTGCTCTCAAAAGCACATCACTATAACACTCCAATTCAAAAAAAAAAAAAAAAGATTTTTTTTAAATAAATCCATTTTAAAAACTTTGGGTTGTTACATAAAGCTTAGCTTTGCAACACTTTTTATCCAATGATATACTCTCCAAATAAAGAGCTAAGCACTGCAGTGCCCCCAAGGCCTCTTGGACACTTACCATTTCGTCAACTCTATACTTCAAATTTTATTTAACTTTGTAATAATTATTAATTAAACATACATAGGGAGGTTATTAATTTCTTATGTGTTGTACCAGTCACTATTATATAATTTATGTTAGGGGGATTTAATTTTATCACTTTCATTAAGGTTAAAATATAGTAACATTTTGATAAATAATCTTTGATAAGTTAAACATTATTGATAAATTTCTATTGATCTCATTCACACAGATTAACATCACTGAGTAATTTATTCTAACATGGCACGAATCTCGAGGCAAATCAAGTTGGAAACTTCCAAAATTAAAATTGGGACCATCAAACTCTGATTTTAGCAAACTTATAGTCAAATTGAATGTCTCAAAAATACTAACCATATGACATCAAATTCGACTCAATCCGAGCCCAAATGGGCCCGAATCAAAGATCTAAAGCATTGTTGGAAGGTTCAAACCACAATTTGGATCTGAAGCACATGCTTATAGTCGAATTGAGCGGCTCGATGAGACAAATCCAACAAGCCCAAGATCACAAAATTCTAACATCATTAAGACCTTCCAATGTCTAACGAACAGTCCACGATCAAGAGATTCAACATCAGTCGTCCATCCAAACCACTCCCCATTTTCCATTGATCCTCCTTCTATTTATGGACTATGACACTCTAGGAAATCTATAAATAGACCCATCCTCCTTCTCGAAAGGGGAACCTAAGCCAAATGATAAAAGAGAGAGATCAGAGATTGCTCTGGCCTCCTTGACAACTGCTGAAGTTCAGCCATACTACCACATGAGGCCCTCACTTTATGCTGGACCACCACCTGAGGCCCTGAGCTCCGTCGGACCACCACTTGAGGCCCTGAGCTCTACTGAACCACCACTTGAGGCCCGGCCCTGAGCTCCGCCGAACCACCGCTTGAAGCCCTCACTTCTACCAGATCACCACCTGACACTCTGAGCTCAGCCAGACCCCCACTTGAGGCCCTGAGCTCCGTCGGATTATCACTTGAGGCCCTGAGCTCCGCGAGACCACCGCCTGAAGCCTTGAGCTTTGCTAGACCACCACCTGAGGCTCAGAGTTATGTTGGATCACCACCTGACTCCCTAAGATTCGCCAAACCACCAAGTGACGCCGGACTATCATCCTTGTTTATCACTAGATTTCAACTTTACAGTTGACATTTGTAATTTGATCGCCCTCAAGGATGAGTCAATCTGCTATAATCTACTCAAATTATAGTGGAATCATTTTCAACTGAGTTAGACCTCGTGGTTTTTCCCATTTCTAGGAGTTTTCACATAAAAATCTTGTGTTCTATATGTGTGAGCTGGATATTCGTGCAATGCTAAGACGTAGGATCATAACTCTATCATCATGTATATTATAGCTCGCAACAAGAATAAATTTTTGATATTTTTTACTGATAAATGATATTAAATAACTCTGATTGTTGTTTATTAAAATATTAAAGTAATTCTTTCAATTTAAATTTTGGGGCATTAGAATTGTCACCTAAATATAGCTCTAAATACAACTATTGTCAGGTCATGATCATTCAACCAGTACTATAGCATAACTATAATACTTTTACCATAATTACTCGACTTTGATCCTCCAACATTATCATTAGACTAAGGTCCAACAACCACTCTTGCATAACTATAATCCTTTGACCACCATCCCCGGCTACGGTTCTCTAACATCCGTTTCCCAACTACATCAACACTCCCTAACTTCACCTCTTACTGTCACTAATAACGTTGATGCATGCCATCGTTTGTAAGATTGATTTATGTCATCAATATAAACTTTGACTCCCAATTTAGTTCCAATATTTATGGTGAACTTCTTAATATCCAATATCCTCTTACTTTAATAAGAATGACTAAACATATAATAAATGATATCTTGAAAATTATGTGCGGAGGGAAGGGGGGGCACGTGCCCCCCCTCGCTCCCTAAAAAAATGAAAAAAAAAATCTAGAGATAAGTTAAGTTGGAAACTTCAAAAATTAATTGGAGACAATTTGAACTCCGATTTCAACAAACTTACAATCGAACTGAACGTCTCGAAAATGCGAACCCAACGACACCAAATTCGACTTAATCCGAACCCAAATGACTCAAAATCAAAGATTTGAAGCATATTTGGAAGGTTTAAACCATAATTTGGATTACAAAATGGTTTTCAAACATGAAATGCTTATAGTCGAATTGAGCGGCTAGACGAGATGAATCCAACGAGACCAAGATCGTCGAATTCTGATATCACTGAGACATTTAAATGCCCAATAAACGATCCACAATCAAGAGATTTAACATCGGTCGTCAATTCAAATCACTCCAAATTTAATTTCCTATTCATTTACATTTTTTTCTTGGTTGATATTAGCTTAATCCTGTATTGATTCGATCTTAAAGAGATTTTATGATTTGTTTTTGTGCAATGAGATTTTTAATATATTGAACCCGTTCTAGCAGTAATCAAGTGATTTAATGATTGTAAGTCATTTTGTGAAGGAAAAAAATAAACTAATTCACTATCAAAGTTTTATCATTTTTAAAACTGACTATATTCGTCCCAAGTCCGGATGTAAAAAGTTGAAGGAAAAAAAAAATTAGGCCCCCCCAACTCCTAAAAACATTTTCTGGCTCCGCCACTATTGAAAATAGTTTCCATGCCATATGACTTTTTTGATTTTCACCATGGAATCTATTCTATGCAATATCTCTTTACTATATTGATCAACACTTTTCTCAATTAAAGTGTCATTATTTCTATATTCATCATAAACTCTTTTTTGGAACTCCCACGAATTTTCTTAAACACAACAATTTTGAATATATATATATATATATATTTAATTTTTAATTTTTTATTTCTATTTAATTTGTTTTATATGAACATTAACACAATCTTTAAATTTAAAAGGACAATAGATCTCAGCTCATTTTGATCCGCTGGATGTAAGTTTTAGCTATTAATCAAAATTTTTTAAGTTTGAAGGTTGAATATAGATGACTCAAAAAAAAAAAAAAAAAAAAAAAAAAAAAAAAAAAAGACAATTGACGGAAAATAAACTCATTAATAATGGTCACTCTTTTAGATCCTTTGATCGCATGGAGTTTTCCAGTCATTTGGTGGCAATGGAACGACACCGCGCTCATCGAAAGGTAGATAGGCTCGAGGCTGAAATCCACCCCAGAAAAGTCGAATCTTCCTGCTACATTCCTCTGGCAACCAAGTGGAGAGAGATATTTTTATTTTTTCCCTCATCGGCACGCAGCAGCCATTGACCGGCTCCTCGGAGGGCCGGCCGTTGTTCATGAAAACATTATTATCAAGGTGCTGATTCAAATTCGGAAGGCTTCTCCAGTACTCAGTCCTCTTCCCCATTCCAACAATCCAAAAAGCCGAGTCAGGGACGGGATCGTTTGTCCTTCCAAAATTCCAGCTACTATTAAATGGAGGAAGTTCTCCATAAAAGGAAAAGTCAAGCACAAGCAGGGAGGCAGGAAACAATCATCACTTTTCTCCCAACCAAGCAAAATCCCTCAAGGAAAGCATCCCTATCCCAGATCTAGCGACCCCTCCCTATAGCTGCCCTCTCGAAATGGAGAAGCCCGGATATCGCGTGGCGCAGCTTTCCATCTCCTTCGCAGTTCTGCTTTTGGGCATGGTGGCCTTCTCCTGCTGCGTGGCTGCCGAATTCACTAAATCCAAGGTGACCATCGGATCACATCTATTTCCTTGCTAGTGATTTATTGATTAGCTAATTATTCATCCTATCTTATCATCCATGGATTATTACATGCTCCCGATCCCCAGGCCACAAGAGACTTGAAACTGGATGGAAGCCTCTGCTCGCTGCAGAGGAGCTCGGCTTTCGCGTTAGGGATAACAGCGTTGGTGTGCCTATCTGTCGCGCAGATCGCGGGAACCTCAGCAGCTGGAGCCAGAATTTGCTCCGGCAATTCCAGGAGAAGGCGGTCAGCTTCGATTGCACTTCTCGTTCTATCCTGGTAGGCTTAATTATATATACTCGTTGTCAATTAAGTAATAAATGCTTTGTTCAGATCATAATCGAAGTAGAACTATGATGGATGACTTAATTGTTCAGGTTGAGCTTTGGATTGGCCGCCATCCTGCTGGGCACTGCATCAGGCATGAGCAATAAGCAGGCATACGGGAGAGGATGGCTGGACGGAGACTGCTACCTCGTTAAAGACGGAGTGTATATTGGGTCCGCCATCTTGGCCGTCTCCACCGTAATCTTCATACTTGGATTCACACTCACAACAACAAGCTGGGCCACCCTTTTCCCCGCCCGGCGCGCACTACCCGATGAGGCCGGCAAGTCGCATCTCCTCCAATTCCAACCAAAAGATTCGGCTGCAGCACCGTTGCCGGCAACGCAAGGATGACGACAGACAATTGATCCATCCATTATAAGTGCTGCGTCTTACTTATTGTTTTTTTTTTTTTTTTAAATTATCCAAATTTCATAGTTGTAAGCTGGTCAGAATTAGGAATTGTGCTGCTGCGTGTCAATTCTTTGGATTACAAATTGCAACTGCTGTTATAGACGGTCGCAAACAACAGCAGTCTTTCCATCAAGTGTAAAAATTAATGCAATTGTATCAATTCATACCTGCTCAATAAACATATCAATCATAAACTCTGATTTTTTATATCATATTCTTTTTTAGTAGTTTACAAAAGACGTGACAAGTAATATGCCACTTCTCTATTATGCTGCAGCTCTTGCTTCCCTGTTGTGCAGCAGGCACCTCTTCTCACTGATTAATCCTGACTCTTCATCATTAACGGACTGTGGAATCTCATCTACCCGTCTCCAATCGCCTCTGTAATAGGCACAAACATTATCTACCAAGCTACCTATATATACAGCTCAAGCTGATGTAACCTTTGCGGCGGGCGGCTGGATACCTTCAGCTGGAATGAAGAAAACCTGCAAGATAACAAAGGCAGAAGGAAAACAGAGCACCGAAAAATACCAGGAGATAGAAGCTCCAGGCTTTTCTGTATTGAAGATAATCAAAAAGCTGTCTCACTTTTCTATGCCTTTCTCCTATATAGCAGCTGCACAAGCTCTATATTTCTATATAAGATAACTAACACTAA
Organism: Dendrobium nobile; assembly: GCA_022539455.1. Taxonomy (NCBI): domain Eukaryota; kingdom Viridiplantae; phylum Streptophyta; class Magnoliopsida; order Asparagales; family Orchidaceae; genus Dendrobium; species Dendrobium nobile. Next base: position 55,868,407 of record CM039730.1, read on the forward strand.
AAGCTAACATGTACTGTAGAAAGCAGAAATAGAAAAGATAGATAGTGGGGAGCGTGAGAGTTAGTTAGAGGCGTATCAAATGTTCCGCCTGGACTCCCAACGTAATGTGCTCCGCATCAGTCCTCCCCGGCGTCGGAAGAGCTCGACTCCGACGAGCTGTAAGTGGTCTCAGCTTCATCCTGCAGTGAGTATGCCCGTATGTCCGAAACATTGAAGGTTGGAGACGTGTTACAATCAGCTGGCAAGGCAACATTATAGACATTATCATTAATTTTTGCAGTAATAGGCACAAGCCCAATTTTATGGCGAGATAGCTTGGAGTAGGTTCCTGGTGGGAAACGTTCTCGACGTAATCAAACCATGACTAGATCTCCAATGTTGAACAGTTGTTCGCGACGGCGACTATCAGCAGCTTGTTTATATTTTTGGTTGGACTTGATAATTTGTTGACGGACCTTCCCCAACATGTTTTCAAAGTCGTTAGTGAAGGAAGCAGCAGCCATGGACTTACATTTTGGTAAGATGCTGAGATCTAGAGCAATGTTAGGTGCTTTAGTGTACACAATACTAAAAGGAGACTTACTAGTAGAACGGTTCATCATCGAGTTATAAGCAAATTCAGCCTTGCTTAAGACATCCTCCCATTTCTTCGGTTGCTCTTGCACCAGGCATCTTAGCATGTTTCCCAATGTTCGGTTGACAACCTCCGTTTGACCGTTTGTTTGCGGATGATACGCCGAGCTAAGGCGTAAATCTGTGCCCAACCTTTTCCACAATTCCCGCCAAAAATGGCTTATAAACTTAACGTCGCGGTCCGAGGTGAGACTTCTAGGAAGACCATGTAAACGAATGATTTCATTAAAAAATAAGTTTGCAATATGCATGGCGTTCGATGTCTTCTTACAGGAGATGAAGTGGGCCATTTTAGAAAGTCTGTCCACAACGACCATTATAGAGTCGTTTCCCCGTTTGGTTCGCGGCAAGCCCAAAACAAAGTCCAAACTAAGGTCTTCCCAAATAGAGTCGGGAATGGGTAGCGGCATATAAAGACCCGTGTTTTGGGCTCCTCCCTTGTATACTTGGCACACTGGGCAGCTATCTACTAACCGGAAAACATCACGTCTCAATCTCGGCCAAAAGAATCGTACCTGCAAATGGCGGAGAGTATTGTCGCCTCCGGCATGTGCCGCAAGACCTCCACTGTGTGTTTCCCGTATAAGCAGTTGCCTCCAAGAAGAAACTGGAATACAAAGTAAATTTGTCTTGAATAGGTAGCCATGCCTGATTGAATATCCTTCACTGCACTGTCCTTCTAAGCAACGTTTCCAGAACATCCCAAAGTCGGGATCGGCCTCGTACAGCTTCTTAAGACATTCTAACCCAGCTGTTTCTGTTTGAAGCCTAGTGATTAGTGCAATTTTCCTGCTGAGAGCATCTGCCACTTTATTGTCTTGTCCCAGCTTGTGCTTGATTGTAAAAGAGAACCTTTGTAGGAACATGAGCCAACGTGCATGCATTCTATTTATCGACCTCTGGCTGTTTATATACTGCAAAGCTTTGTTGTCACTGCATATTATGAAGTCTTGATGTAGTAAGTAAGGCTCCCACTGCTTAAGGGCACGAATGACGGCATAGAGTTCTTGTTCGTAGGAAGACCACTTCTGACGAGTGGCGCACAATTTCTCACTGAAGAATGCTACAGGCCTTCCTTCTTGTGAAAGATGGGCTCCGATTCCGACGACAGAGGCATCAGTTTCCACCGCGAATACCTTGTCGAAGTTTGGAAGGGCTAATACTGGAGCCGAACTAAGTGCTAATTTGATGGCCTCAAAGCTTTGCTGCTGCTCTTCTCCCCACTGAAATGTTTTGGCCTTCAAGCATTTGGTCACCGGTGCCATAAGAATGCTAAAATTCTGGATGAATTTGCGGTAGAAATTTGCCAGTCCGTGAAAGCTGCGGATTTCAAAAAATGACTTAGGCGGCGGCCAATCCATAACGGCGGACACTTTCTTAGGGTCCATATGTATGCCCTCTGCAGTAATAACGAATCCCAGAAAATGGACTTTGGTCGTGGCGATGTCACACTTGGGGAGATTAAGAAATAATCTTTGCTGTCTTAATACTTTAAAAAGGGTCACTAAATGCTGCATGTGTTGGGGCCAATCCTTACTGTAGACCAAAATATCGTTGAAGTACTCTATGCAGAATTTTCCTATGAATGGCTTCAAGACTTCCTACATCATCCTCATGAATGTGGAGGGAGCGTTGCATAACCCAAACGGCATGACTTTCCACTCATATAACCCTTGAGGAGTCTTGAATGCCGTCTTCCATTCGTCGCCGGCCCTTATGCTAATTTGGTGATAGCCACTCCGCAAGTCTAGCTTGGAAAATAGGGAGGAACCTGAGAGCATGTCAAGCAATTCTTCGATGCGAGGCACCGGAAATCGATATTTTATTGTTATCTTGTTGATAGTTCGGCTATCAATGCACATCCTCCAACTGCCATCTTTCTTTAGTACTAGCAACGCAGGTACAACGCATGGACTTAGGCTAGTATGAATAAATTGTTTCTTCAGTAAATCATCAATCAACTCTTGCAAGATCAGTTTCTCTTTAGGATTTAGCCGATAATGAGGCATATTTGGTAGTGAAGCTCCTGGTAACAAATCAACTTGATGCTGCACATTTCGGACGGGTGGAAGCCCTATGGGCAATTCTGCTGGCATGATATCACTGTATTGTTTTAGCAACACATCAACTTCTTCATGGCATCCCCTTACTGCTGGGTCTAGATTGGGTTCCGTCACCAATAATGCAAATAGAGGAGCCTGCTCTTTCCAACAGTGGAGTAAGGAAGTGCCTGAAACCACATGTATAGCCGCTTGCTTTGAGGAACCAGGGACTTGGGATTTCAATTCTGCCGAGCTGGACAGCAATCGGAGGCGGCGACCCTTCCATTCGAAGGCATAGGAATTGACCCGACAATCATAAATGGCACCTACATCGAACTGCCATGGCCTCCCAAGTATTAGGTGACAAACGTCCATGTCCAGGACGTCGCACAACACTTCGCACACATAGTGTTTGCCAATGGAGAAGGTTACTCGGTATGACTCGGAGACTACGATTTCCATGCCCTTTTTAACCCAGCTAATTTTATAAGGATGTGAATTTTTAGTGGTCTTCAAGTTTAGTCCTTGGACGACAGAGCGGGCTATTACATTTTCAGTACATCCATTATCAATTAAAAGATCGCAAACCTTACCGGCTATGGTGCAACGAGTCCGGAAGATGGCGTGGCGTTGTGAACTTAAATTCTGCCGCGGAGCCAAAAGTAATTTCTCCATAACACAGATCAATGGCTCTCCCTCATCGGCTGGGAGGTCTTCGATATCACAATCCTTGTCAATTTCATCTTCGGCATGCTCACTGCCTTCATCACCTTCGGCGAGGTGTACTTGCTGCCTTTGCGGACATTCATTTGACTTATGTCCCGGTTGAAAACAACGGAAGCACTTGAATGTAGCCGGTTTAGCATAAGGATTTTCCCTCGGTAATGGTTTGGATTTCTGCATACTCCTGGGTTCCCCAACAACATGACTAGAACTAGGAGTTGTCACCATTGGACTAAGATTCGGAGAGGCCTTCACGGGTGGGGAATTGTTTTTACTGTTTGCTGTACTGGGCTCCTGCCAATGCCGTCGATTGTAGCTACTTTTGGGTTGTCTGTTTTGTTGCATTTCAATCTTCAAAGCGAAATTTACAGCTTGGGCCATCGACCAGACGGAGTTTAGTTCGAGTCGGTCTTGTATGCTATCTTTTAAGCCTCCGATATAACGTGCCACAAACTGATTTGCGGATTCACTGAGATTATTTCTAGCAGTCAAACGATTGAACTCCTCGGTATAGTCGCTTACGGACCGTGTTCCTTGAACACAATGCTGGTATCGCATATACAATATTTGTTCAAAATCTGTAGGCAGAAATTGAGCCCTTAACAACTGTTTCATTCTATTCCAGCTTCTAATTTTGCCCTTGCCTTCTCGTTGACGCATTTGTAGAATCTGTGCCCACCAGGCACTCGCGCCACCTTTCAATCTACACGCGACATACTTTACTTGTTTTTCTGGATCAATTTCCATGTATTCAAAAAAATTCTCGACGGCCTTTTCCCAATCCAAATAGTCATCGATGTGCATATGTCCATCAAAAAACGGTATGTCTAACTTAACCTTGAATTCGCCCTGGCTGTGTTGATAAGGAGTGGCTCGCCTGTGTCTCCGGTATTGTAGATGATGCGCATTGCCTCCAACTTCCTCCTCGCCGGAATCCAGATAATCTGTCCGCCGATAAGCTGGTGTATCTTCCTCAGAATCTGACAACTCTAGGATGTTTGTTTGAGTGCGAATGAAGTCCCGATTGTCCGGCATTCCGCGATTCGGCATTGGTCTGTTTACCGGCGTCCCATCTCGCCGCTGTGGTTGATAAGGTGGTCTCATTCTGTTGAGATTGAACTCGCGACGAAGCTCCACCGTCAAGCGCTGCAAATTTGCCGCTAGCTCATCGAGCCGACGGTTTACAGCGTTTTGGTTTGCCCAAAGTGCCTCAAGGCTGAGAGTTCCCTCGGTCGCTGGTTCCTTGCCACGATCCGTCATCCTTTCTCCTCCGACTGTCTCTGATACCAACCTGATGTAACCTTTGCAGCGGGCGGCTGGATAGCTGGAATGAAGAAAACCTGCAAGATAACAAAGGCAGAAGGAAAACAGAGCACCGAAAAATACCAGGAGATAGAAGCTCCAGGCTTTTCTGTATTGAAGATAATCAAAAAGCTGTCTCACTTTTCTATGCCTTTCTCCTATATAGCAGCTGCACAAGCTCTATATTTCTATATAAGATAACTAACACTAAAAGCTAACATGTACTGTAGAAAGCAGAAATAGAAAAGATAGATAGTGGGGAGCGTGAGAGTTAGTTAGAGGCCTATCAAATGTTCCGCCTGGACTCCCAACGTAATGTGCTCCGCATCACAAGCTCTGTGTTATACTCAACGGAAAAACACTTTGTGAAATTCTTTTTTTACTTACTGCTCGATGAATTTTCACGGGATTTATAACCTTTTATTCTCTTCTTAGCTAATCCTGCTGGCATTGCTTGCCTTCATGGTTTGAGAGCCCGTAGCTTATCATCTAGCTCGTTTATTTTCTTGTTCCTTTATACCTCTATATGGACGATTCCATCAATTCCTCTACCAATACTCCTGGCCGAAAGCCCGAAACTACATTGTGTAATAAATACCTGTATCTCCCAATCTGGAAGAACTTGTACATCCAAAGGTGGAAGAACCTAATGTTGATTTGGAATATTTTCAAATTGAAATAAGCTTTTATTTGGAAAGCTTTTAATGACTCATTATTGTAATTAATTAGGGAATAGATTATTTCTTTAATTAAGTTGATTTGATTTGAGATTTAATTGGAAATTTGATCGATGCATTAATTAAGGGTCTAATTATTACATTAATTTGAAATTTGATTGGGATTTGATTAAAATTAGATTTGGAAGCTTTTTTTTCTAATTTATTGTGACTCAAATCTATAAATTGAGCCCTGAATTAATGCAAATATGCTCAATAACTGATGTGAACATATATGGAAACAAGAATTACGTAGGAATTAATAACAAGCTATAAAGCTTTGGTAATTGTAAGCTCAATGTTTCACAAAAAAAAGGATATAGGAGTTCTTAGTTGAAGTTATGCTTTGGTAATCAGTTACACAAAAGATTAACAGAACAATTTAAAACAAGAACAAAAAGTCGTAATAACACTAGATGCAGAATAACAAAATCCACAGTTTAACAAATAGAAAATTCACCTTCGAGTTTCCATCTCTTTCACTCTTGATAGTGGGGTTAGCGGAGGAACAACTTCAGCAATCCTAGAGATGTCACCGAAAGAAAGAGGATGCCTACGGTCTTGATCCACGGAAAGTTAGCCGGAGGGGAAGACGCGGGTGGATGTCCGATGATTCGCCAATATCCGGAAGGTTGGTGTTCTTCAATGGAAGATGTCAGGGTGAGGAGGATGTGGTTGACGTATTCGTCGACGGTGTCGTCAACTACCATATTGAGTTTAAAGAAAGGAGATTGTAGAATATCCACTAAGCCTTGATGGTCGTAGACGAATCCATGGTCACGCTCGGGATCGGCCATCCATGGGGAAGAGAAGTCGCTTCAACTCCGGGATGGCCAAGTGGCCGGCGGTTTGATGGTGAGGGAGAGGGGTCGGCCGGTCTTGGGGAGCTTTGGGTTAGGGAATTAGGGAAATAATGGAGGAGGGAGGATGGTGGGTTCGGCCAAGACTAGGGAAAGGAGATCCCTTTAGGTTTTAGATGTCAAGTATTGGGTAAGGGAGGGAAAGGGATTAAAAGGGAAAATCTGAAATTTGAGATTTCCTATGATTGTGGGATTTGAATTTTAAAATTCAAATAAGGAGGGAAGGATGAGAGAGAGGTGTTTGATTAGCTCCTTAATTGGAATCCTTAATAAGGAAGGACTTAATTAGAAAGCGGGGGAAGAGGGGGGCCGGCCATATGAGGAGGGAAGAGAAGTGTCCACATACAATGTATGTGGACCCAAATATTAAATGTGATTAGAGAATTAAATCTGATTTTAATTTCAGATTTAGAGTGATTGGAGGGGTTTCTAAAAATATGTTTGTTAATTAAGGAAATTGATAAGGACATTCACCGGAGATTTCATCATACTTACTATCGGCGGGATCGTAGATCGACGGCTACGATTCATAGTTTCTTTTATGATATTTTAGTGCATTTCTTTTAATTATTTTTTCAGTTTTCCACTTGCACCCTTATGAGGGATTTGTGTCATGTTGTAGCCTGAGGGCATTTGTGTCTTTTACATTTTGTGCTTTGGAGGCCTATATATAAAGGCCTACTATTTGTATTATTTTCTAATGATGAATTATGAAGAAAATTTTAGCTTTCTTTGATCTCTTAGTGAGTTCTTGAGAAGAAACAAAAAAAAAAAAAGACTTTGAGTGTTATGCACATTTTGCTAGAGGTTGTCTGCAAAGTTATTTTGTTAAAATAAATCTAAGCAAATATAATATTACTTTGCATTTAATTTCGATATGCACACATTAAATGATCAGGATCGTCAGGACATCCGTCAAGAGTAAAAACTGCACTTATGTTACTCTTCAAAACAGCTTCAAGAGGCTCAAGAGCATAAATCTAATCTACATATAATCATAAACCTGTCATTCATTTGCACAATTGGTTATGTTACTCTGTTGCAGCTCTTGAAATCACATATTGATTATAAAATGTATTCAATAAGCTGTACGGTAATCAGTTGTAGTTATAAAATTTGATATAGAAGAGAGTTTGTATGACTTGGCAACAATGTTTATGCACAATACCCATTTGCGTTATCATTTTTTTAAGGATGCATTTTTCGATTTAAAACTGTAAATAAATTAATTACTTTACTAATTTATATAATGCACATAATTGAAGAGTAACATAAGTGCATTTTTTACCTAATCCTAAATCATTTCGTGCGGAATCGAAATGCACATATTACTTTACACTGTAGCTCTTGTAAAAAATTGAATCACAGTTTGCAATAAATTTTGCATTCAATATCTATTTAGTATTTATAATCATAAACTTGATCCTATAGCAAAGTAACCCTTATGCTATTCTTCATGCCTTTTCTTGTACGGTAATCAGTTGCAGTTATAAAATACCAAATATTGCTACAATTTAGATAAATATCTTATGCCAAATGGTTGAACTGAAGGTGTTATTTGATAGTTAAGAATCTTAAACTTCTGTTAATTAAAATATCGGATTCAGGTCTGATATGTAGTCACAGATATCTTTTTCTAACATTAGAACCACATTTAGCTAGATTATGATCTTCATGAGTAGAGAAGTGGGTCTAATACTAGGACATATATGGTTGATCGGATATTGTTTTCTTCTAGATTTGTAAAAGTGGGGTTTTTATGCTTGTGTTTTCATTTGGGGATGCTATTATTGCTTAGTTCTAGGATTTCTCCGGAGACCTGATGGGCTAATTGGAGTAATTAGATTGCTTGCTGAATTCAAATTTATATGTATTTTTCCATCACTCTATATTATTTGATATTTATGTTCTTGAATGCATCTCATTGTTTCAATCTGGTTGCAATTTGATGAAAAGTATTAATCTGGTTGCAGCTCTTGAATGTTCATTAAAAGTAATTTGTGTTAATCTGGTTGCAGCTCTTGAATGTTCGTTAAAGGTACTTTCTTATGTGTTCTTGCTAAAATTTTTTATAGTAGTATAGATTTCTGTTTAAATTTAGAGTTGCATTTCATTTATTTTTTATGCCTTTATTTTGATTAGTTTCTCCAATTATTTTCTAGATTTATTAAAGCAATACCAAAAAACTAATAAGCAGCAAGCACTGTATGAGACATCAAAATTAATCCTCATCATTCCAAATAATTTTACCTCCCTTGAATGGGCATATTTGCTTAAATTTGACATCTCCAATATCTTAATCTACTTCATAATTTTTTTTCTCTAAATTATGCATGACATCTGAATTATAACATATAAATTTTCTTTATGATGAGATTATTTGTAAATGATGCTTTGTTTATTATAATTATGTTTATCCTTTAGCTTGAAATTATATATTCAGCAAATATACGAAACTCACTAGTTTTTTGAACTCATTACCACATTTAATCTTTGGTCAATATCAATGGAACGAATGATTTCTGAATTCTCTTTTTATAAATTACCCTAAACTATGACATAAAAATATAGCAATAGAAGTTGAACTATTAAAGCAATTTGATGACATAGGACATCATGGAACTAAAATTATCGTGTTCAATCTGTGGCACAGTGATGATGGTGTTATGGAGCTTGATTTTTACACAGATTCAGAGGATATACTGATCACTGGAGGGCATGTGATGAGGACATCAGATTTAGACACGTGTACCATCACCGGAGACGCAGATTGACGGGTACGATCCAGAGCCTTTATTTCTGATTTACTTGTATTTTATTTATGCTTGTATTTCTATTTTCCTAGTTTTTCCCCGTGGGCATTGAGTCACTTATGTAGCCCTGAGGGCATTTGTGTCATTTTAGTTTTATTTTATCTTGGCCTATTTAAAGGAGGCCTCATGCAATATATGGGATGATGAATTGTTAATGAAAAGCTTACTCTACTTGTTTGATCTCTTAGTGAGTTCATGAGAGGAGAATGATATCTTTGTGAGTTTCGAGATTTCCAATATCTCTTTGTGAGTTCTTGAGGTTTGTAGCTTCCTTGATTTTTTCCAAGTCTTTCTCTTATTTTTCCTGGCCTTAATTTTTCCCCTCTCCCAATATCCCCCTTGCCGCCAGCCTCCTTGGGCCACCGGCCACCGCCCATCAACCCCCCCCCCCCAAAGTTGCCGGCCTCCCTCCCCCCATTTCCCCCCTCTCCACACCTCTACCCGCCGGCCCCCTCTTGGGATCATAAATTTGAAATTCAAATTTCCCAAGAGGCATTGATAACTTTCCTAAAATAAGTCCAAGATTTTAGGCAATCTTCATAATTGAATTTCAATTCAAATTTGAAATTCAAACAATTGCCAATTACTTGCATTTAAATTAGGAAACTTCCCCTTTTTATAAAATCTAAAATTTACTTCAGATTTTCTTCAAATCTTTGATTAATTGTGTAGGCCCCACCTCATTAACACCAATCCCTCTCCCTCTTCTCTTATTTGGCCGGCCCCCTCTATGGAACCTCTCTCTCTCCCAAATTAACTCCAATTTCTCCACTAAATCAGCCCCAATTCCCTCCCCAATGCCGCCCCTCTCCCCTTTTGGATTAATTTGAATTTTCAAATTAAATCAATCCCCAAACCACCAAAATCTGAAACAGCTTCAGATTTTCTGCAATTCCCTCTTGGCCTCCCACCCTAGCTGATCCCCTCCAAGTCCTCACACCGGCCCAACGCCCTCCTCCTTCCAAGCTACCACCTTCACTCCCTCCTCTTTCCATTGGAACTCCATCTCCCGGCAAGGATGCATGGTGGATCTGGAAGTTGATCACGGCTTCGCTTACACCGAACAAGGGGAGATCGACATCTTCCTCTCCCCCTTCTACGAGCCGGATTTGGAATACGACGTCACCGTGGAACGTTACGTCAATCACATAGTTTATTGCCTTGCCGGAACCATCAAGCTTCAACAACCAAGAACTCCGTGGACTCTTATCGGATGCCCACCCGCTTCCCCAACTCCAGCTTCTTCCCCGGCGACTAGTCCTCTCGGTATCACTTGTGTGATAGTGGCATCTCTAAGTGTGCTTGCAATCCTCCTCCGCTAGCCTCCACTTTCAAGAGTTGAGTGAAGGATCTCTAGGTGAAGGATCTAGATTTTAATTTGAGGCTTTGTTATATTTGCTATTTGCATTACCTATTAATCTTTGGTTGTTATTTTGCAAGTTCTAATAATCTCAAAGTGTAACCTATTGCTATTGCTTAATCTCTCATGTTATCTTCTTAAACTTCCATTTGAGTAAACAAGAGTTTATTGGTAGTACGCAAAGTTTACCACTTTTATTAATCTCTTAATTACAATTCTTGTTATCGCATTTAGTTTCACATCAGCATGTAGAGCAAAAGAAAGTAAATAAGTTTAACACCGAAGCTGAACTAACCCAAACAAATGTTGCAGGTCAATATCAATATTCACTCAGAGTATACTCATCAATCTTGTATCTGAAGTTGCCACAAAACTTCAAGATATTGTTACGTGGTGTAGAAGTTGAGCCTCACCACATTGTTTTTGATATTAACAAGATGAGAAATTTCAGTTGTTTTGTTATAACACGCATGCTTGTTTGTTGTACTGACGCTTCTTTCCGTCCCATCATTCCACTACTAGGCACCCTTTTTCGGATTCAGTAAAACAGGGTGCCTCTTCTGATGGTTTGTATGAAAGTAACATACATTCTGGGGTTTCAAATGGTGTTGTACTTTCCGCTTCCATTGTGCTTGCCCAAAAAATTTGCGATATTATCTGCTCTTTGAATGAGGCTTCTGTTGACCTTGCGGATGAGACTTTTTTTGCAATTCCATTTGCAGGAGGAAAGAAAGTCAAAGCTGACCGGGATGAATCATCACCATATGCATATATGCTTGCAGCAAATGATGCTGCACAACGATGCAAGGTGTGGAATTAGTTCTTGCCACCTTCTGAAGTTTGTTGCATTTATATGCATGTCGTTAAATTTTGTGTTCTTCATCATTTTTTTTTCAAGGAACTTGGTATTTCTGCTTTGCATATTATGATCAGGGCCACCGAGGGGAATAAAACCAAAACTCCATGTCCTGGTGCTCAATCTGCTCTTAGGGCTACTACACACTCTGGAATGAAAATTGGGCGCATTTGTAAGTTGTATTGTTAAATTTACTTATTACATTCACGGTGGATGCATTTGTTCTGGAGGAATTAAAGCATAAAAGAAATATTTTTTACCTTATAGTTCCCATCTTACATGTATAGGTCATAAGAAATTATTGTAATACTCACATATTCATATATCTTTTTACATTTCTACATTTCTCTGTTTAAAGCCATTGAAAAGCAAAAGCTGAAGTAGAATTGAATTTTCTTTTCAATTTACAAATTTTCCTATATTATACAAGAACCCTAGCAAAAGGGCTACATTTTTTTTTTCCAGCTTATGCTGAACCAAAGTGGTAGGTGAAAATTAATTTCATTTTCAATAAAGTTTTCATTTCCTTGTCGTTTTCTCTCTTTCAATTCCTTCAAACCAAATTTTCTATGTTGTAATAATTGCTTCTTTTTACTGTTGAATTATATGATTGAAGAGTCTGAAATTATTCTCGGGTAGCATGCATTCGTTATCGTAATTACTCTCCATAGGTTTTAACATAGAACTTCCATCATTAATAGGCAATAGCAGATACGTACAGGAATATAGTAAGAAGGTAAAACAATATGTTTTATGCTATACAAGAATTCAATAGATAAGGCGTGTAAATTAATAAAAATCATTGCTCAGTTTGTCCCCTGCTAAAAATACCTCTGAACCCACTATATGTTGGTCCATAGCATAAAGCCTATTGAAACTTGAATGAGATTATTGCAAATAAGAGATAAAGAAATTTAGGCAACTTTATTCTCACCCGTTTGATTGTGAAAAGCTGTGCTATTTTCCTAATTTTATTTGGCTGAAAAAAAAATCTTAAGAAGAGGCCAAAGTTGGACACGAGACAGTGGAATAACGTAAATAATTTTTATTTTCTCATTAAAAATGTGTAGGAAACTGTATGAAAAAAAAAAAAAAATTACAGTATCAAGGTTTAACTCTCATCTATTAATTATAGACCGAATATAAAATTATTAAACAAAATACACTTAAGTTCAAATTTCTTCAAACCAAACATCCTATACCCTCCAAGCTGAGAAATAAAATCTTTCAACTATAACACCCCAGCACATGCTGCAAAGTTTGTTGCTCTTACCTTTAATGTGCTAAGTGCTACTAAACTTTTCCGTCCAATCTTTTGATCTTAAATGTCTGTTTCTTCCAGCACAACAATTAGTGAGGATTTGGGACAAGTTGAATACATTTTAACCGACAAAACTGGGACACTTACAGAGAATAGAATGGTCTTCAGAAGATGCTGTATTAGTGGCATATCTTATAGGAATGAAAATGGTGATGCTTTGAAAGGTTAAGCCTTCTATCTTAAATAATTCACTTCATGAAATTCATAGGTGCATTTTTATTAACAAGTATTTTAGCTTATTTCTAAACTTTGACAATTGGAGGGTATGATATAACAATTTATTGGTAGAAACTTCTCTTAAACATAGAATTGCATAGAATGAACTTAAATCTCCATTTGATTTACTTACTAATGTATTTTATATAGAACTTCCTGTTGCAGTGTAGCTTTGTCCTTGTTTTGACTATAGTAACAATATCTCACACCTTAATTGGCTGTCCTTGATTATTTTGATTCCATACATCATCTTTGCTTAGCTGATGATCCATAAGAGGATTCTCATTTATTCTTTTTTGCTTTAGTTTCTTGTGATTCTAGAATAGCAGTGAATGTTGATTGTAATTAGAAGATAGAAGATTATTTGAGTGTTCTTCTGATTTATGAGTCATGAACTAAAAAAAGAATGATAGCGGAACAATATGAATCTTGGAAGTAGGGCTTGTATGAATATGCTGTTAACATTTATGAGAAATAGGGAAAAATATGAAATTTACTTTAGTATGAAGCTGCTCAGATGAATTATTGTACACTCTTGTGGAGATTCTTGTAAGAGAGAGAAAGATGAGAATGATAGAATTAGTTTTTGTAGAAGAAGTTACGGAGATTGTTGTAAGAGAGATAAAGATGATCCTGATGTAGAAGGTCGATTGTGTTACTAAGGTCTAGAATAATGCTTATACCTGACTATAATCTCTCCTTATTCTAATTATGTCCCATTGATTCATACAGGAATTCAATATTATGCAAGAGAATTTGAATTGCAGAATTGGAGCTTCAGAACATATATCAAACTCATCAAAATATGATGACTCAATCTCAATTTAGGAATTCTATCGTTATTCAGGATACAATGTAAGAGGAATGAAATTTTCTTTTGTCTTTTTTAATTTTTTTTTTTTTCTTTTAGAAGATAACGGGAGAGGCTCAAGTATGCATCAGCTAGTCAACAAATAAAATTAGTGTAAAAAATTGATGGGGAAAAATGAATACATTATTCCAAAATATTTATGCAAGTAGGAATGAAAAAAATAAATTGAGTAGTAAAAAAAAAGTTTCTAAAAAGGTAGGAAAAAGCTATTGATAAAAAAGATAATGATGATATGAAATCGGTTTGTTTTTTTGTTTTTAACAAAAATAAATTTATTAATAAAGGTAAAGGTTACAACAAAAGATGGCAAACTAGAAAATAAAAAGACAAAATACATTGATGGTTGGGCTCAGTATTTGGCCGAGACTTCCAGTGCCCCAACAGCTCGCACGGGCCATTCAGTAAGGTGATAAAAGCGTCTAATATTAATTCGACCAACTACGAAAAGCACCAAAGGTTGCCACCAGCAAAAAGATGAGGGCACGAGCCCCGGCCACATCATAGCCCCAGAACAAATCGGAAAAAGAGCGGCGAGGACATAGTAAGGCATTATCCGAAAAAACACAGAAGTTGTAACACAAAATAATAAGTCATCAACGTCTTCGACGGCCCCTCCCACTGCCCTTCCCCTGGCCCCTGCCATGAGAAACCTTCGAACGACCAACATTAACACGAGCCAAAGAAAAATCATTCCTCGGGTCAGAGCCCCCGCAAAAATCCGATGACATGAAACCAAAATCCGACTGCTCAGATTCAAAATCACCATCAGAAGATCCATGCAACCAATCCATTTGATCCGACCTATTAAAACCAGAATTCAAAGAATTCACCAGATTGATCGTTTCCACCACATTAACCGGAACATTGACAAATTAATTAGAGCTCTTTGAAGCTTCACTTAAAATCTCCACTAGCACATTCACATCAATATTATCATCATCAACAAAAGGTAAAACTGAATCACCAAACGATACAACAGGCCCAACCAGAGCACACCCAGGGATCGAAACAACACCAACACCATTATCAAGTAAGGCATCAACCCCCAACTCGATAGGCACATCCAACAAAACAGGGGAAATGAAGGCATCAGTGGACAGAACAATAATAGGTAGAGGCGCAACCTCCACAGCATAACCAACACCAGGGTTTATACAAACCTCCCAAATACCCGTATTTTCAACATCAAGAGGATTAGAGAGAAGATTCGGGGTTGGAGAGAAAACAGATTTAGGAGGATTAACAATTTGATTTAACCCGGCATCCACCGGTGGGAGAACCGAATTCACAGGTGATCTTAACTAAGGAAATAATTTAGAGCATTCCAATTTTTTGTGACCAACAACCTTACAATGCTGACAAAAGCTTGGAACATCTTCAAACACTACCTTTTGAACATACCCACACTTCTCCGGACCCAACCACACCAAATCCGGGTGAGATTTAGAGATAGCGATTTCAACCAGAAGACGAGCGATTGAGGGGCGCGATCCCACAGCCGTCGCAATATCAGTTTGAATCGGCCGCCCAAAAATCGATCCCAAACCAAATAAAATTTTGGGAGAAAACAGGTGAGGACGTAAACCCGGAAAAGAAACCCACACAGGGACGATCGACGACTCCTTCGACAGGTCGAGGAGAGGCGACCATTTGATAATTTTCATGAAACAGCCAGCGACAAAATAGGAATGGTGAGCAAAAATCCTTCCATAATCTAAATCATTACCAAGCTTAATCAACACATTAGTTTGATCTAACAAGGTGACCGAAAAATCACCGGAGAGTTTAAGGTTGAAAAAAAATTTCTGAATGGAATCCAACATCGGACGTTCAGAGGAAACTTACCAACTAAAGCATATTCGAAAGGTTTAGCAAGATGGAAAAACTCATCCTCCGAAAACCATAACGCCGGCATACCACGAATGGTAGACACGCGACATTTCGGGAAAACAGCCGAAGTAACCGAACCAGATAGCACATATTTGAAGGATTTAGAGTTCTTACCTTCAATAAAACCTGGATCCAACTGCTTATTTGCCATGGAAATGCAAACACACCGGCGAGAAAGCAAACGGCGGCTAGGGTTCACGAAGGGAAAACCCTAGCAGCCAGCACACCTGAAAAAACATTTTTTTTTTCACGAGGTTCGGCGATGAAATCGGTTTGTTGATTTAATATAGGATGAGTTTCTTTGGGCTGATGCTTAGCTTTTTTAGGCTGCAGACGATCAAGAATATCTCAAATGTGTGATTTTTAGATTGAATTTAGTTAGCAATGACACCTTAAATTAAATTTATTTAACCATAACAATTTTATTTTAATATTAGATTATATTTTAATTTATGCACAATACTTGTTTTTATTATAAAATAAAATTTGGGGTTTTTCTAATATTTATTTAAAAAAATTAAATAAAATGATATTATTTATAATTTTTTTACATTTATTTAAAATTTTATTTTTTTATTCACATACATTTTGTGCACATGCAGATAAATATTAAAAATTATAATTATTTTTATTAATAAATTTAATAATATTTTGATTTTAATAATGATTATATAACTAAAATATTTATAATATTAGTTTTTATTTGCTTACATTTAATGTACGCAAAATTTTTATTTCAAGTATGAAGCTAGATGAATTATTGTACACTCTTCTACACTCTTTTTGATATATACTAACATTTCTTATTGTCATGATATACTTTTTTAAATAGTCATAGATTTAACTTGATCGACACATGCTTTAATTTTTAATTTAAAATCAAACCTTCAGTTGGCTCTATACAATGGGATTTCAATCAAATT
Source organism: Dendrobium nobile (assembly GCA_022539455.1). Taxonomy (NCBI): domain Eukaryota; kingdom Viridiplantae; phylum Streptophyta; class Magnoliopsida; order Asparagales; family Orchidaceae; genus Dendrobium; species Dendrobium nobile. The sequence continues at coordinate 55,884,933 of CM039730.1, forward strand.
TGAGTTTTTGGCTATTTTTTATTAGGCAGAATTGACAATTTTAAATATTAGCTTTATACTTATATTGAGGATATTCTAATTTAAATTTTATAGAGATGAATTTTATAGTCATTATATTTTCTTCGGAAATGAATATAATTTAAATTTTGAGTAATTAATTATATTATTAATCTCAAAGTAAATTTGACAACTATAGGACCTTGATTAAATCAGGATTAGAACATTTTGATTAAATTTTTTGGCATATTGATGTTTGTCAAATATTTTATATTGTTCTTGTTTATTTTATGTCCTCTTAATGTTTATCAAACAATTTTAAATAAAAAACCTTATAACAAAGACATTTTTTCTAAATGTGAATTCATTATTTTATAATATTTATTTTAAAATATTAAACAAAATGATATTGAACGATCATGTATCATACCAAGTTTATAGCATTAGGTAATTAGTGAATTAAATCGCATTTGAATAAATTAAAGATCATATTGAATGATCATGTATCATACAATACAAATCATCTGAATGCTCTCTAGATTAATTAACCTTGGTTCGTCTTGTACGATTTAATGTTTGATTTAAGTTAAATGTACTGAACTATTTATAACTAAGCATGATGATCTATGACGGTAATGAACTAATCATACTATACGAATAGAGTCAATAGAATTGAAAATTTAGAGTTTTTAGAAGCCTGCTATCAAAATTATTTTTAATTTATTTTGAAGAGTCTTTTGGAAGTCAAAGGAGTATTTCTTCTTGAGAGAGAGTGTTGAAGATAGGACATTGAGCAAAGACTGAAAAGGATGAGAATGTGCGAGAGGGAGAAGATCTTTGTGGCTTTCAAGATAGTGTGAGAGTGGTTTTCATACTTTTGCTCCAATAAACTTGTACCTAACTTTCTACATGTGTCAGTGTTTGTATTGAGTGAAGCTTTGTGAATAATTCTTTGTTGTCAAAGGCCGCTGGCTCCTCCATCGCATCGGGAAGGTGAAAGTGATTTAGACTACTCTGTCGCACCGGGAAGTTGAAAGTGATTTGGGCTACTCCGTCGCAGTAAGGAGGTGAAAGGAATTTTGGCTCGCTGCAGCACCGAGGTGGTGAAAGGATTTATGGTCTTCTCCAAACTGAGAAGGTGAAAGGGATTTCGGCTCTCTACCGCACAGAAGAGATGAAACGGAGGCTACTCTGTCATATTAGACTGGTGAAAGTGATTTATAAGGGCTTCTCCGCCTAGCCGTGGGGGCTAAAGGAGAGTAAATATTATTTAGTGCAATACTTGAAGAGGACTTTGGGGAGTGGACGTAAGTCAAGTTGACCAAACCAACATAAAAATCCAGTTTGTGTTCTTTTTATTTTTTGTATTTATTTTATGCGGTTTTTACTTTCCTGCATATCTTGTTTTCTGCAATTTGGTTTGTGTTTATATTGCATTTCATGCATGAAAGGGAGATTGATTCATCTGATATGAAATAAATATAGTAGATTCATGTAAGGAAGAAAGGCTGACTATTAACACTATAATCAATTTGGGTTGGCTATTAAAACATTATACCCTGTACAGGAGGGTGGGTCGGCATTATTTTCTTTAAAGATAGTTTGTGGTATTATCCTGATTGTAGCCTATAATTAATGATCGAATTACGCAGACGGGTAGAGAGCGATGAATCTTAAATGATTATTGAAACTCACATGTAATGATAAAATGACAAAGACACTTTAATGATATTGATAATGATAAATATATATGAATGAATGAAAACGCCACAATAATACTAGATGTTTTGCCTTGTTGAACCTTATATTGAATCATATATTGTTGCAATTTGTACATTAATATACCGATTTCATAAGAATAAATAATCAATAAGATAAATAAGACAGATGACTTGGATAATATTGAATTTTAATTTCTTAGAGTTTAGGGTTTTTATATAAATATGTATTACATATGCCAACTGTAGAAACCAGAGAGAAGCAAAGAAGAAGAACTTAGCTAGCTTTTCATTACAGTAATAATTCTTTACAACAGAGGACGGTAGCATATATATAGCTTATACTAATCCTAGTTACACGTGTCATAAGTAGACAGGTTATAATAAATACATTGTTACATTATTTGGTATCTAATATTCCCCCGCAAACTGATGATTCAGATGCTATCGTCAGTTTGGATCTTAAAAACTTGAACCGATTGGTAGACAGAGATTTAGTGAGAATATCCGCTACTTGATCTGTAGTGCTAATAGGTGTTAATTGAATGTTGTTAGTTTGAATTTGATCTCTGACGAACCGCTGATCTATTTCAATATGTTTGGTTCTGGTATGGAATACTGGGTTGTTGGCCAACGCAATCGCCGAGATATTGTCACAAAATAGATCAATTTTGCTGTTATGTTGAATACCGAAATCTAACAGTAGCTTTTTAATCCAAATGGTATCAGCGGTTGCAGCCGCTAAAGCCCTGTACTCAGATTCGGTAGAAGAACGCGATACCGTGTTCTGTTTCTTTACGGTCCACGATACCAAAGTTCCGCTCAGAAATGTGCAGAAACCAGATGTGGATTTTCTGGTTTCTTGATCGCCTGCCCAGTCCGCATCGGAGAAAGTGGTAAGTTGCAAAGACGATTTCGTGATAGGTAAGCCGAAGTCAATCGTCCCATGGATATACCGAAGTAATCTCTTGAGCAGGAAACAGTGAATGTTGCTAGGATCATGCATATGCTGTGAAAGAATGTTGACCGCAAACGCAATGTCTGGGCGAGTTATCGTAAGGTACTGCAATGCTCCGGTTAACCGTCTGTACGTGGAGTTGTCAAACGTCGGAGTGTGCGTCACCGCATCGTCTGGTATTCTGGTACAAGAAGGATTAGCAATTGAGTTGCAAGTGCTGAGATGAACTTGCTGTAATAAGGATTTTGCATAAGAAGTCTGACAAAGAAAATACTTATCTGAGTCATTCCTAATTTTAATGCCAAGAAAATGGTGCACAGGTCCGAGATGCTTGATGAGAAACTTCTGCTTGAGCTGAAACAGAAGTCGTTGAATGGCAACCATGTCATTTCCAGTGACTAGAATATCGTCCACATATATTAGAAAATATATTCTAATGTTGGATTTATGAAACGTGAGCAGAGATTGATCCGCCTTGCTGTGTGTAAAGCCGATTTGAAGGAGATGATTGGTGAACGTTGTGAACCACTGTCGAGGTGCTTGTTTGAGGCCGTATATGGCTTTGCGTAACAAGCATACATGATTCGGTTGATTTGAATCTTCGAACCCTTTCGGTTGCTTCATGTAAACAGTTTCATCAAGCGTGCCATGAAGAAAGGCGTTGGTCACATCTAATTGTTCTACCTGCCAACCATAAAATAACGCAATTGTAAAAAGAATTCAAATAGTGGGTAATTTTGCTACCGGACTAAATGTTTCACTGTAGTCCAAGCCATGTTCCTGTCTGTTTCCTTGCGCAACTAAGCGAGCCTTGTAACGTGCTATCGATCTGTCTGAGTTTAGTTTTGTTCTGTAAGTCCACTTACAGCCTAGGATAAGCACATTTGAAGGTGGAGGAACTAAGTCCCAAGTTCCTTGCTGTTGTAATGCCAGAAACTCGGATGCCATTGCCTGTCTCCAGTGAATACTCTTATTGGCTTCGTGATACGAGGTCGGGTCTAGAGTGTGAGCAGGCTCAGTTTGCATATGAGCCAAATTGAATTTGCGACTTGGTTTTAAAGAACCTGTTTGAAGGCGGGTAACCATGGGATGTTTATGTTGATGTAGTTGTGGAGGAGATACACTAGCTGTAGTTTGGGAATTGTCGGACGCAGGATGTGCAGGCAGCGCTGGTTGAGTAGAGATGATTTGCGGTTCTAGATGTGGAGCAGTCTGTGACCCAGATGTATGGGCAGAAGTTGGTTTCATCCAGGTCATTGAAGTAGGTAGAAGCAGAGCCGGTGCTACTTCAGTTACCTGTTGATTACCAAGAGTCCTTGACTGCTGAAATGGAAATGATTTTTCATTAAAAGAGACATGTCTAGAAATAATTATATGATTAGTGTGTATATTCATGCACTTATAGCCTTTTTGAGTGTCCGAGTAGCCCAAAAACACAGTAACAGCCGATTTGGGTTGTAGTTTATGTCTAGTGTGCGACGGTGTTAAAGTGTAACATTCGCATCCGAATGTTCTAAGATGCTCATACGAAGGTTTGGTCTTGAACATCAGCTGCAATGGAGAAACGAAATCTGTATTAGCAGAAGGAAAGCGATTTATAAGATAAGTTGCTGTTAAAGCTGCATCCGCCCAAAACTTATGAGGCATAGAGGCCGTGTGAAGCAATGTTCTCGTTGTTTCGATAATATGCTTGTGTTTCCTTTCCGCGATACCATTTTGTTCCGGAGTATATGGACAGGAAATTTGATGGAGAATGCCTCTGGATTGAGTGAAGTTTTTAAACTGATTGTTAATGTATTCTCGACCACCATCTGTGCGAATTGCTTTAACTTTTTGGTTCGTTTGGCGCTCAATAAAATTGACAAAATCTATGAAGATTTTAGTAACATCAGATTTAAACATAATTAGAAAAAGCCATGTGAACCTAGAAAAATCATCAATGAATATTACATAGTAACAAAATCCTTGATGAGAGGGTACCGGTGAAGGTCCCCAAACATCAGAATGAAGAAGTTCCAGAATTTTTCTTTTTATGTTACTAGAAATCGGAAAGGAAATTTTGTGACTTTTGCAAGTCATACAAGAAGAACAGTAGGATTTAAAACTAGGAATATGTAGAGAAGCATTGCTGTTGGAGATGTGCCGAATAACTTGAGTATTCGGATGTCCAAGCCGGTTGAGCCAATCATTCGCCGAGACAGAAGAAGCCACCAGAGCTCTTTTCCTGTCGTTATGATTTGCGAACGAAAGCCTGTACAACCCGTTATTACTGCTGCCTTGGAGGATCTGCTGATTTGTAATAAGATCTTTAAAAATAAAACCATTTGCATCAAAAGTTATAGAAATGTTGTTATCTTTAACTAAGTGAGAAATAGAAAGTAAATTATGCGATATAGCTGGTATGTGTAAGAGTTTAGAAAGATGAAGCTTACGCGTCGGGGTGGGAAGAATACCCGTGCCCGAGTGAGCTATGGGTAACGTTCTTCCATCCCCGATGGCGACGTTGTCAGACCCACTGTATTCTTTCTTGTTAGCAAGATGATCCAAAGAATTCGTCATATGCGCCGAGGCTCCGGAATCAAGGTACCAGTCATCGTTGGAAAGATCAGTCGTCGACAGCAAGGCATTGTTAGACTTCTTCGAGTTCATTGACGGAGTAAAATTTGGGTTGAGACGGTGCCAGCAAACATCCGCACTATGACCCTTCTTAGTACAAATTTGACATATCAGATGAGAGGAACTGCTTGGACGATTCTGCTGCTGGCCTGTAGAACGACCACGGCCGCGTCGAGATCGTCCCTTATCCATGTAAAGAGCCGATTGAGAGTCAGACACTATCACATTTCTGGTAGCGTCTGATTTGACGTGGATTTCCTCACTGATGAGTAGAGCATAAAGATTATCTAAACTCAGCGGCGTCTGCATTGTTCTTACGGCTGTTTTGAAAGAATTGTAGGTTTGTGGGAGTCCGTTCAAGATATGATGAAGAACATCTTCGGGATCCATTTTAGCGCCAGCATAAGCAATTTGATCCACGAGCTTTTTAACCTCCGTGAGATATTGCGTCATGGACATCGTATTCATAGAAATGTTTTGCAATTCGTTTTTCAGTTGAATGATTTTGGAACGATTCGTCGACTGAAATTGAATATGCAAAGTTTTCCATATTTCCGCTGTAGATTCAAGATGAACAACGTATGGAAGAATTTGCGGCGAAATTGTCGCACAGAGAGCTGCGGCTAAGTTTTGATCCGTGAGCAGCCATCTTTGATGTCGCAGATTGGGATCTTGATTTTCTTGTTCTTGATCGTTGGCTAACATCGATGAAGATGCTGCCGGATCCAGAAAATCTTGAAAGCCATTTGCTCGTAGCAGCTTTTGAACTTGACTGCTCCAGATCGGGTAATTTTCGGATGACAGAGGGTGCGGGATAAGAGATTTTAGGTTAGAGATTACAAACTTAAGAGACGAGTGTATGAGCGAAATGTCGGATGTAACTCCCGATCGATTGCCATTGTTGGAAAAAGAGGAGGCGGAAGCCGAGTTGGCCATGGAAACTCCTCAGGAACACCAAACTCCTGATACCATGTAGAAACCAGAGAGAAGCAAAGAAGAAGAACTTAGCTAGCTTTTCATTACAGTAATAATTCTTTACAACAGAGGACGGTAGCATATATATAGCTTATACTAATCTAGTTACACGTGTCATAAGTAGACAGGTTATAATAAATACATTGTTACATTATTTGGTATCTAATACCAACATATCATATATTTAGGGTCCGTGTAGCGCAGCATTATTTCAGGGTGAACTGCCCTGCTCCCAACGTGGTCAACCTTGTGCTTTGTCTTTGTTAATTGGGAATAAAGGTCAACGAAAATATATGAGTAAAGAAGTGCGACCACGAATTATTCAGCAAGTCGTGGGGTGTATTTGTCAATGGTTAGAAAGCTTCTACGGGAGAGCGAATGCACCTGGAGGTGCATTCGCCGTTCAATTAGGCAATCCATTACTCATGCATTTATTCTAGGCAACCCACAACTATCCACGTAGTCGCCCAATTTCAAACTCTGCCTTGGAATTCTAAAAAAAACAAACGCGACAGCTGACAAGCTGGTAGACTTTGGCGTAGTCTGCCTAAACCCTAAATTTTAATAATTAATTACTCAATAAATGTTCAAAATAAAGGTCAAAGTCTAACATATATAAGATCCACTCTCGCAACAAAAAAAGTACACTAATTTTTTTAGAGATAAGGGATGCATCATCTCTTAGTTCATGGCATTAACTGCAACAGTCAACCATTGTTAGGTGTTTTTAATTATGACTGACCCTAAATACATTTAAGTCTTGCAAGCAAGATTTTGATATTTTATTATTGCATGCACGATTTTGATATTTTGTTTAGGTTTACTATTGTCATTATTTAATCAGCAAAAATATGAGTTCCTTGACCTATTCTTTGCAAACAAAATTCCAAACAACTTGAGGGCTGCTGCCCTTCAGTGTTTGCAAACAAAATTCCAAACATTTTATTTCATTTCATTTTTTTAGCATGCACCTTGTATGATCAACAACGATTTTTTTTTATTTTTTAGGATTTAGTATACAAGCTAGAGAGAAATACAAGAAATTTCATCTCTTAATAAAAGATAATCTTTGAGCAATCACCACTCTACATCCTCAACAATTCTTGACCTGCATAAGTTTGTAGTTGTAGGAGACCTACATAACTCGACCTAGATTATTGATCGACTTCCATTACATATGCTTCTTCAACTGTTGGGCGAGTAAGCTCTAAGGAGTCATTAAAATTCTCATCTTAAAGAGTAAGTCTACAAATTGATTTTGATTTCTATGATTGTGCTCAATTTTTAAGTACCTAAATTTCTACATCTCAGCTTTTACTTTAAACAAGTATTTTAAAAGAACTCCGTATGTTGCTCATTGATTTGATTTACAATAAATTAAGATTCACCCTGTTAAATGCTTTATACCCACTACTACGGGAAATTGATGTCGGAAAAATAGAAAATTTTTTGGCAAAAAAAAAAAAAAGAAAGTCGGTTAACTAGTTGCCCAAGCACTTGCCCGCCTACTCGCTCCCCCGACTGCGCCCGCTGTCCTGTGTGCCTGCCCGCTCGCCCGTGACTGCGCGTGGGTTCGAATCGGCTCTCTTCGGGAGAATCTCACGCTCATCCACTCGGCCGCGAAGCATAACTTATTAAATTTGTTAATCTTTTTTATTTAAATTATAACTCATGGGGCCGTGCAAGCCGAAGCCCAAAGAGGTGCAGGTCGGGCATGGAATCGCAAGAGTAGAGCGAGAGTAGGAGAGAAGAAGGGGTGGGAACGAAATCACAATCATGATATCGTTCTTGATTTCGACCACATTTCCAATTGCGATCGTGATGTGAGAGGTGATTGATATCAACGGTCGCAGTGACGTAGCTGTTATAACTCAAAAAATTTAAAAATATATTTTTTACTTAAAACATTAAAAAATTATTTCATATTTTTTGTGCACTAGTGCAATTCCTTAAAAAATTGGAACATGTCCGTACAAGTGGACTTTCTAGGATCATTAGATGTCCATTTTAAAAATCAATTTCACCTAATCATTCTAAACATACTTAGCTATCTTTTAAATATTTTTTTAATAATTTTTGGATCTTTGGATTTGAAGATATAAAAAAATTTATAAGAATTTTGCACTAAAAATAAAATTATTGGTATAATTATTTTTATATCATTTTATTATTATATTACAAATATATTTAACCATTGTAAAATTTTATTTTTCTTTTCATTTCTCATTAATAAAAAAGTTTTTGGGTAAAATGAGAGAAAAGAGAGAAAAGAGAAGGAGAAAAGTTGGGGTTTAACTATCGTAGAGCTATTTTTTTTTTCGTCGGCTCAGTTAAGAAATTTATTTGTCTCGATCGAGGTCGATTACATTTTGTTTGTTTCAATTTTCAATAATTTGAATTTTTTTATATTCTTTCAATCAAATTTGTATTTTCTTTGAGGCCGCCACTGTTGGCATATGATATTATAAATTTTGCTCATTTGGTCAAGATGGCCAAGAGGATAGAGACTGATCTAGTAGCAATTTACTAGTGATGGATAACAAGTAGGAAAAGCTTTTGCGATGAGAGATCTGACAGCATCTATTCTAGGAAGAAGAGCAGGGTTATGCCTGCTGAGTTCAGAAGGAGGGGACAGTCAGAAGTTTCTTCTAGATCAGATAAAGGCAGTGTTGCCAATTATGGGGGTTTAGTCAGTGGGCTCCCATCATTATATTAGTAGTGTGGAAGGAGGCACAAAGGATAGTGTTATAGGGCATTGGGCCAATGTTTTTTCTATGGCCATTACATATACGAGATTATTTAGTTTCCATAAAGTGGCTTTGATACACATTCTAATTTGAGAGCTGTAATCTAGGTAGCAGACAGTGGAAGGATCAGGATAGTATCACCATGATTGTATTTTGAGTCTTCTAGTAGCTGAGATGTTGGTTCGTTATCACGAGGTCAACCTTCTAGGAATTTATCAGGTGCACGAAGTTATGTTGCTTTGACCCTAGAAAAACTAGAGTTTATAGTCTGACACAGTAAGAGGCTAACAAGTCTCTAGATATTATGATAGATACATCTTATATTTTTATATCACCTTATCATATTTTATTTGATTCTAGTGCTAGCCATTCTTTCATATCAGAGCAGTATTTCAATTCTATTAATTTGCCTTCAATATTATTACATGTCTCTTTATCTATAATTTTACTTATGGGAGATGGAATGATAGTTATTAGGGTTTATTTTTATGATTTAAAATTTATTTATAGAGTTTAGAGATTTGGTTTGATTTTATAACCGAATTCTATTTTGATTTCATTGGAGGTATGGACTGGATGAGTCGATATGAGGCTCATATAAACTACATGAATAAGATAATGAATTTGTATTAGAATGATGAGAGCTTTGTATTTTAGGAAATCAGAGGTATTCTTTCTTGTCTGATTTTTGCTCTAGAAGTGAATAAGCTTTGGAGGAAAGATAGTCCAATATTTTTAGCATTTGTTAGAGATGTGACACTCTCTTCTACATATGCTAGTAGTGTCCCTATAGTTCAGGAGTTTCCATATATATTGTCACGACCCGACCCGAGACGAGACGGATCCCGCCCGCGCCGGATCGCGACGGAGAATAGCTAACCAGGATCTGGCTTTGGATTAGGTTACTGAACTGATCTTCCAAATTCTTAACTCAACAGAAACACACAGAACAACAGAGCTACTAAAAACATCAAATGCAGCGGAACAAAACATCTATCTTTTCATTTCCTCAAAATAATCATCTACAGAACAGTACATGGCTTTCTACAGAAAGAAAGACAGAACAGGAAAGCCATGACTGTACAAAAATCAAAAGTACAAAAGTACCTAATCTGATCAGACTCTGAAATCTAATCCTGGACTTCCTTGCCCTTCCCAGAACCTGAAAACCACCAGAAAGCAAGGGTGAGCTCAACAGCTCAGCAAAGCAACAAACCTCCAATCTAAATTCTCAGAAAACAAAACCAAACTTATCAGACAGAAATCAGATCAGAAGTCGGAACAGAATCGGAAATCAAAACTTACGGACAGATATCAAATCACATCAGAGTCGTACAGATCGTATCAGAACAGAACAAATCAACAGAGTCAGAATCAGAAATCAGAATCGTACGGATCATATCATGTCATAATCACAATTTCGTACAGAACAGAACAGATACAGAAAATAGTACAGATACAGATAGCTAAATGCCCTGACACTGACGGAATCTCTACGGATTCCGGCCCCTTATGCCTCCCTTCCCAGACACTGACTGAATCTCATAGGATTCAGGCCCCTTATGTCTCCCTTTGTGCTCACGGCACCAAAACAGATGTGCTTATAGCACCAAAACAGAATTCATCGGATCCGGAACAGAACAGATATCAGATTTCAGATTGAGCTCATTTCAGATTTCCCGTTTCACTAACTGAATCTCATAGGATCCAGGCCCCTTATAACTCCCTTTTTATAGCTTATACACATAGCATTTCAATTCAGAAGAAATCCGGACAATTCAGAAATTACCCAAAAATCGGGCAGCACAACGGCAGTATACGGAATTTACACAAAAATTCCTGCAAAGAAAATTTACCGAATTCGCACAGAATACAGATATCAACATTTCAGAACCTTTATTCTACTGCACAGATAAATTCCAATTTCACAGAAAAATCCGGTCGACTAAAAACACAGTCGAATCAAAAATACCCGGACGAAAATCTTCAGAAAATAACCAAAATGTGCACACTCGGCACGTCAACAATATACAGAAAGTTACGCGGTAAAAACTGAACCAATCAACAGATACGGACAAAAATCATTAACGAAAACGAAATCCGGACAGAATATACCGCCAAACACGACGGAACTGAAAATTGAGAAAGGCGGAATGTGCCTTACCTCGAGCACAGCAATTTCCTCAACAGTCACTTCGATCGAAAACGGCTCCGCGTCGTCCGAAAATCCACTTTTCCACAAATGCCCTCGACTTTCTCTCTCCTCAGAAAAATCAGATATTTATTTTTGATTTTCTCTCTCTTCAAAACGACTGAAATCAGCTTTATAATACACAGATCGGCCCGGCCGATCGCAGCATCGTCCCGGGACGATCCGACCAAAAGGATCGGCCTGGTCTCCCTTCAGGGCTATAGCATGGACGATATTTTCTACAGTGCCGATCGGCCTGGCCGATGTCTCCAATCGGCCTGGACGATGCCTGCAGAAAATCACCTGGAGCAAAACTGGGCAAAATCTGGAGCTGATTTCCACTGATCGTCCCAGGACGATCCCAGATCGTCCTGGACGATACTGGAGCAGATCTTGATATTACATATATTCCCTTAGGAGTTAGTGACTTTACTGCTAGATAGAAAGGTAGATTTTTGTAAGATATTTTTCTAGGTACTGGTTTAATCTCTAAGGATCTGTGTCAAATGTCATCAAAGGAACTTAAGGAGTTGAAGGTACATCTTCAAGAATTGATGGATCAAGGCTTTGTCCGTTGTAACGTGTCTCTGTAGGGAGCACCCATATTGTTTGTCAAGAAGAATGATGATATCTTACCGATATATATTGAGTACAAAGATCTAAATAAGGTAACTCTAAAAAATAAGTATCCTTTACCTAAGATTGATGACTTATTTGATCAATTGATTGGATATTCAATATTTTCTAAGATTGATCCATTATTTGATTATCATCAATTGAAAGTGAAGGCAGAGGATCTGTCGAATACTGCATTTAGCATGAGATATAAGCATTATGAGATTTTAGACATGCCGTTCAGACTGACTAATGCCATAATAGTCTTCATGGATTTTATGACAAGGTTTTTAGAAAGTATCAGGACCAATTTGTGATCGACGACTTTATAGATGACATTTTGATTTATCTAGATCTGAGGAGGATCATGCAACATACTAGCTTGAGGATTGCTTTAGAGATTCTATGATGACATCAATTATATACTAAGTTCTTGAAGTGTGGTTTATGGTTGATTAGCATTTCTTTTCTAGGACACATTGTAAGCAGTGCAAACATTTGGTAGATCTTCAAAAGATTCAAGATGTTTCTGATTAGTCAAGGCCTACTATAATTTCTGAGATTTATGGTTTCTTAGGCTTTGTTAGTTATTATCGAAAGTTTATTAGCGGGTTTCTCAAATTTGTTTTCTTTGACGAGACTTACTCAAAAGTCAATAGCTTTTATATGGACTTTAGAGTGTGAGGAGAGTTTTTAGTTGCTAAAAGATCATTTGACTTGGGCTCTGATTTTGACTATCCCTTTAGGTAGGATAGATTTTAGGTTTTTAGTGATGCTTCACTGAATGGATTGGTATGTATGTTGATGAGCACGGTAAAATTATTGTATATGCATCTCGATAATTGAAATCAAATGAGAGAAACTATATGCATGCACATGATCTTAAGTTAGTAATTGTGGTATTTACATTTAAAATTTGGAGGCATTACTTATACAAGGTTAGATGTGAGATTTTTACTCATCATCAGAGTTTGAATTACGTACTTAGGATCATAAGTTATGTAAAAATAATTTTCGAAAAATTGCATGCTATCCAAACTACACAGCTTGCTTTATACCGCAGGTTATATGACTGCCGAAATTATCGTCAATAAACCTTCATTTTTCTGTAGTGTACATCTTCATTCAGATGGATCTAAATTTGTAACAAAGGATATGACTTGAGTTGATCAAGTATTATGATATGTCTATTAAGTATCAACATTATTATAGCTTATAATTTTGAAAACTATATTTTTTACTACAACATTCAAAAATTTATCCAAAAATCATTATAAGCTCAAATCATAAATCGTCTACTCCATAACATCTATATTATTGTGTTTTAGTTTTTCTAATTTTTTTATAATTTTTAGGCTTTGGTGAAATTACTTATGAAATTAGTACCTAACGGTACAAGTGGGGGTTTTGAGACTATCATATATCCATTTTGCAAACTAATTTTATCATAATTTTCTAAATAAAATAAGTTATTTTATGAATATTTTTCAATAATTTTTGAAATTCTAAAAAAAAATTCTTTTGAATTTACACTAAAAAATTATTAAAATAATATTATTAAATTATAATTTTTCCTAAATATCTAAATCCACTTAATAACTTCCGAAGCCACTTACCCCCATTCGTTTCATGTTCTATAAAAGGGAAAACATGAAAATAAGAGAAAAATAGAGAGAAGGAGAGAGAAAAGCTTGGTTTTGACGATCGCAGAATAATTTTTGTTGCCAGCCTAGTTGAGAAATTTCCTTATCTCGAGGTAGGTTATGTTTGGCCTATTTCACATTTCAGTAATTTTGTAAGAAAGTAGACATGCTAATTTTCTAAAAAAAAAAATCTAAATAAAGGTGGTCAGGTGATTGAATATCTTTTCATAATATTACGATTATAAAAATTAGCCATTGATCAAAATTTAAGTTTTTAAAAACTTAATTTTATGAATCCCACTCTGATATCACTTGAAAGTTTGTTAGGGTTATTAAGCCTTTATGAACTAGTCCCAAGGCTAACCAAGAGGGGGGTGAATTGGATATTTAAAATTTTTTAAACTAAAAGAAAAAAAATTTATATCTTACAGTAAATACGAGTTAAATCAATAATAAAAGTTTAATCTAATATTTCACCCAAGCAATTAATCGTAGTAAAAATAAAGTGCGGAAAATAATCAGAAATAACACACCATATTTATTGTGGTTCGATCAAACCTTGACCTACGTCCACTCCCTAGAGGCACCCTCCGATTTTTACACAAAACTTTTAGTGACTCTCTTTTAGCCCCCATAGCTAGGCGGAGAAGCCCTTACAAAATTATTTCCACCTTTTCCAGTGCGGTGGAGGAGTCGAGTCTTTTGACACAAAAGAGATATTCTTCTTCCCAAAACTTTTCTCAAGACGAATCTTGAATCCGATGGTACTAAGATGCAAACTTGCAGTAACAACCGTATGAAATCCCCTCCACACTCCCTTGAATCCCCCTCCAAAAATCTGCTCTCTCTCTCTCAAACTCCACCATTTCCTCTCTCCCTTTCAAGTTTTCTCCAGAAGAACAAAGCTTCAATGGATGCCAAAGACACTTACCAAGTGTTTTGATAAAGATTAAATAGAGGGCTTTGAAAAACACTAAAAATCAATCTTGGCAACAAAGATCATCGAAGACGATCGCAGGATTGTTTTGTACGATGTGCTTAAAAAGAGGGCTTCAGAAAATCCTAAAAACTCAATTTCGACGCCAAAAATGATCCTGGATGATCACATGATCATCTAGTATGATGTGCAGAATTTGACTTGATAATCTTAGACGATATTAGGATAGTCATGGATGATCAGTTCAAATTTGCACAGATCATCCAAGACGATATTGTGGATCATCTTGGATGTTTAGAAAAAAAATTATGGTATTTCGTCTTGGATGATTTAGGAAAATCAAATATGTCGACAAATTTTGTTCAATATGATATACAGATCATCTAGGATGATTTGATTGAATAATTAAATCATAATTAGTCCTTTAATCATATGATCAATTTAGGCATGATTTGTATTGATCGTTTATGATGATTTAGATTGTCCGGGATGATTAAAACAAAGATTTATCCTTATATCCTTGCCTAAATTATCATTGACGGGTATTTTCCAAGATCATAATGAATCGTCCTAAATGATTGAAATCGCTTATTACGATTAATTCAATGAGCTGATCGTCTTGGACGATATAAATTATCCAGCACGATTAGTTCAAAACTTGAACTTCTAGTTTTGACTCAATCTCACTCCCCCTGAGTCAGGCAAGCATACACTATTATAGGACTTGACTAAAAAAAATAAAAAATACATCAATAAATTTTACAAAAATTATTATAATATAATATATTCTATCTAATATTGAGCCTTGAATCTTTATTGAATGGTGCATTATATTCATAAAAAGTTAGCACACACAAATAAAAATATATTGTAAATATAAGTAAACAACATGATGTGAGACATAATATTTGTTTTCATAAAAAATATAAACTCATAAGACCGAATTGAAATAATTTTAACTTCTAAAAATAGTACTTTAGTTCAATTAAAACTTTAGAAAGATGTTTTATATAATTTGTGGTAATTTAATTATGTTTGAAAATTATGAATTTTTACTCAGTAATATTCGTATTGTCCACTAATTAGATATTTTAAACATGTTTTGAATTCAGTCCAATTGTATTTTAATTAATAAAACGTATTGAAAAATATGTTATGAAGTGTTGTGATGTGATGCCAACGCTAGTGGGCAGCTGAGGTGAGATTCTATCACACCAGCGCCAGTGGGCAACCGACGTAGGATTATGTTATGCCGACGCCATTGGGCGATCGAGGTGGGATTATGTTATGAAGTATTTGCTTATAATTAAGTTCATTTCAGTATTTATTTAATTATATTTAATTTTAGTATATGATTCAACACAATGTTCTCAATTCTGTTGGTTTTGGTTATTGATTTTTATTTTAGGCTATGATAGCCTACTGAGCAGTGTTAGCTCATTTCTATTTTTACTAAAGGGTAAGGAGCAAGTTGAGTAGTTTGGATAGCACGCTCCGATCTATGTTGTTGGTATGTTTTGATTAGTTTTGATTTTTATAGGCTTGACTTTTATTTTTGTTGTACTCTCTATTGCCATGCATTATTGTAGATATATTTTGGATGATATATAAAAATCATGTTAAGATTTAATAATCTTTTGCTTTATAATGTAATTCAATAGTGGCTCTATGTAATATATAAATTGAAAGTTTTATTTCATTACTTCTCCAACCAAATCTTGGGATCAGTTTTATCACAATTGGATACGGTATGACTTATATGATTTCGGGTCATATCAAGTTGGGTTCTGACAAGCATGATAAGATAAATATGATTGCAAATATTTTGAGTAGGAAGTTATTGTGAGACCTCGTTCCCTTACTGTTCCTCTCTAATTTGGATTTTCCTCTCAGGATCGTCCGGGACGATAGTGGGATCGTCCAGGCCGATCTGCACTGTAGAAAATATCGGCCTGAGAATAGTCCTGGGAACCGTCCAGGACGATTTTTTTGGTATGATCGTCCCGGGACGATTTGGCGATCGGCCGGGCCGATCTGCTTTATAATATATGAAAATTAGCTCGTTTTGATGAGAGAGAAAATCATTTTAACTCAAAATATCTGTTTTGAGGAGAGAGAAAGAGAAAAGGAAAAGAGGAAAGCTTGGTTTTGGAGGCCGCGGAGCGCTTTTCGTTCGACGCCGCTGTTGGGAAAAGTGAAGATCTCGTGGTAAGGACTCCGAATCCTATTTCTGTTTTCAAAGATATTGAGTTTTGACCGAGTTATGATCCGTTTTGTGTTTTCGTAGTCGACTTTTCGACGTGATTTTGATTTGACACAACTTTCACCGCACAACTTTTGGTATGTTATAGATATGATTATGACACACGATTTGAGTATTTTCTGCGACGATTTTACCGGTCGGAATTGATTCTACGCGATTTTAATCGAATAGAAAAATATCAGGACTTGATTTGATTTGACTTCTATAGAATAATAGTCTTGCATTGATGTTATAGATATTCTATTGTAATTTGGTAGAATTTGGAAATCGTGTCTTTTTGCAGGATTTTTGTGTAAATTTGACCGACTGCCGTTACGCTGCCCGATTTTCGTATGATTTCCGAATTTTCTGGAATTGATAGATTGAATTGAGATGTGTATGATTATTGATATGATTGTACTGAATTGATTTAATATTGATTATTGCATCGATTATGGATTGATTATTGAACTAATTATTGATTGACTATTGATACTGGAACCCAAGTGGAACCTGGTTGAACGTTAGTGAAGATTGATATTGACCTATACAGGATGGTGGGCCGACGGGCTTTCCTTTAAACCATTGATCATTGATATAACGATTGGGAGTTATAAGGAGTTTTAAATGCCGACGGGCGGCCGACGGGCAAAAAGAGTGACGACTCTTATTGATAGACCAACGTACTACAACAGCAACGGATTCTACAACAGCAACATGACCAGTTGATTTTACTTGTCCAGTATATAGTATTGAATTGCATGTTTACTGTATTGATTTATGGATTCATTGTTTTATAGATTTCTGCTTTATCGACCTTGATTGGATTTATTAGATCGTACGATTTCATTGATCTTACTGATTGATTGATGTGCATCGACATTGAGCATTGATATAGAAGTGGATTGATATAGATATTGCATTGATAGCATGTACATGAATAATATAGAATCATTGACACTGTTGCTTATAGATTCATTGATTTCTGCTTATAGATTCCTTGTTACTACTGCCTATGGATTTATTGATATCGCTTATAGATATTACTGATAGACCGTATTGATTTGATTTGATAGCGAATGATTTAACGGATTGATTGATTCGACGATTTGATTGATTTGACGGATTGACTGGTTTTCTTCTGTGTACGGATTTCTTCGAGATTGACGTGAATTGATTGAGCTAGATTATTGATTTGCCTGCTGCTGCATTGACTGGTTTTATTGACTATGGATTTCCGTATTGCACCGATTCATTGACCATTGACTGATATAGATTTGATTGACTGTGATTGACTGACATGCATATTGATAGCATAGCCGTGCTTTGATTTCAGTTATAGGTATTAGGTGACCTGCTGGGCTTTGTAAAGCTCATTATATGTGGTTGAATTTTCAGGTCAGGGCAAGGGAGCAGAAGATAGGAATTGATCCAGATCTTCAGGTTTTTGTCTTTTGATTGATAGTGATTCTTTTGTACTCAGGATAGATTTCAGAACTGGTGATTATAGTGTAGTTCCTGAGTATTGTATATGAACTTTTGAGTTTGAATCGACTTGTATATTGATGTTTTAAATATTATAGATGTTTGATAGACTGTTAATTGAAGGTTTTAGATAACTCTGGTAAATTGTTTGAATAATTGATTGACATTCTTTCCAAGTTAGATCTTGGGGCATCACAGTTATTAGGTACTTCTCTTCCATTGTTTACTTTTATATACTCCCTTGTTTAAGATTTGGAGAAGTTAGAGATAGAGGTAGTATTGATTGATATAACTCCATATTTGTTAGCTTAGATGATTGTTCAATCTATTTTATAAAAAAATTAGGAAGCTTAGAAATAAGATTCAAAGAATTGGAAGTTAAGTGACTAGATTAAGGCTTGTTAGACACTTAAACTCTATATTTTTCCAAATCAAGATAAATGCATAATGTCATCAGGGTTATAGTTGATTGACTAACAAAGTCAGCGTATTTCATTTCGATGCAACAGATTGATTCGATTGATAGGTTAGCACATATATATGTCAGATATATTATCAAATTATATGATATGTTGAAGGTGATTGTATTTGATCGTGATGGTTGATTTACCTCTAGATTATTGAGAAGTATTTAGTAGGGATTTGGTACAAATTTACACTTTAGTATGTATTTTCAGACAGATAGTCTGAAAGGATTATTTAGGTCTTGAAGGATCTTTTTAGATTATGTGTTCTAGACTTTAATTGTAGTTAGGAGGATCATATTCCACTAATAGAGTTTATATATAACAACAATAATCAGTCCAACATAGGTATGACTCCTTATCAAGTCCTATACGAGAGTAAATGCAGAACCCCTTTATCTTTGACAAAGGTGGGTGACAAAAAGATGATAGGATTAGCTTTTATTGATAACACTATAACAAAGATTTATCTAATTAGAGAAAGGTTGAGAGATGTAGAAGATAGGAAGAAGAAATATTATAATAAGAAATACATTATGGTGGGATTGCTTGTTGGTGATTTTTTTTAATGTCATAGTTAACCAGATGAAAGGTGTCAGAAGATTTGAAAGAATCAGGAAGTTGGGACTAAGGTATATTGGACCTTTTGAGATTATTGAGAGGATTGATAGTTCTGGTTACCGGTTATTATTATCTGATCATATGTCAAATATACAAAGTATATTTCATGTATCTTCTTTGAGAAAGTGGATATATGATTCTGCAAAGAGATTATCTACTAATGATATTGAGATTCTTCCGAATCTATATTATAGGGAAGAGCCAAATAAGATTCTAACATATGATGTGAGAAAATTGAGGAGCAAATATATTCTAATGGTTAAGGTGCAATGGAGGCACAAGACCGCTAGAGAGGCTACTTGGGAGAATGAATCTTAGATGAGATAGTTGTATATAGGTTTATTCTGACTTATTTTGATTTGAATATATTGAGGATGATATTTTTTTAAGGTGAATAGATTGTCATAACTCAAAATTTTTAAAAAGACATTTTTTTTACATATAACAGTTAAAACTATTTCGAATGTCATTATAAGTCCAAATCACATACCACCTTTGCCATAAAAATATATTTTTGTGTTTCAGTTTTATTATTTTTCATAATTTTTGGGCACTGATGTAATTTCCTAAGAAATTAGCATCTATAAGTACAAGTGGACTTTCTGGGACTATTAGATGTCCATTTTATAAACTGTTTTCACCCTATTATTCTAAATAGGGCTGCAGAGAACCAAGCATTCAACGAGCTACTCGTTGCTTGATTCGATTAAAGCTCGTTTGTGATCGTTTAATTAACTAAACAAACAAACTTGAACAATATTTTAAATACTCGATCCTTAAATAAACAAGCTTGAACACTAATGTGTTCGGCTCATTTATGTTCGTGAACAATATCATTTAAAGCTCGTGAACAAGCTTGAAATTAGGCTTGATAAGAGCTCGATTCGTGGTCGATTCATGTACAAGAGAAATTTCACATTTGTCCATGTTTGCTTGATTTCTTGTTTAAAAAATATTTATGAACAAATATAAGATGAATCATAGATCACTTGTTCGTGAACGAGCTAATTTGGTGGCTCAAAAAAATTAGTTATATATGTTCATGAACTTGCTCATTTGATAGCATATGAGCACTCATTAGATATGTTCATGAATGTGCTTGTTTGATATTAAAAAAAAAATTATTAAATATGTTCACAAAAATGCACGATGTAATTATTTGTTAAGAGGCTCGATAAAGCTCGTTTGTTAAGTTAATGAACATCTAGAAGTAAAGCTCGTTTATAGTTCGTTAATACTTGTTTGTTTAAAGCTCGATAAGCACTAAACGAAATGAACATGAACCAAACATGAACACTCATTAACTTAAACGAACCAAACATAAACACAAAATATAAAGCTCGAATCAAACACGAATCAAACTTGAACAAGCAGATAATAAATGATCACAAACATGAACACTCACATACTCGACTTGGCTTGGGTCATTTGCAGCCCTAATTCTAAACATGCTTAGTTGCATTTTAAAAATATTTATTTAGATTTTTGGATATTCAAATATGAAGATATAAAAGAATTTATAAGAATTTTGTATTAAAAACATAGGGCTTAATTATTTTTAAATCATATTATTATTATATTATAAATATTTTTAATCATTATAAACTATGATTTCTCTTTTCATTTCCATTAACAGAGAAGATTTTGGGGAAAATGAGAAAAAAGATAGAAAAGACAAGGAGAAAAGATAAGGTTTTACGGTTGTAGAGTTATTTTGTCCTTCAACCAGTTGAAAATTTTGTTTATTTCAAGATAAATTATATTTTGCCTATTTTATTTTTTTAATAATTTTATATTTTTGAGATTTTTTCGATCAAATTTATTTTTATGTTATCGAGATAAGAGGATAAATTTATTTTGTTAAAACTTTCATCATGTAATTATACATTAGAGATTGAGATTATGAACATTTTGAGTAGATTTTATAAATTTTTTGTAGGATGGTTTTGATAAAATGGCAATTTGTATCAATTTAAAAATTTATTTTAACATTTAAAATAGTATTTTAGTTAAATAAAAGTTTTAGAATTTTATTATATATGTAATATGATTATTTGGTTATATTTTTAAATAATGAATTTTTGCTTCATAGAGTTTTTGTTGCTATTATTGAGACATTTTAGCAATTTTTTCATTCAGTCTAATTATGTTTTAATTAATGATATGCATCAAAAAATTTAAAGAAATGTGATATGATATGACGTGATGTGATGTGATGTTATGACAGTGCCAGTGAGTGACTGAGGTGGGATTTTATTGTGCCAACGCCAGTTGGTGGCTGAGGTGGATTTTGTTATGCTGGTGCCATTGAACAACCAAGATGGGATTTTGTGATGTAGGTAATCGAAAGAGGAATGCGTGAAGCAGCAAAACAAACAAAATAGTAACAGAGCAAACCGAATAGGAATTAGAAAAGGTAGTATATTGTCTTCTATCTTTCTATGCTTCAACAATACAACTATATATGTCTCCACTGTCTAAAAGCGAAAAGTGGAAAAATTAACAAAAGCAAAAACTGTATTAGCATATAATAGAAAGGGAAATTAAAGTAGTGGGAATTAAACTACTAGAGAAGAAATGAAAAGGGTAGGAGTGCAATAACATAATAGATGGTATGATATTCCCTTATCTTATGATGTACTGCATCAATTCTCCCCCATCAAAGAAAACTTTGTTGTCTCAGCAGAGGTTGAAATAGGAGCATCGTCTGTTGGATAATAGTATAATACAGATGAAGATCAGCTACATTAAAGGTAGAAGCTGTGCCAAAGTCAGTAGGTAAATCGATAATATAAGCATTGTCATTGATTTCTACAATATGGGAAATGGACCAACTTTCTGGCGGCCCAATTTGGAGTATACTCCAGGAGGTAGATGTTTCGGCGAATACGCACCATGACTAAGTCACATGGTTTAAAAATTCTCTCCCGGTGGTGAGAATCAACAGTTGTTTTATAATTTTTGTTAGAAGATATGAGTTTGAGGCAGACATCATGGAGCATTTTGGTAAATTGATCAACCACTTAGGCTGCGGTGCGACTATTACACTTAGGTAGAACGATAATGTCGACAGTGTGGACAGTGTGATTGGGTACTTTTGTGTAAACAACATGGAATGTTGAAGTGTCTGTTGATCAATTTGGTATGATTATAAGCCAATTATGCATGGCTATTATTTCACCCCAAAGTTTGGGGTGCTCTTGAATCAAACACCTTAACATATTTCCTAATGTACAGTTTACCACCTCAGTTTGCACATTCGATTGATGGTGGTAAGCATAACTTAAATTGATTTCTGTTTTAATCCTTTTCTACAATTCTCGTTAGAAATGACTAACAAATTTAACATCGCGATATGAAGTTAAGCTGCAGGTGTTGCCATGTAAATGAACAATTTCATTAAAAAACAAGTGAGTTATGTTAAGGGCATCAACTTTTTTTTGCAAGTAATAAAATGCACCATTTTGAAGAATCTATCTACCATAACCATGATAGAATCGTTACCTCGTTTTGTTTGTGGTAGGCCGAGAACAAAATCAAGATTAAGGTCTTCCCATATTGTATCAGGCACAAGTAAAGGTAAGTACAAACCCATATTTTGGCTGCTTCCTTTATAAGACTAGCACACATAGCACTGTTCAATGAATTTAGTGACATCTTGACGTAAATGTGGCCAGAAGATTCATAGTTGTAGCTGCTCGATGGTCTTGTCATGACCGACGTGGGATGCTAGACCACCACAATGCAATTTACGAATAAGCTACTGTCGCCACGAAGATTCTAGTATGAAGAGAATTCTGTTTGAACAAATATCCATGTCTAATAGAGAACTTCTCAACTGAATTCTGTTCTTAGCAATCAGCCCATATTTGCTTGAAGTTTTATCAGAATGGTATAAGTCTTTAAGGAACTGAAGACCAGTAAATTCAATGTTTAATTATAACAATAAAGTGGATTGCCTGCTTAAAACGTCTACGACTTTGTTTTCAGAACTAGATTTATGTTTAAGAACAAAATCCAGCGAGGGTGCATGCGATCGAGTGTTTTCTGGTTGTTAATATACTGAAAAGCTTTTTGATCACTGTGAAGTATAAAATCTTGATGTAAAAGATAATGTTCTCATTGCTTGAGGGCACGGACAATGACATAGAGTTCTTGCTCATAAACGCTCCAACTCTGACGGGCCAGACACAACCTCTCACAGAAATATTCAACATGCTTGTTATTTTGCATAAGGACGGCTCCAACACATGTACCCGAAACATCTGTTTCAACAATAAAAGGTTTTTCAAAATATGGTAGTGCAAGGATAGGGGCTGAGATGAGAGCAATTTTGATAGTGTCAAAACTACTTTGTTGTGTGTCTTTCCACATGAATTGCTTGGATTTCAAGCAGTCGGTTAGCGATACAGCTAGTATACTGAATCCTCTTATGAAGCGTCGGTAAAAATTCACCAATCCATGAAAACTGTGCACATAAAAAAAGGACTGAGGTGTAGCCCATTCGAAAGGGAAATTAAAGTAGTGGGAATTAAATTGCTAGAGCAAAAATGAAAAGGGTAGGAGTGTAATAACATAATAGATGGTATGAGATTCTCTTATGGTATGATGTACAACATCAGTTTTTTATGTCACTGTCAATGTGCGACTGAGGTGAGATTTTGTTGTGTCAGTGCTAGTAGGTGATCGATGTGAGATTCTGTTAATGAAGTGTTGTTATGCCGAAGCCAATGGGTTGTCAAGGTAGGATTCTTTTATCGAAGTATTATTATGCTGGAGCAAACAGGCTGCCGAGGTAAGATTCTGTCTGATTTTAAATTTCCATCTTGGAGTTTTAATCAAATATGATGTCCCTTCGTCATCAAACATGAGAAATGTCTTTTTCATTAATCACTAAACACATTAGTAAGTAGAAATTTGAGCGAGCCAAATATATTTTGTTTTTTCGAATAAATTAAAAATTTAAAGATCTGCTTGTCCATGGTGCATGTAGCCTGGAAGCCCGTTCCCCCTCGTGTGCGTGATACGTGTGGGAAGCGAGGCGAACCGTAGTCCTCCGGCTCAAAACCTGCCCTAGTTTGGTGAGTGCAGCCTGCTCGCTGCGGTTCGTGGTGGTTAATTTTATCGTCTTCTAAATCTCTAAAAATGTATCCTAATTAAAATATAGCGCTGACGATGGAATTTTTATTGCGTCCTCCCACCTGACGTAGAGATGCGTCCTCCCAACGCCAAAAAATTCAATTTTTGCTCGATAATGCTAGATATTATTTGGTAATAACGAGGAATATCATCATGTGAAGACCAATACCAAGTTATACCGAGCTATACCGAGCAATACCGAGCACATACCGAGTTTTCTCTAGGAATAACTATGTATTTTTTTGTATTGCTCGGTATTGCTCGATATAGCTCGGTATAGCTCGGTATTGGTCTTCACATGATGATATTCCTTGTTATTGTTTGGTATTGCTCGGTATTTGCTTGGCATTTCTCATTTTTTAGCGTGATTTTAGCTCTGGGAGGACGCATCTTTACGTCAGGTGGGAGGACGCAATAAAAATTCCTGACGATGAGCATGCGTTGTCCATCCATAACTTTAAACTGTAATATTTCGATTTTCAAGCCTACACCAGTCGTGGTTCATGGATCCTGCAGATTCATTCCTCATATGTACGTGTGAGCTCATAGGATAGAGTACATAGCTGGATGGGGAATTACTGGGTGGACTTTAGCTGTGTATGACAGAAGCATTGGCTTCCACACCCGGTCCCACAGCCCAGTCAGACTTGCTAAATTATAAAACCCCCATCACAGCTGGCCGATCACTCCCAACTTGTTTTGTCGTCTCGGCTTATAAATACATCGTTAGCGGCCCGGTCTGCTTCCCAACACCCCTCCATCCCTCAATTTCCGCCAACTCTGCCACCGCCATCCCTCGGCTACCTCCGCAAAATTAATTCCAGTCAACAGAGCATCAAGGTAGCTCTTCCATCCATCTAAATTTTAAAGTTTATCTCTATTATGGCACTCGTTGATGATAATAATAGTAATAATAATAATTATTATTATTATAAGTGCTTATTCCACCGGCTCCGCTTCCGCTATGAGCACCGTTATTTCCATGCCGAGCGCCACCGCCGTTAACGTTGTTCTGCTACTGGCGGCGTTTCTCTGTCTGATTTTCCGCCACGTGGGGTGGAAGAAGGCAGCATCAGCGGCTGGTGGCGCCGCAGGGGAAGATGAACCGGTGAAGCGGCGGCGGCTTCCTCCAGGGTCGATGGGATGGCCTTACATTGGGGAGACGTTCCAGCTGTACTCAAATAAAAGTCCCAACAGCTTCTTTGCAGAGAAGCAGAGGAGGTACGGGGCGGTTTTCAAAACGCACATACTAGGATGTCACTGCGTGATGATGTCGAGCCCGGAGGCTGCCAGATTTGTGCTGGTGACAAAGGCTCACCTCTTCAAGCCAACCTTCCCTGCCAGCAAGGAGCGTATGCTGGGTCGGCAAGCCATCTTCTTCCAGCGAGGCGAGTACCACGCCAGGCTCCGCCGCTTGGTACTCCGCGCATTCATGCCTGATGCCCTCCGATCCAAGGTCTCCTCCATCGAGGAGGTCGCTCTGCGGGCCCTCTCCTCCTTGGAAGGAGGCGGCTTCATCAACACCTACAAGGAGATGAAGACGGTACTGATTTACTGATCGATCAATCAGCATATAATTAATTAGCTCTTGCCTACTAACTACCTAAAATTAATTAATCCATCTCTCATTTTCTCTCTCTCTCTCTCTCTCTCTCTCTATATATATATAACTAACACGCTACTAAAAGATTATGCATATTTCTAATCTTTTTTTTTTTTTTTGGGAAAAATGCATACTTCTAATCAATAAAAATTTAATTGGTAACTAACTAGCTTGCTCGCTCGCTCAGTTCATGAATTAAATCCATCCTAATTAATTAATTATATGCTTCGGGCTGCAGTACGCGTTGAATGTGGCGCTTCTTTCCATATTTGGAAAGGAGGGGCAATCCTACATAGACGAGCTGAAGCAGTGCTACTACACCCTAGAGAAAGGGTACAACTCCATGCCCACCAACTTTCCTGGGACACGCTTCCACAAGTCCATGAAGGCCAGGCATCAGCTCGGTCTCCTCGTGGCTAGGATCATCTCCTGCAGGAGGATGCCGAGGATGCAACAAAAATTGAGAGGAGGAGGAGGAGCTGGAGGTGCTCCTGATCATCATAATGAACAACATCATCATGAATCCGCCTTTGCCGACGTCGATCTCCTCGCCTCCTTCATGGATGAAAAAGAGTCTCTTACCGACGAACAGATAGCCGACAACATCATCGGGGTCATCTTTGCAGCCCGCGATACAACCGCCAGCGTCCTCACTTGGATCATCAAGTACCTCGCCGAGAACCCCACCGTCCTCCAACTCGTCACTGTAATTAATTAACAACGTCTATCGACAAATTTATTTACTTGTTCCATACTATTAATTTCATTAATATTGTTTTACAAAATGCAGGAAGAGCAAGAGGAGATTCGAAGGCGTAAGGAGGTTGTGGTGGGAGACGACGATAAGAGGACCTTGAATTGGGCGGATACGAAGAGGATGCCCGTCACTTGCAGGGTCATTCAGGAGACCATGAGGGTTGCTTCCATCCTCTCTTTCACCTTCCGGGAAGCGGTCGAGGATGTCCACTATGAAGGTGGGTTCTCGCCGCTCAAGCCATACATTAATTGTTCTTAATTTTGTCCATTGCTCATTGAAATTATTAGGACAAATTAATTTAGACTTACTAGCTAATAATTAATTACAAGTTGTTACTGATCCGACGCAGGTTATCTAATACCAAAGGGTTGGAAAGTCCTGCCCCTGTTTCGAAACATTCATCACAACGCAGACAATTTTCCAGACCCCGACAAGTTCGACCCCTCCAGATTTGAGGTATTAATCAAGTAATTAATTATGGTACAGTATCTAGCTCATAGGATGAAAGAGGAGATGAGTAATTTCCCATTTGGTCTAGGATAGAAAATCTTATTATACAAGTAGCTAGTGGCCAGAATTTGCCTATGTTATTTTTAAAGTAAATCTTAATTTATTATTAATTATATTTGAACCAAATAGTCAATAATAATTGCTTATATGTTATAAAATGGTCACATCTTCCCGTTGTATCTTTGAAGACCCCATTAATTCAAAGCTAATTATATGTCGGGTATTGCGTTGATCGGTGCAGAGTTCACCGAAGCCGAACACGTTCATGCCCTTCGGAAACGGGACTCACGCGTGCCCTGGAAATGAGTTGGCAAAGCTGGAGATGGTCATTCTCCTCCATCATCTCACCACGAAATACAGGTTGATTAATTACTTACTGGTCATCATCCCACATAGCAAGAAAACATTGAAACTGAAACTGTGCTTAATTCTCCTTTCAGGTGGTCACTTTGTGGACCGGAAAGTGGAGTTCAGTTTAGTCCCTTCGCCCTGCCAATGAATGGATTGCCCATAAGCATCGCTCTCAAAAAATGATGAATTCCATAGAGTTTAGGATGTACTCCCGGCAAAATCAAATTAGAGAGGCGGAGCAGTTGCTTTTCCTCATTTCCAACGGATGTTTCGTGCGTGGTTTATGCGCATGATCATGTATGCTAGGATTGATGATAATTACTCAATCACGCACCAAAGGCTCAAGCTCAACGCAATAATTAATATTCATGTGCTCTATCTACTGCACCGATACATGATGCATTTATGGTTTTAAAGATACCTAGCTCATCAAGAGATTTTTTGTTGGTTAGAAATTTTGACTATCAATCAAGAAATTTTGGATTAGTCTTAACCTAAATGTCAATATTTTATTTATATATGATTACAATCTTAGTGAGTTTAAAACATTACATCTTCAAAGTTCTTGAATCTTGATAAGTGGCATACACATTAGTAAAACTTCGAATGTGTGTTAAGGGTTAGCTACAAAAACTTTTGTTAATTGCTTTCTTTTTTACTATTCTTTGATCTATAATTGTTCTTATTCATTAATGTTCATGTCAAGGTGACAAAATTTAATCATATTGTTGGTCAACACATTTATGATAGGCTTAGAAAGATATTTAAGGAGATACTAATGCTTCGGATGGTGAGACTAAGGCTTCGTTTGGGACAATTTTCTTATTGCTTCTTAAAGTAGCTTTCTAGTATAAAATTTTTAAATTTTAAACTAGAAAGCTATTTTAAAAAACAATAAAAAAGTCATCCCAAATGAAGCCTGATAGAGCTAAAGTTGTTACTTCTCAATGATCTCAATTGAAAAAGATGAATATTTAAAAGTGGAAAACATTTAAAAGTGGTGAACATTTAATCACCAAGAGGGGAATTGAAACCAAGAGGAGATTGATGCCAAGAAAATTTTTGCAAGGCATAGTAAGGCCTAAATGAAGTTATGTTTAATTTCTTTTGAGAAGGAACTTAATTAATGAAATTGAGGTTATCATGGAGAAGGCCAAAATAAGTTTAGAGTTATCAATGCAAGGATTAACACTTACGAGGTAGCTAGCTCCAATAATAATTATGGATGATCTACTTTGGAGTGACTCCTTAATAAGGTGATTGAAGATTAGTCTCCATTAAAGGTAGTGGGCTAACAATAATTTAAATACTATGGGGCCTTTATTTTCTTTTGAAATAAACTAATAATATAGTTCAACATTCATCAGAATAGGGAGTTAGTCACAAACTTATTCTAAAAATTCCAATGCTAATGAAAAGGAAACCTAAAGAGCCAAGATCAAGTTTTAGTCTTAGATGGATGAGCCTCAAAAAATAATTAAAATGGATAAGTACAAAGTCAAGATTTTAGAAGAGAAAGTCATTGATAAAGTCAAAATAGTAGTGGTGAGCTTGTTTTTGGAAAATAGATATAAAATTTTAAGAAGAGAGTCACTAAGGAGGTTGAACTCACTGGTGAGATCACTAGCTAAGGTTGTGAGTGGGGCTCAATTCCTAAGTTGTTTTCAATGAAAGTGAGAACCTCAAGTTAGCTCTAATAAGAGGAGAGGATACTTGAAGGTGGCTAGTCCTGCAATGAAGTTTGTTAAGGAAGAACAGTGAATGCCAATTTCTATGTCCACACATGAGGAAATACATATGGAGATTGAATTACTAAATAAAATCATTGAGATCCTCAAAGCCTTCATCATGGTTGGAAAGATGGAGATTATAGAAATATATTCTATCTTGAGGTTAATCATTATGGCTAAATGAAGTTGAGGACAACATTAATTGTTCAAATGATCACCCTATCAAATTGTGTAAAGAATATATTTGCGAGGGGTATGGAGATAGACAAGATCGGGATTGAAGTTATAAGTTGAGTATGAAGTTTTCCTTACAGTAACTGATCCATACGAGTAATCTTTCTCAAGAGGTCTCACTCAAGTTAAAATCCCCTAGTGTACTAGAAGAAGCTTCAACTTCATCATATGATTTCATTTTTGAAAGTTCATGTAGGTTGTTAAACCTAAATGAACCATCCCGAGGCTAACTAAGAGGAGGGGGGTGAATTGATTATTTAAAAATTTTAGGAAAAAAGATAACACTTTAATCCCCTTTAATGCGAAAGAAAATTAAAACTACGATAATAAAAATTTAAAGTTTATTAACCACACCGTAAACCAAAAAAAAAAAAAAAAGAAGTACGAAATAGTAAAAATAGAACACAAAAATTTATAATGGTTCGGTCTAAATTGACCTACATCCAATATATGGAAATCTCCTTTCCAGGTATTACAATAAAAGTTGTGTCTCACCTTTTGCCCCCATAGCAAGGTCGAGAAGCCTTTACAAAATCTTTTTCACAAACCTGTTAAAGGCAGCGAACTTGAAATCCTTTTTCACCCTCCTAGTGAAGGCAGGGAATCATCAATCCTTTTTCACCCTCCTGGTGACTGCAGAGAAACATCAATCACTTTTCTCCCTCCTAGAGAAGATAAAGAACCTGGACTATTGTTGTAGTATGTCTTCTTGGAGCCTCCAAAGGATCAAAACAGAAGCTTTAAAAAGTCGAGGAAGAACCTTGCTTGGAGCAACCTTGTGCATCCTCATAAATTTTCCTTACAAAAATCTCTTCTTCACTTCTCTCTCCCAAAGCTCTCCTATGCACCTTTTTTGTCCCTCACAAAGCACTTAGCAGCCAAAAGTCTTGTGAAACAAGACAATAGAAGACTTTAAATAAAGAGCCTCCAAGAAAGGCCATGTCACGACCCGACCCGACCGGGATGGATCCCGCCCGCACCGGGTCGCGACCAGCCAAAAAAAAACAGACCAGGATCTGGCTTTGGAATTTGTTTCAGAACTGATTCTTCCAAACATTTCAACTCAAAACAGACACACAGAGCTACTATGAAACATCAAATGCAGCGGAACAAATCATCTATATTTTTCTTTTCCTCAAAACAATCATCTACACTACAGGCCATGGCTCAGACAGAAAGAAACAGAACAGAAGAGCCATGTCTGTACAAAAAAATTAAAAGTACAAAACAATACATACTGATCAAACTCTGAACTCTAGTCCAAGACCTCCTTCCCTTTCCTAGAACCTGAAAATCACGCAGAAAACAAGGGTGAGCTCAACAGCTCAGCAAAGCGACAAACCTCCAATCAAAATTCTCAGAATCCAAAACCAAACACATCAGACCAAATCCAATCAGAATATTCGTACAGAAATCAGAATCAGACATATCAGAACAAACAGATCAACAGAATCGTACAGATCAGAACAGAATAAATACGAACATATATCGAATCAGAAGCAGATCAGAACATATCCGAATATCTAATCAGAATAAACAGAATTGTACGGAAATCAGAAGTCATATCAAATCAGATATCAGATATATAATTAATAGCTAAATTCCCTGACACTAACAGAATCTCTACGGATTCTGGCCCCTTATGCCTCCCTTTGTGCTCACGGCACCAGAACAGATGTTCTTATAGCACCAGAACAGATGTGCTTATAGCACCAGAACAGAATTCATCGGATCCGGAACAGAATAGATATCAGATTGCAGATTGAGCTCATTTCAGATTTCCCAGACACTAACTGAATCTCTTAGGATCCAGGCCCCTTATAACTCCCTTTTTATAGCATATACAGATAGCATATCAATTCAGAAGAAATCCGGACGAATTCAGAAATCAGACAAAAATCGGGCAGCACAACGGCTGTATACGGAATTTACACAATTTTCCTGAAAAATCACAGAATACCAAATTTGCACAGAATGTAGATAACAATATTTCAGGACTTTAATTCTACTGCCACAACAATTTTAGACTACACAGAAAAATACAGTCGAAATAAAACACCGCCGAATTCAAAATACCCAGACAAAAATCTCCAGAAAATAACCAAAATGTGCACACTCGGCACGTCAACAACATACGGAAAATTACGCGGTAAAAACTGAACCAGACGGGAAATACGGACGAAAATCACGAACAAAATCAATTCCGGAAAGATAATACCGCCAAACACGACGGTTCTGAAAATTGAGAAAGGCGAATTGTGCCTTACCTTGCGTACAGCAATATCTTGAACAGTCTTGTCGGACGAAAACGGACCGGCGTCGCCCGAAAATCAACTTTTCCAAATTTGCACTCGACCTTCTCTCTCCTCGGCTGATTTTAGATATTTTTATGATTTTCTCTCTCTTCAAAATGACTTGATTTCAGCTTTAAATTCCTCTGATCGGCTTGGCCGATCGCACGATCATCCTGGACGATCAGACCAAATCCACATCGTCCTAGGACGATTTCTCAGGATGATAATTAATTTCCTTGGCCGATAAAAACCTCTATTCTCTGACTTGTGCCATCCACAGATCGTTCCGGGACGATCCCAGATCGGCCCGGACGATCCCTACAGGAATCATTCCTGGAACTTCTAGACAGAAAACTGGAACAAAAATTGCACTGATCGTCCCGGGATGATCCAGATCGGCCCGGACGATCCTGGAGCAGATTTTGATATTACAATCTCCCCAACTTCAGAAAAATGTCGTCCTCGACATTGCCCAAACAAAACTCAGTCAAAACAAGTACGGGTACGACTTCCTCATGTCAGACTCCTCCCAAGTCGCTTCCCGTGCAGTACGGTGCTTCCACTGGACTTTAATCATCAGAATCTGTTTATTTCTCAGCTTACGGACGTCGTACGCCAAAATCAACTCTGGCTCTTCCTTGTACGCCAGATTCTCCTGAATCTCAACCTCGTCAGCTGACAGCTTCTTCCCAGAGTCAGATACTCACTTTCTCAAAGTGGATACGTGAAACACGTTATGCACGTCAGGCATCGAATAAGAAAGCAACAGTCTGTAAGCAGATTTTCCAATCTTTTCCAGGATTTCAAAAGGTCCAACATACCTTGGACTAAGCTTGCTCACCTGGCCAAATCTGCTCACACCCTTCATCGGACTGACTTTGACATACACACCAACTCACTCCATTGAGTGTGTGAACAAGATTACTCAGCTTAGTATCCATAATATACATGACTTGACTCAATAAAGATAAAAGTACATTGAAGTTAAAATTACAAATAGACTCAACCCTAGTCTACCTAATCTTGAGTTGATTGAAGTTGCCAGTGAATTATGGACCTGAAATATTAGTGAGCAGGGTAACAAAACATATATTTAATAGGAACAATTAATAGAAGATGGCAATATGGAAGCAATAATGTTTGTTGTCATAAAAAATCACAGTGCTTGAGTCCAAATTTGCAACTTATATGATGTGTTTCAATAAAAGTTGTCAAAACAGAACCAAACATAAAATCAGAAGAATGAGAGGTTAATTAGTTGTCCAATAATTTGATCAAGGTCAAATTGGGGTTGTATTAAGGATGAAGATAAAAAATACTTTTCTTAGAAGATGATATTCAACAAAGGTGGATGAGATATTTTGCTAAACTTTTTAATGAAGATTATGAAAATAAGATTGACTATAGTGACCTTAGCACTCTAAATGAAAATAAAGATTTATGTTTTTATCGGCATATTGGTAAAATTGAAGTTAGGCTTTATAGAAAATGAATGGTGGAAAAGCTGTTGGACATGATGATATTCTAATAAAGGAGAAAATGCTTAGGAGATGAAGGAATTTCATGGCTTACTAAACTTTTTAATACTATTTTGAAGATTAAAAAGATGTCAGATGAGTGGAGAATGAGTGTGTTAATTCATATTTTTAAGAATAAAGGTGATGCACAAGATTATGCGAATTATAGAGGTATTAAGTTAACGTGTCATACTTTAAAACTATGGGAGCGAGTTATGGAGCATAGGTTGCGGCGTGATACTAATGTTTCTCAAAATCAAATTGGATTCATGCCGGGTAGGTCGACTATGAACTAATAAATCTGAAATTATTAAATACAATTTAATAATATCTTATGTAATTTTAAATTTAAACATCTTCAATTTTTAAATTTTTTTCAAATTTAACAAAAGTTTAAATTTCATAAAAAATTATAAATTTAACATAAATTATTTTTAATTTATGTTATATGTTTAAATCTAATTTACGCTTATAAATTATATATTAAATTCATATTTTAATTTTACATTTATAAATTACTAATGTTAGATCATTTATTAGTAATAATTAATTAATTAATTAACTTGTATAGTATGTAAATAATAAATGAAGTATATAATTAATTTATCATTATTAATTAAAAATAAATGCTATTTACATCATAAAAATTACTTTAAAAAATATGTTTTAAAATATATAGTATATGTTGTAAACTTAAGAAGTAAGGACTTCAACTTATTTAGTCTCATTTCATTTGGTAACTTTCACTTTATAATATTTATTATATTGTTTTTTGAGTTTGCATGATATTATCACTTACATGGAGTGATGGAGCAATGTAAAACGCTTAGTTGGAATATAAAAATAAATAAATAAAATTTTAGGAAATTTAAAATAAAGTAAAACTTAAATTAATATTTCTTATAAATATATTAAATTGATTTATTTAATTATTTGAATAATTTATTTAACCAACCGGTTCAAAGGACCCGGTTTGCTGATTGAATTGGCGGTTTTTACCTTTTTAGTCTTGTTCAATGTGGAACTAGTTTTAATAGTAGACCAGACCGACCTTATGACCGATTCTTGACTGAACTGGCCGATTTTTAAAAGCATGGTTTATATCCTTTAGCTTCTTCAAATCATCTTTTGAGAGTTTGAATTCCTTTTCTTTGGTTAATATTCTTTTCAAATTACTTGGTATTGACTCAATCCATTCCATGTTGCTCTTATGATTGAATTTGTATAATGCTATAGAACATAGGTGTTCCCCTTAAAATGATTTGTCTCGTATTGGAAACCTCGACCACATTCAACTTGACAGTTCTCGTTTGAACCCACCCATTGTCTAGAACTTTCAGTCTGTGGTTTAGTTAACTTGCCAAGACATTTGGACTCTGACTATAACAACTTATCGACCCATATCAAGCCAAGCTCGAGTCACCCCCGATTTGAGCATGAACTTGATTAATTAATTGAGTTCAAGCTCCAGCTTTATTCTACAAATTTGAGCCATCTCATGAGTCGGCTCATTTATTATAAAAGAGAAAAATATATATTATGATTTAAGCATTGTAAAAAAGAATGAGAAATTATTAGAAAAATAATAAAATCTCACTTTATATAAGAGTGAGATATAATATTAAACATTTTTTTAACATCTTTATACTTAAAATCTTGAATTATTATATATTTTAACTATAGTTTATATTAATATCTTTCGAACGAGTTGGTGCATGAGCTAACGAGTTTAGAGCTTGCTCAAGCTTGACTCTTTAGCTCATTGAGCTCGGCTCTAGAGCAATTTATCGAGTTTAGCCCGAGCTAGCTCATGAGTCTGCTTGACTCACTTACACCTCTAAAATATCCATATAGGATAGTGATAAGGTTGAATCCTTTTATTTTTATCATTTTAGTACTAGTTTGTTGTAAGTTACAAAGCATGATCTATCCTTTCAGTTGGAGGTAATGGAATTACAAAAATTTTGAGAATCGAGGCAAAAACTAGCGACAAACAATAGCTTGACAGAGGTCCAGCGATGATCAACAATTGGGTGGAAGTCCGACATCAATCGATGGTCGGGCAAAAGTTTGATAATGGCTTGTGGTCGGACGAAAATCCGACGATGGTCAATGGCTGGTTGGAAGTGAGGCAATGACTAGTGGTCGTGGGGTGGTCAAGGAGCTTAGTGGCAAAAGAGATTATAGACCATTTATCACACATTTAAGCATCATAATGATATCAAAATTCAACAAATCTTGAGCTTGTAGGATTCATCTCATCGAACCACTCTATTCGACTAAAAGCATGTCACATTTTAAATTTATTTTGTTGTCCAATTTATACTTTGCAGCTTCCAAAAGTGCTTGGGCCCTCAATTTGAACCCATTTGGGGTTGAATTTGATCAAATTTGGCATCATTGAATTCATCTTTTTGAGATGTTCAATTTGACTGTAAGTTTATTAAAATTGGAGTTCAAATAATCTCAAAATTAATTTAAAAATTTACGATTCAACATTGCCTCAAAATTCATGTCCGATCAACAACTTTTATTTTATTTTATGATATATCAACAAATATTTCAAATTGCATTAGAGCTTCTATGGTTCTATCTCCTTGGAGAGCCAATTATCATATAAATTGTTTAGGAAAGATAACATCACATCAAATGCTAAGCACGTAATATACTAATATAATAATCACGGTATGAATGTGTATAAAGTGTAATCTAACCACAACATGTCAGCTACCAGATACTAATTATGATCGTTGATTGAAATCTCAAGAAAGTGAGAAGCCATGCAGGCGAATCCAGATTTCAAAGCACGTAAAACCTGTGAAAACCTTCTGGACATCGGCCGCACAAGAAACATTAAGGTTGATTAGCATTCTGCACTAAGTTTTTGAGTGGACATGATCAAGAAAAGAATTTTGAGGGTGCAGCAATGACGGATACCAAATTGATCTAGCTTTTGTCTCAACCCTCCAGTAGCAGCGGAAAATTTTTTTTGTATGAACGATCAACTTGAATGCACAATTGAGTTGGCATCACAACCTGGCAGTATTCTGTTTGGTAAGGGCCTTGCAATCAGCCCATCTGTAAGCCAGCCACATTGTAAACCATCACGCCTGATGTAAATGAACTCCCTCTGTATATAATCTAAGGAAATCTGCAGCCTACCCCCTGAAGTACACTCATCAGAAATGCTTTTTGGTGCTATTCCCACATTTTGCTCAAGCCAGTAAAGATAGTTGACATGGAAGAGAGATTTGAGCATGTCTTCTGGTGAAGAGTCTTCTTTAAGTATTACCTACATTAAGTATTCATCATGTAAAGAATTAACAGCTGGACGATCAGATGCAACAAGCATGCTGTTTAAATACCATACTATTTTCTACTCACACGGAACTTTTGTTTTCCTTCTAAAAGTAAATAGCGCTCATCTCTAAACAGATCAAAAAGAGCAAATGCATCTTCCTTTCTGCTAATAGCATCACTAAGCTTAGATCCTAGCTCAAGTCTGCGGCATATATTACCCGCAGCATCTATGGCCTCAGTGGACAAAACCTTGGATGAAGCCTGCAAAGGGAAGGGAAAATGAAAGTAAAAATGTTGAGGCACCCAGCATTCCAAAATGAGCTTCAAATATCAAATTACAGTTGATCAAAATCTGCAGCATGCAAAATCTTACCTTGGCGTATTGGAACTCATTTTTTTTCTTTACAGCTTTAGAAACCAGAGAGCATATGCTTCAAGCATATTTGATTATCAACGAAAAAGAAACAGTGAGAAAAAAAAAAAAAAAACTGCAGAATCTGTTGGGTAAACAATCAGTTTTTTCAATATAGTCATAAATACTTCCTTTTGTTTCCCTCACTATGATAAAGAACATGAGCAAGATCAAGAAAAAGGGACAGACCACGATCTAACTTGATTGTGGTGAGTAGGCAAAAGTTTTTAGCACGTCACAGGAGGATCTCTTATGCAGTCGCCCTCTCCAACTCCCATCCACCTCAAGTCCTCACCTGTGCGCTAGGTCCTTACATGCCTTCTCTTTCTCTCCCGACCCGACTCTCACCCTAGTGATGTTGCACAACCATTCACCCTCTACTCTAATGGTATCTAATACCACGTGCTCCACTTCCTCCTACGTTAGCCGCTGGCATCACATGTACTCCAACGTTCTCGCTTTATGCCTACACCTATATTCATTGACACCCCCAATTCCGATGGCTAACCTTTCACTTAAAACTACTCTCCACAGGTACTCATGCAAAACCTAGGCCCTCAATCATTCTCTCCCACTCTATCTCTCCAGCGCTAGAATCAATTGTAATGCTCTTCCATTGGCAGTCTTCCATCTCTCTTAGCACGAAAGCCTCGGTATCATGCAGGAACACAATAATTAAATGCAGGGATTTTTTTTGAATAACTATTTATCTTCAATCGGGTTAAGTTTGAATAATCGTTGATTTTTTATCAGGATCATATGAGTACCGTCGATATTTAATATTGATCTGACTAGAACCAAATACCACCCTTCATGTTTTTTATTTTTGAAATGATCAAAAGTTTTAAGACAACTATGTCATCAAAATTTGATTTTTTGATAAGAGTTCCGCTGATAGGGACATCAGAGCATGGAAAGTTTATCAGAGGCGTGGCCGCCGATCTGTGGCCACAATCACACTGATATATTTTTAAGTCTTCATATGTATTTGTGTTTGTATTTGCTTTAGTTGTTTTCCCCTTTTTACCTCTTACTTAAGGCCTTAAGGGTGGTCATGTGTAAGATCAATGGACGAAGTCGTCTTTTATTTTTCATCCATTGTATGAGGCTATATATAATGAGTTCTTGTGAGGCTTGAGAGAGTTTGTAAGAGAAATCCCTTGGAAAGGGAAGCGGACCACCCACCAACCTTGGAAGAGTCCAGGTTCGTGGCTAGTTTTATATGTTCTTTTATTTCTAACCTCCCTCCCTCCTTATTCCTCCAACCCACGGCCCACCCCCAACTCAAGCCACGGCCATTAATAGCCCCACCCAAGCCCATTGGCTAGCACCCAACCCCTTCTCCCCTCACCCCACCCACAACCCAACCACCAAGCCGCTGGCCCCTTGCTCCCAAATTTGCAAATCTCATTATTACTGTCCTTTTCCATATGTTCTCTTTTTGGGAGGTGATAATTTCAATCATTCCAAAATAAAATTTGAATTTGAAACGTTTCCTAAAATAGGATTCTATTTTAGGAAAGTTTCCGAAATCAAATTCAAAATTAATTTGATTTGGATTGGAATTAAATCCTATATCCTAATTAGAGAATCCCAACTAGGAAAGCAATAAACTTTGCTTATTTTCTCCAATTCCTTCCCCCTATGCCGCCGGCCCCCTCATGGTCCTCTTTGGAATTATTTCCAAAAGACAAGCTACACTCTTGGAAATAATTCAAGCCACCCCCTCTCTCTTGGCCGAAATTCCCAAGGCCCCACCTCCTTTACTTCTTTCCAAAATCACATCTTTTTCTTTTGGAATTAAAGCCCAAGCCTCCTCTACTCCATCGGCCCCCCTCCATGCTTTCATACCTCCTTTAAATTCTTTCCAACTCAAGAGACTTTGATTTGGAAATTAATTCCGGCCTTTCCTTCCAAAATCCTCTCTCAAATTCAACTCTAACTCCACCAAAAATCTGAACTTACTAGTCCTAAACCTCCTTCATTAGGGCGGCCACTTCCCTTCCTATTCTCCACCTCAATCTGTGAGAGAAACTTCTTTCTCTCAAGTGGAGTCTTTAAGGGAAGCAACGACCATCATCTTCAACACTTCGGAATCGATGAATGGCTGATCCCGATCTTGATTCCGGATTCGTTTACAACGAGCAAGAAAACATCGACATTCTCCGGTCAACATTCTTCTAAAACAGCTCCGTCGAAGAATATTTGGATCGCACCATCTTCACACTATCCGAAGAAATTCTAGTTAAATGACTTATTTTTTTCAAATTATTTTTAAAATTATACTTATTTAATTTTTATAAACTATTTTTAAAATAAAAAACTATCATAACATGTCAAATATGTGTCCATGTCCTATATTTTAAATAATTGACGTGTCCCGTGTTCGTGTCATGTCGTATCCGTGTCACCGTGTTCGTGTTTATGCATCATAGAAACATTCTAAAATAGATGCCATATACAAATTAATACATTTTAATATTTCAAAAACATCCTGATGAAAATTAGGATAGGATATCTTTAACTTTTTTTATTTCTCATAATAACATATGTTTATCTATCATGGTGAACAAACATTCTAAAAAAAAGCTATGGATGATAACATGTGATGCATTTAAGGCAACCACT
Organism: Dendrobium nobile; assembly: GCA_022539455.1. Classification (NCBI taxonomy): domain Eukaryota; kingdom Viridiplantae; phylum Streptophyta; class Magnoliopsida; order Asparagales; family Orchidaceae; genus Dendrobium; species Dendrobium nobile. Next base: position 55,924,617 of record CM039730.1, read on the forward strand.
ACTGAAGAAAGGGTAAGTTTAAGTCAACACCTACGAATAGTCCGCCATCACAAGGATATCATTCCTTTCTAGAAGTCCATTTCAAAGGGTTGTGAACTTACACACTCAAAAAATCTTGTGAAAAATACACAAGAAAAGCAAAAAAGCACAAGAAGCAATTCTTATTCAATATTATCATCCAAAATCAAGTCCTTAAAATTACAAAAGCTCCATATTTAAAAGAATAAGAGGGAGATATCATAGTCACTAAACTAAATACTCAAACTTACTATTATATGTGTGCGTAACACCAAATTATAACTTATCACCAGCCTTATGAATACAACCATCTACAACCCTACCACTATTTGTATACCCACCACCAAGCTTTAACATAATGGACCAACATAATGCATAATATAAGAAATGAACTAACATAATAGGTCCAAAATATAGCATGAACCAGAACCCAAGATGACCCAAAAAACATTCAAGGACGCAAACACATGAAAATAACAATATTACACCTTGCCTTACATAAAAATACTCATACATAGACTTTCATAAGAACAACATAATCAGTTTTATGTACAAGAATATAAATCATGAAATATATATTAGCTCCAAAATTCATCCTACATCACTTCTCTTCTTTCCCATGTTGATTATTTTCTTCTTTCTCAAGTTAAGTCTCCTTTCCAATTGAAAATCAGTCATTCCTTGATTGAGTTCCAAGAAATTTATCGTGATGAACTTGTGGATCCAGTTCTCTTAGGACCTTCATTGAATTAGTACCTCCATCTTCGAATGTAAATTTTGACTGTGATTGCCTTATATTGATCTAAGAAATAAATTAATATTTATGATAATAACTCCTAATCACAAAATGGCATTCATTATTTCAATTCATGAAATTTCAAACCATTTGCACATCACCTTTTAATTTTTTTTTATTACTAAAACTTTAACTTTGAATAGAGATGAGTTTGCATGTTCATAGAGGATCTGTGCACTTTCATCCTATTTTGCACAATGTATGAATGATTTATAAACAAACAATTTTCTTTAACTTACAATGAGCTATAATAAGTATGAAACTGATGTTAATGTATTTAGCTAATAAAAAAAATTTAATGAGGGAGATTTTGATCTAGTTAAAACTAAACTTCAGAGATTTTCAACTAAAACTCTTAATAAATTAATCATCAAGAAATTTGAACATTATAGAGTTGTGAATAATAATAATAATAATGCTTATGTGAGTGATCTTTTTATGGATACTGGAATTTTTCTAATGTTCAATGTGTTGACTTAAACATTGTATGGTGGGCAAGTCAGAGATATTTTTTCCCCCTCTACAGATAGCATTGACATGCAAGTAGTACTCGTAAATACAACTTTTGCTTATGATGCAACCATTATTGAGTTAACTTTTCCCCCTCTACAGGTCACATGATCAGTGGCAAAAAATCATTTCATTACTAAGTGGAGCAAATCTCGTTCCTTCCATGGATGAGTAGAGTAGCTAAAGCAGTTTGCCCTCATCTTTTTTGTATGTTGTAGAGTTTTGTTCGTTGGAGTAAAAAATTTCAAAGTCGGGAAAGATGATTCTTGATGTATTTTTGAGTTACCTTGATATTTTGAGTTTAGATCGACCCTCTAGTTATACTTAAAAAATTTCATTTAGTTCAACCATTGTGTTTCCAATCTTCTTGGAGTCATGCATTTTGGGCCTTTCTGTTTTTTATCACTCTATATATTGTGCCTTATGTTGCGTGTCATGTGGTGTATCATGTCTGTGTATGTAAGTTGTATAAATATGAGGGTTGAGCTAGCCAAGCCTTTTCTTGCCTTAGCCTAGCCCAATCACTCAATTTAATCACCCCACATATGCTGACCACCTTTTTGACTACCACATTAGCCTTCATGGAAAAATACCCTCACTCTTCTTTATCTTAGTTAAAATCAAAATCAACTTTTTTTACTGCCCTATGTTGGAAAGCACCTGTTAGCTATAAAAAGATATCGAAAGTCTTTATCTTCCATTACCATGGCACAAATATTCCTCCGCCCCCCCACACCACCCCCCCCCACTTTCACCCTGTCAAATTGACTTTTGAGCTACCACGTTCTCTAGTCCATAATAGTGGTTGATATCTTCAGCTAAAGACTACTTAAGATTGGAAGTCCAAGCCTCCTATGAATTACAAGAAAGGACATAAACCAACATGACGAAGGATTGTTTGTAAAAATCAAATTTAGTTATCCTCACTCCTCGAATGATTGTTTTAAAGACACCCAAAAATTAGATCACCATTAGCTTAATCTCTTCATGGCAACCAATAGGATACAGACGTTCATTATCAAAAGTGAATAAGAGGTGTTCAGTTATGACTCACTATATCATAGAAAGGCAACAGAGTTAAACAATTCAAAACCCTATAAACATCAGGTAAGCTTGCATACAAAAACTTTGTAACACATATTGAAAGCATATTAGAGGTCAACATTTAAAAAAAAAAGGGTATCAGCCTCCTTACTTCATTCGTGTTTATCTTGATATATGGTAGATTCATAAAGAAGGGTTCTTCATTGTTGACCTCTTTTATAGAAGGAACCTGCCCACTCCATAAATATTCACTAAAAACCAAACCTATGGAAAAAAAAAAACATTAGAAAAAGAATAAAAAAATATTTGATTCTAAACATGGGCATGACAAAATGAACGATAACTAATATGCAAATAAACAAAACAATATAATAATATAAACACCTCAACCTAAATCAAGGTCACTCAAACATCATTCATTTACAAAACAAACACTATCCATGCGTTCGAAATGTCGAAATTAACTTAAAAAGAGATCAATATTGGTCTATTTGCTGCACGAAAGAAAAATGTAGGATGTGCCTATGGGCAAGGTGATGACACAAAGTTCGAGATGCATGTGAAATGAGAAATTGTTCGTATCGGCAAATCTCTCCATAAATGCTGCTCCTCATACTTGTATCCCTCCACTCTTGATTTTCACTCACGCATCAAGAACCTTACCATGCTCGCATCTCCCTTTCTCCTTTTCCTAAAACCATTGACCATGCCATATTCTCTCTTCCATTCCTACCTGATGCCCTAGCTAACAAAAGCAAGAAAATTATGATAGTCAGTGTGGGCTTAAAAAATTCACGCACCGGCCTCTCCGCTCCATTCTGTCTATTGACGGGGAGAGTTTTAATGAATTTAGGTTATGGGGTAGATTTTCAGAAGGCAGATTGAATTTTAGATAAGAAACTACTCAGGATTTCACTCTCATTGTGTGAGGACTTTATGATCTGCGTTCTGGTTTTCCATCGGGGTGATATGAGTTCGAGTTTTTATAGGCACAAGCCCCTATGGTTAGTTACCTCTCCCGATAATGAGAGAGAACTTTCAATTCAGGATAGTCATAAGATAGACATTAAATATCTAGTATATACTAGCCAATTATTTTAGGATTTGAATTTGGTTTTGAATTTTGGAGTTTAAGATTTGAAATTTATCACCGTAAACTTAAAACGGGCGATGGGGGAATGAAGACGGCCCCGATCAAGATCCCATAGACCATAGTTTTGTCATCCCGGGCTGTCATGGTCTACGTTCTACTTAGTCAGAGGAGGTAGTCAATCCAACCTAATAGAAGGAACCTTATCGGCAACCATGAATTATTCGTCCAATGATACAATATAGACTTGGGGTGGATGTTTGTCTAATAAAATACATTTTGAGTCTACCTAAGGTTGCAAAAGGGTTTTGTGCCCATCGATTATATCCTATGCTCCATTACTTAAGGACTTGAAACCATTAGGGAACATATTGGCTTTGGACGTGATGGTAATATAGTGGGGTCATTTTGCAGCAAAATCACCCAATTAGAAGGCATGTGTCATATCTCTGTTAGTGAGAGATTATTTAAGAATGAATCTTAGTGATATATCCGATATGACATTTGCTCTTTGTGAGCTAAAGTTATTTTCAAATTTATTACCCCCATGGTTTAAAATTGCGCAATATGAGGCTCGCCTTGAGGCCCGCCTTTGCGCAATTCCAGTAAAAAACGCCTCGATGCTTACGCCTCGAGTTTTTTTCATGAGGCTTGTGCCTCAACTTGGTTGAGGCCTACCTCGCCTCACTGGCCTGAGGCTTACACCTCACGTTATACATATTAAAACTTACACAAATCTTGAATTAAATGCCGACATTAGACTCTATAGGAGAGGAAGGGGAGAGAGCAGTTCATCATAATGAAGATTCAAATGAAGAATCCCTTAGTGATGACAGTGTTGATGACTTATGAGTTCTTATGCGATATGTCATTGCTATTTGTTTTTGGAAATTGAAATTATATGTTAATGAAAAGAATACTGGGATTTGGGAAAGATAGAATTTTGAGTTGAACTATATTTCATGTTGTCTTATTATTGGGATATTTTGATTTCACTTCATATCTTATATTTTTTTATGTTTTATATTATTCACTCATTAGTATATGAAAAATTTATCATTTTATGTTTACGCAATCTTTTGATTTTGAGGCTTACGCCTCAAAACGCCTTGAGCCTTACGCCTCACCTCACGAATGAAAAACGCCTCAGTACCCGAATACGCAATTTTAAACATTGATTACCCCTAACAAATAGTTGCGAGAAGTGGATGGTTTATAATTTTAAAATTTTTGGTGATTAAATTTATATTATGCTGTTTAGAATTTAATAGATATTAGATTTTGAAATTTTTAATAGGCTTTAAGAATTGACTCATTCATTTGAAATTTACATTCAATGCGGCCATCATCGATGTGACAATAAAGTCACTTTAAATGTCTGTATTTTCGTAGGAATTTGAGAGGATCTTAAAAGTTTAGGGTCCCCTCCATTTGAGATTTTCTATCAACACGGTCATCATCGAGGATATAGATAATTAGTTATTTGAACCTTGTCAACTCTGTTTGTCCACTAACAGAGCATCATGCTTTATACCTTGGACCACACAGAAGTGGGAGCGGATTCGAGCAGGTTGGATCGAATAGTGTGGTATAGGGAGGACGAGAGAGAGGAAGGTTGATGCTTGGGCTGGGGTTACATGTGCAAAGTCAGGTTCACATGACTCCCTTTCTCTATGTACTTCTATCTCTCCCAATCTCTTCCTCTCTTTCTCTTTCTACTTCTAACTCTCACTCTCTTTCTCTCTCTACTTCTAACTATCACTCTCTTTCTCTCTCTAACATTCTTTCTTTCTCCCTCTCTATATCTAATTTTCTCTATCTAGTCTCTCCCTCCATTTTTAGTTTTTAATTTTATTTTTAGTTGTTTTTGGTTTAAACATGTATGATGATGGTCCCTATGGAGAATGTGTTATCTAATGTCCACGTTGATTTGATTATTTTCACTTTGGTTTTATGATTTTATGTGCATGTTTAGTTCACTACTAGTTCTGGTTTTGCTACTGTTTGTGCTGACGACTCTCCTTCTTAATGTAATCATGGGGTTGATTGTTATTTCTTGAGGTGTTGATTTTGAGTGTTGAAGCTGTTTATTCATTGTTGCTTGTAGCTAGGTTCCATGCCAGCTCCAATATTTTTGGGAATCATGATAACGCAAGTTCCAAAGAAGTGAAGTCCTTTATGATCCAAGTGATATTATAGATCTGATTTATCGTAACTCACTATATCCGTGCAATAGCAAATATCAAGAATTCAGGTTTTGGATTCAGGAGTTTACTGATACAAGGGTTTTACAGTGATTATAAAAAGAGATACCGAGGCATGTGAAAAATAATAATTGGTTAATAAAATTCAAGCTTTCCTCTCAAACATGTATGCTGATTGAATGTCAAATACTTGAATGTACTGCAAGTGTTGATACACAATGTCTATAAGAAGACATCCCCTTACACTGATGTGAGGAATTGATCTCTTATTTGGTAATTTTTTTTCCATTTAGCTTCTTACTAATCTGGGTTTTAATGTAGTCAAATCTTGTGCGGTGTGATTTTTTATCACCATGTTAATTTCATTATCTTGAATTTATTGCAATTTTATATTTCAATATATTAAATTATTATTTAGGGCAAATTCTACGCAACTTTTACTTACATCAAGAGATAATTTTTTTTCTGAATTAAATTTTTTGGACTATAAATTTAACCTTGGGTGTATGGTTATATGCATCTCATCTTATATTTTTCTTAGAAAGCCCGAGATCCTAAGATGTTCTGCATCAAAATTTCACACCAAAGGTGTATAGAGAACAATAGAAAGTAATACTTCTATCCTTTTAAGCACTTCATTCAAGAATTAACTTTCCATTTGCAGAATAAACAAAATGTACACTAATAATCACATGCACTAGGAAATGGAGCAACTTCTGCAAATGCAACAAAAAAAAAAAAAAGATTTACGATTACTCAGAAAATTGAAGGAATGACAAAGATTTTACTTGCACGATAAATATTCAGCGTCCTCAGTTGAATTGACTGATATGATTTAATATTGCAATACATGTGGACTGCAGTTACAGCAGCAAAAGAAGCAAGAACCATTGGCGTGGAAGAACCAATGCAGTTAGCCAAGGTTATCCCAAGCATGATGCCAAGAAACTTGCTTACCATTCCTTGGGCTTCACCCTTTGCAATAACCTGCACAGATACACAAGCAATAAAATTGAGCTTGAACACAAGCAAACAACAAACTATAAGGATAGACTGTTAACTACGTCTCCTTTACAGGGACTATAAAACAAAGCGAAGAAGACTCAGGCCTTTGGTCCTAATGTCAGGTCCAAATGCAGTCTAAATCCTTCCTGTGGTAGGCAAAGAGGCACTAACATTAGTTTTCCTACAACCACCAAAGCAGTCGTCACTACCCCGTCTCACCCTCCAGCCCCACCCCAAACTCCCCCACAGGCAGTGCAGCCTATTACATCAGAGGATAAATGAGAACTAAGCCAACTGAAAGTGTACAGTCCAACAGATCACAACCAAACTTCAACACCTTTGGACTAAAATGAAAAGCAGAAACAGAGAAAGATCTCAAACTATGTTTCTAACATCCACATATACAGCCCACAAAGGCAGGAGTGATCAGACATAAACAAGAAGGAGAGAACAAAATTGCATCATAAATATGCTTGTTTTAGTGGACAGCTTTCATTATGAAGAAGAAGTAGCAGTGAAAAGTTGAAAAAGGTCCACATGCAATAATTTACCTCTGCAAAATTCCTATGCACTGCGAAACCTGCATAGAAGCAACTTCTTGTAGCCGCCTGAGAAGAAACAAAATTAAAATTTAGTCCAGTAGCAGTTTCAAATAATGAAAGTCATTAGCAGGCAACGTTTGCAATTCCTTAATCAAATCATCGTCATCATCATCATCATTATCATTAACATTATCCCAATTATTTCAGGGTCAGCCTGAATTAGATGACAAACGTAATTCAGTGAACCTAGTAGTGACTACATTTGCAAATAGGACACATAATGATAGAGAATGTGTAATGTATGGTCATTCTAATGTATTTTGCAAGCTTATGGTTATTCTGCATGTTATCTTTTTGGCCTCCTCATAGAAAATTCCATCACTGCGGAAAAGCATGGAGTTGGATCCCCTAGGAAGTAGGGTACATAAACATCAGCTTAGGGTGACTGTCTTAGGCAAATCCGTTTTCCTAAAATAGCACTTTAGGAGCACAACTCTTTTTGTATTTTTTTTTTATTAAGAACTTGGACTCCATAACAAAACAACAAAAGAAGAGCATTGAGACTCACGTTTGAGAAGAGCCAAAATGCACCAAACCAATGAGAAAATTAACTGGTCCATATGAGCCATTGACTGACAAGTGAAGTCTGTCCCAAAAAGAAATCATGCTCTAGCATAAAATGAAACCCACGTGGAGAGACCTACAAAGAGGCTTGATAAAGACCAGCAAGTAGAATTCTTCACAAAGCATGAAGGTATATGTGGTTAGGCAATGAGAACATCAGAAAATCTTCCCAATAAAATGACACCTCAAAACCACCAACGAATATTCATAAGGGTACACAATGGAGAAAAAGGATTCATGCAGCCGACCCCACATAGTGGGATAAAGGCTTGATGTTGTTGTTGCTGTTGTTGATATTGTAAATGAAGTGCAATGCAATTACGCTATGTCCACCTAAATATAGTATCTAAAATTCATCAAACTGTAATGTAAATATAATATTTCATAAGAAATTGATTAGTTGTTAATATTAAATAAAATGCAATGCAAAAATTGACGATTTAACGTTGCAGATTCTGCAATCCAAACATGATCTCTAACATTACAAAGAAAATACAAAAGCAAACAGGTGCAGTATGCAAAGGTGCAACTATTATGTATTAGTAAAGCATAGCAAAATAACTATATGCATCAACTAAGGAAATAGCACAGACATTGTAAAGGTTGGAACATGTAAATTAACATGTGAATCACCACAAAAAAAAAAGAAAAGAAGAAATATAATAAGTGTGAGTGTATGACCTGTATCAAAGCAGCAGCAGAACGTGCAGCCCCTGCAACTGCCCCAATCAAAACAAATGTTTGAGGAAAAGCAGGGGTCAGTATCTCCAATCCATAGGCGGCATTCTCTAGTAGGTCTGCAAACAACCTCCATCCCTTAGGGTTTTCATCAAAATGACGACCATATTTTGATAACAATATTTTGCTTAAGTACCCAATGCCATCCTTTAGTACCCAATTGACCGCAGCAGCAGAAGGAATTGCCCCTTTTCCCAATCCAACAGCATAGAGCAAAGCCTGATTGAATGCATGCAGAACCGGACTAGGTCAGTTATTCTTTTCAATCAACACATCACATCTTGATAAAAAAATTGCTAACCAGTGTGTCTGTGTTGGTGTGTGTACACACACAAGAAGCACTTTTCTCCTAATTGTAGATTTGCTTCTAGTTATATTGTCTTCAATCTCAATATTTTGCCCTTGATTGTAATCCACAACAAGAGAATCACTTATGGATCAAGTTTCATTAATTGTCATAATAATTAACAATTCATCAAGAACAAGAAAAAATAAGATAAACATATGGCATATGTAACCTCACTTAAAAGTCTGATGTTACTCATATTGCACTAAACAAAACCCATCAAATGCACTTTAAATATGACTAACAGCCATCTATTTTATTCCAAGTCTTGTTTTATGCTTTGGAATCACAATTCTCTTCTTTTGAAATCTAAGATACCCAAACAGAGAATTCATCTAATTGATGATCTCAAAAGTTATTAAAGACATTGACACCACTAGTTTTAGGGTCCATAGTGGGGAGTTTTTCACTGCTTTACGTTGCACTGTTCCAATTTTACTTGGTTCTATTTAGCTCAACATCTTCTACCTATTTTTCAGACAATTCTACAGTGGAAACTAGTGTTTTACAATCTTCCTGCAACCTCCATGTCCCATAGAGTGTTTTCATTTTTAATAGAATAACAAAGGAATGTAAGGTTCTTTATAGATGCTCTGGCATCTTTATTTGCAAGAGATCTAGCTTTTCCATGACTCAAGCTGCAATTGTGGAAAGAAAAGGACATCCCTTGATGATGGTGTAATTCTTTGTCCACTTATGACACTCCCTCCTCTTTAGATTCGATTATCAGCAGGTTGATGTTATGCCGGTCCAGCATGGACCGGCTCAACCTGGACCGGCCCAGCCGGTCCGGGTTTTCTCCAGGCGGAGACGAGCCAGAGAACAGGCGGAAGAAGGAAAAGGGGCGGGGGTGGGGTCCACTCGGAATTCAAACATGGTTTAAGTGTTTTTGGAGGGAGAAGGAAGGGTAGAGAAGTCCTTTTACTTTTATTTTGAATTAGATTGTATTAATTGAGAGTTATGAGAGGGATTAGGCATTATCTTGATTTTGAATGAGATTTGTCCTCTAGGTTTTCTTGCTTGGGCTCTTGGCGTTGCCGGAGATTGTTGGAGAGTTGTTCTTCCTCTCGAATTGAAGAACATTGTATCTTGCTTTGGTTTTGTTTGTCTACTAGTGGAATACAATCGTTTCTATTGTTTTCCAAGGATTTTTCCCTATTTCTCTCAGATTTTTACTGTTTTTGGGCCGAATTTCTGCTGTGGACAGCAGTTTTTTCTCCTAGATCTCCTGGGTTTTGGTGAGAAACACTTGGAAATCCAAGTGTTTCCTATCAAATTGGTATCAGAGCGAAGATCCGGACGGTGGGGGGGGCTGTTTTCCACTGTTTCGCAGCAGATTTTTGCTAATCGGGAGAGATCCGGAGACCATTTCGTGGTTCCCATGGCATCTAAACGTGTAGAAGTCTTGGAGACCGAAGTGGGTCAATTTAAGGCGGATCTGGAGGAAAAGATGGCGACGTTGAGTGAGAATATGGAAGGGAAATTCATGGCATTGGAGGAGATGATGAAAAAGTTGTTGGAAGGGCAAGCAAGAGCTGTGCCAGCGGAGGAAAGAGGAGAAGGTAGTGGGAGCAAGGGCAAGGAGAAGGCAAAGCCGGAAGGGGAAGAGGAGGTGGAACTGCTTGGTAGCAACGGAAGAATGCTGCATCGGGAGTCCATCAGGCGGGAAGAAAGAGAGGATGATTGGCATCGTCGGAGGCCCGACCCAGTGGACCGGCCATGGGGGATCCATAACCACCATGGCGGGGCACGAGGGGAAGATGGCTATCGACGGCCGAGGAGGGATGATGAGCCCCGATATGGAGAGAGAGGAACTTGGGAAGATCCCATTGCCTGGGATAGAGGAGGCCATGGGGGGAATAGGGCATACGGGGTGGACACGAGGGCCAGAAAGTTGAAAATGCCAGTTTTCGAAGAGGGGAATGTGGATGAGTGGATCCACAAGGTGGAGAGGTATTTTGCAGTGAATGGCCTGATGGAGGAGGAGAGATTGATGGCGGCTAGTATGTGCTTGGAAGGGGCGGCGTTTGCCTGGTTCAAGTACATGGATAAGTGGGATCCAGTGAGGACTTGGAGGGACTTCAAGGAAGCTATCAGGGAGAGATTCAGGGGGAGCAGCCCATGGGAGATCTCCGAGCAGTTCTATGCCCTCACTCAGGAGGGAACAGTGGAGGAATACAGGAAGAAATTCGAGAGCTTGGTGGGAGACATGGAGGGCCTATCAAACAGTACGTTGGGGGGGAACTTTATGAAGGGTCTCAAACCCGAGATCAGAGATGCAGTGAAGGTCATGAGACCAAGAGATCTGAGGGAAGCGATGGAGTTAGCTCAGTTGGTGGAGAACCAGAAGACCAACGCCCGCTCGTGGAGGAACAACCACTCAGGAGGTCCCACCAGGACCACTACCACTTACTTGGCTCCAAAAGGGCCAAGCCCTAGTGTCCCTAGAGAGAGTGGAAAGGAGAAGAGCGGAGTGACTAGAACTGCAGGAAGTTTCAAGAAATTGACTGAGGAAGAGATGCAGGAGAAGAGGGCCAAGGGTCTTTGTTTCAGATGTGAGGAGAAGTTTGTTCCAGGGCACAGATGCAAGGATCGCGCTCTTCGGGCTCTCACCGTCTATATAGACGAGGCGCCTGAGGAGGGTGATGACTCTGATGAGGAACAGAGTGACCCCCAGTTGGAGGTGGCCGAGGTATCCCTCAATTCAGTGATGGGATTTACTCCTAGTCATACCATGAAGGTGAAGGGGAAGATCCAGGGGAGGGAGGTAGTAGTACTGATCGATAGTGGGGCAACCCACAATTTCATATCCACTCAGGTGGCGGAGGAGCTGGGGATGGAGCCTACTGAGACAGGCAGTTATGGGGTGATGATGGGGACAGGAAAGATTGAGTCTAGCACGGGGATCTGCAAAGGAGTGGAGATGAGCCTACAGGAGATCAGGGTGGTGGAGGATTTCCTACCCCTGAGGTTGGGTAGCACCGATGTCATTTTGGGCATGAAATGGCTACAGACCTTGGGTGAAACCAAGGTGAACTGGGGAACCATGGTGATGGAACTGATGGTAGAAGGCAAGAGAGTGAAACTGAGGGGGGAACCAGGTTTGTCCAGAGCTGGAGTGTCACTCAGGTCGATGGTGAAAATTATCCATGAGGAAGGAGGAGGTTTCCTGGTGGAATTGCAGAGCTTGGAGGATCAACAGGAGGGGGAAGAAAAACCCATTCCTGCGTTGGTCCAGCCCTTTTTACAGGAGTTCGAGGATGTGTTCCAACCTCCGGTGGGACTCCCACCTGACAGAGAGCGGGAGCATCAGATCATCCTGAAAGAGGGAGTTTCCCCTATCAGTGTGAGGCCTTACAGATACCCTCAGGTGCAAAAGGATGAGATTGAGAAATTGGTGGGGGAAATGCTAGAAGGGGGGATCATTCAGCCCAGTGTGAGCCCTTTCTCTAGCCCAGTTCTGCTGGTGAAAAAGAAGGATGGGAGTTGGAGGTTCTGTGTTGACTACAGAGCTCTCAACAAAGAGACAGTGCCTGATAAGTTTCCCATCCCGGTGATTGACGAGTTGATGGATGAGCTGCATGGAGCTGCTTTGTTCACCAAGATTGATCTGAAGTCAGGCTATCATCAGATCAAGATGAGGAAGGAAGATGTGCAGAAGATAGCCTTCAGGACTCATGAAGGCCACTACGAGTTTCTGGTGATGCCTTTTGGCCTCACCAATGCACCAGCTACATTCCAGGCATTGATGAACCGGATCTTCAGGCCACACCTTCGCAGGTTTGTGTTGGTATTTTTTGATGACATTCTCATCTATAGCAGGACTGAGGAGGAACACCTGGAGCACCTGAGAGTGGTGTTGGGGGTGCTGAGGGAGCACCAACTGAAGGCCAATTTCAAGAAGTGCGACTTTGCTCAGGCACAAGTGGAGTATCTGGGACACGTGATATCCCAAGAAGGAGTGGCTGCAGATCAGTCCAAGATAGAGGCAATGCTGGCCTGGCCTCAACCCAAGACCTTGAAGGGGCTCAGAGGATTTTTGGGACTGACCGGCTACTACAGGAGGTTCGTGAGAGGATACAGCACCATAGCAGGACCACTGACAGAGCTGCTGAAGAAGGATAATTTTCTATGGGGGGAAGCAGCTTCTGAGGCTTTTGAGAAGCTGAAGAAGGCCATGACGACGGTGCCAGTGCTTGCTCTGCCAGACTTCAATCAGGTGTTTGTGTTGGAGACAGATGCTTCAGGTTATGGATTGGGAGCAGTGTTGATGCAGAACCATAGAGCCATAGCTTACTTCAGTCAGATACTGTCGTCCCGGGCTAGGCTGAAGTCGGTATACGAGAGAGAGCTGATGGCTATTGTACTGGCCATCCAAAAGTGGAGACCTTATCTTTTAGGCAGACACTTTATTGTCAGAACCGATCAGAGAAGCCTGAAGTACTTGTTGGAGCAGAGGATGGTCACAGAGGAGCATCAGAGGTGGTTATCCAAGCTGTTGGGATATGATTTTGAGATCCACTATCGGCCAGGGCTAGAGAATAAGGCAGCGGATGCCTTATCACGCTGTATGGAGGAGTTCCAGGGGATGGCGGTATCAGTACCTGTTCTGATAGATTGGGGAGCCATCAAAGAGGAGAGCATCCAGAATGAGGAGCTAAGGAGAATCAAAGAAGATGTGCTATCAGATGAAAACAGCCACCCAGGATACTCAGTGGTGGGAGAAAGATTGTACTATCAGGGAAGGAGTGTGATCCCTAGGTCCTCCATTCACATTCCCCAACTGCTACAGGAGTTTCATGGAAGTGCCATAGGAGGGCATTCAGGAGTGCAGAAAACTTATAGCCGAATTGCTGCTGAATTGTACTGGAAAGGGATGAGGAAAGACATAGAGGAGATGGTGGCTAAGTGTGACACCTGCCAGCGGAACAAGTACATGACGATGGCACCAGGGGGATTACTACAGCCTCTGGCCCTACCAGAGAAGGTTTGGGAAGAGATTACTATGGATTTTATTGATGGGCTTCCAAAATCAGAAGGGTACACGGTCATATTTGTAGTGGTTGACAGATTGAGCAAATATGCTCATTTCATCCCCTTGAGACACCCATACACTGCAGTATCAGTAGCAACAGCCTTTGTGAGAGAGATAGTCCGCCTGCATGGGATACCAGAGTTTATTGTCTCAGATAGGGACAAGGTGTTCCTGAGCCATTTTTGGAGGGAGTTATTTAGGATGCAGGGCACAGTATTGAAGAGGAGCACAGCATACCACCCACAGACTGATGGGCAGACGGAGGTGGTGAATAGAAGCTTGGAGACATACTTGAGATGCTTTGTGTCTGAGACACCGAAGCAGTGGGCCAAATGGCTGGCCTGGGCAGAATACTGGTACAACACCTCCTCTCATTCGGCTACCAAGATGACACCTTTCAAGGTGTTATATGGAAGAGACCCCCCACACCTGGTACATTACGGCCATGGGAGTACTCCAGTATCGGCAGTAGATCAGCATCTGAAGGAAAGAGATCAAGTGTTGGAAGACCTCAAGAGGCATCTTCTCAGAGCCCAACAGATTATGAAGAAACAAGCAGACAGTAAAAGGAGGGATATACAATTTGGAGTTGGAGACAAGGTCTACTTGAAGCTCCGACCATACAGGCAGAGGACTATAGCCCAAAGGAGAAATGAGAAGCTAGCAGCAAGATATTTTGGCCCTTTCGAAGTGGAGGAGAAAATCGGGGAGGTGGCATACAGATTGAGGCTTCCTCCAACAGCCAGAATACACCCCGTTTTTCATGTATCACAGTTGAGGAAAGTGGTGGGGGAGCATGCAGTAAGCCCAGAGCTGCCCAGCACATTGAGGGAGGACATGGAAGTGACATTGGAGCCCCTAGCAGTCGAAGGAGTGCGCATCAATGAAAAAGGGGAAAAGGAAGTGAAGATTAGATGGAGCGGCCTCCCAGATTACGAAGCCACATGGGAGCCATTGGTGAGGATTGCAGTGCAGTTTCCTGCCTTCCACCTTGAGGACAAGGTGGTACTTTGGGAGGGGGGTAATGTTATGCCGGTCCAGCATGGACCGGCTCAACCTGGACCGGCCCAGCCGGTCCGGGTTTTCTCCAGGCGGAGACGAGCCAGAGAACAGGCGGAAGAAGGAAAAGGGGCGGGGGTGGGGTCCACTCGGAATTCAAACATGGTTTAAGTGTTTTTGGAGGGAGAAGGAAGGGTAGAGAAGTCCTTTTACTTTTATTTTGAATTAGATTGTATTAATTGAGAGTTATGAGAGGGATTAGGCATTATCTTGATTTTGAATGAGATTTGTCCTCTAGGTTTTCTTGCTTGGGCTCTTGGCGTTGCCGGAGATTGTTGGAGAGTTGTTCTTCCTCTCGAATTGAAGAACATTGTATCTTGCTTTGGTTTTGTTTGTCTACTAGTGGAATACAATCGTTTCTATTGTTTTCCAAGGATTTTTCCCTATTTCTCTCAGATTTTTACTGTTTTTGGGCCGAATTTCTGCTGTGGACAGCAGTTTTTTCTCCTAGATCTCCTGGGTTTTGGTGAGAAACACTTGGAAATCCAAGTGTTTCCTATCAGTTGACTGATTGGTTTCTTCATCCTCTGCATTCCACAAAGTCAACGCATGGGTTTTTAATGTTGTAAAATGATTTGTAGGGAATAGGGTTTTACTCAAAGAATGTTATTTTTAACAGAAGGATGGTAAAGATGTTTTCTTGAAATGTCTTTGCATGTTGATATTTTTTTCAGTGAAATATTATCACTTGGCAGAAATATGTTTTCCCTCTTAATCCATTCACTCAAATTAATTGGAAATTAATATATTTTGTATAATACATTGGCATTTGGCAGAAAACTACATTATCCACACAAAAATTTAAAAACATTTTTTTGTAGAGCATCTATGGAATATTGAGAAAAGAGTGATATTTGTTATAGAAGGTGGTGTTTAATATATTTTAATGCTTAAACCGAAGAATCATGTTGCTAAAATTGACATACTTAGATTTTTTTCTTTCGTAAAAATGCTTTAAATTTAAATAATGAGAAATTCCAAAAGCACCATTATAAGATGTAGATGATTTTTTATTTTAGATGTTCTTGTTATTTATTTTATCAAATACGTTTACAGAGGCAAAATGTTAATTGTGCTATGCAAATAGTGCATGATTTCCAAATGTAAGATGAGGGTGTATATATGTAGATGCAATTTTATCCATTTAATTTTATTTTTGCTCCTAGAAATATTATCTTCAAACTCAAGATCTTACCACTATTTGTGATATGGAACATGAGAATCACTTATGGATCAAGTTTCATCAATTATCATGCAACAACAACAATAAGCTTTTATCTCACTACGTGGGGTCGACCATACGAATCATTTTTTCTCCATTGTGTCATGTTAAGAGTCGAATTCTCATTTAAATCTAATAAAGAAAGGTCATTTCTAATATTTTATAACCAAGTCTTTTTAGGTCCACCTCTACCTTTCTTAAGAAAAGCCAAACCTAATACATCTACTTTCATAATCAGGTCATCGGAAGGCCACCATTTTAAGTGACCAAACCATCTAAGGCGTCTCTCTCTAAAATCTTATCTTCCACTGGAGCTACTCTAACTTTTCACATATATTCTCATTTTGCATCCTGTCTCTAGGAGTAAAGCCACTATCCACCTGAGCATCCTCATCTCTATAATACTTAACTTAATATTATGCTTCTCTTTTAATGGCCAACATTCAGCACCAATAAAGCATTGCAGGTCTCACCACCATCTTATAAAATTTTCCCATAAGTTTGAGGGGGACTTTTCTATCACACAACAAACTCGATGCATTCCTCCACTTCAACCATTCAATTTGAATTATACTAATAATATCCCCATCTATTTCATCATCACTCTAAACAATAGACCCAAGATATCTAAAACGTGTACTCTTATTAATGACTTGATCACCCAATGTCACAATCCCCCACTAGATCTATTACTACTAAAATTACATTCCATATATTCAATTTTAGATCTACTCAAACCAAAACCTTTTAGACTTTAAGGCTAACCTCCATGATTCAAGTTTACCATCAACTCCCCCTATTGTCTTATCAATAAGAAGAATATCATCAACAAATACACCAGGGTACAACATCTTACAAATGTCAAGTGAGAACATCTATGGTTAAAGCAAAAAGATAAGGGTTTAAGGCTGATCGTTGATGTAATCCAACTGAAATAGAAAATAACTTTGTCAAACCACCTGGTGTTTGAACACAAGTGACAGCTCCTGCATACATATCCTTAATGACTTGAATATAAATATTATTAACCCCTTTATTTTCTAGCACTCTCCATAGCACTTCTCTAAGAACTTTATCATATGTTTTCTCTAAATCAATAAATATCATATGTAGATCCTCTTCATTCTCTCTATACTTCTCCATCAAAACTCTCAAAAAATGTATAGCTTCCATAGTAGACTTACTCGGCATGAATCCAAATTGATTTTGAGAAACATTAATATCACGCCGCAACCTACGCTCCTTAACTCTCTCCCATAGATTTAAAGTATGGCACATTAACTTATTTCCTATATAATTCGCACAATCTTGTGCATCACCTTTATTCTTAAAAATAAAAATCAATACACTCATTCTCCACTCATCAAGCATCCTTTTAGTCTTCAAAATAATATTAAAAAGTTTAGTAAGCCAAGAAATTCTTTCATCTACTAAGCATGTCCACACCTCTATTGGAATATAATAAGGTCCAACACCTTTTTCACACTTCATTTTCTTTAAAGCCTCTCTAACTTCGGTTTTACTAATACGCCGATAAAAACAAAAATTTTTATTTTCATTTAGGTTTCTAAGGTCACTAAAGTCAATCGTATTTTAATAATCTTCATTAAAAAGTTTAGTAAAATATCTCATCCACCTTTGTTGAATATCCTATTTTAATAAAAAAGCATTTTTTTTAATTTTCATCCTTAATGCACTTCACTTGAACTAAATCCTTACTACTATCTTTTAAATGATCATCAATTATCATGAAAATTAAAAATTCATCAAGAATAAGAAGAAAATATGATGAGTTAGCATATGCTCATATAAAATTACAATTTTCTTCATATGTTTCACTAATAAAAAATCATCAAACGCCCTTCATATGATACAAGCCAAGCTTCACCTCCGGGTTTGAGGATTTCCTCTATGAAAATTGAAATTGAGAATTGAGATAATACAGCGTTGCATGTAGATGACGGTGTAACTGTACCTCCCACCAAGCATCAATGATATCCCAAATCTCTTTATAACTTGCCTCCTCTCCTCCCAAATTATGTGCAATCAACTCCTTCGCCTCATCCATAACATTATAAATAAAACCCATGGCTGATTTCTTCTCGGCATCCACTAAACGTAGAACTTGTACCAAGGGTCTTGTGCTCAATATGGCATAAGATCACAGTAGCTGAGTGAAAGAATAGAAGAAATTCCTAATTTTAAGTAGGTGGGACCCGATTTTAAGAGGCGTGTGCCTCACCTCTAATTGCGCAATAACGGCTTAGAGGCGTAAGCCTCACATGAACCCAAAATTGCTTAGGCAATGAGGCGTTTGGGGGCTGAATTGCTCAAAGGCGCGCCCGCGCCTCTAATTGCGCAATTTTAAACTATGCGAAGAACCAACCATTTAATTCTAATAAATTTGAAAACCTTTAGCTTTGGAATCTTAAATATCTTTTTATCCAATCCGAGACACTAATTCAAAGAATTTTTTACACATTTGATTAATGATCAAGCAATCCTTGAAGTTCTTGAAATCATGTATGCCACGAGTTTCAAGATCCATTAAGGATGATTTTTTCTTTGTATTACTTAAAAAAATACTATTGCACTTTATTTGGCTTTATTTTACTCACAGCCTTTTATCTAATTTTCACACAATTTTGTAATGGGAAATAATGTTTCTTAACCTTCCAACAATCTTCATGCCCCACTCATTGTTTCCCCTTTTAATAAATTTACAAAGGGATATAAAGCTCCTTATCAATGCCCTGACATCTTCATTTACAAGAAATCTAACATGACCGAAGCTGTAGCGGTGAAAGGAAAAAAACTCCCTTGCTGGTGAAGAGAGGGGTGATTGTGTCCACATACAATCCTTCATCCTCTCTAGATTTAATTATCAGTATATTCATTCTTTGATTTCTTCCTCCTCCATATTCTATGAAATCGACATGTGCCTTTTATTTTGTCGTGAATTCATTCATAGGGATGAATTGTTTACTCAAGATTCATGTTAGAGAAGGTTGGTACATATGTTTTTTCTTTGAAATTTCTTTGCTTGGCACAGATCCTGTTTGAAAATCTCTTCACTTGGAAGAAAAAGTTTTTCTCTTAATTGTTCATACTCAATTTATCGAAGATTTTAACTTTTTTGGTATTGTGCATTTGTAGATATCTAGATTATCCAATCAAAAGATTAAGTATTTTTTCTAGTAGAGTATCCTTCGAAATATTGAGAAATGAGCAATGTTTGCGTTAGGTGCTGCTTAATATATTAGAATGCTTATCTGATGAATCGTGATGCTTACATGAGCAGGGTTAGAAAATAATTTTGCAAAACTTTGTAATCCATGAAAATTTATAATAGCAATATCATAAGATGTGCATGATTTGTTATCACAGATTCCTACTTATTTCTTATCATATATGTTTAAGAGGCAAAACAATCAATGCAGTTCGCGGACCATGGTTTTCTAAACATCATTTGATTAAAGCTTCAAACCTTATGTTATTGTGAAGTAACGGAAGGTAACATATGCTATTGTAGATAAATAGATGGTATATGTGAGTGCCTATTGGAATGCTTTTCTGTTATCAGTATATGATTGTTTATTATAATATGAATTGTTCTTCATAAGATTCAACACTAGAGAAACCTAAATTGGAGGTGCATCTACTATATGGAAAGTAGATGTGAAGATGAATTTTTGTGATCTTTGCTTGAAAGAGATCAAGCAATAAAGAATGATGGAAATTTTTAATTAGGAATTTCAAAATGAGAACGGGAAGAGTGTATGATAGAATACAATAGACGAAAAAGAGGACTGGCTTAAAAAGGATAGGGAATTATGGAGTTGAATTAAGGGTTTAAGGTGGGATCCAAATATGAAGATGAATGATGAGTTTGGAGATTTATGGAAAGAGCAATTAGCACTAAATTTTGCATGATATGATATTCATTAAGGTTTATGTTACTAATAATGTATATATAGTTTATGTCATATTAGTTATAAAGAAGTTTAAAAAAAAAAAAAAAGTTATAAAGAAGTTTAGTTATTGCAACATTTATTACAAGTTAGAAGAGAAGTTAAATAAAATAATGCCCACAAGTATAGTTTCTATACGTGAAAATGCATGGTCAAATAGAGGCAAGCTACCAGTGATATGGACGACCTTGGAGACTCTTATAAGAAATATAGTTCTGGTGCATAAGGAAAGGGAGTTTTAAAAATAGGTGGGATGCCACTTTCAGTAGAACAATGAGGCCAACCACATCCAGTCCATCTGGTGGAAAGATGAAGGTGATGGGTTGGGATTTTCTTAAGAATCGAATCATGTAATTGACTGACCAATGATTTCAAATTCAACAACAGTAGCACAAGATATGTCGAAGAACACTGACTGTCACAATCATGGAGCAAGATAACAATCTAGAAATCCATGAAAATAAGCAATTGTATTTATTTATTGCAAAAATAGTTGAAGGATCCTCACAAAAGAGATACTTTAATGGCAATGCCTGATGAGAAGAAGTTTCGCTACCATGAGACCTTTCAAGGACTGTGAAAAGCGATGCGTTATGATCCAATATTGGATATCTTTCGTTTTAGTTTGGTAGCTTCTTTAATGTTATCAAATTTCTTGTTAGATATTTAAAGAAGACCATATGTGGTGATTTTGTGACTATTTAGATGATGTTATGAATTTTCAAAACACTTACTGATGAATTAAGTAGTTCTGTTATGATGAAGCATGTTAAGCTATGATGACTTTTGTTGAGCCCTAATGAATTATGTGTGTTAATCATCTGTAGAATAGAACAATTGCTTTTAATGCACTTACATGTAATCATGAAAGATATTAATCCAATAGCACTGTCAAACTGCCACAGTTGTTGTTGTATGTCTCATAAATTAATGTTATGCGAGAAATGAGTTGGTGAGTTATTTTTGAGCCATCCAAGTAGGTTCCATATGTCACAGGCCATCCTCCTAGATCTTTTGAATAAATTAACAAGTTGTCATAGTTTGCATGATTCATCACAAACCATAACAAGGCCAATGATTGCTATCATACTTTATATTTAATCACAATAAATTTCTACGAGCTATTCGAGTAATGTCAACCTCTAGTAAAATGATTCGCAGATATTTCTCAGATGGTTTGAATTGTCTTCTATGACTATTCCATTAGGAAATAAAATCGCATTACAATAAGTTTCAGACCACATTAGTAGATATATAGAAAGATAACTGCAATATGCCATACTTCAAGGTACATTGATTTAATTTTTAAGTCAATAGAACAAACAAAATACCTACTTAAAGTTCATGAGTTAACATTAAAACTTTTATATGATAATATGACTGCATTGGAGTCATTAATGAAACCCATGTAACACATGCATTCCTAAAGATGAGCTAGTAGCATACACGGACAGTTGTGGATCACCTACATAGAATGTAAAGGCAACATGCAACTTCATTATGTGATTTACCATCATTATGCCTAGTTGGGAAGCAAATGCATATGATGGTCACATTTTCAAAAATTTCATTCAAGATCATAGCAATGATTTCCAATACCAACTCGTGAGAATTGCTATAGTTAATTTCGTGTGTACAAGTATCCCTAAAATATAATTATACAACAATGAATTGAATACAATCCACCCACCATAGATGGGAGTTAAAGTTGGATAACCATTTATAGAATGTACCCAAGATAAGATGGATCCCAATAAATTTAACCTTGGGGGAGGGATCTCTATTGTGCCCTCATGTCAGTTGACTACATGAGGGAATTCATATTAGATACCAAAAAACAAATTTGTGATACATTGATAATAACATATGAAAGTATAAATAAAGTTCATGATGCTAATATTTATCAACTTGCACGAACCCTCATGATAGATTCACACATGGAAAGAAGCATCCTATCCCCTCCATTACTCCATCTATCTTTTATCTTACTCAATATTATCAAGACTCACTTTAGTCTTATCTTCACAAATGGTTTCTCTAAATATATCTTAATTTTATGGAAGAGATTAGATGTTGTAGACTCACTCTCTACCTTCCTAGCTAAATGCGATTAATTAGTTCAATCATTTGTTCTACGAAGTTCATTCATGTGTCATTTTGATTTAAAAGTAACTTCATAACAGCGGTATCATTTGGTATTGCCTTTAAGGATTTATGTCGCAGTTATCTTAAATCTTATCAAATGTGATTTTTTTTTGTTGCTAAGATCTTGAGTTCCCTTAAATTACAAATTTAGATTTCTGACTTTAAGCAAAATTTATTAAATCATATTAGGACTACCATTCAAAAATTTTAACTTGTTATTTCATCGCGTTTCTCCCATTTAACTACTACAACTTGATCAATATGCCACACTCATTATCGCAAATGACAAGAGAAGAGGAGGTGATGGAAGCATTAAAGGCTTTCCACTCAATGAAGTAAGCAAAAGCGGAGGCCTCATCATTGGCCATAATGTTGTAGCTCTTGGAGAGTGGAGGGTTAGGACAGATTCTCAAAAACACATTTGATGATGGCAACATATGTATTCTAAGTCCACTCTATTTCTCCATGGATCACATGGTGAGAAAGGATAGGTTAAGAAAAAAAAAGGCAACCAAAGTCTAAAACCCACAAAAGGCATGGCTCCATGAGTTCATTTTAAATTTTAGTTAAATTTTTAGGTTATCGGTGTCATAATAGGGTTGGTTTCAGATCAATGGATTGTTAAAATGTTGTAATTAGATGAAAAATTAGTTGGCTTCATTTAACTTAAAGTTATCCGATATCCTTTTAACACTTAAATCCTAAAACAAGAAATCAAATAACTTGCTTGCCAAGATCTAGACTAATTTAACAATAGTCTAGCCAAACAATCTTCATCATTTAAAGCCAGACAAAAAAAAATCTCCAGGATATCTTGGCCCAATTCACATCAGGATGCACTTAAAATTTTGACACATGCCAATTTTCCATGACGCTTGCTCTGTTAATTATATATAATGTCTTAATATTTTGCAATTTTGTTGTATATTTCATAGAAAATATCTTAATTATTTTTAAATTTGTCTGCAAATCAAAGTCACATAGTTTCATGCTATTTAAATATAATAGAAATGCCACATATCAATTTGTTATTCTCATGATAATAAAAAATGGATTAGAATATATTAACCCAATATTTTTCTTCAAAACCTCAAATTTTACTAAATTCAAATATAAAGCTAAATCCTACTTATACCAAGCAATCCATAGGCCATGTCATGTGAGAAAATTAGGGGGATATAGTTGCTTATTTGTTCAAAGAAGACCAATTGACACCAATAAAAAGGTGCCATAAAATGGGCAAGAATCCTTAAAACAAAGGACAGCCACAGAAACAAAGCATTTAGAAGACTATACAATCAGCAAGATTTCTTTCCGAATATATATACTTGCTGCTAGGTTGAAAGGTCTTGCACCTACGAATGTCAATTTGCTTCAACAACCATCTTCTCCCTCACAAAATCTTGGTGAAATCCAACCACCACTGTTGCTTGCAATCGTATCCAATGTCTCATATAATGCTTTCTATTTTCTTACATTTCATACCAAGAAGTCAGAAAGAGGAGCAGTCCTGCACAAATGATTCCAAGAGAAAGAAGTAGTCACTTGCTCAAGAAGTCAAGAAATCAAATGAAAAACTTGGATTAGAAAGCAGAGAATTCGATTAGAGGCTTTAGAGAACAAAAATAGGCATTCTTGCTGCTCATAGAGTGCAGAAACCATCTCACACCTAATCCTAGCTCTTGCAGCAAACTAAATTCAGCTTCTAGACAATCCCTATTTCTGATGGAAATTACTACTGTCTGGAGAATCAAAAGCTCCAAAGAAGTAGCATAAGAAAATTGCCCTCCATGCACACATCTTCACCAATTGGTTCGAGACACACTGCCGTTGGACTAGAATTCTTGCAGGTTTTTCAGCAAACAAAACTTTCCAGTTCTTGACCAAGTGACCCAACCATAAATTGGCTCTCTCCTTAGGCATCCACCAGAGAAGAACGTGAGAGCCCAAGTATTCATGGTGTATTTCCGTACTCCACCATGAACACCTTTGTCCTCCACCTCTCCAAATTTGGGGAATTCACCTCAGAACAAAAAATCCTTCCCTAACTCAAGCTAACTGGTATTACTCGCATATGCCTTCCTTCATAAGTGTTTAAAAGGTAGTTGAAGGATCCAAGCGGATGAACTCGCCCTCAAAGAGACCCACTTGGAGAACTCGCCTCACACTCACAAGGAACTCGCCTATAGTGATCAACATGTGATTTGCTCGGGCCTACCAAAAAGCTCTCCCTATACGGGGCGAATCAGATATTCCTCACCAAGCTAGCAACCCGATACTCATCACGTGCCCAGACCACTACATCAGTCTCTCGCTCGTTCTCAAAGCTACCTCAAGCGCTTGCTCCATTCTAGAGCAACCAACCTCACCAATTCGGCTCCACAAATGTGACTACTCATGGGACCATCAGCCTAACTTGTCACGACCATCAAACGAGGAGCTTTCCATTCCCACGACAACATCTCACTTGCCTCTCTCTATTCAGGTAACTAGGGACCTCTCACATAAGTCACTAGCAACATCAGCAAGCTCATCAACCGCTGGTCTTCTTTCACCTTAGCAATCGCCCAAGCACACTCGCCTTCATTCACTTAACATTACTAAACTTGTCCAAAGGTAACTCGCCAAGGATTTCCAACCTCATTCTCCTTCAACCAGTTAAGTGGTGCGTGTCTAAAATAGCGAGTAGCATTGTCCGGGAGTTCTATATAGAGTTATACTTTTTATCATTTTTCTATCCTTTCATGTAGATCTCAGAACCCTATAAATAAGAGATGATGAGGAATAGTTTGAGGGACGTTTGGACTTTTTAACTGATTCTAGAACATTTTGTCAATTTGAGGTCTATAATTTTCTTGAGCATTCTATAAAACTTTCCTCTACTTTCTCAACTCTCGCCATTCTCATAGGTCTAGCTCGCCCAAACTCACAGGTTCAACCTGTTAGTAAAATCTAGTATTTTTCCCAACAAATTTGTATCCAACATAACCAACAACAAAAACTTCCATTAACTCTCTAAAGGAAAGCCTATATATAGACAAGCTATCTCAAAAAACAACAAGATCACTTGATTACTAAATTACCCCTAGGACAAAAAATAGAAGAGAGTAAACCCCACAATAACTAATTAATTCTAAAAGGGCATTTCATAATAATGGCAATTACAACTATGTCAGGAGCAGATTGGGTGGATTTTTGTTTAACAATAAAGACCAAGTGATGATCTAAGGCAAATAAGAGAGGACAACAACTTGATAATTTTCAATAAGAAATAAGCAGCCAAGGATGCAGAGAACCTGAGTTGAAAGAACGCCGCTGATTTGACTGGCAATTCCCTGGGCCGCTCGCCAGAGAGAATATTCGATATAGTCAGCACTGACACTGTCAGGGTATCCCTCCGGCAGCATCAATCTAAAGAAGAGATCTTGGCATCGCTGCCAAAAGATGTCAACGCCAACTCCTGGACCTAGCAAGCTAAAAGAAGTGTTTAAGCCTCGCTCTCGGCCCTCTACAACAAAGGAATCGCACGATGAATCGCGTGATAGCCTCGTCCACTTGCCGCCTTTTACCTCGCACACAGTCGCGCCGTTGCAAGGAGTCAACGTAGCTGAGGCAAAGGCTACAGCTGTGGGGAGCGCATGATAGGCGCACCACAAGAAGGCAAGGAGCGTTGCAGAAACTCTGATGCACTGATTCTTCAAATCATCCGGTTGAAAGGGGTAAGGGTTCTCATTCCACCACCACCACCAAGACCTAGGGTTGTTCTTGTTCCCATTTCGATTCCCGCCGTTCCCGGAGATGCTACATCCAGCGTTGTCGAGTATGCCGATCTCCACGAGTGAGGAAGGCGACGAGCATGTGTGAAGACTGGAGTAAATGGACGGCGGACGGTTTTGGGTTGTGGAGATTAGAGATTGATAAGGCATGCAGGAAGTTAAGTTGAAGGAATAGAAAGATCCCGAGCATTTTGACTGAAGTCGAAGATAAGAAGACGGCGGCAGAAGCGGCACCTTATGATACTGTCCAATAATCATGCCCCAGGACCCACAAGCAACAACGGGGGACTGTTTGGATGGAGGATTTAGGCTGGATTTGAGGCGGAATTGAGCTAAATCCGGCCAATCGGCCAAAAATGCAAAACGAAAACTCACGGTAAATGAAAGCCGCCGTTGAAGGAAAATTCCCAGATTTACGAAATCCTTCGGTTCGGCGGATTTAACGCATTCTTGGCGCGAGGGAAAATGAATCCCATCGGATTAACGGGATTTGGCCGAAGAAGCGTGCAAAAGGGAGACAAACTGAAGAACCGCGACCTGTCGTGACTTCCGACCCCACAGTCGTCGAAGAAGGCGGAGAAGTTTTTACTCGTTCAAAACTTTAACTCACGCGCGAAAAGTATAAAAGGTACGAACAGCTGTAGAAGAGGAAAAGCAAAAACCCTAGGCAGCAAGACAGAGCAGAGAAATCGGCGGCATTTGCAGATAATATCATAAATATTAATTAATTTGATTCGACTATTTTATAATATATATATATATATATATATATATATATATATATATAAAATTAATTAATCAATTAATTAATTAATTAATTAAAAGTTAATTAATTACTCAAAGAAATGAATATTTAATTTATATTATAATTATTAATTATACTATTTATAATGGTTAGTTATTAATGATATTTAAATTAAAAATAAATAATTAACTCATAAATAATTAAAAATATAATCAAAATTTAAATTAACAAGTAATTTCATAATTAATTTTTCTTTTTGCAATTGTAATTTATTGGCGATAATTAAAATTGAAATTAATGGATAACTTGTATTTAAAATATAAATTAAATTTAGAACTCAAACCCCATTCGATTATAGTTGTTTCACCTTATATTATTTATAACACATTATTGACGCAATGTGAATCTTTAGCATTCAACTTCAAAAATATGTGGGAAGCATATGTAAGGCTATACCTTCTTAAGCTTAATATATTTAATTTTTCAAAATTGAAGTTCTTATGTATAAACCGACTTACAAGCAATGAGTCATTAAAGTCGTTCAATTAGATAGCATGCAATACTTTTAATGATTTACATAGTTGTTGTAATTGTATGAACTTATCTTATTAAGCTTAGTATATTTAATTAGAAAGCAATTAAAATTTATTTACAGTTCTTATTTACGTAGTTATTGTACTTTCAATGCACTTTTGATGTATATGTATGAACTTTTATTATTATAATTTAATCATTTATGAGAAAATTTGTATGTGTTATGTGCCTAAAATTAAGAATCGAATGTCCATAGTCACATAGGATTTATCAAGATTTAGATTACTTGTTGTCAAACAGTTTTCAGAATTTGCTAAATTCAGATTTAGGGTAGAACACCAAATGTGTGTTATACTATATTATTTATAAAGAAAAAGAGTGGTTATATGACAAAAAAGATTAAACTAATTTTCAAGTAAAATAAGGAAATTTTAGGGTTTCAGGGTTTTAGGGTTCAGGGTTCAGGATTCAGGGTTTAGTGTTCAAGGCTCAGAGTTTAAGGTTTAGGGTTTAGCGTTTAGGATTTTTTTTAGTGCTTAGGGTTTAGGGTTTAGGGTATAAGGTTTAGGGTTTAGGATTAAGGGTTTAGGGGCTAGGGTTTAGGGTTTAGGGTTTAGGGTTTAGAGTTTAGAGTTTAGGGTTTAGTGTTTAGGGTTTAGGGTTTAGGGTTAAGGGTTTAGCGTATAAGGTTAAGGGTTTAGGATTAAGGGTTTAGTGTTTAGAGTT